>JAHVAK010000010.1:10000000-12400000 GCA_019845155.1 Luehdorfia chinensis
CGATCAAATGGAACTTACTGTAATGTAATGTAATGTTAGTTAGTTAAATAAAAAAAAATATCAGAGTGTCTCATGCTCGGGATTGTATATTACTTTAATTACTACGTAACGTTTTTCGGTAAGGAAGCCAAACGAGTGTAATGTTTTGAGTTGTCAATCGCCTTTCATCTTACATTCTGTGGCATAATTCGGACTTTTATATGAACCCGAATGTAGCTTAAATTATTGAACACTGGACAACTTACAAAATTACGCTCTTTCGGCCTCGCCCTTAACCTATAATCTTGGCAGGTGGGTTGGCAACCGCAGTTTATTTATTCAGATGTTCCATCTTTATTAATTTTGCTTCATCATGATGTAAAAAGTCCACTGTTTGACATAGACCTAAGTCCCAAGTTGGAAAGATTTGCTATAATCACACTTGAAAGGGGGATTAGCGATCACAGTACCTCGCACCTTGAACGCTGCTGCAGATCATCACCTGGCATAATTGATAGTTATTGAGCCATCGTTAGAAGGGCAGGGGTTTTCATGGTATATCCAATAGTCGATTTTTACGGCACCCATGGAAATAAACGAGGTCGCAGATTTTTTATTGCTGTGCCACCACATGGCAATTGTCCTCCTACTCAGGTTAATTCAATTGTCTGAATAATTATTGCTACCTAATCATAGGATTCCTATGCAGGAATTCGTCTAGGTACAACCGCGGGACCGGTTATTCTACCGTCAAGCAGAAGTGTACAAACATTATTATGTTTCGGTTGGAAAGGCACTGAGCACTGGTGTGATTACTGGGCATATGCGACTTAAGAACTGATGTCTCAGGAGACGGGCGCAGTGTGTTTGCAGCACAGAAACGTTCTGGGTGACACTGCATTTACATATTAAATTAAGATAAAATACGTAAAATTTTGTTTTATTAAAATGACACAGCATTTGTTACGGGCAGACGTTGCACTTACCATCAGGTGAACGTTTTGCTCGTCCGATCCCTTTCACCTATAAAAATAGCGTATATTTTTTTGCAGATTACCCGGAACAAGTCGGACACCACGACGAAATTCGCAACTTAACAGTTGACAACTTAGTCTCCGCCGCGGTAGATTACTGCCAAGGCGAATTGCCTCTAGTCAGTTATGAATTGACGTTAACGGACCCTAGCATTAAGGCATCTTGACCATATACCCCTGTTTCAACAGGCTTTCTTACACCCCCTAGTCTTCATGCGGGTTTTGTATCTGAAATTACTGTATTACTTCGGTTCGTTTTCTTTCAGATTGTCGAATATCGAATTATCTTTACTCTTAATAGCGTATCTATCCGCGAGTGCTGATAGTCTTTACCATTTGGTGCCATTAGTGTTGTATTACGTTAGTTTCATCGCGATGGTCATATGTACATTTAAAATGCTATTAGCTAAAAGGCAGTTTATCGATTTCAGAAAATGGTCGGGTCTATTTCTTCGTTACAGCGATGGTAACTTGCAACCTGACGTATCTGAGAATCTATTTGTTAGGAATAATCTCTATCCGTTCATTCAGTTCTTTTTGGCGTTGTTTGTCAATTTGTTCCTGTACCCATTCATTGCCACGCAATGGGTGCCTTTTTCGGAATTCTGCGTTCTCTCTTTCTGTCTAATGTTCCTCACTCTCTTATCTTTTGGTACGAACGGTAACCCGTACCCGGATATATTAGCTCTTATATCTTTTGCAATAAACGTATTGGCAAAGTATCCTTACGAGAAAGACACGGTAGTTCATCAAGGCTGGAGGTTTTTAGATCTTCACATATCCAATTATCCGTCTTATATACTTGGAAATAGCATTGAATTTTGTCTGAACTCTAGAGTCTTTTTTTCTCTTCTTATTCCTATCATATTAGTTTCGATGGCGCGGAGAGGTGATTGGCAAGGTTTCTTTAAGTATACTCTACCACATTGCGTTACATTAAGTTGGTTACAAATGTTCATAACTTGTTCTCATGGCTGTACTACATATGGCCTGATTAGGGGTACCCTTGCTTTGGTCTGTTCCTTCCTATTTCTCCCCATTTTAGGCGTAATCACTGTCACATTGCCCATATTTGCCTTTCTTCAATACATTACACTTTCTAGACTGTTTTATACTATGTCGATTTTGGTTGGTTTCGGCGTTAGTTTGGGGGTCACGTGTTTATTGGCGAAGTCAGAAGTCACCAAGAAATTTGTTACTCCATTTCAGGTATGTATTCCTTTTTAAAGACAGTTTGAAAACAAAAACATTTTAATCTAATGTAACATGTTTTCGAAACAATTATTTAAATTTTCTTTCAATGGGATTTTATTTTGAATATTGTAACACTACAAGCTTTTTCTACTGGTTTTTCTCATATTTTGATCACCTGTAAATCCACGACCTGATATTGTTGAAGCATGTAAGAAGGAATCTTGAGAGAGAGGGCGTTCCGAATTGAATGCCCATCACCCTGAGAAATAAGTTCTTAAGTCTCATATGCGATTACGCTAGCTCACAGTGCCTATCAAACCAAAACAGTAATGTTTGCACACTACTGCTTTACGGCAGAACAACTGGCCCTGGGGTAGTACCTACATAGACGGATTCCTGCATAGGAATCCTACCACCAGTACCAGTACCACAATCGGATCGGAGGTAGGTAAGGATAGTCTGTCCTCTGATACTGTATCCTAACCTACCTCCGATCTTATCGCATGAGCGCTACATCAAGCGCGGGAAGTTAATGTCGAGTGAGTGCCTTTTTTGCACGTACTGTAATATATCCTGCACTGTAATATATCCTTCAGTCAGTATACGGAAGTTGTCGCCGTGATCGAAAATAAGCCAGAAGGACATTTATATAATTTTTTTTCACTTATTAGTCGCAAAGATGACTCGTCTCTCTTTTTATTATGTATCAATGCAATACAGTAATCACATTTCATGTGACTCTAAAACTTTTCTACAATTTTATTTATAATTTTAATTACTGACGTTACATTTTTCCAGCTCGCTATTGGTCTAATGACACTTAATCTACCTCGGAAACCAACTCATCGGTGACATACAAGACGATGGCCTACCATCTGGTCTTATAGATTTACTAGGTGATGACAAATCAAGCATAAAAAACCTACTGAAGAACGAATTTATAACGGATTACTGAAGACAACAATTATCACATAAATTGGGAGGATTACTATAACCAATGCAATACGCCATCTTGGACCGACACCAATATGGCCGCCACTCAAACGAAATGCGCGGTATTAGACTGGCGCCCATGTTAACTGGGAGGGTTATATCAGCGAATTGAAATTAAAAAACGTTAAAAACCAGTGGAATAATTTCGCTTCATGGTTGCCAAATTTCCTTCGAGAATATTTCAAATGTTATTATGGTGAGGAATACACAACTTTTTGTCAGAAGACGGAACATCCAAGTTTAGTAGGTGGCTGCGAGTTTGTAAGGAGTGTCGCCAGACAAAGTGGGAAGATTTGTCATCTAATAATTTGAATGAGTAAGTTTTTTTACAACAGTTCATACAATCATGCTTTTTTCCTTATAAGGGGTAGACAGGGACCACATCCGTGGGGCCCTGCAGAAAAACGTGACGGGTGGCGAAACACGTCACCGTCATTTTGGTATAAGTTTAAATTCTTGCTCCTCATTGCATTTCCTCGAGCAGTATAGTGATATATATTGCTATTTTTTTCGGATAAAGGAACGAAAGAAGCAAAACATTCACCTGATGTTAAGTGCAGCGTCTGACAATAACAAATGTAATGTCATCCAGAATATGTCTGTGTGCCACCACACTGCGCCAACACTCCGAGACATCAGTTCTTAAGTGTCATATGTCCAGTGATTACGAAAGCTCTCAGTGCCCTTAAAACTGAAACAGTATCACCTGCACACTACTGCTTCACGGCAGAATAACTGGCCCTGAGATGGTACCTACCTAGACGGATTCCTGCATAGGAATTCTATTACAGTTTATTCTGCACGAATAGAGGCTGCCCGTACAAAACCTTAGTCGTCTCTTACGACACTTTAATATTAATACGAATAATACTAATTTAACTACTGATAATAATGGACTGGAAAAATTATCGTGTCTATTAGAAAATATGTGGACCAATTTTCAACAAAAAAGCCTATAAACTACAAATATACTACAAACAAAAGATGTAGAGTAACAGCTTAATAATGTCCCCAATGCTGAGCCCCACTCGCATTCCTGTGAGGGTTTTACAGCCGGGAAGAATCCGCCAGGCTGCTCCAATGCGGATTCGCGGACTTCACATATGTTTATTCCTTTACACTTGTTTTTCTTCACCGCTGAGCGTGAATTAGAAAACAATTTTAGAGGTGCCGGCGCCGGGGATCCAACTCTGGTCACTCTCGTACTATTAAATTTAAAGCGAGTGCCCGGCCTCTGAGCTACCACGGCTACTCATACAAAATATCACCATTTGTTGTCCTTAGGTACAGCTACGAAGTGAAACTGACAATGGAAGCTGGTGGTGGCTTACTGAAACGCCACGCGGATATAACCCTTGTGTTCGATCATTACTTTAGCAATTATACTCAATTATTGCGTGCAGATGACAAAATTCGTTTCAAGGGCGTGCTCTTAAATGATGCAAGCTCTTATTCGATCGGCTCCAATCAGTTCAGCGTCAAGGGGATACGAAATAAATTGCATTGAGTGTAAAAACGCTCGGGGGAGCATAAGTTTGCCGAAGCCGACTGTGTCTAAGTTATCCAAATTAGTCCATACTATTGTGAATGATTGTGTTGTCTCCTCTAAATACATTTTGAACTTCCTATTGAACCCTGTTGTTGTTATCAAATAAACTTTGAATGTGTTATTGGAATTGATTGAAACTTATTGATTATACGTTTTTGGTAAAATTATATTAAAAAAGTGTTTGGTAATTTTTAAAGAACATGTAATTTGGAAAAATTTACTTAAAGGAGAACAACATTTTCTAATAATTACTTTTATTTGCCTTAATATAAACGTTTAATAAGAATATCAAATGTAGTTCTTTCATGGTTTCTGTGATAAAATGTTCTTGAAATTCATATGATGAATAGGTCTCACATCTGCAAGATTTCCTGGTGTTGTTGATCTATGACAGTAAAAATGTTGCCAGTTTAAATACATCCATTTTTTAAGGATATATTTCAAAGGAGACAGTCAAATTGAGTTTCTTTATAGGAGGCAAATATGAAATTTATATAAGTAGATAGTTTTAGTACGACGTAATTTAAAACAAAGACATTTTCTCAGTAAAACTTTTAGAAAAACAAACGATTATATATTTAATCAAAACATTGACTGCTTCTAATAATGAAATTAAAAAAAAAAACGAGACGGGTGACTTAAAATTTATGCAATTGGAATAAAACAAAACGAAGAAATTAACTTATCGTTCTGGTTTTGGAAAATATACACAAAATAATTGAAGGACCAAAATTAAGACACCTGCCTATTTTAATAATTATTTTAGAAAGGGTTACATTGTCCTCCTCCTTTGGAAAGTCATCTAGCGTTAATTATATGTTTTATTACATGTGGTACATTAATGAAGTTTCACATTATTGACTGAACAATGACTTTAACAATAAATTCCACAAAAATTACTATATGCTGACTGCACACAAATCGATGAAACATTTTACATACGAATGGAAGCAGTCTGAAACTAACAGAGGTATCCATAAGATTTTTTAAAAGATATTGGTATTTGAAATGTCTTATATTTTCGTTACCTTTGATCTTGCGTATATTACAGTATTATTTATGTTGCTCTTATGTCGACTGCTTCGAAAATATCTTTTAGAAACAATTTAAAATGGCTGTTTTCAAACCAGCCGGGCGAACATTTATCTTTTGTCATCAACTCTTCGATCATAGAATCACTCTAGTTTATAGAAATAAGATAGAGAATGAGTTTTCGTATCAAGTTCATTTGGAGTACTTTTACCTCATTTTATAAATATTTGAAACATTGTATCATATCTACAGTTTGAAATTGTTCATTGTCAACATTATTATAATATAGAGCAGGAATGATCGATCGAGATCGACCGTTTGACCTCGACTAAAATCATGCATATTGTGCGTAAAACTAATATCTAGGCCTCGATACAAGCCACCTAGACGACAATCCTGCATCACACATACTCGCAGAGTTAACCTAACCTAACAAAGTCGATCGATCGTAGTCAAACAATATTGAGGTAGATTGCCAGCAGTTCAAGTTTGAGCACCCCTGATATAGAGTATATTCTCATATAAATTTATAACAAGTAAATTAACACGAGTATATAACTTATTCAAATGTAGTTTTTATGTAACAAATATTCCAACATGTTAGAACTTTGTGAATCTAATGTACCTAATATATATATACAGTGTGATTGTGCTCTCCTTCCCAGAAAAGTTAGGGTGTGATAGGTGGGTTTTTTTTGCATAAAGTGATGAAACGAGCAAAACGTTCACCTGATGGTAAATCCAACGTCTGCCCATAACAAATACTGTGCCACCCAGAAAATTTCTGTGTGACACTACACTGTGCCCATCACCCTGAGACATAGGTTCTTAAGTCTTATATGCCCAGTGATTACGCTAGCTCACAGTGCCCTTCAAACCGAAACACAGTAATGCTTGCACACTACTGCTTCACGGCAGAATAACTGGCCCTGGGATGGTACCTACCTAGACGGACTCCTGCATAGGAATCCTACCACCAGTTGAATAAAAACTATGCAAGGTTACTATCAATTGACTATCTTTGTCTTTACTAGAGTCCCGTACATCGAACAAACTACATAAACCTAAAACATTACCCTGTCGCGGAAATAAATAAAACTTAAAAATAAGTAAAATAAACATGCCACGGGCATCTATTTCACCTACCTATCACACCCTACTTTTTCTAAAAAGGAGTGTATTACCCTGTACATCCAAATCTATGGAAAACGGGTCTTAGTTGTTTATATGCTGTTAATGTTGTGAAGTCGATTAAATAATCTATTTAATATAGGAATATTTTATCTGTTTAAAAATATATTTATTCCATGCATCGTTTTCGGAAGTTATTGTTCTTTAAGTCAATAATATTCAAGTTCTTACGGTCTCACTAAGTAAAGGATCACTAAAGCTTATATTTATTTACATTGATGCAATATTCTATAAAATTATGAAAAACTATTGATATTGTTTTGGTCTAAGACTACGTTTTAGTAATCTTGTGTGTGTTGGTGTGTTGTCTATTATCGTTTGACATTATGGTTTGTTTATGTTGGAATTATATTACAATGTGCTTAGGGACTGATTTTGTGTATTTCAAATTATATGAATTTTGAAAGACTTTTTAATTTTATTTTTTTAATGAGGTTTAATTATTTTCAATGGTATGTTTTAATGAGACTTAACACAGTTTCTCTGACTGTTGTAACACAATTCATTTATGATTCATTATCTTGTTTTATGGAAGAAAGTGACAAGACTACTAATCCATTCACCTGAAAATTAATGCATGTTGCATTAACAAATGGTGTGTAATCCAACAATATTATAAAATAAAACAAGTAGCGTTCAGAAAGTAAAGCTAAAAAACGCCTTTCCAATTGCAAGGAAAGACAAACTAGCTCCGTTTACAACGAGAGAGACAAGGATAAACAGCGCGTGATAATGAATATGTTGCCGCTGCGATCGGGACGCGTTCTTTAGTTGACTTCTTCTGTTTTAATATCATTGGTGTCACCCAGAACATTTATTTGTGGCACCACACTGCGCCTGTCTCCCTGATTCGTCTCATATACCTTTTTTTTTATTGGATAATGTGATGAAACGAGCAAAACGTTCACCTGATGGTAAGTGAAACGTCTGCACCTAACAAATGCTGTGCTGTGTCACCCTGAGACATCAGTTCTTAAAGTCTCATATGCCCAGTGATTACGCTAACTCTCAGTGCCCTTCAGACCGAAACAGCAATGTTTGCACATTACTGCTTCACGGCGGAAATCTAGTAATTACACTAGCTCTCAGATGGAGGGGAGGAGGTGATCCGTAAATTCTACATTGACGATTGTATGTTAAGTATCAATTCAAGGATTCAGGATAATTGAACATAGTTCCTGGCTTCTGCGCCGCGGATTCTTTGTTCGAATCCCAGCTGTAGCCAGACTGTGCAAAAATATATAGTGGGTTTTTGGGTCAGGTTGTTGTGATTTTTCCCGTATTTCTGACACTGCGGAGCCTACCTCCGCCTACCATCTTATCGCATAAGGGTTACGTTAGGACACGTGAGTGACTTGGTTTGCGCGAACTAATCGGCTATATCGTCTGCGCAGTTGATGGCTTCGGACAGTAATTGGAAGTTGTCTTCGGTCGAATATAAGCCATTATGAATAAGACATCATATTAAAGATTTCAAAAAACGATTGCGACGAACTAGTAAAGGCTACGGACGATAATATAAAAGTTTCTGACAATTGGGCATAGGGAAAATGGATATATTAAAAACAAATAATAAATTTGAGATGACACAGAGACACTATCAGTTTTTGTAACTTTAATCTGATCTTTACCACTTCATATACCGTGGGTTTCGTAAAAGTCGACAAAGGGAAAATAAGCAGCAAGAGATGGGCATCAGCATTTTCCTGGAACATCTCAATAAATAAATTGCGCGTTTCCTGCCAGCGTGGCAACTATGGTCAAATCCCCCCATAATGAGAGCTAACTTTTGTGGCAATCTGTGGGTGAGACCTATGTTCAGCAGTGGACTGTGATAGACTGATGAGACCCCCAATACTTACAAGTGATATGATTCTGGTTCCACAAAATTGTATGATACACTTTTACATTAAAATCTTCTAGTTGCTCATTTGAGGAAAATGTAATGATAAATGAAAGTACAGTTTTATAAAAATAAACTTTATTGCTTTCTGCATATAAATAACATATTACAGTCAGTCATTTCCAGAAGAGGATTATTAATATATACATATTTATTTTTAAATAACGATCTTAAAAAAGAAGTATATACGAGGGTGGATTGAAAAGTACTCGGCCTAACACAGATCCATTCAATTCTAAAAATCAAATCTACCCACATTATTTAGTTCAGTTCAGACTAGTTCATTGTGTGAAGTTCGAAACGTGTGCGATAATTAGTTGTGATTTTATAAATTTATTAACAAAGTAATCGGTCATAATTTCCGCGAATGGAGCAAATCGAGCAGCGTGCCGTCATTAAGTACCTCCATAAGAAGGGGCTATCATCAAAAGCCATCCATGATGACATGGTCAGTACATTAGGCGATTGTGCTCTGTCATATTCATCCGTCAAAAAATGGATAGCAGAATTTAAGCGTGGTAGAGAGAGTGTGAAAGATGAACCCCGCTCTGGAAGGCCTTCGACGTCAACTACTGACGAAAATATTAAAAAAGTACTTGATTTAATAATGGGAGACCGCAGATTAAAAATTAGAGAGATAGCCGAGATTATAGGCATCTCTTATGAACGAACTCAAAACATCATTGTCAACGAGTTGGGTTTCCACAAGGTGTCTGCGAGGTGGGTTCCGCGACTGCTTTCAGTTGAACAAAAAAGGACGCGATTGACTATTTCACGCGACTTTTTGGAGTTATTTGAAGCCGATGCAGATGATTTTTTGAATCGTTTTGTTACTATGGACGAAACATGGGTTCATTACTGTACACCGGAAACAAAACAACAATCAAAACAGTGGAGAAGACCTGGTTCACCACCTCCTAAAAAGGCTAAGTCGATTTTGTCGGCAAATAAGGTGATGGCTTCAGTATTCTGGGACTCGAAAGGTGTGATTATGATTGATTATCTTGAAAGGGGTCAGACTATAAACTCGTTTACGAGAGGAAATAAAAGAAAAACGTCGAGGAATGCTCAGAAGAAAAGTCCCGTTTCATCAAGATAACGCCCGTGTTCACACGTCAGTACAGTCAATGGCTGGAATTCACAACTGTGGCTTTGAACTGTTACCGCATCCGCCGTATTCACCTGATTTGGCACCATCTCTTTTCTGTTCCCTAACCTAAAAAAGCACTTGGGAGGTCAAAGATTTTCGACAAACGACGAGGTCAAAGCAGCTGTAGACGCATATTTTGACTCTAAGGAAGAATCATTTTTTTTAACGGTCTAAATGCTTGGAAGGGGAGGTGGCAAAAGTGTATTGAACTTGATGGTGATTATGTAGAAAAATAAAAATATAACTGTATGTGTTTATTTTCTTGGTTAGGCCGAGTACTTTTCAATCCACCCTCGTAACTTAAAAAAATGCATTTTTTTTGTAGAATATAAGTTTACTGAATGATATAGAATTACATAACAATTGACGGCAGGTTTAAATTATTATTGTAATAATGGTCAGTGTTGTTAGTTGCCTGAGTGGAATTTAGGTTAGGAAGTTGTGAGACAGCTAAACAGTTGCCGTCTCACCCAGAACTTTGAATTGGAAATTTCTTTGTAACTTCTTACTGTACTCGTCGCACTGACATCAGTTATTAAATCATATTTGCCCCGTTAGATATGCATAGTTATGCTCCAACAGATATGCATAGTTATGCCCCAACAGTGTCCTTCAAGCGGAAACAGCGGTACACTATTGTTTAGCGGCAGAATTTAATAAAATTTAAAAAAAAATAGTGTTGTAAAAGTAGTATTAATTGGCAAGAAAACATAAGACAAAAATGTAGGAATTAGTGTCAGTTCCATTGTTTCTAAAGTTGTTTTTAAATATATTTTCTAAAATTAACTTATAATAATATATAAATTGTATATAATTATTCAATGAATAGCATTAAATTGATGGTGGTTAAACATGTTAATCGATTTTTGTATTGAATTAGAAGTAGTTCAAAGTTATTGTTTTCTTTTGTTTAAGGCGACAATATTGTTTTCTTGGGTTATCGTTTGTTTAAGAGAAAAATAATAATTTCGCTCTCAAATACATAAACATCGTAGAAACGTTAAAACCTTAACCTAGAAATGCATATTTTTAATATATTCGAAAGTAATTTTTATACGTATATATTTCCTTAGTACCACTAACTTAAGTAATATAAAATATCGAAAATTATCATCATTATTTTATACGATATTAAGATTATTTGCTTTTATGTCTGTTTATTTCTTAATATTTTAGTAGTTCCGTACCATCACCGTGCCGCTGCCACGGCTTAGGAAAATCTACCACCCCAAGTCCAGAGTATGAGTTATTTCCACACATCTTTGTCCTCTATATAATGATCTTTTTTATAATACGCTTTATCTAATAATATGTCTTCTTGACACGTTTTTTAAAATCCATGTCCGATTTTTGTGTTACACTTTTAGGAGTTTTATTATAAAACATTATACATCTACTAAGAATAGACTTTCTAGCTTTAGCCAACCTAAACAAAGGAAGTCTCTAGTCCTCTAGCGTTTCACCTCGACCCATTCTGCAGGATACAGTCAATTTTTTGGTAAATAAATTAATGTTTTTCCGTACGTACATAATATTTTCTAAAATAAACAACGACGGAAGTGTCAAAATATTAGTCTCCCTGGATAGTTCTCGAAGCGACTCGAGAGGTCTCCAGTTAAACATTGCCCGAAATGCTTGTTTTTGCAAAATAAATATTGTTTCCAATCCAGCTGCGGATCCCCACAGTAATAAGCCATAGAACATAATACTGTGGAAGTATGCAAAATATACTATTTTTGCAGTAGCTTCATCAGTCAGCTGTCTAATCTTTCTTTATTAAAGAACATATAGCTGATGTGAAGCATCGTCGCTCCTTTCTGCGGAGATCGAACCAAAAATAATAATTAAAAGCTGAAGGTACTCCGGGTTAACTATGACAAAAGGACATCTGTCACCTCAGTCCCCCCGTGACCACGGGTGCTGTAAAGCACTCGTAACGTCTGGATATAAATTGTAAATAAAAACGCGATAAAATCCGTAAAATTTAGTTTCATTTAAATGTGTAGTGTTCGCGTAAATATAACAAATCATTATAATCTTTCTTATTTCAAAAATTGCAGAACTTAATTTCGGAGCTATTTTTTCAATGTGTGCTCCCTACTGTAACTTGCAATCAATAGTGATTCCAAAGAATACAGTTGTATTTTCAAACGTAAGATTAGAATTCTGTAAATTAATATTAATATTATGCGCCGACTAAGACATTTTAAAGCTGTAAACATTTTGTTTTGCCTGCATTTAAAACTAAATTGTTTGCCGCAAACCATTTGGATACAATATCTAGAGTTTCATTGGGCTGTTCTAGCGTTAAGTCATTTCTATATTATTATTATAACAATGATGTATCATCGGCAAACAGAGCTATATTAGACATTTTTTGTACCAAATAATCAAGAAATGGACCATGGATTGATCCCTGAAGAACACTGATTTTTATTGCACAACCTGATGACATAACACCGTTAATGGCAACTTTGGGAGTTCTATTTCTAAGGTGGAAAGATAAACAATCCAGAGAGGCTTTACGAAAGTCGTAGTATTTAAGTTTACATATTAAGTTTTTATGTTCCACGCAGTCAAATGCCTTTGAGAGATCACAAAACACACCGACTGTGTCATGAAAATCTTCCCAGGCTTGTAGAACATGTGAGCCTAGTTTAACACCGGAATTAGTTGTTGACCTACATTTTGTAAAGCCGAATTGCTTGTCATTTAAAATTTTATATTTACTAAAATGAACGACCATTTGCTCTAGCATGATATTTTGAAATATTTTACTAAAAGCACAGCAATAGAACGGTAATTTAAAGAAATTTCTCTGCTACCCGATTTAAAAACTGGTACAACTTTACTATGTTTCATCAATTCAGAGAAAACACCAAAGTCCACACAGATATTAAAAATCATCGCCAATATATAATATACCATCATAAATTATATCAATTGCCCAAATCAAGAGCCCACAGAGATCTTCCGTTTTCTTTTTATTTAATTTGCTAAAGGCTTTTACGATATCTGTAGGGCTAATGTGATTAAAACGAAAGTTCGGAATGTCAATATTTACATGTTCCTTTAGATATGACTCTGAAACTACAGCACTTGACTGCAAATGTTTAGTAGTTTCAGCAGGTAAATTTGAAAATACTTCATGAAACTCATTTGCAACTTTGTATTTATAATTTCATTCTCATATAATTACTCGCATAATATTCTAAAAATAATTTGAACGTCATGGTATTTATAATTTAAAATTTTAATGGCTACACTGGTTAGACTTCCACTTAAAATTGTTAAACGAAGCCATTATCATTTCATTGACATGCCATTGAAAATTAAGCAGAATAGGAAAATAGCAACAATCGTAAATTAATGATAATGTTATGGCATCATAATCGTTTTTCTTATAAAATAGCAGACTTGAGACATTGGACTCTTAATTAAAAAAGTTCCATATTTTATTAAGACTGCCCGAGGTTTTAGTAATCAAGAAATTAATTTAACAGAGTTATATATTTTGGTCTGTGTACATGTATTCTTACATATTCTAGGCTTTTAAAATGTATCCGATAATTTCAACTGCAACATCTACAGGAGATGGGCAGCAGTATTTTTCTAGAACATCTGAATAAATAAACTGCGGTTGCCAACCCGCCTAGCCAAGCGTGGCAGCTATGATACCTCCGAAAATAAGAGCTACAAACTATTGTGGCAATCTATAGATCTATAGGCCTATGTTCAGCAGTGGACTAATGATAGGGTGAAAAATGATGATGATAATTTTATTTACTGACAGACATTGTTTAAGCTAATATACTTTCTTTAATTAAAAATATTTTTCTGGCACGTTCATATCGTCCAATCGTTTGTAAACTTCGAGCATACTTGGGCGCTCCTGTCTATTGTACTGTGTGCAGTGGAGACCGATTATTGCGAACTCACGGCACAGTGTTGGGTTCGAATTCGGTGTGCCGCGTATGTTTCGATCCTCTAATGTAGCTGTAAAAAAATCCAGATTAACATCTTTCTAATATGACTATACCATAACAATAACTGCGAATTAAATGTGACTCATACGCCCGTCAAGAGGTTGAACAACAATTTCAAAGTTTTGGATACCGTGTGGTGGCGGCTTAAGGGAATCTACCACTCCATCTCATCCCGTGTGTGTCGTAAAAGTCGACAGAGGGAAAATGAAAACCACGAGATGGGCAGCAGCATCTTCCTGGAATATCTGAATAATTTAACTGCGGTTGCCAACCTGCCTGCTAAATATGGCAAACACCCCCCAAAATGAGATGACCTCCGAAAATAAGAGACAAACTTTTGTGGCAATCTATGGGGGAGGTCTATGATCAACAGTAGACCAGCGATAGGCTGAAATGATGATGATGTTTTAAAATTTAGTGCGTAAACACAAAGTTTACATTATCTGAATAATATTCTTAACGTTCGAAGTATCTTGTCACTAAACTTTTTTTTTATATATTATTTATTAAATTTATTTTTATATATTATTTAATTATTTTATGCAAAAGTGTGTTTGTCTGTTTGTTTTCACGGCTCAACTGCTGAAAAGAAATTTGGCATACGGATAAGTTGCACTAATATACATTTAAAACTCTAATTCCTCAATACAATTTACCTAAATCGAATGACTTTAAAATATAGACCTTAACACGGCGAGATATGACTTAAATTAATGTATATGTTCTATTCCGCTAGCGTGATAGCTGAGTTTTAATGTAATATAAACTTACTGGAATAAGTTAGCCACCAAAGTTGTAAAAATAAATATCACAATATAGATCCAAGACGATCGCTTAACTACGCGACATCACGCTGATCCGTAGATCGTGGTTACTTTCGGCACTATAAAATTACCTGCGCAGGTGAAAACTTCTACTAGTTGACCGATAGATGTCGACATACCACACCTACAGGCACGTCGATATCATCACCGTAATTCAAATAACATAACGCTCCAAAATTACCGACTAATATTACATATAAAGTAGTAATACAGACCATATCACACCGACATAAAGTTTATATTTACCCAAATCGACTCTCTCCCGACTCTGCAAATGCATATAATCGCTCAACAACTGGACGGCTCTAGTTCTATCCAGCGCTGATAAGGCAGTGGCCAACTCTAGCATTACAACGCCGTAGCTGAACACGTCGACAGCTGGAGACAGGTAATGCGAACGGAGGTATTCGTCGGGTAGATAGGGTCGAGTCCCGTGCACTCTGCGGAAGGAAACATTTGGTGAATCAACCAACACAAAACTTTACGTTTCAGTGTTCCTTCTGGTCCATCGTCATAATCACCTCAGCCTATAACCACTCCACTGCTCAACATAGGCCTCCCCAATAAATTGCCACACAAGTTTTTAGCTCTCATTTTGGGGGATTTTGCCCAAGTTGGCACGCTTGGCAGGCGGAATCTAGGTAGATGCTGCTGCCCATCCCCTGGCTTTTTATTTTCCCTATATCGACTTTTACGACACCCACGGGATGAGATGCGGTAGATTCTCTTAAGTACAAGTGCTAACGTAATCACTGGGCATTTGAGACTTAAGAACTGATGTCTCAGGGTGACGGGCGCAGTGTGGTGTCACACAGAAATATTTTGAGTGCCTCAGCAATTGTTGTGGGCGGACGTTGCACTTACCATCAGGTGAACGTTTTGCTCGTATCGTCACTTTGTACAATAAAAAAAAAACACCTTATGGTTACGTCGTAAGGAAACACATCAACTACCGTTTCCACATGGACATCGTACAAAACGAGTAAGGGTGATACCTAGAAAGTCACGCGTCGTCGATAGATGGCGAAAAATCAATTAAAATTTCATACCCAAAATACCAAGACTTGAGGCACCAACGACATTTTTTATTTTCTTTTAAAACTTTAGACGTTGCTTGTCAAAGGTCTGTTTATTTAAGATCTCTCATAATTTCGAGATGTTTATTCCGCCTACTGACGCAAACCTTTAGTCATTTCCTTAATGGACTCTTCTGACTTCAAGCCCAGTGATTACGCTAGCTCTCAGTGCCCTTCAGACTGAAACACAGTAATGTTTGCGCACTACTGCTTCACGGCAGAATAACTGGCCCTGGGGTTGTACCTACCTAGACGGATTCCTGCATAGAAATCTTACCATCAGTGAATTGATTAAAAAGATTGGAATACTTAATTTAATTGCAGAAAGCGTCACCAGTTGACAATCTGTTCAACTAACATGCTAGACAGCTGTCGTTTAGTGTTGTTTACTTTATTTAAAGAAGGTAGATGGCGCCATGTTCGTCGATTCAGCCTATCACATGTCCACTGCTGAACATAGACCCCCATAGATAGCCACAAAAGTTTGTAGCTCTCATATTGAAGGGATTTTGCCATAGTTGCCACGCTTGGCAGGCAGGTTGGCAACCGCAGTTTATTTATTCAGATGTTCCAGGAAAATGCTGCTGCCCATCTCCTGGTTTTAATTTCCCTCTGTCGACTTTTACGACACCCACGGGATGGAATGGGGTGGTAGATTCCCTTCACGATCACGATATTGTGCGAAATATTAGCACGGGTTAGCTAGTAATATATAATAGGATTCCCAAGCAGATAAAGCTATAATAAATGAAAATACCTATCGAAACCTTGTCCGAGCCAAGCTATCCAAACAGTGACAGACCGATTTAAATCCATTCAATGATTTTGGAGAAGAATTTCAGCAATTCTAATATATTAATAGGTGAGCTGTTGAGGAATGTTACCTGGAAACCTTCAAATGTGTCCTCTCTTGTCCGTACGGTCCCTTTCTTGCCAGACCAAAGTCCCCGATCTTGGGCATTATACACTGGTCAAGCAATATATTGGCAGGTTTTATATCGCCGTGTATTAAAGGTGTTCCTGCCATCGTGTGAAGATACTGAAGACCTCTGCAATGAAATTAGTAGTAAAGTAATTTACTCATTTTTGAGAGCGTTCTGGAGCCGGGTTCGGGAAGTCGCCACGCTGCTCCAATGCGGATTGGCGGACTTTACGTGTCCACGAAATAATTTTATTCCTCAGAAAAGTTTCCTCAGGATGTTTTTCTTCGCCACTGAGCTGCGCTGCAACGGCTCTGAAATTAACTTAAATCTAAAAAAGTTTTGCTCCATTTCAGTACTTTTAGAGAAGCAGAAAAAACTTTTATATACCAAATAAATAAATAATATGTACCAAAATGGCGGCGACGTGGTTCGCCACCCGTCACGTCTCGTTTCCCGCGAGGGAAAGGGATAAGTGAGCTACGTGAGAGGCCTCTGATCACCCCTTTACATTGGTAAAAAGCGAGACTGTATGTATGAAAATATGATATTGGTGGTAGGATTCCTATGCAGGAATCCGTCTAGGTATGTGCCACCCCAGGGCCAGTTATTCTCCCGTGAAGCAGTAGTGTGCAAACATTTTTGTTTCGGTTTGAAGGGCGTTGAGAGTTAGTATAATCACTGGAAATATAAGACTTAATAACTGATGTTCAGGGTGACGGGTGCCGTGTGGAGTCACACAAAAATGTTTCGGGTGACACAGCATTTATTATGGGCAGACGTTGCACTTACCATCAGCTGAACGATTTGCTCGTTTCGTCACTTTATCCTATATAAAAAAAGATAATAACATACCTAGCAACGCCGTGTGCTATTTTGTATCGTTGCGACCACGTCAGAGGCGGGTGTACTGTTTTACATCTCAGTCTTTGTTCTAAAGAACCACCCGCCATGTGCTGGTAGACTAGACACGCTTCTGGACCTATACAACAAAAATAAGGCCTTACCCTGTAGCCACTTTTCGGCCCAGCGGGAAACGAGACGTGACGGGTGGCGAACCACGTCTCCGCCATTTTGGTAGGAGTCAAAAATACTTACTCCCCATTGCGTTCCCACGAGCTGTATAGTGACAGCATTGGACATTAACGTGTACCGTACAATACCTTAGTCGCCTCTTACTACACCCCGGTAGGAAAGAGATAGGTGCTATTCTACTCTGCTGGATACCTGTCGTGCAGCTCCTAAAATTTATCTTTTCAAATTACAATTTCTATTTCTAAATCTCCCGCGCCACTGCTGTCTCCTCCTGATCTTTCCGAGACTATCCTCTTACTTAGACTTATCCTACACATCGTAGTTCATTCCCCGACTTCCGCATTTACCCCATACCATTCCTACCCAAAGTTTTCTACCTAATCCTTTTCCCTTCCTTTCCCCCGAGCCAGTGGTTGCCGTGCCGATGGTTAGCTACTCGTGGGAACGCAATGGAGAGCATTGTAACTTGTGCCTCCATCTCGTTTCCTGCGGGGGCGAAAGGTGGGCTACAGATGTTGTCCCTCTTGTATGGAAAAAAGGCATAACTATATGCATGTATGTATGTTATTGCAGACACGCACGTCATATGTTTTCTTTGTTAAGTTTCCAATTTTCGAGTTTTACAATTCAAAGTTATTGCAAGTAAATGATAAATCGACATGAAGAACCAAAGTTAAAATACAAACCTCCGAGGCTGTATCCATACAATGGTAGAATATTGTCGTGGCGATATTGATTGAGGCACATTTCACCAATCAATTCCTTATTATTGCGCCCATCGTTGTTTCTTAATCGTTTAACAGCCACAGCAGAGAGCTTCCAAACACCTGAAAGTCAAGACATTTACATTTTACTACTATATTAAAAGTGGGAGAGTTTTGTATATTTTTTTTTATTGGTAATAGTGACGAGACGAGCAAACCAACAAATGCTGCGTCACCCAGAACAATCTGTATGACACCACACTGTGCCCGTCAAACTGAGACATCAGTTCTTAGTCTCATATGCCCAGTGATTACGCTAGCTCTCAGTGCCATTCAAACCGAAACACAGTAATGTTTGAACACTACTGCTTCACGACAGAATGACTGGCCCTGGGGTGGTACCTACCTAGACGGGTTCCTGCATAGGAATCCTACCACCAATTTGAACTTTGAACGCGCTAATCTCATGGAAATACTAGTATCCGATGAAGCTGTAAAAGCCAAAAAAGGCTAACAGCAATTACATCACCGAAATTATATATCAGGAAATACTACATCGATTAGAGAAATATGTTTTGCATTAAAAAGAACCTTTACTGGTGATCTTCTGTAAAAAAAAAGTAAAGTAAAGTTTCAGCCAATAAATGTCCCACTGCTGAGCACAGGCCTCCTCTCATTTCTGAGAGGGTTTTGGAGCTAGGAAGAATCCGCCACGCTGCTCCAATGCGGGTTGGCGGACTTCACATGTCTTCGAAATATTTTTAATTTCTCAGACATGCAGGTTTCCTCACGATGTTTTCCTTCACCGCCGAGCACGTGGTAAATCAGCACTTAAAATAACAATTTTAGAGGTGCCGGCACCGGGGATCGAACCCAGGTCACTCGCGTACTATAAAATTTAAAGCGAGCGCCTCGCCCCTGAGCTACCACGGCTCGATCTCTGTCTTAAGCATTAATTTAAATGAAACTAATTTTACGGATTTTATCGCGTTTATTTTTGTTATTTATAACCCGACGTTTCGATTGCTTTACAGCACCCATGGTCACGGGGGGACTGAGGTGACAGATGTCCCTTCAGCTTTTAATTATTATTTGTGGTCCGATCTACGCAGAAAGAGCTAACTGTGTCTTGAAGTCTGGCAGTGGTATGCTTGGTTTTTGACTTAATTTTATTAATTATAGGATCCCAAGCTGGTGGTAATACCCAACCATCTTCTCTATTAAAATTAGGATGTTTTTTAATTTCAATAGCCTCGCGAATCATCCTTGGTAGGAATCGGTGTTCTTTTGCGAGGAATTGTGGTTTATCAAATCTGATGTAATGGTTGGGATGATCCAGAACATGGTCACAGACTGCAGACTTGCTGGGGCGGCGATGCTTCACATCAGCTATATGTTCTTTTACGCGGGTTTTTACTGATCTTTTTGTTTGCCCTATGTAAGCATTAATGTTGAAAGATTACTGGTGGTAGGATTCCTATGCAGGAACCCGTATAGGTAGGTACCACCCCAGGGGCCAGTTATTCTGCCGGGAAGCAGTAGCGTGCAAACATGCTGTCACCATGCTGCTCGTGGGAACATGGGGAGAAAGAATTTTTTGACTCGTACGAAAATGACGGTGACGTGGTTCGCCACCTGTCACGTCTCGTTTCCCGCGTGACCGAAAACTGGGTTGCGTGAGTGGCCTCTCCCTACCCCTTATATGTATGTATGAATGCTAATTCGCAGACTGGAGGTTTCTTCACGAGATTTTACTTCACCGCTGAGCACTAATTGATGACCGCATGACGTAATGGTCAGAGTAGCTAAAGTATACGCTGCTCGTAGCTTCGACTCCCAGTCGGAGCTAACATTTGTGCAAAAAAATTTTGGTTTATGGGTCTGGTTGGGACGTGCGAGTGAAATGTGTGTAAAACACACGATACATAAGGAATCCTAGCGCGGAGCATCTTTTTTAATAAATTACAATCACTTTTATGGCTTGATCCCATTGTGGGAGTAGTTTTTCTTATAGTAAAAAAAAGCCTATAAATGTCTCACTGCTGAGCACAGGCCTCCTCTCATTTCTGAGAGGGTTTTGGAGCGGGGAAGTCCACCGCGCTGCTCCAATGCTGGTTGGCGGACTTCACATGTCCTGGAAATATTTCTATTCCTTGGATATGCAGGTTTCCTCACGATGTTTTCCTTCACCGCTAAGCACGTGGTAAAAAAGTTTCAGCCTATAAATGTCCCACTACTGAGCACAGGCCTCCTCTCATTTCTGAGAGGGTTTTGGAGCTAGGAAGAATCCGCCACGCTGCTCCAATGCGGGTTGGCGGACTTCACATATCTTCGAAATATTTTTTATTCCTCAGACATGCAGGTTTCCTCACGATGTTTTCCTTCACCGCCGAGCACGTGGTAAATCAGCACTTAAAAATTGCAATTAACAATTTTAGTGGTGCCGGCACCGGGAATCGAACCCAGGTCACTCGCGTACTATGAAATTTAAAGCGAGCGCCTAGCCCCTGAGCTTATACTTTCTTATAGACTTTAAGATATTTTTTTTTTCACCGTAATCTATGATTGTTAACGACAAGATTTTAAATTAAATATCGCATATTGTATTAATCATACCATGAAAAGGGAAATGTTTTATTTTTTAATTCTAAATTGACTTATAGGTGATTTATTTTTCACCGTAATTTATGAATTGTTAATGACAAGATTGATTTTAAATTAAATATCGCATATTTTGTTAATAATAAAATGAAAAAAGTATTTTTTTAAACTATATTGCAATAGTTTAGATAACGTGAAGAAAAAGTTGTCTACCGCTTCGAAAGCAGAAGTTAATAGTGTGATCTATGCCAAAAAAAATCCGGTTCAGAGTATTTGTGCGTTTGTTTTACAGACATAAATACATACATAAACAACAAAACAACAATCAAAGGAAAAATTACCACATGATTTAGATCACAATAAGAACATCGCGAAAAGTGGCCAAACATAAAACAGAATTATCTTACCTTTGTAGACTTGTCCGAACCCGCCCTTGCCCAACAGGTTGCTGTCGCTCCAATTATTAGTGGCGATCTTCAATTCCTCATAGTCCACCTTGGGGATGGCAGATATCTTTTTGAACAGCTCATCGTCTAACCCGGACGGTTTGGTGTCGGTCGTCGACGTGTTATTCTGGAATTTCATATCAAGCCTGTATCACTATCTTCGAGCGATTATATCGAGCCATTTTTGCCAATATCGACTAATGACTTATTTATAGCAAAGACTTCGTTTCTATCGACAGTAAAATGATAGTTGACTTTTACTGAACAAAAGCTGGACTGATGAATGATGATGGAGATGAAGATTTGCTGGACTGGAGACAAAATGAAGAGTAAAATATTGGTATTGAATTGAGTTTTCCAATCAGTTTCCACTTTCACGAGCACTTTCTTTCTTCTGATATTACAAAATTCAATAAAAACAAAAAAAAAATTTCAATGAAGCCTGTAATCTCTATCTTTTTTTAATGAGAACATAACTGTGTTCACGGTTTTAAATTAATCCATCCATAAGAGCAGTGTAGCTCAGGAGCTGGCAGTAGAGTATGCGAGTGACTTGAGTTCGATCCCGGTGCCGGCAACTCTAAAAGTGTTTTACAATTTTTGGTGCTGATTCACCAGGTGCTCAGCGGTGAAGAAAACATGAGGAAACCTGCATGACTGAGAAATAATATAATTTTAAAGACATTTGAAGTCCGCCACTCAGTATTGATCTCTTCCCGGCTTCAAAACCCTTCCATACTGAGTGGAGGCCTGTGCTCAGCAGTGGGACATTTATAGGTTACTTGAAAGCCGTGGTAGTTGAATGGGATGAACGATATCTTTAATATTTCATAGAACTTAGATAAATGAATGTTTGTTTTACCTAAAACCCATTGTTCTGGGTCATATGTATCTAAACACACCCACACCTAAAACCCACCCTGCTAAATACAGAGTAATTCACACGTCGTAATCTATCCGCGCCCAATATAACGCTCATGCCTTAGATATAAGATAGGTTTGGATGCAGTGTCAGTAAGATGGGGACATACCATAACCAACAACTTATGTTTTCGTGGCGTAGAAGTCATGTACGCGTAACAACTAGGCCACTTAAAAAATGTTAATCTGCTGACAAAAATTTGCTTAGATTATAGATACTAGCAAAGAGAGTAAATTTCTCTTTATTTCATTATGATATCATACGTTAGAGTTGCCAAATGTCCTGTTTTCCCAGGACACATCCTGCTTTTTTTGAGTGTCTTGAATAATTTTTAAGTAGAGTCTTGAGACTTTAGAAGAGTCCTGTTAACATCCTCTGTTTTATAATTCAATCATTTAACTTCCTATTTAACTGAATATACTTTCATAAAAACTATAAATGCTACAAGTGGAGTTTGATCGAGACTGTTTTAGTACGTATTACTACTAATTACCTACCACTCTTATATACTCTTATATGCGTCCTGTTTGTGAACCGAAATGTCCCTATATTTCCACCTTGAAGTTCTGCAGTTCAAGATTTGGGTGTGGCAACCCTATCATACGTATATAAAACTAAATTACCGTGTGGCGGCGGCTTAAGTGAATCTACCACCCCATCTCAACCCGTGGATGTCGCAAAAGTCGACTGAGGGAAAATAAAAACGAGGAGATGGGCAGCAGCATCTTCCTGGAACATCTAAATAAATAAACTGCAGTTGCCAACCCGCCTGACTAGCGTGTCAACTATGCAATACTTTTTTGGCAATAAAATGAATGAAATGAACTTCTGCAGTGGACTACTGATAGGTTGAACTGATGATGATGATGATGTATAATGTACCTCTTTTGTCTGTCAGTCTGTACGAACAGGTTTAACGGTAGCATGCAGTTTTAAACTTCATTAATAAACGGACCATCAAATTTTCCAAATTTGAATTAGTATTCCCTGAAATTAGCATATTCAAACATACAAACTCCCTAGCTTTATAACAGTAGTAATATGTAACATAAAATTTCAGCCAAAAGTTCAATGAACCCAATGACTAATCCCAAACATATCGATGTGTGCGAAGCCTTAAATAGCGTAGGCGATGACAAACAAAACCGCAGAGCTGTATTGTAATGCAAAAGATGTGAGAAGACGATAACTTACCGTGCTAGTTTCAACGCTTGATTCGTCACTGGGCGAGGCACCGTTTGTCACCTTGCTCGACACAGGCATCTGTATTCCCTGCAATATATCAATCATGACACGGCCGATTTCGACTATGGCGAATTTTATCTGCACATGTATAGACATGTACCGATTATATATATATATAGATATATATATTATTCCTCAAAAGTGTTTTTTGTTCGGTATGAAATATCTCCCTTAATACAGTATCAAAATTAATGTTTGATACGCCCACATAACTTTCCCCTCTTATGACGAAAAATAAATAAATGTCTTAAATTTTGACTGACATGTCTTAGGACATTGAGTAATCCATAAATTATTTAGAAGTGAAACTTCTTTGGGTGCGATGAGAGTAAAATTCCAAGGTCGAATTTGACACAAAAAAGATAGGCATAGACAATAGTTATATCACTACATAATAAAAAAAAACTAGCCTATATACTTCACTGGGCTCGTTGTTTATATTCATATTTATTGTAAATTTAATCAAATCTATATTATATTTCTATATATAAATAAAAATCTATTGCCACATGTATGAAAGATTTTGTGGCTGTTTTTTTTTGTGTTCTTAATTGACAGGACAAGGACAATTGAATTATTATCTTAGTAATAGGATACCAATGGTTCCGATTAATGGTTGGCTAACTCTTTAGGCTTTCATGTAAAAATTGGTGTACCACAAGGATATATTCTGGGTCCATTTTAGTTTCTAGTCTATATGAATGATCTACCATACCTAGTAAAGATTCTTAGAAAAATATAGTATTATTTGCAGATGATATATCACTGATATTTCAGGTCAGTCGAAAAACTGAGAACCTAAACGAAGGTTATAGTGCTCTGAATAATATTTTAGATTGGTTTCATGTAAATAATTTAGCACTAAATACAAAAAAACAAAATTTGCATTAACAAATTTAAAAACGGTACAAAATGATATATTAGAGTTTGATGATACAGTACCGTATTTTTGGAAATCACATTAGATTGTAAGCTTCAATGGGGTTCACTTATAGATGCTTTAGCTAATAAACTCAATTCGTATACTCTGAGAAAGATTAGACATATTGCGGATATAGCCACTACAAGATTAGTTTACTTTAGCTATTTTCACAGCTTGATATCTTATGGTATTTTACATACCATAAGATATATATTTAAACAACTTTGCAGAAAAGACCAGTTCGCGCAATAGAAAGAAAGAAAGTGATATTTATTCGAAGCAATCACAAAATATACAGGTTACAATATAAACACAATGCCACAGTTTTCTAATTAAAGAACAAATAAAACAACATTAATAATTAAAAAAAGGAACAACAATATGGTAAATGCCGAAAACTTCAATTTAAGGAAAATAAAAAAAGTGGAAAAATTATATATCCACCTGTACATGGTGAAATGCTTCAAATAGGAATGCCACGCAGGATATGCTAAAATGTATTAACCCAAAACAACCACGCCGTTATTTTTCTAGGTTAACTGTTTAAAGAAATTAATATTTTAACATTTTCAGGCCATTATATGTATGAAGACATCATGCATGCACGTAAATTTAAAACCCTTTCCGAATAATTGTGACATTATTTAAAATGTCAAAAGTTTCAAAATTTAGCCTGAATGAAGTAAAAAATTCCTGAAGATGAAAGACAAAATTTAAAACTTAGAATAAAAAACTCTGCGCTCCAAAGCTTATTATAATTTGAATGATTATATCAGTGATAAGGACGCATGGAAAGTATCCATCAAGTAATGTACAACACGATGTGATTGTTATTTTGTAAGCAGCTATGTAATATTTATTTTTAAATAGGGATGGATATTTACGATGTCATTTTTTCTTTTTTTTTGTTAGAAATGGTTGAGCAAGGTGATGGCTGCTACATGCGTCATACTTGTGAACAGGTGCTGTTGGTGGAGGCTGGTCTGCTCGAGTTTGCAATATACTGATATAAGAAAAAAAAACGTGCTTTGGGTTTCCTTGAGACTATTCTTTGTAAATATATTTATAATGTATTTTAGACAAAGATAAAAAATAATTTACCTAAAAAGGAGGATACCTACGAAGTTTCTTTAGTTTCTTTCGCTTGTTTCATCTCCATCAGAGAAACCTCATCACGAAACGGTGGTAGATTGTAAATAATTGACGTTAGTCAAACGAAATTTATATTTCTTACGTCGAAAAATAAATTAAAGTCCAATCAAGATTAGCGGGAAAGAATTTTTTTGGAAAGTCGGAAATTTAGATACTCGAATTTTTTATTAAAATATCAGTAAAAAAGTGACGTTCAGTTTGACAATTCTGCTGCCACATGTTTTCATAACAACAACAAATTCCGCATTGAATATTGATATTTGCGAAAAAGAATTGAATGCGATATTTTAGTGTGTTATCGGTGGTGATCATATCTTAGATGTATTCACAACAGAAAAATTTAACAACTGCGCACTTCGCATTTTCTTCATTAGTAAATTGCAACCGAGGCGGGTCTCTAGTTTCTAATAAAAAAAGGTTCACTTCTTTCACGTGTTCTGAGTTGCACGCGCTCTTTTATTTAGTTCTGTAATAATTGTAACTTATATTGTCGCTGTCGTTAAACGCCTGTTACACTTACAACCTGTACAGCCCGTCACCGGCCTTCATATTTTCGGTCTGGCATTTTCCGAAATGGTTATTTCGACACCTGACGAAAGCCGATTTTCCAGTCATTTCTCTTAGGCGACCTCTTACGAAGCCCATAGGATGACCGCATCACGACAAATAGAAGAAAAAAAAACACTTACTTTTTGTATTAGCATAACCGGTATGGGTATTGAAGAGTAGGTGACACCTGCTTTAGCAGTCTGTTGGTTGGCATTTTCTGAAATAAAACAAACCATTTGTCAGTACCAACTGGCAATTGCTCCTAGCCAAATTCGACTAAGAACCGATTTCACCGTTCGCTTTGGAAACCAAGTTCAGATATGTTAGCTAGAACTCAGTATTTTACGACACCCACGGGTTGAGATGGGGTGGTTGATTCTGTTAAGCCGCTATTTTTTTCGACTTTACATAGGGAAAAATATTAAGTAACAGCCTAAAAATGTCCCACTGCTGAGCACAACCCTCCTTTCATTTCTGTAAGCGTTTCGGAACCGGGAAGAGTCTACCACGCTGCTCCAATGCGGATTGGCGGACATCACCTCCTCTCCTATCATCTCCTCGAAATATTTTTATTCCTCATACATGCAGGTTTCCCCACGATGTTGTCTCCACGTGGTAAATCAGCACAACAAATTGCAGAAAATATTTAGAGTTGCCGGCACCGGGGATCGGAATCAGATCCCTCATAATCATCATTTTAGCCTGTCTTAGTCCCCCGTTGAACATAGCCGTAATAAATATTGCCACAAAACACGGTCCTGAGCCATCATTCGACTTCCCGCAAAACCGTGCAGGTCGTCGCTTCATCTAGGGTAGGGGAGTAAATGAGACTTTAGAACCGACAGGTGTCCGGTAGAGTAAAAGTTAAGAAAAGTAAAGTTTCAGCCTATAAATGTCCCACTACTGAGCACAGGCCTCCTCTCATTTCTGAGAGGGTTTTGGAGCTAGAAAGAATCCGCCACGCTGCTCCAATGCGGGTTGGCGGACTTCACATGTCTTCGAAATATTTTTAATTTCTCAGACATGCAGGTTTCCTCACGATGTTTTCCTTCACCGCCGAGCACGTGGTAAGTCAGCACTTAAAATTGCAATTAACAATTTTAGTGGTGCCGGCACCGGGAATCGAACCCAGGTCACTCGCGTACTATGAAATTAAAAGCGAGCGCCTAGCCCCTGAGCTACCACGGTTCTAAACGGGTCCGGTAGAGTGTCAGCTGTTTATTTAAGATATTTTTCAATTTTTTGCCCGCCCACCGCCACGCCCACGGGTTGACTGGGAGAGAATGCCAATAGGCATTAAGTCCGCCCATTGTTACCCTTTTAATTAAGGTGTTCAATAAAGTGTTAATAAATAATAAATAAATAGAATAGCACCTACCTCTTTCCTAACGAGGTGTCGTAAGAGGCGTCTAAGGTATTGTTCGGACAGCCGTTATTCGTTCAGAATAACACTATAATTTGCAATGCAGTCACTATACTGCTCGTGGGAACGCAAAAGAGGAGTAAGAATTTTTGACTAGTTCCAAAATGGCATTTCCCGCGGGGGCGAAAAGTGGGCTACGGGTGGTGTTTTCCTTTTATATCGGAAAAAGGCGTGACGAGCACAATGTGGTGCCACACGGAACTTTCCAATGCAAAGTTATGGGCAGGCGTGACACGTACACACTTCGACTTTCTCGTCTCGTCACTTATTTCGATAAAAGAAAACGCAATAATAAGTACAGTGACGTCGATTCACGATAACGTATCGGAGAAAAATGTATTACACTGTCACGTTCATAGCATTCGATAATTTTAGCATGTGTTTTCCTGTTAAATTAGTAGGATGGAATGGCATAGTGATTGCGACTGAAATAGATTTCGAAGAAATATCCGAGTCATGCGTTTGCAATGGTCACGTTTATGAATCGAATTGCATACGTTACTATTAATAATGAATTACTACGTTTCGTGTATTTCTGTTCGGGTCAAATATAGTAATTGATTTTAAACTAACTTCCCGAGGAGCTAGAGACTTAGATCTTTAAACATAGCTTAGAACTGGATGACAATTTATTAATCGCATCTTGTCTGTCTGTTTGTCTGTTCGGTAAACATTTTGCAATTGACTATAAAGTCTTTATACTTTTAGTCCGTTTTAAAAACGAGTTATATACATTTTTTTGTACGATACTTGCTAACATACTTCGAACGTTCGAGGAAACCTGCTATTCTAGAAAAATAATAATATGTTTTTGGCGTTGACGCGTCAGTGGTTTTAAGCGTTCACAAAAACCTTTTTATTGCGGACTAACGTTCATGTTATATTTATTTTTCTTTTGTAGAATATGTTTGTCATGTATTTTCGAAGTCGAATAACTTTTTCTTTTTCTTCTTCTTAAGTTGTTTCAAAGACAAAATCAAACTTCACCGCACAGCGCTCGTCATCGAAAGATTTCGATAAAAAGGCCACTGCTGGACAATGGCCTTTCCCAATTTGAGATGAGTTGCGTTATCGCCACGCCTGGCAGACGCATTGGCGATCGCAATATTAAACACCGGTCTGGAAAATTTAGTTATGTCATAACTAGGATTACTGTTCCGCCACTATTTGGAGCCCACGAGATTCATCTTTCATTTCCTTAATTCCTTCGTAGGAGATTAATTATCCAAGGCAGGGGTGCTTTATCATAATGTATTATATGTATGTTCACCAGTGGACTTGTTAAAGGCTGAAACGAAACGATGTATATACATAAATGTGATCTATGCCACGATACACCCTACCCAGGCGACAATACTGCATCACACATACTTGCAGCCTCTCAGAGTCGATCGATCGTAGTCTAACAATATTGAGGTAGATCGCCAGCATTTCAAGTTTGAGCACCCCTGATCTGAGACTTCACTTGTGGTAGGATTCCTATGCAGGGTTCCGTCTAGGTAGGTACTAGGTACCACCGCAAGGCCCGTTATTCTGCCGTGAAGCAGTAGTGTGCAAACATTACTTTTTTTCCGTCTGAAGGATACTGAGAGATAGTGTTTTTTTCACTTGTCGTGGGTGCGTTTACAGACATACATTTCTCAGGTTATGGCGTTACACTTACCAAGTCTCGTCACTTTTTCCTATTAAAAAGGCAGCCACCACACGGCCTTCGCCACCACATCATACTATACTATAAGGAACGTCAGCAATACTTATTAAATTGCTATAGTTTCGAAGTTTGAAATTTACTTTCTTTCTCCTCCCCGAATGTCAATTCATGAGGAAGAGGTGGTAGGATTCCTGTGCAGGAATCCGTCTAGGTAGGTACCACCCCAGTGCCAGTTATTCTGCCGTGAAGCAGTAGTGTGCAAACATTACTGTGTTTCGGTTTGAAGGGCACTGTGAGCTAGCGTAATCACTGGGCATATGAGACTTAAGAAATGATGTCTCAGGGTGACGGGCGCATTGTGGTGTCACACTGTTCTGGGTGACATAGCATTTGTTATGGGCAGACGTTGCACTTACCATCAGGTGAACGCTTTGCTCGTTCCGTCACTTTTATTAAAAAAAAAAAGGAGAGGCCACTCCTCTTGGATTTCTCTTGTATCATGTTCGTTTTACAAACCGTGACTTGGAATAACTATCTGAAGCTATACAAATATTTGTACCATGATTTAATAGTCTAAAATATCACTCACCATCAACAACAGCCAAGTCTTTCGATCTAACACCTTTACTGCTGTCCTGTTTGCTGAGCAGCCTGTGAAACCTGCTATCCACAACTGGTACGAGACACCGCAGAGCTGGTACATGTTTCATTCGATACAGCAGAATAAAGAGTTCCTCTACTCGATGGTTGAGCTGTCCCCATCGGATGAACAGCTGCGCAGTCGGGGATGACGCTTGCCGTTTCGCTACTTCCTCTACTTCCTAGAAATTTTGTAAGGGAGATAAGGACGAAATAATTAAAATAATAAGAAAATTGCGAGAAAAGGGGACCGAAAGGAAAATTCTACAGTTACAGTTATACATTCAGAGGCCATTCACGTAGCCCACTTTCCGCCCTCGCGGCAAACGAGACGTGACCGGTGGCGAACCACGACGCCACCATTTGGGTACGAATTAAAAAATTCTTACTCCCCATTCCGTTGGCACGACGAGTATAGTGACAGCATTGCATATTATGGTATTATTCTGCACGAATACAAGCTGTCCGTACAATACCTTAGTCGACTCTTATGACAATTCGGTAGAAAAGAGGTAGGTGCTATTCTACTCTGTCGGACACAGCCTATAGAGGCTGAAAATTCAAGTCTGACACTACTTAGCATACTTGCATTCTATACGTGCACCAAGTATTTCAATCAAAAAGTTTTTTTTTTATTAAAGCATGTCTTGGTTTATTAAAAAAAAAAGGGTTAATATATTATAATATTAAAGGAATTCCTCCCAATCGAAGTAACTGATCGAGCCGTAATTCGGCCTTGTCGGGCGCCCCCGAGACAGCTACTTACGCGCACAGGGTAACAATCCAAGCCGAGGTTCTCGCTCGGGAGTTCTTGCTCCGGTTACCCATAATAATAATAAAGGTTTCGAAGCTGTAAAAGCCTTCGAGCTAACAGTGACCATAAGTCCCAAAAAAAACGTGATTGTCATGACGACCCCTTCTTCGATAGAGATGATTGCTGCCAAGCTTTTTCTACATCTTTATGTTTATGATACAACTGTAATTGCATATTATAAAGTTTGTAAAAGGAATAACAAGAAAAAAATAACCATCTGTGTTTTTTGCTGATTCTTTAGAGTATAAAGGCATTTTTTGTGAATGAGTGTAGTTTATATTTAATTTATATTTTATGTTTATATGGATTCATAATAAATTTTAGTTCAACCCATAGTTGTTGACTAAGAGAAATGTCAGAAAAATCTCTGTTCTATATCTATAAATTGTTCAAAACGGAGCCTCTGGTCCCTGTTGTTTAGAATAGCAATTCTTAACTGGCATTCAAGTGTGGCAATGAGGGCATATAATCCTACCAAGATGGAAAAAATTGTATCTTTTAAGTTTGATAATAAATTTAAGGTCAGGGATACTTGACCTAGTTGCCGATGTCCGGCAAAAACTGTAGGGTACCGGGTAAGCGACCCAGCCTTCCAAGCTACTGTTGTCTCCTGCTGCTCCGAGATAGCATCCTACACCTTACATTCCCTTTCCCGACTTCCCATTCCTTAACTGAAGTCCACTTCCTACCTAATCCTTTCCCGTCCTCTCCACCACGCACTCAATGGGTAGCAAGAATGACGTCACGGGGCTCGGCTTGTTTCATGCAGGGGCATAAAGTGAGCTACGGATGTGGTCTCTGCCTATATTTTATATGGGAGAAGGGCATGATTGTATGTATGTATACGTCATTTAAATGTTTATAGACATAAAACAATAAATATTATCTATTTCTGACTGGCGAAGGCAGTTTCGCTAGTCAATTAACAAATGCTAAATTAAAATTAAAAAAACCATTACTTCTCCCACTTTAAATTTAATTGTATGCAGACTATTTTATTTCAAACCCAATTTTAATTACTATTTGACAGATATAATATATCACCCTTCTAAAAGTGTGTGTAAGCCTGTGTCCAACAGTGGGATCTCTAGTAGGGGGTCATTCTACATTTTGTCAGTATAAAGTTGCCATTTGTGAACGCCCTTTCCATTCTTTTTCTAGAATTCCCTTTTTACTTTATTTTCCTACTAGCAATCCGCCCCGGCTTCGCACGGGTAGATAGATATTGGCAAGTTAAATTAGTACTTTATTTGGACAAACAGAACAACAACAATCCCTTCACTAACATTATTTGAAGCGACTATGCTCATCGGCGAATCTGCAACAGTTTAGTCGCTCAGAGCTTCCTTGTAAACAATATTTGATGTCGTGTTAGCAAATTAAAACGACCGCTCTCGACCGTTGCGCAAAGGGAGCCGCGCACCGCGATGATGCCCAAGTCGCATGAAACCGGGCGGCGGCGCGTCGTCGTGACCGCGGCCGCTGTATTTATTATAAAGCGTTTCAAAGTTTTAAATTTAAAAAAAAATAATTAAAATTAAAAACCACTATACAATTGTTTCTAGTTATAAAATGAGTAGGTAGGTAATCAATAGAACTTAGTCTAATCGCGAGTAGCGCGGGCGAGCGTGTGGCGTATACCCATATCGAAGCATTTTCTTACTTTTAGCATTTTTATACCCGTCGTAACTTCTAAACGATAGGTCCGATTCGAATAATGTAAAGAGGTATGGACATGTACATAATCAACCTTTATTAGGAAACTATTTTGTAGGATAAGGATTAATATTATGATGCAAATGTCATCATCTTTAGATTCTATCCGTGTTTTGATTGACTTATTTTAACAAGAAGTGGTTATTGTGACTTAAGTATAATAGTTAGACAGCCTCGCGGACTTTTTTGTGAGTAACGATGAGTACTATGAAAATGTAGAACTTTTTTTTCTTTATCATTAATAGTTTTTGCAGCGCACGCCAAATAATGACTTTTATCAGTAAATTTTTGATACCTTCAGTTACATCATAGCAATTTTCGTAGGAATTTCGTTCGATTTTTTTTTTTAATTAAATACAACTCATGTTATTCGGTGATAATGTAGTTGTATATAGGCGAAAGAATTTTTAAAATCGGTTCAGTAGTTTTTTTGTTAAATCATTACAACCAAACATACAAGAAATCAAATATTTCCTCTTTATAATATTAGTTTCGATATTTTTTTGTGATTATCAGCAATCAGTGTGATAAGCTACAAATGGATATTTTTTTATTTATTAGTTTATAGTTTATCAATTTTTGTTACAATGTTAAATATTAAGAAAATTAAAATGTTATCTATGGCAATTATAAAAATTGTAGATATAAGGATAACATTAAAAAGGGTAGAAGTAAAATAAAATAGATAAATGTGATGTTTTTGTACAAAAAAACTATACTCTGTATTCATAGTTTTTTTTTTCACATTTAGATAGGTGACCTGTAGTGTAAAACCTGTTTTCTAAGAAAATTTATAATGTCAGGGTTGCAGCTATAGTTGAGTCTTTTGATGTCTTAAAGACCCCTTTTTTTAATCTGCTTTTAGACGGATTTTACCAGACATTAGCTAGGCACTTCATAAAATGTTGTTCATTATAGAACAGAGCTAATATAGACCTATGCAACTCAGGAATTGTTAAGAAAAGCTCAACAGTACCTTTGTTGTAAACAATGACTCTTCAACTTTTTCTGGAATGGTGGTTAGACTTTTTTTGGAATCATCTGCAGCTTTTGATTGGAATGAAGATTAAATTGTGGACCATAGGTGTTATGTAACTGCAGAAATTTGACTGCTTACATAACATTTTCATTTAAAAAAGTGGCTATGTCTTGTTTGAAGTTTCTACTTTGAAAACTTGTTTAGCTATTATTTGTATGTTTATTCATGTTTATGTATGTATGTATACATGTTTGAGGTTGTATTATCAAGTTACAAATGTAATATTATCATTTGCAAAATATTACAGTCAATAAAAGATGGTTTATTTACTAACCACAGTAGTTACAGTAGGTTTTCATTTAAAGAATGTCTCGTTAACTACATTCGAAAGAACTCTATTTGGAGGATATACCTTCAGACAATGGAAGGATCTCCGAATCGGAATCCACTGATGACCAGCAAGATGATGAGAAAATTCCCCTGGGCAAAATTCAGCAGCTATAATTTTGATACTTATTATCATATGTGGTTGTCCAAGTATGCAAATAGTTCTGAAGAGAAGAAATCTGAGAAGAATCTGGATGTGTTATTCCAATGTTATAAAACAATACAAAGCTAATATGAACTTTGTTGATAAAGTAGATAAAAAAAAATGTAGATATACAGTTGACAGGAAATTTCAGAAATGATGGCACCTTATATTGTATAACTCCTTTTTGATTTATAAAAAGCTTTTGAGAATACCGGCCATAGATGGATATCGAAAAAATATCTATCAAGATTGTTGTGTATTAATAATTAAATGTAAAATTATCATAACATGTTGACGGTAGATTCGAATAAATGAGTTTGTTTTGTCACTTGATCTGGCATGTATCTTTAGAATTTTTTGTCAGTTTTTTCTAAATACCTAAGCACTAAATATGTAAAAGTTTTGTTTGTACAATGGCTAAAAGAGTTAACTACCACATTATAATCCATATTTACATAGTATAACGAATTTTGCAGAAGTATAAAAATTTAACGAATTTTAATAATTAATTTCATAAAATAGCGATTACTACATAAACAAATTATAAATTGCTAGTAAATTTAACATATTAAATATGTAATTATAATGTTATCGTGATCACAGCTATCTACAGTTATTGGAAATACCCAGAAAAGTTAAGATGGATCCTCTTGCGCAGGGGAAAATCCCAAAGTCTAAATGTTACGTTAATCATATATAAAAATGTTATAAGACTCACATTTACGTCAAAAGGCGAGTATCTCATATGAACTCCTGCTAATTCCTTCCAATCGTCATCATTGTCAAGTAATCTACACAACTCTTTGTTTACTTCAAACGGTAATTGATAAATATACATTGTTATAAAGTCATTCGAACTTTTGTATCACAATAATAATAAATTCCATTCAATATTTAAACGGGTTAAGATTTATAACTTTCATCTGGCACTGACATGTGACATCTAAATCTGACATGACAATGACTATGACAATTGACAAGTGACAACTGATCAAATAAAACCAGCTGTTCCAGTTCCAGTCGTCACTTGCAAAATTAATACAGCGCGCGAAATGCGAAATGCGATATGCGATTCATTTTACTGCGATTTCAAACGCTGTTATTACAGCGGCTCAAAATTCGTCCAACATAAAGTCAAGAAATAAAGAAAAAATTGACTTGAGGCGCCAACTCGAAAAGTAGCGGTGTTGTTTTTATTGAATTTTGTAATTTCTGTGCATATTTAAGTTTCTATGTTTGATATTGATAGTTTATTATGCAGCAAGTGTGTGATACAGTACAGAGATTGGAAAATTTAACATAAGACTAAAATTGTACTTTTCGTTTTGTCTCCATCAGTCCAGTAAATTTTCATTTCCATCATCTTTCATTAGTCCAGCAAATCTTCAATCAACTATAATGTTACTGTCGATCGAAATGAAGTCTTTGTTATAATTAAATTATTTATCGACGTTGTTAAAAATAGCTGGCAGCTAATTGTCAGGATCAAAAAAAGAAGAGGAAATGATAGAGAATGTTTCTTGCATTTAATATATGACACCCAAAATAAAACTCCTTGAAGTAATTAATTATATTCGTTAAGTACACTCTTAGAAAATTTCACAAATAACGTTACATTTTTTTGTATTCATAAAAACACAAGTATAATCTATGCAGTATGGTGGCGGTTTAAGAGTATGTGAAACTCCATCTCATCTCGTGGGTGTTGTAAAAGTCGATAGAACGAAAAATTAAAACCAGAAGATGGGCAGCAGCATCTTCCTGGAACACCGGAATAAATAAACTGCAATTGCGAAACCCCTGTCAAGCGTGGCAACTATGGCAAAAAAATTAGAGCTACAAAAGTTTGTAGTAATCTATGAGAGAAGCCTATGTTCAGCAGTGGACTAGTGGTAGCCTGGAATGATGATGATGATGAACTTTCCTTCATATTATATACTATAATTCAACATTTCATTTACAAGTTTTACAAATATTTATAATTATAACGGAACACTTAGTTCATATCAGATTAATTTTAATATACCAATAAAGTGAAAATAAAATAAATAAACTGGTGGTAGGATTCCTATGCAGGAGTCCGTCTAGATAGGTACCACCCCAGAACCAGTTATTCCACCGTGAAACATTACTGAGTTTCGGTTTGAAGGACACTGTGAGCTAGCGTAATCATTGGACATATGAGACTAAAGATCAGGTTACCGCAGACCCGAGTAAGTACCGTCCCATCACGTGTCTACCTACGATATACAAGACACTGACATCCATTCTGAGCGTGAAAATCACTCGACATCTTGACTTAAATCGGGTGATGTCGCGGGCTCAGAGTGGATGTCGGGGCGGTGGTCGTGGGACCAAGGAACCACTCTTCATTGACGCGGTCATTGGTAAGCTTGTTAAACGCAACCGTCGGAACTTCTCTGCCGCCTGGATAGACTATAGAAAGGCATTCGATTCAGTGCCTCATTCATGGCTAAAGAGGGTACAAACCTGGAGCTGTACAAAGTTGACTGTACAGTAAGAGACTTCCTCGGGCAGTGTATGGGGCAATGGAGTTCGATCCTTTGTCATCTAGGCAGGCGGATGACGGCTGCGGAAGACCGGATAAGGATACGAAGGGGGTGCCTTTCCCTGAACCCTCTCAGCACATTGCTGGGGGGGGGGGATTTCAGCTTCGGAGGGGAGGGACAAAAAGGGGTGGGTCACCCACCTTTTCTACATGGATGACCTCAAGTTGTTCGCACCGAATCGCTCTCATCTGATGGAATTGCTAAGAGTCACCTGCGATTTTAGTAAGTCCATCAGAATGGAGCTGGGGACGGATAAGTGTGCGGTCCTCCATGTTGAAAGGGGTAGGGTCGAAAACTCCGAAGGCGTAGGCTTATTGACTATGCCTGTTAACATAAGAACCCTTTCCGAGGCTGAATCATACTCCTGGGTATGTCACAAAACTTGGGTATTGATGAGGCTGGCATGAAACAATCCGTTCGCGATTTGTTTTTTGCGCGCCTGACAAAAGTGTGCAACAGCCTCTTGTCGGGCGTGAATAAAGCACGTGCCTATAACGGTTGGGTCATGCCTGTCCCCATGTATACCTTTGGCATACTCAGGTGGACTCAAACCGAGCTTAACGTCCTGGACAGAAAGGTCCGCACTATTATGACGTCCCACAGGATGCATCATCCGAGATCGTCAGCGATGAGGCTGTACTTGCCGCGGAAGTATGGTGGGCGTGGCTTTCTGAGCGCTCTCACCATGCACATTCACGAAGTGTGCCGCCTCCGAAATTACTTCCTGATGAAGTCCGGTGAGGCACTCTGTGCGGACGTTATTACGTGTGATAAAGGGCTTACCCACCTATCCTTGGCCGGCGATCTTGGCAGGATCCGGCAGTGCAGAGCATTTCCGACCGGAAGACCGTATGGAAAGAGAAAGAGCTCCACGGGAGGTTCTACAAAGCTCTACATGAGCCTTTTGTAGACAAAGCTGCCTCCCTCCACTGGCTACGTTTCGGTGACCTCTTTGGGGAAACCGAGGGTTTTGTCTGTGCGATACAGGATCAGGTTATTAAGACCAACAACTATCGGAGATACATCCTAAGGGACGGTACTGTCGACATCTGTCGAGCTTGTCACCGTCCCGGTGAGTCGCTTAGACATGTTATCTCCGGTTGTTCGGCGCTTTCTAACTCTGAGTATCTGCACAGACACAACCTAGTGGCCAAAATACTCCATCAAGAGATCGCTCTGAAATACGGTCTCGTGGATCGGAAACTGCCTTACTATAAGTACTTGCCGGAGGCCGTGTTTGAAAGTGACCGCGCCAGGCTCTATTGGGACCGGACCATCGTTACGGATAGGACTATTCTCGCCAATAAGCCTGACATCGTGCTGATGGACCGGGCACAGTCAAGGATATTTTTGGTCGACATTACCATTCCATATGACGAGAACATCGTGAAAGCCGAAATAGATAAGAAGACAAAATATCTGGATCTGGCTCACGAGGTGACCGACATGTGGGGTGGTATGCCGACTGAAATTATTCCTGTGGTCGTATCTGCAAACGGGTTAATCCCAGTCAGTCTCTTGGGACATCTAAGACGACTGGGACTCCGTGACGGGACGCTCCGTGCTCAAATGCAGAAGGCGATGCTTCTTGATACGGCCCGCATAGTCCGCCGGTTTCTTTCCCTTTCTCTCTAACCCTCGGCCGTTTGGTCTCCCCTGTCGAGGGCTTCCGTCTGGTTGGCTTTTATTTATATATTTTATTGCATAGTATTTATTATGTTTAGTGTATATCTTATAATATCTTATTTATTTTATCTCATTTTATATACTTATCTATATATTCAAATATTCCAACCAGGCGAGAAAACTATAAATAAATAATACATACTATGTGAAAAAAGCAAGGAATAAAGTTAAATAGACAAGAAATTATACAATCAAGGTAATATGATTAGATAATATATTTATTTATGATGACTATTGAAATTATTTAAAACACAGCAGGCGGTTTAATCATTTCTCTGCGTTTTAATTAAAAATAGTTTCTTTTTGTTTTTAAATGCGCATTTGACTCGCAGGACTCTAACGGGCGGTGGAATATTGTTCCAACACTTGGCTGCTGCATATCGGAAGCTACTTCGGAACGCTGCGGAACCGTGTTTCTGTGTGGCGAGTTGTTGACAGCGCTGCCGAGCCTCACAACGCCTTCCCTCACCAATCCACTCCAGTTTGCGTTCAAGGTACCTGGGTTTATGGTGTTTTATTATATCAAAAAGTAGACACGCTAAATGGAGTCTCCTGCGATGTTTCATTTTCAAAATATTATGTTTATTGAGGAAAGGCGTTACGTGGCTCCGCGGTGGTATGGTAAAGCAGAAACGTGCACAGGCGTTTTTAACACGTTGAATTAGTTTTTCCGTCCGTGCATATATACGAGGACCATATATTACGTCTGAGTAGTTCAGTTTGGATAAAACTATTGATTCGACAAGCTGTATACGAATTTCTTCGCTCAAATATTGATGTAGTTTATAGAGCACTTTTAATCTATAAAAACAATTCCGTACAGTCTTTGCGATATAGCTTTTATAGCGCATCCCGAGTCTAGTTCTATGCCTAAATTACGGGCTTCAAAAACACGCTCCACCGCGTCCGATCCCAGTCTCACATCACAATCACAAGGGAGGTTGCTCACATTCGATCTGGATCCGAAAACTATATATTTAGATTTACTGGGATTGAGGACTAAACTGTTGTTTGATGACCAATGATGAATTCTCACGATGTTTTCCCACACCGCTAAGCACGTGGTAAATCAGCACTAAAAATTGTAGAACAATTTTAGAGGTGCTGGCACCGGGGATCGAACCCAGGTTGCTCCTTACTATGAAATTACCTTTAATTTCATAGTAACCAGCACCGAGCCAGCAGCGAGCACCAGGCTGAGCTTATTTTATTCAATTATATGTTTGTACACATATTATAAAATAAATTTTAGATTCCCCGCTTTTTCTCCATACAAATTTTAACTAGGCCTAATCTCACACTTCCGTGCGCCAAAAATGCTTAAACAGTGGTACAAAGATCTTCAAACTTCTCTTCACGTATTAATATTATCTAAATTCTTATTTACACATGTGTTAACACTAACACGTGTGTGAATAGCAGTAGTAAATTCTGTTCAAAGAGATAACAACATTTCAGAAAACCCTTAATTCCGTGTTTCACTCAATGACATCCATAAGACTCCAAACAGTATATAAATAATAAAATTTCTTTTTATCTCATAAATGACATGAAATATACATAAATGTTAGGTACAACGTAGTAACATTGTCATTCGTGGGAGACTGGTACCCTGGTGTAGGTTCAAGGTGTTACAGGTCAACAAGCCCCCCGAACTTGTCGTTGCACTTATACCTAAATTTTAAATATTACTACTGATTTGATATTGGTCTAAAGTCGGGTACATGAAGAGCTTAAAATTGATTACTTTTAGCAGCGATCTTTGCGCGCGTTTTCACACAATGTGGTAAGTCTTCGCTGCACTACCCAAACTTCAATCCCGTATTCTATTAAAGATTGACTGCATGCATAATAAGCCATTTTTGGGGTATCTTTAACAGCAACACTACAGGTTGCTGTTAAAGATACCCCAAAAACTTTTTAATCACAAACATCAACATTGCGAATCTTACTAAATGATGATTATTTAACCTCCCTTTTAAAAACGTTAAAATAATTTAACCTATCAGGATGGCGACAAGAAAGTATACTTCTTCATTGTATTGGTCTTCTTCTATTGCGTCCAGCATGGAGTTTGTGTACTGCTTAAAATATGATATTCTGTCAACATCTTCGAGTCCTCCGAGCCGCAAAACCATATTCTATTATCATAATGGGGATTGTTGTAAGATTCCTTGACCCATGGGAGAGCTTTCTCATGCCACGCGGTATGGTCTGGCTAATTTTTTTTAAGTTGTAGCTTTAAGTCATCATAATTATCGTCGTTTCCTGCCCATAAATAGACATCCGACTGCTAGGCTTCTAACGATTTGGAAGGCATTTCCGTAATTGCTACGCTAGATGAGCACATTAGCAATATCTTAATTTTCAACCTGTGTACTGTAGGTCCGACTTAGACACTTGTAGTGTTGTAGTTATTTAGTTATTAGTCAGAAGGATTGTGATTTACCCTCGAATGGAGATTCCAAAAATGTGCCTGGGCAATCGAAAAAAGTTTTTGTTAGGTTCTGTGAAAACGAACCTATCTAGATAAAGTTGTAACATAAAATATTTTCCATATACAAAATTTCAAACATATCGTTAGAGTCAAGAACTGCTCAAAAGTATTAGTAAATACAATCTTAATTTCATCTTTTTATTCTCCTTAGTGGCGTAACTATACCGAAGAGACCCGTGGCAAATTCGTCGGATGGGGCCCTCTCTCAATGTAAACAAGCAACCAGCGTTGTTTCTTTTTAATAAATCACTATGTAATGTACATATGTACACACGCTGTTTTTTTATTGTATAAAGTGATGAAACGAGCAAAACGTTGACATGATGGTAAGTGCAACGTCCGCCCACAACAAATGCCGTGTCACCCAAAATATTTCTGCGTGACACCACACTGCGCCTATCACCCTGAGACATCAGTTCTTAAGTCTCAAATGCCCAGTGATTACGATAACTCACAGTGCCCTTCAAACCGAATCACAGTAATGCTTGCACACGACTGCTTCACGGCAGAATAACTGGCCCTGGGGTGGTACCTACCTAGACGGATTCCTACGACGACGACGGACGAGCAAAGGAATCCTACCACCAGTTAAATTGTTATAATTACTGTTCGAATTTCAAGTTGATTTTCTAGTAACTTTTAATTTAAAAAGCGAACAAATATCTCAATGTTCGGGCCATTGAATGCTTGATTGGCAATCAAGTTAAAGTTACATAACAAATGGGTAGGCTCCCTCCGGTCAGAGGCCCATGCCATTTTGCCCATGTTGCCACCCTATTGTTACGCCACTGATTCCCTTATCATAGCGTTAACTGCCTTATCTAAGCACGTGGCACAATACTTAATTTCTATTCAAAGCGCCTGCTACGTCACTTCCGCAACGTTGGTGGAAATCTAAACCTTAAATTGACGTTTGACGCACGAAGGCGCTCAAAAATGAATGCTCCTTATGCCATTTATTTTGCAGGAAACACAACTTTGCTTAAACTCTACACTCACTCAAATTAACACGCAAAGAAAGTATTACGGATATTACAGATGTGTGTCCGATGGTCCAGTAAAACTCGGATGAATACTTTGAAACGCTTATGATTTGGGCAGAGTAAGTCTAAGACTGTAACGTTCTGGTATACGTTATCAACAATACTCATTTTACTTTTTTTTTGGACTGATGGACACTGTTTGCCCGAAGGTTCTCGATCTACTAGTATATCGTTACTTCATTCGGGAGGGCATTTTAACTATTATCTGAATTATCTACATTTACCACCAATTCGGAATGCGTTTCCGATGGAGAAGAAATGGCGCAAGAAACCCTAGCAACGCTTCTATTTAAGATGCTAGGGGAGAAGCAGCCTGAAATGCGACGGTATCGCGAATCATTTCACTCAGTTACGATAGGCTTTTTTGAATCGCAATCATAATAGTCATTACAGCAACTCATATTATCAAGTTACTTGTTATAATTGTTGACACCCAGTACAGTATCATGATTCATTTACTCATTATTCTTATACTCTTATTTATATTACTCTTAATCAATAACTACTACGATGGATATATATTATTTTATGTAGTGTTGCCAATGCCAAATACTGTACTGTACTGTCGCCTGTACGGCGTAAGATTTACGAACATATGTTTGACGTAACTAATGTACTTGTCGTATTGGAATCGGTTTGCAAGGTTATTGCTAAAGTCGACTAAAGGTAATGATAATGAAATATTGGAAATGAAAAAAAAAATTATCTGACCGGTTCCAGAATAATCATCGCAGATATTGTGTCATAGATTAGCGGCTCGGTTGACGCAGTGTCGCGGGTTCTATTCAAGGACGGAACAAAAATTTGTATGGTCTGCAGATAGTTATTCGGGGTATGGGTGGATGTGCTTGCGATATTTATATTTGTTAAGTCATAATGGGTCATCGAAAATGTGAGAATTAAAATACCACCATTAGGTACCACCCCAGGACCAGTTATTTTGCCGTGAAGCAGTATTGTGCACATATTACTGTGTTTCGGTTTGAAGTTCACTGTGAGCTAGTGTAATCACTGGGCATATGAGATTTAAGAACGCGCGGATGGGCGCAGAGCTACTATATGCAGAAGTTGCACCATCAGGTGAACGTTTTTCTCGTTTCATCACATTACCAAATAATAAAGAAAAATGTATATTAATTGTGCATTTACACTTTGATTTCCAGCCCGTAAATACACAGGCAATGCGGAATCCATAGCTGCCCACGTTTGATTCGTGTGTAAATAAATAAATTGAAAAAATAATAGATAAACAATTGCCAGCTTTCGGTCGTTTCGTGTAAATGAGCCATAATGGACGGCTTAAATATAAAAGATTTTTAGAAAAACTGTAAGCTAGCATTCAATACAATATTACTATTTTATTTCTTAGGCCGGATTCACACTAGGCTTATGCGTCGTAAGGAATAGAAATATTTCAAGGACATGTGAAGTCCGCCAACCCGCATTGGAGCAGCGTGGCGGACTATTCCCAGCTCCGAAACCCTCTCAGTAATGAGAGGAGGCCTGTGCTCAGCAGTGGGACATTTAAAAGCTGTTACTTTACTTTTTTTATATGTCGTGTCGTGTTGCCTTCTGACGCAGTGACAGTGAGAATTATTTATTATTTCGACTTCTGCAGAAGCCGCGCTGTAAATGACGGCCTTAGTCAGCGTTCACACTAGACCTGTCGTGTTCACACGCGTCAGAGCGGAGGTAGGTCCACTGGTACACCCTGGTACTGGCACACCCGTACTCGAGCAGTCCGCGACACGCCAGCAGGCGTCAGATCGCATCACGTCAGAATAGTGACAGGCAGAATAGGGTCCAGCATAGCATACTCGACATGCAAGTTTTCTTACGAAATTGCGTATGGACAATTCACCGCAAAAAAAAACTGTTTTAGTGGTGCTCGTACCCAGGATTAAGCTCGTACTACTCATGAAATATAAAATCTGTAAATACAATTCAGCAAGCTTCTCGTGGTCCAGATAAGAACAAACAGCTCCCAAGTCATCGTCATACGCAGGTTCTGGATACATTCCTTGTCCGAAACCCTCCCCTATATAGAACTTTGGTGAGTAGTATGATAATGTTCACTTGATGGTAAGTGCAACAACTGCCCATTACAAATGCTGTGTCACGAAGAATATCTGTGGCAACTGACAACACACTGAACACGTCAGCCTAAGACACAAGTTCTTAAGTCTCATATGCCCTTGAACCCCTAAAACTGAAATACACTAATATTTGCACACTTCTGATTCACGGCACTGCGGTGATACCTAACTAGACGGATTCCTGCAAAGGAATCTTACCACCAGATATACCTATACCTAATGTTTACGTTTAGAATGCATAGACTACTATCGTATTCTTCTTTTACCTTCTATCATTGCTCTTAAATTAACTACAAAATACATGCCTTTAACTAATTCAATTTCATCGGCTGTGAACTCAGGTAATCTGCTTTTGAAATAGTCTTGAGCTTTGTTTCATGAGAAATGATTTACCACATGACATCCATGTGCATGTGGTGAATCAGCACTTAAGACTGCAGAACAATTTTACAGATGCCGGCACCGGGGCACGAATTCAGGTCAACCGCGTACATAAAAATTTAAGGCGAACGCCCAGCCCCTGAGCTACCACGGCTTTTTTTGTATGCTTAGTGATAATTACTTACCACGTGAGCCGATTTCGATGATTATGTTTTATTGGGAAAGTACCCGTTTCCAATATGGGTGGTACCATAAAGGCGACCACCGCATTAATTACTATGTTGCATGATTTGCATTTAGGTTCGCGAACCACAGCAAAAGCCTAACCGCATGTAGTGCGGTTCCGAAATTGAAAGAAGAAAATGTGGAAATGAAGCTGTAAATTTTATTTGTTTGCATTGATTTTAATGATATTGTGAATGCTTTCTTTCTTTAACAGTTTCCGCATCTCAGTAAGTATTTCATTCGATGAACGACGTCATACCACGATCCGATCAGATTTAAATCGATAATAAAGTCTAAGAAAGAGGATCTGTAATAATGAAACTAAACATGATGAAAGCAGGACGACGCAAAATAGACCAAAATTACATTCCTCAAAAATAGCTTAATTGCTACATCTGAATACACTAAAGTAGGTATTTAAGTCTTTGAAATATTCGCATGGTATATATTGGTGGCTATCTGCCACTCTATTTTATACCAAGGGTACGACCGATAGAGACGCCTAATGGTAATAATACCAGAAAAATTCGTAGCCTGATGGCGAAATAAACATCTCTGTTATACCAGATCTAAATTATCCGGACCGTTGATGGCCAGCAGCGTCTATGTACAAACTGTAAGGTACAATGTGGTACTGTGATCTCCAATTCGCCTGTTATGCGTAATGATTACTCCTCCTCCTTCATCCTCATCCTCTTTGGGCAACCTTGGGAGAGGCGACTAGCAATGGATTTTTTGCAGGCCGATGTAGAAAAAAAGCTGAAGAGGGCCCAAAATTCCTTGATGATATAATCTTCCTTTGTACTATTAGTATTGACACAGACTCAGAGACTGTCATTTCTCCAGTTCTTCGTGTATTTAACGATTTGCTTTGCGGAGAGGCTTCAAGCAATATAAGATACGAAAATAGTGATTATATACATCTCGTACCTGACACAAATCTTGGTTTTGAATTGGATTATATAAACTAATGGGAAGGGGAATATTACATATTAACAAAAATAAACCTTACGTTATCAGTGACACACTAACTTGATGTAATTACACACAATTACATTACAATTGGAGACTATAGTGATACGTGTCTGCGGTGACAAACGAGTGGAAACCGCGTAATGCAAGATGTCTGCCCCACTTTGCGACAGAAATAGCATATTGTAGTATTTATTTCTAATTGTATTAAATATTTATTAAAGTTTGTGGTGGCAGCTTAAGAGAATCTACCACCCCATTTCATCCCGGGGGTGTCGTAGATTATTTATTGGTTTAATCCTAAGTTTTGCTTCATTCCAAGAATTATCAAAAACATTACTAAAAAAAAAGAAAGCACTTATTGAAAAACTAAACTAGATAAAAAATGCTGGCCAAATCGCCGCCGTCTGTGGGCAGCGTGCCCAGCAAGCTTGCCGAGTTGCCACGCTGTATCGCGAGGCTGATTCGCTGGCCAAAGTATGAGCCAGCTCTTGGGTCACCGGAAATGGTAACCAGGCGCGAGCAGATATCTTTGTACAAAAGTTTCGCGTCTGGTCCCCACGGCCCGAGTGTCTCCACGCCAAACGGCATAAATATATAGCCCTCACGGAGGGCAATATACTTGCGACGCTTCATACACTCCGCCGTCGCTGCAGCGTAGCCTGCCTTGCGAGCAGTTCCCGAAACATGCGACGGTGCTAACGTGTCAACACAAGTCGCATTTCTAATTTAATTAAATAATTTATATATGTTTTAGTCTTAATCTTTCAGATTTCAGCACTGAAATCCACTGAATACAGTTTGAATACAAAACGTCTACCAATACCAACCAGTTTTCATTTTAAGTTTCTTGTATTTTGGCGTGTTCATGTTTCTTCTGCGTTTTTTATATAAAAACCATCTTTTCGTTTTATACGGCTGTGACTTTATATATGATTTTTTTGAATGTCTGTTTTCAACCAGCTTAATTATATAGCAAAAGTCAACAGTCGTTACTTTTTTATTCATTGCCTCTCGTATAGAAATTCTGCACAATACGCATCAATACAGTCGTTGGAGTCGTGATTGCTCAGAGGCTATGCGTTCACTTAAAATTTTATAGTACGCGAGTGCCCTAGGTTCGACTCAAAATTGTTAAATGCAATTTTTAGTGCTGATTCAACACCGCTCGGCGGCAAGGAAAACATTGTGAGGAAACATGTATATGCGAAATATAAGAAGTCGACGACATGTGAAGTCCGCCAACTCGCATCGACGTAGCACCACAGAAATCCTGGCTTCAAAACCTTCTCAAAAATGAGAGGAGTCATGTGCTCAGCAGTGTGACATTTAAAGACTGTTACTTTAGTTGTTTACATTTCACAGTCACCATAATCACTTCGTTTTCGTACCATGTTTTTCACCATAATATTTCTTCAAAGAATTTTGACGGTTCTCCTAAATTATCCCTTATATGGGAAAAAGGCGTGACTATAATGTATGTAAGTATACATCAAACGATTCATCCGTTTTTAGGTGACATTGAAATGAAAAAAAAACATCGCGCACATGTGGAGAGAAATTTCACATTGGAAAATTCGTATTTTTGCTTGTAAATAATCGTATTTTCTAAATTATAACTGGCCAGTGTATCAAACAAAGATACTTCTTTCGCTAAACTTTCTGCGTGGCCTGGTATTATTACCTATAAATATGTATACTTACATATATTAAGAGTGCTGACTTCGAAAGATTTCCATAAAGTCAGATTTATTCTTTTTTAGAATTAAACAAAAAAACTCTAGAGAAAAATTTGAATAACCTTAAAAACAGATGTTTCAATGTGACACGAACTGGTATAGAATATTTAATGTTAATTACATTTAAACGACGAACACTCAACTGAATAAACAAAACTGCATTCATCCAACCTACATATTTCGTGACAAATATACGTTTTTCGGCTTCTATCTTTATAATATATAATAAACGTTGGTGCGTCTGTTAGTAATCATGTAATTTCTGATCGATTGAGGTCATATTCACACAACGTTTTGTCGAGAGGACGCTTCATAAAACCCGATAAGTAGCGCAAATTATTAACAAATTCTATATTTATGTACCAAAATATATAATTGGTTAACAATTTTTTTTCCACAATATTTTATTGCTTTAATGCCACAAAAAAATCGACGAATCTGGACCAGTTAGGTGGTCGACTACGTCTTACGGAGTGACGGCGTCTAATTCTGATTGAAACAAAATCAATATTATCCGAATTCATAAACCAGGGAAACTAACACTCGGAGGTACCACTCTTCCCGACCCAGCAGCGGATCTGGGGGTCTACTGTGTACCTCTGGTTGGTTTCGTGATCGGTTTCATTTGATACCATTAACCAATGAATGAGCTTCATGCGCCAAGACGCTTTAGAGAGAGTAGAGAGTATGGTATGGTACAGTATATTTTTTATTTATGTAAGAATGACAGACAGTGTTAGTGGTGTCCACTGGTGTATTACTAGAAAGTCTATTTGGACTTTTTTTACACAATTGTATTTGTTCACTATGAAGAATCAGGAAGTACGTGCTTTATCACAATCCAGGGGATCGCGTGCGCATACCTCCTGTACCGCGAGTAATTACATCTACAGTATCCATAACTTATCAAACAAAACGTAGCAGCATTTTTTCTTTTTTGGAAGAAAGTGATGAGAAGAGCGAATTGTTCACCTGATTGTAAGTGCAACGTATGGAGAGTAGACGTAAGGAGGAACGATACAATAAAAGTGTCCGTGAAATTGAGTTAAATTAAGTTGGCCCACTGAAGCAGAAATTCTAATTCTTCATTTTAAATTGAGTGCGGCTAAACGTAAGAGAAGGACAGAAGTAAACGGAGAAAGTTTTGTCATCAGGTCTATAAAGCGCATATTTAAAAAAAATGTATATGTAAATGTAAATATATTTTATAAAGCTCTACAATTAATTTACATTAACAACACGTTAACTTTCACTTCAATACGTTATCAATTGAATTTTTAATTATAGTACTTTTATCATAAAAAATCATCAACTCTATTCGATACACTAATTTTTTTTAGCATACCTACTTCATCTAATTCTGTTAACTTCAGGTCATACTTTTTGCTACATTATCGTCATTACGTTAATTTTTGGAACCCTCATTCTGTGCATTTTGTCGGACACCTTTTCTTGAAGCGCTTCCGTGTTAATGTGCGTCGTTCCTTCTTACCTCTACACTCCGTGTCGCAACAGCTGGTCAAAATAAATGCTGTATTGCTGATTGGAAAATTTACGACCATCGTCAAGGATTGACACTAAATACAATTCTGACTTACCTACATCTATCAACTTTCCGCAGTTGTGAGGTCGTCACTCTATCTAGTGGAAGAGCGTATGGCCAAAATCTAAGTATAATAGGTTCTTTAGTGAATAACTTCTAGTTTAAAGATTTTCTTATGGTATAAATTGACGAGACGAGTAAAACGTTCACCTGATGGTAAGTACAACGTCTACCCATAACAAATGCTGTGTCCACCCAGAACATTTCAGTCAGGCAACACACTGCGCCCCTGAGACATCAGTTCTGAAGTTTCATATGCCTACTAGCACTCAGTGCGCTTCAGACCGAACACAGTAATATTCTTACTGCTTTACCAATGTTATTTTAGATGGATCAGGTGGTCCGATCCAGAGAGGGTGTCTTATCCTACTACCAATCTTTTAGTATGGTCAGGTAATCAGACCACTTATGGACGGACGTGTAGACGAGTCGTCAGACTATCTGACTTCTATACTATACGCGGTTCTTGGGTTCGAATCCCAGCCGATGTCGACATTTGAGCTAAAACACAAATTGTTGGTTTTCAGGTCCGGTTGTGTTTTGATTGTCTCCGTGTTTCTGACACTGCATCCTTGCCTACCGCCGATCGCGTGCATTGTGGCACTATAAAATCTCCACAATTGGGAGCTTTCCACAGTATTCGAATTGTTTGTTGTTGTCATCGGCGTGGAAAAGCGACCAAGAGGACATCGTTATCATGAGTTTGGTTTATGTTTAGTCGTATATTGTGCCGTGTGGTGGCGGCTCGTTAAAAGAATACTTCCACTCCATCTCATCCAATGGATCTCGTAAAAGGCGAGTAAGGAATAAAACTGCACTGTGCACCCAAGCGCATGGTGGCGATGGGCTCACCACCTATCACACTGAGTGGATTATAATGTTTTGGTGAAATGTGGATTGTGGCAGTCATCTGCTTTTGCAGTGAGTGCCCAGTCTCTGACTACCCCTTATGGGATACAGTCGTGATTTTATGTATGTATGTATGTATATTTTAAGCACTGAAGAAAATTTAACAGCGCGATATAGAACGTATGAGTATAGAATGACATCGATGTCACCACGATGTATAGGTAACATGGTCGACGTTAACAGCACGGCTGTGAGGTCATGGTTTCGCTGTAATTGCCACGCTTGACAGACGAATTGGCAATCGCCCAACGCGGTTTAAGCGCTGCTGCCTCTCTCCATTCTAGAGAATTTTAAAGTTTTAATAATTATAATAATGCCGTGAGGTGGCGGCTTATGAGAATCTACCTCCCCATCTCATCCCGTGGGTGTCGTAAAAGTCGACAGAGGGAAAATAAAAACCAGGAGATGGGCAGCAGCATCTTCCTGGAACATCTGAATAAATAAACTGTGTTTGCCAACCCTACCTAGCGTGGCAACTATGACAAAATCCCCCAAAATTATGGCTACAAACTTTTGTAGCAATCTATGGGGGAGGCATATGTTGAGCAGTGAACTAGTGACAGGCTGAAATGATGATAATGATGATAATAATGCAGAATGCGGTGCTTCTCGATAATCCCCAGTTTCTTCCCCTTACCCCCTAACCCTCGGCCGTTTGGTCTTTTCTGCCGAAGGCTACCGTCTGGTTGGGGTTTTATGTATGTATTTTATTGTATGGTATGTTTGGTATATTTCTAATTTAATCTTATTTATTTATCATCTTTTATATTGTATAGTAATCTATACATTTACATATATATATATCCCAACCAGATGAGAAAATTCTCACATACCACACATAAATATATTTTTAGAACATTTTTTTTATTAGAGAAAGCGACGAGACGAGCAAAACGTTCACCTGATGGTAAGTGCAACGTCCGCCCATAGCAATGCGGTGTCACCCGGAGCTTGTCACCACACTGCGCCTGTCCCCCAGAGACGTTAGTTCTTAAATCTCATTTGCCCAGTGATTACGCTAGCTCTCTGTGCCCTTCAGACCGAAACACAGTACTGTTTGCACACTACTGCTTTACGGCAGAATAACTGGCCCTGGGGTGGTACCTACCTAGACGAATTCCTGCACAGAAATCCTACCACAGCGAAGCCTAGGTCCATACCATGTATTAGTAACAATCATTCTTAACCTAATAATAAATACTCTATCTAATAATCTTAAACTAATAAATATAGGGTTTCTAAGTCTTAATAACATTTGCTAATATTCTAAGATTCGCAGGAACCGAGAACGACGTGGTCGGAACCAGGGTCGAATTTAATACCCTGCCCTAGGCTAGACGTTTTAGTCCATTTCAACCCCAAGAAGACACAAGTTTGCGCGTTTACCGCTAAAAAGAAACCCTTCGTCGTGTCTCCTCATTTAAGAGTACTCCCCTTGTTGCCTCAGTTAGTAATGGAATTCTTGGCGTTGACATATAGCGGCTCGAATCGTCGACGACCAGGTTCTTTCCGATAAGCTTGATTCACTGGCCTTGCGAAGAGAAGTTGCGTCTCTTTGGGTTTTTTATCGTATTTACTTTGGGGAGTGTTCCGAGGAACTATTCGGAATCATTCCAGCTGCTGAGTTTCACCATCGTACATCGCGTACATACCAAATTCCGTCCACATCACCTTGATGGTTGGCATTCCACAACTGTACGCTGTTCGAGGAATTTTCTTCCACGCACGGCGACTTTGTGGAACTTGCTGCCGCCAGCGTTTTTTCCGGACCGATGTGACTTAGGGCCCTTCAAGAAAAGAGTCTATTCCTTTCTCAAAAGTCGCTTTCTCGTTTACCCCCTCTTCTATAAAAAAAAAAAATCCGGAAGATTGCCGCCCCACTCCCGCAAAGCACGAAAAATTTAATGACGTACTCGTATAAGAATTTAATTAAAGTAAAAAACAACGAAAGTCTGTAAATGATAAAATTATCTCAATCAGTTTCTTTGGATACTGATGCTTACCATTTTATTTTTAATTTTTTTTTTATTGTATAAAGTGATGAAACGAGCAAAACGTTCACCTGATGGTAAGTGCAACGTTTGCCCATAACATATGCTGTGTCACCCAGAACATTTTTGTGTGACACCTCATTGTGTCCATCACCCTGAGACATCAGTTCTTAAGTCTCATATGCTCTGTGATTACGCTAGCTCACAGTGCCCTTCAAACCGAAACACAGTAATGTCTGCACACTGCTGCTTTACGGCAGAATAACTGGCCCTGTGGTGGTACCTACCGAGACGGATTCCTGCATAGGAATCCTTCCACCAGTCAACATTTGTAACAATAAATAACAATTAAAAAAATGAGGTTTGTCGTCCTTTGTATTGCGGCCCGGGCCTACTCGGCCTTTATGAAAATCCGCTCCTGGTCGGAACTGGCATTAGGAAATTATCATCATGTCTCTTTGTGATTTTATTTATAAAAGTGCTTACTAGCCCGACAGATGTTCTGCCCTTTTTGGTAGGTGGCGCGATTACCTTTATTTCTGAAATACATAACTGTATGAACAATATGTTGCACATTGTAGTTTCATAAATGTTGATTAGTGAACCGTCACACGGAGCGACGGAGTCGATCACAGCGCCACCTATCGGGTCCAGATTTTGTGATTTTCTTTTTTGGCATTTAACCAACATATACGTATATTGTGGATATGAGTTATTTCGGTCCATACATTCGTATATAGAATTTGTCAAGAACTAGACTACAGTGCTACTTGTCGGATCCTAGCATAGTTATGAACCATCGTCTCATCGTTATTTCTTTTAAGACATCTAGTTAAGATATTAATTTTATTTAGGTCATCTGAAGGAGGATACAAATAATCGATTATACACACATGCAGATGCCTAAATTACATTTGTTCAAACAAGTTCGTTCGTTTACTTACAGACTGGCCTCATTTTAAACCAAGGTTCGCTATTGTCGAAATTTTAATTTATTTGCTTTCCGTCGTGTCAGTCTACTACCAAGCGTTCTGTATTGGTTTAATTTTTTCTTATAACATTAAGTGTCCCACATTAGGACTCCCCTGTATAGACCCCGGTAAAGACAAATCACCAACACTGATTGACTGACAACTGACTAAGACCCGATTTCACCGATCGCTTTGGAAACCAAGTTTATTAAAACCACGTTTTACTTAACTGAGTTCAAATGTATCATTTGGTCTCGGTTTCTGTCTAACCGATTTCACCAGCTCCATTTTGATCGTGTCAGAATAACGAAGTTTACATGAAATATCGTCACAAAAAAATAAAACAAAAACTCGATGTATTTCATATTTTGCGACATCAAACAGCCTGTTTTTATGCATAGGTTACAAACAAAAAACTATACGAATTAAAAATATTTTTTTTTGTTTACATAGTTGTGCAATTGACAATGACAGCTCTCTAAACGCGTTTAAAAAGAGTTGAACGTCGACAATTTGGCGTTCTGAATATAATTCTGGTTTAGCTTTAACTGTGTTTATTCGATGTTGATGAAATGCAAACTGTAGCATTGAACTCAGTTAAACGCTTAAACTTCGTTTAGCTTGAACTGATCGGGTTTATTTTCGATGGTGAAATCCGCCCTAAGAGAGCGGTCCGCGCATAGGGCGCTGCGTAGAGCAGGACCCGCCTGTGTAGTACTGAAGAAAAATCCGTAAAATCCGTTAAATCTACGGCCCTTAATGAAGGAAGGCCCTGTACGTATTGGCGAATATGGAACTCGACTAACACGGAGGGGGGCCACTGCGCTAATATTGTCCATTATACATGACCCCGATAGGTGTCCGGCCGACTAAAAGATAACCTACTTCTTTCCTACCGAGGTGTCGTAAGAGGCGACTAAGGTATTTTACGAAAAGTCTTTATTCGTGCAGAATACCACTATAATATGAGATACTGTCACTATACTTCTCGTGGGAACGCAAAGAGTAGTAAGACTTTTTGACTCTTACCGAAATGGCGACGACTTGATTCGCCACCCGTCACGTCTCGTTTCTCGCAAGGGCGACAAGTGGGCAACGGGTGTGCTCTCTGCTTACATCTTATATGGGGAAAAGGCGTGACTGTATGTATTTATACATACGAATAAAATAATATACCCTCTATTTGAAAGTATACAGTTTGATATTTAGAAACCTAAATGGGTCTGGCAGAAGAAGCATTAAGATAAGATGAATGCTGTGTAAATGAGAAGTTTTAGAAAAGAAGAGGGTTGCTATAATGACGATGCATTTTTTATTGACCGTGTGACCAGGTGGTCAGAGTTCTTGGGTTCAAATCAAACTGTTCAAGGCACAAATGGTTTGTTTTCGGGAGGACAATCACGGTCTACATCTAGACACAATATAAAATAATATACATTTATTAAAAGAATCAAATGATTAGCCAAGATCGAGAAAAAGAATAACTAATTTAATTTGCGAGTATTCGCATAAACAATATTGAGATTAAAACAAGAGGCACACAGGTACTAAGGCCGCTGGGTAATCGTCGTGTGGAAAGTTTTAGAATGACTGTTGCATTTTATTGAAATAGCAGTAAATAATTTTACTGGTGTTAGGTTTTATTCAGGAATCCGTCTCGGTAACACCCAACACTAGATGGAGCGACGATCTGCACGGTTTTGTGAGAAGTCGATAGATGCATGTGGCTTGAAACCGTATTTTGCAGCAATCTATGGGGAGGTATATGTTCAACAGACGACTAAGGGCGGATTTCACCGTTGAAACTAAACGCGATCAGTTCAAGCTGAACGAAGTTTAAGCGTTTAACTGAGTTTTCACCAACATCAACTGAACACGATTAAAGCTAAATGCGGTTCAAATTCTGAACGCCCAATTTTCGAAGTTCAGCTCTTTAAACGCCTTTAGAGAGCTGTCATTGTCAATTGCACAACTATGTAAACACAATAAATATTTTTAATACGTTTTGTTTATTGTTTGCATACCTATGTGTCTTATGCATAACAACAGGCTGTTTGATGTCGCAAAATAAAAAATTCATCGAGTTTTTGTTTTAGATTGTGTTGATATTTCACGTAAACTTCGTTTTTCTGAACGCGATCAAAATGGTGCCGGTGAAATCGGTTAGACGAAAACCGAGTTCAAATGATACATTTGAACTAAGTTCAGTAAAACGTGGTTTTATTAAACTTAGTTTTCAAAGCGATCGGTGAAATCGGGTCTTAGATGGGTTGAAATGATGATGATGATGATGATATGGCATTGAAAAAAGAGCCTGGAGTTTTTCCTTTACAGTTCTTCTTTGAGAATATCTTATTTTACGTACTGGCGTAAATTGAGATGTTCATATAAGCTTTAAACTAGCCTAATTGTTTCCATAGAGGAGTTCGTCTAGATAGGTACCATCGCAATGGTAGTTATTCTGCTGTTAAGCGGTAGTGTACCAAACATTTCAGTCTAAAGGGCACTTAGGGCGTTAAGTAGTGTAAGTACAGGGCATATGAGACTTACCAACTCGATTTTCAGGGTGACAAATGCAGGGCGGTGTCACATGTGTTCAGACGATGCACTAACCATCAGGTGAACTATTTTCACACCTCGTCATTTAATGTAAAAAAAAAGTAAAACAAACTTTTATGCAAACATATTGTGAAACAGAATACGAGTAAAATTTACTTACAGCATAATAATTTCATGTCTGATATTATTTCCAAAAGCTATATTTTCCTAAAGTTTACAAGATCGAAGATATGTTTTGTGATAAATTTCGTTCGATCAATGAAAATGAAGAAAAGTAAAGTCTCTATTTACACTTACGCAGGAATTAGAACAAATATGGAAGACACTTGAACACACACGAAACCACACGAACACAGGGATGCACTCAAGAAGATAATATTAAAACAATATTTTTATACGTAATTTTTAAACGTACGGTATAGTAGTTAATGATGTTCAATTATTACTATTATAATTGGTGACTTTTTTATTTTGTTGTGTGGTTAAGTATACATTGTCAGGTCACATTAAGTGTATGTGATTTAAAAGCCACATATACTCTTACTAACAGATAAATATACAAATAAAAAAGCATGTAAATATATTTAAGATGCAAATAAAAGTCTATTCCCTCCCTGTGCTAGAAGGCTGTATTCACAAGACCTACATTGCCGAACCGCAGTCCCTACCGAAGTCAGTCCAGCGCCGATCACCTCATGTATCAGATCTATAGACATAATTCAGCGATCAATATAATTTTATATCATTAATATTACGTGATAATGATAATCAAAGATGTTGTGTTTCATGAAAATCGATTTGTGGTAAGCTTTTTAAACAATGTTAAATATTATAAAGTCTTAAATTATTTACTTTTGCATTCGCAGGTTTTCCTAATTATTTTTAAAAACTTTTATTTCACTTTCTTCCTACGCATGTCTTTCCGCTTCAAATCTTGTAAGTCAATTTTGACCTACTTTCCGATGTCCGATTGAGTTAAACTTTAACATACTATGTAGATTCGATGACAATGGAATAATATAGTAACATGGAGCTGGTCTGATGATGGATCTAGAAGTTGGCCATAGGAACTCCTCAATTAAGCATAACAGCTCCGTCATGTTTGGGCCCGTTGGATTAGTTTTGTCAAGTACTATAGCCCCAGCAACATCGAAAGTCCATTGCTAGACATCGCTAGACATCGGAACAGGTGGGACATAATTAAACGCGGTAGCTCAGAGGCCGGGTGCACGCCTTAAATTTCAAAGTAGGCGAGTGACCTGAGTTCGTTCCTCGTAGCCGGCACCTCTAAAAGTGTTCTGCAATTTTAAATGCTGATTTATCATGTGATCAGCGGTAAGGGAAAACGTCGTGAGGAAACCTGCATGTCTGAGAAATAAAAATATAAAGAGGACATGCCGACACCGGGGATCGAACTCAGGTCACTCGGAAATTTAAGGCGAGTACCAGACCCCTGAGCTGCCATGGTTCTTAAGTTCAACATGCTACATCAAAAGTATATATGCTGACGTTCCGTCCTGGTGGCTAGAGTATCTGACTTCTACGTCGCAGGTCCTGGGTTCGAATCCCAGCCGAAGCCAACATTCGTGCAAAAGCACAAATTGTAGGTCTTTGTATCATGTTATGTTTTGATTGTAATCTTATCGCATGAACGTTACATCTGGCGCGGGAATGTTGGGGCGATTAAGTGTATCTGTGTTTGCGTGCACACTTGTGGCACTATGATATCTTCTGCGCAGTTGATAACTACCGATAGTATTCGGGTGTTGTCGCCGTGGTCGAAAATGACGTTCTGGGTACGAAGAGTCAAGACTTTTACTGGTGGTAGGATTCCTATGCAGGAGTCCGTCTAGGTAGGCACCACCCCAGTGCCAGTTATTCTGCCGTGAAGCAGTAGTGTGCAAACATTACTGTGTTTCGGTTTGAAGGGCACTGTGAGCTAGCGTAATCACTGGGCATATGAGACTTAAGAACTTATGTCTCAGAGTGATGGGCACAGTGTGGTGTCACACAGAAATTTTCTGGTTGACACAGCATTTGTTATGGGCAGACGTTGCACTTACCATCAGGTGAACGTTTTGCTCGTTTCATCACTTTATCCAATAAAAAAAAACTCTTACTAAGAAGTACTTAATAATAATAATAATAATAATAATAGAACTTTATTTGTCTAAAATCAGGTATACAAAAAAGTTTAAAAAGGTATACAGAAGAATATAAATCTCCTTTTAGAGAAAAGGGTCTAGGATTCAGCTTGGTAAAACACATGGTGTACACTGCTGATATTCTATTCCAGCCCGAAATTAAAAGCAGAACAATAACACACTTTAACAATAAAAAAAAATAGAACTTAGATACTAAAACAAAACTTTAAACAATGTACGTACAAGCTATATATATATTTATATTTATACACACACACACACATTTTTATATATATATACATATATTAATTATAGACAGACGGCCCTAGGGTTTGCTGCATCAAAGCCAGTTCCAACATTTCTTTTTAAAACAACTTAATGAGATCATCTCCCGAAGCGGTGGAGGTAAATCATTCCTGCATTTTGAAGCAGCAAATTTAAAACATCCCCGGGTTTGTGCAAGAGTGCGTCTAGGTACGATAAGGGAATGGACACGAGACCTTAGTCTTTGGCAAACATTATTAGGTGCCCACTTAACCTTACTGTATAGATACGGTGGCACTTTAAATTTCAACAACGAGCTCATAAAACAAGCCAGTTTTAAAGTTTTCGTGTTCCTCATATTTAATACACTTTTCTCTGCCAAATACGGTGATATGTGGTGTCGTTTTGGTACTTGTACTGCTATCGCGAATCCGCCTGTAAAGCAGGACGATTACTGCAAATCTTCGTTGGATAGAGGCTTATGTCCAACGTTATAGTAGTTACAGACTGATAAACAAATATATGTATAGTATTATTTCGCCGTGTGGTAGCGGCTTAAGAGAATCTACTACCCCATCTCATCCCGTGGGTGTCGTAAAAGTCGACAGAGGGAAAATGAAAACCAGCGGATCTGTTCACATCCTGCGATTTATAATTCAATAATTTAATTTCTTATTTAATTAAAGATAATTTCATATAAATTGTAATTGCTATTAGTGGTGTTCCATTAACTCTGTTTTCAGTACGTATTACTAGTAATTACTGTAATATAATTCTAGTAATTACCATAATACGGCCTGTTTAAAGTAAAAGTAAAGTTTCAGGCTATAAATGTCCCACTGCTGAGCACAGGCCTTCTCTCATATCTGATAAGGTTTTGGAGCTAGGAACAATCCGCCACTTTGCTACAATGAGGGTTGGCGGACTGCACATGTCTTCGAAATATTTTTTTTTCTCACACATGCTGGTTTCCTCATGATGTTTTGCCTTCACCGCCCAGCACTTGAAATTGCAATTAACAATTTTAGTTGTGCCGGCACCGGGATTCGAATCCAGGTCACTCGCGTACTATGAAATTTAAAGCGAGCCCCTAGCCCCTGAGCTACCAGGGCTCACGGCTTGTTTATGAAGCGAAATATCATGATATTTCTCTTTCAAATCTTGGTTTTCAAAATTTAGGGAACAACCCTAGTTCTTCGTCACCTTTTGGCCAGTAATAATCTACTGCCGAAAATTGTTGCGTGTGGGTCTTGAAGTAATTTTCATATTTACAACATGCTTGTAACCGAAGTGCAGTGATAGTTCTACAAATCTTTCTCCATATTCTCCACCCATAAAACGTGATGTCGCGTAGTATGTGTCGCAACCAAAAGTCTAATGTATCCTTTGACGAACGCGTTTCTTAGTAGTAGTATTTGACTACTGCAGCGCGGGTGCTGAATTCTAGCTGGAACATTTGGGAAAAATCACAAATTGTTGGCACCAATTTGGCCGTGTGGTGACGGCTTAGGAGAATCTACCACCCTATCTCATCCCGTGGGTGTTGTAAATGTCGACAGAGGAAAAATGAGAACCAGGTGATGGGCAGCAGCATCTTCCTGGAACATTTGAATAAATAATCTGCGGTTGTCATCCCGCCTGCCGAGTATGGCAACTACGGCAAAACCCCCCAAAATGAGAGTTACAACTTGTGGCAATCTGTGAGGAGGCTTATGTTCAGCAGTGGACTAGTGATGGGCTGTAATGATGATGACGATGATGACAAATTGATTGCTTTCGTGTCTGTCTGTGTTGTGATTGTCCTCGTGTCTCTGACACACATACAACATTTGCGCAAGTCATGGCGGATCATTATGCCTTTGCCATTTTTAAGTCTGTGGTATTAAGATATTGTACCTGTTTTTAATAACGGAAAAAGATCTGGACAGGCAATCTTGACCCGAACCCCACTACTCCAGTTTTAACGTTAACTGGCGGTAGAATTCAGGAATCCGTTTAAGTGGGTAGGCAGGGCCTGTTATTCTGCCGTGAAGCAGTAGTGTGCAAACATTACTGTGCTTTCGGTTTGAAAGGCATTGAGAGCTAGTGTAATTACTGGGTATAGGATATTGAAGAACTGATGTCACAGGGCACGAGCGCAGTATGGTGCCACACAGATATGATCTGGGTGACACAGCATTTGTTATGTGCATACGTTACACTTACTATTAGGGGAAGTTTTGCTCTTCCCGCCACTTTCTACTATAATTACTTACGTCTTAAATAAAAAAAATGCGCACATTATAAAATTCTTAAATGTTATTTGTGTGCATAAACTATAAGATTTGTTAGGCGTTCGTTCGGTCGCTGTTAAGTCTAACCCGGGCTGGCCTGGCTGGCTCTTCCTATTTCAATACACTCAAAGTTTAGAGGAGACTTATGCCTAGCCGTGGTACATATGCTGGTTATACTTTTTGTTTTAAAATTGTTATATGTAAAAAAAATGTATATGTAAGTAGCTATATTTTTTTATAGATCCTGTTTAAGATATATGCCCATCCAAATGCTGGCTGGTAATGGAAAGCAGCGCCACGAGTGCGAGAGTATCAGCATTTCGCTCAACTATCCGTTTGCCCGGCACTGTGAACATGAGTAAGCCTTCCATTTAATGTATATTTTACATAGACCTACGAGTACGTTCAGTAGCAGACTTGGAAACGTTTGTAAACAAAAAGAAGAAAGAACAATATTTAATGTATCATCGAATACTTATTTTAGTTAGTGAGGTACCTACATACAGTCACGCTTCTTTCCCTTAGGAATAGGCAGAGACCACAAAAAGTGATTTACGCTTCGCGAAACGAGACGCGACAGGTGGCGAACCACGTCGCCGGCATTTTGTTACCAGTTAAAAAGTTCTTGCTCGCTTCTCACAAGTGATGTGAGTAGCTCGACCGATTTGGATAATTTTTTGCTGTGTTCGTAATTGTCAGGACAAAGAAACTTTTTTGAAAATCCAACGGTAAAGTCGGACATTTGGATGGTATATTTGTATTCAAATCTCAATACAAAAGTGACGTCTAGTTTATCAGTACTGGAGATAGACACATTTTATAAAATATACATACTTAATATTTTTTTGCTAAGCGCACTTTCCATTTTCTTCTGTGTATAAATATTATGTGGAATTTGAAGTTTATTTATTCAAGTGTTTTTCGTTTCGAGTCTTAATTTCACGGGTTTTGCTTATTTGATTGGATTACGTGAAATACAGTGTATGTAATTGTAAAGGTTATATCTTCGACTACAGCGTCCTCTGCCAGATACTACTTGAAATTGTCTTCTGCACCGAATACATATGTAGTGTCGTATGCAGTACCCACAAACACATACAGGGGTAGCTCGCACGTTCTCGTATCGAACAACACGCCTAAGTACTACGATAAGAAGTTCAGATAGAGTGTCAGCCGCGCGTAAACATCCGTACTAATATTACAAATGTGAAAGCAATTCTCTTAGTCCTTCTGTCTGTTTGTTACCGTTTCACAGCTCAACCGCTAAAGCGATCTTCACGAAATTTGGCCCAAAGATAGCTTGCTTTCTGGAGACGGACATAAGATATTTTTAATCCCGGAAAATCAAATAGTTCCCACGGGATATTGAAAAATCTATATCCACGCGGACGAAGTCGCGGGCATCAGCTAGTTAAAAATAAAAATCTAAACCATTACCTAAACTTTAACCTTTAATATACTCGTATATAATACTTTGGTAATCTAATATAATGACAGATCTGTCATCTGACCCATACACTTTTGAATTTGATAAATTTTCTGTTTCGGTGTAGGCAGAGGCCACTCACGTAGCCAACTGTTTGCCATCGCGGGAAACGAGACTTTACAGGTGGTGAACCACGTTGTCGCCATTTCGGTACGAGTCACATGTATGGTCACAGCATTGCATATTATGATATTATTCTTCAAGAATGATCTTCTCTTAGCCGATTTCGACCACGGCGACAACTTCCGACTACAGTCGAGAGCCATCAATTGCGCAGGAGATATTATAGTGCCACAAGTGTACGCGCAAACACAGAGGCACTCACTCGTCCCAACCTACCTGCACCCGATGTAACGCTGTTGCGATAAGATCGGAGGTAGGCTAGGATGCAGTGTCAGAAACACGGGGACAATCACAACACAACCAGACCCGAAAACCAACAATTTATGTTTTAGCACAAAGAGAATCTTCCAGAACAAAGGCTGTCCGTACAATACCTTTGTCGCATCTTACGACACCTCGGTAGGAAAGAGGTAGGTGCTATTCTACTCTACCGGACATCTTATCCAACTTCATCGGAGAAATGGTTAGGGAATTTTTCTTAACCGACACCGTTAAGGACACATACATTAGTCCAAAAAAAAATCCGTAATTTTTCTATTCAAAATTTTAATTTTAATTTTTAGTCTTTTAATGTATTAAAGAATATCTGATAATTGTTATTTTTTAGTTTCATTGCCTTGTGGTGGCGGCGTAAGGAAATTCGCCACCCTTATCCCGTGGGTATCGCAAGAATAGACTGAGGAAAATGCCTGAAATATGTTATGGTTTCGGATTGGTGGCTGAATAACCATCTCGAAAAATGACGGGCTGCAGCGTCTAAGGTATGACGTATATAGTACTGCGATTGCCAATTCTCCTGTCAAGCGCGTCGATGACTGCAAGGATTGTCTTCTTGGGAGATGGCTTTATCCAGCAGTGAACTATTACAGGATGATGCAGTTCTTTTTTAACCGACATAAAAAAAGGAAGCAATTCCATACTATGTTTGTCTATTTTTTATGTATGTTAACCAATATTTTTATCATTGTCGACCAATTTTAAAAAATCTTTTTTTATTTGAAAGTGTTACCGTTAAGGAGGTTCCATACAACTTCAGTCAAGTTCTGATCATGGAATCCATGCGAAAATCATGAAGTTTCTCATCAGTTTTTGTAATAAATAATTATTTACCTGCTTTCTTCGTATAAGACATACCAAAAACCGGCTCAAATCTTGTAATTAAATTTTGACCGACTTTTCGATGTCCGAAGGTTGGCATAAGTACACTAACTGGCTTTTGGTGACAATGCAATATTATGTCACCATGGAATTGGTCTGAAGATGGAAGTTGGCCATAGGAACTCTTCGACTAAGCAAGATAGCTTAATCATGTTTAGGCTCGTTGGATTTGTTTTGACAAGTAAACGTCCTAGTTACATTTGGAGTCCACAGCTGGACTTAAAAATCCACATAAAAGCAATATTCAATTTATACAAAAATTGTTGATTTCTGAGAATAAGTATATATGTACACATATATATTTTCTGTTTGTATGTATTTTGCTGATACCAATAAACACCTTTTCTTTCTTTGCATGTAGAAAATGTATGTTTTATGTTTGAAACTTATTTGTCCAAGCTATATAAGACTATAATAGTATAGTTATATAAACAAATTGTATTCAATTATAAAAACCTCATTTGTAAGGAAACATTTGAGTGACAATAGACACTAACAAAGTCGTTACCTTGTTTTTGCTTATTACTGTTACAAAATTTGTTGAGGAGCTTATATTTAGTAATGATGTTTACTTTCGTAATGCTCCCACGTTTTAATTAAGTTTGAGATAATAGCTTAATGGGTACGAACTGTGCACAATGATAGCAGAAATAGTAATATTGTTAAAATGACACTTGATATTTTTAAGTCAGTATTATTTATTTATTTAGTTAGTATTTTTATATTTTGCAACTAATATAATTTAAAGTTTTAATTTTTTTTTGTGAACAGAAAATGTTTACGCTTATGTTGTGATAAAATATTATTACGCTACATCATTTTCAGTGACATGTATATTGATTTTCACCTACCTATAGGTACCAAAAGCAGAACCCGAGTGTATTGTTGTGTATTGTTAGGCGAAGTTGGTTTGTGACCGTCACTAACGGGCAGTGATGAAACAATTTGCTCGTTTTGATGATCGCAAAATGAACTCGCTTGACTATAATCGACGGTGACATCGTTTAAGAAGAAACGGAGTAAGGAAGAGTGCTTCAAGACCTAGTGCCGAGAACTTCGAAGGCTTACTATGTTCTGTGACGTTTTCTGGAACAATCTTGTGTTATTTTTGTCTATTTTATCATTGTTCTACAGACCGCGAAAACGTGACAAAATGTAATGTAAAAATCGACCTGTTTATTGACAAAATGTTGCCATAAAACTCTATGATGCATTTTTGTCTTTGTTCCGTATTTCCGTTTTTTTTAGTTTTATTCTCAATCGATACTTGATACTTAATTACGCGTGCCATAGTACGCGTACAGCTTGTGTAATTGTAATTGCCCAAATAAAGAACTTTGTAGTTTAATATTTCTATTTTTATTTCGCGTTACATAACTGTAAGAAAAACTGCCGAAATAGGCTGCAAATCTATTAATCCTGTAATAGTTTAATAGTGTTATAATCTGATTAAATATAATGACTAAATAACTAAATATAATGACCGGGCTTCCTACTTGATAGTAGCTCTTCAAAATTGAGGTCGGGGGCTTAAAAACATTCCGTAAACATTTCTGTTTTTTTATTACGGAAAGGAACGCGACGATCAATACATTCACCTGTTGGTAAGTGCAAAATCTACCCATAACAAATACATTGTCGCCCAGAACATTTCTGTGGAACACCACACTGCGCCCGTCAACCTCAAACATCAGTTCTACAGTCACATATGCCCAGTAAATACACTAGCTCTCAGTGTCCTTCAGACCTAAACACAGAAATTTTGGCACACTACTGCTTCAGGGCAGAATAACTGACCCATCGATGGTACCTGCCTAGACGGAATCCTACCACCAGTAAAGTGATGACTGAATGTTGGTACCTGTGTCATGGATTTTCTATGTTTATTTATCAACCTACGTTATCTGTGTCGAAAGTGAATCGTATTAAAATATGAAAGCGAGATGTGGTCAATGTCAGCGCGACACATACACGATATCCACGTTATAAGAATGAAGACGCTATGCTGAATGCGTAGTGATGCTGAATGCGTAGTGATGCGGAAGGATCGTATCCGTAATGAGCACATCAGGGTCTCGGAATGTCAACGTCAAAATTTCTTTATTCCATTTAGGCTTGTTTAAAGCTCTTATGAATGTCAAAATCTACACCGGCTCGAAAAACAAGACGTTCTCAGAGAAGAACTGGCATAACACTACCACTTTTTTCAATGCCATATTACATAATGTGGTTTATAAATTATATAAAAAATATTAAAACATAATATATTTGGTAGCCATGTGATTTACAAGTAAGCGTTATTTCCATACATCTTTGTCCTCTATATCTATTTTATAATACGCTATTTATAATAATGTCTTCTTGGCAAGTTTTTTTAAATCTTTATCCGATTTTGACTCACATTTTTAGGATTTTTTTTATAAAGTTTAATAGATCTACTAAGAAAAGACTGTTTTAGCCAACCTAAACATTGGAACCTTAGTATATCCGACGTTACAGTCAAGTCGGCTATGATGGTTTGGTCACGCCTTGCGACTACAACCAGACACCCGAAACAAGACCACGACCGCACGGAAGGCCTAAGAAACGATGGCTGGGTGTCGTCGTTACGGATATGCGAGCCAATGGACAAAAGTAAGCAGGAAGGCAAGTAAGGACCGATGCTCAAGTCTGTAAGTTACTCAAGTGATATACGTTAGGATGAAAGAGGAAGAAAGGAAACTAGTTTAGGCCTAGATTAAGTGTATGGGTGTAAATATTATATAATTTTTTTTTTCAAATTTCAAATGTTTGTCACACCTTATAATTTAAATTAATGTCAACCATAAATATACATTTATTGTTTAACATTAAATACTTTACTATTTAGTAGTGTTTTATTTTTATTATTGCATTAGTTCGTTACTTCTTTAACCTGAAATTGTACTCGTATTATTTGCTTATTGAAATGGAATGAAATTGAATTTTCATTCTTTATTTTTCGACGTCAGAAATATAAATTTCGTTTGTCAAACGTCATTTTTTTAAAATCTACCGCCGTTTCGTAATGAAGTTCCTCTGACGGAGAAGAAACAGGCGAAAGAAACTCCGTAGGTATCCTCTATTTTGGTATTTTTTTTATCTTTGACACAAGTACATTATTAATAAATTTACAAAGAACAGTCTCATAGAAAACCAAAGAACGCCCCATGACAAAATGTTATACAAGATTTAATAACAAATGAATAAATGCATCGCAAAATCGAGCAGACCAGCCTCCATCAACAGTACCTGGTCACAAGTATGACGCATGTGGGAATAACTGGCCCTAGGGTGGAACATACCTAGACATATTCCTGCAAAGAAATCCTACCACCCCGTACAGTGTTAATACGCGCAAACACAGTCACACTTACTTGTATTCACCTCCTCGTATCCGATTTCAGCTTATCCGATACAGAGCCGAGGTAGCTCAGTAATCTGCATGTCTGAGGAATAATATGAAATCATGAATATGAATCTGCATGAATGAGGTATAAAAATATTTTAATGACGTGTGGAATCCGCCAAATTGTAAAAGAGCTGTGTGGCGGACTCTTCTCAGCTCCACAGCCCAGTTCCGGGTCTGGGTGTTTGTTTATGTGTGTGTAAACACACATAACAAGAGTTATTCTGGTTAGGTGCAGCAACTTTAAAAGAAACAAAATGCAACATTTTCTAGGATGGAGGAAAAGATATATACGAGTACGTACGAGTAACTTTTGCTGGAGCTAAAAATAAAGAGTATCTTTAGCGATCTATCACTGACGACGAGAATGTATATAGATACGGGTATCGCTCATAAAATTCTGCAATGCAGACTTTGATATAAAATACAAAATAAAGTTAATATGGAACGTTTCTAATGGAGGATGATTAACTTTTTTTTTAAGTGAATCTGGGCGCTTCGGGTTAATTTATTTTGATCTTAATCAAATTTCTAATAATCATATTTAGTGTGGTAATATTTCTAGCCATAAACTTTAATTATAATGTTTACAAAAAAAATATTTAAAAAAAAATATTACGTAAGCTACAATAATTATAACATGTTTATATACAGGTGCATATGATTACCAGAAAACCTTTATTGTTGAATTAGATGTATTAAGACATATCAGTGCTTTCAAAGAGCGATAACAGGCTATTTACAACCAATTAATCTTATTTTATTATGTATATTACAACCAATTTATCTAATATAACTGAATTATATCGTCCTCGGAGGATAGGCTGTTGAAGAAAATGATGCTTCTTCTTCAACAAACTAATAAAAAGTTAACTGCGTTACATTGTCCTTACCTAAGTTGATGGATTGGCGATCATATTAACAGACACTTCGCACTGTAGACACTGCTGCCGGTCACCGGTCTGGATAATTAAAGTAAGGCATAGGCAGGTCATCATTCCATCATCCATTCTTCAGTCCATCAATCGAAAGACACTTAGACTTTTACCACGCTAACAGGAGGAAATAGGGTTGTAGATTCTGTTATACCGCCATAAGGTTTGCGTAGCATTTTTATAGTGCCGACGTAACGCATATGCTGTAAGAGCGGAGGCAGGTTCAGATACAGTGTAATTGAAGTAGAATAATCACAATACTTACAGACTCGAACACCAATAACTTGTGTATTGTTCAAATAGTGGCATCAGCTTGCATGATCATCTTCATTTTTCTGAATCATTTTTACTTTTTTAAAACTAATGCATTAGTAACACATATTATACATACATACATCCCAGCATCCACGCTTCTTCTCCATACAAACCTTAACAATGGCAAATCTCACACCTCCTCATTCGCGAAAGGTGCTAAAAAAAGGGAGCACAATGTTCTCTCTTCACGTATTAAAATATAGGTAAAGATGTATAATAATAATGAAATATAATAATAAAATAGCAGCACTATAATAGATACAATAACGAATTTAGACGATAATGATGAGATGCGTAGTTAGATTTACTGAATGTGATGGACAGATCAATTGACGAAGTAAAATATTTCATCATCATCATCATTTCAACCTATTATTACTAGTCCACTGCTGTACATAGGCCTCCCTCAAAGATTGCCACAAAAGTTTATAGCTGTAATTTTAGAGGATTCTGCCATAGTTGCCACGCTCGGCAGGCAGATTGGCAACCGCAGTTTATTTATTTAGATGTTCCAGGAAGATGCTACTGCCCTTCTCCTGGTTGTCATTTTCCCTCTGTCGACTTTTACGACACCCATTGATGAGATGCGGTGGTAGATTCTCTTAAGCCGCCACCATACGGCGAAAGTAAGTAAAACGTTTACCACAATTAAAATCTAATAAACAAAATTATCGTACAGCCTTGCTCCTTGTGGCATACTGCCAAGAATTATGGCTATGTTTACTCGCTAAATTAAACTCTGAACGAGAAAAGAATCAGCCGTCTTGTCATCAGCGTCTACAACGCAACAACGGACGCGGATGCAGTTCCTTTCAAAACTTTACTGCTCAAAGACTCCACGGACCGGTCGTCCCTACACCAAATGGCAAAGATACTCCGAGGCTCATATTTGCGCCACTTGCTTAATTCATCTGACTCTGATACCATAAACATAACCTCACAAATGTTGCTTAAATAAATACGCAGGCGCTATAGTTTATTACATTAAACATGGTTTGTTACTGGTGGAACGATACCGTCGAGCTACCATTTGCTAGTTACTCTGCCGCCTTGTAGTAGTGTACAAACATTATTGTGTTTTAGTCTGAAGGAGACTGATAGGTAGTGTAAATACAGGGCATATGAGACTTAAGAACTGTTGTCTCAGAGTGACGGGCGCAGTGTTGTGCCCACCTCTCGTGTTCAAGGTAACACAGCATTTCATATGGGCAGATGTTGCACCTGCTACTGGTGGTAGGATACCTATGCAGAAATCCGTCTAGATAGGTACTTCTCCAGGACTAGTTATTCTGCCGTGAAACAGTAGTGTTTCATAGTAGTTGTATTACTGTGTTTCGGTCTGAAGGGCACTGAGAGTCAGTGTAATCGCAGGGCATATAAGACTTCAGAACTGATGTCTCCGGGTGACAAGCGCAATGTGGTGTGAGGGATTCTTCCCAGCTCCAAAACCCTCTGAAAAATGAGAGGAGGCCTGTGCCCAGCAGTGGGACATTAATAGGCTGTTACTTTACTTTTACGTATAACAAATTTGTTACGTTTTCAATAAAATTGTTGACGTCCTGTTCAATAGTTTGACCATAAATCGTTACTGACACCATATAATATCGTCAATATATGTCAATAAACCAAATATATTATAGTTTTTTTTGTTTCACTTAAGATTAAAATAATTAAAGTGATCTAATGCATGCTCAAGTTTTCGAGAAGCTTCGATAGCTATTAGCATAATATACTCGTAATATGGTCAATATCCTGTTTTTGTCAAGGCAGTGCGGTGACTTAGCAAAGGATCACAAGGGTCTATTACTGTGTAAAGACGTCGGTGGTCATGGTCAGAGTACAGGTCTTCCACGCCGAGGGTTTTGGGTTCGACTCTCATCAGAAGTCAACACTTGTACAAAAACATAAATTGTTGATTTCAGTCTGGCGTTAATTGTGCCCTTACCTCTCATTGGGCGCGGGTAGGTTACGAGATAGTGCCTCTGTATTTTCACGTGCACTTGTGGCACTATAATATTTACAGCGCAGTTGATAGCTTCCGACAATAATTAGAAATTGTTGCCGTGATCGAATTGGTCAATTTGGCAAATGATTCGCCCTGTGCGAGTATCTACGAATGGAATGCAGTGGCAAATACAAAAATGGTCACAATACATTCAAACTCGAAAATAAATTTATTTGTGTATTACAAATATTGACCCCGGCTCGAATTCCAACCCAGGACTAACACCGACAGGCAAGTACGCTGACCGATGAGCCACGTGGTCGTCATTGAGTATTTTGTTATCATAGGTATATTGTTATATATACCTTTTAATTATTATTCTCGAAATACTTTTACTGGTGGTAGGATTTCTATGCAGTCCGTCTAGGTAGGCACCAGTCTGAAGGGCACAGAGAGCTAGTGTAAACTGGGCATATGAAATTTAAGAACTGATGTCTCAAGGTGACGAGCGCTTTGTGGAGCATTTGTTATGGGCAGACGTTGCACTGACCATCAGGTGGACGTTTTGCTCGTCCCGTCACTTTATCCAATGAAAAAAAAATATTCTCCGTTACTCAATGGTAAGAGCACTATGTCCCTGACAATTTATCTCTACTAATTAATAAGTTTTTCATTCAATACAAGAGGTTCAGTAAGAGTGTCGGTGCGTGTAATTTTCTGAACTATAATTTTCTGAACTATAATGTATCCAGCCCAGTTATTATACGCTGAAGCAGTAGCGTGCAAACATTACTGTGTTTTGGTATGAAGGGCTCTGAGAGCTAGTGTAAGCAGTGGGCATATGAGACTTAAGAACCGATGTTTCTGGGTGACGGGTGCAGTGTAGTACCGCACAGAAATGTTCTGGGTGACACAGTATTTCTTATGGACAGACGTTGAACTTACCATCAGCTGAACATTCTTCTCGTGTCGTCCCTTTATCGAATCAAAAAAATATCTGCCCGAGGAGCTAGAGACTTGAAACTTTAAACATAGCTTAGAACAGGATGACAATTCATTATCAAGACTCTTTCTTGACTGTCTGTCCATTTTTGGTATGTTGGGAACAAATTTTGCAATTGATTATAAACTGACTTTATACTTTTAGTCTGTTTTATAAACGTGGTATATAAAAGTATTTTATACGATACTTGTTTTAACTTTACATCATCATTATTGACTATTATTGACATAGAGTTCTCCAAAGAAGGGAGGGCTTGCCATAGTCACCATGCTTGGCACCCCGGTTGGTGAAGGCGTTACCAGATCCCTTAGACGCTGTCCATCACTGGTTCTCTGTGTATGTCCTTTCTTGACGACCACGTGGTATTGTGGTCAGAGTACCTGACTTCTACGCCGCGGGTCCTGAATACGAATCCCAGCCGGAGCCAAGATTTGTGCTTAAACACAAATTGTTGGTTTCGGGTCTGGTTGCTTTGTGATTGTCCCCGTGTTTCTGACATAGCCGTAGCCTACCTCCGATCTTATCGCACCAGCGTTACATCGGGCGCGGGTGGGTTGGAAGGAGCTAGTGCCTCTGTGTTTGCGCGTAGACTTGTGGCACTATAATATCTCCTGCGCAGTTGTTAGCTCTCGACAATATACGAAAGTTGTCGCGGTGGACAAAATCATTTCCGGTCTTGTATTTTTCAAGATAGTAATTCTGCCACCTAACGGAAGCTATAAGATTTTCGCGACATTGAGACTTACTTAACATACGCATAATGTTGAGTTTTTTTATTTTATAAAGTGACGAAACGAGCAAAAATTTCACCTGATGGTAAGTGCAATGTCTACCCATAACAAATGCTGTGTCACCCATATTTTTTTTCTGAAATTCTACGACCAGTAAATTTGATTTTATTTTCTGGAAGAAAGTGACGAGGCTAGCAAATCATTCCATTTACGAGGACAAATGCCGTGTCAACCGAAAACATTTCTGTAGGGCACCACACTGCTCTCGTCACTCTGTGACGTCACTTCTCATCAAGTCTCATATGCTCAAAAATTGCACTAAATATCGGTACCCTTTACCCTTTAAACCGAAACACAGTAATTTTTGTACACTGCTGATTCACGGCAGAGTAACTGATGCGTAGTACCTACCTAGACGAATTATTGCGTAAAAATCCTACCATTGATAAAAAGTAGGCAAAGGATTCTATACAACGCGTAATGTGAAAACATAATAAACAATGCTACTCTTTCAAAGAATGTTTTCGATCATTTTCATTAGTTTTGTTTTCTCCGCATTGTTAAGTGAATATTATTTATCTAATAATATATTAGATAAAATTTAAAATCGTAAATGACAAGCAAAACAAACTAATTAGTGTTTGTTGGTTGTAAACAACCCTTAGTGATTAAGGGCAATACTTAATTGTATGTTATAGTATAAAAAGATAAGCATTTATAGAATATGCATCAGTTTAACGTTGGACATCGCAGTGATCTTGTTTTAAATTTAAAGTGTGATAGTTTTTGTTTATTTGGTGTAATCGTTTCGTAAGTATACGAAGGAATTTTCTATGTTTTTTCAAATTGTTCTGAGTCAGTTCCGTACTAGGATTTTACCTGTATCGTACATGCGTTTATAGACACGTGCACATACACTTAGTATTATTTGTAGTTGCTTATGTATATTTGTGTATATGCAATGTTTTTTTTACAAATTCTTATTTTACTTCTAATGTATTATTGTATGTATGTGAAGTTCAAACCTTGCAAGCCACATTTGAGCGGCTTTCTGATGTTTGACGTAGCTAAAACTTTGCATAGCTATGTAGCTTCAGGGACAACGCAATAATATGGTACCATGGAGCTGGTCTGATGATGGCGAAGTTGATAGGAACTCCTCAACTAAGCAAGACAGCTCCGTCATGTTCGGGCTCGTCGGATTTGTTTTGACAAGTAATATAGCTAACAACATTTGACTCATAAATACTATGACTCATAATAACTCATAAATAAAAACTTAGTTATTGTGAATACGCCAAAGTTCTCACCTGATAATAACGTCCAAAATGTCTACGCGTGTCTATAAGTTAGTATAAAAGATGCATTTTCACTTGCCGGAAAGAGTCTCATGCCTTTCTCCCTCTCTCTCTCTGGAAAAACCTAGACCGTCAGAGTTCCACTATCGCGCGCACCGTATTCGAAGACGCTAAACGCTTTGTACGTGTCAATAGGTCATTTGCTTAATTATTGGTTACTCTTTTGTTTTATTTTTCTTGTAAAATATAAGTGTTTAATTTTTTTTGTGTCTTACTAGTAGCCCACGCCAGGAGTTAACTTTGACTTACCTTCAGCTCGAGTGGTATAGCTATGACCTGTGCGTGTATGCGTAGCTATTGCGCACACTATTTGCTCACCCTCGTGCGTGAGGGCACAGAGTATGGATTATGTCTTCTGCATACAGTGGTGTGTAGCAGCGGCGTAAGAAAATCTACCACCCCATCTCCCGTGGGTGTCGTAAAAGTCGACAGAAGGAAATGGAAACCAGGAGATGGGCAGCAGCATCTTCCTGGAACATCAAAATTAACAAACTGCGGTTGCCAACCCGCTTGCCAGGCGTGGCAAATATGGCAAATACCCCCCAAAATTAGAGGCACAAATAGTGTTATGTGGCAATCTATGCTGGAGGCCTATGTTCAACAGGCTGAAATGATTAAGATGATGATGATACAGTGGTGTGAGTGAGGTTAGCCGTATTGATATGCGCTGTCTTGTTTACGTTTTAATATATACTCAAACCATGTGCTGCGAAACAACAATATGCGAAATAACTCAGATAAAAATATGTTGTTTGTGTTTCTGGAATAGTGATAGTCGTGTTTATCGAAATTTTTTACGTTTGCTATTTGATAGGAACTAGCACATCATTCTTCAAGAGTTCCAGCACTCACATAGTGCCTAGTCGTTAGAGTGACTCCTAAGCCGCGAGTCCAGTGTTCGAATCCCAATATTTGTCCAATCAACATAAATTGTTGGTTTTCGGGTCCGGTTGGGTCGTCATCGTCCTCTGTCTCCGTGTCTGCATCCTAGCCTACCTCCAATCTTACTTAAATTACAGTCAGTTAAAGATCGTAGGCATATTTGAATGATAGTACGTCTGAACTTTCCATCTACTTTAACTAGAATGAACGTTCTATATATGTATATATAAATTGCTAGCTTCTTGTGTTTATTTTCATGTTTTGTAGCTGTGACGTGGAAACGAAACGGAGAGACAAAATTTTTTTGACTCGTAGCAAAATGGCGGCGACGTGGTTTGCCACCCGTCACGTTTCGTTTCCCGCGGAGGCGAAAAGTGGGCAACATGTGTAGCCCCTGTCTACCCCTTATATGGGAAAAAGGCGTGACTATATGTATGTATGTGTTGTAGCTGTTACCGCTGGCGGCCATTTTGATACGAATTTAAGTAGATTTCGTCAGGCTTTGTTCTTTAAAGTCAAGCCTTTCGCATTCTACTTATATTTGCATCATTATTGTCTTCGAAACGTCATCAATTTATGGACTAAATATTTAAAATAATTGCTTTTTAAATTGATAGGGTGTAGGATTCCTATGCAGGAAACCGTCCAGGTAGGTACCACCCCAGGACCAGTTTTTCTGCCGTGAAGCAGTAGTGTGCAAACATTACTGTGATTTGATACCGTGGTTTGAAGGGCTGAGACTGAGAGCTAGCTATAACTGGGCATATGAGACTTCAGATGATGTCTCAGGGTGACGGGCGCAGTGTGGTGTCACACAGAAATGTTCTGGGTGACACAGCATTTGTTATGGACACACTTACCATCAGGTGAACATTTTGCTCGTTCCCTTACATTTATCAAATAAAAAAAAATACTGTAACTGTATTCGCGTGTTATATACAGGTCGCAGAAGGCGTAATTTCTTGTGAATTTAAGTAGATTTTATTCGACATTTTCTTCATATGAATGTCGTATATACTCTGCTTCTACTTACGAGATATTTATCAGCGTTACTGTTACTACACTGCTCGTGGGAACACAATGGGAAGTATGAATTTTTTGACAAATACCGAAATGGCCGCGACGTGCTTCGGGTGTGCCCTCATATGGTAAAAAGGCGTGCCTGTGTGTGTTTGCGTATACATACAGTATGTTATCTGCATTAACTAAACAAATTCGATCAGGCCCTTAAGTAGGATTTGTCTGGCTAGTTATATTGTTTAGCCAAACTATTCCTGCTTAGATGAATGTCGAATGAGAACTTCAGTTTGATTTGTTTCCTCTTTATTTAAATGGTGAATTGGTGTATATTTTCAACATGTACCAATATATAACACATTTCATAAACATTGGTATTGGTTGGAAGTATCAAAATGGCGTTATTTTTGTAATAAGAGAAAACAATTTTATAAATTGTTAAAAATGTATTACTTATACTAACTCAACACAGTTCGCCCACTCTAACATAATACTAACTAACTAAACTAAACTAACTAAATACACACACACGCACACAAACACGCATACAAAAAAACACACACAAATACATACATACACATAAATACATATCAATACACACGCTCACCTACTCGCACACACACATACATAAATACACATCCACACACATCAATACCTTACATTAACAGTACAGTTGTACTGTAGCCTATAATTGGGAAGAACCTAAGTCCTGTAGCACAGTTCATTCTACCGCAGGCTTTAGATTTAAATAAGATTCATGTAACCAAGTGTACAGTTTAATAAAGATCATTATTAAAAAAATCAGGTACTCGTTAGTGGTAATAACGTTTTTAAGAAGTCTGCCGGTCTGATAAATAAACATATTTACAGGTGAGGTCAACTCACCCGCGCAGGAGCATCGTTGTGGTCAAAAATTAAAAACAAAACTATTTCTCGTATACGACGAATAACAGAACAATACTACTTTCCGAGACAACGATGATTAATGATTACACAGCTTATATTTTTTTATATCAGTAATATAAAGGAGTACATGCCATCTGACAGTAAGCGGTCAATGTTTCTGGGGACTGAGATCTTTTGCAACATTGCACAGTAGTTCGGGCCCCGCTTCTCATCACTCAGCGTACGAAACGAAACAACGTTATGCTGCTGAATGAGACGGTCCATTATGTGAGTTACATCGGACGAAATATCAAAAAAAAAGGAAAAAAATAATGAGATTATATTATAAAATAGTTAAGTTAATGATTTCTTATATTTACGCGAACACTACACATTTAAATGAAACTAAGTTTACGGATTTTATCGCGTTTAATTTTATTACTATTTATAACCCGACGTTTCGAGTGCTTTACAGCACCCATGGTCACGGGAGGACTGAGGTGACAGATGTCCTGATGTCATAGTTAACCTGGGGTACCTTCAGCTTTTAATTATTATTTTTGGGTCCGATCTACGCAGAAAGAGCTAACTGTGTCTTGAAGTCTTGCAGTGTTATGCTTGGTTTTTGATTTAATTTTATTTATTATTGGATAATAATATCCAATAATATCATAATAATGATCCAATAATAAATAAAATTAAATCAAAAACCAAGCATAACACTGCAAGACTTCAAGACACAGTTAGCTCTTTCTGCGTAGATCGGACCCAAAAATAATAATTAAAAGCTGAAGGTACCCCAGGTTAACTATGACATCAGGACATCTGTCACCTCAGTCCTCCCGTGACCATGGGTGCTGTAAAGCACTCGAAACGTCGGGTTATAAATAGTAATAAAATTAAACGCGATAAAATCCGTAAACTTAGTTTCATTTAAAATAGTTAAGTATTTTATTGCAATCAATTCGCACGAATTAATTTGAAAAATGCAATATTATGACAGTTGTGAATTGAAAACGTCAAAAATGACGTGCAAGATAACATTAACAATAACGTAGAGTTTTTCCAATGTTAGATAGAAACATTAATATTCTCGAAATATACTTAGACATGCAGATTTTGCTTCACGTGTGGCTAATCGTCATTTTAAGTGCTTGCAGAACAATTTCAGCGGTGCCAGCACTGGAATCGAATTCAGTTTACTCGCGTACTGTGAAATGTAAGGTGAGCGCCCGGACCCCTAGCTATTCCACCAAATTTATTTATTGGTTTTTCAGATTAGGAGAACCAAAAATTGTGTTTTTGCACAAATTATGGCTGCGGCTGGGAGCCGAGCTGAGGACCTGTGGCGCAAGAGTCAATTATTCTGAGCAACCGACAAAATTCGTTGGTATACTATGAAAGCTGAATAGTTCTTTGATTAATCCATTTACGAGTACGTACTGCAGTATGAGTAAAGTTACATTTTCATATATTCTTTCCTCTTTAATGATGTTAGGACTAGAAGTTCTCCTATACGCCAACGATTTTTATATTCCACTTGTTTTTGTTGTTGAAATAAGTAGATCTTGTTTGACTTTGTAATTATATTAAAAGACTTGCAATTTCTACTAACATCAACATCAAACTTTATCACCATTATGAATGGAATAAGAAAAAAGGTGATGAAACAGAAGAACATTTCGTCGTAAGTATAAGTAGATCTTGTTTGGCTTAGTTTATCACAAGCCTAACTTAATCTACTCTATATGTATGACAGAAAAACAGACCGTACAGACACCACACTCTAAGGAATATATTCGTACATTTTTTAGATGTAAGACTTTTTTTAGACTGGCGGCACTATAATATCCTGTACAAATAGCAACTTCAAGATGGCGTCGTTGCGAAGTTAACTGGACAGCATAAAGTTATTTGGTCACTGTTTTAAGTACGTTTCGACCGGCTATTTTACCCCATAGCCCATCGTTACTTACTTGAAATAATGTCTGAAAAATCATCAAAATTAATTTAATTTTTCATTAATCATTTCATTAAACAACAAAACGAAGTGATGAAAATTATGACCGCAACAGTGTTATTTCTATTGCCTTTTTTATTAATAGCTTGAGCAATGATTGCTCAAAGTCTCAAATTTTAGAGGTGCCGGCACCGGGGATCGAACTCGGGCTAGGCGTCTACTATGAAATTTAAGGCGAACGCCCGGCCTCTGAGCAACCACGGCTCTCGGATATTATAATAAGCACATTTCAAATTGCTATTACCCCATGTTTGTAACGGGATGTAATGGAATAATTTATTTATACTCTTTGTATTTTATTGTATACTTTTGTGAACTTCTTTTCATTACTTGAAGCTTGATCCTCGTGATATCGTAGATTTTATAGGAGATTTTTAGTATAATAATTAATTATAAGACATATAAGTAATATACACTCCATGTGAATAACAATGTCCAGTAAACGTTAACACGACCAAATTGTGGAGCTATCATCAAGTTCTTTTGTTTTTTCTACTTCATTGTAAATTTCTAGATTATCGATCAAAATAGGTTAAAAAATGTTAAATCTCACTTACTACTTAAATCCAAAAAAAAAAACAAGTAAAATATTGTTACACTGTTTTAATTTTCCTTATATTCTCATTTACCCAAAAATGGCCGACGGACAATTACGTATGGTATTGTAACATGACATAATAGTCGAGATCACTCTAAAAACTGTAATAGTAACTTTATTTCAGGTTTAGATCCATATATGACATACAGACCACATAGAAAACAATCAAATTTTGATGAATTAATACTATACTCTAAAGTTTTTTTTTTATTGTATAAAGTGATAAAACGAGCAAAACGTTCACCTGGTCGTAAGTGCAACGTCTGCCTATAACAAATGCTGTGTCACCCAGAAAATTTCTGTGTGACACCACACTGTGCCCATCACCCTGAGACATAGGTTCTTAAGTCTCATATGCCCAGTGATTACGCTTGCTCACAGTGCCCTTCAAACCGAAACACAGTAATGTTTGCACACTACTGCTTCACGGCAGAATAACTGGCCCTAAGGTGGTACCTACCTAAACGGACTCCTGCATAGGAATCCTACCACCAGTAATTATATACAGTATAAGTATATAGTTAAAGATATTAATTCTGACCTAATCTAAATCCTGTTTTATACTTGTTATTTCATTAAATTTGAAGTGATCAAAAACGTGACTGTGTGATGCATTGTCAAGAAATGATGTATATAATAGAAAATTAACCAAGAAAAGCTATACTTCAGAACAAATAATTTACTTAATAATTAACAAGACTGAGATAAAATATAACAGCTTTACTTGATTGACACTTATTTATTGACGACGACCGCGAGGGCCTAGTGGTCAGAGTACCTGACTTCTAACCGCAGGTCCTGGGTTGGAATCCCAGCCGGAGCCAACATTTGTGCTCAAACATAAATTGTTTGTTTTCGAGTCTGGTTGTGTTGTGAGTCCCCGTGTTCCTGACACTGCATCCTTGCCTACCTACGATCTTATCGCATCAGCGTTACATCGGGCGCGGGCAGGTTGAGACGAGTGAGTGCCTCTGTGTTTGCGCGTACACTTGTGGTACTATAATATCACCTGCGCAATTGATAGCTATCGACAATATTCGAAAGTTGTCGCCGTGGTCGAAATCGGCCAGGAGAATATCATCACTTATTTATTACTCAACTATATAAAAAATATAATATTTGTTTATAAGTTCAGTCACTAGTCATTTTTAACATTTATCTGCAGGTCTATTGCGTATCCAAAGTGATGATCACTTATAAAAGTGTTTAACGAATAACTGCCAAATAAGTGTCTGCATACTGGTTATGATTAACAAAAAAGACGTCATATGAAAAATCATTTTCATATGTCAAGTCATTTTCTTTAACCATAACCAGTATGGAAACAATTATTTGACAGATATTCGTTCAACACTTTTATAAGTGATCTTCACTTTGGACACGTAATAGCCTCGCTGATCACCTTATAACCATACGATGATATAAGTTGCAATATAATGATTATAATGATTTATACAAATATTTATAAGATGGACATATAACTAAAATTGGTTAATAATACACCCCTAGCACGACCAATATACGAATTGAAGGTTAATAATATGCGCATGTTTAACGTTACTAGCAACATAAAGTTGTGATCAAAACGTCTTCTGGACCATTATATAATCAAATTTGCTAGTTAGGATACCTTAACGTTTTATTTGTAAATTTATTCCTCTACAAACGGTTTTAAATAATAAATAAACGTAATACCATTGCGTAAGTTGTTTTTTTTAAGGAAATAAGTCAGGGGACGAGCAAATCGTTCTCTTGATGTCATGAAGCCTGAGGTCACAAAAACTTTGAATTGGAAAGCTCTTTGTGATTATGCTGTGTAAAGAGATAGATTTAAGACACGTCCCCGGTCGAACAGATTTATTTAGCGTCGTTACGACGAAGTAGGTGTTAATATGAATATCATTCCCTTCCCGATGAAGTGACGAAGCTATTGTTACTTGCAAATACATATATTACATACATACAATCACGCCTCTTTGTCATTGCCGTAGGCAGAGACCACATCTTTCCACTTGCTACGATCCTGACACGCATCTTTAGCTTCTTCTACTTTCATTAGAGTTTTCACACACGCTCGTCGGTTGCGGGTACTTTTAACGTGACCTTTCCTCAAAAGTTCACCGATCTGATTGTGATACGTACGCCTAGGTATGCCTACTATACATATATTCAGCAGCATATATCTTTTATGTAACTTATATTCTACATTTGCCGACAGGTGTCCGGTGGAGTAGAATAGCACCTACCTCTTTCCTAGCTAGGTGTCGTAAGAGGCGACTAAGGTATTGTACGGAAGGCCTTTATTTGTGCAGAACAACACCATTTTTTTTAATCTTACCTAAAATGGTAACCACGTTGTTTGCCAACCGACAGGTCTCGTTTCCCACGGAGGCAAAAAGTGGACTATGTATGTGGTCTCTGCCTACCCCATTGTGTAGTACAGAAAACATATTTTACTCGTCTGTGCGGGACGCACTAAAACTTCAAATGAAAAATTGCATCTCGAGAACGTTATTAAACGGATTCGCAGTAGGTAAGTTAGAGAAGCTCTTTACTTTATTCGTTTTAGTTGGGTTTTTTTTTCAATAAATATTTACCGAGTGCACTCTCCTAATAAATATAATAAAAAGATCTTCCCTTGAACCGTTGCTAAATAAGGAAAATCACCACGACAATCGAGGCATCACTAAGACCCGATTTCACCGATCGCTTTGGAAACCAAGTTTAATAAAACAACGTTTTACTGAACTTAGTTCAAATGTATCATTTGAACTCGGTTTTCGTCTAACCGATTTCACCGGCTCCATTTTGATCGCGTTCAGAAAAACGAAGTTTACGTGAAATATCGTCACAATCTAAAACAAAAACTCGATGTATGAATATATTGAATTATATACGATGAATTATTATGATTGGGTTTTCTATAGTTTTTTCGTCTGTGTGTGATAAATAAATACATGGACAATTATATAACATCGATAAAATAAGATATATACTAAACATTTTAATATACATAAATAAAACCCCAACCGCAGGAAGACCTCGGCAGATTGGCAGGGAAGACCAATCGGCTGAAGGTTAGGGAAAAAGTGAAAGAAACCGGAGGACGATACGGGCGGTATCAAGAAGCTCCGCTTTCTGCATTTGAGCACGGAGCGGCCCGTCAGAGTCCCAGTTGTCTCAGATATCTCGAGAGACTGATCGGATCAACCCGTTCCAACCCCAGAAACGGCCACTGGAATAATTTCGGTCGACACAACACCCCACATGTCGGTCTTTTTGTGAGCCAGATCCAGATACTTGGTAATTTTATCTGTTTCCGCTTTCAAGAGGTTCTCGTCATATGGAATGGTACTGTCGACCAAAAATAGTCTGGACTGTTCGAAGATGTCATCAAATTAGGATGAATCTCCGATAATTTTTGGTCTGAATAACTTGATCTTGTATCGCACAGACAAAATTCTCGGTTTCCTTAAAGAGGTCACGGAAACGTAGTCAGCGGAGGGAGGCGACTGTGTCTACGAAAGGTTCATGAAGAGCTATGTAGAACCGTGGAGTTCTTTCTCTTTCCATACGGTCTCCCGGTCGGAAATGCTCTGTACTTCCGGGTCCAAGCATTGCTCGTTGGCCAAGGATAGAGGGGTAAGCCCTTTATCACATGTAATGACGTCGTAAATTATGTTAAGGGTAGAGAGAACTGTGGCATTTGTTGCTAGAAGCTTTAAGGCGAAAAACACAGACCTACGTATAATCGAAATACCACCACTATTTCGTTTAAATAACGAAGAACGGTTACTGCAGACTGGTATGATAACACTTACCTACAAAGTGTTTTGTGTTTTTACCAGTTCTAGTTATTCTGCAGTCAAGAAATAGTTTGCAAAGATTTTCAGTCTGAAGATACTCATATGCCGAGTAATTGCACTAGCTATTAGTGGCTAGTGCAATTACTCGGCATATGAGTCTTAAGAACTGATGTCGCTGGGGGACGAGCGCAGTGTGGTGCCTCACCGAAGTCTTCTCGGTGATAAGCATTTGTTATGGGCGTTTCACATTTATCTAGCAGGTAGGCACGTTATCTGGCAGGAAGGATACGCAGGTTTGTCCCCTCTACTGCGAAATACAGTACATAATTCATAACGTCTCGAATATTCCACCGACACCGTCACATACGTATTTCCACTATGATTGCACCAAATCACAAAGGCGGCGGGCGGGCATCAATAAGGAAGTAATCACTTAGTGTGCACAGACCCTAATGGGGTTAAATCAAGTCACAGTCAGTGTCGGCGAATGTATAGCAGTGTGAATTATGCTACTCTCGCATATTTTTATAATGGTGGATACACACTAAACTTTGCTTTTAATTTTACTTATTTAATAGTGTTTGCGCGACTATGCGCATATCCTTTAGAATTCATATTAATCCAAATATAAATAATCCATAAACTTTATTTGTTGCAAATAACTTTTTACTGGTGGTAGGATTTCTATGCAGGAATCCGTCTAGGTAGGTACCACCCCGGTGCCTGTTATTCTGCCGTGAAGTAGTAGTGTGCAAACATTATTGAGTTTCGGTTCGAAGGGCACTGAGATCTAGCGTAATCACTGGGCATATGAGACTTAAGAACTGATGTCTCTGGGTGACGAGCGCAGTGTGGTGTCACCGAAATGTTCTGGATGACACAACATTTGTTATGGGTAGACGTTGCACTTACCATCAGGTGAACGTTTTGCTCGTTTCGTCACTTTCTTAAATAAAAAAGCGTTAAGGTGTTCAGGGTACGGGCCCGTTGAAACGAATGCTCGTGTGTCTGCGCGTATACTTGAGGCACTATAATATTTCCTGCGCAGTTGACAGCTGCTGACAGTAATCAGAAGTTGTCCCGATGGTCCAAAATCGGCCCGGAGGTCATTACAACTGTTGGAATGCGTCAAATTAATAATAAAGTAAATGTAAGCAAAATGCACACCCTTGCAAAAGGAGAATACTATTTAATATCTTGGTGTTGTACTGGATAATAATCTAAATTTTCATGGACATATTGACGCACTTAGCAATAGGATACGTAAATTAACCTGTGTTTTTAAATGTCTTCGAAGTGTGGCGGATTACGGGATTATTAAAATGGAATATTTGGCTCTCTGTCAATCCCTGATAATATATTGTATTACCTGTTGGGGTGGTTTTACCAAATCAACAATTTTGCCTCTAGGAAGATCTCAAAGGCTAATCTTAAAAGTAAGGTGCTTCCTACCCTTTAAATTTGCAACTTCTGAACTTTACAAAATGTCTAAAGTACTCACGGTTCGGCAACTTATCATTCTATACACAGTGCTAAAATATACTCAATTGAAATATGACCCAAACACTACACAACTTATAAGACTCTTCTCATTTTTCGAGATTTTATCGTTACCTTGGTGGATATCTGTATAATAGTCAGCGATGAGCTTAACATGTAAGCCTTGCCGAAATTTAAAGCTAAAAAATGTATTCACGAATGGTTGCTGAAAATAAACTATAATAAAGCTGAAGATGTTTTACAAAATTTGTGTAAATTAACGTTGACTTTAAACTTTTTGTAACTTTTATAAGAATGCACACAGATGTATTAAAACACATGGGCATACGCACATGCACACACGCTCTCTCTCACACACACACACGCACACACAATATTCGTACGCAAATTCACTCTCGCAAACACACCACAGATTGCTACCTATACCTGTTATTATATGAACAACTGGGAGGGAGACCTGATGATCTGAAATACAGGTTAGTCGCCTAGTTCAGGCATCAGTCTCCCACATTACCTTGAGCCTAAATTTTGTAAACATTTTAATTATAAATTGGATGTGGTGAGAAATAAATTATTATTATTATCTATACATCCTGTTAGCCTATCACTAGTCCACTGCTGAACATAGGCCTCCCCCATAGATTGACACAAATGTTTGTAGCTCTCATTTGGGGGACGGGGGGAGGATTTCGCCATAGTTTCCACGCTTGGCAATGGGGTTGGCAACCGCAGTTTATGTATTCATATGTTCCAGGAAGATGCTGCTGTCCACCTTCTGGTTTTAATTTTCCCTCTGTCGACTTTTAGGACATCCACGGGCTGGGGTGGTAGATTTTCTTTCGCCGCCACCACAGGTGTAAAGCGGTATCTATACAAATAAATAAAATTGTAGTGTCTGTATGAAATGTCAAAATAACAGCTTTATACTAAACGCATATGAAATTATACAGTACTTATAAGAATAAACCAATTTTTAAAATGTTTGTCTGTCTGACGGTCTGATGGCAAAACTAGGGTGGAGCATATACCTCGTAGAACCAATAGCTGTCGGGAAAGAAAGGTTTTCGAGCGACAACCTCGTATCGATAAACGCTGGGTAGGTCTAGATGAAGCGACTATTAATTCCCGGGACCTGAACCCCCATCCCTTAACTGTCTGTAAGCCAATCCAAATATTTGTTCCGTGCGGGAATCGAACCCGTAATCTGTAGCGTAGAAATTCATCCAAGCAAGCTCGTCATCTCGCAGTCTAGCTCAAACTTCAAACCGTAACACAGCAATGCTTGCACACTACTGCTTCACGGCAGAATAAAAAAGTAAAGTGAGTAAACTAAGTGGTTAGGGCAGACGTTGCACTCACCATCAGGTGAACAATTTACTTGTCTCGTTTTAACAAGCTTTTATTTAACTTCACATAAATGTCGCCGAGTAGTGGCGGCGTAAGAGAATTCACCACCCCATCTCGTCCCGTGGGTGTCGTAAAAAGTCAACAGAGGCAAAATTAAAACCAGGAGATGGGCAGCAGCATCTTCCTGGAACAACTTAATAAATAAACTGCTGTAATGATTTCTTATATTTACGCGAACACTACACATTTACGTCACGGGAGGACACCCATGGTCACGGGAGGACCATGGGTGCTGTAAAGCACTCGAAACGTCGGGTTATAAATAGTAAAAAAAATTAAACGCGATAAAATCCGTAAAATTAGTTTCATTTAAATAAACTGCTGTGGCAAAATCCCCCTAAAATGAGGGATACAACCTTTGTGGCAATCTATAGGGGAGGTCTATGTTCAGCAGTGGACTAGCGATAGGCAATGACAATGGTGATGATCAGTTTGTACGTACGTTATGTGAAGTTTAAATATTGTAAGTAAATTTTGACCTACTTTCCGATGTCCGATTCAGCTAAACATACTTGGCATACCTATGTAGCTTCGGACAAGCTTGACAATGCAATAATATGGTACCATGGAGCTGGTTTGATGATGGAGCCGGAAGTTGGCCATTGGTACTTCTTAACTGAGCAAGATAGCTCCGTCATGTTTGGGCCCGTTGCTTTTTTTTTTTTTGATAAGTACTATAGCTCTAGCAACATTTGAATTGGACTTATGCCTCACAAATAAAAGCTTGTACCGAAAATATAATTTTTCTTTAAAACTCATTATTCTATAAATTAATACAGGATGGAATAATAAATACGATATAAGCCAATAAAATACATTAATACAGTATAGGCTGTAATTGACCGAAAGTGGTGTCAAAAATGTTGCATCAACTTCACTGACCAGAGTTAATTGAATTTAATTCACCCGAAGAATAAGCCATCACGTTTCCGCCGGAAGCTGTGCAACGAGGAAGTTCCGTTTTAATAAAAATCTCAAATCTATCTGTTACGACCGGTACCCCTCATGCTCTGTAATTACATGTGGTATACCGAATTTATTAATATTTTAGGCAAGGGGGCTTAGCGGCAAATGATTGTTTTTCGTGGGTAAGTAAAATGTTAAGTATATAACTATGCGAGAAAAAGTAAATCCATTAAATTTGCAGTCTTATGCCCTTATTTATTTAAAACAATTACTTTTTCTCATACCTGGAGAACCGGCAATGGCTGAAAAACGACGCTGCTTGGGATTAACAACGTGTAGCAGCCTAAGCTTCTTTATTGTGACCAATTTGGTATTTCTTCTTTTCTATTAATGATGTCTTGTTCTTTTCTAACGTTCGTTTTTTGATAAATGATATTTTTTATGTATTGGTATAGCTTTAAATACATAACTAAATGTATAAAGGCGAACTTAATGCCTGAGGTATTCTCTAACAGTCTAGCGCAAGGGTGGTGCAGAGGTAGAATGAGTTAGGTGTAGGTATTTGTAATATTATATTTTTAAGTACATTAATCCCATTTTTATTTTGTTTTTTATTGCTTCCATTAAAAAAAGGATATATACGGCGGACTAGAATTTTCTCCCAGCATATATATGTATAAAGCATCACAAATTTATGGATTTAATGGAAAACAGATTCTAATCGACTGTGTTCCTCGGAATATCTTTATTTATTTGATAAAGTGACTAAATAGCTAGGCAAAATGAATGTTACTGGTTTACCCTCTGTGTATTATAACGGCCTATTGATTCGGTTCTCTCTTGTTATACCATTTATTATACCGATGTGTGTTACCCAGATTTGTACCAAGTTCTGCTTAATAAATTAGAGCGCCTTCTTAAAAATTGCACCCGGTTTATAAACGCTCTTCGCAAGTATGACCATTATTTTGAATATCAGTCTCTCCTTAAATGGCTCACTGTCAAACATAGGCCCAACTCTAACTACAAAAGTTCTGGGTGATACAGCATTTGTTATGGCCAGACGTTGCACTTACCATCAGGTGAACGTTCTGCTCGTTCCGTCACTTTTATGAAATAAAAAATAATAATAAAGAGCAGTGGAGCAGTGGATGGGATTAATAAGATTTTCGCAATCAAATCTAAGGCCGTGAATTCCGATGTATTATAACAAAATTTTTGAATACATTCTCTCCGCTATCACTCATATCATTAATTTTTCTCTCGACTCCGGTCATTTTCCAGTAGTCTGGAAAGGCTTTTGTACGTCCTCTTCCTAAAGTATCTAACTCTACACTTCTTTCTCAATATCGGTCTTTACCCATTTTCCTTTCCTTTCTAAGGTTAAGCCTGTGTATACAAGTAAATCTCCACATTCATATATAAACAACCTATTGAACCTATTGAGTACTTACCAATCTGGGGTTCGCCCTGGTCACAGCACCTTCACAGCTTCACTAAAAATCACCGAAGGCATAAGACAAGCTATAGAAAATAAGTTACTGTGATGATGCTTGTAGACTTTTCTAATGAGAAGCATTAGAAAAGTCTACAAGCATACAACACAGCTACAACACAGTCGGCCACGACATCTTTCTTTTCATCCTTTGACATCTTAGATTCGCTCCCTCGGTCTTGGAATGATTTTCTTCCGGTCTTCGCGTAGGTTATATGGCGGACGGTGGGTTAATATGAGAACTGGCGACCCACTAGGCGGTATACTATCTCCAATATTATTTTCTGTTTTCATAAACTTTATCACTTTGTTATTAATTTATGATTTTCGATTCATCGTTCATTTTGTGTGCAGATAACCTATACATTTATGTGCATTCCACTACTAATTATCTCCATAACGCGATTGCCAAACTGAATACCTATCTGTTAGTCGTATCTAACTGGTCATCGGGTGTTTTATTGGTAAGAGTAGCTGACTTCTAGGTCGCAGGGCCTGGGTTCAAATCCAAGCCGCAGCCAATATTTGTGCAAAAATCGTTGGTTTTCGGGTCTGGTTGTGTAATGCATGTGAATTTGATGTCTATAAAAACGGACCCACGATACAGGAAAAAATCTACCGTGGGGCATTTTATTTATAGTAAAGGAAGGAGAAATAAAAACATTTTTCTGTGCGTACTGTCCCCATACAATCACATCTGCCGGTGCAGATGAAGTGTTCGGTTCCGAGACTGAATTAACGAATTAGACTCAATTATATCAACGATCGTCATCAGTATTAACGTGCCATACTTAAAATGGCCCTGTATAGACATTTATATAGTGTCAAAGGCCACGGAGTCAAAGAACTCATGGGTTAATTAAAATTGTGACCCTTCAGGAATTTGATTTTCGATTAACCACATTACTTTTGGTTTCTAAATGCTGACAAGTCGATAACTGTAACGGAAATTAAACAAAACCTTATTTTGATAAAATATCTGTACATTTTTGGATCTGAAATAAGCATGAAGATCTATTGGAATGTTTTCATGTGTTCAATTTTAATAATTATAAATTGTATATTACGACCAGCATTCTGTATTTCGCATGCAAAAATAAAAATAGTAAACCCGTGTAAAAAAGCCGACCCCGATCAATGATATACTATATACATATACTTCCCTATTATTATTATTTTATTGGATAAAGTGATGAAACAAGCAAAACGTTAACCTGATGGTAAATGCAACGTCTGCCCATAACAAATGCTGTGTCACCCAGTAAACTTCTGCGTGACACCACACTGTGCCCATCACCCTGAGACATGAGCTCTTAAGTCTCATATGCCCAGTGATAACGCTAGCTCACAGTGCCCTTAAAACCGAAACACTGTAATGTTTGCACACTACTGCTTCACGGCAGAATAACTGGCCCTGGGGTGGTACCGACCTAGACGGATTCCTGCATAGGAATTCTACCACCAGTAGAAAAGAAATCCTGAAAAACTGATCGGATTTTGAGGTTTTAATTTTTTTTCGCGGAGCCCTAATTTTTTTTTTAATAAAAGTAGTAAAAAATCAAATTTTAATGAACATCATTAGGTACCAAAAAATATTCGGTAAGTGCAAAAATTTACTTTTAATAAATTTAAATTATATATTTAAGCCGTGTGGTGGTGGCTTAAGAGAATCTACCACCCCATCTCATCCCGTGGGTGTCGTAAAAGTCGGCAGAGGCTAAATTAAAAGAGAAGATGGACCGAAGCGTCTTCCTGGAATATCTGAAAAGTTGCCAACCTGCGTGCCAAACGTGGCAGATACGGCAAAATTCCCCCCAAATTGGAGCTACAAGCTTTTGTGGGGAATCTATGGGGGAGGCCTATGTTCAGCAGTGGACTGGTTATGGCTGCAATGATGATGTTGATGATGACTACTAACAACAGTATTCAGAAGTTGTCAAGTTGTCGCCGTGATCGAAAATTGGCCAGAGAGACAGCGTTTAAAGATGTGTATAAAACGTATAAAAATAATTTAAGTAGTTTTACTGCAATAATTATAATAAACAATTCTAATATAAATCTATACAATTTTTTTTTTAATTATATACAAATAAAAACATATTTTATTTAGCAAGCATCACTTAACATTAACATAACATAGTACGTAAGATTGTATTCATTTTCACCTTCCTGTTTTATTAAAATATAATTTTTAATTTTTAAAAAGGTTACAGCTGTCAACCATTCCCAGGGTTGATTGGCTGACAATGCCTCTGGGCATTAAGTCTATCCATTATATTTCATAAGGTGTTTATAACTAAAGAATAAATAAATAAATAAAACATTAGTTAAAAGTAAAAATGCTAATATTTTGTTTTAGTCTTTTTAGACAAGTCTATTTAGGGAATTGGGGCAGTGCTGGTCAGGAAAATATAAAAAGTAATTAATTTCATCAATTAGTCCATACCGACACTGCACCGTGATCGCCTCTCCACTTTCAACTTCCACACATGTCTTCATTATCATCGTCAATAAGTGTTAAAGCAGAGCCCGTAGTTGAGCTCGTATTTACTGACGACGATAATGTAGGTTCTTAGGTGCACAGAAGCTATACTAAAGTCTTGTGCCCAAACTTTTATCCTGATTGTTAATTAGATAATTCTTGTTTAGTATAGACATATTATATATTTTGTATGATGGTCATATCTTGTTTAGCATAGACAGCAGAAAATTCAAACTTATATCGTTTTACTCTTCTACACAGACAATATCTTTATTATTATTATAATGAAAAATATTCACTGTAGGGTTTATTTTTATTATAATTTATATTATTATAACAATTTAAATATTCTTAGAAAGTAATTAAATAAGAACGAGCCGAAAAAAAGCTGGTGGTAGGAATCCTATGCAGGAATCCGTCTAGGTAGGTACCACTCCAGGGCCAGTTATTCTGCCGTGAAGCAGTAGTGTGCAAGCATTACTGTGTTTCGGTTTGAAGGGCACTGTGAGCTAGCGTAGTGACTGGGCATTTGAGACTTAAGAACTGATGTCTCAGGATGATGGGCGCAGTGTGGGGTCACACAGAAATATTCTGAGTGACACAGCATTTGTTGTGGGCGGACGTTGCACTTACCATCAGGTGAACGTTTTGCTCGTTTCGTCACTTTATACAATAAAAAAAAATGGAATACTATATTAATCATAAATCAAAAATCATCGATACTATCCATACTATACTATAATTATACTAACAATACATACATTATATTATATAATATTATAAATGCGAAAGTAACTCTCTGTCTGTCCCTCTGTCTGTTTGTTACCATTTACGGTTCAACCGCTGAACCGATCTTGACGAAATTTGGCACAGAAATAGCTTGCATCCTGGGCATAGGCCCGTCCGATCCCACCGCATATCGGCCTATAAGCCTCCTCAAGGCCTTAGGCAAGATATACGAACGCCTACTTCTCGCCCGCTTAAGAGACTTCATGCAGTCTCGAGGGATCCCCATCCACGAGCAGTTTGGATTCCGTGCCAAACACTCATGTACCCAGCAGGTGCACCGCATAACGGAGCACATTCAATCCCGCTTCATACGCGGGCTTCATACCGGAGCGCTCTTCTTCGACGTGGCGAAAGCGTTCGACAAGGTCTGGCACAACGGGCTCATATACAAGTTATATGGACTCGGTGTGCCAGATCGCCTCGTACTCATCATACGAGATTTCTTACGCAGTCGAACCTTCCGCTACCGCGTCGAGGGGGTGCGATCCGAATCACATCCCATCCTAGCCGGCGTACCACAAGGCTCAGTCCTAGGTCCCGTGCTCTACACCCTTTTCACGAACGACATACCGCACACCAGCGGCGTCGAACTCGCCCTCTTCGCAGATGATACCTGCCTATATGTGTCTGGACGTAATCCAGACACTATCTCTAAACGCCTCCAATCCGCAGCCCGAACCCTCGGGAACTGGTTTCGGAAATGGAGGATCGAGGTCAACCCAATCAAAAGTGCAGCCATGTACTTCTCGCGGCGCATAACGCAGCATCTCCCCACAATAGAGTTATTCGATCGTCCAATCCCCTGGGAAAAGACAGTCAAATACTTAGGCGTCCTATTAGACTCGAGACTCAGCTTCGGTCCACATATTAACCGAGTAAGGAACCGAGCGGCGTTCGTACTCGGTCGATTACATCCGTTACTAAATAAAAATAGCAAAATGTCCCTACGTAATAAAATTACACTTTACAAAGCCTGTATTCGGCCAATTATGACATACGCAAGCCCCGTATTTGCGCATGCCTCCCCGCGTCAAATTCACCGACTTCAGGTAATACAAAATCGATTCATGCGTAAAGCCACGGGAGCACCGTGGTTCGTGCGTAATGCTAACCTTCATATCGATTTAGGGCTTCCTACCATAGCCCAATATCTAAAGTTGGCCTCTCGCCGATACTTCGACTCTGCCGCCACGCACCCCAACCCACTGGTTGTCAGTGCCGCCACTTACAACCCCCTCGCGATACACCAAAACTCGACCCGCGGAAAAAGGAGACCGAGGCACGTCCTCGAGGACCCTGACGACGCGACCACTATTGCCCAAGCGCTCTACTCAACACTACACAAACACCCATTATCACCATCATACCGCCCCCGCCGTCGGCGTGGGCGTATCAGACAAAGTTATTCGCGATACCGCCGCATCTCAGGCCGGTTTTCCCCTAGCAGTAGTGTCATAAACAGAAGCGTCGCTGGAGTTTCTTGCGCCATTTCTTCTCCAGCGGAAACGCATTCCGAATTGGTGGTAAACTTATCTAATAATAATCATGGTATTAATAATTATAGTAGTAGTAATATTGCCCTCCAGATTGCAGTAACTGACCGAGCCGAGACCGGCCCCCTTGGGCACCCTCGAGTCTGTTACTCTCGCGAACAGGATGACGGTCCAAGCCGAGGTCCCCTCTCGGGGGCCCTTGCGCCAGTCATCCATAAATAAAGGTTTCGGCTAAGCGCCCTCAGCGCTATGCCACCTTTCAATCCGGCGAAGCTGTAAAAGCCTTCGGGCTAACAGTGACCATCACTCCTAAAAAAAAACTGGGCATAGGATACTTTAATCCCGGAAAATTAAATAGTTTCCATGTAATATTTAAAATACAAAGTCGCGGGCATCAGCTTGTATGTTATAAAATGCTGTACAAATGATTATTATAAAAGCAGTAATTATCAGTTATAACTATTTTAAACGTTTGTATAAAGGAATAAGACGGTTCATGTGTGAGGATCACAATGAATAAATGGCTTATGAAAGCTTTAACATAAACTAAACACAAAGATAGTCCCACATCGTCCCGCTCGTTCAATGAAATAAGTAGATAATGTGGGCACCACTATTTAAAGCTAATCAAACTTAGTTAAGGAGTAGTCAATACCCGCGCGCCAACAACGCGCGACGTCCGTCCCCCGCCATATTGTTTTTACAGTTTAAATCCAAATTCCGAACACGGCGGTCGAAATTCAAGTGCTCAGTTTGATTATGACCAGTGACAGTTGCATTTGGATACGATCGCGAGCCAAACACTTTTTTTTATAATGGTAAGTAAAGACAGAATTTTATTTTAGAAAGAAATTAATTTAAAATGTGTGTTGTTTTAAATTTGAACTTTAGTTCATCCTTATTAAATGAAAGTTAATAATTTTAGTTGCTTTACTAATTTTCATTAAAAAAAATTGTTACAGTAGATAACATTTATGAAATTAGCCGTGTATCAGAAACACCATGGACAAGGAAAACTTGAATAAGGAAAAAAGGGCTCGTCCCATTCAAGTCTATTACCATCCATTACTCCGTATACATGACGTTATACCACTATTTAGAGCAATATCAGACACATCATATTGTGAATCATCAATCAAGTCCACGCTAAGTGTTGTGAATTCCATAACAAACGAACTAACAGGCATATTTGTTTCATGTAATTTTGTTTGTACGTATTTAGTGTTGTTAATGCATTGTTCAAAATATGTTTCTTTTTCGTATGAACTTTTCATCAAAAGTAAATCGCCGGTACCTAAAAAATGTTCTGGAAATATAATTTCATGTTCAATGGACAAACAACATATAAGAAACGCTGCGCTGTTTACTGGGCGTTAATAAGATAAAGCGGGGTGGCAACTCGACCGCAGATAATAAAGGGCAAAAGTTAAAGATGGGTATTTTAAAGACCGACTGATAGCACTAACGCGACAGTCTGATGAACTTGCCGTCAAAGTAAACAGTAGTACTGTTAGTATTACATCTTTATACAATTATTGTTTAGACTTCGCCTTAAATAGTTGTCAAAGTTCTAAACTGTTCTTTGAATAACTAAACGCGTTGATGGTTATCGTAGACACGCATATTTTTGAAACTAAAGACCTTAAATAAAAAAATAACTCACAGACAATATCTTCAAATTTCACATCTTCGAAATATTATTTTTATTTTTCAACGTTTTCCTTTATCGCCAACCACGTGGGTAAATTCCATTTGTATAACAAACATACTGTAATAAAATGTATCTACATTGAATTGCAATATTTGTATAATAGTCATTCCGTACTAAGTATGTATTACTTTAAATATCTACTTAGTACGAAAGTATGTTACATCCTACACAATTTATAATTTTATTCTACAATACTGTCTAGTGTATTAAAAACTATTTAAATAAAAGTAATTTTAACGGATGTTATCGCGTTTAATTTTCAACTATTTTCAGCACCCATGGTCACGGGAGGACTGAGGTGACAGATGTCCTGATCTCATAGCTAACCAGTCCTGCCAAGTGTTACATTTCTCTACAAGATGCAGGAGTATATATATAGCTAAATTGTGAATGTGGTCTCTCTTACATAAGACAAACAAAAATATCGATAAAAACCCGCGTAAAAGAACATAGACGTGAAGCATCGTCGTTCTAGGAAGTCTGCAGTCTGTGACCATGTTCTGGATCACCCCAACCATTACATCAGATTTGATAAACCAAAAATTCTTGCAAAAGAACACTGATTCCTACCAAGGATGATTCGCGAGGCTATTGAAATTTAAAAAAAAACATTTTAATTTCCATAGAGAAGATGGTTGGGTATTGTCACCGGCTTGGGATCCTATAATTAATACAACGAAATCAAAAACCAAGATTACCACACTTCAAGACACAGTTAGCTCTTTCTGCGTAGATTGGACCAACAACAATAATTAACAGCTTATGGTACCAGGGTTGGCTATGACATCAGAACATCTGTCTCCTCCCGTGACTATGGGTACTGTAAAGCGCTCTAAACGTCGTCATAAATAGTTGAAAATTAAACGTGACAAAATTAGTTTCATTGAAATGTGTAGTATTAGCGTAAATATAAGAAATCATTATTTGAAAATATTATTAATATTCAACTTTATAGTTATCTCGTTTCTAGAGAAAATTGTTTACTTTCCAATAGAACGCGATAAAGAGGAACATAATAATAAGCTTATTGTGCTAACAAACAAAACAGTTTATATTTAGATCCTTCTTGAATATTGGAAATTTAAAATATAATGTTTACCATAAACGGTTTTAAAAAATACTATCACATACGGCTTATTTTTGCAAGAGAATTACTGTCCATCGAGTAATTTGTGGCAGCAGTTATTTAATTTTTTTTATATAGAAATCAAATTAGTGATGTAGTGCGGTGAATATTTATGCTATTTATTATATTCGGAAAAAAAAAATAGATAATATTAGATGTTCATAAGGTTTAAATTAATTTTATTTACCTGTTATTAATTTATTGTTACCGTCATATGTTATTTTCATTTTTCTTTTTTAATATATTTTATAAAGGTTATATTAAGTTATTCTTTATTCATATTCATAAAAGCAAGCAAAATATCAGGAATCATCTAGGGCTGTGCTCCAAAAAATGGGGAATTATATCATTTTCATTTAATCTCGAATGATAAATTCAAAACGAACTCTCAGATATATTATTAGGAAAATGACATCTGTCAAATTTCAGCTCAATATTACATAGTACTTCTGAGGTTATTAACATATAAAAAAACATATTTATTGTGTTTCAATTATGACTTACCGATAATAGTCGATATTAGCGATAGGTTCAAGAATAGTGAGCACGCTAATAGGGTCATCTATTTCCTCTTGTCTCAGAAAGGACAGATAATAACTCCACGATACTATTATGGATGCCAATGAAAATACTATATCAGTTAGAAGCTACGAGTAGGCTGCAGAATTATCATCAAAAATTTATCAAAGAATATTAAAAACGTGAAAGCTCATGAAACTGTTGAATAGCTATTAGCAACGTTCATTTATAATCTAATAAAATGTTATATCGACCTTTACGTATAGAAATAGTGTTAGATGGTTGATGGAATTCATGTGACTCTAAAAAGTGCAAAGCAAAATAGCTTTAAATTACTTAAACGTATCAATAGGCACTAATTTTTATTCTATAAATTTGTTCATAAGCTTACATATGTGAACTATAAAGAAATTATACTGTTACCGCATTTATCGTAGCACAATTTTTTGTCATTCAATTAATTAAACCTTATTATATTTTAGCTGGTAGCAAACGGTTGACTCGTCACATCACTATTTAAATTACGAACATGAGGCGGTCGCTACCGAAAACGTTCGCTGGTCATTCATCCCGCTGCCATATGGGAGATCACGGAGGGAACATTGCATTAACATTCGTATAGAAATGACACGTGCTTTACTGCATAAATTAATGAATAGTTATCGAAATTATTTTCAAACGTTTCCTCCCAACTTGGACCTGACCTTTACGTCAGTTAGGTCAGTCGTGGATATATATTATTCCTGATTCATAACCTGTCTGGTTTCTTTCTGAATTCTGAATTCAAAACCTCAAAAGATTAAAAAAAAAACGAAAAATTATTAGTTTTCGAATCTGAATGTAATGTCTGATCTTATGACCGTGACACTGCATCGTATCAAAAAGACGTTACATCGGATACGGTGAGGTGAGAACAAGAGATGCCTCTATGTTTGCTCTAATACGGTGTGCATATTACCCTTTTTCTTTTTCATCATCAGCCTGATCATTAGAAAGTCCTCTGCTGGATATATGGCTTTTTCAAAGTTGGGAAAATTAACCATAATAACCACGCTTGCCGGACGGACCGGCGATCACAGCTCTAAACAAGTAATTCGCTGCTGCCCTTACTGCTCACTGGTTTGGATAACTTACGTCTGCCATAAATGAGACGGATATTTCGCCAACGATCGAAATATAGGATCTTTTCTTGGCATTTCCCTTAATCGAATTTTTCGTCACCTATGGGATGAAATGGAGAGGCAGATTTTCTACCACGTTTTCATTAACTCCCTTTCGTGTATGCCTGTTCAGAACAAATTTAGTAAATGATTTTAAACTAACTTCCCGAGGAGCTGATAAACTTTAAACCATAGAACTGGATCACAATTCATTATTAACTCGCTTTCTTGTCAGTCTATCGGTTTCTTTGTCTGTTGGGTACAAATTTTGCAATCCATACTATTATTATAAATGTGAAAGTAACCCTCTCAGTAGCTTTGTGTGTTTGTTACTTTTTCACGGCTCAACCGCTGAATCGATATTGTCGAAATTTGGCACAGAGATACCTTGCATCCTAGACACGGATATAGGTTTTTTTATCCCTGAAAATTAAATAGTTCCTACGGGTTATTTAAAAACCCTATTACCTCGCAGACGACGTCGCGAGCATCAGCTAGTTGATTGTAAACACTTTATACTTTTAGTCCGTTTAAACGTGTTATATAAAAAAGTATTTTATACGATACTTGTATAATAAATCTGTGCTTATTATTACATATTATATAGCTTCTGGTTGTTAACAAAATAAACTTCCATTGTCGACATAGTCGAATTTTGTATACTTCTGGGTACCTTGTACTTTGTATACCCTAACAAGTAACATCTGTCTTCCATAGTTGGATCAAAATACAAAATCGAAATTTAGCTTAAATTTCTTATGTAATAAATTACGATATGGAATTTCATTATTACAGTAGTTCTATATTGATTTTTTCGCGGATTCCATCAAAGCAGTTTCGAATTTGTTGCATCTTTTACTTTTTTAGTATTCCTAAATTCATCGACGAGCGTGTATGTAGCGCACATTAAAGTAGATGAAGCGAAAGGTATGTGCCTTACCCAATGGGAAAGAGGCGTGTCTCTACGTATGTGTAATTTGAAAATTACAATATTTTTTGTCATTTAAACTTACAAACCACTTAGTGCCCTATTCTATCTTGAACTGTAGAGCTGTTGGACTTTTCCGTACGTAATATAATAGTATTCTGAAAATGAAACACACTGCATCCATCAAATAATTTCATATTATGTTGTATGAAAAAAATTCTTATAATCCTAATAAATTTATTCAGAATCAAAGAATAATATAAAACTAAAGCTATCGGCTTACTATTTCATGTCTCAAGAAAAACAATAAGTACTAATATTCTAAACAGTATATTCTTTAATATTTTATTACAATTTAGAAGCGATGACATATTACATAGCTACATACCTACTACTACCCACTAATTTTACGAACATTTACTCCCAAATTCCCAGGCTGGGCATGCCCAGCAAACTGCTAGTTTACATATAAATCCACTGCTGAAAATAGGCCTCCCCCATAAATTGGCATAAAACACGATCCTTAGTTATCGACTTCCAGCTCATCAGTGCAGGTCGTATCTAGTGGAGAGTCGTACTGTGTTGCGTTTTCTGGTACGAGGAGAATCTTTCTTGCCCATCGGTTATCGGTTCTACAAGCTATATAGGCGTTCTAGTTCTGCTGCGGATATCATTATATCATTATGGATACTTATATATAACTATTATAATAGTATTTTTAAATATTCTACTGTATATTTTATCTGGAAAACTGATTTTCGTTGTGCAATTAATTTGTTAGAGCTATATAAAAGACATTTAAATCTCGCCTTTTACAACAGTTTAACGAATTAATGCTTGTAGAAATTACTTGAAGTGATTGCCTCTAAGCCGGATACTGTCAGTTCTAGTTGTTAGTACGTCTGTGGCGCGCGGATGCGAGCAATTGAGCAATTAAATTGAAGATGCCCGCACTGCGTTATGAAGGGCTGGATGAAACATGTTTTACGTCTAATTTTTTTGTGAAATTTATAACAATTTCACGTTTTATATGTGTATTTTAAATCTACGCATAAACTACTCGAGTATGCATTGTAATGGCGGTAGAAGGGAATCTCATATCATCTCGTTCCTAGGTTATCGCTGTGTGTCGTAAGAAGTGATTAAGGGAGTAAATAAAAAATAATAAGAATCCTTTGGTATCACAGCAAATTATAATACTGATTACATTAATATGGCGATATAAAAGGCATTCTATAGGATATTATCGAAAAAAAATTATAGCTTGGTGAAACATTGTCTAAGTTGGTTCTAGAATTACCATCATATACACAATATAACCTATTTGAAATTCATGTCCACAGCTTTATTTCTCTAGTTAAATCCATTCGTACAGACAGAAATGTACTTCTATTTTATATGTAAGATAATGACCTCTCGCTGTCAGACCCAGTGACTTGTTTATACAGTCCGGGAATATGAGGCTTAAAAACTGATGTCTCAGAGTGAAAGCGCAATGTGGTACCACACAGAAATGTTCTGGTTAATTATTTATGTGCAACCTTGCACATACCATCAGGTGAACTATTTTCTCGTCTTGTCAGTTTCTTGAATAATAAAATACAAGTTTTTTATCTTCAAATAATTAGCAATACGTCAAAGTTTTAATGAACATCGACAGTAAAATAATACTTATTAGGCATTAAAGTACATAATTACATAGCTTAAGAAGGTAACAGTCCGCCACGTTACTTTGACGCGGGACTTCACTTGTCTTCGATATATTTTTATCACTCAGACATGCAGGGTACGTAATATTTGTGTTAGTCTTTCACATTAGTATACCTTCTTACATAATATTTCAGTGTCTAATATTGATATTAAGATAATAACAGGTAGATACACTATCAATATTTTCAGTACAATATATCGTGGTAGGTGTTAAGGCTCTTTTGTGTCCACTGACGCCTCCTAAATTTTATTATTTTTGCTTTAACTTATTGTGCTCTACTTTAACAGTCTACCACTTTTGATAGCTTATATTAGAGTAGAAAAGGTATTAAAGAAATATTTTTTCAATATTTGCTAACATAAGTATTAAATTGTCAACACATACATATGAAGCAAGTAGTTTCACAGTTACAACCGACGATATGATGTAAATAATTATGAATCCAGACGAGCTTAATTGGTTCTCGCGGTGGTGATACATTTTCGCACACATGCTTACAAAGTGCTTACATGTGTGTGTCATTCGGTTTTAAAATAAAAAAGCTGCAGGCAATATTAAATTCGGCCAATACTAATTTATAGAACTTGGCAAAAACAAATGACGATGTCTTTAGAGATTTATATTACAAATGTTTCATCTTCAATTTTTTTTTATTACTACTGGAACTATTAAGGTACAATAATGTATTTTATTTAACTTTTCGTTTTTTTAAGACTTTAATGGAGTCTGCATTATTCACCACGCTTTTACAGCGGGTGTTTAATGCCATCACATGTCCTCGAAATTATTTTAAGTCTTAGACGTGCTGGTTTCCCTATCATCGTTTCACCCTTCACCAAGTTTTCCATCATCGTCAAGCACATGACACATCAGTGACCTTTATAAGTATAGATATTTAAATAACTTACTTTTTTACTTTACAGATTATATATCAACTAAATCAGCGAGCGTGTGGTGTAAGTATGTTGGAAAGTTAGGTATAGGCTATTACATAGTGAGAAGACGCTAACTTATGCGAAATTCTAAGTAGGTGCACCTTTTTTATTTTACAGCAAACAGCTGTATTGGTACATATTATTTACTTTTATTGTTTGGTTGTATGATTCCTATGCTGGAAGCCGTCTACGTCTCCGCTGTGGTAGTTATTTTGCTGTCAAGCAAACAGCTAATGTAATTATCTGGCCTACGAAGCTTGGGAACGTATGCTTTAGGGTGGCTAGCGCAGTATGGTGTCACACAGAAATATTCTGGATGACATAGCACTGGTTACAGGTAGACGTTGCACTTACCAGAGGAACGATTACCTCGTCTCGTCGCTTTCTCCCATATAAAAGACTGTTATAAAATGTTTGACATTCCTGTGTGGCACCACACTGCGCCCATCACCCTAAATCAGTTCTTAAGTCTTATACGCCCGGTGATTACACTAGCTCTCAGTGCCCTTCAGACCGAAACACACAACTGGCCTACCAGCCTACCTTCCTAGACTGATTCCTACATAGGAATCCTAACACTAGTAAAAGATCTACACGACTTTTAAAAATAAGAACTTAGGGACAAACCTGCAAGAAACTTTGTGGTCTTTTTTTAAATTCAAAATAATTTATTACAATATCATTTGTTTTTTGCCAAGGAGTTTCCTAGTGTAGAGTAAGTTATTTCCACACACGCGGTAGCTCGTGCTTTAATTACGCCATTAACGAATATTTTAACTTATTTCAAAAAAGGAGGAGGTTCTCGATTCGTCTGTATATATATATTTCTATGTATGGCCGGACGTAATAATTATACAGCACAAGTTCCATTAGAATCAGGATTTTTAAATACATATATATGTAATTTTTATAACAGAGTAGAAGAAAACCATCCAAGAGCGAATTGAAGAAAGAAGAAAACTAAATCTTGTTACTAAGTACTAGTGCCGCAGGAGTGCTTTTTGTATTACATCTCCTGCTGCTTAAGTGCTTATCAATGAGTATTTAGTGTTACAGCGACAAGAAAAATCTAGAAGTATAAGAAGAACGTAGAAGAACCAATTTAATCAAGAACATCAACTGGGAAGCTACAGTTGGAAACATCATGCAGTATAGTTTGAACTCTTTAAAGAAATGCATTTCTTTGTTAACATTTAATCCCGGACTATGCGGTATTGAATGGTAGGTGAAATACTCGTATCTTACAACAACAGTTACGTATAAACTAACTTAATGAAAATGACATTATAACTGGTGGTATGATTCTTATGCAGGAATCCATCTAGGTAGGTACCACACCAAGGCCAGTTATTCTGCCGTGAAGCAGTAGTATGCAATAAATCCTGTATTTCGGTTCGAAGGGCACTGTGAGCTAGTGTAATCACTGGGCATATGAGACTTAAGAACTGCGTCACACAGAAATGCTCTGGGTGACACAGCATTTGTTATGGGCAGACGTTGCACTTACCATCAGGTGAACGTTTTGCTCGTTTATTCGCTTTCTTCCAAAAAACAAAAAAACTGACGTTGACAGTACCTTTTAAGCATATCTCCGTCAAAGAGTTCATATGCTCTGGTACACAACAGCATTATATTAGTTCCTTACATATGAAATTGAATTTGGAATTCTTTACCAAAGAGGATATATTTCTCATCAGCGATTTGTCGTACTGGCCACCAGTACGACAAATCGCCAATTTCATATGTTCATATATTTTAATCTTTTTGAAGTGAACCTTCTTTTTACACGATGAGAGTACAATTATTAAGATGATTTTGAGTGCAGAGTTTGCATGCAACTCTCTATTATTCTTAATTAATATTTATGGATTAAATAACTATTCATTATATATCCTGATCTGTTATCTTAAGGTGAGAAATATTTTGGTCAAAAACATGATATAAAATGCAAAATAGAGTTATGGCCTAGAAACTTTGTTTCAAGTAAAAGCTTCTTTTCTGCGTTGTGAGTAAAATTTCAAGGTCGAATTTGAGTGCAGCGTTTCTGTTATTAATTAATATTTATCGATTAATTAATAAATGTGTATGTACTGAGACGGATTCCTGCATAGAAATCCTACCAACAGTAAACCATTTCACTAGCTTCACATTACACTAGCTGCAGTGCCCTTCAAACCGAAACACAGCGGTGTTTCACAGTATGACTTGACACCAGAGACTAACAGAGACGGGCACCGACTAGACGTATTCCTGCATATAGATCATACCACCAGTGAAAAGTATTAGAAAATATAGCGGAATCATATGAAACAATTATTGGCAGACTAAACATTTTCGACAACCGTGTGTTCTGTTTGTGATTTCCCACTGTTGGTAAAAGGTCTCCCCCATATCCAATTGTTCATATCCTGGATAATATGCATCCATTCCATATTGAAAGCGTCGAGGTCGTCTCGCCAGCTGCTTCTAGGTCCTCGATGCCTTTTCCCTTCTGTTGGATGCCAGAAGGTAGCAATCTTCGCCCATCTTTCTAGGTGCATCCGAATGAGACCTGCCCAGTTCCACTTCAGTTTGACAGTTCTATTTCCAACAACAGTAATTCCTTTCAATGTCTTGTCCTCGCCCGTGTAGTGGCGGCCTAAGAGAACCTACCACCCCATCTCACTCCGTGGGTGTCGTAAAAGTCGATAGAGGGAAAATGAAAACCAAGAGATGGGTAGCAGCATCTTTCTGGAACAACTGAATAAATAAACTGCGGTTGCCAACACGCCTGCCAAACGTGGCAACTATGGCAAAATCCCCCCAAAATGAGAGCTACAAACTATTGTGGCCATCTATGAGGGAGACCTATGTTCAGCAGTGGACTTGTGATAGGCTGAAACGTTGACGATGACCATGAAAGAAGTATGGTCCACTTTCTCCCATGTATTCTGTTAGTAACCGAAAAATGTTAATTGCGTAGGATATAATAGTGCCATGCGAGCAATTTATAAGATGGTAATATTTTACACAACGGCGACATCATCCGAATGTTGTCGTAAGCTACAAATGCACAGGATATGTTATAGTGATATACCTACCTTTTTAATACCTACTTCAGACTTCACGTATTAAGAACTAGGTATGCTGACGGCAAAGTCACGTAATATCAATTGTTATCTATTGTATAGCTAATAATAAAATCAATCACTAACTTAATAAACATAAGTAACGTAAAGCAAAAGCATGCGTATGAAAGTATTTAAATCATTTACTTTATGTGGTAATGACCTGTTATCAATAACTGACAATGGGATAAAACGAGGACACTCTCGGCGTATCGAGTACTTGGCATAAATTGATACTAAAGGGCGAGATGTTTTTTCTTTTGTTAACTAAATTAAACATTATTGAGATCTATTGCACAACGAATAGAAAATTGCATGCAGCAACTGTCAACAATAGGTCTCAACGATAAAATTGCTCGAAATCTATTCATAACGACAAATATCCGTTGCGTGGACAAATTCAGTGTGCGAGGATCAAACCAACGTATTCATGCATTGCCAGAAGTAATACATTGCCATATCAATTCCGTGGAGGCTGACGTAACGCGGGAGGTCAAGTTACGACGGTCTCATAGCCCGTATAGACCCACTTAACTCAATAAAACTCCCCTCCCTATTAAATTTAATAGTCTATGAAAAGCGAAGTCGCGCGCGCGGCAAAACGCTTCTTCCTGTGAGCGAACGGAAGACGGCGATTGGCTCAATTGCGAGGCTCATTCACCAATCATCGCCCAGATCTGCCTATTTGACCAACCTACTCAAAGGTAATTTGGAGAAGAGTTCGAAATTTAAATCTTGACAACTGACACCAGATAGTTGTGGCATTTAATAATGTGAAATATAAGATTTGTGTGAAATGTCAATGGTTATACATACGTATTAATAATCATATAGTTTTAGGCGAATTAATCACTGTATGGTAATAATGACTACAATCTCAAATGAAAAAACTAACAATTAATATTATATATTTTGTACAGTAATATGAGTATATGTCTTATAGTATTTTATTTATATTATATATTTATCTCTATATTATCCATATATCCCAACCAGACGAGAAAGAAAAAATACCAAAATCATAATTTAGTTAATAGAATCAGGCGTTACTTTAGTCTTAATACTTGAGGTGAAACACGTGTCGTGGTCTCGACTTCAGTGGTGTAGATTACTAGTGGAAGTGTTCATCATCATCTTTTCAGCCTATCATAATCCACTGTTGAACATAGGCCTCCCCCATAGATTGCCACAAAACACGATTTAGAGCCACCTGCATCCATCGACTTCCTTTAAAACCATACAGGTCGTCGCTCCATTTCGTAGGGGGTCGCCTTACACTAAGTTTGCCGGTACGAGGTACACTTGAGAACCTTTCTGCCCCAACGGTATTCGGTTCTACGAGCTATATACGGACGGCCCATTGCCACTTCAGCTTACTAATCCTTAGGGCTATGTCGGTTACTCTAGTTCTGCTGCGGAGATCATCTTTACGGATTTTATCTCAGAGAAAAAGTCCGAGCATAGCCCTATCCATAGCTCGCTGAGCGACTTTTTATAGAGCAAAGCATGCATTGTATGTTTTCTCTATACACACAAAAACAAAGTTGCTCTACAATACGGCAGTATCGGGAAGTAAGCAATATATTCGGGTATATAATGTTAGTTAAATTAGTAAAATTAAATCTGAAACCAGCAATCGAATGCGAAATAACATCTTGTGATTTAGGATTCCGCATTCGGAGTTTTTGATCAGCGGAACATTGTACATGCACGCTGTGAGTGAATCTATTTAATTTTAATAATTTACAGTAAACGTATTAGTAAAAACTAGCAGCATAAGGTTTTAGGGTCGGAAAGAATCCGTCACGCTACTCCAGGACGGCGGACTTCCCACATCCACGAAATATTTTGATTTTTTAGAATGTAAAACATTTTTAATTTATCATGTTATCAGCACAGTATAGTATTTTGCGATTATATTTGAATTTTCGGTTATAATTTATCAATATATAATAAAAAAATCGTAACGTAGCAGAAACAGTGACATGAAATATTATTTTGCTACACGATGTTCTTTTTTTATTGGATAAAATGTAGATCGTCTTCACTTTATCCAATAAAAAAGAACATCATGAAATCTTCGCAAACATGTACTGATGGTAAGTGCAACGTCTGCCTATAACAAATGCTGTGTCACCTAGAACATTTCTGTGTGGCACCACACTGCGTTAGTCATTCTCAAACATCAGTTCTTAAGTCTCATATGCCCAGTGATTACACTAGCTCTCAGTATCCTTCAGACCGAAAGACAGTAATGTTTGCACACTACTGCTTCATGACAGAATCCGTCTAGGTAGGTCTAGGCCAGCTATTACAGTGTTTCGGTCTGAAGGTCACTGTGAGCTAGTGTAATCATATGAGAGCAATCTAAGAGCTTGTCAACATATAACAAAATCTGTAATACATTATGGCATGTATTTAAACGAGATACAATTTCAACTCAGATTAGCGACCATAAATTTTCCATTAACTACTACGTATTTCTACCAAATACAATAAATGAAAAAAAAAATTTTGGTCAAGTTCTGATAACGGGAACCATGAGAAAATCATTAAATTCTGTTTTGTGCTGCTGCGATTAAGCGGTTTTTTGATTAAGTAAATATTTTTTTTTATATAAGCTCCGCTCTCTCCGCAATTAGAAATACTGAACTTAATTATCGATCGATCCACTTAATTTTTGCAGACCGTTTTATTATGTCTCATACAGTATCTGACCTAAATAACCTTATACCAGAAAAAGATAAGCGCCTATTTTTATTACTTATTATTTTAATTATATTATCAATTTGTCTTATAATTAATTTCAGCCTATCATATTCCACTGTTGAACATAGGCCTCCCCCAGAGATTGCCACAGAACATAGCCCTTTAGAACCTTCCCGCAAAACCGTGCAGGTTGTCGCTCCATCTAGCGGGGGTCGCCCTACACGGCGTTTACGAGTACGAGGTTGCCACTCGAGAACCTCTCTTCCCCAACGGTTATCGGTTCTATGAGCTATATGGCCGACACATTCACCACCTCAGCTTGTTAATCTTATAATTCACAGACCAACTATTCATTCTTAAACGCGACTGGACTAGTGCGTTGCTTAATGGTCATAGTACCTGATTCGGTGATGATCAAACGTGACAGTGCGATCAAACGTCTATATTTGCGCGAACACTAATATATATACAAAGTAACGCCTTTTTCGTATATAAGGGGCAGATGCTATACATGTAGCCCAGTTTTCGCCCCCACGGGAAACGAGATAAAACGAGGGGCGATTTGGTAAAAGTCAAAAAAATTCTGACTCCGTTTCGTTCCCATGTGCAGTGTAGTGACAGCATTGCATATGATGGTATTAATCTACACGAATAAAGGCTGTCCGCACAATACCTTAGTAGCCTCTTCACGGGATCTTACCACCAGTAGTCAATCTTTCCTGACGTCGTTACATCCTAGTCATTTAATTTTAAGATGAATCTATAGATAATATACTGAGGATGAATCTATTGCAAGGCAATGCTATTTAAAAGTAAAAAAAAGTAAAGTTTCAGCCTATAAATGTCCCACTGCTGAGCACAGGCCTCCTCTCATTTCTGAGAGGGTTTTGGAGCTAGGAAGAATCCGCCACGCTGCTCAAATGCGGGTTGGCGGACTTCACATGTCCTCGAAATATTTCTATTCCTCGGACATGCAGGTTTCCTCACGATGTTTTCCTTCACCGCTAAGCACGTGGTAAATCAGCACTTAAAATTGTAGAACAATATTAGAGGTGCTGGCACCGGGGATCGAACCCAGGTTACTCGCTTACTATGAAATTAAAGGCGAGCACCAGGCCCCTGAGCTACCACGGCTCTTGCTATTTATGTTGTTCTAATTCACCAGGCAAACTGTTGATAGTATGTACATACGAGTATGTTATTTTGCTTTGCAGAACAATGTTGAACTGTATTAATGACTAAGCATTGCCACCATTGTTTCTTTTCACTCCTATAGCCAGAGACCACATTTTTTTTAAAAAAAAACTATGCCCCACAGTAGGATTTCTCCTGTGTCGTAGGTGCGTTTTACATACATAAATTCCACATGCACAAACACCCAGACCTGGAACAACTATCTGTAGGTCATACAAATATTTGTCCCGTGCGGGAATCGAACCCGCGACCCGCGGCGCAGAAGTCAAGCGCTTAATCACTGCGCCAACCACTGCGCCAACCGAGCCGACATGAGAACCTAAAATTTGAATACCTAAAATTTGAACCGTTTCGGAGTCTATTCGAGACAAAGTTTCAGACAGACAAAAATTCTAAAAACGGTCATTCATGACTAGCCATCGAATAAATAACAGTTGTCACTTAAATTTTGAAATCACTGACGGACACACTTCAATTCTTTTTACTGGTATAGATGAAAGCGTGGTTCAATGTATTACTAATTCGTGGGGTAGGCGGTTCGAATCTCATGTCCTCATTATCCAACACATGAATGATGAAAGAAGCAAAATGTGATAACGCCCTAGGCCCAACGCGATAAAGCGCCCTAGGCCCATAAGGATAAAGCGCCTTAGGCCCTATTGCGATAAAACTTCTTGTTATGTAAGAGTATTATCAATACATTTTTAGTGGTTTTGCATACATGCCATTTATTGGTGATTGCATACTTAATTGTTCTAACAAAATAATTCTACCCCTAAAACTAAAACACCTTTTAAATATAACCACGACCAAAACCAATCTATATTGATCTTTATGCGCTCTTTTAATATCGTCGCTCTAGGCTGGGGCTTTGCAGGTCTAAGGCTAAATCAATCACTGCCCAGGACTTTTAACTTGGTAAGATTTTTGTTGCAAGGCACAACGCTGAACAAACAATAGTGTAAACACTTTACTATCGATACCACTGTCTTTCTTGGAATAACTCTAGACGCGAAACTTCAATGGGCCCCCATATATCTAAACTAGCAAGTAGACTTAGCTCTGCAGCTTATGCTGTGAAAATAATTAGAATCTTGAATGTTGAAACTGCTAGTTCAGTTTATTTATGTTATTTTCACAGCATAATGTCTTATGGTATTTTGTTATGGTGAGATGCGACTGACGTAGAGGTGATTTTTGTTTTGCAAAAGAGGGCCAGGATCTATTTATTATCTTGGCTGCAGAGTGTCTCTTAGCGATAAATTTAAAGAAATGAATATCTTAACCTTAGCCTATCAATTGTATATGAAAACGTTATGTATGTCCATAAGAATATTTATCACTTTAATAATAAAAGTGATTTTCATAATGTAAATACCGGGAACAAGCAAAATTAATAATGCCAGTTACTCGACTTCACAGTGTCAGTAACTCTGTCATGTGGCAATGTATACGTTTTCACAACAAAATCACAGAAAGTGCACAAAGACTTTCAATCAAAAAGTTCAAACTATTTATTAAACGAAGACTTTTTAAGAAGGGTTATTATAATATTAAGGAATACATGGATAATGTTAACCCTTGGGAATGAGGCGATCGCTGTCAAGCTATTTCTAAATCTTTATAATACTGCTGTAATTGTATATTATTTTTAAAATGACTGAAAATAAATCCCGCTGGGTTTCTTACTGGTTCTTCCCAGGACAGAGGCATTTCTATACGAACCAGTGTATCTTAAAAAAATTACGTTCAATGATTATTATGTAAATGATCTATATTGAATAAAAATATTCTATTCCATTCTATGTTTTGCTCTGAATTTCACTGTTAGTTCAAATTAAGCTGGGGTGGTGGCATAGATCACTCTCTAGATGTTAAGTCACATATCTCGAAGTCATACTCGTATCAAACGAAAAGTAAATTACAGTTTCAGCCTATAAATATCTCACTGCTGAGCACAGGCCTCCTCTCATTTCTGAGAGGGTTTTTGGAGCTAGGAAGAATCCGCCACGCTGCTCCAATGCGAGTTGGCGGACTTCACATGTCCTCGAAAATATTTCTATTCCTCGGACATGCAGGTTTCCTCAAGATGTTTTTCTTCACCGCTAAGCACGTGGTAAATCAGCACTTAAAATTGTAGAACAATATTAGAGGTGCTGGCACCGGGGATCGAACCCAGGTTACTCGCTTACTATGAAATTAAAGGCGAGCACCAGGCCCCTGCGATACCACGGCTCTGAAAAGTAAATAAATGCAACAAAATACAAACAACGATACAAACTTTATTATAATGATCAACGAAAGTATTATAACATAATATCAATCTTAACCATTAAATACAAGAACATGTCCATGTGCATGTATAAAAGATTTGTAACAACAAAATATGAAAGATCTATTATGACAATATTATAAATGCGAAAGAGACTCTCTCTGTCCCTCTGTATGTTTGTTACCTTTTCACGATTCAACCGCTGAACCGATCTTGACGAAATTTGACAATGAGATCTTGCATCCTGAAGACGGACATTGGATACTTTTTATTTCGGAAAATCAAAATACTTCTTAGGGGATATTTTAAAAACCTATATATATGCGGACGAAGCCGCGGGCACCAGCTAGTATTATATATACAGTGATCGAGCTATATCCCCTAATATTTATTTACAACTAGCGACCCGCCCCGGCTTCGCACAAGTTCAATTTACTAATAAATAAAATATATGCACCACGACGCGCGACCGCCGTAGAGACGGCGCGCAGCAGTCGACAGTCACACCGCGTACACACTATACACCCGTGTTCCAGGGCGGTTCTAACCGCCCAGAGTTACCGACACACAAGTCGACAGTCCGAACGGAGGCCCGCAGCCTCCCTCGGAGGGTCATTAGACGACTTAAAATAATTTCAGATATTCGAAATGGCGCAAGCACGCAGCGAACGCGACACAGTCCGAATTTCGAGGTTTTTGTAGGTGTTTATTTATGTATTTATGTTTGGCTCTAACCAAACCTGGCACGCGGGCCCCTGGCCCGTAAGCACGGTATCCGATGAAGCTGTAAAAGCCAAAAAGGCTAACAGCAATTACATCGACGAAATTATATATACACAAAGTTATCTGCAGATTTTTTTCAACAAAAAAAAATAAAGAAAGAGACAATATTCTATTTCTTATACAACTTGGAAGTAATCCTCTGCTGAACACAGTTATATTTAGATTCCTTAGACTCCTTAGACGTTACTGCCTGTAACTTGTCTAAGCAATGGAAAAAAAAGATAATTTGCTAAGATCCGCGTGCAAAATTAAAAATTATGTGAATTATGCAGTTTTTGAAGAATACCGCCCGTCCTCCTACAGTAGCAAGTAGACTAACACCACCTTGTGATCCGCCACAAGATGCCCTGCACTCCACTACAACAACACTACCACTTGGCAATACAAAACACCATAGTCGAGAACACGACGCGTGTTTCACCTCAAAACGAGTCATAAACAAGTGATATTGACTTTACCTACGACAGCCGTTGACGTGGCATTTTTTAATTTTCATTTAAACAAATTATCCAATCTCATCCCGTGGATGTCGTAAAAGTGGACAATTTAAATCAAAAAATAGGCAGCTGCATCTTCCTGAACGCTTGTCAAGCGTACAAACTTTTATGGCCAACTAAGGAGGAGGCCTATGTTCAGTAGTGGACTAGGCATGTACTGAAATGATGATGACGATGAAGAACGCCTGATCCATTAACTAACTTGTCGAACTTTGAAAAGCTTAATACCGTTTAAGAGTCCTTAAGATTTTTCTGGCAATTCGGAGATAGATTCTCTAACGCCGGCACCAAACGAGCTACTCTTGTACTCATCTACGATTTGTATTGATAGTTTTAATATTTACGAAGACAATCTCTCTATGACATCCGGAATGCTGTTTACCAACTGATCGGTTTTGCTGCTCTGTTTCAGGACGCCATTCACGGAGCATTTGATGTCGAGCTTCTGCGGATCTCCGAACTCATCGCTGGTGGTGATGCAGGGTCCGTTGGGGCAAAACGTATCCATAGACTATAAATAAATACTTCTGATTTATTATAGATATGATAGATAAGACTTTCAGTAATTTTACATACACTTCACTAATTTTTTTATACAGAAGAGGGGCACAAGAGCAAGCGGCTCGTGGTTAGCGATCAACGCTGCTCATGAACAACGGAAACACCGGAGAAAATGCGGAAGCGTTGCGAATCTTTGTGAAAGGAGTCGGCTCTTTCCTTGAAGGTACTTAATTCGTATTGTTCCGAAAAAGCAGCTGGTGGTAGTATATTACACAAACAACTCGTACGTAGCAGAAAATTTCGGTTGCTTACCATTTCAATTAGAGCTATGCGCCTATATAACTACTTTGCAGGTGGTAGGACCCCTCAGTCGATTTCAATCTCTACTAAGCAGTAGTATTTTTTTAACTTACTCTTAGTATGAAAGAAAATGACGAGACGAGCAAAACGTTCACGTGATGATAAGCGCAACACCTGCCTTTAATAAATGCTGTGTCACCAAGACCATTTCTTTGTGGCACCATACCATAAGACATCAGGACTCAAGTCTTATATGCCCAGTTATTGCACTAGGTATCAGAGTCCTTCAGACTGAAACAGTGATGTTTGCACACTACTGCTTCACGGCAGACTAACTGACACTACTCACGGTAGTGGAACATACTTAGACGGATTCCTGCACAGTAATCCTTGCACCAGTTCCGAACCTAGGAACATTGTTACTATGTCAACGAATTTGTGGCTACAACTAATATTATATAATAAATGATATACATGTAAACTCGCCCCACTGGGGAAGTACGTAACGAAACGACGTACGAAACGAAAGTACGTACGTAAGTACGGGGAGTTTCGTATGTTCAATGACATGAGCCGGAGATCTAATTACTGGCAATTAAGCATTCCATTGACAACGTACCTTCATCTTTTCATTAAAAATGGCCATAGTAACTAATGATTGTAATTAGTCACTATGGCCATTTTATTATATGGTTGACTATATGGTAGTTCATCCTCACTTATATTAAACGTCCTTCTACCTGCTTTTCTTAAATTACAACACTCTTCTATATAAATTACTATTTTAAATACATAAATCTGAACAAAACACGCAAATGCTCGAAAACGCACGCATGCGCGTAGTGAAGATACCCCGGATTAACTATAACATTATGCCGACAAACATCTCAGTCCTCCCGTGACAATGGGTGATGCGCGCTCGAATTGTCCGGTTATAAAAGTAAAAAATTACAAGCCATTAAATCCGTACCATAAAATTAATATTCGCGTAAATTTGAGAAAACATTATATTAAACACAAATAAGATATATTATATAACAAATCTGGTGATAGAGCCAAGACAACTTCATGTTGACGTCATTGATATCCAAAAACCCAAGATACACAGTTACTACAAAAGCCGTCCTCGATCGATCAAAACGTAAAAATAAAGACAACGATCACAAATTCCGATTAAACAAGCACAAATTTAATCTTATGCCCATGACATATCTTTTTAAATTAAATTAACTATCGTTCCACGTATTTAAATTTGTTGGTAATTTGACATGGCTGACGTGTGCTAATCGAAATGAGCGCACTGTGCGCTCTTTTTTTGAAGACGTTTTGTCGCTGACTATGTATACATGGTTTTATTGTATATTAATGGTTAATGTCATATAAATATAAAGCCTACAGTGGTAAAATAAAAACCAGGAGATGGGCAGCAGCATATTCCTGGAACTTCTGAATAAATAAACTGCGGTTGCGAACCGGCCGGCCAAGCGAGGCAACTATTGCAAAATCCCCCCTTGACAAGCGCTACAAATTTTTGTGGCAATCTATGGGGGAGGCCTATGTTCAGCAGTGGACTAGTGATAGGCTGAAACGACGAAGACGACGAAATATAAATTACAACGATAGCTGAAATCTATGAAAATTCCTTGTATTTTTTTATCTTTATCATGACAATACAATCAGTCTACTGAATCAACATTGTAACATTTTTTTTAATATTATCTATTACAACTAGCGTTGCCAGGTGGCCCGATTTGCGCCGGACGTCCCGATTATCACGAGTCTGGTGACACGTCCCGATTCACCCTTAATGGGGACGACAAATGTACAGATTTTTCACTTCCTCTAAATTTATCTAGTGTGTTACTTTTATTTGTTTTGTATATATAACAAATATATATAACCAATAGTAACATACCATTTAAAAAACTGACCGCCCGATAAAAATAAATGTTTAGTTACAGGAAGCTGTTTTTTTTTTAATTAAATTCCCGATTATTTTTACAATTCGTCGCGAAATTCGAGACGCACTGGACCTGGCAATACTAATTACAACGCACTAGGCACAGGCAACTAATTTAGGAGAATGGTTGCACTCAGTCGTCTCTTGTTTATCTTGTATCTCATCAATTTCTTCACAGGTTAATGCGTTATCATCTTGGACCACCTCAGCTTTATATGGGCAATTCTGGCGCCGGTAGTTGTCCGGCTGAGTAGAATAGCACTTACCTGATTACTACCGAGGTTTCGTAAGAGGCGCCTAAGGTATTGTACGGTCAGCCCTTATTCGTGCAGAATAACACCATAATATGAAATGCTGTCACTATACTACTCGTGGGAACACTATGGGGAGTAAATTTTTTATGACCCGTACCAAAATGGCAGCACCGTGTTTCGCCACCCGTCACGTCTCGTATCCCGCGAGGATGAATATAGGCTACGTGAGTGGCCTCTGCGTACCCCTACAAGGGAGGCGTGACGGTATGTTTGTATGTATGATTCTGGTCAAGCGTTGACCTATTCGATGAGAGTCATGGTAGATCAGGGTCGCAACGTGATCTCTGCCACTAAAATTGTTAATTTCAATGTATTGATAATATATAACATGGTTGATCTTCCATCGTAATCCAGTCCGCACACAGAGGCATCGGCTGGGATTCGAACCTAATTTAAACTCAAGAGCCATTCGAGATTCAAGAGACAACTAATCATGTAAATATTTTTATGGCAGAAAGTGACGAGGCACGTAATGATGGTAAGGTAAAATCTCTAATAAATTTACTTTTAGTTTTCGCCATACTAAATAAATAAACGGTTTTTTTCTCGTCACGAAGTTAGAAGTTGTCCCTCATAATATTATTGAAGAAACGTAATATTGTTATATGTAATTATTTACCCAGTTATTGAACCGCGTATGTAAAAATGCGTAGGGCAGTATGTATGGTGGCGAGCGATCTTCTGTGTGACCGTGTGTGTAAAATACATCCACACTGTCTCGGGGTGACGGGCGCAGTGTGTGAAACAGAAATATTCTGGGTGACACAGCATTTGTTATGGGCAAACGTTGCACTTACCATTAGGTGAACGTTTTATTCGTTTCGCCACTTACTCCTATAAAAAAAATAAAGAAGGCAAAGGGCGATCTTGAACCACAAGCGTCCATTGACTTTCCGCCGAAAATAGACAGAGATGATTATAATAAAAGCGAGGTACAAAAAATACACCCTCGTTCAATTGAAGTCAATTTATCGTTTCAAAAATTTGTTTTCTTTCATGATCCATAAAGTAGTTTATTATTGAAATTACTTATCAACATATTAGCATTTTAGACCAATAACATTTTTCTTCTATATCATATTCATAAATAGCGACAGTATCCTGTTCATCTACTACAAACATTCTTTCATCTGGCATCTACCTACGCGCATTATGAGCAGCTAGCTTAATTTGCTTCAATAATTGACCCCAATTCGCATGGCGCTGGGGGTCACATTGGCACTCTGTGATTCACGGGACAATTTTTTGGTATATTGAGTGTAGGTGAATGAAAATGTCCGTAACTACTTTTGTTTATTTTAAGTTATATAATAGAAAGAATAATCTCGGAAATTTTTTCGGACCGACCAAAGGGAAAACAGTAGCTGGAAAGTAAGAAAAAATATACATAAAACCACACCCATTAGGCCATATAGACGTTTGGTGATTATTCCTCGTATGTATGATTCCTCGTCACTATGTAGGGACTATTACATGTAGCGCCTTAAGGATAAGTTCGTAGGAATGATCAAATGCAGTGTCAAATAGGCGGGACAAGGTAAAAAATATCATGTATTGCACAAATCCAAATGTAAAGCTCGTAACCCAGTACTTTGGCCAAATACGATGTTACGTAACATACACTACTAAGGTCGTTAAATGGCTGTCAAAGATGGAAAACAACATTTGCTTGAATGCTTTAATGAAGAAAAACAGTACTGAATGACGAAGAAATTCATGTACATGATTTGGAGATTTATAAGATAAAATGCCATCCGCTGATGCGGCACAAAAACGCTTTATAACCGACTTCAAAAAAAGGAGACAATCACAATGCATTCAAACTAGAAAACTAATAATTGTGCTATTGCACAAATATTACTTGGACTACAATTTAAGTCCAAGGTTCACATTTCACCTGTGAAGATATAATTGATAGTAAACCTATTTCATAACTTATTCTTAGTTTTATTGAACATTATGAAAAAAGGTTGTAAAAAGATTTGACACACTATTATAAACAATTCGTTATCATCATTTCAGCCCACCTCTAGTCCTTTGCTGAACATTGGCCTTGCCCATAGATTGCCACAAAAATTTGCAATAGTCGCCACGCTTAGCAGGCGGGTTGGCACCGGCAGTTTATTTAATCAGATCTTTGTTTAGAAGATGCTGCTGCCCATCTCTTGGTTTTTATTTTCCCTCTGTCAATTTTTACGACACCGACGGGATGAGTTTGGTGTGGTATATTCTCTTAAACAAGACAATTGACTAAATATATTGAAGTACAGAATGTGTATATTCATAGCAAACGAAATTATTTCAAAGGGGGAGCAGCATGCTCAGGTGGGTGTAATATACACCGATTTTAGTAAATGCTTTGATCAAATTAATCATCGACTGCTTTTGCAGAAGTTGTGTGCAGCTGGGATACATGGTGACTGATATCGTTGATTCTGTTCCTACATTGAGAATCGAATTCAGGCCGTGGTGCTGCATGGTTATACGTCTGGCTGGTGCTCAAAAACATCTGGTGTACCTCAAGGCACGCTTCTTGGTCCACTTTTATCTATTTTATTTATTGCCGACATCAAATTGTGTTTCAAAAATTCCAATATTATATTATACTTAGATGATATGAAAATACTTAAAATAATACGTAGTTTATCTGACGCTGGACAACGTCAAGATGACCTAGATATATTTGTAGCTTACTGTATACGTAACAAATTGCAACTTAATATCTCTAAATGTTCTTCTATAACTTTTACCCGACAAACATCTTGCATTGTGTTCGAATATTTCATTAATCAAAGTATTAATAAAGTAAATAGCATTAAAGATTTAGGTCTACTCCATGACAGAAAATTATTATACTCGTACGACTAACATATTAACTACAATGTTAAAAAGGCATCCAAAACTTTTGGCTTTATTATAAGAACTTCAGCCTGCTTTAAATCTTTAAAACCATTAAGATTTTCTACTGTTCGTATGTGCGTAGCCATTTCGAATATGCATCCCAAGTATGGAACCCTCTGTACCAAGTTTATATTTCTCGTATTGAGAATATACAAGGAAAATGTCTACGTTATTTAGACTTTAAAGCACATCAATGTTCATCTGATTATTATGATCGTTACAAGCGATATCATTTCTTACCTTTAGAGTACAGGCTAGATGTTAATGATTGTTGATTTAATGATGTTTTTTTTATTAACATCGCTAATGGATCTGTGGACTGTCCTGATCTTCTTACTAATGTTGTGCTTCTTACTAGGTGGATTGAAAAGTCAAGAAAAAGAAAAGAAAAATCCACCTAGGATTGAAAAGTACTCGGCCTAACGCAGATCCATTCAATTCTAAAAATCAAATCTACCCACATTATTTAGTTTAGTTCAGACTAGTTCATTGTGTGAAGTTCGAAACGTGTGCGATAATTAATTGTGATTTTATAAATTTATTAACAAAGTAATCGGTCATAATTTCCGCGAATGGAGCAAATCGAGCAGCGTGCCGTCATTAAGTACCTCCATAAGAAGGGGCTATCATCAAAAGCCATCCATGATGACATGGTCAGTACATTAGGCGATTGTACTCTGTCATATTCATCCGACAAAAAATGGATAGCAGAATTTAAGCGTGGTAGAGAGAGTGTGAAAGATGAACCCCGCTCTGGAAGGCCTTCGACGTCAACTACTGACGAAAATATTAAAAAAGTACTTGATTTAATAATGGGAGACCGCAGATTAAAAATTAGAGAGATAGCCGAGATTATAGGCATCTCTTATGAACGAACTCAAAACATCATTGTCAACGAGTTGGGTTTCCACAAGATGTCTGCGAGGTGGGTTCCGCGACTGCTTTCAGTTGAACAAAAAAGGACGCGATTGACTATTTCACGCGACTGTTTGGAGTTATTTGAAGCCGATGCAGATGATTTTTTGAATCGTTTTGTTACTATGGACGAAACATGGGTTCATTACTGTACACCGGAAACAAAACAACAATCAAAACAGTGGAGAAGACCTGGTTCACCACCCCCTAAAAAGGCTAAGTCGATTTTGTCGGCAAATAAGGTGATGGCTTCAGTATTCTGGGACTCGAAAGGTGTGATTATGATTGATTATCTTGAAAGGGGTCAGACTATAAACTCTGATTACTACTGCACCTTACTACGTCGTTTACGAGAGGAAATAAAAGAAAAACGTCGAGGAATGCTCAGAAGAAAAGTCCTGTTTCATCAAGATAACGCCCGTGTTCACACGTCAGTACAGTCAATGGCTGGAATTCACAACTGTGGCTTTGAACTGTTACCGCATCCGCCGTATTCACCTAATCTGGCACCATCAGACTTCTTTCTGTTCCCTAACCTAAAAAAGCACTTGGGAGGTCAGATTTTCGACAAACGACGAGGTCAAAGCAGCTGTAGACGCATATTTTGACTCTAAGGAAGAATCATTTTTTTTAACGGTCTAAATGCTTGGAAGGGGAGGTGGCAAAAGTGTATTGAACTTGATGGTGATTATGTAGAAAAATAAAAATATAACTGATTTAGTATGTGTTTATTTTCTTGGTTAGGCCGAGTACTTTTCAATCCACCCTCGTACCAATCAATTTGGATTCAGGCAACGGTCTTTATTTCCTATACCATTTGTTACTACTAAGTATAGACGAAATGCTTTCTCCCTGCGTAGTGCTTTTAATAAACTTTCACTGCAACTGGAAATCGACTTATTCAGTACTAGCGCTAAGGCAGTAAGGAGACTTCTGAATAAAGAGTACTTTAAAGATGACAGGGACAAATGAAACTAACTGTAAGTTCCTAATGTTATGTTTACTATTTTTTTTCTTTCTGTGATGTGGCTGGGATACCTTAATAATTATTTTGTTCATTTTATATAAAATTTGTTAAAAATTTCATATTAATATGCGAAGGCTTGTAATTAGCAACTTGTATAACTACTTTGATATTTATCTGTAAAATTTGTCTGTTTGTCTTTTTAATAGAGTATTAAGTCTACACTTCACCACGACTGCAAAATTGAGAGTTCAATGTCTCTGCTACATATAAATTTTTTTGCGTTTTATTTTAAGAATTAAGGTACTTGACTGTGTTACGTCACGCAACCTGACAGGGTCTCCTGTACCAATCACGGTGCTCGAAAACATGCTGAAGATGATCGGCATTTCAGGCGGGCATGTAATTTAAATAATGTTCTGCGTGACACAGCATATTTTATGAGCAGACGTTGCTCTTGCCATCAGGTTAACCATTTTCTCGCCTCGACACTTTCTTCGTCAAGAAAAAATGTTCAACACATGTTGACAATAATAAACTCAGCGTCACAAAAATCGCACCTCTCTGAGTTTGCGAGATAAATGTCTGTAATGGCTAGAAACGAATTATATTTATATAAATATTGGTATGTTTGAAATGGGTATTTGAATAGCTTTACATTATTAATAAAAAAAATCATGAAATCATTAAAACATTTATCATTATAGAGCGTCAAAAATAAACACTGTCAAATGCTCGTTAGTAAGGACGCTAGTTACACCACCTAAAAAGGGTATAAAAGGGTCGATCTGGATGAAATATGGGCCAGTCGTAATTTAGACTTTGCAGTGAACAAGTAACCCAAGTAAGAACAAGTAAAGATGGACACCAGCTCTGAAGAAGCCGCTCAAGTGATTGCCCTATTGCAGTCGGGGATGCGGCAGTGTGACGTTGCTCGACAGTTGAACCTGTCCCGTTTTTCAGTTCGACGGGTGTTCCAACGTTTCCAGCAGACTGGTGGTTATGTTAGAAAACCGGGATCTGGAAGAAAACGGTGCACATCAGAAAGAGATGACCGTTTCATCGTTACGACATCTTTACGAAACCGTTTTACAAATGCTGTTGAGTTGCAACAACAGCTTCGATCAACTCGGAGAACATCTGTGAGTGTTTCTACGATAAGAAGAAGGTTACACGAAAAGAGTTTAACAGCCCATAGACCTGCTAAAGGTCCAAAACTTACTGCACAGCATCGCAGAGATCGCCCAGAGTTTGCTCGCAATCATTGCGAGTGGACTCTAGAACAGTGGCGGACCGTACTCTTCTCTGATGAGACGAGGGTCTGTCTCTTCTGCAATGACAGACGTAGAAGGGTCTACAGAAGATAGGGGGAGAGGTTGACACAACCCTGCTTCGAAGAATCCGTCGAATACGGGGGTGGCTCGTGTATGTTTTGGGGCGGCATTTCCGTTGACGGGAAAACGGAACTTGTGTGCGTTTCCCGGACTCGGAGTGGGCAAGTGGACTCTTCAAGAGCTCCAAGATGCGGTACTTGAAGAGTGGGAACAAATACCCCAAGAGGCTGTTGCGATGCTTGTAAGGTCCATGAAAGATCGCATGGAAGACGTTATCAAGGCAAGGGGGGGTAACTAAAAAGTAGAACTTTATTTGTATTTATTAAGTTTTTTTTAAAATTATTAATTTGCAAATTTGTACATACCCTGTCTTTTTCTTTAATTTCTCTTTCGTCTCGTTATAAAAGTAAAATTACTTTTATATAATTACTATATGTAAATTACTGTAAATTACTATAAAGAATGATACCCTCAAACCACAACATTGCCATTGGCCTGTTGTGTTAAAATAGTATTTAAATTATTTTTTTCGGATGTGCGATTTTTTTGAAGCCGAGTTATACACTCAATAAGAAAAGTAAATAAATACAAAGAACAATACAGACTTTATTATAATGATCAACGAAAATAACATATCAAACTTAACCATTAAAAATACAAGGACATATTGTATTAAAGTTTGATTTGTAACAACAAAATAAAAAAAGAGTTTTATTAAAGCAACAAAAAATTATTTCATTTAGTATAACATCCCGTATTTATTTTTTTTAAAAAAAAGCTCCATTTGTAAATAGTTATGGTAGGCAAAACATTAAATTATTAAACAATTTCATGTATGTACTTGTGGGTTGGAAGACTGACCGTGACATTTAGACCACGTTGCGTATAACTGTAAACTTAACATCGTTTGATTCTTAAAACTTCTCGACCTTAGTCTCGAGGACGCCAATCTTCTCGATCTCGCTGTGGATGACGTCGCCGGGTTTTAGATATTCTGGTGGGTTGCGGTACATTCCTACTCCACCAGGAGTTCCGGTGAGTATGATATCACCTGGTAGGAGAGTCATAACCCTGAAATATTTGAGGTATTTCAATGCCACTCTTCGGTTCAGCGTCAGTCACAACACGCTTGTGCAGCTTGTGAGATTTGTGTTGAATGTGCATTTTGTCAATTCTGGTTAATAGATTTTTGTATTAGGAGGTAGTACGTGTGGTAGGAGCTTAAGAGAATCTACCACCCAATCTCATCCCATAGGTGTCTTAAAAGTCGACAGAGGGAAAATGAAAACTGGGAGATGGGCAGCATCTTCTTGTAACGTCTTAATACACAAACTGCGGTTGCCAACCCGCCTGCCAAGCGTAGCAACTATAGCAAAATCCTCCCAAAATGTAAGCTACAAGCTACCAACTTTTGTGGCAATCAATGGGGGAGGCCTGTGTCCAGCACTGGACTAGTGGTGGTCTGAGATGATGAGGATGGTGATACTAATAATTTTATAACGATTCAATAATTATGGTCTATTAACTATAATAGTTAAACACATAGCCTTGTGAGCTTTTTTGTGATTACTTTGTTTTCGAGCTAATGAGAGCAAAATCTACGAAGAAATCGAAGAATTAGTTTGATTTAATAGGAAGCACCGTATCTCTCATTCTCTCGCATGCTAAATCCTATAGATGTATATGTTTGACCTGCCTTAACGGATTCCCGCATAGGAATCCTACCACCATATTGAACGTTTTAGTACTTACGAAGACAATCTCTCTATGACGTCAGGAATCTTGTGTACCAATTGGTCGGTATTGCTGCTCTGTTTCAGGACACCATTGATGGAGCATTTGATGTCGAGCTTCTGCGGATCTCCGATCTCATCGCTGGTGGTGATGCAGGGTCCGATGGGGCAAAACGTATCCATAGACTATAAATAAATACTATTTTAGTTAAACAAGACTAACTTTTTTATAGAAGAGGGGGCAAGCATGAGTGGCTCACCTGATGATAAGTGATTACCGCCGCTCATGAACACCCGCAATAACAGAGGACCTATAGGTTACCATACCGTAGGTCTCAAAACCCCTTAGCCAAAGTCCGTCTAGCCAAGAACCACCACAGTGCCCGTTAATCTGCTAGCAGTAGTGGGCCAGTATTACTTGACCACATGGCCTAGTGGTCCTAGTACCTGACTTCTACGTCGCGGGTCCTAGATTAAAAGCCCAGCCGGAACCAATATTTGTGGAAAAACTTTCACATTTTATATACCTAAGTAAATATAAATTGACTAATGATTTCTTACATTTACGCGAATACTACACATTTAAATAAAACTAATTTTAACGGATTTTATCGCGTTTAATTTTGACAATATATTTTAAAAAAAATTACGAATGCACAAATATGAACGCACACAGGCACGTGATCGCACTAAAGAAAGGGAAAAGGAATACCATTGTTTACTATACGTCTATTCCAAATATAGTAAAAATGTAAGCAATATTTTTTTTGTACTTTTGGCGCCAACTCGAAATGTGGCAGAATTATTGAATTTAGTAATATCTTGATAGTTTATTTTGCATCAAGTGCTCGTGTACAGTTATTGGAAAATTCAATTCAAGATTAAATTGTATTTTTAGGTTTGTGTCCATCAGTCCAGCAAATCTTCAGTAAATGTGAACTATAATTTTACTCTCGATTGATATTTTGAAAAATATAAATGAACTTTTCACTTTTGGCGCCAACTTGATAAGTGATGGTTGTTTCTATTGAATTTTCAGTTTTCATTTTACTGTCGATGTCCTTAAATACTCTAGAGTTTTGGTTCTTATTTTTAAAATCTACTTTGCAACTTTGACATTGGCAAAAAGTTGCCATAAATAAATAATAACCTTTTTTCTTAAATTTGAATATACAGAACATGAGCTTTACATTGTTTTGCGCACATTATCATAAAGTAGCAAAATGTTTAAAAACTCGAAATAAAAAAGTTGTTTTTTAATATTTATTGTCAACTTTTAGTATAACTTATTGAAGCTTTTATAAGGCATTCCGCCTTATAAAAGTGTTATATAAGGTATATGGCTTTACCTTTATACGGTCGCCTAACCTAAGCATTACACATCTCGTGACTACTATAAATAGGAAATTATCTAAAGACAGCAAAATTGGCAGATCATTCACGTAACAACAAAATATTAAACACTGAACACTTTTTAAGATACTATATCAAACAGATAAGATATTGCAATATTATATAACTAAACTTATGATGAATAGCAAAGTGAAAGGTGATATCTATATAAATTAATTCGATCTTCAAGTAAAGCATCGTATAGAAAATTTGCAATCGACACTTATTGGCTTCGGCTGGGATTCGAACCTAAAACTCGAAGCAGACACATAAGATAACAACAGAGCCACAGTCAATTTATTTTTATGGCAAAAAGTGACACGACAAAATCTTTCACGGACGGTTAGTACAGCGTACTGCCGATGTCAAATGCTTTAACACTGTACTGGCCCCACACTTACTCGTATGTACGGGAGTTAATGTTGGGTCTGGCAGAAGGAGCATGAAAGTAAGTTTAATGCTGTGAAAATGAAAAATTTGAGAAGTATTGGTTGATTGACTTTGATGGACAAAGTGTAAAAAAGTAGAACAGCGTGATAAAAGGACGTTGCGATGTGGTAAAGGATGTAGAGAAAAAGATGGAGAAATGGATGCTTGGCTTGGACACGTAGAGAGGATTGATAAAAGAAGATTGATGAAACAGATTTATGAGGCGAGAGTGAATGGGCAAGCCGGTAAGGGTCGACATAGGCGAACGTATCACGATCAGATCGAAAACGTTTTAAGAAAATACCACGTCAAATGTACCGGTAAGTACAAGCTTGTATGAAAACACCAATGAAAGTAGAAGAAGCGAAAGATGTGTGTCAGGATCGTAGCAAGTGGAAAGATGTGGTCTCTGCGTACCAAAATAGGAAAAAGGCGTGACTCTTGTGTATTTTGTATATATGTCACTCAGAACACGAAACGAGCAAAACGTTTACCTGATGGTAAGTGCAACGTCCGCCCACAACAAATGCTGTGTCACCCAGAATATTTGTGTGACACCACACTGCGCCCGTCACCCTGAGACATCAGTTCCTAAGTCTCAAATGCCCAGTGATTACGCTAACTCACAGTGCCCTTCAAACCGAAACACAGTAATGCTTGCACACTACTGCTTCACGGCAGAATAACTGGCACTGGGGTGGTACCTACCAAGACGGATTCCTGCATAGGAATCCTACCACCAGTAACACACTGCCCTCGTCACCCTGAAACATCAGTTCTTAGTCTCGTATGCCCTTTAAATACTAGCTAACAGTGGTTTTCGGACCGATACAGAAATATTAGCAAAATACTTCTTGACGGCAGAATAACTGGCACTGCGACGGTACCCACATGTATAGGCAACCAGTAAATTGACGACAATACTATAATCAATTACACTAACCTTCCCAAGCAGAAATTGGCCGCCATTTTTGCTCTTCTGCCAGTCCCTAGCGCTAATGTCCTGTGCCACAGTGTAACCAAGCACGTAGTCCAACGCGTTCGCCGCTTTGACCTTGCTCGCCGCTTTTCCGATAACCACAGTTAGTTCTACCTCCCAGTCTACTTTCTGTAAAAATTCATATGAAAAATAATAAGTTATCCAACAAATTAACGTTATAAAGTAAAATCAGACTGCGACTGAAAACATACATTACAGCCTCTCACAACTTTTCACCCCGCGGGAAACGAGACGTGACGGTTGGTGAACAACGTCGCCGCCATTTTAGTACGAGTCAAAAAATCTTACTTCCCATTGCGTTCCCGCATTGCATATTATGGTTTTATTCTGCACGATTTGTCCGCACAATACCTTAGTCGCCTCTTACGACACCTCGGTAGGATAGAGGTAGGTGCTATTCTACGCTTAACCAAATGCTGTCTTTCTTTTACACCAATAAGCTATTTCATGATCATTACTCTGGTTTTACCAAAGAGCGCTCCATAACTGATGCAGAAGTAAGTTAATTCAATACATATATAGTGTTTGAGAAGACTTACAAAATGCGATTGGCGTATTCTGTGATTTATCTAAAGAGTTTGATTGCATAAATTCCAAAACTCTTCTTTATAAACTTACATATTATGGTTAAAAAGAGCAAGCTCATCTTTAATAAATATGCATTACTTAATGTAAAAACTAATAAAAGCCAAGCGTAGCAACTATGGCAAAATACCCTCATAATGAGAGCCACAAACTTTTGTGGCAATCTATGCCCTATGTTCAGCAATGGAATAGTGATAGGCTGAAATGATGATGAAGAATGTAAAAACTATACAAAATGATATTGTTCATCATACTACTCTACCCCCACACTGAAGCAATGAAGTTAATTGTGAGAGCCCATTAGAGTATTCTGTGGTAGCGGCTTAAGAGAATCTACCACCCCATCTCATCCCGTGGGTGTCGTAAAAGTCGACAGAGGGAAAATGAAAACCAGGAGATGGGCAGCAGCATCTTGCTGGAACATCTTAAAAATAAAACTGCGGTTGCCAACCCGTCTGCCAAGCGTGGCAACTATGGCAAAATCCCCCCAAAACGATAGCTACAAACTTTTGTGGTAATCTATGGGGGAGGCCTATGTTCAGCAGTGGACTATTGATAGGCTGAAACGACGACGACGATTAGAGTATTCTGATTCAGTTTGACAAAAAAGTGCCAGTGGCCTTACCCGTGTGACGTCACGCAACCTAACAGCATCGCCTGTACCGATCACGGTGCTCGCAAACTTGCTGAAAATGATCGGCACTTCAGGCGGCGTCAAGTTTTGCTCCTCGCAATGATCCTTGTAGTTGAGACCGATGCAAAGCACCTTGTCCATGCCATGGATAGGAGCACGCAGTTTTACTGAGGACAGTGGTATTGTTTGAGGATTACTGCTTTCAACCCTAGAAAGAAAAGAATGAGTTCATATTCCTATAAAGATAACTGTAACAAAATCGTGAAGGTATTGGATAAAATAGCCGGACACCTCAACTTATTAAGGTCTTGGTTTCAAAATGATAAACATTGTTGTATGAAAATCCAGGCTTTTTTGGTCCTTTATCATAAAATTGCAAAAGATTGGCAACGCACCCGTAATTTCTCCGTATTTGCGGATGATCAGGGGCCGCGGTGATCACTTATTATCAAGTGAGCAGCTTGCTTGCTTTACAAAAACTCCTAGAGGGATAAGTTCTTTTATATAAAAAGCTTTACATTTGGAGAAGGCCACACAATCCGTTGACATTGAAAGACTTATTGTTATAAAAACAAATTTAAAAAGGTTAATATTCAGGTGATAACTTAACTTTGAGAGCATCCTCATTTCAATGAAATTCTATATTTCTATGGACGAAACTGAGGAGATAAACAAATTGTTCACCTGATGTTAAATGCAATGTCTGCCCATAATAAATGCGCTCCACACTTCACTCATTACCATGACACATTACTGGTGGTAGGATTTCTATGCAGGAATCTATCTAGGTAGGTACCACACCAGGGCCAGTTATTCTGCCATGTAGCATTAGTGTGCAAACATTACTGTTTTGGTCAGAAGGGCACTGACAGTTAGTGTAAACACTGGGCACATGAGACTTAAGAACTTATGTCTCAGGGTAGAGGGTGCAGTACAGAAATTTCATGAGGGACAAAGTGTTTGTTATGGGCAGACAAAGCACTTACCATCAGGTGAACATTTTCCTAGGTCATCAGGTTTCTTTGTTCACTTCATCCAATATAAAAACACATCAGTTCAAGTATCATATGCCATGGTCACACTAGGTATCAATGCCCTTCAGAACAAAACACAGTAATGATTGGGCACTACTGCTTGACAGCAGAATAACTGGCACTATGGAGGTACTTACCTAGACGGAATCCTACCACCAGTAGAAAGTCAATGGAATATAAATAAATAAAAATTCAGTGCTTCAAGGTCATATACAGTGGTATGCACCACAGCGAACTGTAATGGAATAATATTGCTATTCTTTTTCTGTGTTTAATGGATGCTCTTCAAAAAATTCTGCCAGTATAAAGTCAGTTATCGGACATACATATACATTATTCTATACATTACATGACAACTAAATAAGTGTAAAAAAGAATATTTTGATTGATAATACTGAATCTAAAACAAATAAAATGACACAATTAAAAACCATCACCTTGGTTAGACATATATATTTGAAATTATTTTACACTAATGAAATTGCACGGAATCTCTACAAAGAGAGTGTAGACTAAAGTTAACAGGGTTACCATATTCATAGGTTGTAGGATATGTGAAGGAAGCTCTCATCAAGCCCATTCTCATAGATTGAGTTATCCCTAATCCTTATCTTAGCTAATTGAACTGGTGTACAGATACAGCCAAAGCTAAATTGGCAAACAATAGATGATGTATGTAAGTTTTTGTTAGAGCTACATCCATGGTATTGGATTGATGGTTGAAGCTGATGGACTGTCATCTATGGTTGCCACGACTTTGCGCCCACTCTCAACATAGATTGATTTCAACACATGTTGGCCTAGCTTGTCATGTCAACAGGACAAAAATGCAGTGTACACACATTACATTTCAAATAAAAAGTTTAAGTTTTTTTTTGTTAGACAGGCTGGGGTGCAACATCTCTAAAACAAGGAATAAATAATGCTGCTGTCCAAAATCAGATTCGTTTTTTAAAAACAATAAACTATTCTACTTACTTGTTCAATAAGGTTGTAATTAAATGTCTAGGGCATTACTGCCTATCCTTTTTAGCCCAAAGTTGTCTATGTCCAGCAGTAGACCTTGTACAGGCTGTAAAATTGGCCCTAACATAAATAAGCACTTTGCTGTACTTCATACACTATTATCATTATTACATAGGCTGCAGCACTGACAACAAAAACCTCTTTGGGGAGCTTGTTCAAATACAATATTCATGAATAAATTTTGAATAAGGTAAAATTATAATGCTAACTTAACCATCAAAATAAAGCTATGTAAAATGTGTAAATATATAAATTTGATTGGATAAAAAATACTTACGTTTTTACTTTATCTAAGGCACCACTTCTTAAAATATCCAAAAGTGAACAAGGCAGACTTGCGTCGGCTTTATTAAGATCAACAACATTGTTACCTACTAAATAACCAACACGAGTGTTACTGGGATCATTATTGTAATTAAATTGGACGAGCTTCATGTTTTTTGTTGTTCCAACAGAAAAGTTTCTTACCGCTCCAGATGTAACTGAATGAGTATAATTCTGTAGTGAAAATGGAGTTCGAGACCTAGACGTTATCGCACGTTTAACAATACAACTGATACCCGTCATAATCAAGGCGAAGTCACGTCACAGTTTAAAAATTCGTTCTGTTTCTGTAGTTCGTAGAATATATTTTATGTAATCGCTCAGGTAAACAACATACCAGTATCAAAACATTGCAAATAAAGAAGTTTATACGAAGCATGCAACGTATACGGTATAAGTTTACAAATTTTAATGAGTGTTATCAGTGAAATCGTTTAAAATTGAAAGTGATACTGTACTGACTAATACTTTTTATTATATTTGAATAAGAGCTTTTGTTTTGGATTGGATTTGGATATTTTTGACATTACAATTACTCAACTCAATAAGTTGCGTTCAAAATAACTTTTTTTAAAATAAGATATAAAGAGAATGACATCAAAATATTATGAGAACAATATAATTATTCATAATTTTTTCTATAAGAAAGATATTCTACTTTCTTTTTACTGATGGTAGGATTCCTATGCAGGAATCCGTCTAGGTAGGTACCACCCCAGGGCCAGTTATTCTGCCGTGAAGCAGTAGTGTGCAAACATTACTGTGTTTCGGTTTGAAGGGCACTGTGAGCTAGCGTAATCATTGGGCATATGAGACATAAGAACTGATTTCTCAGTCTCAGGGTGACGGGCGCAGTGTAATGTCACACAGAAATGTTCTGGGTGACATAACATTTGTTATGAGTAGACGTTGCACTTTACATCAGGTGAACGTTTTGCTCGTTTCGTCACTCTATCCAATAAAAAAAATTGTTTGCGCATTTTTCATAACCATAGATTGACCACGTGAATAGCCATAGTCCGACTAGGGCGGATTTCACCGTTGAAACTAAACGCGATCAGTTCAAGCTGAACGAAGTTTAGGCGTTTAACTGAGTTCAATGCTGTTCAACATCAACTGAACGCGATTAAAGCTAAGCGCGGTGTTGAAGAGCTAACGTAACCTACTCTCACTCTCACTACTCTCACTGTCTAAACGCGTTTAGAGAGCTGTCATTGTCAATTGCACAATTATGTTAACATAATAAATATTTTTAATACTTTTTGTTTATTGTTGGCATGTGACCTATGTGTCTGAAGCATAAAAACAGGCTGTTTGATGTCGCAAAATAATAAATACATCGAGTTTTTGTTTTAGATTGTGATATTTCACGTAAACTTCGTTTTTCTGAACGCGATCAAAATGGAGCCGGTGAAATCGGTTAGACGAAAACCGAGGTCAAATGATACATTTGAACTAAGTTCAGTGGTTTTATTAAACTTGGTTTCCAAAGCGATCGGTGAAATCGGGTCCAAAAATACCTTGGTAGATTTGATTAGTTTTTTTCGACTTTACGACTCTGGAAATGTGGCCCAATCAATAAGATCGGGAATTTAATACTTATATCAACTGAATGTTACCGCCAATTGGAGGCAACAAAGTTGATAATCCGTAATGATTAGCGCGGTGAGCACTCAATACACCCCAGCAGTACTTGCGCCATACTTGCGCGTACGGCGACGATCCGGCTGCCGAGTGTGCGCATTTCGGCCAGCGTGTTGCGCCTCTACTAAACAAGCTCCGTCAAAGCGCTCAATATTGTTAATACTTTGATTGCTCAACACAAAGACTTTTTATTATAAAATTAAGTAACTTTCTTTTTAGTATGCGTATTTTTTTCATGTGATTGTAATTATTGAAATCATAAAACAATTTGGTTTATGTGAACTAATAATAATAAAAAAATGAATTTAAAATTGCGAATCGTAAATTTATTTTACATATTACCATCGTTTTATAATAAGGTTTTTCTGGTGGAGACAGGCGAAATAAACTCCGCAGCTAACCTCTTTTCCTGAATTTCTTTTTGTTCCTGTAAATTTACAAATAATAGTCTTAAAGACAACCGAAGCACACTCCATTAAAAATTTCAGAACGACAAGACAAATTCAGTATGTAGTAAGCCTATTGCAAACACAAGACACCCATAGTTACACTTGTAGCAACATATATATCGCCACATGAGAAGCTCAAGAAATATCTCATACGTTCAACATCATCATCATTTCAGCCTATCACTAGTGCACTGCTGAACTTAGGCCTCTGCAGATTGCTACAAAACTTGTGATGGGGTGGTAGATTCTCTTAAGCCGCCACCACACGTCCAACATCGCGCTGTTAAATTTTCTGTGATCATACTCTCAAACTATACTATATATATCTAAAAAATATTGGTTAGAGAAAACGTCCTCTCCAGATCGGACTACCCGATCTGGCGAGTATCTACCCTACCTATTATTTGCCAAAATGGTGACCCCGACGTGATCTGAACAACGCAGAAAGTTTTTCCCAACCTCAGCAATAACATCATCCGCAGCTATCACAGCCACAGGACCAGACTACTGTCGGTACAACGAGCCTCTCTCGGCCACTGAGGATCATCAACATCTCCATACACCTCGACGCACTGAAGACCCTGGACACAGGCTTACCGCATCGCCAGACTGCACAACATCGCCGGACGATTCAACTTTTACTACGACTTCCACGCTAACCACGGTTTCAGTTAACTGAGACCCCGCTTCACGGAAACCGCACCAGCGTGGTATGGCACTGGCCAGAACTGGAAGCACGGAAGTTCTGCAAAACTATCTCCATCAAACTCGCAGGAACAGGTTTTAGCGAACTAATGTCTCAGAGTACTAGTCTAGCGCCTTTATATTGTCTCTCCGCGTCCCGTAACGGGAGGTTTCCACTTTGACTCCGTTCTAGTAAGTAGTGGTATAGTGCTCGAATGCCGCTCGGAAAGGAAGTCAGTTCATAATTTCGGTGAAGTAATCGCTGTTAGCCTTTTGGCTTTTACAGCTTCATCGGATGCTCGGAAGTCAGTTCGAATGCCAGCCGGAGCCAATATTTGTAAAAAAAACAAATTTTTGGTTTTCAGTTCAGAGATATGAGTAGTGCATGTGATACTTATGTTTGTGAAAACTTGTGCACTTACGATACAAGAGAAAGTATTTCTCCTTGCTCGTGATGTTTTTTTTTAAATTATAGTGAGTTACCACGGCCTATATGTTTCTAATGTAAGAATCAAGTTTAATGTTGTCACCACTAAGAACTATGATAGAATGCGTCTTTGCAATCAGGTATCCGGTTGAATTCACTCACTGAAAGTTGGCTATGTGATGCTGCTACTTTAGGCTGATAATCAGTGAGAGTGTGGTACTTCCTTGGTACCCATTCCGCGCCATTATATTGCGAGCTATTTACTTGTACCATGGCTGTACCATATAAAACATTTTAGACAGCATAACCTCACTAAACTAATGAGGATCAACAATTGGTTTGATTTGAAAAAAGTCCTGTTAATTTACATTACCAGCTTTAGTTACGTTAGTAGGTTTCATTGTACAAAATCACTCTAAAAAAATGTGCTAGTATTGTAGTCAGGTTTCATCAGTTGAAGTGAATTAAGTTTTGAATATACTAACACAACCACGTTCATGCTTGTTAAAGCGTGCTCTTGGAGGACTTTTTAAAAATTTTAGTTTTGTTACCTAATTACCCAAATAGATCCATTTATAACTCAGTTTTAAGAACTCGTATACAGATCTACCCTGAGATACCTGAAATTGATGCAAAAGATATTTTCCCACAAATGTTGCTTTGTTAACCTAAAATTCCATGAGAGGTAATGAAATGATTTATTTGGGATATAAATATAGGCATCTTCCTGAACGTAGAACATGCCAATGTGCCTGTCAAGCATGCACTACTGCACTTATCCTTATTATCAGAAGCTTTTGGACAATAGTGGACTATAGATTGTTCATATATAGTCAATATTAAGTGGACGCTTTAAACAATTTATTTGTATTTGTTTATATAGTACCGATATGTTGTTTTTTTTCAACAAGTTTTTTTTTTAAAAGTACTAGCAATTTTTTTCGAAAACGATGCCCCCCACATTATCATATATATGTAAAATGTTTGCGTTTTACATACATAAATATCACATGCACAACACAATCAGAACCGAAAACTAACAATTTGTGTTTTTGCACAGATGCTGACTTCTGCTGGGATTTGAACCCAGGACTTGCGGCTGAAAGTCAAGTACTCTGACCACTATGCCCCGCGGTCGTCAAATTAACATTAAATTAACTATTAACATTACTAACTTTTTTGTTAACCACCCCAACTAAGTTTGTGCTAGGTGTTTTACGACAGAAGTCAAATGGCCGATCCCTTCCTGTGACATCATGTTTCGCAGTCTGTGTCTTAAATTATTAGGCTATTTGGCAACATACATTTATAATGCTTGTCATTTAGAACAAACATATAGCATAAAATCTATTTTAAATAATAAAACTTAAATAATGACAACAATTATTTTACTGATTTCCCGCGATGTCGAAAAGTGGGCAGCGTGAGTGTCCTCTGCCTACCCTTTGTATGGGAAAAAGCCGTAACTATATGTATGTATAAAATATTGTACTCTATGCTTACAATTCTATCATGTTGATGAATTAATTAATAGTTTCACATACATACAATCTTGATCACACTTGTAATATTATATTCAGTGTATTATTACAATCAACCTTGTAGCTGTTCCTCTGTGGACTGCTAAGCTAAAATACACTGGATTTATATTTTCAGGATTTTTATTAAAATCATACAAAAAATTATTGTAACAACTCTGGTAACTATACATTATTAAGACAATTGTGTGACCTAGTGGTCAGAGTTCCAGACTTCTATGCTGTGAGTCATGGGCTCAAATCCCAGCCAGAGCCAACATTTGAAATGAAACAATAAATTGTTGGTTTTCAAGTCAAGTTGTGTTGTGGTTGTCCCCATGTTCCTGACAGTCTATCTCTGATAGTATTGCAAGTGCGTTACGAGCATGGGTAGGTTGGGATGAGAGAGTGTCCTTGTTTGTGTACACTTGTGGCACTACAATATCCCCTGCGCAGTTGATAGCTCCTGACAATATTCAGATGTCGCCGAGGTTGAACAGCCAGGAGAACATCTCTTTATATAAATATTAAAATGTAGATATGACTAAAATATTGATTGAGCCCACCACTCAACTATTGTTGTGTACCATCTTCTAGTACAAGCTTCTAAGCTTAGAAGAGAGTGGTAAATAATAGTATTAAAATTACTAATGGCATTAATAGTATTGTTTTATGGAGGAAACAAAAATGAACAAACAGTTCAAACGAATAACTTTTTATAGTCAACCTGTAAAAAAATCGAATACTATCTTTAAATATTTTTTATTTGGCTTAGATTACACTACAAGACTGATATAACTGAAAGCGGATATCTATTGTAACTACTTTTAGATCTTGGGCAATGGTTTCTTCCTAGTTATAAAGAATTCTTCTCTTGTGTGGTATGGTGCATATGGATCTTCCACATAATGTCTAGGCTTCTTCCAATATTTAGTGACCATTTTATCCAGCAAAGTGCTCTGTGTTGAATTACAAAATACATGTTGCCTAAGTCTCCTTCTTAGTGGCGGAGACTTTTTCCATAACTTCTTATGTCTTCCCACTTTTGTTCTTATCCATGCACCCCAATGCAGTCGGAAGAACCTTTTAACTGCTGCTTTAACAGTTTTCCTCTTGCCTCGTTTAAGGCTAAATTTAGTGACAGTTCTCACTGGCACTGGGCATAAGTTATTTGATATGTCTAAAATAAGTTTGTTATTCAGTAAAGTGCCATTGTAAAACGGAGCAGCGGGATACATGCACTTTTTCACATTTAAAGATGTAAACTTCCTTACGTCGTAACAAATAATTTTAGCAGCATTATTATAGGGTACCCGAAGAGGTACAGTTCGAAGAGCTGGAAAGGAAAATTAGTGTCGATTAGAATATAAGAACTACTATATCTTTAAGGTTATTCGCTAATACATAGTAATTAGAAAAAAAATCTGTAATAAAAGTCTATTTACACGAAAGTGCACAGCGCAACATTTTATTTAATACATTTATATTTTTAATTTAAGCAGGTTAAGTTTTAGTAATTCTAATTCATAGGATTTCTGACAGTGACAGATGTAAAATTGTAAATTTGGAAATGATGACAGATAATCAGACAAATGATCATGCAAACTTATGTTCCGCTTGAAGTTTTTTTTATTTATTTTTTTATTTGATAAAAGGACGGAACGAGCAGAACGTTCACCTGATGGTAAGTGCAACGTCTGCCCCTAAAATATGCTGAGTCACCCAGAACATTTCTGTGTGACACCACAATGCGCACGTCACCCTGAGACATCAGTTCCTATGTCTCATATGCCTAGTGATTACTCTAGCTCACAGTGCCCTTAAAACCGAACACACTGTAATGTTTCACATTACTGCTTCACGGCAGAATAACTGGCCCTGGGGTGGTACCTACCTAGACGGACTTCTGCATAGGAATCCTACCACCGATTATGAACCTTATTAGTAAGGAGAATCAACGGGGCTTCTTTTGTGGCACTATGTAATTAAACTGCCAATAGTAAAATTTAAGTCCTTTTGTATTAATGTCAACAGTCATTAGCTTTCAGTGTCAAAGTATATTCATAGTAGGTAGAAATATATTTTCTTTTAGATATTAACTTACTAGCTAAGGCCCGCGACTTCATCCGTGTGGATATAGGTTTATTAAATATCCCGTGGGAACTATTTGATTTTCCAGCAGAAAAAGTATCATATGTCCGTCTCCAGGACTAAAGCTATCTCTGTGCTAAATTTCGTCAAGATTGCTTCAGCCCTTGAACCGAAAAGGAAGGTAACAAATAGACAGAGGGACAGAGAGAGTTACTTTCGCATTTATAATATTAGTATTGGAGATTAGGAGTTAAGATACAGCAAGACTCGCTGTGCGATATGCATGCAGATTACAAATAGCATTTTGTTTTAATAATTTATTCTATTTTGTTTTTTTTTTAATAATTTATTCGTAATAGACTTAGGGGTGGACTAATTGCTGAAACGTTAGATTTCGGCTGAAATAAGAAAGAAATTGACTGACCACTGTATTTAGAGTTCGTCTGATCACCCGTCCGTCTATACGATGGTACAGAAACTATAAGATTTATTGAGAACAAGTTTTGTACCCCCCCCCCCCCCCCCCCCCATGCTGAGAATTGTATGCCAATTGCCAGTAGATAAACCTCCTAAAATAGATCGATAGATATAATTGTAATGAAGGTACAGAAGTGTAATGAAGAACAGTAGCGTCCTTCCTGATCTCTCCTTGAGTTACTACTAAACTAGTGTCAGTGAATTTCATAAGAGAATGTTTGTTAAAATTGCTATAGACCCTTATCCCATTTATTTGGAATAAATATATGCGCGTGCACCTGATAAGTACCAGGGGAGTGCAGAGAACCTTTATTATTAAATATTTTAAAGAGTTTTATACCAAAAAGCAGGGAAGATTGATCTACCAAATAATTTGTGCAAGAGACCTTTGTCCTTTAACGACATGTACTTATTTTATTGTATTTATTTACATGTATTATTCGGTGTATCGTGGCCAAAATCTAAAGACGTCGCGATAACTCTTGGCTACGTGAGAGGGTTTTTTTTTAGTTAAGACAAGTAAATGATCAGTTGAGATGAATTTCATCATCCATATTAACGTGTGTTATTGTGACGTGGTATAAAAAGTCATTCATAAACAGATATATCGACCAAGATAGAAAATATTGTCTCCGGCTGCGATTCGAACTAACGACCCGCGGCGTAGAAGTTAGGTACTCTGATGAATAGGCTACCATTAAAACAATGTTAAAAAAATGTGATTTTGGAATTTTTCAATGAACTGCCATTTTCACGAAGGTCAAACTTTTAACCGTACTTAATTTCTATTTTAGCGACGTTGTTAATATAAATAAAATAAAAAAGGCGGGTTGACAACCGCAGTTTATTTTTTCAGATGTTACAGGAAGATGCTGCTGTCTATCTTCTGGTTTTAATTTTCCCTCTGTCGATTTTTACGACACCCACGGAATGGGATCGGGAGGTAGATTCTCTTCAGCCTCTACCACACGGATATACAAAAATAACCAATCACAACTCAAAAAATCCCCATTATACGTCACAACAATATTTACCAATCGCCGTTATTTACCTACGCACTATATATACGAAATTTTCTCTATTCGCCCCCTTCACTACTCAACCATCGAACGAACCACAAGTTAACCAAAATGTAAACCAAATTGTGCATAATAATATAATTCGAAAGACTAGACATCATTTGCTTTGTTCACATCGCGAACGAAATTGGTAATTGCAAATTACCAGTAATGACAACGTTACTGAAAAAAAAATATTTCGATACATCTAGATATTACATATCGTACTAATGATGTCTTCCTGGAGTATTCAGATCACGGCGTCACCTACCGAAAACTGTCGGAAGATATTATAGTGCCAGTAGTGCACGCGCAAACACAGGGGCACTTTGTATTTCCAATCTACCCATGCCCTACGTAAAGCTTATGTGATAAGATCGGAAGTAGCAAGGATGTAGTGTCAGAGTCACAAAGGACATTCACAACACAACCAGATACGAAAACCTTCCATTTGTGTTTTTGCACTCATGGGATTCCAACCGAGGATCCGCGGTGTGAAAGTTAATTTCTCTAATCATTAGGCAACGTGTTCGCCAATTCGCCAAAATATATGTGTAGTATTTTCTTCTATTTAGTCTGCTGGTATTACTATACTTTATGGTAGCATAGAAACATGTACCTAAAGTAAGTACGGGTAGTCTGTGCATTACATCTTTTGACAGTTGACACGGAAAGTGAAATAAATATTTCACTTCCAAAAATGTATAAATTTACAACTCATTTAACTAATCCAAATCTGGTTTTGGTACGTATTTCTTTCTAAATCCATTATTAATTGATTTTAAGTATTCGATATGCCCATATAAATTTGATGTAATCTTTTATTTAGTTTATGAAACCTTATTTTTATAATATTTTGAATTACTTTTTCGCCAAGTATTATGAAATTCTTGTTCTTAAATTTGCAATAATTTTGATTAGGAGCAAAATGCATATATAAATAAAAATTCGTACTTAAATAGTAAAAACATTAACTCTGTTATTGTTGTCCCTTATATAACATTAGCGTAACGTCATTTTCGTATCGGTAACCTACAAATGTATATTAGAATGACAATTGACAGCTGCTTGTACAACCTAAAGCCGGTTGAATATTCCAGTAGTTATAAAAGAAGCTATTTTATTATTTTCAGTGATTATTTTATAAGCTTTCAGTGAGCTGAAGGGCTAGGGAAATAATATTGTTAATGGTAGATCATTTTTGTTGCACTATGTGCATAAGGGTTACCACTTTTCGGCTGATTATATATTTAAAAAATTATAGTAAGTAAAGCAGTAGAAAGTTTTACACTGAGGAGAGGCCTACCTCTCCTCATTTCTGAGGGTTTTTAAGCAGGAAAAGTCCATACAATTCCTTTTACATACATAGTCATACCCCTTTCCCATAGAGGAAGGCTGAGATCACATCTTTCCACTAGCTACAATCCTGACACGAATCTTTTGCTTCTTTTACTTTCATGAGCCTTTTGTATACACTTGTCGGTTGTTGATACTTTTGATGTGGCGTTTTCTAAATCTTCTGATCTGATTGTGATATCTTCACCTACGTTGATCCTTACTGGCTTGCTCATTCAAAATTCTTTTATTTCACCCAACCTTTCTACATGTCCAACCTATATAAGCATCCCTATTTTTACCTTGGTCTCTGCTTCTTCTACCAAACTGCAACATTCCCATATCACACTGTCTATACTGATGCAAAAGATATGAAACACAGCACTTAAAATTGCAAACAACAATTTGAGTACTAGAGAGACTGTTGTTTTGAAGTGACATTTCTGGCATACTATGAAATTTTTAGTAAGTGCCCAGCCCCTGAGCTTTCTTGAATAATTGTCTTTCTTTTGATATCATGTAATTGTAATAAAGATGGAGAGTTGTATGATGGAATGCATTAATCTCAGGAAGTACTAATATTGAGGTTATTAGTATTTCCTGAGATTGTTAAATAAAAAAAGAATCACTATGAATATGTGGTATGCCACCTACCCTAACAAAACAATACATTCAAACAGTAGTAATCAATATTAATATATGGGGCAAAGTGGTGTATGTATTTAGAACAACAAAGAATAAATACCTTATACTTATACCATAAATACCCATAAACTAGTTCATTTATTTGATTATTACATAATTATAGAAGCCAAATACATGTTTTAATTAATTATTAAAAATAAGTTTTAGTAAGTTTAATAGAGAGTAGGTATTTAACTCAACAGATGGGCCTTGTTTCTATACTGCTGAATACAAAATATATATAAAAAATTAAAGTATATATATTATATTTACTTTTATTTTTTTATGCTATGAACCCAACATTACCAAGAACGGCCAAACTGGGAATGCTCAGGTCAGCGAGGTATTGTGCCATATGGGACAGACATGTGGGCTAATTATATGTGAAAGAAACCTTGGTGCATAGCTAGTAAATAATACTTTGGTTACTAAAATGTTAAGACAATATGTGTCATATAAAAAATATCTGTTATAAAAAAACATATGAATGGATATTTACACAACAACTTTATATGAAAATCTAGTGGTGGTAGGATTCGTATGCAGCAAGCCATCTGGATAGGTATTCTCAGTTAGAGGCTCCAGTTATTCTGCTATGGAGCAAGTAGGTGTGCAAAAATTACTTTTTTATAATTTTTACAGGTACGAAAACAAATAGGCGACGCAACATGCACAGCGCTAATAGTAATGCGAGCGCCTCGGCGTCGTTATGCACAACAAGAAAAAGAGACCTGTACACCGCCACCAAAAGCAGCACCAAAATCCCATAAGCTCTTCTGGGGCACTCTAGGGGCTACAGTGCTTACAGGTGCAGCGGTCGTTTATGCTAAGTATGTATATTATATTTTGCTTACCAGTATTTATTACTTAAATGTGGCATTATTTTTTTATAGGACAAAGTGACGAGATTAGCAAAACATTCACCTAACACCTTCACATAGTAAGTGCAACAAAATGCAACAAAATTACTTTGTGGCAATACAGTGCGCCCTTCAAACAACAGTTCATATGTCCAGTTATTTCACTAGCTATTACTAACCTTGGGAACGAAACAGTAATGTTTGTAATGTTTTTATGTATGTACATATTATTTAGAAAGTTTAACAACAACAATAGGTGGTGGTAGTAAGCAGGAATTTATCTATCATGGTAGGTATAACTGTAGTGCCAGTTAGTCCGTAGTCATGTCAAGCAGTAGTGTGGAAACATTACCGTGTTTCGGTCGAAAGCGTACTAACTTGTTGAAGGTAGTGTAATTGTTGTGCACATGAGATAAGAACTGACACTGGAATGTTCCGCACAATACAGCATTTGTTATGGGTAGACAATGTATTTACCATCAGGTGAACCAGTTGTTTGTCTCGTCACTTTCTTATATAAATTTTTTTCATAGGCTAACTTCATAACCATCTTGCAGGTTATCACCAATTATCACTTGGTCTTTACCAAGTGATAATATTGGTCAGTTCAAAGTTGTAAAATACAAATGCTACTCTTAATATTCCAGAAGCAGCCCAGATGCACGCAACTGGTTGGAATCCAATGCACCATGGGCAAATGATTTCATTGCACTTGTGTACCAGGAGAACACATCATACTGGAAGTTCACAGCCAACCAATTTAACAAAGCTACTACCACTGTCAGTAATTTTATGTTTGGAAAGGTAATCTTTTGCTATTCGAATAATTTTTTTTTAATATATGGCACACTCTGGAATTACCATATTGAAGGTGTGCTTACAGATATAAATCGAACATTCACAAACCGGGTATGGAATGCGGAACAACAGTCTGTAGGCCAAGTTCTGGGTGACATTACACTGTTATGAAGTAGTCACTTACTACCTTCAAAAAGGCGATACAATTATTCTATCCGTGCGGGAAACAAAGCCGCCACCGCCAATAAGCGGCAGAGCACAGAAGTCAAATTGTTGTTCCTGAGAACAGTGACAGAGTGCCATAGTATTCTCGTCCCTAAGCACTATGATTCAACACCTCATTACCAGTACCTGGATTACCAGGTGCCTCCACTTACTATACAAAAGGCGGAAGAAAATTTTTGCTTCTTTACTCTGATATTCTATAAGGCTGTTATACTTTCAAAGTTCAAAGGCAATAGCCAAATGAATAAAACTGGAGGCAGGATTCCTATGCAGGAATCCGTAGTCACCACCCAGGGGCCAGTTATTCTGCCAAGAAACAGTAGTGTGCAAACATTACTGTGTTTTTATTTGAAGGGCACTGAGAGCTAGCGTAATCACTGGGCATATATGACTTAAGAACTGATGTCTCAGGGTGACGGGTGCAGTGTGGTGTCACACAGAAATGTTCTGGGTGACACGGCATTTGTTATGGGCGGATGTTGCACTTGCTATCAGGTGAACGTTTCGTCACTTTATCCAATTAAAAAAAATTATAGTGTTTCGAGCAATTTCCAGCACCCATAGTCACAGGGGAATGAGGTCTATGTCTTTGATGTCATAGTGTATCTGGGCTACTTTTACTTAGGTTTAAGTTATTAACTTTGAACTTGGAAGTCTTGCTATGGTATGCATGGATTTGGATTTAATTTCATTCCTTGTAAGATCGCCATCCAGTGATAGCACCCTGCCCTCTTCATTATTATAATAAAGAAGCTTTTCAATTTTAATAGCATTTCAAATCATCCATAGCAGGAATCAGAGTATTTATTTATAAGTATTCAAGGTCAATCTATTCCGATATTATTATGGAGAGGATCCCGAACAAGGCCTAACTGGTTGCAAACTTCTTAGAACGGCACGTTGCAGCGTTTTCACGCCAATATTTGTAAATAACATTTATCTGCAGAATGTGTTTTCAAATTCTATACAATGTAATCTTTCATTATCATTAGCATGTAGGACAAGGGCCTCTCCTTAGGGGATTTGCCGTCGCCACGTTTTTAGTCGCTTCCAGTTAATCTGTTATGATAAGGCATTTGTCAATCAAAGTGTGGTCTAAAATTAATATTGAAACGACCTCTAAACTTCACTACTGGACATACGGTCTCCAGGGGTTGTAGGCTTTACGGACAGCCCTTTATGTAGAGCCTGCATGGAAACAGACTAAACTGCGGCCCATTTCCTGCTGGACTGCCCTAATGTTGCGAAATACCAGGCCAACTATCTCGGCTCGCCTAGCTCGCTCCCAGAGGGTATGCTGCGATTCCTGGACGAGCTTGGTTGGTTCCAATAAACAAAAATACCTGCCCACATGCATAGACGTGGAGTTGCGGAAACCGGCCCGTTGCAATCTCCAAGCAAGGGTTTCTCAAGTTTGGAAGATCGGCTTCGGCAATCGGTAAATCGCTTGTCAGGCCGATTGGCGATCGTAGTATCAGAGTCTCCTATTTTGTTTTGGAAAAAACATTCCTCTTATACACATTTTTTACTTTTACTTACTTTTAGGAAGGAGTATCTCCTCTTGATTTCAAGCAAAGGTCGGAGCAAGACCTAGAAAAAGAAGCCGCCAAAAATTTTGCAAAAAAAGACTATGAATGTAAGTTGTATGCAGACCTTTTTATCAATCTCTCTTTTTTATTAATGTTTTATTAATTAAAATCTTGTGTGTCTGTTTCAATTATTAGTTCCTTTAACAAAAACAAATCTAAATTTGAACATTAAAATATTTCACTTTGTTGTAACTGTTATTTGTTATTGTTATTTATTTCAAATGCCTGAACCTAAGAACTAACAAAAAGGAACAATTAAATGCCACATCGCCTAATCTAACGCCATTAAGAAGAATGTTGGGCTATATTGTCTAAGTATAGCTTGTTTGCAAATATAACTTCTTAAATTTTCACAATCATAATAGAGTTTAGAAGAAAGGAAATATTGATAAGAACGATTTAAAGCTTGAATTGCATTGTGTATTTAGGCCAACCTAAATCTAACAAAGAAAACAGAAATATTTAAGTCTTGAATTGTACTGTGAGTTTCGATTAACTTAGCTCAAACTGTCTATAACATGTTTGTATGCTGAAACCCTTTTTTCATGTGTCATTATTCTTTATATAATATCATTTTCTTGCCAACATCTACCTGCATCTACCAAATATCTTCAATCATTAGTAAAGCCATTTATTTCTATATTATGGACCAAATAAAACTCATTGTTAAAAAATGAAGCCATTATAAATTGTGGTAAGCATGCTAGTAAAGTAAAATAAAGATTCAGCCTATAAATGTCCTACTGCTGAGCACAGGCCTCCTCTCATTTCTGAGAGGATTTTGGAGCAAGGAAGAATCCGCCACGCTGCTCCATTGCGGACTGCACATGTCTTCCAAATATTTTTTATTTCTCAGGCATGCAGGTTTCCGCACGATGTTTTCCTTAACCGCCGAGCACGTGGTAAATCAGCACTTAAAATTGCAAATAACAATTTTAGCGGTGTCGGCACCGGGAATCGAATCCAGGTCGCTCGCGTACTATGAAATTTAAAGCGAGCGCCTAGCCCCTGAGCTACCACGGCTAGCATGTTAAGCACGGTAAGCATTTTGTTTTTGCAAAATGAAGAATAACAAAATGGTGTTAAAGCTTAAATTTGCTTTCTTTAAATAACCATCACCATTTTAGCAGTACTCTGCCGAGTGATGTCTTCTTTCAAGTTGGGATTATTTGTCGTTTGTTATATGTGAAAGGTTCATAAGCGTATTGGCGATGACGGGACTAGATGCCACGCATCTTAGATGCTGCTGTTTATCATCAGCATATTTGGTATGCTTATTCCGCCATCTGCCGGAGGTAATGATTTTTTTTAATAGGAGAATATGATGAGACTTGCAAAACATTCACCTAATGTTAAGTGCAACGTCTGCCCATAACAAATGCTGTGTCGCCCAGAACATTCTGAATGGTAAACACATTGCACTTGCCCCCCTGAGATATCAAATTTTAAGTCATATGCTCAGTAATTACACTAGTTCTTAGTGCACGGCAGAATAACTGACCATGGGGTATCTACCTAGCCGGATTCCTGCACAGGAATCCTACCACCAGTAAAACCAAAAAAAAAAATTCCGGTTTCGAAGGGCACTTAAGCCAGAGTCGTGGTGACAAGCGCAGTGCGGTCCCTCGTATAACTTTCTGATGTGAATTTCTGGTCCATACCACAAATTGTTATAGAAGGGCTTACTTATGTTTACTTACTTGACTTGCTCGTAACGTCGCTTCCTTCCATTAAAAAAATCTAATACCACGGGTCGAGTTGTGGGTAGATGTTAGTATGGTAATGGTAATGGTAGCTGATTGCGCCGCTGCCTCACGTTTTAGAATTTGAAGTTATAAATTTAAATAATAACGTATTGATTTTTTTAAGGTTCTTAATATAGATATAATACTGTATAGTGACCATTAAACTAACAAATCATTCGCTTGTTAAACAGTGCCCCCTCCGAAATTCGAACCTCTGTATGTCGAGGTAAAGCCGTCGGTGACTCCCGAAGTTGAAACTACTGGTAAATATTCATTAGATGATGTGTGATAGTATCATTTAAAATAAACTTGCACAGTGACCATTACATACATACAGTCACGCCTTTTTCCCATATAAGGGGTAAGCAGAGGCTACTTACGTAACCCACTTTTCGCCCTCGCGGGAATCGAGACTAGTCGCCTCGAGTGAAAAAATACTACCCATTGCGTTCCCACGAGCAGTAAAGTGACAGCATTGCATATTATGGTGTTATTTTGTACGAATAAAGGCTATTGTACCTTAGGTACAAAATTTTGCGTATAGGTATGAGCAGCGAGTCAACAAGAGGCAAGCGTTCCGCGTCGCGACAGTACCTTCACTTTTTAGGTACACTTTTAGGTTGTACTTGTGCAGGTCGCTGCGCTCGAGAGCTTTAAAATGCCCATATTTCTTACATCGGTAATTTCTCGCTGATTCGCTCGAACATGTAGAACTAACTATATAAAAATATTTTTTATATTTAATGCATGTCCGTTGTTGTAGCATAAAAAAATATCAAAATTTTAATATTTGGTAACACAAAATTTATGTTATAGTTTATACAATAATAAAAAGATTACACATTTAGTATAATATTTGAATGGCTACGCCACGTTCTTAATTAATATTTATCGACTAAATTTATTGGAATGAAAATATATGTTTTGGTGAAACGTGGATTGTGGCAGTCACCTGTTTTTGCAGTGAGTGCCCAGTCTCTGACTACCCCTTATGGGATATAGTCGTGATCTTATGTATGTATGTATGTATAAAAAAAATAAAAACCAAACTGCATTTATGCATTACAATGATTATTTATTGTGTTATGTTTGGTGTATCTGTATAATGTTACTACATTATGTTAATTTCATACTCTGTGGTTCTTTTACATAGTCTCTGAATATACCAATTTTACCAATGCAATATATCCCTTTTTGTACTTGAGTGAGTGATAGATCAAATACACATCTTCTAAAACTACTTCAATCCTCTGTTATTTTCCCATCAATCCATCATAATTGTTTGTATATGTATGGTATAACTGTGTCTGATTTAATTTTGATATTTTATTCATTCATAGCAACACTAGTGCAGACGGAGAAATGCGAACCCCACGACCCCCAGCCGATTGTGATAACCAAGGACATGGTGGAACTTGAGCATGACATGCACGAGAACACGAAGACCGCCATAGACAATTACAAACAGGCAACACGGTATTGCATCGATTACAACAAGGCGCTTTTCAAAGTGAGACTATGATGGTTATTATTTTTCATCATGATTTTGAGATTTAGTTTCTTCCTGATGTTAGACTCTTTTTTGAAGTGAAGTCTTCCTTGAATGAAACGAAATGGCGATACTAAAAAGAGATAAACATATTAAATATCTATGGGATTTAGCCTGTGGGAGAATGAGATAGAATACAGTATTTACATTTATATTTTCTTCGATTTCTTCGTAGATTTTTCTCTCATTTACAAACAGTAATTGAAGCTGTATTTTAAAGATATAATAATAAAATCCAAACCAAAGCATTTATTTCATACCTGCGTAAAAAAGCGGATCTGGATCGATGATGACCCTTTTTGAATCGGATTTTGGGGTTTTAATTTTTTGCGCGGCACTCTGATTATTTTTCTAAAATTAAAGTAGCCAGCAGTAGTAAAATTAAATTAAAGTTTGTTCTTCCAACCAAAATTAAAACTATTGTTTTTTTCTTATAAGTACTTTCATAAGCATTGAGTAAAAAGCAGTTATTTTGGTATTACAAACTGACACTTCAATTTTAGTTATTTGTGTAGATAAGCCACTGGTGTCATTTGTTGAAATTAAAAAATTGGAAGAAAGGTTCTCGAGTGGCAATCTTGTAACGGCAAACGCAGTGTAGGGCGACCCCCCACTAGATGGAACGACGATCTGCACGGTTTTGCGGAAAGTCGATGGATGCAGGTGACCGTGTTTTGTGGCAGGGAACAGTGGACTACGGTAGGCTGAAATGATGATGATGATGACATGACCTAATTAATCAACTTATTACTATTACTTCATTCGCCCTGTAGCTCCTCTAAACTTAGACTCTTCTAATTTGCCCGCTGGTCGCGCTTATACACAGGGTTATTCGTAATGTCCTATACATCCCGACAGGCTGGGCTCAGGGACGATGTGTATGTGCTCCAAAAAATATAATGAGCCTCGTAGCGTGATACCTGTAGGAGATATGTCGACTTAAAGAATTTGCTTAAAACTCATAGGTGACTACCCTTTTATACAGCTGATCGTGGCAATGAACTCATAAATTTAATTGGGCGTTTTTCCATTGAGCTGCCATCGAAAGAACTCGCAAGTACATAAAGCTTAAGGCAATCTGTTGCGAAGTAAATCTGTTACTATGACGCCGTAGTAGAGTAACATAAATTAAATGGAGAAGAAAACGTATTTTGAATTTGTCTGAGTCGGGGCAACGACTTTCTGAGTTAGGGTCGCGTAAAATTTTACAAAACAAATAATTTTAAAGTTTTGTATGGACATTTTTAGTATTCAATTTTGTCATTAAAGCTTCACCATTGTATTTATCAGATTAAAGTAGCATGGGTAGGTGCCGGGATGTTATACCAATTATGAACTGAACAACTGAATAACGTTGTATATGCCATCGATTATTCTAGTCCGACGAGAAAATTCTAAAAATCCCGATAAACAATATTCGTGTTAAATCCAGAAACATCGTTATTTGCTAAGACGAAAATACATCATTCTAGAAACTTCTCTATTTGTTAAGTGGAAGAATTAGCGTTCTAGAAATTTCTCTTTTTGTTAAGGGGAAGACATAACGTTCTAGAAACTTCTCTATTTGTTAAGGGGTTGACATAACTTTCTAGAATGTTCCTTATTTACAGGTAGTGGAATCCCCGCTTGACGATTTGGATAAGAAACATTTTTCGTCTCTCCGAGGAGCTCAAAATGAGAGGGATACAGCTATAAAGAAAGCGCAGGATGCTGCCACTAAGGCGAAATGCGCAATTGGTAAGACTACATACGTTGATTTAAACAATATAGTCTTTATTCTAGACGAGCGTAATTTAAGCTTCGTAAAGTAAGTCTGTAAGTAAGTCGTGTTATTAACGGTCACTGTTACACTAAGAAAAATGTATCAGTTTTTCTGAAAAAATCAAAGTTCAAGTATTATCATCGTAGTTTCAGCATATCACTAGTCCACAAAAGTCTGTAGCTCTTTTTTCATTTTGGGGGGATCTTGCCACAGTTACCATGCTTGGCAGGAGGGTTGGCAACCTCAGTTTTTTAATTCAGATGTTCCAGGAAGATGCTGCTGCCCATCTCCTGGTTTTCATTTTCCCTCTGTCGAACTTTACGTCTCTTATCCACGGAATGAGATGGGGTGGTAGATTCTCTTAAGCCGCCACCACACGGTTTTTTATATGCTTTGACTTTTATATGCTGTGTCTTTATATAATTTCATTGTGTATATTTTATTTCACTGTTGCTCAAAGGGCCGATCCCCCATTATTTGAAGATCATTGTGAAAAGGTAGAAATATTAAAGTCTCATCTAAACTTACACCTCTCTTCCCCATTACCCTCTTAAAAATAGAAGTAAGCCCGAGCTCAGAAGAGGGACGTTACAGGTTGTAGGTGTATATTTTGTATTTCTAATTCACCAGTATGATATTTTGTATTTTAGAGACCTTGGATCGCATGATAAAAGCTGGAGTTAAAGCCCCACCAGAGAGTATCGCAGCAACGAAGCGCTACATTAAGCAGTTCCGAGCTGATCTGCAAGAAGCTGAGGCGAAGTATAAGGATGAACTGGAGAAGGCAGTTCTAAGCGATAAATACTGGAATAAGGTTAGATATATACCATGAAAATCTTTTTAATTTTCTTTATTCATTTCGCACACATATTAAGTACTTAGCAAATGTACACTTTTATAGTGTTCATAGTAGCAATGTAGTAGTTTAGTCTAATACGTATAGTTAAAAGACGTATCTCTGCAGTTCATTTAATATCTAATTTAGCACTGTTTTTGTTTTAAGTTATTATACATTATACAAATTTAAAAAAAACTTTAAATAAAAACTGACTGAAACAGAAAAAACTGAAAAACTGAAAATAAACCAAGACGATTTCATCGTGTTGGTTTATTTATTTATAATTTCCATATTAAATTTAAATCCTTATTAAATGTCAATATTAAAGACGGATTCCCAGCGTAAAGTTTCAGCCTATAAATGTCCCACTGCTGAGCACAGGCCTCCTCTCATTTGTGAGAGGGTTTTGGAGCTAGGAAGAATCCGCCACGCTGCTTCAATGCGGGTTGGCGGACTGAACATGTCTTCGAAATATTTTTAATTTCTCAGACATGCAGCATTTCCTCACGATGTTTTCCTTCACCGCCGAGCACGTGGTAAATCAGCACTTAAATTGCAATTAACCATTTTAGTGGTGCCGGCACCGGGAATCGAACCCAGGTCACGCGTACTATGAAATTTAAAGCGAGCCCCTAACCCCTGAGCTACCACGGTTCCCCCAACCCCGGCAACTCCAGCGTAATTATCTATAACCTGTGTAAAATTTTATATACATATACTATATACACTTATGTCTCAGGGTGACGGGCGCAGTGTGGTGCTACACAGAAATATTCTGAATAACACAGAATCTGTTATGGGCAAACGTTGCACTTACCATCAGGTGAACGTTTTGCTCGTCTCGACACTTTATCAAATAAAAAAAAATATTTCTGTCGAATATTGAATATCTCTATGATATTCTATTTGATATTAATCATGTATCAAAATTAATGTTCGATCCGCCATTTTGAAGATTATTTTCCCCTTTAATGACTAAAAATAAGTAAATGGTTTAAAAGTAATGTTTTCGATAAAAACATTGAGTAAAAACATTAAATTTATTTATTTAATTTTAGAAAGCTCCATCTGTTGACTATCCGTTCAACTATCATACACGTCAACTGTCGGTAGGAGTTGTTTACATACTTTAAAGAAAGTAGTTGGCGCCATCTCTTCATGATCGCGATACTGTGCGAAATACATATAGTCGGTTCAACATTTGTACTAATTCTTGTCGCCATATTTTACGTACAATAATTATGATAATCATGTTCTCGTGGTTGATTTTGACTTGTGACATTTAACATTAATATTTTAAATATAGAAGGCAATAATTTTACAGGTAGAAGCTGCTAGAAGCGCTTTCAAAGACGAGTTGCAAATGTTATTCCCAGGTGTCGATCTCAGCGCTCGCAAACTTGACATCAAGGGAGACACTGAATTACTGCTAATGTATACGTTGAAGAAGGTAATTTTTTAAATACATTGCTAATTTTTAGCACGTTTTAATTTTTTGGTTACAGTAACGAAACGAGCAAAACGTTCACCTAATGGTAAGTGCAAACTCCATTACAAATGCTGTGTCATGCAGAACATTTCTGTGTGACACCACACTGCGCCCGACAGCCTGAGACATGAGTTCTTAAGTCTCAGTACGCTTTTAGTTGCAGATTACGCTTGCTCTCAGTTCCGTTCAGACCGAAACGCAGAAATGTTTGCACACTACAGCTTCACGGCAGAATGACTGGCCCTGGGGTGGTACCTACTTAGACGGATTCTTACTAGTGGGAAACTTACCACCACTATTCGTTCTTTGCATAGTGCGTGCTATGTAACTAGAACCGGCGTAGTTATCGATTTTGCGGGGAACAGTACACCGCGTAATCATTGGCGAGTGAGTGTGTGAATAAATAATAATGTGCTCCTAGCCGATTTCGACCACGGCGACAACTTTCGAATTTTGTCGGAGGCTATACTATGCTATAAAATCTCCGCTATAAAATTTGCATTTGGCGCAGGAGATTTTATAGTGCCACATGTGCACGCGCAAACACAGACAATCACTCATCCCAACCAATCCACACCCGACGTAATGCTGATGCGATGAGATCGGTAGTAGACTAGGATGCAGTGTCAGAAACACGGGGACAATTACAACACAACCAGACCCGAAAACTAATAATTTTTTTTAGCACAAAGTATGGCTCCGGCTGGGATTCGAACGTAGGACGTAGTGTAACTCTGACCACTAGGCTACGCTGTCGTTAATAAATAATAATTAATTTAGTTGTTTGTAAGATAGTAAAATAGCGTTCTTGATGACCGCGTACAAAACATGATGTTCATTAGTTATGTGCTGAGTTGTAAGTCTTGGGTTCGATTCCCAGCCGATGCCGATTATGGTGCAAAACGCAAATTTTCGGGTTTTAGTGTACCGAATCCGATGCTCCTCCCGATCTTATCACATAGGAGTAACATCTGATACGGTAAGGTAAGCACCAGTGTTTTGTATTGTAATATATCCTGAGCGGTTGACGTCTTCTAGTTGTGGTCGGAAGATGTCGTCGGAAGATTTGCTCGGAGTAGAAATCCAATCTATTTTTACATCTTTTCTTTCTGGTTCTTCCCAGGGCAGAAGCATTTTTTGCGAACTAGTTTTGCTTAAAAAAATTACACTTAGTAAAGTATTATGTAAATAATCTATATTGAATCGTCTGAGTAGGTATCACCGTAGTGCTTGTAATTCTGCCGTGAAGGAGAATTGTGCAAACACCGCTATGTTGCAGTTTGAAGGGCCCCATAGCTAGTGTAATTACAGTAGGGTTGCCATCCTCAAATCTTGAAAACCAGGAATATAATGTGGAAGGACATCAGGACATTTCGGTTCATAAACAAGACACATTATGAGAGCATTAATTAATACTGACTTGAAACAAAGTCAATTAAACTCCACTAATAGGAATCACATTGTTTATGGAAGTATATTTAATTAAATAAGAAATTTGAAATTGAATTATAAAACATATTCGCGACCCGTCACTTCTCCGAAAAGTGGGCTGTGGGTGTGGTCTCTTCTTACCCCTTACATGGGAAAAGTATCCGATGAAGCTGTAAAAGTCGAGAAGGCTAACAGCAATTACATCACCGAAAATACATGGGAAAAGGGCGTGACTGTACACAAACATATGATGTTAACAGATACGAGGGGTGATCCAAAAGTAATGATAATCAGTTATTTCTAGTGCACACAAAAATACAAAAAAATTTCAGTCACTTACTCAGTTAACCACTAGTTCAGGGAAAAAAAATCATATAAATAGGCCACGATTCCCGGGAGCTACATTCATTTGAATACGGACTGTCAAGGAGTGAACATCAAAATGGAAAAACACGAAATCAGAGCTGTCATTAAATACCTCTGCTTGAAAAAAATGTCTACCAAAGACATACACAGCGACTTGGTGGAAACATTAGGGGACTCTTCTCCTCCATATTCCACAGTTGCACGCTGGGCTAAGGAGTTTAAGTTGGGAAGAACATCGACGGAAGACGAACACCGCGAAGGACGCCCATCGACGTCCCTCACTGAAGAAAATGTGAAAAAAGTTGAAGAAGTTGTATTGGAAGATCGAAGAGTGACTATCAGGCATGTAGCTGAGGTCACAGGGATCTCATATGGCAGCATTCAAAGAATCCTTGCGAACGAATTGCATATGAGAAAGGTCTCCGCGCGTTGGGTACCGAAAATGTTAAACGACGAGCAAAAGAAGAAACGAGTCGACATGTCAAGAGCAAATCTCGAAAAGTTCCAGGCAGACAAGGATAATTTTTTGTCACGTTTTGTGACCATGGACGAGACCTGGATCCACCATTTTGATCCTGAAACAAAACAACAATCGATGACATGGAAACGATCCGATGAACCGACGCCGAAGAAATTCAAAGTGTCAAGCTCAGCAGGGAAGGTTATGGCGTCTGTTTTTTGGGACGCTGAAGGAATAATCATGGTGGACTACTTGGAAAAGGGGGCCACTATTACAGGCTCCTACTATGCAGAACAAATAAGAAGATTGCGGGAGGCTATTAAGGAGAAAAGGCGAGGCAAACTGCGGGCTGGAGTGCTGTTCCATCAAGACAACGCACCGGTTCACAAAGCTGCAATTGCCATGGCTGCCATTCAGGAAGCGGGCTTTGAGCTGGTGGAACACCCCCCCTATTCACCAGATCTAGCCCCCAGCGACTTCTATCTCTTTCCACGACTCAAGGAACACCTCCGAGGCAAGAAATTTGACGATGATAGCGACGTGATGGCCGCGGTTGAGGACTTTTTTGAGAGTCAAGATAAAGATTTTTTTTCTAAGGGAATTTTAGGATTAGAAAAGAGATGGACTAAATGTATAGACTTGCTAGGAGACTATGTTGAGAAATAAATTTATTTATTTATTTTATTCATTGTGTTTATTATTGATTATCATTACTTTTGGATCACCCCTCGTAGCTTCAAAAATCCCAGGACGCTACTAAAAAACTGTCTAGGACACCCTAGAACACCCCAAAAAGCAGTACATGTCCCAAGAAAACACGACGGGTGGTAACTCTAAATTACAGGGCATATGACACTTAGGAACAGGTGGACGAGTACAGTGCCACACAGAACTTGGAACCGCTGAGCTCTGGTGGTGGTGAGTAAGTCATTTACTTACGGGTAAGTGAATGATTAACTCGTCTTGTCACTTACTTCCATGAAAAAGGTGGACTGTCAGTTCGTTTGTCACGTTTTGTCATTTTATTTGACACTGGCTGGGCCACGCGGCTCAACCCTCGTAAGATAAGCCGATCCCATGACAGCGTCATACGGCACGATACCTCGTCGAGCAGAGCATTAACGGTTCTGTCCAGTCCTGGGGGTCTACTGTGTAACTCTGGTTGGTTTCGTGATCGGTTTCATTTGATCTCATTAACCAATGAATAAGCTTCATACGCCAAAAGAAAACTGATCGCGAAGCCTACAAGAGTTTAGACCTGGTCAGTAATGTTCGGTTCTCAGAGTGCGGTTCCTTGTAGCACGAAATTCCTTGGCCTAGAACCTTCCCTAATAAACGGGCCATCTAATGCACAAAAAAAATTCAAATCGGTTTAGTATTTCATGAGATTAGCGCGTTCAAACATACAAACTCTCCGTCTTTATTATTGTGGTAAATGGCGGCAAATTGTGTTTCAGGTCCAATACTTACAAAATGCTATTGCCGAGCTACAAACTGTAAGGGAATTAAAAATCAACCGAGCTATTGAATGTAAGTCATATTTTGTTATTATTATACTGATGGTTGAATTCCTATGTAGGAATTCGTCTCGGTAAGTACCACCCCAGGGACTGTTATTCTGCCGTGAAGCAGTAGTGTGCAACCTTACTGTACTTCGGTCTGAAGGGCACCGAGAGCTAGCGTAACCACTGGGCATATGAGACTTAAGAACTGATGTCTCAGGGTGACAGACGCAGTGTGGTGCTACACAGAAATATTCTGAGTTACACAGCATCTGTTATGGGCAGATGTTGCGTTTACCATCAGGAGAACGTTTTGCTCATCTCGTCACTTTATCAAATAAAAAAAATCCGCCCCGACATCGCACAGGTGCAATTTACTAATGAAAACTGTCAAACTAAACGTGGCTTTTATTGAAATTTAAATACAACAATACCATTTAAATTTTCGACTTCGCTAGTAGATTTACGAATAATTTTCTTTCATACAAACCTTGACACTTACGGACACAACGAAAATAGTGACAAGTGATTATCTTTCATACATGCGGCAGTTTAGAGTTCACATTTAGAATTGTATAGATTTTACAAAATGTGTACGCGACTTTGTGCGCGTAGATTCTGTAATACATCCATATGGAAGCTACTAAAATATTCAAGGGAAATAAAGACATAGAATAAGAAGCTTACAACTTCACAGAAACAACCTAAAAGTATCAAAAACCTAAATAAAATGCAGGTGGCTCAGGACCGTGTTTTGTGGCAATCTATGGGGGAGGCCTATGTTCAACAGTGGACTGTAATAGGCTGAAATGATGATGATGATGATGATGAATATAGTAATTATTAAATAATATAGTAATTTTTATATATTTCATTTTTAAACAGTTAGTCTTTTAATCCTGTGATATTAATGGGGTTGACATGGATTAGTGGAATAATAAAAAGCCGCTGCTGTATGGCAGAATTAAATTATAGATAGATTTTTATTCAAATGATGTTGTAATTATTTTCTTTTTCTATTTCCAGGTCACGACGAGAAGGCAATTATTGAAGCGAAAGTTGAAGAAGTCATCAAAAGGGAGATGCTGCAGAAGGAGCTAGATCTCCAGAAGAAGGTATTTACTTCATCGTCATAATTTCAGCCCATAAACAGGTCACTGCTGAACATGGCCTATGGTCTCTCCCCCTCTAGGTTTGTCTAGATAGGTTTCGTTATCACGCAAGTAATTAAAATATATTTATTTATACAATCTACATATTTAAATAGCTATTTGCTACTCCACAACAGATGTCACTACTTGACATTGTTAAGATGAAAGCTGGTATCATTACTGAACTATTAAACGAGCGACTCTTGTATATAATCGATTTCTCGGAAACGTCTGTAACGATTTAAATTAAATTTTTCATATAAGGTAGTGAACATTGTGTACCTAAATATACGTATTTGTTGGTATTTATTGTAAATTAAAATAACAAAACTCGAAAAATACTGAGCGAGAACTCGAAAGATACTATTTAAACTACGTATATCATGATCACCATTTCGTTGTAGTCCACTGTTGAATATAAGTCTTCCCTATAGATTGCGACAAAACTCGGTCCTGAGCCACCTGCATTCATCGACTTCCCGCAACATCGTGCAGGTCATATATAAAAATTATATATTTTTAAATTATTTCAGAGCCTAGAAATTCAAGCGGAAGCCAACAGAAAGTTAAAGGAGCAGCTGAAGAAACAGTTCGAGATCCAACAGGAAGTGCTTCAGGAGAGACTTGCAAAGAAGGATCAGGAGGTGAGTTCTGTATAAGAATACAGCCTTCGTTTTAGACAAGACACTATTCCCCCGACTGTGTTTGTTTGTACCGGGGGTAATTTTAGAACTTACTGACAAAGTTAATATAAGTTAGTTTTCAATCAATAAAGTTAGCCATGGTCTTTGCAAATGTCAAATCAGTCTTTGCAGTTTTTAAGTTAAATCCATCCAGAGGTCACTATTTCATTGCTGCTTCAATCCGTCTAGGATACCACCCCAGATGAACAGTCACCTGGGGTGGTATTCTGCCGTGAAGCAGTAGTGTGCAAACGTTATTTCGCTTTGAAGGGTACTGGGCATATGAGACTTAAGATCTGATGTCTCAGAGTGACGAGCGCAGTGTTTTGGATTTGGATTTGTTATGGACATACGTTGCGCTTACCATCAGGTGAACGTTTCGCTCGTTTCATTACTTTATCCAATGAGAAAGAAAACACCTCGCGTAGAGAGTAGAATAGATATAGAATTAGAATTTTATGGTATTAAATAACGAGTCAAGAAAGTGAACGTTATAGCAAGTCTCGTATTTTGCAACAATCGCAAATTCACGCTTGCCCATAACGGTTACCACTGCTCTGCGCTTGTCGCCTTGAGACGTCAGATAATCAGTCTCAGAGGCCCAGTAATTTCCCCAGCTAAAGTGCCCAACAAACCGGAACACAGTAATGCTTGCATACATACTGCTGGGTGGCAGAAAAACTGCCATTGCAATGGAAGATTTTGACACAGCACGGTCCTGAGCCACCTGAATCTGTCGACTTCCCTGGTCTACTTTACTATTTGCTGGTAAACCGTTGCCACTCGAGGACCTTTCTCTTGAATGGTAGATGTGGCTAATGGGATCACTTTCAAACCAAAAAGACACTTAAGGACTGATTAGAAAACTATTTATTTTAATTTAAACATTTTTCATAAAACATAAACCAAACAGGTCAGAGTTGACATCAAAAGAGTATGCATAATCTGAGATTACCAATCAACACTTTCTCCCCATTATCAGATTTGATTAAGTCCTACCTAATAAAAAAAGGTTTTTTTCTGTCAAAGCATTTATTTAAACTATCTATATATGCTAGTAGTCCGCCCTAATATCGAATCTCGACGTAATTCATAAAAAAAATTAAACGTTATTGAGGTATAAGTAAATATTTGCTGGCAACATTTTAAAATTCTGCTGTGCCAACTCTGTGCGACTGTTTAACAACAGACTATTATGTATGACATTGTCACTATGAACTTAAACAAACGACAGACTATTATGTGATAGACATTGTCAGCATGAACGTAAATAATTATTTTTTTATTTTATTCAGTTTAATGTATTTGCAACACAAACTATATAAATTTTAGCTAAAATATTTTCTTAAACACTTATACCAAATCTCTCCCTCTTTCGTGCGCGTAATATACTTAAGTACGCGCGTAATATACGTAATAACTTAGATATAGATTTATTTCTTTAATATGTAATAGTACTACTTTAATATTTAACAATAACCATTTTATAATGGGCGTTTTATAATACCAAATCTGTATGCCAGGGAGCACTTAACATAGTTTCCTTGTCGGGCAAACACGGTAGAGTACAGGGTAAGCGACCCTGGCCTCCTGACCTACTGCTGCCTCCTCCTGTTCCTTCCGAGATAGTAGTATCCTATACCTCATAGTTCCTTCCCTAACTTCCGCCTTCCCTAACCCAAGTCCATTTCCTACCTAATCCTTTTTCCGCCAAGCCAGTGGTTGCTGTGCCGATGGCTGCGTTACAAGGGGCGAGCCCAGATTAAGGCTATCCTTGCCTAAGCTTGGGGGGCTCTGTTTGGTTGGACAATATCTTCCCTAGCTACTCGTGGGAACGCAATGGAGAGAAGAATTTTGACTCGTACCAAGATGACGGCGACGTGGTTCGCCCCCAGTCATGTTCGTTTCGCGAAGGATCTACCTACCCAAATGGGAAAATGGCATGACGTATGTTTGTATAATAAATCTAAAGCGATTTCATCGAAATGTTTCACATGGTTTAATTATGACCCTGAATCGAATATAAGTCATCATCACGGATTCTATTTTGTCAACTTAATTATTTCCACAAATAATTTGTAGATTTTGAAAAAATTCAACAAAGCGGTGTCGGAAGAAGTTGAGAAGGAACGCGTTATTTTCAAGAAAGATATGGCAGCGATGGCTGGTAAATTGATGGCCATAGAGCAGACCCTTAAACGTAAGTATTGTCACTGTACAGACTGGAGAGTAGAGCTAGAGGTAAGGAGGAACGACTACATATAATGAGTGTCCGAGAAATCGAGACAATTTAAGACGGCGCCACTGTAGCAAAAGTCCTAAATTTGAAATGAAGCGCTTAACAAGAAATTATATTATAATATAAATATAATATAATTTTTATTTTATTTATTTTCATTATAAATAATATATTTTTGTCTTAAATTTTTAGGTTGTATCTAGTTAACTTCACTGCACTACGTTATCAATTGGCTTTTTCATTTATCATTACAGTACTTTTATCAACAACTCTATTTGATACAACAACTTTTATATTTTTAGTAATTTCATTTAGCATATTTCATTTCATCTAATTCTCTTAACTTCAGCGCCATTTCGGTAATTTTTGGAACGCTTCTGTGCATTTGTCGTTCTTGATTAATCGTTCCAAGTGAATCGTCGCTCCTTATCTCTACACTCCGTAGTACACCCTTGTTTTATTTCATGTGCCCATTCTGCATTACTGTGTATGAAACCTATATTTTTAAAAAAAATACGTTTTTAAATTGCAACTTGTTCTGCAGGCTCAACTTTTCCCTTTTTTTAGTTTTCTTATTTTTTGTGTCAGTCCCTTAAATGTATATTATTTATAAGTGGACTTTAGTGTATAGATCATTGTTATATTAGAATTGCACAAAAAATATTGTTGTTGTTGGTTTATTATATTTTTGTTTTTTGATGACCACCTGGCCCTAGTGGTAGAGTACCTGATTACTGCGTCGCGGGTCCTGGGTTCGAATCCCAGCCAGAACCAACATTTGTGCAAAAACACAAATTGTTAGTTTTCTGGTCTGTTTGTGTTGTCATTGTCGTTGTGTCTCTGACACTGCATCCTGGTCCGCTCTGAACTAATCGCATGAGAGCGTACTTAGCGTTACTTCGAACACGGGAAGGTTGAGCAGTTGTCGCCGTGGTTGAAAATTGCCCAGGAAGATATCATATACTTGTTTTATAATTTTCGACAACAAGAACAACAAAAAGTAATTAACGCTGTATTTCAAAGATATATTGATCAAATCCAAACCTTTGGTTTATTTCATACTTTAGTTACCATAAGTCACTTGTGTGTCTCATTCTCTCGGAGTTTCGTTTTCTGATGTTTTTACTTTCAGCGCGTGTGAACTGCACCTTTTCTTTTTATTTGTAGAGAGGGCGAAGGCCGAGGCGGAGGCTCGTCGTTCCCAGTCGCTGTGGGCGGCTGCCGAGGCCCTCCTCGCGGCTACCAGGAGGGGTGGCTTAGAGGCCAAAATTGACAACGAAATCAAAGCGCTGGAGAAAGCCGGTATGAAAATTAAATTATTATATTCCATAAGGTATTTAATTTAATTGTACTTTCAGTCTAGTTACTAAGGTGTAATTTTTTTTTAATGGATAAATTGACGAAACGAGCGAAACGTTTACCTATTAGAAAGTGCAACGTCTGCTCAGAACAAATGCTGTGTTACCCAGAACATTTTTGTGTGACACCGCACTGCGGTCGTCACCCTGAGACATAAGCCCTTAAGTCTCATATGCCCATCGACTACGTTAGCTCTCGGTCCCCATCAGACCTAAACCATATACCACAGTAATGTTTGGGGTGGTACCTACCTAGACGGATTCCTGCATAGACATCCTAACACTAAAAGAGATATATAACTTAAAAAAAATACGATTAGACAAAAATAATTTATTCTTTCTATTGTATATTGTTACATTTCATTAATTTATTATACCGTGATAGATCAGGGGCTAGGCGCTTGATTTAAATTTCATAGTACGCGAGTGACCTGGGTTCGATTCCCGGTACCGGCACTACTAAAGTTGTTAATTGCAATTTTAAGTGCTGATTTACCACGTGCTCGGCGGTGAAGGAAAACATCGTGAGGAAACCTGCATGTCTGAGAAATAAAAAATATTTCGAAGACATGTGCAGTCCGCCAACCCGCATTGAAGCAGCGTGGCGGATTCTTCCTAGCTCCAAAACTCTCTCAGAAATGAGAGGAGGCCTGTGCTCAGCAGTGGGACATTTATAGGTATACAGACACAGTCCGAATTTCGATGTTTTTGTAGGAGTTTATTTAAGTATTTATGTTTGGGTCAAACCAAACCTGGCACGCGGGCCCCTGGCTCGTGAGCACAGTATCCGATGCAGCTGTAAAAGCCAAAAAGGCTAACAGCAATTACATCACCGAAATCATATATCACAACTGATTGTAAGTGCAACGTCTGCCCATGATGATGTTCTCCTGATCGAATGCGATCACGGCGACAACTTCCGAATATTGTCGAGAGCTATCAACTGCGCAGGAGATATTATAGTGCCACATTGTAGGCTGAAACTTTACTTTACTTTTATTATACTACTAACTACACTAAGATGACCAAAGGAATTACTAGTTTTAATATTTTTTTCTTATTTAATACCATCCAATTGATATTTGTTTTCAGGTAAAGACGATAAACTGGTGCAAACAGTATTGAAAGGCATTCCTCAGGAAGCTCGCGAAAAGGGAATTGTGACTGAGAAAACTCTGCTCGAGAAATTCGATACGGTAAGATTTTCCCGCATGTTAACGGCGTAAAAAAATCTTTACCACACCTTCGACCGCGTGGCCTAGTGGACAGAGTACCTGACTTCCATGCTACGGTCTCTGGGTTTAAATCTTAGCCGGAGTCAACATTTGCGCTAAAACACAAATTATCGGATTTCGTGTCTGGTTATGTTGTGATTGTCCTCGTGTCTCTTTGTTATTGGATAAAGTGATGAAACGAGCAAAACGTTCACCTTATGGTAATTGCAACGTCTGCCCATAACAAATGCTGTGTCATCTATAAAATTTCTGTGTGACACCACACTGCGCCCGTCACCCTGAGACATCAGTTCTTAAGTCACATTTGCCAAATGATTATGCGAGCTCTCAGTGGCCTTCAGACCGAAACACAGTAACGTTTGCACACTACTCCTTCATGGCAGAATAACTGGCCCTGAGGTGGTCAGTACCTAGACAGGTTCCTGTATAGGAATTTTCGGCAAAACCTACCTTACCATGTTGCAATGGACTAACAGATTATAGGCTCATGATCACTTTCTGAATTTTCATTCGTTGTGGCTTCTTATTTAGTTTACAGTTTATGTACACAAAAATCACAATAGAAATTACATACTTAGACAATTAGTACAAAGGCGTATTTTTATTTATTCTTACTTAATGTGCCTAAACTTTCAGTCAAATGACTGTATTTTTTTGTAGTGTTTTTATGTTTTATTTTAGATGGAGAAGACCGCAGTTAAAGTGGCTCTAGTCGGACGCGACGGTGCTTCACTCTTTGTGTATTTCCTATCGTGGCTTCAGTCCAAACTGCTTTTCCAAAAGGTATGATTTCAGTGTAAGTTAATTTCGTTGTTCAACAGAGTTTGTTTCTTAAGTTATACACTGTTTTTTTCTTATGTATTTCATAAAATAAATATTTGTAAGTAGTAAAACATAATGACTATAATATTTCACGCTGACTGCTTCTGGATTTCAATAGGTAACTGTCGCTAGGGTTGAATTCGGGATTCAGAACTAGATTATTTTCATCAATTTATGAAATATTTCTTATTTTTTTTAATAAATACTAGCAATGCTATATTAACATTACTAATATTCCTGTTAACCACTCCAACTAAGCGTAAAAGCTTGTTCTAGGAGATGGTTCACGACAATAGTCGAATGGCGGGCTCGATCCTGCGACGTCAGGTGTCGCAGTCCGTACCCTAAACCATTAGGCTATTGCCGCTCTTAAGTTTAAATATATTATTATGAAAACTATTTTAAGGATTAATTTCCTTATTATCTAAATTTGATATATATTTGTTAATTTTCTTTCCAGTTCGCCGAAATACCAAAGGACGAGTTGGAAAATAAGCCCACAGATTTTTCCAAACTGGATACATTCGACATCATCCAGAGGGCGAGGTATTTTACATTTTTATATGATATGGCCAATTCCGTCTGAGCGGTTGATATATACGCCGGGGAAAACGATATCGTTAATAATAATTTGCTCATTTGATTATTGTACTACTGACTGTGGAGGCGGCTCGTTAAAAGAATACTACCACTCCATCTCATCCAATGGATCTCGTAAAAGGCGAGTAAGGAATTAAACTGCACTGTGCACCCAACAGCGCATGGTGGCGATGGGCTCACCACCTATCACACCAAGTGCATTATATTGTTTTGGTGAAACGTGGATTGTGGCAGTCATCTGCTTTTGCAGTGAGTGCCCAGTCTCTGACTACCCCTTAGGGATACAGTCGTGATCTTATGTATGTATGTATGCGGAGGTGGTAAATAAGGTGACGTCTCTTGTTATTGTAATAGCGGCACGTGCAAAGGGTCTTATTTAAGAGTTCGGATTGTGCAGGAGGCAGTTGAATTCCAGACACCGAACCTGTCACTCCTTCGAAACGAAACTGTCGATTTACCCTGTGACCATGGGTGCTGTAAAGCACTCGAAACGTCGGGTTGTAAATAGTAAAAATTAAACGCGATAAAATCCGTAAAATTAGTTTCATTTAAATGTGTAGTGTTCGCGTAAATATAAGAAATCATTAGTTAATTGGTGGTTAAGCGTAGTAAGGTTAAAGTTGCACAAGGTGCATTTGAAATTGTTATATTGCGCTATTTACACAAGGAACCCTGTACCGCCTAACCAAGAGGTAGGCGGAGCTATCGCTCAGCCATCGCTGACTCCTACATATATGGCAAGAAAAGTATAATAATGATGAAACCACTTACAACGTGATAGTAACTAACCTAGTCACTATCAAAAACAATTTAGAAAATGTTGCACATCCTTAACCTTATTATTGTACATTGTTATGAGTTGTCGTTCAATCATATTGTTGTATTATATTAGACCAATGAGTCCTTGCAAACTCCATGGCGTTTGACTTCATATGCTTGTTTCTCGCTACGATGTAATGAAGGAATTACATACATCAACAAGTATCAGGAAATACGAAGAAATATTAATCAAAATAACAGTAATTTTTAGAATCAGCATATTTGCAAAATGTCTTATATTTTGAAGTTGTTGTAATAGTATTACATTATTGACATTATACCTCAGCTATTATTTAGCACATCACTGTAGTGTGATAGATATGCAGTTTTGCAAGGTCGACAAAACAACTTTGAAGGTAATCATCGTTATCATATTGACCGCGAAAAAGAAATTGAAATCACAGATCAACTCGAAGAAAGATTTCTCTGATGTTTATTATTACGAGAGATGTGGCCGGTTTGTTCCTACTTGTATTCATCGTTATTATTCTCTGCCGGTTTACTTTCGGCTCAAGCGGAAAATACGTCGTAGGTGTGTAATAAAAAAAATATACAAAAAAAGTATTAAAGACTGGGAAAGGAAACTGTTCTATAATAATTATAAGTATATTAGTAACAATCGTACAACATATTAGTATTAAGTATGGAGAGTAGAGAGATTCGTTTCGTTTATTTTGGTAATCATTTCATTAATTTCATAATTTCACTCATTTCATTAATTTCGTTCACATCACTCATTTCATTAATTGTATTGCGTCTGCCAGAAGGCGATTACCACTCGAGAACATTACTTTCCCAATCGTAGTGTTGTAATGTGACCGGCCGGTCCTCTGGCACCCGTAGTACTTGGCACTGACGGGCCACCCCGCCCCGGCGCAGGTACCACATGGAGCACGGCGAGCTGGCGGCGGCGCTGCGCTACGTGAACCTGCTGCAGGGCGCGCCGCGCGCCGCCGCCCAGCGCTGGGCCGCCGCGGCGCGCGCGCACCTCGAGGTGCGGCAGGCCGCCGAGGCCGTCATGGCGCACGCCTCGCTCTCCGGACTGCTCTACCTGTAGATCGACGCTGCAGCTGATCGCTTCGTCACCCACACGCCCTATCCAGGAATCCTTCGGGTGGATGACTTGCACGTCACTTCCCTCCATAAAACACACTCCGAATAACACTTGAACGTCAAATTTTAGTTCATCATCATCATTTCAGCCTAACACTAGTCCACTGCTAAACATAGGCCTCCCCCATAGATTACTACAAACTTTTGTAGTTGTAATTTTGAGGGGAATTTTGCCATAGTTGCCACGCTTGGCAGGCAGGTTGGCAACCGCAGTTTATTTATTCTGATGTTCCAGGAAGATACTGCTGCCCATCTCCGGGTTTTCATTTTCCCTCTGTCAACTTTTACGAAACTCACGGGATGAGATGGGATGGTAGATTCTCTGCCGCAACCACACGGCAAATTTTAGTTAATCAGTAGTTTCGCTTCATCATCAACATTTCAGCACAACACGAGTCCACCGCCGAAACTGGGGCCTAGTATTATCATTAAAAGAAAATTGATACTTAATTACGTTGAAAATACAATTCTGCTAACATTTCATATATATTACTACAGACATATGGGAGGGTGTGGGCAGTTAAGAACGATATTTATACATATTTACTTTTATTCTATCTGCTGCGTTCTAGTCTTGTTCAAAACAATTAATGTCCTAATTACCTTAGCAAATTTCGATTTTGAAGCTTTAGTGTGGTCATTTTGTAATATATTCAATAATATATCGGTTTTAAATTGGGTGAAATGAAGCGATTACGAAAACACGATCTTAGGAACTTATGTACCCTAACACCAAGGTATAGAGATGAATTTTCATTGTTCGACGTTTCGGTTTTTATTAATTGGGACGTTCGAATGTACGCGTTACAATGCCAGGCAATAGTCTATTGTAGAATGAAAAATTGAAACTGCAATATTGTTGTTTCATAACAAGAAATGGCAGTTAAAGAAACGAAAACATTATAAATTGTTATACATTTCTTTTCAAAATAACTTGCATTTAAGTTAGATTCACAGATGTAACAAAATTGTCAGTGCATTACGTAACTATAGAGGATTCCGTAATTCGAGTAGCTTGTGTAAATATTTAAAGTGTAATTTAAAAATTAGAGAATGGTTTTTATTTGCAACTGCTTGTTTTATTTTTTATACCTTAATTATATTATACTCTTAATTCTGTATTTCTCGATATTTTACTAAAAATTTATAACATGTTCTCCTTGCCTCATAGTGATTTATTACCCCATACAGATCCCTAACCCAATACATATAGTCCTTAATTTTTCTGCATTTCTTGCGCCCAGTGTTTTTCATTTTAAACCTTACAAGTATTACGATGACTAGTACAATTTCATGAATGGGGTTGGAAATCTCTATGGGGCATAGAGAAATGATTTTATAATTGTTAGTCCTTTTTAAAAAATTGCTATAATAAAGGACTGGTGGTAGGATTCCTATGCAGGAATGTGTCTAGGTCACCGCAGGGCCAGTTTTACTGCCGTGAAGCAGTAGTCCGCAAACATTACTGTGTTTCGGTTAGAAGGGCACTCAGAGCTAGTGTAATCACTGGTTATATGTGATTTGAGAAGTGATGTCTCAGGGTGTCGGGCGCAGTATGGCATCACACAGAAACGTTCTGGGAGACACAGTATTTGTTAGACGTTGGCAGAGTTGCACTCATTGCGTAACGTAGTGAACGTTTTGGTCGTTTCGTCACTTTATCAAATTAAAAAAAAAGTACGTCCAGCTCCAGTACACGTGACATAAGTAAAACTTATGATACTTAGTTGAACTTATAATATTAGAACATAGTTTAAAATATTATCCGATAGGTGTCTGGCGACCAATGCGCTTACCAAGGTCGTAAGAGGCTATTTTTTATAGAATAGGCGGCAAACGTGCATGTGAGTCAAGCAGATGCGTTGCCGGCCTTTAAGAAAGGAATAGGCTCTTTTCTTGAAGGTCCCTAAGTCGTATAGGTCCGGAAAAACCGCTGACAGCAGCACATTCCATAAAGTGCAAGTGCGTGGCAGAAAATTCCGTGAAAAACGCACTGTGGTGGAATGCCAACCATCAAGGTGCTGACTATGGAATTTTAAGTTGTGCCGTAAGGTGCGATGGTGAAATTGAGCGGCTGGAATTAATCCGAACAATTCCTCGGAACACTCCCCGTGGTAGATACTGTAAAAAATTCAAAGAGATGTCATCAACATCTCTTTGCAAAGCCAGGGGAGTAGGGGAATAGAACATGGTCGTCGATGATTCGAGCCGCTCTTTGTGGAAGGCGGTCGAATAGAAGTAGCTGACACTGGGGCGCCCCCGCCCAGAGATGAGAACAGTACTCCCGGCATGAAGTACTGTCGCGCTCAACTGAGCATGCGAAGCTTTTTAGCGGCCAATTTGGCCTTCTCTTCCAAGTGACCGAAAAATTGAACGTTGCTTGATATGTCGATATTATTGTTTATCTATTGATGTTATTGTCGTTGAATTGAGATTAGATTGTGAAATTTGGACTCAACCTCCGTTTCAATTACGTAGTACAATTTGTAGATAATGTAGGTCGTATACTGATTAAAACCTTTTACCAGATCAGATAAAAAGGAAACAAAAACAGAAATAGAAGTAAAAAAGAGTTTGGAAAATCCAAAAGTGCACGTCTCATGACGCTCATATAACCGTCTCGGGCGTTAGCTAGACTATTGACAAGGTGTCAAACGCCCGGGGGTGTGCCTACTGTATCTGGAATCTTCTCTACCAAAACAAAGATAAGCAAAACTCACTCACTTGTTCTATAGCGCCTGTGTGTCCTAGCAAGGGCAGGCAGTTCCCTCGGGATATCTTCACAGCATCCAGAAACATATTATATACTATCATCAAAATAAACGTTATTTCATTAAGATAACAACCCTGCCATGTTTTCCTCTAGTCCCCCTTATTGACCCCGCTTTCAGTATGAAGAGCATCATATATTTTTCGGAAAAATATTAATAACGCCAGAAGTTTTTTTAATTTTTAGAATTGCAATGTAATACAAGTAACGGGACGACATTTCCAGTTTTAAAATATTAATATTTTCTATAGCAAATTTCGTCCCAATTCACCCCATTTTACGGTACATAAATAAATACATATATACTAGATAAAATTATTATTTTGATAAACAAGATAAAAACATATTATTAATTCGTTAAAGTAATAATGACGAAAGATTAAATAAACTATTGGGTAAGTGAAGTTAAACAGTGAAGATTCAGTATTTTTTTGAAAGTCGGAGAATGAAAACAATACTACTTTCGAACACTTGAAAGTGTTCGAAAGTACTATTGTTTGGATGGTAAAATTTTTTTTTTTAATAAAAGTGACGGAACGAGCAAAACGTTCACCTGATGGTAAGTGCAACGTCTCAGAAATTTCCCCACGCAGTCGTCAATAAAATAGTAATCCGATAAGACCGACATTGCATTTTAAGTTAGTCAAGCAACTGAGTTAAAATGATTGATTTACAATGTTAACACTATGTTAGTGGAAGAGCCACGCTACAGAAAGAGCTACTTACTCTACTGAAGCGACACTGCAGGAAGAGCCGTGGTTCAAGGATTAGTGGAAGTCTCGACCCAGTAGCGGACTATTCATGTGCTGGTGTTGGTGATGATGACAAAGACGAAAAATTGCCTGGAGAGATAAATTATTCTGGCAGGTTTTGCTTTTACTACTGCTGTCAATGACAAATGTCACAACTACGTCAAAGAGATTATGAACAATGCAAAATTAAATTTTTCTTTTTTTCCTGAAACTTTTAACGCAAATAAATTCAATAACCAACACTTTAAGCGGCATTAAAAATGTGTGTGTAAAAAATATAACGCAATTGCCCCGGTTGACCTTACTAGATAAAATTATTATTTTGATAAACAAGATAAAAATATATTAATAATTCGTTAAAGTAATAATGACGAAAGATTAAATAAACTATTGGTAAGTGAAGTTAAACAGTGAAGATTCAGTATTTTTTTGAAAGTCGTAGAATGAAAACAATACTACTTTCGAACACTTGAAAGTGTTCGAAAGTACTATTGTTTGGATGGTAAAAGATTTTTTTTAATAAATGTGACGGAACGAGCAAAACGTTCACCTGTTGGTAAGTGCAACGTCTGCCCATAACAAATGCTGTGTTACCCAGAACAGTGTGACACCACAATGCGCCCGTCACGTCAGTAAATTTAAATTTAATTTGCTTATTATAAAACGATGTTAATTAGTGATAAATTCACTGATATTTTGCGAAAACGGCCAAATTGTATGCGTTGTTTATTAGAGGTGTTTTGTGCTTGATAGCAAATGTAATTAATTAATTATTGGCTTCGCAGGAATTTTCCCACGCAGTCGTAAATAAAATAGTAATCCGATAAGACCGACATTGCATTTTAAGTTAGTCAAGCAACTGAGTTAAAATGATTGATTTACAATGTTAACACTATGTTAGTGGAAGAGCCACGCTACAGAAAGAGCTACTTACTCTACTGAAGCGACGCTGCATGAAGAGCCGTGGTTCAAGGATTAGTGGAAGTCTCAACCCAGTAGCGGACTATTCATGTGCTGGTGATGGTGATGATGACAAAGACGAAAAATTGCCTGGATAGATAAATTATTCTGGCAGGTTTTGCTTTTACTACTGCTGTCAATGACAAATGTCACAACTACGTCAAAGAGATTATGAACAATGCAAAATTAAATTTTTCTTTTTTTCCTGAAACTTTTAACGCAAAATGATTAAAATAGCAAAACATTTGCTTAGCACGGGTGTTGTTTTGGTATGTAACATTAGTTAATGTACTTTTAATCCGAAGGTTTTACAAACTAAAGCTTGATTGTTAATCCTTGAGGAATGTTTGTGATAGAAGAAACAGCCAGTGTGTTGTTCCTATTACTGCGCATGTGTGCAAGATAATGTGTTGATGTAATAATATAATTTACGAAGCGACACCAGAACATTGAACTTTGCCTAGATATTTATATCAGTCTTAATTAAACAATAAAATGTTGATGGTCGTTTTTTTAATTACGGAACTGGCATCTCACGATTATCATCCAGAAGTTCATTAGTTCATTTGCGCAGTAAATGAAATATCAAAGTGTAATGCATATCAGTATAAAAACAGATCTACTAAACAGACACAACATATCGAGACTGAAAACCAATAATACATTAATACATAAGATCACAACTGTATCCCATAAGGGGTAGTCAGAGACTGGGCACTCACTGCAAAAACAGATGACTGCCACAATCCACGTTTCACCAAAACAATATAATGGACTTGGTGTGATAGGTGGTGAGCCTATAGCCACCATGCGCTGTTGGGTGCACAGTGCAGTTTAATTCCTTACTCGACTTTTACGAGATCCATTGGATGAGATGGAGTGGAAGTATTCTTTTAAAGAACCGCGACCACACGCCATAAAAAAAACCAATATTATGTACATAAATATTGACTACGGCTTGGATCCTAACGAGTATCCTAGAACTTAACGGGCAGACACGCTGAACCCTAAGCCTAAAGTTTTCTATATATGGTGTGCAATATGAAACATAGTTAATATAGCTTTTTGTTTTATAGTTGTCGTAGCTCAGGGGCTAGGCGTTCGCTTTAAATTTCATAGTACGCGAGTGACTTGGGTTTGATTCCCGGTGCCGGCACTAATCAAATTGTTAATTGCAATTTTAAGTGCTGATTTACCACGTGCTCGGCGGTGAAGGAAAACATCGTGAGGAAACCTGCATGTCTGAGAAAAAAAAAACTCGAAGACATGTGCAGTCCGCCAACCCGCATTGGAGCAGGGTGGCGGATTCTCCCCACCTCCAATACCTGGAGGCCTGTGCTCTGCAGTGGGACATTTATAGGCTGAAACTTTACTTTTTTTTATTGTTTTTTCGCAGTATCCCAAACGCATTAACTTCCAGTTGGTCAGAATATCACAAGCTTCGCCATGCCTTAAATATAAGAAGTCCGTTGAAAGAGAGCCATGTCCGTTGCCTCCTCCTCCACCGAAGCCTAAGCCTACGGATGACAGAGCCTTTTGGGGCGCGATATTTATGGCGACTTTAGCTGCAACATTTGCTGTTTACGCTAAGTATGTTAAAAAAAAAGATTTAAAACGAATCTTTTTAATTCACTCTTAATATCAACTACAGTAGTTGCATTCTTTGATATACCTCATACCTCAGTTCTCATTAGAAACTACATCTGTTTAGGATCTTCTCGTATTAAGCGCGCCCGTAAAGTTCCTCGTATAAAATATCCTAAGACAAAATAAATGGAGGTCCACGCTTTTTGCACGCAATATGCGAAAATTAATTTGACTTATAGGTAAAATTATTGATAATTATTTGGCCACAAATGACAGCCAATTTTGAAATATGTTCAGGCTTTCTTTTTCTAAAATTCCAGGACATCTGAAAAAAATTCTCAACCCAAATTTCTTTAGCGCACCATTTCATTGCAAATAAAATATTTTGAAAAGGTCACATCAATTGGTCAGCGCTTTGTAAGCTGCAAAATATATTTTCAGCGACTAGACCCCAAAAAAAATTAACACCTGAAATGTATATTAGGTTCGGTGGTACCAAAAGAGCTAGTAAATAGTCAAAGGTATACGTAGGCAAGAGCGTCGCCAGCCAATGGAGCAAGAAGTAAATAGTAGGCAACTTAGTTGAAATAAACTAAAAATGCCCGATTTAACACCATAAAACTACTTTAATAAATAATATATTTTCAATATGGACGTGATACAAAATCACTATTTTTTTGTCAGACGATCACCAGAAATTCGAGATTGGCTTACGATTTATGCGCCATGGTTCGACGATCTTATAGCGGTGTTGTATAAGGAGAACATGAATTACGGCGAGTTTGTATCACAGTGTCTTGGGGACCTAAGGAAATACTTTGACGACGTATTCAGTGACGAAAAGACAAAGCAGTGTTTAGAAGATGTTGCTGGTGATAATGTGACTCCAAGTAAGTTCCGGTATAATAGTAATTTTCAATGCAGCGATATGGAGAACCTTTTTATTTATATTTGTTAAATTATTGGTTTTTGGATAATTCTTTTAGATGCAGTATAATACTTATTATGTTTCTGACATTCCACATTAACCTTGAATAGTCGCGCTAGCTCACTTTAAGCTAGCTTTAAATTTCATAATACCCGAGTGACCTGGGTTCAATTCCCGGTACCGGCACCACTAAAATGCATTTTTAAGCGCTGATTTGCCACGTGCTCGGCGGTGAAGGAAAACATCGTGAGGAAAACTTGCATTTCTGTGAAATAAAAAATATTTCGTGGACATGTGAAGTCCGCCAACCCGCATTGGAGCAGCGTGGCGGATTCTTCTCAGCTCCAAAAACTCTCTAGGAATTGAGAGGAGCTCCTCGGAGTGTGCTAAGCGGAGGGACATTTATTGGCTGTTACTTTTTTTTACATTAACCTATACTCGATCGTATCGAATGAAGCTTTCCATCGAATCCGAGAATTTGGCAACAAAATAGTGCTTTTGTTGGCGAAAACAATTATCTGTCAACACTTTATTACAGTAGTCATGGAGATGTCATAATGGAATGCTAAGAAATAGACCTACCTACCTCTTTCCTACCGAGGCCTCGTAAGAGGCGAATAATGTATTGTACGGACAGTCTTTATTCGTGCAGAATAATACAATAATATGCAATGTTGTCACTATACTTATCGTGGGATCGCAATGGGGAGTAAGAATTTTCGGACTCATACCAAAATGGCGGCGAATCCCCTGGTGGTAGGATTTCTATACAGGAATCTGACTAGGTAGGTACCAACCCAGGGCCAGTTATTTTGCCTCGAAGCAGTAGTGTGCAAAAGTGTATGTTTCAGTTTGAAGGGCACTGTGAGCTAGCGTAATCATTGGGAATATGAGACTTAACAACTGATGATTTCTCATGGTGACGGGAGCAGTGTGGTGTTTCCCAAAAATGTTTTGAGTGACACAGTATTTGTTATTGGTAGACGTTGCACTTACCATCAGGTGAACGATTTGCTCGTTTCGTCACTAATCCAATAAAATAAAAAAATAGACGTGTTTCGCCACTCGTCATGTCTCGTTTCCCGCGGGGACCTAAAGTGAGCTACGGGTGTAGGTGGTCTATATGTAGGGAAGAAACGACATTCTCATTTTTATATTGGAGTGAAAATTAAATGAGTATGTAATGAAAGGTCACTTATTTAAATTTTAATTGATATTGACTTTCAGTTATTACGGAAAAAGCAAAGGAACTTTCTAAAGAAATTAAAAAAGGTAAGATGAGTTTTTAAGATCTATTTAAGAACTGTAAATATTATACTAACGTAAGTTTTTAGTACTCTATATTATACATAAGCGATTTGCCACTGACTCATCACGACGTCTCCGAAACTACAAGACCGAACTGGAAATTTGGCATACATAGTTTTTCCTGACATACAAACACTGAAAACTGATTTTACGAACATTTACTCATAATCGTTTGCAATCATACAATATTTCTTACTTTCAGCTAGCCTTTATAATAAAATAAACAAAGAGATTCGCATATACAATAAAAATGATATCAGTGTAAAATATGTTAATTAACTAGAATCTGAGGAAACAAAAAACTTACTGGAAATATGATAGAAAAGAACCTAAACGCAAAATATCAAAGAAATCTCTACACACATATAAACATGCGTTCACACACAGACGTGAGAAAACGCAATTACCAACACTCAGCAAGTTTGATTTGAAACTTTCTTTTTTTTCGTAATCTTAGTAGTAATTTTTTTCATAATCCTTATACTTTAGCTGTAGTACAGCGGTGTCTTCTGGCACAAGCATTATATTACGCTTAAAAGGAGGCTCCGATCACTGACTTATGAACAAAATAAAAGATTATAATCTAAAAGTAATAGATTTATTATAAACTAGCTGTTGCCCGCGTCTTGGTTCGGGTGGGTACAGTTTTTTATTAATATCCCCTGGGAACTATTTGATTCTCAGGGGTAAAAAGTATCGGCTGTCCGTCACTAAGTCGCAAGTTATCTCTGTGCTAAATTCCGATAAGATCGGTTCAGCGGTTGAGCCATGAAAATGTAACAAACAGCCAGAGTGACAGAGAGAGTTACTTTCGTATTTATAATATTAGTATAGAGGGGTAACGGGCTGGTTATGTTTATCTCTAAATATACTAACATAGCAATAATTTCCATGCGAAGCCGGAGCAGGACAGCTAGTAAAATATAAATAAATACATTAAAAATATGAAATAATGGGTTTCCTACGTTACGCCTTTTCTAAAAACGTTTACATAAGACTATTGTCTTATGTAATTCATTAATTGATTCCGCATTACTTATCTAGACCATTTTCTCTACAGTGCGTGTTTTAGGCATGACTGAGATTATCGTATGAAATTTTAATTATAATACTAATTTGAATTATAATAACGTTTATAAAAAGAAGTAAAGTGATTAATTCTAAGGAGGATCGCAAGGATCCTTCAACTCCCTCAAAACGCAAGGATCCATCCTTGCGTTTTGAGGGAGTTGAAGGATCCTTGCGTTTTGAGGGAGCCTTGGAGCGGGGAAGAGATCACCGCCCGGCTTGTTGGTCTTCATATGTCCTTAACTTGTGCTTGCTATATATAGTCAGCGACTATCCAGATTTTACTTGACTACTATGCCGCGGATTCTAGGTTTGAGACCCAGCCGGAGCCAACTATGTGAAAAAACGTAAACTGTTGATTTTCGAGTCTGGTTGTGTTGTTATTTTCCCCGTGCCTCTGACATTGCATCCTAGCATACTTCTTATCGCATGAGCGTACATCGGGCGCTGGGACGTCGGGACGAGTGAGCGCTTCTGTGTTTGCGCTTGTGGCATGACTGTATTCGGAGGTTATCGCCGTGGTATAAAATCGGTCAGGACGTCATAAAACAGTAAACCTGGTTTAGTTTCAGCAGCAGATAGTATTAATGATTGAATATCTAGTCAATAAACTACGTTATAATCTAACATTAATTTTTTAAAGAGGAAGAAGCCCCGTGCAAAGTTCTCCCTCCACCAGTTTTAACGAAGGATATTTGCGAAGTGGAGGCATGTTTAAAAGATCTCTACGAGACAGTTATCAATAATTATCTGACTGCGAAAGCTGCTTGTGTTTATTACAATCAGGTATTTAGACGTACCACACCACACACGTAGCAAACTTTAGGCCCTCGTGGGAAACGAGAAATGACGAAACACGTCGTCGCCATTTTGGTACGAGTTAAAAAATCTTACTCTATTTCGTTCCACGAGCAGTATAGTGATAGCATTGCATACTATGGTGTTAATTCTGCACGAATAAAGGTTGTCCGTACAATACCTTAGTCGCCTCTTACCACACCTCGGTAGGAAAGAGATAGGTGCTATTCTACAATGCCGGACACCTGTTGGCTGCTATATTCGTATTAAAAAATAATCAATATAGGGCATATTAAAAGGTTTTTTAGTAAATCAGAAGGTGACGAGCAAATGGTTCGCCTTACAGAGAATTGCAATATCGTCCTATAAAAAATGCTTTGTCACTCTGAAAATGTCTATGTGGCACTATACTGCGCTAGTTACACTAATTCATTATATATTAAGTGTCATATATTCCGTAACTACACTAGCTAAGTGCTTCACACCGAAACACTGTAATGTTTCATCATCATCATCATCATTTCAGCCTTTTAGTCCACTGCTGAACATAGGCCAACTCATAGATTGCTACATAAGTTTGTAGCTCTCATTTTGGGGGGATTTTGCCATAGTTGCCACGCTTGGCAGGCGGGTTCGCAAACACAGTTTATTTATTCAGATGTTCCAGGAAGATGCTGCTGCCCATCTTCTGGTTTAAATTTTCCCTCTGTCGACTTTTATGGCACCCACGGAATGAGATGGGATGGTAGATTCTCTTAAGCCGCCACCGCACGGCGGGTGTAATGTTTGCACTGCGGAAATGCATCAGCACTGCGGTAAATAGGTAGTGTTACATATCTAGGCGAATTCCTTAGTTGCAGGTAAACCCTACAATCAGAAAAATTGTGATTGTTAATGACAATTTCAGATCAAGGGGTGTGGTGCGCTCTGTGTCGCCCTTGCTTACTCAAAAATAATTTGTGTCAGATTTTATTAATAAAGTCTTTGTACCTGATGTTGAGATCCCTAAAAATTATCCAAGGCAAGCACGCATAAACCAAATTCACATTTACGCAAATATTAGATGGTAGAGCTTATAGTTTCATATATGCTGAACATAGTTTTTTTTTATTAGGAAGTGCTGACAATGTTTTTAACATAATAACATCTAAAATTCCTGATTATTACTTCGACTAAGTTTTTTATAAGAAATATGTAGGCAAATAAATTGGTCATTTTTATTTAGCTTGTAGAGGAGACGATGTTGGATTTCTCGATTCCTAAACTTAAAGAGCTCCGTAAAGCGATGGAAGAGAGGTTGGAACTAGTCAAAGTGTCAATGAAGAATGCGACAGTTGCCCAAGATGACATGGGTAAAGTTTAATTCCTTTTTTTTACTGAATCAGCGCCGTAGTTACCTAAAACTGCATGTTTTACAAATGCAGTCATCGATATCCAATTGGTGGTAGGATTCCATTACAGGAATCCCTCTAGGTAGGTACCACCCTAGGGTCAGTTATTCTGCCGTGAAGCAGTAGTGTGCAAGCATTACTGTGTTTCGGTTTGAAGGGCACATTTGTTGCGGGCGGACGTTGCACTTACCATCAGGTGAACGTTTTGCTCGTTTCGTCATTTTCTACAAAAAAAAAATATTTGTAGTGCGGATGACTTAAAAAAATAAAGAGGGGGGCGTGTGCTTAGCTTGGAGACATTTTGCTTCAACACGACCGTCTAAGACGCCTCCTACTCTGGGAATAATTTCTTCTGAAACAGTCTACAGCGGTGTTTCCCAAACTTTCTTGTGCAATATCCTATTTGAGCCTTTCTAAAATTCATAAGCTCCTTAATTATTAGATAATTATTAGGGCGCTTACTTCAAATTAACACCAACGGTAAATTCTGAGCGTTACTGCGAGACACTGCAGAAACTGAGATCGGCGATATATCTAGCGCGAAATGCTTATTGCCGGCCCTGTGTAAGCAGCAGCAACTTACAATGAAATCACGCTTGTACTGGAGATTTACCCAGCCCGAGTAGCGTTTTTTTGACTGATGATCATTGTAGCCGGAAGAGCTCCTCAGCTTCGCCGAATTGAAAGGTGGCAGAGCGCTGATGGCGCTTAGCTGAAACCTTTATTTATGGATGACCGGTGCAAGGACCCCCGGAGAGGATCCCTTGGATCGTCATCCTGTGCCCGAGAGTAACTGACTCGAGGGTGCCCAAGGGGGCCGGGCTCGGCTCGGTTAGTTTTCCATCGGGGGCAATAATACTAATACTATTAACATTATCGGAATTACCTCAAGTAGCGACTGAGAGTGGCCATGTGGTTAATTTAAACATTTGACGTTGGGAAAAAAAGTATCCTATGTCCGACTCCGAGATGCAAGTTATATCTGTGTCGTCTATATCTCGTCAAGATCGGTTTAGCGGTTGAACTGTGAAAAGGTTACAAACAGATAACAGACAGAAGGACAGAGAGAGTTACTTTCGCATTTATAACATTAGAAAGGATAAATGATACGTCGTTTAATACAATTTTACAGCTAACCAAATACAAATATAATTTAGGTATTTTCGTACCTTTAGATGATTTGACTCGTTACTTGGAATGTGGTGTGCAAGCGCTGCCTGAAGCGATAGAGAAAGCTAAGGCAATGATGAATGTTTGCCGTGAGAAGGTGATAGCAGCCTGCATAGAATTTCAGTGGGAGAATGATAAGTCTATTGTTCGGGATAGTCAGTGGCAGACGGTAAGTAACCTCATCTAATCGTAAGATGAATATTCCAAAACACTTTATCGATTTTTTCGGTACCTCCTTTAACGTTCAATGATAGAAAGGTATCAAATAAAATTAACTACGAGGTACAAAAACGTCGTGTAGAAATCAGGTAGAAAAGATTTTTTGGCACTTGTCATATTAATGTAGAATGGTTTAAGGTAGAATAGTTACGGTGGTAGGATTCCTATGCCGGAATCCGTCTAGGTAGGTACCACCCTAGGGCCAGTTATTCTGCCGTGAAGCAGTACTGTGCAAACATTACTGTATTACTGTTTTTCGGCCTTTAGGGCACTGGGAGCTAGTGTAATCACTGGTCATGTGAGACTTAAGAACCTAATGTATCAGGGCGACAGGCGCATTCTGATGTGCTGGGTGACACAGCATTTGTTCGGGGCAGACGTTGCACTTACCATTAGGTAAACGTTTTGCTCGTTTATTCGTTTATTCACTGTATCCAATAAAAAAACGTCTTCGCTTTTATAATTCTCGATTGGAATATTTTAAACTGCATAGCCTGGAGAGTCGTAGGAGATTGCGTAATCATATTTTCTTGTTTAAAATAATTACGGGTCACGTGGATTTCATGGAGTTACTTAAACCAATTAATTTTACAATCCCCTAGATTAGCTAGGCCGTCTAGATATTAAGTCGGAAGCGCTAGGAATTTTAGGACTGAATTGGGTCATTTCGCTACCATTAATAGAATCCATTAAAAATTCTGTATTTTTTTACGATCAGCTGTTGAATATTGACATGTCTGATTCAGTTCATAGGTTTAAATCTATATTGTATACTAAAATTTATTTTAGATGAGTAGTTACGTATTAATAACATTAAGCTTCCATTGAATCTATGCATGTCGTGGCAGCCTTTAATTAAGGCAACACTGAATGCTTCTCTAGTGTGTTATTTAATTGTTTAAAGTGTAGGATTTGTTGGTAGTCCATTTCAATAAATAAATAAATAACCTTTTAAAGGTATTTTATAATTTTGCTAACAAATAATTACTCAAACCTCATTATTAAAATTGACATATTAGTGTGTTGGCCACTATACGATCGTAATATGTAACATATTTGTTATTATTTTCTTTTTGCTTACATTTATTAATTAAACTTTAACATTTTAATTATAATAATCACAATCATTATTTGCCGGAATAAGGGTAGTACGTAGATATTTTATCTTTGGTAGTACGGTACATTCAAAGTTATTTTTTTTTTTAATTTAAATGCAGGTGGAATCAGTTGTCGATAGATACACGGATGAAAATGAAATAACGCAACCCGGATTGCAATACGTTCAAAACAAGTTACAATTGTCTGGAGACCCGGATTTGCTCCTATACCACACTTATCGTTATGTGAGTAAGGACAAATAGACTGATGTCATATTTATATATTTAATAGCAGCAGGGTTACTTTGCGGGGTAATCCATTACAATAAAGAAAGTTCATTTGCTAGGATCCGCATGCAAAATATAAAATGCTCTGCGGCAGCCTGTCGTAGAGTCAATATCACTTGATTAGGCCTCGTTTTGAGGTGAGACACGTGTCGTATTCTCGATTTATGTGGTGTGTATTGCCTAGTGGTGGTGTTGCAATGGTAAATGGTATCTGATGGCGGTTCCCGGTGGTGATATTAGTTTGCTCGTGCACGCTATTGTGAGAGGGCGGGCGTTTCTCTTCAAAATATAGGTTATATGCACCATTTTATCTTTTGCATACGGATATTAGCAAATTAACTTCCGTTTTTTTTATTGTGATGTTATATTATCCAACTTGTGGTGGTGGCATAAGAAACCTTACCAACCCGTCTCATTCCGCAGATGTTGAAAGATTAGACTAAGGGAATCGCCTGGAAAATCTTGGTTTCCGAACTCCTCGTTCCTTGTAAAATGCCGGACATAAAATAAACTGATCAGATCTCCAAAAACACTTAGAATCCGCCTCCCAAGCGTGGTGATTACGGTAAATCAACCAAACTTTAGAGAGGATTACGTCAAGCAGTGGACTATATAGAAGCTGTTAATGATGGTGATGAGACGAGTTTTAGTGGTGAACCAGAAGCCTCTTTCCCATTAGGATAGGCAGAGACAACATCTTTCAACATGCTACGATCCTGACACACATGTTTCGCTTTTTCTTCTTTCATTAGTGTTTTTATACGAGCTCGTCGGACCAGAAGGTGACGCCGTTCATTATTAGTAATATGTGTTTATTTTCAAAATGTCTTTTTTATTAAGGCTCAGAAATTGCAAGAAGAGCTTAAGGATGCTGAAACAGGAATGAAAGAGCGAGTCGACCGTGCATTGGACAGTAAGTCAACTTTAAAGTTTTTATCATGACGATGGTCACCCAAAACATGTCTATAATGATGTTTGTCACTCAAAACATTTTTCCGCGGCACGACACTGCGCTTGTTACCCTGAGTCTCACATGTCCCTTCAGACCGAAACACAGTAATGTTTGCACAATACGGCTTGAAACTCTTTCACCAGTAAAATGATCTTTCTTCCGGTTAGTGACCAGAAGTTGTAATAATAATTGAAAGAAGAATGAGCTGCCCTGTAACCCTAGCCATCATTTCCCTTTAGACCGAAACACAATGTTGCACACTACTGCTTGATGGGAGAATAACTAACACTGCGGTGGGCACTTTTATCATTAATCAACGGGCCTAAATGCTCACTTTGAATAATCATAATAAGATCTTATTATGAATCTGACCAATTTACACAAAATTTCATACTCAAAAATTATTATTTTGACAATGGTAAATAGGTTTGTGGAATTGTAAAAAGATACCCGAGAGCAACTTTTTGCAATTCAAGGCAGATTGTCATGGCATGTTACGTAGTACTTCACCAGCGAAGTGTAAAAGGAAGGGTGACAAAGAATTCATTCCTTCTGTTTTTTACACAGCTGCTATCCCGCAAGGTGGAAAAGAAACTCAAGCAAGGAAAGCACTTATAGAAACCCGCATAAAAGAAAGAAGGGCAGAAATGGAAAAGGAATTTAACAAAAGGGTAAATTAACAATTTTCAAAAATGTCATCGTGGGTATCTAAGAAGTAGTTGACAAAAAATATAAGTTTGTATCGTTAAGATTATAACTCTGTATGCTTGACTTCCACTCCGCTGGCCTTAGGTTCGAATCCTAGCTAGAGCGAACGTTTGAATAAAAACACAAATTTCTTTTTTTTGATTTTGGTTCTGTTGTGCATGTGAAATGAATGTCTGTAAAACGCACTCACAGTCCAGGAGAATTCCTAGCGTAAAGCACCTTTTAAAAACAACTGTTATAGGTTATAATCTAAATAAATCAAGTAACATGTGTGTTCTGTTTTAAACATTTGGAGCCGTTGTAGGTCAGGGGCCTGGCGCTCGCCTAAAATTTATTTATTTATTTATTGTATAAAGTGACGAAACGAGCAAAACGTTCACCTGATGTTAAGTGCAACGTCCGCCCACAACAAATGCTGTGTCACCCAGAATATTTCTGTGCGACACCACACTGCGCCCGTCACCCTGAGACATCAGTTCTTAAGTCTCAAATGCCTAAAGATTAAGCTAGCTCACAGTGCCCTTCAAACCGAAACACAGTAATGCTTGCACACTACTGCTTCACGGCAGAATTACTGGCCCTGGGGTGGCACCTACCTAGACGGATTCCTGCATAGGAATCCTACCACCAAGTACGCAAGTCACCTGAGTTCTATGCCCGGTGCTGGCACTTCTAAAACTGTTATTTTGAGCGCCGATTTACCACGTGATCGACGGTGAAGAAAAATATCGCGAGGAAAACTGCATGTCTGAGGATTAAAAATATTTCAAGGACATGTAAGGTCCGCCAACTTCGAACAGCGCGGTGAACTTTTCTTCGCTCCAAAATCTGCGGGCTCTAGGCCTGTGCTCAGCTGTCGGACATTTATAGGTTGTTACTGTGCTGTATTGTGTACTGTTTAAACATTTAAATTAATCTTCCACGAGATCATTTTAAAAATGATGTGATATTGATTCTATATTGTCATATTTTTTTAATCATTCTGTTCACTTAGTTGTATTTGTTGCACATAGACACGTACGTGCGTTGTTTTTTTACTTACGTAGTGGCTCCACTGAAAACCAGCGCTGCGGTCTTTCCGTACAATTCTTTGCTGAGTGGAGTCCATTTCGACTTCACAATACAGCGTCACTTTTGTTTCCAGTGTTTTACAGATCTTGTTTCTTTCTTCTTTTTTATTGTACTGTATATTTTTTTTTGCATTCTCTGTGTGGTTTCTGTATTGTGTACGTCGACTAAAGTCCGACCGAAGGCGCAGACGGCTGTGCAAGGTATCCGCGTATACCTAAGCACAGTCAGCGACTTCAGGGCCGTCACTAGCCATTTACGTGGAAGGAACATCAGCTTCCACACTTACTCGCTCGCGGAAGAACGTAGACTCCGCGTAGTCATAAGAGGCTTGCCCAAGGAATTGGAGACAAGCCACATCCTAAGTGACCTTAAGTCACAGAATATACCCGTGTTGGAGGTGCATCGCATGCATCACCCACAAAACAAAAAGTCGTACGACCTAATTCTTGCCATACTGGAATTAACTCCAGAAGGCAAACAAGTTTTCAACGTGAAAACGGTTTGCGGCCTCTCAGGCCTTTCTATAGAGGCACCCCGTAACAGGGGCATCATTGGCCAGTGCCACCGATGCCAACTGTACGGACACTCTGCCCGTAATTGTTTCGCCCGCCCTCGTTGCGTCAAATGCCTCGGGGATCACGGCACTCAGGAATGCGCTCGTACACCCGAAGCGCAAGAACCCCCAAGCTGCATACTCTGCGGCGAGCTGGGACACCCTGCGAATTACCGCGGGTGTGACAGAGCGCCGAAGAGTAAGAAGCGCAGGGGAGGTAAAAAGAATGGCCGTAGGAAGGGCCCCGGGGCCCCACAGCCTCAGACTCCCGCTCCTAAACCGGCAACTAAACCCGCGCCAAAAACAACGCCCGCGCCGGCCGCAGCGAAACCCGGTCCCTCTGACGGGACTACCGGGCCGAGCCAAAGCCAGAGCGCCGCATCGGCGCCTAACGCCTGGACGAAACCTCTGCCCATGACGCAGAAGAGCGCAGCCGCTTCACGCCCCGCTCCTCAAATCACAACGCCCAAAATTCAGGGCTCATCAAACTTCGCCGCAGATTTCTCGCTAATTTGCGGCTTCATGCGCAGCATAAATGTTGCGGAGTTATCAAGCTTAGCGCGCAAAATCCGCGAAGCAAAGTCTCCTCAAGACCGACTCATGGCGACCGTAGAGCACATGAGCGTAATCGACGCGATTTGGACGTTTCAATGCGCCTAAAACATCACGCGCCGCGTTGAAAATAAATCACTAATTGTTACCAATGGCGTCCCATATAGGTAGAATTAAACCTCGCTCTCTGACTGTCTCGTATTTTAACGCAAACGGTCTTAAGACGCAGTTAGTTGAAGTCGCGAATTTCCTTCGTGATCATGACATCGACGTTATGCTAGTGCAAGAGACTTTCTTAAAACCTAGTATGCGCGATCCTAAGATAGCCAATTACAAATGCATCCGTAATGACAGAGCGACCGCGAAAGGTGGCACTCTGATTTACTATAAAAAGTCCTTGCACTGTATCGCGCTCGATACTCCAGACTTAATTAATATAGAAACTTCTGCGTGTAGGTTAGCAATAACCGGCCACAGGCCGCTTGTACTAGCATCAGTTTACCTCTCGCCATCCAGACAAATATTAGAATCAGATTTAAAATCTCTACTAGATTTAGGTCGTTCTGTTATACTTGCCGGAGACTTGAACAGCAAGCACGGCAGTTGGAATTCCAACGTTAATAACACGAACGGTAATAAACTGTACGATATAGCGGAGAGACTTAACGTAAACGTTATAGCCCCCGAAACACCAACTAGAGTACCGTCGCAATTACATCAGCAGCCGGATATTCTAGACGTAGCTATAATTAAGGACGTGAACTTAGCAATAGACTCTATAGTTACGCTTCACGAACTTGAGTCGGACCACCGTCCGGTCATTTTTAAGCTGGGCCAGCCAAATGGTGAGGTCACTCAGACCAAAACCATTGTGGACTGGCGTACCCTTGCAGTCAAACTCGAGGCTACGAGCTCTCAGCACTTAGACGAAATTCCTAATACTATCGACTCGCCAGAGGTAGCCTGCCGAGCGATAAAATCCTTTTCGAATCATCTCAAAATAGCCGTCGGAGAATCCTCCCGGAGGGTTACGGTGTCGAGCGATCGACGCTGTAACCTACCGGCGGACCTCCGACGCCTGATTAGAGAAAAGAACCGTGCGACTAAAGCGCACGATAGATATAGAACAGACGAAAATAGACTCAGACTGCGCCTCCTACAAAGGGATGTTAAAGAGCGCTTATCTGAGTACAATCAAGACAGCTGGGACACTATGCTTGGAGAAATCGAGCCGTCGCACACTGCCTACTGGCAGCTGGCACGATCTCTCAAAGCAGAGCCGGTCTCACCCATGCCGCCACTCAGTAGATCTAACGATAACTCGCTCGCCTTCGACGACAGCGAAAAAGCCGAATGCCTCGCAGACAGTTTAGAGAGCCAATGCACTCCGTCTCTCGCGCCTGCGGATCCCGACCACCTGCAGCAGGTAGCCGCGGAACTCGAACGCAGGGCTGCAATACCACCAGTGGGCGAACCACTGCCTCCAGTGACTCTCGACGAAGTCACTAAGATAGTCCAAAATCTTAAAAACCGATCCGCGCCTGGCCTCGACGGCATAAACAACAGGGTGATGAAATGTCTAACTACGCCGTTATTATGTCTGTTAGTCAGTATTTTTAACGCGCTCCTCTCCAGCTGCTCCTTCCCGGACGACTGGAAGGAAGCCGACGTTATAGGCATTCCAAAGCCTAATAAGCCTAGGAACATTCCGTCTAATTATCGCCCAATAAGTCTCCTCAACTCGATGGCTAAGATTTATGAGCGAATTATACTCAGTCGATTAAAAGACTATGTCCTTACAAATAATATTCTTCCAGACGAGCAGTTCGGCTTTCGCCCCGAACACTCGTGTACTCATCAAGTGCACCGCTTAACGGAGCACATCTTAGAGAATTTAAACGACCGCCCTAAGCCTGTAGGCACAGGGGCCTTATTTTTCGATGTCGCAAAGGCATTTGACAAAGTCTGGCACGACGGCTTGTATTACAAGTTGTATCACACTAATGTGCCAGACAGACTCGTGAACATCATACGAGCCTTCTTGTCTAACCGCCTATTTCGCTTTCGGGTAGAGGGAACGCGCTCCTCAAGCCGCCCTCTCCGAGCGGGGGTCCCTCAGGGCTCCTGCCTCTCCCCACTCCTTTTCTCGCTATACACTAGCGATATTCCTAAAGACCCGAAAGTCAATCTTGCGCTTTTCGCAGATGACACGGCCTTGTACTATTCCGACAAGCACAAGGGCCGCATAACGATTCAACTCCAAGCCGCAGCCGATCGCCTAGGCGAATGGTTCCGGAAATGGAGAATAGAGGTAAACCCCGAGAAAAGTGTAGCGATATACTTCTCGAGGGGCACACCAAAGCCCGCTAGACGATGTCACCCAATCGGCAACAATCAGCTAGGCACGATCACCCTGTTCGGACGCCCTATTCCCTGGGAAAAGAGCGTCAAATACCTCGGGGTCACTTTAGACGCAGCGATGTCGTTCGCTGCACACATTAAAAACATACGCAATAGAGCGGCTTTTATCTCAAGCCGTCTATACCCATTAACTTGCTCCTCAAGCAAAATGTGCTTAAGACACAAACTTCGCCTCTATAAGACTTGCATAAGGCCCGTAATGGACTATGCTTGCGTCGCTTTCGCTCACGCGACGGGCAATCAATTAAAGAAGTTACAGAGCGTTCAAAATCGATTCTTGCGAACTGCCACCGGAGCCGGTTGGTATCAACGCAATGTAGATCTTCACAGCGACTGTGAAATGCCTTTAATCTCTGAACACTTCAGAGAATTATCACGGCGGTTTTTCGAAAAAGCCGCGGTTCATTCAAACCCGCTGGTGGTTAAAGCAGCAAATTACCGACCAAACAGAAACGCGACCGAACGCAAACGTCGCCCGCGAAACGTGCTAGACGACACGGACGTCTCAGCTCTTCCTGACCACGATACTGTCAGTCACGATCCAAGCCACACTGTACACACAGTCAATAGCTTTAATATAACACGCATCACGACGCGCGACCGCCGTAGAGAGCGGCGCGCAATGGTCAATAATCACATCGCGTACACAAGATTCACCCGTGTTCCAGGGCGGTTCTCACCGCCCAGAGTTACCGACACACAAGTCGACAGTCCGAATGGACGCGCGCAGCCTCCTTCGGACGGTCAGTAGACGACTTAAAATGTTTAAGATTTTCGAAATCGCGAAAGCACGCAGCGAACGCGACACAGTCCGAACTTCGAGGGTTTTGTAGGAGTTTTTATTTATTTATTTATTTATGTTTGGGTCAAACCAAACCTGGCACACGGGCCCCTGGCCCGCGAGCACAGTATCCGATGAAGCTGTAAAAGCCGAGACGGCTAACAGCAATTACATCACCGAAAATATATAAACCGAAACACAGTAATGCTTGCACACTACTGCTTCACGGCAGAATTACTGGCCCTGGGGTGGCACCTACCTAGACGGATTCCTGCATAGGAATCCTACCACCAAGTACGCAAGTCACCTGAGTTCTATGCCCGGTGCTGGCACTTCTAAAACTGTTATTTTGAGCGCCGATTTACCACGTGATCGACGGTGAAGAAAAATATCGCGAGGAAAACTGCATGTCTGAGGATTAAAAATATTTCAAGGACATGTAAGGTCCGCCAACTTCGAACAGCGCGGTGAACTTTTCTTCGCTCCAAAATCTGCGGGCTCTAGGCCTGTGCTCAGCTGTCGGACATTTATAGGTTGTTACTGTGCTGTATTGTGTACTGTTTAAACATTTAAATTAATCTTCCACGAGATCATTTTAAAAATGATGTGATTAATATTGATTCTATATTGTCATATTTTTTTTATCATTCTGTTCACTTAGTTGTATTTGTTGCACATAGACACGTACGTGCGTTGTTTTTTTACTTACGTAGTGGCTCCACTGAAAACCAGCGCTGCGGTCTTTCCGTACAATTCTTTGCTGAGTGGAGTCCATTTCGACTTCACAATACAGCGTCACTTTTGTTTCCAGTGTTTTACAGATCTTGTTTCTTTCTTCTTTTTTATTGTACTGTATATTTTTTTTTGCATTCTCTGTGTGGTTTCTGTATTGTGTACGTCGACTAAAGTCTATGTCTATGTCTGTCTATGTTTTCTAGTACGAGGATCAGAAGAAGAGAAACGAACATATTTTGAAAGACTCATTGGATAAGCAATTTCAACGACACCAAGAATTGTTAGAAACGAAGTTGAAACAAAGAGAAAACGAGGTATCTATTAGGTTATGTTGGCAAAGGTTGGAGGAAATGGACAGCAACATCTTCCTGGAACATCTCAATAGATAAACTGCGGTTGCCAACCCGCCTGCCAAGCGTTGCAACTATAGCGAAATCCCCTAAAAATGAGAGCTACAAACTTTTGTGGCAATCTATGAGGGAGACCTATGTTGCAGCAGTGGACTAGTGATAGGCTGAAATGTTGATGATGATGATGATGGCAATGGTTAACTTTCAATATAAGTTCGACCACACAAGATGTGAGTGCGATAAGTGTGATGCGGTGAGACAAGGGTTTGACGGCCTCAATGTCCGGTGAAAAACGATTCACGCTGAAAATTTTAAATTAATAAATAAAGAGAATTAAGAAATTAATTTGCAAACTTTACTGTGTTTCGGTCTGAAGGGCATTGAGACCTAGTGTAATTACTAGGCATATGAGACAAAAGGACTGATGTCTCAAAGTGACGAGCGCAGTAAGGTGCCTGATGCACTGAAATGTTCTGGATGGCGTAGCGTTTGCTATGGGCAGACGTTGCCCTTACCATCAGGTGTACGTTTTGCTCGTCTCGTCACTATCTCCTATAAAAGAAAGTTAACCGCCATTAAAGGCGCAGAACAACTTACGTGATCATTGTGACGTTTTAACATACGCGTATTTGTTTATTATTTAATTTGAGAACATGACACCTACGTGCTTCACGCCTTTTTTAAATATAAGTGGTAGGCAGAGGCTACACACGTGCTCATTTTTCGCCCCAGCGGAAAACAAGACGTGACGGGTGGCGAACCACATCGCCGCCATTTCGTTACGAGTCAAAAATTCTTACTCCCCATTCCGTTCCCACGAGCAGTATAGTGACGGCACTGCATCAAATGGTGTTATTCTGCACGAATTGAGGCTGTCCGTGCAATACTTTAGTCGCCCTTACGACACCTCGGTAGGAAAGAGGTAAGTACTACTCTATTCTGCCTGACACCTATCGGCACTTGAGAACATGAAAGTACAAGATATTAAAAAAAAATTAATAACATCAATTAACATAATATAATTTTACATACAACTTAATTTTACATACAACTTTCGTCCTCTCGTATCGTGGTTTTATCAACCAACTTTTTGTAAACCACACAACGATACAGGTCTCGCCATCTCGTAGTGATGGTTACTAAAATCAACTATATGAAAAAATCTAGTAAAATCTCGCGGTTTTCGATAGGTGCCGGAATAACCAACCTAAACATGCGAGGTACATTCTGATGCCCAATAAATTGTTTTATTGTAAATAGAGAATGTTTGCCCAAACTCACACACATTTATTTACTGTTGTAATATGGTTAAAAATTGTCGACTGTAGACATGTTAGCATAGAAAATGCCTATTCACTCCCGCTAGTGTGGCGATTACGGCCGGGCCGTTTAGGTAGACAATTGTTATTTAAATTACATACATACAGTCACTTCTTTTGCCCATGTTGTAGGCCAATCACGGTACCGATATTACAATACGAGTCCAAAAATTCTGACTTCCCATTGCATTCTCAGTATAGTAACAGCATTGCATATTACGGTATTAATAAAGGCTGTTCGTACAATACCTAAGACGCCTCTTACGAACCTTAGTTACAGTTACATTGGTAGGAAAAGGTAGGTCGGACTCTGTCGGACACTTCTTGACTACTTAAATTCGTGATAATTATTAAAATAATGCGCCGGTACATTGTTTGCGTGAAATTTAAAGAGAAGAAAAATTGTAAAATTTGTTGGATATTAGGAAATGGGTAGTAAATTTCGTGTAATAATTATTACTAAAAAGAATTAGTACTCTTTTAGTTCTCCACATATATCCATCCATAACATAAATAAAATGCCTCTAATTATATGCTTCTCTGTATTATATGACTTTATTTGATATTTACAGGCTGCTCGTAAACTTAACAAAATGGTCGCCGAGAAAGCTGCATCTGAGAAACGAATTTTCGCGAAAAATCTCTCTGAAATGTCTTTGAAGCTGAAAATTTTGGAAGATAAGTTAAATGGTTTGTTTTAGTCGTACCGAATATCATCGTGGACGAGCAAGTTTACCATAACATTCAAAGCTGTCACTGTACTGCTCGGGGCGACTCAATTTACGAAACAATTAATACTAATCCATACTAATATTATAAATGCGAAAGTAACTATCTTTGTCCCTCTGTGTGTTTGTTACCTTTTGCACAGTTCAACCGCTGAACCGATCTTGATGAAATTTGTCACAGAGATAGATAGCATCCTGGATACTTTTTATACCGGATAATCAAATATTTCCTGCGGGATATTTTAAAGATCGATTCGATCCATGTGAATAAAGTTGCGGGCATCAGCTATATATAATAAAATGGTTCGCAGAATGAAATACATGTATGTATTCTGTTTTTTAAGTCCTGGCACCACGAAACGATGTATTCATGTTATTTATTTCGTATAATAAAGCTCATCTGAAAGCTGAGAAGGAAACGCGACGATCACAAGATCTGTGGACGGCAGGCGCCTCACTTCTGGCCGCCACTAAGAAGGGATATCCGTGCGTCAGGGTTGACAAGGAGTTGAAGGCAATACAAAAGGTGTCAGGTTCGTCGTTAATTTTTCTGATTCTCCTAAACAATTGTCTTTAGATAACTGAAAATTAAATAAGAATGCTATAATTGGTAATATCCGATAGATATAATAATACGGTTGTAAATAGAGTTACCACCTTTTACTTGACCAAATATATATGGTTGATATGATATAGATGGGAAAAAAAAAGTCAAAATAAAATATTATTTAAGTTTATTATTTTATTTAAAAGCATATTTTAATTGCTTTTATTAATCTTTAACAAATAATCATTACTGCTAAAAATCCTAACAGCATCTTTGCAGTCAACATTTAAGCTTAGATAAATAAATGATTAGTTTTTTATCAAATTCAGAGATTTGTATTGCCACTTAAACTCATCTGATGTGTAAGTATTTGAGAATGGCCCGAAATAATGTACAATACTTTATTATAAAGTACGCGTGGCAACCCCAGTTGTACCTTAGATTAAAAACAGAGATAAAATGCAAAAAGTTGATCCTTTTCCCCCTTTCCTTCGTTCTCCACTTTTCAACAATCTCTTCAATTAACGATCGCGTGACCCAGTGTTCAGTTTATCTGTCTGCAGTGTACGTGTTGTGATTTCCTCTGATTTATTTCAGATATATTGTAGTTTTCAATAGAATTTTTATATATAATTTTGGCCGAAATTTACTACGGTGCAATCTTACTGTTAGCAACAGAAGTTGTTATCTCACTTTATATAATATTACATATCGCGTCTGATGATGACGATAAGTATGTGACTATCGCATGAACTAGTGGTTACAAAATTTTACTTCGATGCCTCGCAACCTGGGTTTGGAGCCAAATTTGAGGAAAAACACAAATTGTAGGTTTTTGGGCCTGATTGTCTCTGTCACTGCATCCTAGCCCAACTTTGATTTTTTTTTGAATTAGGATGAGTGATTGCCTCTGGGTTTGTGCGTACACTTGCATATTGCAAGGGTGGTCGTTCAGTTTTCCTGCTACCATATTAGCGACAATAAGCAAGGGTTCCATCTTCGGCGCCAGTAATTTTAACATTGTTAACTGCCATTTAAGTGATGTATCTTGTACTCGGCGCTTAAGGAAACATTGCAAAGACACACGCATGTCTTGGAGTAAAAATATCGAGGATTAAATAGCAACGAAGCAGCGTAACCGATTCGTACCAACTCCAAAACACACTTAAAGGATGCCTGTGCCCAGCAGTGTGACATTATAGGCTTATCCCAGTGTTTTGTTAGCAGTATATGAGCTAACAACGAACTTTGAGCGAACTTATAACCTAAAACGATATATATATTAAGTGATTGTAGAAACGTTGTACTGTTGCAGGAGAATTTAGACAGGCTGTTCTCGTGGTGCCTAGCGAATCATATACAATTAAATCTGAAAAAATGCTCGCAAATAAAATTCACTCGTAACGTTAACATTACACCGTCAAATTACACTATTAAAGGCCTTCCGCTAAAAGAAGTAGACATCATTAAGGATCGGTATATTATTTGATAGAAAACTTACATTTATACCACATATAGATAGTATAATAAAAAAAATCCTCTCGTATGCTTGTTTTTGTTATGAGAAACACTGAAATCTTCAGAAAAAACACAACAAAAATCACTCTTTATAACAGCCTTGTCCGCAGCATTGTTGAGTATGGTAGCGTAGTCTTTAAACCGCACTATGCCACACACTCGCTTAGACTTGAGAGGTTACAAAAACGATTTGTTTGGTTATAGCGCGTGCAAAAAAGATAAGATTACATCGTATGAGGATAGGCTAAAATACTTTGGAATGTGCTCGCTTTCTTGTCGCCATGGTCTCCTAGATTTGAGTTTGATATACAAGGTCCTCAGAAACCTTATAGACTGTCCAGATCTCCTTCGCAGGTTAAGCTTCAGAATACTTTTCAAACTTCCACGCTCACATGTCAAACCACAGAAGCGTGGTGCAAATTCTCCTGTGCCCAGATTAAGTAGGCTGCTTTACGAATATTGTACGAAAATTGATATTTACGCCGACTCCTGGTACAGTTTTAAAAGAAAAATATGTTTTTGCAAAAGTTAACAAATGTTGTTTACTTGAGACATAGCAATTTGCCATAGCACTCATAACAGTGTACTAGTTTTATTTAAAAATATTTTTGCATGATGTGTATACGTGTAATAGAATAACTTTTTAGATTATAATTTTTTTAGATATTTTTTTTTCTTTAATCTAATGTATTAACTGTTGGTGTACTATAATAAAACTATAAAAAAAATATAGTGAATAGGATATTCAAAATACATCACAGATTTGGAAATGATTATTGAGCGAGTTTCATAAATAACTGCTTTGACTTTTGCTCAATTAGGTGACGACGATAAACTCGTGACGACGGTGTTAAAAGCCATACCGGAGTCGGTATGGTATAGAGGAGTGGTACCAGAAAGTGTCCTCAAACAGAAGTATTACCAGGTACTCAGCAATGGCATGATCAATACATTCCTAGTTAAACGTAACTTAATTTCAATTCGTTTAACTGGTAGTAGGACTTTTGTGACGGAGTCCGTCTAGAAAGGTGCCACCACACTGCCCGTTATTCTGTCATCAAACGGTAGTATAGCAAGTAAAATTACTAGCTATATGAGACGACTGAAAGTGCACTGCAACTGTTATTGGCAAGCGTGGCAGTAGCCATCAAGGGAACGACTTGCTCGTCTTCCGGCACTTTCTTCCGTGGAAATAGCTAATTCGTTTTTTTAATGATTAGAGCAACGTCTTCTCATTACAAATTCTGAGTCAACCAGAATATTGCATCATACTGTGCCGTGTGGTGGCGGCTTAAGAGAACCTACCACTACATCTCATCCCGTGGGTGTCGTAAAAGTCGACAAGGGAAACTGAAAACCAGGAGTGGCAGCAGCATCTTCCTGGAACATCTGAATAAACGAACTGCGGTTGCCAATTCGCACGCCAAGCGTGGCAACTATAGTCCCCACCAAATTAGAGCTACAAACTAACTAAACGACAGGCGCAGTGGGGTACCATACATAAATATTCTGGGTGATACAGCATTTGTTATGGTTAGGTTGCACTTACCATTATATTCTCATTACCTTTCGTTCTCTCATATACTAAAATGAATTTCCGCAAAGTAACGTATGATTCTATTGACTACCGTTAATATATTTTGTTTACAATCAAAGTAAAGGTCCCGATGATTACACTCCAAAAATATATATTGTTAGTATTAAACAACGCAAAAAGGTAATAGGATTTCTTTGCAGAAATCCGTCTAGGTAGGTACCATTCCAGGGCCAGCCGTGAAGCAGTAGTGTGCAAACATTACTGTTCCGGTCTGAAGGGCACTGAGAGGCAGCGTAATTACTGGGCATATGATACTAAAGCACTGATGTCTCAGGGTGTCGAGAGCAGTGTGGTGTCACACAGAATTGTTCTGCGGCACAGCATTTCTTATGGACGTACGTTGCACTTACCACCATGTGAACGTTTTGCTCTTCTCGTCACCTTATAATACAAAAAAACAAAAATGGAAATTTTTACCTTTATTCTTATCCATAATTCCAGATGGAGAAAACAGCTTTGAAAGTGGCGTTGGTAGAACTAGACGGTTCTCCGTTGCCTATTTACTTTGTTTCATGGTTACAATCAGCATTGTTATTTTTGAAGGTAACCCTTTTAAATTCAGTTATATTTATGTAGATAACGGAAACGAATTGCCAAAGAAAGTTGAGAAGGTTAGAACCTTTGCAGGTTGCTTCCACAATAGAATTGGTTTAATAGGTTCAACAGATGTCTTCCAATATTTTTGGAGAGGGGGAGAGGAGAAGGGGCAAACGAGCAAGCAGCTCACCTGATGGTAAGTGATCACCGCCGCCTATAAACATCCGTAATACCAGGGGAATTCCGAATGCGTTGCCGGACTTTGAGGAAGGAGTAGGCTGTTTGTTGCTCTTTCACTTTCTCTTATATGTCCACAGCGGCATCATCTGATCGATATAAGAAGATATCAACTATGCACAACAATGCAATATATGTTAGTGTTGTAAACGTTTAGGGGAGGAAGAAAAACTTTCTTAACCTGGATGCCGAGAGGACTGAGGAAAAAGTATTTTCTAAAAAACAAAGACGATTCTTTATTAGAATTTCTCCTGCCTCGTCAGCGTATTTTATAGACATACATTTCACATGCACAGCACAGTCAAATCCGAAAACAAACAATCTGTGTTTTTGCACAAATGTGGAACGAACATTCTGCTGGATATTCCCAAGACTTGCAGCGTAGAAGCCAGTTATGACCAGAGACAAGGCCACGCGATCATCAATTAAATCATGTTCATTAATGGACTATTAATAGTCTGATGATATTGACGATGAAAAAATATATCCACGCGAACACAGAGCAGTGGTAGTTCAGGAGCTAGGCGCTCGCTTTAAATTTTATAGTACGCGAGTGACCTGGGTTCGATTTCCGGTGCCGGCACCACTGGAATAGTTATTCGCTATATTGTGCTGCTTACTACGTGCTCGGCGGTAACGAAAACATCGTGAGGAAACCTGCATGCCCGAGAAATAAAAATATTCCGTGGACATATGAAGTCCACCAACCCGCATTGGAGCAGAGTGGCGAACACTACCCAGCTCCAAAACCCTTTGAAAAAATGGGAGGAGGCCTGTCCTCAGCTGTGGGACATTCATATACTGTTACTTTTACTTTTGACACAGAGCAGTGTGAAATGTATTGTCTCTTCTTCTTGCAGCTTTCAGGTATTCCCCAAACAGAGATAGATAAACCGCCAAAAGAAATATCAGAAGATCTAGACACATTCGACTCGCTGCACAGAGCACGGTAATTAACTTCAAATAATCTTTATAACATATTTTTTTTATAGTATAAAGTGATGTGATAAAGTGATGGGCTCACCACCCATCACACCAAGTGCATTGTTTTGGTGAAACGTGGATTGTGGCAGTCATCTGTTTTTGCAGTGAGTGCCCAGTCTCTGACTACCCCTTATGGAATACAGTCGTGATCGTAAGTCGTCGATGATAGTAAGTGCAACGTCCGCCCACAAAATATACACGAAATAATATACACGAAACAGGGAAAGAAAGAAAGAAATAAACATTAATAGTTGTTGTTGTAAACGTTGAACAATACAATATTTTCATAACAAACCAATATTATCGTAACAAAACAATAAACATTACGCATAAAAAAGATTATAAGCATTGTGAGACTTATATTTAATACTAGCTGATGCTCGCGACTTCGTCCGCATGGATATAGGTTTTTTAAATATCCCGTGGGAACTATTTGAATCATATGTCCGTCTCCAGGATGCAAGCTATCTCTGTGTCAAATTTCGACACGATCGGTTTAGCGGTTTCACCGTGAAAAGGTAACAAACAGACAGAGGGACAGAGAGAGTTATTTTCGCATTTATGATTTTAGTATGGATTGCTGCCCGCACACCGGTGACGCAAAAATGTGTCTGCGCTTGGCATAAGTTAAGTTTAGCATAAGTTTGTCACAACTCTGCGCTATCACAGACCGACAGATTAGATTTATGTAGGTGGATAGCGTCCGGGTAATAACTTTCAATATTTATGATTGTAAAATATGCATATTTGAGATTTTTTTTCTCTGCCGCTTACATGACTAATTATGATGATAAATAGACGAAGATGTTCATCGTCATCATCATCATTTCTGACTATCACTGGTCCACTGCTGAACATATTCCTCCTCTATAGATTGCCACACAAGTTTGTAGCTTCTAATTTTGGAGGGGATACTGCCAAAGTTGCCATGCAGGCGGGTTGATTATTTTATTTATTTAGATTTTCCAGAAAGATGCTGCTGCAACTCCTGGTTTTTTTCCTCTGTCGACTTTTACGACACCTTTGGCTGTAGATTCTCTTAGGCCGCTACCACACGGTAGCCGGATAATAATGTTTAATATTTATGTTTGAAAATATGCATATTTAAGACTTTTTATGAAATTAATTTATTTATCCCTGCCGTTTACATGACCATACTGATGATGAGTGAATGAAGATGTTAATTAATGATTAAAAAGAAAACATCTGACGATTTCTTATATTCACGCGAATTATTTATAGTAAATTTACGAACTTTCGCATGATTGCATTGAGTTGTACCATTTACGAGTTTTTTCTGAAAATTTAACTTATACTTAGTTTTTGGATGGAGAAAGGCAACCTCGCAATGGCGATACGATACGTGAGCTCGCTTGAAGGCGCCTCGCGTGTTGCTGCGGAATCCTGGCTAGAAGATGCGCGGACACATCTTGAGATCCGTCAAGCTGCTGAAGCAATTATTGCTCACGCGGTTAGCCTTAGGACTTCAGTATATTTAGTCGAGAGTGAGTTAAAATTCTATCTGAGCGTTTGACTTTCTCTTTAAGATATTTTTAAGTCTAGATCCTTTTGAGCTTGAGAGTTCTAAATTTTGCCACTAGATCATTTCCGTTATTGTTTTACAGGCATAATTGGAAATGCGCAAACACGCAGACCTGGAGGTCTGTTTTGTAACTCTGGTAGGTTTCGTGATCGGTTTTGTTTTGATATAAATGAAGCCGTCGTTGGTTAATGGGATTAAATGAAACCGATCACGATACCAACCAGAGTTTCACATTAGACCCCCTCAACATCTATCTACAGATAGCCATAGAAATATTTGTCTTATAATGATTTTTGTATTTACGCGAATATAACACACGCGTATATTTTAACTACTTGTTTACCAACGTCGATCAAGGAAGCATTGACGATCTAGGAAGTCTGCAGTCTATCACCATGTGCTGTATCTTCCCAACCATTACATCAGATTTGATAGAACATAAATCCTTCCAAAAGTACACCGATTCCTACCCAGGATGATACTCAAGGCTATTGAAATTAAGAAGAATCCTAATTTGAAAAGAGGAGATGGTTGGGAATCACCGCCGGTTTGGAATTCCAAGCAAGACTTCAAGATACAGTAAGCTCATTCTGCGTAGATCGGGACAAAAATAATAATTAAAATGTGAAAGTACCCCATGGTTCTGTAAAACGCTCGAAACGCTCAAGCTACTTACTTCATTCTACTTCTGGAACACATTGCGAGATGATTATTGTTAGTAAATAGATACACCAACCAGACGAGAATATGACCAATGCTGCAATAATAATAGATGCTTACTGTATTCGTCTTTTTAGTAGTGACATTTGTTTTTAATCACACAGTACCAGATATTTGTCACCTTAGACACTGCTGGCCGTCACCGTTCTGGATATTTTAGGTCTGACATTATTGGGATGATTATTCCACCATCGGTCGGAGGACAAGAGTTTTTTTTAATAGTATAAAATGACGAGACGAGGAAAACGCTGTGTTGCCCAGAACATTTCTGTGTCTCATATGCCCATTGATTACAATACCTCTCAGTGACCGATACACAGTAATTGTTCCTTAGACGCATTTCTGCATAGGAATCCTACCACCAGTAAGTAAAAATTAATGAAATATTTTTTATCTTATTTCAGATCACTGACATACACCATCCGCCAGTGTATTTTCAATCCCTCTGATGAAATATATTTTATTTTTTATTCGAAGAATACGTTTGAATAAATCGAACTTTTTGACAGCGACATCATTCAAGAACTCGTAAGGCTCTTTAAAATCTCGCTTTTTAAAGTGTTGATTTAGTTGCTTATATTGTGAAATTTATCCAATTAAGTTGAAAATTGACTGAATAATTTTGTTTTGTTTTGAAAACTATTAAAGTTCATATTTGCCATATTCAGAAACTAAATAAAAATAAAAAGTTTTTTTTTATTTCTTGCCTCTTCGTTATAATTTATTCTGTACGCTTAAATAACATATATCTTCTCTTGAGAACTGATGTCGAAAGGTAACGAGCTCTGGGTGGTACCACACTGAAGTGTTCTAGGCGACCGACGTTTCATATGGGCAGACTTCGACTTAGTATCAGGTCAACGATTTGATCGTCTTGTCACTTTCTTCCATAAAAAAACTAGCTGGTAATTAGGTGATCGCTGTATCGGACACCTCGCATTTCAGACGCTTTTGTCACTGGTGTAGATAATTAAGCCACGCCATATGCGTTTTTACAGAATTCCCCTAGTCGCGTTGTCGAATTACTGTAAAGTACATTAGTGGTATATCATAATGACAATAAAAATATAAAGAAAACATTTTCATATATTTTTTGCACATAAACTGTGTTTAAAAAAATAGGTTTAATGAGTATTATGTAAATAATCTTTATTGAAAATAACAAATATTCTATTCTTTTCTACTGGGAAACGAATATGTTTCATGTTCGTATATGGTATCCACCGGCATCCCATGTGGGGATACAGAACTCTTCAACATCACTTATGTTGAAGTATTAAATAAGTTGTAATGGTATATAAGTTTATTATATTATATTTAGGTATGCATAGTGCTTTTTCACCTGGTTGGGATATATTTGAATATATCCCAAACAGATGAGATATAAGAGAGAGAAAGAGAGTGGGAGGGAGAGATTATATTATCATTTTTAAAAATATTATGTTACGGTATTTTGAAAATCTTAGGATCCCTAAGTCATATCGGTCCGGAGAAACTGCTGGCGGCAGCAAGTTCCACAAAGTGGTCGTGCGTCGAAGAAAATTTCTCGAAAAGCGCACAGTGGTGGAATGCCCACCATCAAGGTGATGAGGATAGAATTTGGTGCTGTGCCGCGATGTACGTTGGTGAAACTCAGCGACTGTAATGATTCCGGACAATTTCTCGGAACACTCCCCAAAGTAAATACGATAAAAAACTCAAAGTGACGCAACGTCTCTTCGCAAGATGCGGTCAAATGGAAGGAGCTCACACTGGGGAGCCCCTGCCCAGAGATGAGAACAGTATTCCATGTGTGACCGAACTTGCGCCTTGTAAAGTTGCAAGCGGTGGGCCGGCATGATACTATCCCGGTCTACTGAGCACGCCGAGCTTTTTTGAGGCCAATTTGTGCTTGTTATTTGCGTAGTGGCTCTTGTAATCATAATAGGTTAGCAGTAAAATGTGCGGACAATAACATGAACTTTGCTATAATCTTAATTAGATTATTTATTAGTTTACATATCCTTGGTAAACATAAGGGTAAAGTAAATAATATTGACTGCACTTTTAGTGTTGCTCCATATTCGCCTTGACTTAACCTTTCGTAGTAAATACATATTTATAAAAACTAGCTGATGCCCGCGACTTCGTCCGCTTGGACATAGGTTTTTCAAAAATACCGTGGAAACTGTTTGATTTTCTGGAATAAAAAGTATCCTATGTCCGTCTCTAGGATACAAGCTATCTCTGTGTCAAATGTCGTCATGATTGGTTAAGTGGTTGAACCGTAAAAGGTAATAAACATACAGAGTGTCCCTGAGAATTTCTTACACATCTAAAATATTAAGTATGGATTAAGAGAAATACTTGGCTGGCATGAACGAAAATAATGATGACCAAAATGCAAATTAAAGCCGCGGGGATAACACCTAATTTCTATAGTTTTTCAGATTTTACGCAAGAACCCTAAATATTTCTGAAATAAAAAGTATTGTATTACTTAGATTGCTCTCTAAAAATTCCCCGTCAATGAAAGTCCCACCAAAAACGATTAAGCTGTTAAGGTGATTAGCCCGGACAAACAAACACACATAGACATGATATTAATAAACACGTGTTTTTTGAGTTTCGGTAAAGAAAAATTTTTATTGCGAAATCACAGACAGACAAACACTCCAATTTTATTTATATGTATAGATAAGGTATAAGGTAAAGAAGTAAAAGAAAGAACTGAATATTCTGAACCCTTATTAAGATATTAAGAGAAATATTAAAACTGTCTTTTACTAAAATGTCTCCTTACTTATTAAAATATCGTTTCCCGCGGTTGCGAAAAGTGGGCTCCATGTGTAGCCTCTGCCTACCCCTTGTATCGGAAAAAGGCGTGATTATATGTAAGTATGTATAAAACTGCCATGAACGAAAATAATGATGACCAAAACGCAAATTAAATCCACGCGTAACGCATCCATCCGCATAGCCCCAAATTTCTACAATTTTTCAGATTTTATGCAGAAACCTTGAATATTTCCGAAACAAAAAGTACCTTAGATCTACTCTCTGAAAAGTCCCCTACCCGCCAATGAAAGTTTCTCGAGATTAGCTTGGACAAACAAACAGACAACAAAAATTTTAAAAACGCGTGTTTAAGTTTTGGTACCCTGCAAATTATTATTTTTTTAATCTCATATGTATTATGAGTTTAAGAAAAAAACTTCATTGCGAAATCACAGACAGACACTCCAATTTTATTATTTGTACGTATTTAAAACACAATTTAAAATAAGTATTTCCAGTAAATGAAAAATGTGTAAACCCAAACCAACTAACGTATAATAATAATTAATAACCCTACAATTATTAAATAAATAAACAAATTTAAAAAGTTTAACGATAAATGTGTTTGTGCCAATTGCTATGAGCAATAAAAAATTATCTAGACTATTCGATTAATAACATGTAGAGTTTTAATAATATAAATATTATCGTGTAGCATTCAGCACCCACAGACTTAAAGACAAATATTTAATATAATTCCGGTGATGTTTTTGCTGCTAGCCGTTGTGGTTTATACAGCTTCATCGGATTGCTGTGTTTAGATGTAATTGTATTATTGGATGAAGACTTCAAAAGATCTGGTTGAATGGGGGGCATTAGTAACATGGGCATAAGATTTAGAAACAGCAGGATGATTAAGTAATACTGCTTTGTGCCATTGTGGTTTTGATCACTTTGTCTGCTAAATTCTGGACAAATTTTATTTATTGCGTAATGATAACCAAAGCAAATAATACATGATGCAGCGTCTTCTTCAACCGAGCATTTATCACCAGTATGGTCTTTTCCACATTTATAACAGCGTGGCTTTGAGCGACACATATTTTTTGTGTACCCATTTATAGCATTGAATTATAGGATATACTTGTATATTACAATTAGTATATTATAATTGTCTACAGTCCACTTAGGCAAAACCTGACCATCAAAAGTAATTACAACAGACTGAGTGTTTCCAAACAGTATTTCCATTAATTTGGGTTTTATAATTTAGTCTTCTAATTTTAAAAATATCTTCGCAACCTGTAGGCACAGTTGTTTGCTAGACCTTCCTCTAGAGACGAATCAGCTGGTACTCCTCGTACCAAGCCCATTCTGACAACATTGAAAGTCGGAACAAAAGCGTTTAAGTTATTTAATATTATATTGTTATTAAGAAAATCATTGGCGTCCTGGTGATTTGAGAAAGAGACAGGGTATCTATTTCTTCCAATTCTTTTAACGCTATCGATCACTATATTTATTTTTTTAGAAAATTGCCAAAGGTTATAATAGGATGCAATATAGAACCATCATATCAGGGGACACTTCTAGACGTTGCACATGTACAACATAAAGAGCTATATTAGTTGGAATATAAAGTTAACGACCAATCTGTTGCTTGGATGTTACAGAATCAATATTAGGTGGTTGAAGTGTTACCTGAGAAGATTGTTCTATATCTGTAATTTTGTTACTATGCAAAGAATTGTTGAAACAGTGACATTCTGTTTCATTATCTATATTATTATTAGACTGCTTCCCATGAAGTTTCTGTTTCTTACGCTAGTTACATTTTTTACAATTTTTTTGGGCGCGAACTCGTTTACGTGACCCGTCGCGGCAAACAGATCCATTCGTGTTCATTCCACTTACATCGTCATTTCAAACCGTAACATAACTAACAACGGGGTGATCCAGGCCAAAACCTGGATCCCGCGCTGCAGTTAGGGGGATCTATCTGACAATAATAAATACTGTGGAGGGTACCTGGTGGCGGTTCCTGGTGGCGGTGTTAGTTTGCTTGTGCACGCTACTGAGGGAGGGCTGGCGGTGCTCTTCAAAAAACTAGGTAATATACACCATTTTTATATTTCGCATGCGGATCTTAGCAAAGTAACTTACCTTCCTTCATTATAATGGATTTCCGCAAAGTAACGCCTGATTCTATTAACTATACTTGTATTAGACAAGATGGAGTATGGTGGTGTTGCCATATTAATTAAAAATTCTCTTCCCTTTGTTATCTTGTCATTTTCTTTCGTCTGTGTTGATAATTTATAAATTTTAGGAAAGGTAACTTGTCTGTTGTTTCAATATATGCTCACAGTGTCACAAATATTATATATAATGAAGTTAATAGTAATATTACAAATTTAAAAAGACCTTTTTTAGTATTGGTTATTTTAATTGCCACCATCAAGCGTGGGGGAGCTCTTCACTAACAGTGATGGTGAACAACTCTTGGAAATATTAGACAATCATAATTTGTGTTTATTAAATACTGGACTTCCTTACACGCCGCTCCTAATGGGAATATAAGTGCAGTAGATTTATCCATATGCACCCCAGATCTAGCCTCTACAATGACTTGGAGCCCTCTTAATTCAAGTTTTGGTAGTGACCACTTTCCTCTTCTTATCTCTACTCCTATTGAATCTCCAATTGAAAGAAAAATAAAACCCCGACTAAAATATAAATTAAAAAATGTTGACTGGGATAGGTTCAAATCATTTATAGAACAGAGGATATTAGAACTTCGCCAACTACGCATGGCAAGGAAGCTGATGCATCCGATGCCTTAAGAAAGAAAATGCTTAGCAGATGTTGCAGATCAAATTTTTCCTACAAAGGTTAATACATCCAAAAAAAACGGGACGAAGAGTGTTCCAAAGCGGCCAAAAGAAGGAAATATGTGGAAAAAATATATGCTCAAGATATGTCTGAGGAAAATTTAAATATTTTACAAAATCTTATTAAAGAGACCCAGAAATTATTCAAGAATAAGAAACGTGAAGGTTGGAGAGCATTTTTGCATCGTTGCCTCCTGTTATTAGTCCTTCACAAGTCTGGAATTGCAAAAGACGTTTTAGGACGCCGTTTAACAGTTTATCCTTCTGTCCTATTCTTTTGTCAATCGCAAATAACTTTATGGACCCTTGTGCACCGCCTACCTTTTGATAACTTAGACATTTTAAATTCTTTATTTTCACTGTCGGGATTGACAGGTGTCCTGTTGAGCATAAAAGATTCTGGTCCAGAGCATAAAGGATTCAGATTCTGTTCGGATACACTTGGAGATAAAGCTGTAGATTATTATTTAAATATTATAAATGCTGCCAAGATGTCCGGGAACACCACTTCATCATAAAAATTACAAGAAATTGTTCCTATACTGAAATCAAATAAACCTATTCATACTGCTTCTTATCGACCTATCGCACTGTCTTCAGTTTTGGTTTTATTTGCTGAACATCTGATAAAAAACAGGTTAGAATGGTATGTAGAAAGTAAGAGATTGCTAGCCGATAGTCAGTTTGGCTTTAGTAAGTCAAGGACTACAATCCACATTTCGAATTTATAATAACAAAATGTGAACGCTTACCGAACATATTGAGATGTCTCACAGGGGTGGAGAGCTCATCCATTTTATCTAAAATTAATAAACAATGCACTTATCAGAAGTGTTCTTGATTACGGTACATTTTTATAGGACAGTGGTAGTGTAATGGGGCTTAAGAAACTGGATACTATCCATTCTAAAGCTCTCAGAGTAGTAACTGGGCCATGAAATCTTCCCCAATTAATGCCTTACAGGTAGAATGCTGTGAGCCGCCCTTCTATTCGAGAAGACAATTTTTGGCTCATAAATTTATGTTTTGCTTAATTAAATTTTCACATCACCCTTTTTTTTCGAAATAACAATTTCTAAATGATATTATTTAAACTTCCCGTTATTGGAGACATAAATCACTTCCATGTCTCATAAAAAGCTACCGTAAATTTCTATCACTACCTACACGTATTCTTCACACTCTTTCTATATCATTGTTTTGATCTGACTGTGTAATTTATGATTTCGGTATAGATAAAGATGACATAGAAGTAGATATTCAATTTAATTATAATCTTAGCGAAGAATGGCACGACTGGCTTTATATTTTTACGAACGTATCCAAATCTGGGATTTCAGAATGCGTAGGTGTTGGTGTTTTTCATTCCCACTCTAAAATTGTTCAAAAAATTAAAATGCTTCAGTTTTTACTGGTGAATGTTTCGGCTTATGAAGCATGGGAACACGTTTATTTAATGAAGCTTTAAAAATAATTATTTTTACGAATTCTAAGAGTGCCTTACAAACAGTAGAAAAATTTAAAAATCCCATTGCCATTGAAATTCGGAAAAAACTTAAATAATTCACACTTAAATGTAATTCAGTTACCTTTTCCTGGATTTCAAGTCATTGTGGCGGAAAGATAATGAAAAAGCTTAAAAACTGGCAAAAGGTGCAGTACACAGTGGAATTAAATTTGCATTCAACAATTATTCCCACGATCTGACTGCCCTGTCTAGAGTGTATCTCCAGGAATCGTGGAATAGACTTTGGACAATGATTTAGACCAAAGGGAGAGCAGTATTTACAATGTACAACTATCTATACCCGATAAACCGTGTTTTTTCAAGGTGTTGTGTTCGAACACATCTGCAAGCATTATTATTCGAATGCGCTTAGGACATGTTTGTACTCAAATTCTCGTCGCACGATTGTAACAAACGATCTTTGTGAGTGTGGAACCGACATCGGGGGTACATTCTATGATCGCACATTTTTTTCTACAATAGTTATACTTACTCTCTTAAAGTTAGAATGCCAACCCGTCTTTCCTGTATCCATATGTATCCCAAAACATATTACAAAGTACTTGTGGAATATATCGTAGCTAATAACATCAAAATATAACAATCTTTATGTCCATCGTCGTCGTCGTCGTTTCAGCCTATCACAAGTCCACTGCTGAAGATAGGCCTCCCCCATAGATAGCCACAAAAGTTTGTAGCTCTCATATTGGAGGGATTTTGCCATAGTTGCCACGCTTGGCAGGCGGGTTGGCAACCGCAGTTTATTTATTCGGATGTTCCAGGAAGATGCTGCTGCCCATCTCCGGGTTTTAATTTCCCTCTATCGACTTTTACGACACTCACGGGATGGGGTGGTAGAATCTCTTAGGCCGCTACGACACACATGTCCATATTTACAATTTACTACTGCCTGTATATATATATATATATATATATATATATATATATATATATATATATATATATATATGTATATATATATATATATATATATATTAAAGTATAAGTTGTTTTCTGTAAATGTATATGTATGTATAAATTTCTATAATAATTGATCGTTTATGTTTTAACTGCAAACTTTGAAACTGGCAAACTATTTTCATAACAAGATAAAATCTCTTTATCTTGTTAACCTTTTCACATCTGACTCTCATGTGGAAAAATTATCTATTATAATTGCACTCGGATCATATAAATACAAATTGTTGAATCTTCGACATTATCCGAGTTGAATTCTCCGTGTCATTACATCGTTTGGAAGGTATTTTTGTTTTTGTGGCATCACCGATATCGTGATCCTGAGATGTTAAATCAATTACACTAGCTATCAGTGCCCTTTAGACCGAAACACAGTAATGTTTGCACATAATAACACTTAGACGACAAAACACTTCTGCTTGGTGGCAGAATAACTTAGGCGGATTCCTTCATAAGAATCTTACCAACAGTAAAATATACAATTTGATTGTTTGAATGTATAAAAATTGGTTTCATCCTTTAGATTTTGCAGATAAGTGAATGAAAATGTGGACCTTAGGTTTGGTAGTAATGTCAGTTGTGTGTGGACTTTTCTATTCACGACAACATATTCTACATACGTCACCAAAACCACCACCTTTAACTGGTAATTTCGCACTCATGAGTCATGCGTATGACATGATTGGAGACAGCGACAGTAAGTACTTTTATTTTTATTTGTTTTAAAAACTTTATTGTTCACCTTGAGTCCACCAATGGCATGACAACAAAGCAACAAATGTAGTGGCAGGTGTATTAATTACAAATGAAAAGTTTAATTTTAAAAAATAACAATTAATTAACCAAACATCTTGAAGATTCTTTTGTTTTGCGCCAATTACGTAAGCTACAGCCGAAGGATTAAAAAAAAACCAAAAGATTTAATAGTTACTTTATTAATTACTTTAATACAAAATTATAATTAATCTTAATTATTACTTTATACTCGTAACTTAAAGAGTATGTCTGGTCGATTTGAATACCAAATACATAATGCCAACCACTTTCCACAGTTCTCATATTTCAGGCACAATGTCATTTGCTGTATCGACAGTTATATTGAACAACTTGTTGGAATTGAAACAAAGCAATATACAGTCTAAATATATAGTCAACAATCCTGGTTCATGTTAGGCATGTAACATCTCCACCCTCAGAACAGCAACTATTTGAGAACGTTTAGCGAAAATGTTGCTGGAACAGATCTCCGGGTCCGGGATACTTCAGGAACAGCATAAGGGCGATCTTCTACATTGATTTTGCCTCTGCTTGATGGTTCTGCATTGATGATTTCGGTACGTCCCCTGTAGCGTCGCAGCGTGATGACAATAATGAAAATAGCTGCGATGAGTAGAAACATATAGAATGGCAACGTGGTATGGTATAACGTTCCTTTTAAGGAGCTCATTTTAATTGGATACTGCATTACTATCTTGTCTTCAATATGATGTAGTCCTTTGAGATCAATAGAATTAAGTTTAAGGTGTGGAATGCTGTCATCATTTTTAATATTGTAGTCCTTAGGTATTTCAGTGATTTTCAGGAGCTGTCCCTTAATTTCATTATTTATATTTATGATGGTGAATTTTTCAGTGCGCAGATAACAGTTTTGCGGGATAGTAGCTAGGTAACTTCCTGATAGGGTTATGTATTCTTGACGTTCACATTGTAGTTCCACTTTTGTAGGGCGTGGGAAGATGAGGGTGTAATGTTTATCATCTAGCTGCTCCATTGCTTCTTTTGTGAGGGAGATCTTTGTTGGTGAGCATGATTTGTCCAAAAACTGTCGCATGATGAGATTTTGGATGCAGTCAGGGCGTTCCCGTGGCTGGTGATTGAGGCTCTCCTCGCAGAGATAATAATGATTGAACTTCGGGCATTCAGCCTCCATGTACATGAAAGATTTCCCGTTAGTTGCAATAAAAGGATATGGAGGGATAAAGGTTTGATAGAATTTATTAGGGACAATAGAAAGTTTAAATAGATCAAAGTTATCAGGGGTGACTATCGGGAATTTAAAAACAATTACTATTCTTCTACCGCTAAAATAAGAGCCTGCCTTAATAATATTATAATATTCTCTTAGGTCGTTATCTACTATCTCATTCTTACTGTAGATAGTTCTAAGTTGACTTATCATACTTCTTAAATTTTCTATTCCTAATATACTATGGTGAGTGCTCGATGCACGCACAAATGCTAATACATTTTCTAACCTATTTAATTCTAAAGATATATCATCAGTATTCTCACTGATAATTGCTAATAGCTGTGCAAATTTTGCATATTTAAGAAGACTGCTATCAGCATAAGCTTTCTTGTCTAAAATTAATTCTAGTGTATTATTTATCTTTTTCTGATTTTCTGCAATATTCGTAATTAATGTAGTATATTGGGTTATCCAATCTTTATTAAGGCTAATATGGTCATTGAATTCAGACAACATCTTATGCTCGTTTTTTTCTAAGATTTTTATGGCAGTAACATATCGCTCAGCATCTGAATGATCCAAGTTACCGGTAATGCTTTTAATGATAGACCCTAAACCATCAATAAGACCTCTTTTACTACGGTTAGGTTGTAAACTTTTTAGCTGGAGATTTATTTTAATGAGTTTATTTTTAAGATAGTCAATTTGAAGTTCATATAAAGCTAAAGTATCATTTTCTAGTTTGCTCCTAAAATAATCTATCTGATTATGTATAGAGTCAAGTCGATTGTCTATGTCCGATAATTCCACATATTGTAGAAAAGAGTGATAGTGGCTGGTAAGTTTGGCTTGGCCAACCTTAAAAGGTAAAAGTCCTGGTCCATTGTCTAAATTTTCAAGTCTTATGTCCAGTGCCAGCGCCAGGTGAAGGATTAGTACCAGTCGGATCCTGTAACAATTTGGATGTCTTAGGTATGTGTTTCAGTCGAGATTTGGCAATGGGTCCTTTCTTTTTTGATGTAAATATATGGATAGGGAGGTCGGCAAGGACAGTGTCTTGAGTAAATCGTGTTGCCAATTTTTGTCTTTCCGCGAAAGGATTTTTGATAAAAACTTGCTGATCGTTTTGATATTCTACTTCGGGCTCGCGATTTTTGTTCCTATTATTCATTAAGTTAATACGGTCGACTACTGTGGATTCATTAATCAATTCATAAACTGTTTTCATCTGGTCTCGGTGCGTTAAAATGTATTGTTGCAACAGATGTTCATTCGGATTAAAATCTAAGGGGTCTCTGGGATCAAAATGTCCCCTTATTATGTCATGTGGTCTACATTTAGTAAAGCTATGAACAGAACTATTGTATGCTAATATCGCGTAAGGCATCTGGTTAACTACCGGTTCATCTTTTCGTTTTAGTCTTAGTATGCGTAGATGTTCTAATAATGTCGAGTGAAAACATTCTATAATACCATTGTCATTCGGCGAATTCGCTAAAGTCCTATGGTGATTAATTTTGTGTAGTCGTATGAATTCAGCAAACAGTTGGTTCGTGAACTCAGTTCCGTTGTCAGTTATTAAAGTCAAGGGTAGTCCGTGATGTGTACAGTAGTTCAACAGTCCTTGTACAATGCTGACTGCTGTACCATCTCTCAAATGGTAGGCTTGTCCATACTTCGAGAAAGAGTCTACAAAGGTCAAATATTTTTCAGTCTGTGCTGTAAACAGGTCCATATGTACTATTTCTAAGGGCTTGGTTGCTGGTAGTACGATATTAAACTGGGGTCTGATAGGATTTCTGTCATATTTAGTCTGGCCACAGACTGTACATTCGTTAATGTACTTGCCTATTTCTTCCTTAATCTTTGGCCAGTAGTAACGACGAGATAAAGCTAGATAGCATTCATTAATGCCCCTGTGATTCGTCTTCCCTTCGTGATAGCGTTTTATAATTTCCTGTTGTCTTAGATATTCTTTTACATCTTCTAGCTCAGTTTTTGCTAAAACTAAGTTCATAGAAGAGTTCTTAAAATTGTTTTGGATAATAGGTATGATAGAATACATGCAATACCTTAGGTAGGAATGATTTTGAGAGCAGGTTTGACTTTAGGATTTACGTAATCTTTTATGGCGTTAACTACGTCTTGCTCCAAGGAAGATTCTGATACTTGTATGAATGTTCGGGTGTGTGTATCAAATGGCTTTAAAACTGTCGTACGTCGTTTATAGTCTCCTACTATAGTGAAGCAAATCTGTGAATGAAATTTATTTAAGGGTTCGTCAGTTATTGGGATCTCGAGAATAGGATTCTCGAGACTAGTATGTGCGGTGGCTGTTGAAGATCCTGAATTCGGTCTTTGCGAATGTTGAACTACCAGTGAATCAATTTCCGAAAGGAATGATTCAATCTCTTCATTATTAATTTCTACTCGTGATAGGGCATCTGCGTTAGTGTTAGACTTTCCCTTCTTATAGATTATAGTGTAGTTGTACTCACTAAGTTTAAGTCTCCATCGTGTCAGCCTTGAGGTTGGCTCCTTAAGATTCATTATCCACTGCAAGGGCTTGTGGTCAGTCAGAATCTTAAATTTACGACCAAATAGATAGGGTCTAAAGTACTTAGTGGCCCATACTATGGCTAAAAGCTCCTTTTCAATAGTGGAATAATTCAGTTCACTGTCATTCAATGTCCTGGATGCATAACAAATAGGTTTGTCAGATGCAATGGGTCCTTGGGAAAGTACAGCTCCCAATGCCACGTTGGAGGCGTCTGTTGTCAAAATGAATTCTTTGTCAAATTCAGGGTACTGTAGAATTGGGTCGTTAGTTAATAACTTCTTACATTTCTCAAAACAGTTAACGTAATCTGAATCTAGTGTAATCTTATTAGATTTTTTAAGGCATTTAGTCATGGGCTTTGTTATTCGTGCAAAGTCAGGTATGAACTTCCTATAGTATCCTAAGAGTCCCAAAAATTGCTTTATTTCTTAGTTGGTTTTAGGCAATGGATATTTATGAATAGCTGCAATTTTATCTGGATTGGTGTTGATACCCTCACTACTGATTATGTGACCAAGATAAGCAGTTTCCAACTGTAAAAATTCGGATTTGTCCATCTGAATTTTAAAGTTAGATTCCTGCAATCTTATGAACACTTTCTCAAGATTTATCATGTGTTCCTGTAAAGATGTGCTAAAGACGATAATATCGTCGAGATAAACGAGGCAGATCTCATTTTGCAGTCCTCTAAGAACGTTATCCATCACCCGTTGAAAAGTAGATGGTGAGTTCTTGAGCCCCATGGGCATACGAAGAAATTCAAAATGCCCATGCTCTACGTTAAAGGCAGTTTTCGATATGTCATCAGGATTCATCTCAACTTGATAAAAGCCTGATGCAAGGTCTAAGGTCGTAAAGTACTGGTATCTACCGAGTTTATCTAAGACGTCTGTTATGTTGGGTATAGGATATTTATTGTCAATGGTCTTGTCATTCAGTTTGCGAAAATCTACAACTAATCTCCATTTTTCCTTGCCAGAATATGTATGTATACGTATGATGCCTTGTTCCAGCATCTTAGTAATCTGATCCCTAACTTCTTGTCGGTGTACGTCAGTCGTCCTAATACTGTGTTTAATTTTGTTCGTATAAGTTAGAGTTTCTCCTTCGATATAAAATAAATCCGAAAAGTGCGCACATAACGTCTCCAAATTAGCTTTCTCTTCGACGTTTAAATGTTTAGTACGAAGTCTCTGTAAAACGTACCTACCACTTTGATGGACCTATAAATCCATCAAAGTGGTTGTGAAATTTGTAGATGAATAGTTTGATATTTTTTTGTTGTCCAAATTCCATAAAATGTGGTATAGTTATGGAATGATCATGAACGCTTATCGTACACGAATTGGTGACTTCAAAAGGGTCGTAGGTTCTAGGCACATGTGAAAAATATTTATCGGCAGCCTCGGGGCTTATAAATGATTGATTTGCGCCTGTGTCTACAAGTAATTTAAGTGGCGGGTTCAATGTCTGGATATAGCATAATTCTTTTCTAGACTGTAAATTAAATTCTATTTTAGTTCTCCGTTGGATCGGCCTTTCGAAAAATCCTGCTCTTTATGGCTATTGGAAAGTTGCGCGGACTCAACATTATTTGAGTTAGTCGGTTCATCGTTACATAATTGAGGGTCGTTTTGGGGGTCATAATAGTACTGCTGTTCTGTCTGGTAATCGTAATAATTACCATAGTCTGGTTCTGTACAATAATATGCTGTTCGTAATAATAGTCAGGGTAGTAATAGTCATTGTAGTCATTTGTCTCATTAAAATTCATCTCCTTAGTCTTAAAATAATTAGAAGGAGGCGGATTACCATATTTTCGCCAATCATGACCTTGTATAGTAGGTGGCACAGCATAACCCCTTGTTTCGCTGTGACATAACTTACCCCGCTCATTGGTTTTGGTCCTTGATTATGAGGAGGTGCCATCCCAGGAGGGATTCTAAATCCGCTGTTGTGAGAATTATAATTAGGTAAGGGTGCTCGGAACATCTGCTGCATACGAGTTGGTTGCATGGGCGTACGCTGTAGGGGTTGAAATTGGAAAGCAGGACGCCAATGCTGTGACTGTTGAGGCACTAGCGCGGGCGAGGGCATAGGCCTCTGCCAGCTTGGCCCAGGAGTGCCATAGTTAAATCCGTTAGCGAAATTATGAACTAAGGACGGTACCTTTGGTAGCGGATGCGCCTGCGTGGATGGATGTCGCCTGATAGAGGCGGACTCATTCCTCTGCTGTAGGTACATGACATTCAACTCTTCCTGAACAAATTCTAAAGCCTTTTCTATGCTCATGGGTCTCATACACCGTATACGGGACCCAAGAGGTTCCTTAAGACCTCGTCCGTAAGACTGCATTGTTAACTTTCGATATAAATCGCGCTTTGCTTCCACGGTGGTGGTTAAATTCTCGTGAAGTGATACGTCATTATAGTGCTGAAAAGGGTTGGGCATCTGTCATAAAATTCCTGAGGGGTGTCGTTCCCTTGAGTGACCAGTGACAGGTCATTATATAGGGCAGTTTCATCCCTTTGATCAGCAAAATTGTTAATAAGAGCGTTTCTTATACCTGCCCAATTTTCAGGGATGCCGTTAGAGTTAATGGTCCTGGCCGCAGGACCCGTTATTTTATTTAATATACCGTTTATAAGGCATAAATTACTGAACTCGGAAGCTGGATCATTTTTAATAAATTGAACAACGAGCTGATCGCAGTTTCTTATAAATCTGGTCAAGACATTTGGATTCCCAGACCTTAACCCAATAGAACATCTCTGGGATGACCTAAAACGGTGCGTGCGAGCTCGAGATCGAGCTCGAGATCGAGCTCCAGCCACTCTTCAAGAGCTCCAAGATGCGGTACTTGAAGAGTGGGAACAAATACTCCAAGAGGCTGTTGCGATCCTTGTAAGGTCCATGAAAGATCGCATGGAAGCCGTTATCAAGGCAAGGGGTGGTAACACTAGGTTTTAAGAACTTTTTTTGTATTTATTAAATTTTTTTTTAAATTATTAATTTGCAAATTTGTACATACCCTGTCTTTTTCTCTAATTTCTCTTTCGTCTCGTTATAAAAGTAAAATTTAATTAAAATTCCTGAAAGCTAATGAAATTACCTTTCGAATGATACCCTCAAACCACAATATTACCATTGGCCTGTTGTGTTAAAATAGTATTTAAATTATTTTTTTCGGGTGTGCGATTTTTTTTGACGCCGAGTGTATATCAACAGCATACGGGATATAGGTTTGAAGGGAGATATTACTCTATATGCTGACGACACTAGCCTATTTTACTTTCGTCACTCAATTCACACGGCTGTGGCAGATGCACAAAATGACTTAAGTATGTTAAATGTTTGGTTTAAGTGCAATTTACTTACAATTAATATTTCAAAAACGAATTATATAATTTTTTCAGCAAAATACAAAAACAATCCTAATAATTTAGCATTAGAAATAGATAATCAGTCAATAACAAAGGTACGACAGGAAAAATTTCTCGGGTTAATTTTAGATGCATTTTTGACGTGGAAACCACACATTAATAAAGTAAAATCAAAATTATGTTCCCTCACCGGAGTATTACGTGGCATTGTGCGATGTCTCCCACACGAAATACGTTACACCATATACAACTCGCTTGTCAAACCACACAGATTATCTCATAGAAATTTGGGGCAGCAAAAACAAATCTAGAAATAATACAAATTGCACAAAATAAACTACTTAAAGTATTGTTTAACTATGATTTTCATACTCCTACCAAAAAGAAACAAAAATAATGAATATTACGCAAACCTATATATATAACACATGTTTATTAATTCGTAGAATACTGAACAATGATATACACACACAGATGAGCTTCACGAAAAAGCACCAATCACAACGGATACGATAAAGAAATGCAAATGATTTAAATTTACATTTACCGCGAACAAATTACGGCAAAAAGGCCTTCTGTACGGGGGGGGGGGGGGAATATATAATAAACTACCAAAAGACATTAAAGAATGTAAAACACATTATATTTTTAAAAAAAGTCATTAAAGCATTATATTACAAAATTATAAAAATTACAAATACATTTAATTTAATTTTGTTCATAATAGTTTCAAAATAATAAAGTTCATACAGCATCAAACATTAGTTTTAGTATCGCACTTAAGCCATTAAAGTGATTAATACGCTGTAGAATCATGTTACTAAAAATACTACTTCTAATAATAAAAAAAATACCTTTCAATAAAAATACAAAAAAAAATATTAAAATATGTCCCTTCTAGTGAAGCTTATCTTTGTGTCTATGTAAGTGTTTGCTTCGAAAGACCGCATATTTCTTTGTGATGCAAAATATTTTCTACGACTACCTTATTTATGTTAGTAATATTCTGTTTTTGTGTATTTTACGTTCGTTATCCATATATTAATGTAAAACACATTTGTATGTAATTTCTCACGTAAGTGAATTAATTTCTTATGGGAAATAAATAAATTCTTAACCTCATTTATTTTGCGAATCAGTGTAATACTTTAAATGAGTATTATGAAAGTAAATCTATATTGAAAAAATCTATTCTATTGTTTTTGTTCATAAAAGTATATTACAAAATAAAACGAACAAACATATGTAGTAGACAGTATATTACAAAATAAAAATAAAACACATAGGGCGTTTTCGAATCCAATCATGTGACTTTTTTTTGGATTTTTGGTATGTATCTTTTTTTGTTCCAATCACATGAGAAGTACTGGATAGATTTATCTCACAGACCGAGATATTTTTTACATACATACAGTCACACCTTCTTCCTATATAAGGGGTATGAAGAAGCCATTCACGTGGGTTTCCCATTGGGGTAGGCAGAGAGCACATCTTTCCGCTTCTTCTACTTTCATTAGTGTTTTCATGCATGCTCGCCGGTTGCGGATACTTGTGACGTGGGTTTTCCTTATAACAACTTCAATTTGATCGTGATACGTTCGCCTGCGTCGACCCTAACGAACTTGCTCAATAACACTCGCCTCATTAATCAGTTTCGTCAACCTTGTTTCATCCGTCCTCTTTACGTGTCCAAACCATCTAAGCATCCCTTTCTCTACCTTTGTCACTACATCTTCTACCACACCGCGACGTTCCCTTATTACGCTGTTCCTCACTTTGTACATCAAAGTCACTCCAGCTACATTTCTCAAACTTTCCATTTCCACAGCATTAATCTTATTTCCATGCTTCTTCTTCCAGAAGAAGTTATAAACTATTGCCATAACAAGATAAAATCTGTTAATCTTGTTAACCTTTTCACACGAGACTCGTGTGAAAAGGTTATCTATGCTTAGAAATGTATTATGATACATTTTTTTATCTTGTTATGGCAATAATTTATAGATAAACAATAAATTATTATAATTTTTCAATAGATAACCTTAACCTGTACTCGGATGATATAAATACAAATTGTTGAATCTTCGACATTATCCGAGTTGAATTCTCCGTGTCGTGACATCGTTTGTAAGGTATTTTTGTTTTAGTTACATTTTGTACATTTTTAATATATTTACGTATGTATGATATACATTGTTCTAGCGTTGAATTTTCCGTACAAAATAGAGAGTAAACCAGTATTACAAAAATATCGGAAAATTAACACTTGTCATTTCAGATCCTAACTAGAAAAGATTGTGTACACTGAATAGTTTTTTATGGAAGGAAATGACGATATGAGCAAATCACGGTAACTACGTAACTACTATACTATGTAACGTTTGTCCATAACAAATGCGTGTCACTCAGATAATTTCAGTGTGGCATCACTGATATCGTGATCCTGAGATATCAGTTCTTCAGTCTTATATGCCTAGCAATTACACTAGCTAGCCTTTAGACCGAAACACAGTAATGTTTGCACATAGTAACACTTAGACGACAGAACACTTCTGCTTGGTGGTAGAATAACTTAGGCGGATTCCTTCATAGGAATCTTACCAACAGTAAAATATACAATTTGATTGTTTGAATGTATAAAAATTGGTTTCATCCTTTAGATTTTGCAGATAAGTGAACGAAAATGTGGACCTTAGGTTTGGTAGTAATGTCAGTTGTGTGTGGACTTTTCTATTCACGACAACATATTCTACATACGTCACCAAAACCACCACCTTTTACTGGTAATTTCGCACTCATGAGTCATGCGTATGACATGATTGGAGACAGCGACAGTAAGTACTTTTATTTTTATTTGTTTTAAAAACTTTATTGTTCACCTTGAGTCCGCCAATGGCATGACAACAAAGCAACAAATGTAGTGGCAGGTGTATTAATTACAAATGAAAGGTGTAATTAAAAAAATGACTATTAATTAACAAAACAAACCAAACAAACATCTTGAAGATTCTCATGTTTCGCGCCTTTCTTATATCTTCGGGCAAACAGTCCCAGAGAGGTATTGTCTGAACAGTAAATCAGTTGCCAATAAATATAAGTGCGGTGAGATGGAACACTGATCTTAAGATTAGATGAAGAACATAGGGTTCATCCCTATGAGTTAAAGAAAGATACTGAAATTTATCCAGAAGATAAGAAGGAGAATATACAGATAATTTCAGATGTAATATAAAAAAAAGTAAAGTAAAGTTTCAGCCTATAAATGTCCCACTGCTGAGCACAGGCCTCCTCTCATTTCTGAGAGGGTTTTAGAGCTGGCGGACTTCACATGTCTTCGAAATATTTTTTATTTCTCAGACATGCAGGTTTCCTCACGATGTTTTCCTTCACCGCGGAGCACGTGGTAAATCAGCACTTAAAATTGCAATTAATAATTTTGGTGGTGCCGGCACCGGGAATCGAACCCTGGTCACTCGCGTGCTATGAAATTTAAAGCGAGCGCCTAGCCCCTGAGCTACCACGGCTATTATATATAGACCAAACAAAATTCTGAAGTGACACCTCTATTCAATAGTGAGCCATTTAAGGCGAATACGATATTAAGATTTTTTTTAAAGAATACTAGCAATGTATTAACATATATTATTAACTAATATTCCACTTAACCACTCCAACTGAGCTTATGAGCTTGTGCTAAGAGACGGTTCACGACAATAGCCGAATGGTGGTCTCGATCCTGTGACCTCATGTTTCGCAGCCCGTACTCTAAAAAATTAGAGTATTATTTAATTATTATATTATTATTGAGAAATATGGTAAGATTTACGAAGACCGGAAACAAAATCTAATACAGTTGTTAAAGGAGGCGCTAGCTTTTTAGTTTTTCTAGCTTGTTCAGAAGATCCTGATTCAGCTTTGCGTAATAAACAACTACTGCACAAGAATGAGCATTGTCTTATACGACTTTCTTTTACCAAAGTCATTGTATTGTCTATAAATTAGCCGAGATTTTTTACATAATTAGAGAAGGGAATTAAAATACCATTGTAATAAAAGGAAGTCAAGCCTACGAAATCGGTTTTAGTCAATATTCTCGAGTAATCTATAATCACAGCTTGGCAGTTCGTAGCATTCACTGAATATCCGAAGTGCGATGACCAGTGATAAACCACTTTCAGGTTCTTATTCAGTTTTGTAACCGCACCATGCAGTTCATTCATATCTTAAAGGTAAACATAAACTTAAAGGTCGCCCACAGACGATACGCACAATAGATAATGGATGTGACAGAGTTAAACTTTGTGTAGTGCCGTACTCGAGATTTAGCCACTGGGAGGTATAACGGTATCTTCCGCATATTGTCAAAAGTGACAAAGACAACGCGTAAATTTTCATGATTGCAGAATTGGTATCCCGAAATATAAAATACAGATCATAAAGCGTTTAAAGCATTTTATTGATATTAATTTTAATTAAAACCTTTTTGAGGAATACAACACGTATTTATTATTATAAATCTAAGTGTGCCTTAATATTGTGATACTCTTAATAAATTCGGCTGTATGATAGTAAATCATAGGCGTGATGATAAATGTGTATAAATTCATAATGGTGGTAATGTCGATATAAGGGAATTGGAAGCGTGTTAACTAGGGAGATACCTTGAATTGGAATTTCAAGGCATTCCATAAGTGGCGGAAGAACCTTCTCGAAAAACGCCAGACGGCCTCACACACCGTTGACGGACAGCAGTGTCTAAGGTGCTGGCGTCTGGTATTGCGATTGCCAATCCGTCAGTCGAGCATGGTGAAGCATGATGAGCAAAAGCTGACGGTTATGATATTAAAATATATTCCCATTTTAATTTCATCGTCACCGAGATGGAACGTCTGCCCATAACAAAAGGTGGTCTGGGTGACATCAGTTGATACGTCCCATATGCTTAGTAATTACGCTAGCTGTCAGTGCCCTTGAAAGCGAAACATAGTAATGTTTGCACACTACTGCTTCACAGCAGAATAAATGGCCCTGGGGTGGTATCTACCCTGGACGGATTATTGCAAAGAATTTCTACCAGCAGTAAATCTCACACTCTCAGGTAAAATAGGTAGGCTGATGGTCTCAACGGGCTGGCGCTCGCTTGAAATTTCTTAGTGTGAGAGATACTTCAACTTGATCCTCGGTACCGGCACCTCGAAAATTGTTCTGTAATTTTAAGTGCTGATTGATCACGTGCTCAGCGGTGAAGGTAAGGAACGTGAGAAAGGATGTAGGTCTGAGGAATAAAAATATTTTGAGGACATCTGAAGTGCACCAACCAGCATTGGTGCAGTATGGCGGACTTTTTCCAGCTCCAAGGACCTCTCAAAAATGAAAAGAAGCCTGTGCTCAGTAGTGGGACATTCATAGGCTGTTACTTTACTTTCTTTACATGTTTCCTTGGAATCTCAAAGTGTAAGTAAGTATCAGTGTGTGTGTGCGTGTTGTGTATCGTGCCGTGAATCTCTGCTACTTCGAACATTTAGTAACGTGATCATCCGATCTAAAATATAAATTATATCAGTTTACTTAAATACTGTGTATTTCATTATTCTTAGCTTATGTTCACTGAATATTTAATTGAAATTTTCATTTTCAGATAAACTGTTGAAACGCATCTAACATTCCAGACGGCTACTGAAATATAAAAATAATTATTTTGTAACATATTTGTATAAGTGATAAAAAATGTGTAATTTTGTAATGAATTAAACACTTAAAAATGTTTTATCGCACTATTTTTTAAATCCTTGTAGATTAAGTTATAGTTTTTATTATTCTCCTCTCACACAATTTTTTTGGTAATCTGTGTGACATGTTTTCTGAAATGGATATGTCGATTTTCTTGATATGATTTTACTCTTAAAGGAAACTTTAAATAGTGCTAACTTTAAATAGCAGTGGTGTGCAAACATTACTGTGTTTCGGTTTGAAGGGCACTGTGAGCTAACGTAATCACAGGGCATATGAGACTAAAGGACTTATGTCTCAGAGTGATGGGCACAGTGTGGTGTCACACAGACATTTTCTGGGTGACACAGTATTTGTTATGGGCAGACGTTGCACTTACCATCAGGTGGACGTTTTGCTCGTTTCATCACTTTATCCAATAAAAACAAAACCTTTTATTCCCATTTAGTAAATAAATATGAAGAAAAAATACTTTTGAAGGTGGTAGGATTTCTATGTAGAAATTCGTCTAGGTAGGTACCACCCAATAAAAGAATTTTTTACTTTATTACTCAAAATTTTGGATTATCTAGTATATTATTATTTCTTAGTTTTAAATTATGATTGTCACTTTTCTTCGGAAATAGTGATTTAAATTTACGTATATGCATAACGTTTTCATAAACATATTGGCATGTAAAAGTAAAAATATGAATTTCTTTAAATAGTTCCCATAGGGAATCAAAAGACCGTATATTATAGATTGCGCGGACTGCTCTTTTCTGCAAAGTCAAGATTTTATCCACGTCAGCGTATGAGACAGTACTGATGTCTCAGTGTGACGGGTGCAGTGTGGCGTCAGACAGAAATGTTCTGGGTGACACAGCATTTGTTTTGGGCAGTCAACGTTTCGCTCGTTTCTCTTTATCCAAAATAAAAAAATATGAGTACAAAATTGTCCAAATGGGGGGAGGGAATTTATGATTTGCAACAATTAGACCATAATTAGATTAAAACAAATAGCTTCCAGTTTTACTGCTTAATGTATGTAAATTATCGTGTGATGGTGGTTACCGTTTGGTGGCGGCTTATGAGAATCTACCACCCCATCTCATCCCGTGGGTGTCGTAAAAGTCGACAGAGGGAAAATTAAAACCAGAAGATGGGCCTGCTGCCATTCTTATCTTGTTTTCTTTAGCATAATGTCTAATCGTTCTTAGCTATGGGAAAATGCAATATATTGGTTTTGCAAAATAGGTCCATAGATATCCAAAAATTGTATATGAATAAGTTATGTATATACATCATCAGTTTTTTTTTGGGCGGTAGGTGTGAAATAGTCAACACATCTTATTGAGAACAAATTTTAATAAAATTAAGAAATACTTTAAAAGACTAAAACTTTACAATATTTATGTTGTAAATTAACTAATTCTATACCCTACCAGCCATCCAGTGTTTTCTCTGCAAACAACAAGCTCTACACCAAATTATAGCACTTTACTTTCACTGCACTGTTGTCACATAACCTACAATACCTACAAGATGGAAGCAGTCATTCAAAAATCACTGTCACAGATGAGATCTATGTTTATTGACACCATGGAGGAATTTGAGGGGAAGCTACTGAAGACTCAGTCTCCAATCACTGATACAGCAGCTTTGGCAAATGAATTTTCTATCTTCAAAGCCTATGTTATTCGATCGCTACGTGCTCTGCAAGACCAAATATCAATGCTTGGTCGGGAAGTTGACAATCTGGAGATGCGAGGCAGACGTAAAATTCTTCTCTTTCATGGTGTGCCTGAAGACAATCAAGAAAACCTTCTAGATGTTGTGGTGAAGGCAGTGGTAGGCAAGCTGAAACAGCCTGGCTTTACCGAGGCCAATATCAGCCGGTGTCACAGAATGGGCCGATCCATATCTAACCGGCCCCGTCCCATACTCTGTAAGTTCAAAGAGGTTTCTGTTCGGGACAAGATTTGGTCATCAAAATCTTCCTTGAAGAGTACAGGTATAACGCTGTCAGAATTTTTGACGAAGTCTCGTCATGAGGCATTTATGGAGGCGCGAAAACGTTTTGGAGTAACCCAATGTTGGACGCGACAAGGTTTCGTTTTCGTGCTTGGGCCTGATGGGAATCGCCACCGTGTATCAAATATTGAAGAGTTGGACGGAATCCCCCAAGCAACAACTTCAAAGCCAGGGCCGGTGCCAGCGCCTACATCGTCCTTAACAGCGTCCGTAATTGCTGCTCCGTCTAAAACCAGACGTGCAGCGACTTCTCGAAAATAGTATAGGCCATATACAGCCCGGTAAATTGTTTATACTTATATGATTTTAATTTGTTAGTCTCTGATATATACTTAAATTTTACTTTCTATTTCACTTTTAAAATATCTTGTTTACCTATAATGTTTTAGCGGTACCTTGCTTATTGTTTTTATTTAACTTCACACTTTAAATAACTTCAAGTTGACATTGACAGTTTGACACGTTATGTCAGTTGTCAAAACAATAATATTGCCCGTGTATTCTTTTACGTTCCGTTTCTAGTTGAGGAAAGATTTGTAGTGCCCAAGATTAGTAGATAAAATAGCCCAGCTTGTAGTATGTAGTAGAGTTTGTTTAATATAGTTAACTGTTACTTTTTTTAGATTAATTTTACTGAATTTATGTAACCTTTGTTTTATGTAGCTGGCGGGTGTACATAATTGAGAAGTAAATCTTTGTATTTTTAAGTTATTATTAAATAGATATTTATTGTTTATATTTTATATACATATATTGTGTATTTTATGCATATTTATACAGTCACGACGTATTATGAGTGATAGTGATATTGATGGTTTCGTGTCTTGTTCCTCATCAGTTGGAAATGGCTCTGATGATAGTTTCAGCAGCATCCCTACTCTTCATGATACCCTGTACACCACTTTCAGTGACGTTCCAAAAATTTTAATGTGGTACATATTAATGCACAAAGCGTTCCGGCACACTTTACAAATATGCTCGCATCATTTACTTTAAAAAGCATTCATGCTATTCTTGTCTCAGAGTCCTGGTTGAAACCCTGTTTGTCCTCTACTACTTACACGCTTCCAGGCTTTCAACTTATACGTAATGATCGCACTGGAATGGGTGGAGGTGGTGTTGCCATATATCTTCGTTCTAATATTCCTTTCACCATCATCAATATGTCAGCACAGCCTCCCCCTTCAGATGCCGGTGAACATCTATTTATACAAGTCTCCCTCTCTAGTCGCAAAGTCCTTCTAGGTGTTTACTACTCCCCGTCATTGCGTGTAAATTTTTTCTCCTCTTTCGAAAAGCTAGTCGAGGAACTCACACCATTACATGACCACACCATTATCATGGGTGATTTCAATACGTGTCTATTTAAGCATGATTCTCGCTCCACTTCGCTAAAAAGTATTGTTCAAGGTAGTAACTTATCTATTCTGCCTTCGGGTACAACTCATCATTTACCAAATTGTCAACCATCCCTTCTGGATCTAATAATAGTATCTTCTCCAGTTCATGCCGCTAAGTACGGCCAGTGTCCGGCGGATGAATTTTCTTATCACGACTTACTATTTCTTTCGTATAAAATTCGACCTCCTAAAGAAAAACCTAAAATTCTTCTTCTGCGTAATTTTGGTGGTATGGATGTGGAGTCTTTGCGTAATGATGCACGAAACGCTGACTGGTCTGAGGTTTTTAACGCTGAGTCAATGGATGAAAAGGTGGACTGTTTTAATAGCATTTTGACTAATCTCTATGATGTCCATGCTCCCGTACGAGCAGTCAAGATGAAGCATCTTCCTGCACCTTGGCTTACGGAACAAATACGAGCTGTAATGCATAAAAAACTCGCTGCGAAGGCTAGATACAAACGAACTCCGACCAGCGAGAATAAAGTGAAGTATGCTGAAATAAGAAATCACTGCAACAAGGTGTGTAGGGATGCACAACGCCGATTTATCCATAAATCTGTAAAGAATAACGATTCTGCAAAAGTATGGTCTTTTCTTCGGTCATTAGGAGTTGGAAAATCCCGAATAAGTAATATTCCTAAAGACTTAGATTTAAACTCATTGAACCTTCACTTCTCCTCTTCTCACAATCTTGATTTACTTATTAAAAATCAAACTTTAGATTTTCTTTCTGCTTTACCAACTCCTGACTTTCCACCTTTTTTCTTTCGCCAATTTACTGATTGTGATGTTAAAAAGAGCATATCATCCATATCATCGAATGCGGTCGGAAGCGACAGCATTAGTAAAAAAATGATAGTACCCATCCTCGACGACATTGTCCACGTCCTATCCCACCTACTTAACTTCTCGATCGCCGAGGGAATTTTCCCAAGTGCGTGGAAGGAGGCTCAAGTGACTCCTTTTCCCAAAAAGCCTAATCCGTCTATGTTTTCTGATTTCCGTCCTATCTCGATACTCCCGTTCCTATCTAAAGTCCTAGAGCGCCTTGTTCAACAGCAACTCTGTCTCTTTCTTAACACAAATAACTTGCTTAATCCTTTCCAGTCCGGTTTTCGCCCAGGTCACAGTACATCCACAACTCTCATCAAAATTACTGATGATATAAGAAACAATATGGATAATAAACAAGTCACTGTACTGGCACTGCTGGATTTCAGCAATGCCTTTAATAACGTTGACTTTGATATATTATTAGCACTTCTATGCTCTCTTAACATATCTCCAACAGTAATTGGGTGGTTTCGTAGTTACCTGTTCGGTCGCCGGCAACGTATTTGTATTGACTATTCATTATCTTCTTGGTGTCAATTGAGTGCCGGTGTACCTCAGGGCGGCGTTTTGTCTCCTATTCTCTTTGCTATCTTCATTAACTCTATCTCCAATCAACTATCTTCTTCCTACCACCTCTATGCAGATGATTTACAAATCTACACGCAGGCTCCCGTTGAGCTTTTGTGCGAAGCCATTACTTGCACTAATTTAAATCTGCAACGCATCCTTGAGTGGAGCAAGTCCTATGGCCTGAAAGTAAATGCCAGCAAAACTCAGGTCATAGTTATAGGCAGCTCAAGGATGATTGCCAAGGTTGACTGGGGCTGCCTTCCGAATGTCGAATTTGATGGAACTGTCATAGAGATTAGTAAAACTGTGAAAAATTTGGGTGTCGTTATGGATAGGCAGCTGTCGTGGGGACCTCAACTAGCAGCGGTTAGCCGAAAGACCTTTGCTGCAGCTGCCTCTCTGAAACGGCTGCGAAACTTCCTTCCAACTTCCACTAAAATTACGCTCGCACAATCACTATTGCTCCCTATTCTCGACTACGCCGATGCCTGCTATCCCGATTTAACCGAAGACCAACTTAATAAACTTGAGCGGCTCCAAAATTTCGTCATCCGTTTCATATTTGGCCTTCGCAAATATGATCATGTTTCTGAATATCGCCACAGGCTCAAGTGGTTACCTATTCGCCTTCGCCGGAATGCACACATCCTTTCTCTTCTCTACACCATCATTTTTATTCCCTCCTCCCCGATTTACCTTAAGGAACGTTTTGAGTTTCTCCATCTCTCCAATCCTCGATCCTTGCGCTCCTCTGAAACTCTTCAGTTAAAAACTCCTGTCCATTCCACAGTTCTCTATGGTAATTCTTTCACGCTGCAGGCTACAAAACTGTGGAATGCTCTTCCTATCTCTATCCGACATGCCAAATCTCTCCCCACTTTTAAAACCCTGGTTGCTGAACACTATCTGTCATTGCTAAACACGTCGTCTTAATACCTATGTCTTGTTATTTACTTTAATTATTTTTGTATTTATGTGTATTCATCTTTCTGTCCTTCTAGGTCGTATATGCATATATACATTTACGTATGGAAATTTTATATGTATTATATTTGTGTATGTATAAGTATATGTGTATGTATATGTATATATATATATTATATTTAAATTTTATTTATGTAGTTTATTGATTTGATTTTATCAATTTGTACACTGCCGTCCTTTTTTGTCAAATTTTAATTTCTGTCCATCCAAAGGTTGCCTGGAAGAGATCGCTTTTAGCGATAAGGCCGCCCATTGTACATTTCATTAATTTTTTTTTTCCCTTTATGTATATTTTTTATGGTGTACAATAAAGTTATATTTAATTAATTAATTAAATCATCATCATCAATTCAGCCTATCACTAGTCCACTGCTGAACACAGTTCTCCCCCATAGAAAACCACAAAAGTTCTTAGCTCTCATTTCAAATGGATTTTGCCATAGTTGCCACGCTTGGCAGGCGGGTTGAAAACCGCGGCTTATTTATGAGACGTTCTAGGAAAATGCTGCTGCCCATTTAATGGTTTTTATTTTCCCTCTGTCGACTTTTACGACACCCACGGGACGCGATGGGCCGTGTAGCGGCGGCCTAAAAGAATCTGTCACCCCATGCATGTACATATGAACATAAAACAGTTTAATAAAAAATGTGATGTTCATGATATAAATAACGGGAACAAGAATAAACTACTAATGCCAGTTATTCGACCTCGTATGTTCAATTTTTTATATATACGTTTTTACAACAAAATCCCAGAAAGTGCATAAACCCTGGGAATGGTGTGAATCGCTGTCAACGTATTTGTACATTTTTGTTGATACGACTGTAATCAATACAGTATAAAATAAAATTGTTGTGTCTGTCTGTGATTTAGCAATAATTTTTTCTTAATTTCATATAGTAATTTGCGGGGCACAAAAACTCTAAACACACGTGTTTTTTGATAACGTTACATTTTTTCTGTCTATCTGTTTGTTTGTCCGTGCTAATCTCCGAAACGGCTTAATCGATTTTGACGCAACTGTCGTTGGCACGTAGAGAACTTTTCAGAGAGTAATCTAAGCTACTCTTTATTTCGAAAATATTTAGGGCACCTGCGTAAAATCTGAAAAACTGAAGAAATTTGGGAATAGACTAGTAGATGGACGTGTTATGCGCTGGTGGTAGGATTCCTATGCTGGAATCCGTCTAGGTATGTACCACCCCAGGGCCAGTTATTCTGCCGTGTGAAGCAGTAGTGTGAGCAGCACTGAGAGCTAGCGTAATCATATGGCATATGAGACTTAATTACTGATGTCTCAGGGTGACGGGCGCAGTGTGTTGTCACACAGAAATGTTCTGGGTCACACAGCATTTGTTATGGGCCAACGTTACACTTACCATCAGGTGAACGTTTTGCTCATCTCGTCACTTTCTCAAATAAAATAAAAGACTTTAGTTTGCGTTTTGGTCAGTATTATTTTAGTCCATGAAAGTGTAAATATTTTTCTTACCAACGTGTTTTTCTTCAAAAAAAATCTAGTGATAGATGGCCAGTTTTTTGACAGAAGTTTTAGGTTACAAAACTCTATGCCTTACGGAGCCGAACGCTGAGAACCGATCAGCGAGAAGGGCAGTGTATGCTGAGATCAGAGAGATACCGTATGGCGCAATCATGGCGCTTGTATATAAAATTATTTCAAAATTAATAACGATAAAAAAACTGCCCGCTGCGTTTCATCTTTCTCTTCTCTCTTCAGACCTCTTTCCTGTCTCATTAATAAACCCATCATTTATTTTGCGAATCAGTGTAATACGTTCAATGAGTGTTATGAAAATAAATCTATATTGATAAAAATCTATTCTATTCTTTTTGTTCATAAAAGTATATTACAAATTAAAACAAACAGGGCGTTTTCGAATCCAATCATTTGTTTTTTGGATTTTAGGTATGTAAGATACATTGGTTTTGGTTCCAATCACATGAGAACTACTGGATAGACTTATCTCACAGACCGAGATATTTTTAACATACATACAGTCACACCTTCTTCCCATATAAGGGGTAAGAAGAAGCCACTCACGTAGCCCACTTTTTGCCCTCGCGGTGACGGATGGCGAGTGCAGTACAATCATCACGTTATTTCATCGTAATCCTCAGGGATAACGCACTTAGATCTTGATTATTTATTTGTCTAGGTTTTACATTGGTCTGTGGACTACGTTGACCACACCACGAACGATGTACTTTTGTTACTCTTGCGTACACAAAAACACAAAAGTAAATAGAAAGCGCGTGCTAGAAGAAACATTTAGGCAAGTTGTACACGAACATTTCTTTACAGTCCGCTTCTCTCTCCTTTAATCATAATAATGTTGCAGACTGAGAAATAGAGCCCTAGTGAGCTCTTACGACTATATATGTATTAAATTAGAAGTTATGGCCATTGAGTTAATAAGTACTAAGTACTAGAGTGAATCTCACCTTGATTATTTGTAACACAAGTTCATGCACTCAGTAAACAGTATGTCGCATCTGCTCACACTCATTGTTATCTATGAGAACATAAACCCTCGTCCGCCTCGCGCATGCGCCGCTAGTCATCGAGTTGGGCGACATATTTTGTTTGAAATAGTTTCTCTAATACGTGGTAAATTTTTCTCGATGGTTATGATATCATATATATTATCGGTTCTATCGATCCAAAATTAGTGCAAAAACACGATTATCAGGTTTTCAAAAAGACAAATTTCTGGGTGTCTTGTGATTGTCGCACTGATATCGATTTACACAGTTACAAAAAAAATGCAAACTGAAAAATGCGGTCTCTGTATGTATATATATAGAGTCACGCCTCTTTCCCATTGGGGTAGGCAGAGGCCACATCTTTCCATTTACTACGATCCTGACACACATCTTTCGCTTCTTCTACTTTCATTAGTGTTTTCATACAAGTGCGCCGGTTGCGGATACTTTTGACGTGGCCTTTCCTTAAAACGACTTCGATTTGATCGTGATACGATCGCCTACGTCGACCCTAACTTGCTCATTCACACTCACCTCATAAATCTGTTTCGTCAACCTTGTTTCACCGTCCATCTCTCTACGTGTCCAAACTATGTTTCTCATTTTGTCCATCAAAGTCACTCCAGCTACATTCCTCAAACTTATCATTTCCACAGCATTAATCTTGTTTCCATGCTTCTTCTACCAGATCCAGAATTCACTACCGTACATAAGCGAACCAGTACTGTCTCTTAACATGCGTTTATAAGAGCAGTTGTCTTAGCGACAGCGTGACACACAAGTATATATGTTTGGGTCAAACCAAACCTGGCACGCGGGCCCCTGGCACGCGGGCCCCTGGCCCGTGAGCACAGTATCCGATGAAGCTGTAAAAGCCAAAAAAGGCTAACAGCAATTACATCACCGAAATTATATATACACACAAGTATAAGGTTTATTCAACACTAGACTTATAGTTCGTCGTTTATAGGGAGGGGACCTTTTCTAGTTGGGAAGAGTCCGCCACGCCACTCCGCGAAATATTTTAATTCCTCAGATATGCAGGTTTCCTCTCAGTACTACAGTAGTTAAATAAAAATATGAAAACATATATAAATCGTTCAGAATGTAAACGGCATTTTATTTTAATGTATTTTTGAACTTTTACGTTAAGGTAAAAAAACTATGTCCTACGGTTTATAGAAATTTGGTGTCCCGTGACAGGTTTCAGCATGACGTCTAGCTTATTTTTCAATATAGTATGATCACCAGTGACACAATAGTGTCTTAAAATGTGAACTAATGTGACCTTCAAAGACATCATTGCGTACGTCTTGCCTGAAACTAGATAATATTTATTGATTATAAATTGTATTTCACAAAAAATTATCACACATGTTACATAACTACTAATTTATGTTACGCGCAAATTATTAGATTACGGGAAAGAATATATAGTGGCTGTCTTTAAATCTCTTAAACTGCAACCCATACCTCAATCGTTGTTATAGAATAAGCGTCGCTTAGGATACGGTATGATGAAATAAATGTTTGCCTGTGTGTTTGTGACAATACAAACGGCTTTGTAGTATATTTGACAACATCTTTTATGTTGATGTCGTCGTGGTCGTGAGTTTTACTTCTGGCAGGCGTGTGGTGGCGGCCAGCCGTGTGGTGGCGGCTTAACAGTATCTACCGCCCTATCTCATTTCGTGGGAGTCGTAAAAGCCGACAGAGGGAAAATTAAAACAAGGAGAGGGGCAGGAGCACCTTTCTGGAACATCTGTATAAATCAACTGTGGTTGCCAACTCAAAAAAAAGTTGCAGTGAAAGCATTACTGCGTTTAGATCTAATCAGATAAAATATCTGGCGTCTCAGGGTGAGAAGCGCAGTGCAGTTGTATTTTCGGTTGTTACTCAGCTCACTATATTAAACTCACCAGCAGTATTTGCCGCTGTCTCAGGCATTTAAGTAACGTACGTGAAATTGTATGTACTCATTTATGGGAGATAATGACGAGACGAGAAAATCGGTCGAAACCTAATGGTAGGTGCAACGACTAATCATAACAAATGCTGTGGTCACCCAGAATTTTTCTGTGTGACACCACACAGCGCTCGTCACCCTGAGACGTCAGTTTTTAAGTCTCATATGCCCAGTAATTACGATAGCTCTCAGTGCCCTTTTAACTGCACAGTAATGTTTGTACACTACTGCTTCACGACAGAATAAACTTTCCAAATTAATTTTTCCTCCTTTTGGTAAATGTAGGCAAATGCTAATCGTTTATTACACAACGAAGTAGCCCTAGTAGTTTCCCTGTAAACGTAACTAACACGCTTTCAAGATATTCTAGTATAAGTCTAAAATTCACTCAAAATATTATTAGATAGACATAAATTTTTGAGTACCGAGGCAAACACGTCTTCCCAAACTAAATGGTATAAATGTGTTTGGATTTTTAGGCACTGAGGATGGATTCAACCATCGTTCCGGCTTGAATTGTTCCGCATCATTTCCCCACATTGGATGTCTATGTACGCCATATATCATTAATAAACAGCCGTTACCCGAACGAAGTGTGTAGTTTTCTGGAAAAAAAATAATAGAGTTTTTTTTATTGGATAAAGTGATGAAACGAGCAAAATGTTCACCTGATGGTAAGTGCAACGTCCGCCCATAACAAATGCTGTGTCACTCAGAACCTTTCTGTGTGTGACACCACACTGTGGCCATCACCTTGAGACATAAGTTCTTAAGTCTCATATGCCCAGTGATTACGCTAGCTCAGTGCCCTTCAAAACACTGTAATGTTTGCACACTACTGCTTCACGGCAGAATAACTGGCACTGGGGTGGTACCTAACTAGACTATACTAGAATATGTAGTCCCTCCCTATTAAGGAAATACCAATGTATGCCCATGAGAGGACTGTTTCCTGGTTGATGACCATATACATCATATACATAATTTCAGATCATCACAAGTTCACTGCTGAACCGCTCTCCAACAGATTACTACAAAACAACTAGTCGACGCTCCATCTAGTCTTGTATTGCGTTTGCCGGTACGAGGTTGCCACTCAAGACCGAATTCTTTCCCAACGGTTATCGGTTCCACGAGTTATGGCCAGACCATTGTCACAGCGGTTTGATGATCCTTAGGGCTTTGTGGATTCTCTAGTTCTGATACGGATATCATCGTTACGGTTTCTATCTCGCAGTGAAAACCGAACATAGTTCTTTCCATAGCTCGCTGAGCGACAATGATCTTTCTCATGTGACCTGCAGTGAAGGACCACGTCTTAGTTCCGGAAATCACTGGCAATACACAAAACGATAAAAGTTTGAGACGCTGCTCGTGTGAGGGTTGGCGAAATCAAAAAACTCTTCAAAAATTTACATTTCTTATTGTTGCAGTTTGACGATGTTTCCTTTAACCGCAGAGCCTATAATAAGTGAGACTCAGAGTTGTAAATATAGTTGTTAAGGATTTTATGTTGCTCTTGACTTTTGTGATGGACGTACGACCACAACGTCATTAACACCGACGTCCTCACTAATATATCTAACTGGCTATCTATATGTTCAATTAACAGTATTTATTAAGTAAATATTTACCATAAGAAAATTCAGATATTTTTGAGATTTGCGAAACAAAAAACGCAACATACTCACTAAGTTTTACGTCCTTCTCGATGTATCTTGCTATGATAGGAACTAAAGGATACATTCGCATTGTTTCTTTAATAACCGCATCCATGTATACAAGTTTCGGTAAATCTTCTTTTTCAACATCTCTTTTCGAATTATTAAATACATCCTGTAACCTAGATGCAATGAATAATAACTTAGCGTATCATGACTTCATCATAATGTTTATAGATTGATGATGGTGACTGTAATAACAGATACATTGGCTCTTTGCTGAATAAGAATCTATCTGAAAAACGTGCTCTCTTTTTGCGTCAATAAATTTTTGCTACTTCGATGAAAGGCAATTACAGTCTAGGAGTACTATATGAATATATATATGTCGAAGCAGAAGACCCAGGGTGATTTTTGGGGGAGCAGTACTACTGTCCCCATTTGACAAGGGTTCAGTTGTACTGTCTTTCTCTTGATCCATTGCAAAGAAACGCCCTTGATATATCACTTACAAATGATTTATTTATTACAGATTTATATTTCTCACAATATTTTACAATTAATTTAAAGTAGTTAGCTTAGTAGCTTAACAAACGCTTGCCAAATACACAACCTTCACCGGCAAGCGTTAAAAACACAAGTTAACTAGGTTGTCGTTAACACCCTTTTTTATATTACTATTGTACAGGCCAAGCAGCCAAAAATCCTCCCCACCACTCAATATCAATCTTAACATAATTCACAACAGTTCACTGGTAACGCATAGAATGAAGTGTGTCTGACGATAGATTTATAAAAGTTAGCGATATAGGGCACCCCATAAATTTCGATAACCAAATGCTGGTGTGACAGAATAATTTGACAAGGTGACGGAGAAATTAAGATTACGTTGTTCAGTGGGCGCTTTCACAGCGAAACCTCAAGTGGCCGATACAAGCCCTTTAAACAAAAACTTTTAACTTTTAACAAAATGAAAGATTTACAAATAAATAATACTCGTGTGATAAAATAATTTAAAAGGCGACGAAGTAGTTAAGATTACGTTGGTAAGGTGCGCTTTCTCAGCGACACCTCTTAACAAAAGTGGCCAATACAAGGCGGTTATTGTAAACTGTTAAATGATTTAATTACAAAGGAATTCTTATGTGATAGAAATATTTAAATGGTGATGAAGGAATTGACCACGTCGGTTGAGAGTGCTCTCACGGCGACACGGCCATTCTGATCGGCGGTGCGCGCTCTGCACCTGCCGTTCTTCATTGTCTTGATTGTCGTTGCCTGAAGAAAATACATTTGTGTTTTTGTAGATATTGACCACGTTTAGTGACCATATTAAGTTGAAAGTTGTAGCTTTGACTTTTATAGTTTTTATTGTAGATATTGACCACGTTTAGTGACCATATTAACTTTCAAAGTTATAGCTTTGACTTTTATAGAAGACTCGTTAGTAGTTAATAGTATTTTGTAGTTTGTACGTAAATTAGGAATAAATACACATGTACTTTTGTTATGTTTAAGTGTCATTCTCACGTGACGGTAATGCTCTGTGATAGACACAAAGGCTTTGATTTGACGGGATAGCAAGGATGGGATCAAGAACACCGCTCTGTGGTAGACACAAAGTCTTTGATTTGAGGGAGAACAAGGTAAAAGGAGTTTAGGACCATTGCTCCGTGGCAGGCACGAAGTCTCTTAATTTGACGGGAAATAGGGAACCGGGTTCTGGGCGGTCTTGTACGCCGTGGCCCAGCAGGATAACATGAGAGTAATAATTGTTGCCTCCACGGCTTGTAGTGTTTGTTGTGATACATAGGAATACTTCATGTATTAATGTGGGCCTCCACGGCCTTTAAATAATTTGTGCGATAAATTTTAGGTTTTCGTGGATCGAATAAGTTGAATACTGCTCACCGTTTTAAAAGTAGTCATCAGCTGTGATGAAAGTCAAGGACCGCTATCTTCGAAATAGCAGTCGCTGTAGTCCGTTGGTTGCAATACTGCAAGTCGCCCATGACTGCAAGTCGCCCATGACTGCAAGTCGCCCACGACTGCAAGTCGCCCTGGACTGCAAGTCGCCCTGGACTGCAAGTCGCCCTGGACTGCAAGTCGCCCAGGACTGCAAGTCGCCTGGCGGATGAGTCTCCTGGCTCGCCTTCGTTCGGTGCAGCATCAGTGGTCCGGATATCTCCCGGCGACACGGCTACCTGTTCACCAAGCTGTGATGCTCGGCGGCTGAATCGGCTAGTCTTGAATAACATGTTGTGGACGATCTCTTCACGATCATTATTGAGTAGTCTGTAAATCTTTGTTTATCTTTAACTACCGCCTCGATCATCCTGCGCATCGGACATTCTTGTAATGCCTCAAAAACACAAAACACAGTGTTGGCATTTTGTAGTGTAGGTGGAGCGACATCAGTCGTTTGATGTATTGTGCAATCAAATGCGAGTCGAAGTCTTGCCTAGCGCAGTATGCCAGTTGACGGTTTAACAATTCTTTATCGTAAGTGCAGTTTTCTTAGTGATTTACAATCTACTAGTGCATTTTTGGGAGTTCACACTACCCTTTAAGCTTCTTTGTTGGTTCTGCTTACGCCAGAGTCTATAGTATGGATCTTTAAGGCGTAGGTACTGCTAAAGTTTTAAAGTACCAATAAATTAACTTCTTTGCAATTTCAGTGATGTAAGGGTACTGCGATTCCTTTTTTTTTTGCTTGGTGCGATAAAACGTATTTTGTGCAAGCATCTATTGCAACTATCACATTCTCCTGTTCTCGTAAAGTGAATTATAATAAAAGGAAATTATTTATTTTTTCTATTGAACGCCGCTATGCTTATAAAGAACCCGAAATGTTTTTGTTAACACACAACACAGTTATCGGCAATCTGGCAAAGGATGGTATTCATTCTATCAAGCCAACATGTCTCCGTTCTAAAGTTATTTTTTTTTATAGGATGTTTAAGGTTTGAATTGTAGGTATTCGTCTACTCCATTGGAAAGCTTTCGATTCGATAACTATTAAGTACCAATTAAATATGATTGCAGCTTGCTGTGTTTGCTTCAAAAGTTCATCTTAAAAAAGAAATTCTTCTAATAGTGCCAAATTTATGCGCATCGAGCTAACACAAAATTGTCTTATCCCAACTCACTTTAAATCTCTGGTCATGATAATTACTGCACAAGTCTCTACGTTGTGGCTGAAAGCCTGCGTGCTGTATGCGGTCGCCCTTTCGGAGCTCTATTTCAAAATCATTGTTTTGTAAGGACCACCCACCATTTTTATACTCTCGGTGAAAGCTCCTGTGTATGTTTCGAAGCTTTTGTACGAGAGGTATCTGCCTTCTGCGTCATTCGTACGCGTGCTCAAGTAAGCCGTTACATGCTGTTGTCCATCGATCAGTTGAAAAAGCTCTAGAGCTATGTTCATCATTAGTATCAGAGAGGAAATCAGTTATTGAATGTCTTTATTGCGCGCTTCTTCTTGAATACGAGTGCATTGCCACTTAGTACCAGTCTTAGCTAGTTCGTAAAGACGAATCATGACACGTGCAAAGTTTGGAATTAATCAACGAAAGTAGCCAGCCATACTATTAAATTGCCTAAACTGCTTAACGTTAGAAGATGCCGGGCACTTTACAAAAGCGTCTACTTTCCTAGGGCTCGGTTTTATCTTTCTCTTTTTTTTTTTTACTATGTTACCAAGATATTCTTCGGACACTTTAAGAAAGAGAGGCATATGTCGATACTAACGGAAAGAAAGGTTATAAGTGTTTTTTTAAGCTATTAAGATTATTTACATAAATACTAAATCATCCCTGAAATTAGTTCCCTGTAATAAGCAGTTTTTTTTTAAATAATATTTTGCTAGAGAAAGGAGACTGGCTCTCTAGACTTGTTATTGTTTAATAATTCACTATTCGTGTAATTAATAATTCACTGTACGCTCGACATTCTTATTTTGTTTTTAGTTGGAATTCGAATTTGACAGTAGTAATTCAAGATTTGCATAACCACGAATAATCAAGTCTAAGCGAAATTAATAGTTTTCCGATTTGCGACTCATTATTAAGATCATGATCGATGTTGTCGAATAAGAGACTTTTATCCTGTAAATGCATGATTCGCAATTTTAAAATAAGTTTTGCACTACGAGTGGTTACTAAGACGCTCATACGGCCTGTTTTTTTATAAATTGTTGACAATGAGAACATCGGTTGTTACCTAATATAAAATTGTCATTGTACGTGAATACAGACACATCATTAAAACACATGACGTGTAGTACATACGCCCCGGCAATAGTCCAGAGATCTATTCGGGAATAACGCAACGTTCTGCTCTATCATCGAATATTACCTATCTGCAGTACTATTAACATGTTTAGCAATCTGATGATTTGAGGTATTAGGAGAAATATTTTTCAAACGTTTATAGCTAACATGAACTTTTAATCTGGCTTTAAGCAAAACATACAAGGAACAGGTAACTGTTGATTAACTGTTGATATCTCTCGGAACATAGTTCTCCTTGACCTTATTACGATAATTATTAATGGAGTGGCCAGCTTTTTTTTACAAAAAGTACGAAATGGGGTTATTTTACTGCCCAATCAAATGGATGATAAACGAGTGATCTTTTTAACGGCGGCTGACTAGCATTATGAGAAGTAGATTGATTTAAACGGTTGAGACGAAAAGAAAACTACAGATAAAAGTTCTGGTACTGAAGTAGCTCTAGCATGCATAAGTTTTATTCTAAGGCGCTAATCAATTATTGTTCTTATCGTCGCATCCACTGCATAGTAAATCGTTTCCATAGCATCCACCCCTTGACAAATACTCTAAGACATCCCTTGGTGATGGTCATGTGCTCACGAAACATGAAAGCATGTCTTGGAAATAACGGTGCACAGGATCAAAGTAGTTAACATTATTTATTTCTCATACGTCCCACATTTTAGCTCTACATTTTGACAAACTAAAATTTTCATTAAAGCTTAAAGAAATTAATTCGGGCGTCGTAGTCACTTAGCTATAATTTGAAACTGTAATCAAAATGTGGTCGCACCATTCACGTACACCCGTTACGTACACATGTTACTGTTGGGTTCATAACATTCATAAGACGATAGGAACAATTCGGTTATCTCAATCTTTTCTTGAGGCTGTGTGATAAATCGCTCGCTAATAGAATGGATTTTTCTTACCATTTCCATAAAGAACTGTTTTGGTACACTTTCCGCAACCGAAGAAGTAATATTCTCACGTGGTTCTAGTTGTTGTGGATGTCCGGCAGGATGGGATCGCGTGTGCGATCCCACTTCTGATGTCGAAGCAGAAGACCCAGGGTGATTTTTGGGGGAGCAGTACTACTGTCCCCATTTGACAAGGGTTCAGTTGTACTGTCTTTCTCTTGATCCATTGCAAAGAAACGCCTTGATATATCACTTACAAATGATTTATTTATTACAGATTTATATTTCTCACAATATTTTACAATTAATTTAAAGTAGTTAGCTTAGTAGCTTAACAAACGCTTGCCAAATACACAACCTTCACCGGCAAGCGTTAAAAACACAAGTTAACTAGGTTGTCGTTAACACCCTTTTTTATATTACTATTGTACAGGCCAAGCAGCCAAAAATCCTCCCCACCACTCAATATCAATCTTAACATAATTCACAACAGTTCACTGGTAACGCATAGAATGAAGTGTGTCTGACGATAGATTTATAAAAGTTAGCGATATAGGGCACCCCATAAATTTCGATAACCAAATGCTGGTGTGACAGAATAATTTGACAAGGTGACGGAGAAATTAAGATTACGTTGTTCAGTGGGCGCTTTCACAGCGAAACCTCAAGTGGCCGATACAAGCCCTTTAAACAAAAACTTTTAACTTTTAACAAAATGAAAGATTTACAAATAAATAATACTCGTGTGATAAAATAATTTAAAAGGCGACGAAGTAGTTAAGATTACGTTGGTAAGGTGCGCTTTCTCAGCGACACCTCTTAACAAAAGTGGCCAATACAAGGCGGTTATTGTAAACTGTTAAATGATTTAATTACAAAGGAATTCTTATGTGATAGAAATATTTAAATGGTGATGAAGGAATTGACCACGTCGGTTGAGAGTGCTCTCACGGCGACACGGCCATTCTGATCGGCGGTGCGCGCTCTGCACCTGCCGTTCTTCATTGTCTTGATTGTCGTTGCCTGAAGAAAATACATTTGTGTTTTTGTAGATATTGACCACGTTTAGTGACCATATTAAGTTGAAAGTTGTAGCTTTGACTTTTATAGTTTTTATTGTAGATATTGACCACGTTTAGTGACCATATTAACTTTCAAAGTTATAGCTTTGACTTTTATAGAAGACTCGTTAGTAGTTAATAGTATTTTGTAGTTTGTACGTAAATTAGGAATAAATACACATGTACTTTTGTTATGTTTAAGTGTCATTCTCACGTGACGGTAATGCTCTGTGATAGACACAAAGGCTTTGATTTGACGGGATAGCAAGGATGGGATCAAGAACACCGCTCTGTGGTAGACACAAAGTCTTTGATTTGAGGGAGAACAAGGTAAAAGGAGTTTAGGACCATTGCTCCGTGGCAGGCACGAAGTCTCTTAATTTGACGGGAAATAGGGAACCGGGTTCTGGGCGGTCTTGTACGCCGTGGCCCAGCAGGATAACATGAGAGTAATAATTGTTGCCTCCACGGCTTGTAGTGTTTGTTGTGATACATAGGAATACTTCATGTATTAATGTGGGCCTCCACGGCCTTTAAATAATTTGTGCGATAAATTTTAGGTTTTCGTGGATCGAATAAGTTGAATACTGCTCACCGTTTTAAAAGTAGTCATCAGCTGTGATGAAAGTCAAGGACCGCTATCTTCGAAATAGCAGTCGCTGTAGTCCGTTGGTTGCAATACTGCAAGTCGCCCATGACTGCAAGTCGCCCATGACTGCAAGTCGCCCACGACTGCAAGTCGCCCTGGACTGCAAGTCGCCCTGGACTGCAAGTCGCCCTGGACTGCAAGTCGCCCAGGACTGCAAGTCGCCTGGCGGATGAGTCTCCTGGCTCGCCTTCGTTCGGTGCAGCATCAGTGGTCCGGATATCTCCCGGCGACACGGCTACCTGTTCACCAAGCTGTGATGCTCGGCGGCTGAATCGGCTAGTCTTGAATAACATGTTGTGGACGATCTCTTCACGATCATTATTGAGTAGTCTGTAAATCTTTGTTTATCTTTAACTACCGCCTCGATCATCCTGCGCATCGGACATTCTTGTAATGCCTCAAAAACACAAAACACAGTGTTGGCATTTTGTAGTGTAGGTGGAGCGACATCAGTCGTTTGATGTATTGTGCAATCAAATGCGAGTCGAAGTCTTGCCTAGCGCAGTATGCCAGTTGACGGTTTAACAATTCTTTATCGTAAGTGCAGTTTTCTTAGTGATTTACAATCTACTAGTGCATTTTTGGGAGTTCACACTACCCTTTAAGCTTCTTTGTTGGTTCTGCTTACGCCAGAGTCTATAGTATGGATCTTTAAGGCGTAGGTACTGCTAAAGTTTTAAAGTACCAATAAATTAACTTCTTTGCAATTTCAGTGATGTAAGGGTACTGCGATTCCTTTTTTTTTTGCTTGGTGCGATAAAACGTATTTTGTGCAAGCATCTATTGCAACTATCACATTCTCCTGTTCTCGTAAAGTGAATTATAATAAAAGGAAATTATTTATTTTTTCTATTGAACGCCGCTATGCTTATAAAGAACCCGAAATGTTTTTGTTAACACACAACACAGTTATCGGCAATCTGGCAAAGGATGGTATTCATTCTATCAAGCCAACATGTCTCCGTTCTAAAGTTATTTTTTTTTATAGGATGTTTAAGGTTTGAATTGTAGGTATTCGTCTACTCCATTGGAAAGCTTTCGATTCGATAACTATTAAGTACCAATTAAATATGATTGCAGCTTGCTGTGTTTGCTTCAAAAGTTCATCTTAAAAAAGAAATTCTTCTAATAGTGCCAAATTTATGCGCATCGAGCTAACACAAAATTGTCTTATCCCAACTCACTTTAAATCTCTGGTCATGATAATTACTGCACAAGTCTCTACGTTGTGGCTGAAAGCCTGCGTGCTGTATGCGGTCGCCCTTTCGGAGCTCTATTTCAAAATCATTGTTTTGTAAGGACCACCCACCATTTTTATACTCTCGGTGAAAGCTCCTGTGTATGTTTCGAAGCTTTTGTACGAGAGGTATCTGCCTTCTGCGTCATTCGTACGCGTGCTCAAGTAAGCCGTTACATGCTGTTGTCCATCGATCAGTTGAAAAAGCTCTAGAGCTATGTTCATCATTAGTATCAGAGAGGAAATCAGTTATTGAATGTCTTTATTGCGCGCTTCTTCTTGAATACGAGTGCATTGCCACTTAGTACCAGTCTTAGCTAGTTCGTAAAGACGAATCATGACACGTGCAAAGTTTGGAATTAATCAACGAAAGTAGCCAGCCATACTATTAAATTGCCTAAACTGCTTAACGTTAGAAGATGCCGGGCACTTTACAAAAGCGTCTACTTTCCTAGGGCTCGGTTTTATCTTTCTCTTTTTTTTTTTTACTATGTTACCAAGATATTCTTCGGACACTTTAAGAAAGAGAGGCATATGTCGATACTAACGGAAAGAAAGGTTATAAGTGTTTTTTTAAGCTATTAAGATTATTTACATAAATACTAAATCATCCCTGAAATTAGTTCCCTGTAATAAGCAGTTTTTTTTTAAATAATATTTTGCTAGAGAAAGGAGACTGGCTCTCTAGACTTGTTATTGTTTAATAATTCACTATTCGTGTAATTAATAATTCACTGTACGCTCGACATTCTTATTTTGTTTTTAGTTGGAATTCGAATTTGACAGTAGTAATTCAAGATTTGCATAACCACGAATAATCAAGTCTAAGCGAAATTAATAGTTTTCCGATTTGCGACTCATTATTAAGATCATGATCGATGTTGTCGAATAAGAGACTTTTATCCTGTAAATGCATGATTCGCAATTTTAAAATAAGTTTTGCACTACGAGTGGTTACTAAGACGCTCATACGGCCTGTTTTTTTATAAATTGTTGACAATGAGAACATCGGTTGTTACCTAATATAAAATTGTCATTGTACGTGAATACAGACACATCATTAAAACACATGACGTGTAGTACATACGCCCCGGCAATAGTCCAGAGATCTATTCGGGAATAACGCAACGTTCTGCTCTATCATCGAATATTACCTATCTGCAGTACTATTAACATGTTTAGCAATCTGATGATTTGAGGTATTAGGAGAAATATTTTTCAAACGTTTATAGCTAACATGAACTTTTAATCTGGCTTTAAGCAAAACATACAAGGAACAGGTAACTGTTGATTAACTGTTGATATCTCTCGGAACATAGTTCTCCTTGACCTTATTACGATAATTATTAATGGAGTGGCCAGCTTTTTTTTACAAAAAGTACGAAATGGGGTTATTTTACTGCCCAATCAAATGGATGATAAACGAGTGATCTTTTTAACGGCGGCTGACTAGCATTATGAGAAGTAGATTGATTTAAACGGTTGAGACGAAAAGAAAACTACAGATAAAAGTTCTGGTACTGAAGTAGCTCTAGCATGCATAAGTTTTATTCTAAGGCGCTAATCAATTATTGTTCTTATCGTCGCATCCACTGCATAGTAAATCGTTTCCATAGCATCCACCCCTTGACAAATACTCTAAGACATCCCTTGGTGATGGTCATGTGCTCACGAAACATGAAAGCATGTCTTGGAAATAACGGTGCACAGGATCAAAGTAGTTAACATTATTTATTTCTCATACGTCCCACATTTTAGCTCTACATTTTGACAAACTAAAATTTTCATTAAAGCTTAAAGAAATTAATTCGGGCGTCGTAGTCACTTAGCTATAATTTGAAACTGTAATCAAAATGTGGTCGCACCATTCACGTACACCCGTTACGTACACATGTTACTGTTGGGTTCATAACATTCATAAGACGATAGGAACAATTCGGTTATCTCAATCTTTTCTTGAGGCTGTGTGATAAATCGCTCGCTAATAGAATGGATTTTTCTTACCATTTCCATAAAGAACTGTTTTGGTACACTTTCCGCAACCGAAGAAGTAATATTCTCACGTGGTTCTAGTTGTTGTGGATGTCCGGCAGGATGGGATCGCGTGTGCGATCCCACTTCTGATGTCGAAGCAGAAGACCCAGGGTGATTTTTGGGGGAGCAGTACTACTGTCCCCATTTGACAAGGGTTCAGTTGTACTGTCTTTCTCTTGATCCATTGCAAAGAAACGCCTTGATATATCACTTACAAATGATTTATTTATTACAGATTTATATTTCTCACAATATTTTACAATTAATTTAAAGTAGTTAGCTTAGTAGCTTAACAAACGCTTGCCAAATACACAACCTTCACCGGCAAGCGTTAAAAACACAAGTTAACTAGGTTGTCGTTAACACCCTTTTTTATATTACTATTGTACAGGCCAAGCAGCCAAAAATCCTCCCCACCACTCAATATCAATCTTAACATAATTCACAACAGTTCACTGGTAACGCATAGAATGAAGTGTGTCTGACGATAGATTTATAAAAGTTAGCGATATAGGGCACCCCATAAATTTCGATAACCAAATGCTGGTGTGACAGAATAATTTGACAAGGTGACGGAGAAATTAAGATTACGTTGTTCAGTGGGCGCTTTCACAGCGAAACCTCAAGTGGCCGATACAAGCCCTTTAAACAAAAACTTTTAACTTTTAACAAAATGAAAGATTTACAAATAAATAATACTCGTGTGATAAAATAATTTAAAAGGCGACGAAGTAGTTAAGATTACGTTGGTAAGGTGCGCTTTCTCAGCGACACCTCTTAACAAAAGTGGCCAATACAAGGCGGTTATTGTAAACTGTTAAATGATTTAATTACAAAGGAATTCTTATGTGATAGAAATATTTAAATGGTGATGAAGGAATTGACCACGTCGGTTGAGAGTGCTCTCACGGCGACATATACGATAAGTAACGCCGATAAGTGTCCGCAGAGTAGAATAGCACCTACCTCTTTCTTACCGATGTGTCGTAAGAGGCGACTAAGGAATTGTACGAACAGCCCTTATTTGTGATGAATACCATAATATGCAATGCTGTCACTGTGCTGCACATGGGAAAGCAATGGGAAGTAAGAATTTTTTGACTCGTACCAAATGGCTCGTTTCCCGCGAGGGCGATAAGTGGGCTGCGGATGAGGTCTCTGCCCACCACCTTATATGGGAAAAAGGCATGCAAAACAAAATGTTCACAGTTAACTTACTCAGCATAGAGTCGGTCTTGTACGTGGTGGTACGAACCGATGAACAACAAAATGTACTGTAGAGTGATCGATATAGAGTCATGCCCAGCAATGATTAATGTATTTACATGGTCCCTAATGGACTTGTCAGAGAAGATTTGTTTCTCCGAGGTTAAATTGATATCAAAAAAGATATCCAAAAATGGTCTAAAGTTACCACCTAAAAATATGAAAAATATTATTAAATAAAAATGTATATAAAGCAGTAGCAAAAAGTAACCAAGAAGTATTTTTACCCTCTATTTTGTGATTGTTTTTATTTTGTCTTTTTTCTTGAATCATCTGCAAAAGGGTGAGATTTTAATACTCGTAAATTTAAATAGTATTATAATATGATTATAATAAATCAAACAGTTGTTGATATCTATAGTGAAAACCGGTCTATAATTCCCAGTCAAAAAGTGAAGAAGCAGCAAACATCTTGTTACTGCCTTTCTGCCACTCTTTGCTACTTATAGAGAAAGAAAAATTAATCATTTTGAAAAAAAAAACCCCGACTACAGAACATCAGCACGTATCTAAATTGGTCAAATCGTTATGGAGATAAATGGGAACATTTTAACGGGCGATAAATGTTTATTGCCGCGCCATCTGGGGAATTAACCTCATAATACTTATCCATGAACCATCCCCGATGAATCACAAACCCTTTACAGAAAACCGTACCTAAGTCGGTCATTTTGGAAATAAATTGATACATTTTAACGAGCCAAAAATGTTTATTGCAGCGCCCCATTTCTAGTTAACACCATAAAACCTATCTAAGTATCCGATGAAGTTGTAAAAGCCAAAAAGGCTAACAGCAATTACATCACCGAAATTACACAAAGCTATCTAAGAACCATCCCTGATGAATCACAAACCCTTTACAGAAAACCGTATCTAATTCGGTCAAACCATTTTGGAGATAAATGGGAACACTCGTTTGCACACACAAACAAATATACAACTTCTCAATCTAAACGCTTCTCCGTTCCGTCGTTGGTAAAAACCCATTAATTATTTAAAAATAATAAAACTATTACTAACCAAATCGGAAATGTTATGTAAAGTTTTTACATTTTTGTCGTGTTCTTTTCTCAGACTACTCCTGTTCCAAATTAATTCATTTAAAAGCCAAAATTTTTGAAATCTTTCGACCAAAATTTTGAAAATAGAATCAAATGCGTTTGCGTATTTTTGCTGGACTTCTGCGTATTTACTGAAATCCAAACCCAAAGATGTCGCTGGAAAAAATAAATTTATACATTACACGATGAGTAGCCACTTAGATTATTGATAGTTATTTGTTGATTCAACTTACTGCTGATAGTCTTCATTTCGTTGTTTCTTAGATAGTGCTCAGGGATAAACAGTCCTTGTCCAGATTCTCTTTCTAACTCTTCGACTAACAATTTCGCCTGGTTATTGAATACGGCGAGAAATTCATTCAGAAAGTTCAGGTTAAATGCTGGGTTTAGAAGCTTGCGGTGCTCCTTCCATATGGACACTAAAATTGTAAATGTTTTTTTAAAACACCTCTAAGGGCTTTGAAGGAATGCCTCATTGACTGTATTTGGGTTAACGGTTACGCTAAGTCACATATCAAAAAGCAGCAGAAAAGCAGGAGCATCATTTTACTATTTTAAGCTGGTATATAAGAGCGCGATCCTATCGCAATTAATATGACCCATTTGTATCTGCCATAGTAAGAATTTAGCTACAACATAACAGTGCCACATAAATTGTAAAATACAAAACAAGTACTATGCAGGAATCCGTCTAGGCAGGTGCCACCCCAGGGCCAGTTACTCTGCCATGAAGCAGTACTGTGCAAACATTGCTATGTTTCGGTTTGAAGGGCACTGAGTGCTAGCGTAATCACTGGGCATATGCGACTTAAGAACTGATGTGTCAGGGGACGGACGCAGTGTGGGGTCACACAGAAATATTCTGGGTGACACTGCATTTGTTACCGGCAGACGTTGTATTTACTATCAGGTGAACGATATGCTCGTTTCGTCACTTTATCCAATAAAAATTACAAGAGGACTTACCGGGGGCCATTACTAAACCTTCGCCAAAACAAGGCTTTGCCAATTCATAAATAAGGTCCTTTCCCAGACACGAATTAGCTACCGTTAAACAGTCATCCGGATCAGTTATCACTGTTGTAAAAATATATATTTTTATACGATCAGTTATTAACTATAAATATTATATATATAATAACAAATTATATATATTAAGCCGTTTGGCAGGGGAGTAAGAAAATCTGCCACCTCTACCGTGGGTGTCGTAATAGTCAACTAAGAGAATGAAACTGGTGGTAGAATTCTTAAGCAGAAATCTGTCAAAGGTATCATCGCAGTACCAGTTATTCTGTAATCAAGCAGTGTTTAGGTTTTAAGGGCACTGATAGCTAGCGAAATTATTGGGCATATGAGACTAGAGAACTGATGTGTCAGGGTGTCGAGCGCAGTGTGTACCACACAGAAATGTTCGGGGTGAAACGGCATTTGTTCTGGACAGACGTTGCACTTAACATTAGGTGAACGATTTGACTCGTCTCGACACTTTCTCCCACAAAAAAAAACTGTCTCCAAAATGCCAGATCGAAAATACAGGCATCCGGTACAGCCGGCAAACCGCTTGCCAAGCATGGTAATTACGGCAAATCTCCACTTCATGGAAGAAACCTTTCTCCAACAGTGAACTTTTAACAGGCTGATGATGATGATTATGAATAACAATTATTTATGTTTTAGACATTTCGCCTGATCAAAATCTGATGCGAACGAAGGTTTCCATTTCTTTTAATGTATTTCAATAAATATTGATATGTAAGCTCATGGCAGAATATAAAATGAATTCATCCATTGTAAACGTTTCGATATCTGTAAGTAATAATAATCATTATTTTATTTTCATTTGACGTGAATTAATTGAGACCCAGCATTGCCTTTTTTGACTGTCTGTACGAACTGTACGATTTAATTCGAGAACTCCTAAGCTGTCGACATACTATATTTTACATATACATTTTCTGGGACCGACTTAGGTATATCGTGTTTGGTTTACCGGTTCTGAAGTTATGAACATTTTTTTCGAAAGTATTCCCCAGAACGCCATCTATACCTCTAGTACCTCTGTCTGTTACCTTTACTTTTCATGGCTCAACTCTTGAACCGATCTTAAAGACATTCAGCAAAGTGGTAGCTTGCATCCTGAAGACCGGCATAGGATACTTTTTGTTAATTGGATTGGAAATTAAAAAAAATGCAGTATTTTTAAAAAATCTAAATTCACGCGGGAGATGTCGCTGGCTTCAGATAGTATGTTGATACTTCACTTATATTTTTTTAATAACCTGTTTAAACAAATCCAAAAGTCCACGGGAACCAAGTCGCCGACCAAAGATTTTTTGTAAGTTTGAGACAAAAAATAACAAAATGTAATTTTTCTTTAAACACTAATTTCATGCATGAAATATCATCACTTGAGAATTCATCACGACTCGAATTGAATTGGCTGATTTTTTTTTGTGTTCGTAATTGCTAAGACAAGCTTTGCATAAAAATTTTTTTGGAAAATTCACCGGAAATGAATTTCATCGTACGCGAGTGACCTGAGTTCGATCTCCGGTGCCAGCATCTCTTAACTGTTTTGCAATTTTAAGTGTTGATTTACCACATGCTCAGCGATGAAGGAAAACATCCTGAGGAAACCTGCGTGAGAAAACCTGCTTGTCTGTGAAATAAAAATATTCCGTGGACATGTGAAGTACGCCAACCCGCATTGGAGCAGCCTGACTGACTCTTCCCAGCTCCAAAGTACTCTAAAAAAATTAAACGGGGCATGTGCTTAGCAGTGGGACATCGCGACGGACTCATCAGTCATGTTATTTGACACTTCGCCCCACATCGCACCTCAATATGTCTAAGTGTTGATTTACCACATGGTCAGCGGTGAAGGAAAACATCGTGAGGAAACCTGCGTGAGAAAACCTGCTTGTCTGTGAAATAAAAATATTCCGTGGACATGTGAAGTACGCCAACCCGCATTGGAGCAGCGTGACTGACTCTTCCCAGCTCCAAAGTACTCTAAAAAAATTAGACGGGGCCTGTGCTTAGCAGTGGGATATCGCGACGGACTCATCAGTCATGTTATTTTACAATATAGTGGTCTCAGGCGATAAGAAGTAAACAAAATTAGTAAAAATCTAGTAATATTATATACCATAAAAACATCGCGAGCCCATCCAAAATGTCGTGACATGACCTGCATTTATACATTCGTATGAAATCCTTTTAACTAATCGCCAAGTATCTGCAATAGAATTTGTAGTTCAGTAATAATAACAAAATTAGTGGTCCATTCATTAACCCGTTTTGTATAGTCGGTCGGAGGGATTTAGTCGTAGGAGAAAAATCAAATAAAAATCAATCTAGAGATAGTAGGTGAGTGTCTAACGGACTATCTCCGGAATTTGTAATGGTTCTAACGAATGAATTACCTAAACAACACTGAAGATATGTTTAAATTTTTATTTCCATTACGTGTATATGATATTAAATTGAATAAGTATTATTTATTTGCCTGAAGTCGTCATGGCTTCTTTAATTTTTCTATTTTTTTAAGCTTCCTTTAAATATTTCATATATTTAAATAAAGCAATATATTTTACTGGTGGTAGGATTCCTATGCATCTAGACCAGCGCAGGGCCGGTTATTCAGCCGTGAAGCAGTAGTGTGCAAACATTACAGTGTTTCGGTTTGAAGAGCACTGTGAGCTAGCGTAATCACTAGGCATATGAGACTTAAGCACTTATGTCTCAGGTTGATGGGCACACTGTGATGTCACACAGAAATTTTGTGGGTGTTGCACTTACCATCAGGTGACTGGTTTGTTGGCTTCATCACTTTATAAAATAAATATGGTCAGTGTTGCGTGCATCTGTTGTTGTTATTCAAATTGCGACTTAACTAGTATGTAAGAAAAATTGTAATATGTTATATTGTGTATACTGTTGGTGTACCTTTCTTATAAAAATAAATCATAGCGCTGGTAGTAGGATTCGTGGCGTAGATATCAGTTACTCTGACTATTAGGCCACTCAGCCGTCGAACGAGTATCGATACAAAAATTTTGATGTCGGTTATATGTAATTATCTGATTATTTGTGTGCAGTTGAAAATCTGCGGTTAACAAATCCTAAGCCAGTAACATCGTTCCGCTTCAAGTTTTAAAGGTCGTTCAGAAGAGGGTTGTTCTATGCTGCGTTTTACGGTAGATGGTAAAGACCTCGTCGCTGACATATATACATGTTGAATATAATACATATTGAAAAATAAAGACTGACTCTGCGTGAAGTAATATTACATTACGTGTTTACAATGAATCTCATTAATCATCATCATTTCAGCCTATCACTAGTCCACTGCTGAACATAGGCCTCCCCCAGATATTGCTACAAAAGTTTGTAGCTCTCATTTTGGGGGGAATTTTGCCATAGTTGCCACACTTGGCAGGCGGGTAGGGCAACCGCAGTTTATTTATTCTGATATTCCAGGAAGACGCTGCTGCCCATCTTCTGGTTTTAATTTTTCCTCTGTCGACCTTTACGACCCCCTCGGGACGAGATGGGGTGGTGGATTCTCTTAAGCCGCTACCACACGGCCATACATAATGAGATTAATAATTATAAGATTATAAATTAAGATTAGAATAACAACCAATAAATGTTCTATCGCAGGGCACAGGACTCTTTGAATGCTACCCCAGTATGAGACGTCGGCTACATATGTCGTCAGATTTTTCTTTAATTTCTTAGAAAACATCGTTGTTCCCAACCATCCTGCATGTTTCAGAAATAAACTCTCGAGGACAAGTGAAGTCAACCATATTAGAACGTCTAACACCTCAGTCCTCCCCTGATATAATTTCGGTGATGTAATTGCTGTTAGCCTTTTTGGCTCTTACAGCTTCATCGGATATTGTGCTCACGGGCCAGGGGTCCTCCCGTGACCATAGATGCTGTAAAGCTCTCGGAACTTAAGTACAAAAAAAGGCTATAAGATTAAGTTTTAATAAAAAAGGAACGTGAGTGAGTGAGTTTTAACAGACATACATTTTACATCCACAACACTTCCAAATCTGTAAACCAACAATTTGTGTTTTTGCACAAATGTTGGCTCCAGCTGGGATTCGAATCCAAGCCCTGCGGAATAAAAGTTAGGTACTTTAACCATTATACTTAATACTTACGTTTAGAATCTCCAACCAATAAATGTAAATGGCCAAGAAGAGGCAAGGCACCTGGATGCACAGGCGGTTGTCGAATAGAGCTGGCATAGTGTTTTCTCTTCCAATATAATATCATAAAACATAGAAATGCTAATAACACTAACAGCATCTTATTAATCGATTAGACAGATTAACAAATCAATGCTATAAACTTTGGCAAGGTTATGCGTGTATTAAGCTCGAAAGTCGCTTTAAAAGTGTTAAAATTTAAGGTACGAGTTTTGTTTCCTACGTGCTATTTTTTATGATACTTTAAATATACGGAAAAGAGAATCCAAATAGCGACCTTCGAGCGATTTCAAATTAATTTTCGATGTATATAAATTATATGCATATGCATTCATTATATTATATTATATGCATTTACAGCCGGCCTTTCTCGGTATTGTTCGGTTCACTGCATGCAGCTAAGGAGGCCATAGCATTAAGTATTATAGCAATTTATAATTTATATCTTTTGAGCCCTGCAACATATTGAAATGGAACATGCAAAAAAAATATTTTTATTTTAATCTCTAAAATTATTTACGTCAAATCCGTTCAATGCCGTTGATTCGTTTCGGAGTCCATTCGAGACTATTTATTTATATTATTTTTATTTATTTATTTGGTTTACCAACAAATGTTACACCTATACATATATTAAATTTTATACACTGATTAAATACTAAGTGCACATTTCTTAATAGATAAACTATCGCATGCTTAGTGTGTGCTTAGCTCACCTACAAACATTATACTCGTAGTACGATAATAAACATCACCCTACAACTTAAAAATTACTTAATAATAACTATATCACACAGTAACGTCAATGTTTTGGTGATTTTTTAGTTCTGCTAAAAGAGTCGTGGTGTATTACTAAATAAGTGTTGAAAAGTCTACAAAGTCTGGGGAGTGGGAATTAAATTAATTAAAAATTTAAGCGGTGGAGAACAACTTCTTCCCTTTTCCAAGTTTTGAATGTCATCACTAAAATGAACTAATTGTATTTCCTTAATTATTTCTTGTTCTGTCAATTCCTAATCTGAGATGAATGATGAGATGATGATGATGAATTCCAGATTCGTCCAATAGGTTAGGTCCTTTTCGTAAATTTGAGGACGTAGCTCGCGATGTTCAGAAACTTTAACCATGATGAGTAATTTCGTGCTAGTTTATAAAAACATGGTCCTATATTAGAAGATAATATATATTATAAGTGAAGCTCCGGCATGTTTGACTCATTCGGAACGAACTTGAAGTCACAGAGGGTGATTTACAAGTTGAATTAGATTTAATCGGCGGGATAAACAGTCGCTTGGGTTTTCGCTGTCCTTAACGTAGTAAAAGTGATCACATGACAAATTATCTTTAATTTTAGAAACTCTATTGGCAACAAACGTGTACCAACTATGTGGCGAAGAGTGAATTCAATTCAATGTAACGGTCGTCTCCGAAAATGCTAATAAATAATTAATCGGAGATCTGGTTGAATAGGTATCAAAAACTTTTTTTATCAATTTCAAGAGTAACAATAATTCCAGACGTGCTAAAGTGACTACCTTCAATGGTGCAACTTTGGATTTTGCACCGGATAACATGACAGTCACCTGATTCTCTTGTCTATTATTGATTCGAGTATATACTCGGATTTAAACAGCATCACCGTACGCCTTCTCGAATTCATTTGCGAAACAAAGAATTATCACTGAACGACCCTCTACCACAACAATGTGTCGAGGAAATTTCATTTCTGCGATCTCGGGTCACTTTTGGAATTGATTCCATAATCGTACTATACGATCAGAGTGAGGACCATCCCAATCAATTTTCTTCTTTGATTAAAAGCTTCGCATACAAAATTGCTGGTGCCACCAAGCCCAGAAAGTCAAACAAACGTGCAACGCAGGACAAGATATTCCTCTTAGTGCTAGGACGATCATCTGTCATTACTTTGAACACAAATATGTCATCACAAGAGTGCCACCAAAGGCCTAATATTTTCACGTTCTGGGACATTCTCGGAAAGGCGATAATCTTCTGGAATCTGTTCCAGAACCCTCTTACAACTGCTACTGTATTTGCAAAGTGGAAGCCCCCAGTCTTGAATAGCTCAATCAATTCCTGGAATGCGCTAATCGCTTGATTAGAAATCATCAGCCAACAAGCAATATCATCCATGTACAAAGAGATCTCTTTGGCTAATCTCTTTCGCGGCAGCAAAACGGTGGCCCTCGTCTTCCTAGTGCTATAAAAGGACTACATTTCAGCCCAAAAGTTACTCAATCATTCAAATATCTTTACCGGATTTTGAATATATTCAGAATTACACCGTTTTGGTCGGAATAAATCGGTATTAGATTCGCTGGAAACAACGATCTTGTGTACGTACTCCTATTCGGAGATACATCTATTTAACGTCAGCTGAGATAGCTACGTCCAGCATGTAATAAGTCATTTAGAGAAAATCCGTTGTTAGATTTAGCACTTGCATCTAAGACAGGTCTGATGTATGTAGTCGTCTTGTCATCCCGTAAAATAGCATGGCGAGGAATGAAAAAACTGTCGACTATCCTTACCGAATGTGTGTACAGTAGATATATAGCCTTGACCTATATATTCCTTCATAATATTGTCATAAGCTTCTCTTAATACGAGCTGAGTACCTAACCTGCGCTCTAAGTATGAGAATCGACGCCTGGCAATCTCTAAAGAATCACCAAGGAAGTCCGGTAAAGGTGTAAGTCCTAAGGCTACTTCGTAGCGTCCAGAAGCATCACGATTGACTAGACTGTTTAAAAATTTCCTGGCATTGTTGGTCATCAACACTTAAAAAATATTTAGGATCTATCTCGTCAAGTTCCCACATCTTTCTAACTAAAGATTCAACCTCAGCAGTTGTTACCGTGTGACAAGCTACAGTGGCTGCTGCCTGATAAGTTGGAGAGGCCACTACTGCATCACCTAGAACGATGTATCCCAAAACGGTTTCAATTGCTTCTGAAGAACCAGGTTCTCCCACTATTTTGCCAGATTGAGGCATCTTAGCAAACAGATTCACTCCTATCAGCAATACTATTTCTTCAGGTGTGGCCCAAGTATCGTCTGCCATCGGAATATTTTGCAAACTGTCAAGAAACGTTGAATCCATAGAACACAGTCGGCAAGTCACTTGTTATGTGATTCAGTACTAAATCCTGAATATAAAATTTAAAGTTATTAAAACGAGATCGACAACTTACTTTTACTGTACCCTACACTTTCTGAGAGGAACCAGATATACTCGTACCTTACAGTATACAGGTGCATTGGATTGAATCTTTAATCCTAACTTAGAACAACATTTTGTTGTTATATAATGTTTCTGAGAACTAGGATCCAGTAAGCACCTAAAAATTACGTCTTGACCATTGCGACTTGGGTTGTTAATTTAGAATTGCCCTTCGAAGAAGACAATGTGCTAAACGATACTTCTGAATTTTCTTCCTCAAATAAAGGATTATCAAGACCAGGGTCAAGTTCCTCCTCAATTTCGAGTGAATTCAAGGTCTCATTTATTTCCGTCTCCCGGTTTACAGCGACAGCGTCGTTACTTGACTGGGCTGGTGACATTTCCGTTCCGAAATGGAGCAATGTATGATGCTTCGCATTACACAAACGATGTATGGTGATTACTCAAACAGTAACGGAATAACGATTTTCTTTCACGAATTTAAATTTATCAAGAGCAGAAAGGTTAGTAAATTATTTACATGCATAGATATGCGTGTGCGCGGTGCTTTTGCAGAGCTTACACAAACTACCAGAGGGTTGATCATGCTGAGTAGAGACTAGCGTGCGCGGAGGCGCGGGAAAGGCGCGTGAGGTGGCTATTCGGGCATTTGTATAATGCTGCGGTGTCATTGGATTGCCACGAGGTTGTGGCGATAACGTGTTGGCACAACACAACATTTTTACTAGTTCTCGTAGGAATTTTACAAATTCAGCATCGTTTTTTTTATTGTATAAAGTGACGAAACGAGCAAAACGTTCACCTGATGGTAAGTGCAACGTCTGCCCATAACAAATACTGTGCCACCCAGAAAATTTCTGTGTAGCACCGCACTGCGCCCGTCACCCTGAGACATAAGTTCTTAAGTCTCATATGCCCAGTGATTACGCTAGCTCACAGTGCACTTCAGACTGAAACACAGCAATGTTTGCACACTACTGCTTCACGGCAGAATAACTGGCCCTGGGGTGGTACCTACTTAGACGGATTCCTGCATAGGAATCCTACCACCACTCAATGATATCATTATTCAAATACTAAAATGAAATGTAAGTCTCGGTGTCTTTGACTTGTGTGGACACACGCGTTACTGTTGACAACTTTGGTTATCGGAAGATGTGGCTGATATTGTTCAAACGATCGAACGAACAGTTTGAAAAGAAACATAAATAATATTGACAATATTTTATTGATTGAAACACATTAATCATGTATTTTGACATATTAATTAATAAATTAAAATGGCGTATTCCCCGCTGGTAATAATTGAACAATAAAAGTTGTCAAGCATTTCATTTAATATTACATTTTAATTCCTACTTCATTTTATAAGATTAGACACAGAAAGTTCATTATTGAGAGACATTTACAATACATTGCTGTTGTTGGTTTATATTAATATATTGTTATTCAACGAAGAGTGTGTAAAACCAGCAGTGAATGTCGCACAAAATCATATCAAGAAGTATGACTCAATAATATACAGAAATAGAACTCACTTAAACAAAATTATCATCGATAATATTGTAATTGCTACAACGAAACGAAATTTGCAATAAGTATATCCCTGAAATCTAAGATATATTCCAAAGAAATTATTGTTAATTATTGTATTTTTATACTTACGGTTTAAAAATGAATTTTATCGATAGTAATTACAGTCATTATTACACTTACAGAGTATAGTATATGTCACAACATCTGGAATCTAAAAATGTTTACTTGGAGTGGAAATAAAGTCCTATAAGAAAAAAAGGTAGCTGTACTAAAGAAACGGAGGGCAATAAGATTTCACTAACAGTCACGACCTCTAAACTATCCATATTAATTAGTAGCCGTGTGGTGGCGGCTCGTTAAAAGAATACTACCACTCCATCTCATCCAATGGATCTCGTAAAAGTCGAGTAAGGAATTAAACTGCACTGTGCACCCAACAGCGCATGGTGGCGATGGGCTCACCACCTATTACACCAAGTGCATTATATTGTTTTGGTGAAACGTGGATTGTGGCAGTCATCTGTTTTTGCAGTAAGTGCCCAGTCTCTGACTACCCCTTATGGGATACAGTCGTGATCCTATGTATGTATGTATTAATAGTACACCAGTCAAATCACGCCAATTTATTGATTGTGAAAGGCTTTAGTGATTCCTAATCCTTTTTCATTAAAAAGAAAATAAAAAATAACATTTATAATTAATAAATGTTATTAGATAACACAATAAGACTAAGGCTTGGTAACGAATGAAAAGTACACGATCTTTCTTAAAGATCATCGTTTAATAATTAATCCACAAATAATTATTTTTTTAGCTGACTAAAAAATCACAAGTACGATTTTTTGGATTCTCGCTTTTTAAGTTGCCACGTACGCAGTTAAAACATTGTGTTTGCTAAACTGTGATAACTTAAAAATATATTTGGCTTTCGTCTCTTATAATATACTACATGAGCATAACCAAAGTTACGGAGAAAATTACGTCCGAAATAAACGGAAGATACAACAGTATTCAACTAACTACTATTAAATATTGCACAATCATGGTTTCATAAGCGAAATGGACGTAACATTTGCGATGAAACGTTAATAAATAAATGGTATCACCTTAGAGCATTCGTCCAAAAATCTCGTAATTATAAATTTGAATCTAAAATTGCTTTTATTAGAATGGGGCATAATATTTACAAATTAGGTTTAGACATTATATCGCACGCGGCGATGAAGACATTTTTAAATGAAAAGTATTCTTCTTTATAACTCTATAAAAATGTATTTAATAGAAAATACTCTAAGTGTGCATTGCATAAAACAAATCGACTAGCATCATAATACTTTCATATAGGTGTTCTTATTAATTAAAATGTCACCAATTGTAAATTCAATTTAATAATTTAAACGAGTAAATAAAATATAATTAAATTATTCATTAAACTGATTTACTTAACTTTATTTTAAATTAAAAGCTTAACGCAATTGCTTAATCTCATTCTTAATGTTACGGATTTTCCGTACACCTTATTTCACAGGCCAAGTGACGAAGATTCTATTTTAAAAGTAAATAAATTAGCTGTCTATTACTAGGGCTTTTGCAACAGCTTATATCCATCATCAGTTTTCATTAACGTACATTTTTGTAAAAGCATCAAGTAGAGTAAAATATAACAGAACGATAAACCAAAATGTTATACTTTTACTGATGAAAATTCGATCGAACAGTACAACATTTCTACGAGATGTATTTTTTATTTAGATGCATATATGTAACAGATAAGTCTAAAATCTATGTTTAAAATGTTTAAAAATATTTTTTTAAAACAAATCTTTGGTTAAACAATCTGTCATTATGTGTTAAAAATGACCATCCAATGTTTATAGTTTTAAAATAGAACCTCGTGAAGTAACACTAGATCACAGTCTATATAAAATACATTAGTAAGATAAATGTTTACCTAAATTTACCGAAGTTTAGAATACTACTTTTATTAATAACGCACTATTAAAAAAAAGTCGTCCGGCTGAACAATTTTATGTTAGTTGCGAAGTTGTTCTTATTCACAATAAGTAAAATGTCACGTTCCAACATTTTATTTAGAAAAAATAAATGATGGACATAACAAGAAATAGTATAATTTGACCCGTATAGAACCCGAATAATAGTAACATCGATGCGATGAGAAAACTTCGTTTCTATCAAAGATAAAAATGATGAATATTAAAACGTCATAGTGACGTCAGCTGTCGTAGAGACATTACGTTTATAATGGACATACAGTCGTATGTAGCAATCATAAGTATGTTCAGTCGGAAAAGGTAATTTCCAAACCCGTGAAGATTTTGAAACAATATAGTACACTGTCTAGTCTCTAATAGTAGAAATGTAAAAGTAACAATATTTTTCACCGAACTAACTCAAAGCAGATAGCCGGTTGAACTAGTCGATTGATTTGGACGGCTTCACTTTGTCCTTTTTCTCTGTACTGCTCTGGCTAGTCCTGTAAACAAAAAAAAAAAAACAATTACAGTATCCAAATATGTGAACGTTGCTCAGCAATCGTATTATTCCAGATTGTGGTTTAAGTGAGTACATCTTCCGCCGTGTTCTTGGAGATTTAATTGCTAGATATAGGCTAACCTCTTCTACTGCTGCACCTAGATCTCTTCCAACTGCCATACCAGACTTCTCTCACCTTAATCGCCACTGTATACACCGGTGCTAAGACCCCAGTATACGACTGAAATTTTTCCTATATCGCGGAGACCTGGTGGTAGGACTCCTATGCAAGAATCCGTCTAAGTATTTACCAATCCAGGGCCATTTATTCTGCCCTAAAGAAGTAGTGTACACACATTCCTCTGTTTCGTTCTGAAGGGCACTGAGAGCTAGTGTAATTACTGGGTATATGGGACCTAAGAAGTGATATCTGAGAGTGCCGAGCGCAATGTGGTGACACTCCGTAATATTCTGGAGGGCACTGCATTTGTTATGGGCAGACGTTGCGCTTACCACCAGGTGTGCGTTGTGGTCTCGTCATTTTATATAATAAAAAAAGCTATTACAGACGTAAAATCCCATTAGGGTTCACTCGGGTCTAGGAGTCTAGTCATTTGATCCGATTTACCAATTAATGAGCTTCATTCGCCAAAATAAAACGGATCACGGAACCTACCAGAGTTATGAAATAGATCTCCTGGTACCACTATCTGTAGCACAGAAGCCAATCGCTTAACCACTACTGAGACTTGTACTTCGTAAGAGAATCTGTCACCCGAGGTTCTGTGGATGTCGTAAAAATCGAACGTGCCTTCCAATGATACCGGAATAACCATCTCAAATACCTGACATATAATTTTATATTCCTCAGGCATGCAGGTTTCTTCACAATGTTTTCCTTCACCGATGAACACTGAGTAACTGGTACTTTGATCGAACCCAGGTCACTCGGGTGTTATGAATTTAAAGGAGAGCGCTCGGTCCCTGAGCTATCAGGCAGCCTGCAGCTCTTATGACTATGATTATTTTACGGTTATAATTGTAGAGTAGAATTAATTTCCTTACCAGTGAAAACTTAAACGTCACAACATATGGCAAAGCCGGCCCTTATGTTTCGACGTCTTGCTGGCTTGTGACATTCGCTCCGGCTCCGTCACGACGGTGGAATGGCTGTTCTTGTCTGTCAACACCGTCGTTAGAGTCTTCTCTTTCTCTTTCTCTTCGCCCTGTGAGCTTGGCGCGTAGAGGGATCTGTAGGAGGCTTCAGTTATATTTTGTTTTAACTATTGTTCATTCTCTATTCGATTTTGGAAAATTACATAAATAGGAAACTTGAGGAAGCAACGAACATAGCTTATTAATAAATTATTTTTGTATCTTCATTTGCTTCTAAGAGCCGTGGTAGCTCAGGGGCTAAGCGCTTTAAATTTCATAGAACGCAAGTGACCTGCGTTCGATTCCCGGTGCCGGCACCACTAAAATTGTTAATTGCAATTTTAAGTGCTGATTTACCACGTGCTCGGCGGTGAAGGAAAACATCCTGAGGAAACCTGCATGTCTGAGAAAAAAAAATATTTCGAAGACATGTGAAGTCCGCCAACCCGCATTGGAGCAGCGAGGCGGCATTCTTCCTAGCTCCAAAACCCTCTCAGAAATGAGAGGAGGCCTGTGCTCAGTAGTGGGACATTTATAGGCTGAAACTTTACTTTTTTTTTATTTGCTTCTTTATAGTCTGGCGTTTATCGAGTCCCCGCCAATGTGGGTGCGAAATCCATCAATACTATGTTCGTTGTTCTCAATAGACGATAAATAAATTCAGAATCGATTTTGTTCTAGCTTTGAAAACATGCATACATTAAAACGATACAGATGATTTACTGTGTCTTGTTATGTACTTTCCGGACTAGCCATAAATTATACAGTGAGTCAAATCTTTCGAGAATTTTATTTATCGACTATCGAGAGCAACGAACACAGTATTGATGGGTTTCGCACCCACAGAATACTCGTCAGACAATTTTATGAAATTTTCAAAAACAATGTACCTACATAGATAGAATAGCTCCCGGACCAAAAATACAAAGTACACAAACGGCAACATTAATTCTGCTTAATGGTTTTTGTAAGATTTTATTCTTGTATTGTATTTTATTGTATCTTATTCTTATCTTATTCTTATCTTATTCTTATTTTAAAAAGACGATGCCCCACAGTAGGATTTCTCCTGTGTCGTGGGTATGTTTTACAGACATAAATTCAACATGCACAAACCACCCAGACCCGGAACAACTATCTGTACATATATGGGCCATACAAATATTTGTCCCGTGCGGGAATCGAACCCGCGACCCGCGGCGCAGAAGCTAAGGGCTTAGCCACTGCGCCAACCGAGCCGATCATGTTTGAAGTAGCCCATATGGATAATTGGATATTTTGAGCCGTAACATGTTGACAATCTGAACGATTTAGAGGTTGCGTGTATTCTATCGCAAGAGTAGCTTCTATTCTCCAATGTTTTTGTGGTTTGAAAGGAAAGTTATGTTGTTGGTCATAAGTATCTTCCTAGATCTCAACAGTTGTTGAGTTGGAGACGATTTAATTGTTTTAAAAATTCTGGCAGTCAAGTAGTCTTTGGTCAAATGCTTTGTTCAGGTAGATAAAAATCAGTAAAAAGGTTTATTATACAGTATTCAAAATATTCGTATAATTCAATTTAACCATAATTTCTGTGCTACAACTTATTGGTTCCTATCCGCTTTGAACTTGAAATTGCCGATTCGTGATAGTCTATACAACAAAATTATCGGAATGTGCGCTACATCTTAACTGATAAGTATGAGTTATTATGTATAGTTTACTTTAAAATTACTAACAATATAAACTTACCTAGTAAATTTATTCCTAGGTGGCCTCGACGGAAAATTTGCAGTTTTGGGTCGCCTTAGTGAATAAGTTTTTCTTACAAGTGCCATGTTACTGGTTTCTGGTGCGGGTTTCGCACAATTTAAGGTTGTGACAGTAAATTCAACATCTTTTATCGCTTCGTTTGATGCTGAAAACGTATTGTTAGATATTGAGAAATATCACTGGATATTAGATAGAGTTAAAAAAATACGAATTTTAGTGAACAAATATTTGATATTACACCACACTTGAAATACTTACAATCTAGCGGATTGACTTAAGATGACGCATTAGCAAAGTTTAGATTAACGGATATCCAATTATGGATACGGATATAGATCCATTGATGAATATACTATTTACGAGTACTAAAGGGATTAAAAATTGCTAGTTATGAAATGTATGGACACTTAGTAGCAATAGGTAAAAACCAAAAACCACTCTTTGTAAGTACTACATAGATAAATTATTTTCCTTTATGAACTAGCCACACATATGTTTTGTTAAGACGATATTACACGGTTTATTTTTGACTTTCATTTTTAATAAAAAACCCCAAATTAAATCCGAATGGATAGTCTAAACAGGTTCATTCATCGTTCATTGGTAATGCACTTCCACGATAGAAATTTAGCAGCTCCGATGAGTTACACCGACATCGTTCAGATGTCAAAAATGTAAAGAAAGACCCGTGTCTGTAAAAACATGTAAACATTCATCGGTCACCGTTAGGTTCACTTATATGTTTCGCTAAGAGTAAATTGTGTATTATCGCCTTTACTTAAGCAAAACAGTAGTTTCGTCTAATATGTTACATAATTGTTCTCACAGAATGGACTCCTTTAATTGATGCTTTTATCCGCTCTGGCGACATTAGTTATAGCGACATCTTTCGATAAACTCGAAATGCTGTGAGTTACATATAAAAGTTAAGTAATTATGTTAATTTTGAACATACTAATTATGCTAACTGAGAAACGACCAATCCAATCCATAGTTGAACAGGTTTTAAAAACGTCTATAAACCGAATTTAGTCTTAAATATATTTATGTGTATTATATATTCAATACAAAATATTCTTTCGCAATTGATTAAAATTTCTGTATAACGTTATTGTGAGTTTTTCATTAGTGTTTCGGTAATGAGTAAAGATCTATTAATTAAAATAATTTCGTTATTGTTTATAGATTTGAATTCATAAGCTTTTACTTACCAGTGAATTCTTCGATAGGTTTGTCAATGGTATCATGATCGATCCATGTCAGACCCATTTCTACTTTTTCGGCGAGATCTTGCCATCTCTGTCTATTCTCCATAGTTCCAGTATACAAGGGCTGGATCCAAGGAAACGTGTCTGACAGAACTTTATAAAGCGGTAGACATATCATATCGATAAAACCTACTTGCATTTGTGGTAGCTCGTCTTTCTTCTCTCTGAAATTATTTTCCTCATTGGTCACCTTGTTCTCATACTTTAGAAATTTAATTAAGCACCAATCAAATTAAATAGAATAGAATAGAATAGAATAGAATAGAACATTTTTTATTCGTAGGTGCAAAAACTATTAACAATTAAAAGTACAAACAGTAGCATCTTAACCTAAAAAAAACTACATAATAAAAAAACAATAAAAGTCAACTCAATATAACTTATAAGCCCTATCGTCTTGGTCCTGAATTCTAATAACAACAATTATTTTAAAATTGACAATGTTTTGATAGATCCTACATTACACATACACACAATCTTGACACAAAGAAATATATACTAACAAAGTCGAGAACATGATGAGTTTTGCGATACAACAAGGCATTATCAAGTCTAAACAAAAATTAGTGGATACACATATTTTTCGCGCACACATTCGCACGCACACTACGCGGATTTGGGCAAACTAATGTGTCACCTTACTTTTATCATAAAAAAATGAGAATTTATGTTCAGAAGCAGTTTATTTAAAATTATTTACAGAATCTATCGTAAAGAGTTTATTCATTTTATTTATTACAAGAATGTTACGATAAACAACAGATTTAATGTTTGTACAAGTCAAGTGGTAACTTGTTTGCACATAGCAAACATAGGCCTCCTCAATTCATTGCCATAAAGCACAGGCATTGACCATCTCTGTGTAAATATTTTTTTCCGTACGGTCTTCGGCTCTAGTGGTAGGTGATCGGCCATTTGAAACTTCTGTTTCTTCTTCGGATTCTATTTTATGAAATTATGTCAACATTAGGCAATTTGTAAAAAAATATGTATAAATACTTTATATTTATATATTTACCCAAGACACACAGTTCCATACAAAAACAACTTTACTCACGATCGATCAAAACAGAAAAATAAAGACGAAGTACACAAAGTCCGATTTATTTAAACAACATTCTTATGTTCACGACATAAAATTGATTTTAAATCAGCTATCCTTCCACGACGTTTTAACCGACTTCATAAAAGGAGTAGGTTCTATGTTTGTGTTTGTATTTTTTTAATTAGTAGTTGTTGACACTGCTGGCGTTATGCTAATCAAAATGAGCGCATTGTGCGTTTTTTTTGCGTCGCTGACTGTATATGACTAGGGTTTATATGCATATTATTTCCTAACAAAAATTTAAACATTATAATATCTTAGCCATAAAACACATCAAGTTCAAAAATACCTGTCCATCATAGCGATCGGCTGTTGATTTAGCTGTAATTTTTCTAAATCCCCTTGGTCGAAGAACTCATCAGCCACTAACTTAGCTACTTTATGCTGCACTTCCCAAGGCTTGGCTATTGCTGATACGTCGCACGCGGTCATCATCATGCCACAGAGTACTAAAAAGTAGAAGTACACTATATTTTACATTTCAAAATTAATATGGGTTTAAAGTTATTCAAATGCTAGAATAAATCTACTTCTACAATAACCAATTGGTATTACAAGTGTGGTGGAAGCATTACAAAATATTTCATACTGAGTAGTCTCAAGAGTGTCACAAAAGTCAACTTAGACATACCTAGAAAATATCATGACAATCGGCGGAATAACTATTTAGAAAATATAGTGATGGGTTACTAGCGATAAAGATGAGAAGCGTCTGGCGCTGTGACGCATTCCGTCACCTGCCTCGTCAAGCGTGGTGATACTTGGGCTCCTTAGGAGAGATCCGTATCTAGCAGTGGACTGCTAATGATAATGACGGTGATCATCAAATTAACGTTAGTTCGCCTTATTTGTAGAAACTTTTAATATACCTTATAGTTTATTTATATGTATAAGCTGTAAGTTTTCTAAAGCCTTAAAATAAAAGTATTCGACAAAGAGGTGAGTATAAGTGAGGTTAGATTATTGAGGTCTTGATCGTAACTTACATTCTTTCTTTTCCGGACTCTGCCAATCAAATTCTCCGTTGTCAACAAGCTCTAGAAACTTTGATTTTTTCTTAAAGTACATTGCCAAGTCAGTTGAAAGTATTGCTGTTTCCACAACTCTCATTACATCCTTGTAGTCACATGGTGACAATGCCTAAAAAATGTGACACCGCTTTAAACAATAACGTATATAGTACACTGATGGTAGGATTCCTATGCAGGAATCCATCTAGGTAGGTACCACCCCAGGGCAAGTTATTCTGCCGTGAAGCAGAAGTGTGCAAAGATTACTGTGTTTCGGTTTGAAGGGCACTGAGCTAGCGTAATCACTGGGCATATGAGACTTAAGAACTGATGTCTCAGGGTGACGGGCACAGAGTGGCGTCACACAGAAATGTTCTGGCTGTCACAGCATTTGTTATGGACAGATGTTGCACTTACCATCAGGTGAACATGTTGCTCATTTCGTCACTTTATCAATTAAAAAAATGTATATAAAAATAAGATGAAATGTTTCTTCTTATTTTTCAATGTTCATTCATATTTTCATTGTTCAATGTTCTTCCATTCAGTGAAAGAATAAATAAAGAATAAAAAAACCTGTTGCTTAGTGCGTCGAAAGAATAAAATTCTGTGTTTTTGGTTTTTCTTTTATTTTGTCATGACTAATGGATTACGAAATATTAAAGTAATTTAGTAACCTAAGTTCCACCCCATAATTAGGTTGATGAAATTTTAGAACCACTAATACCAACTTTTTAAACACTAATAAAGCACAGTGACAAATGCATTAATACAAAAAAACGAAACCAGATACAATGCCAGCGACTCAAAAACTTCCTCAAAAAAAGGAGCGCACAATGTACTCATTTCGATTAGCATCACGTCAGCCGTGTCAACAACAACAAAAAAACATTGGAATTTTGAAAAAGCTACTTTATGTCGTGGGCATAAGATTAAATTTTTGTTTATTTAATCGGAATTTGAGAGCTTTGTTTTTATTTTTATGTTTTTTTCGATCGAGGACGCTTTTTGTAGTAATTTTTGTATAAAACTGCGTATCGTGGGAATATATATATATATATATATATATATATATATATATATATATATATATATATATATGCATATGTATATATATGCGTATCGTGTTAAGAACTGATGTCTCAGAGTGACGGGCGCAGTGTGGTGTCACACAGAAATATTCTGGGTGATACAGCATTTGTTGTGGGCGGACGTTGTGACGGGCGGCGCACTTACCATCAGGTGAACGTTTTGCTCGTTTCGTCACTTTATACAATAAAAAAAACACGGCCTGTTTACTGTAAAATTATATATAACTGACGGTAGGATTTCTATGCAGAAATCCGTCTAGGTAGGTACCACCCCAGATTCAGTTATTCTGCCATGAATCAGTAGTGTGCAAATATTACTGTGTTTCGGTCTGAAGGGCAGGGAGAGCTAGTGTAATCATTGGGCATATGAGACTGATAACTGATGTTTCAGGGTAGCGGGGGCACTGTGGTGCCCCACAGAAATGTTCTGGGTGACACAGCATTTGTTATGGGCAGACGTTGTACTTACCATCAGGTGAATCGCAAGCGCAACTTGCTCGTCTCATCATTTGACGATATAAAAAAAAATTGTTTATCTGAAAGTTTAAAAGGTCACGCAATATTTAAAGTATGACATAAATGATAATGTCTTCTTGACCGATTTTCGACCAAGGCGACAATTTCCGAATACTGTCAACTACGCTGCAGTTAGTATAGTGCCACAAATGTAAACGCTATTCTAGAGCCACTCATTCGTCATAACCCGATATATCATGGTGCAGTTTCAATGACAGGCAGAGCAGTAAATATGTGTTTTTACGACTGGCTGGGATATGAGCCCAGGACCCGCAGTGTAACACGTGAGTACCTGAGTACTCTGACCGATAGATATTTCATACATTAAACAAAACTGACCTGGAATATATTATTGCTCTCACTATTCAATATCATTACGCACTGATCAAAATGATGGTGCTCCATTGTAGAGGTCGAATACAAAATTGCAAGGGGACTTTCCGTCTTCGTTTGGAACGCGTTATTAGTTCCCCTGTGGTCGAGATCGTGGCAAAGGCAAGCGACCAAAAGTCCCAAAATCTCGAGATCGGACATAAATCGTTCCATTTTGCCAGTTTTTAGCATCGCGAACATCGTTTGTGCAACGTTAAGGGCGTGTCGCCAATTGTGGTATTTCACAGGTCGATAATTTTTCTTCACGCTTAGTATCCAGCGGCAAAGAACCTGTCAAAACGTAACGTGTATCAATAATTATAATAAAAAATAATAAATATAAATATGTATTAGCATAACCAGACCCGAAAAGCGACAATTCGTGCTTTTAGTTATTACATTCGCACACCAGGAATTCGAGCCCAGGGCCCGCGGCGTAGAAGTCCGTCACTCCCACCAATAGGCAACGCGGTCGTCATAATGTAATTAATTAATAAAGGAATTAAGTTACTTCTTATCATTATATTTCATTAACAGATCTTTACCAATAATAATACTGAAATATATGATTTCAAAATAAATGCCAACATTTAAGTGAAAACTGCTGTTTATACGATGCCTAATAATAGATGACCGATCTGATTAATTCGAATTTTAAGTTAAATTTTCGAGTATGTTACATTTTGATATCTTGCAGGGTTCTGAAGAATATAAATATTTGTAATATAATTTTACGCGGGCAAATAAATAAAAATGAAGTGTCTGTTCGTAATAAAAAATTACAGCATATAATATACGATACTTATAAGAAAAAAACAATTTATTAAATTTTTGTATGTCTGTCTGTCGGTTTGTTCCGGCTAATCTGAAAGATAGCTGATATTGTAGCGGGTATTGTAGCGGGCTACTTTAATTTTATAAACATAACTAGGGCTTCGCCCATAAACTTTAAAACCGAAAATCCGATTCAAATAGGGATGGATATATGTATATCATCGATCGGGGTCTCCTTTTTTACGCGGGTGTAACCAAATTGTTAAGCGTCATTATATTTTTCTTGATTTTGTTACGCTAACCGTACTTACGCGTGATTGGCTAGAGATGTAATAGGCATTAATTGTTACTTACATCGTAAGGTACGTGGAACTTCTCAACGAGGTTGCATTGAAGAAACATTCGTAACGTTGCCCTGCATGTGTCTTCGTCTGATAAATCGAAGTCTGAAACATTTTTTTACAGTTAGCAGCAATTTAAATTCCTTTTTTTTATTTTTTCATAAAACGACCAAAACGTTCATCTGATGGTAAGTGCAACGTCTGCTCAGAACATTCCTGAGTGGCACAACACTGCGCGAGCCCCCGTGAGATTTCAGTTCTTTAGTCTCATATGTCTCGTAATTACACAAGCTCTCATTGCCCTTCAGACTTAAATACAGTAACATTTGCTCTCGACTGCTTCACGGCAGAATAATAGGCCTTGCGGATCTATCAAGACGGGTTGCTGCATAGGAATCCTACCACCAGTGTAACCTCGCACCTTAAACTACCGGCCTGATGTTTTAGGTTTGGCATACTGCAAATAATACTCGTAGTATAATATTAATAGCCGTGTGGTAGCGGTTCAGAGAATCTACCACCCCATCTCGTCCCGTAGATGTCGTAAAAGTCGATAGAGGGGAAAAAAAAACAAGAGATGGGCAGCAGCATCTTACTAGAACATCCGAATAAATAAACTGCGGTTGTCAACCCGCCTGCCAAGCGTGGCAACAATGGCAAAAATTCCCCCAAAATGAGTGCTACAAACTTTTATGGCAATCTATGGGGGAGGCCTCTGTTCAGCAGTGAACATAAAAAAAATGATAACTTACCGTGAAATTTGAAGCTATAGAGATTATAGTTATCTGCGGAAGGGATAATGTCTTGGCTCAATTTATGTGTGTCCTCGGCCGATGCTGTTGCATGGTATGACAAACATTCCAAGGCAACCTGCAACACGTACTCAATTACCATACAGTCGTTAAGTTTTCCTTAAACCCCACTCAAATAAACTCACTTGGTTTCTTAGTCAGTTACCATTTTTTTTAAAGAGAGAACATAGATACGTACATACAGTCATGCCTTTTCCCATATAGGGAATAGGCAAATGCCACTCACTCCCGTGGATGCGAAAAGTGGGCTACATGTGTAGCCTCTGCCAATCCCTTATATCAGAAAAAGGCGTGACTATATGTATGTATGTTAATAATAAGATAATACGAATCAAAACTTTCATGTTACAGATCATATTTTTTTAAAGTCTCACCTTTTGTTTCGCCATAAGCTTACATGCGTTCTCATACATCTGTGTATTATGAATACCGAGGCCGCAGAAGATTGCAAACGCTTCGAATATCGATATGTCACCGTCCGTGAATTGTGATCCGTTTTCCTAAAATATGTTAGACACATCCATTAATTACGTAGGTAAATAAATATTAAAAAGTACTACTGCATTGGCTATATCTTTGGGTACGTTTCAATTAAATTATATCACGGCTTTGAGGGTTTGAATGCAGCTCAATTTTAAAAAAGAACGATGCCCTACGCTGGGATTTCTTCTGCATCGTATGGCCGTTTTGCAGACATACATTTCAAAGATACGATACAACTAGACTCGAAAAAAATCCCCCGCAGGGATTCGAACCCAGGACCCGCGTCTTAGAAGTCAGATAATCTGACCACTAGGCCACGGGGTCGTCAAAATTTGAGGGAACGCTAGAGATTTGTGTTAGACCAGTGTCGACAATACTGAAATTGTTAGTTTGAATTCATGTTGAACGTGGAATCAAAATTCGAAAACTATGGAACATAATCTTTGTCAATTATCCACACTCTCATTCACTCGCAGTATCACTGCCTCACACACGCACTCACTCACTCACTCATCTTTTTATCAATTTATATCTTAAGTTTTATATTCCCACTATACCATTTCATCATCATCATCATCATCACTGATCACCATCATCACCATGCTGATGATGATGATGAGGATGATGACTGTTTAGTCCGCTTCATTGGCGAAATGGCTAAGTGACTGTCTTCTACGTTGTAGGTCGTGTAATCGATTCCCGCATTACACAGAAATGCAGGAATCGATTTCAACTATACAAAAAAATCGTATAGTTTACAGATATGTATACTTGGTGCATTTTACAGATATACATGTGAAATGTATGTCTGAAAACTCACAGACGATACGAGGCAAATCCTAGTGTGAGACACAGTTTTAGCAAAAGAAATAAAATAATTGATGATGATCCTCTCCTGGCGTATTTCGACCACGGTGATAACTTCCAAATATTGTCGACATCTATCAACTGCGCCGAAGATATTATAGTGTCACAAGTTGACGAGCAAACACAGAGGCTCACTTGTCACTACCTCCCCGCGTCCGGTGCGACACTCATGCGATAAGATCGGTGGTAGGCTAGGATGCAGTGTCAGAAACACAGGGACAATAACAACACAACCAGAGCCGAAAACCAATCATTTTATTCTTTAGCACAAATGTTGGTATTCGAACCCAGGATCCGGCGTAAAAGTCAGGTACTCAGGCCACGCGGTCGTCTTAATAAAAAAAACGCCTTTTTTTGTTTGCCTTGCAATAAACATGCATACATACAGATCTAGCTAATAGCTAATATAACCTTATATTTTCACCAGAATCATCAGTTCATCGCTGTTTAAGCGTGTTTTTTTTATTATGACGCCGGCGTGGCCAGAGTACCTGACTTTTACGCCGGGTCCTGGGTTGGAAAACCAACATTTGTGTTAAAGCATAAAATGATTGGTTTTCGGCTCTGGTTGTGTTGTTATCGTCCCTGTGTTTCTGACACTGCATCCTAGCCTACCACCGATCTTATCGCATGAGTGTCGCACCGGACGCGGGGAGGTAGTGACAAGTGAGCCTCTGTGTTTGCTCGTCAACTTGTGACACTATAATATCTTCGGCGCAGTTGATAGATGTCGACAATATTCGGAAGTTATCACCGTGGTCGAAATACGCCAGGAGAGGATCGTCATCAATTATTTAATTTATTTTGCTAAAACTGTGTCTCACACTAGGATTTGCCTCGTATCGTCGGTGAGCTTTCAGACATACATTTCACATGTATGTCTGTAAAACGCACCAACTATTACATATTTGTAAACTATGCAATTTTTTCGTATAGTTGTAATCGATTCCTGCATTTCTGTGTAATGCGAGAATCGATTACACGACCTACAACGTAGAAGACAGTCACTTAGCCATTTCGCCAATCAAGCGGACTTAACAGTCATCATCCTCATCATCATCATCAGCATGGTGATGATGGTCATCATGATGATGATGAAATGGTGTAGTGGGAATATAAAACTTAAGATATAATTGGTAAAAAGATGAGTGAGTGAGTGAGTGCGCGTGTGAGTCAGTCATAGTATGAGTGAATGAGAGTGTAGATAATTGACAAAGATTTTGTTCCATAGTTTTCGAATTTTGATTCAAACTAACAATTTAAACAAACAAAAGTAGCAACAGCTTAATGGATTTTTAAGGTAATATTCTTAATACATTATCATACCTTATTTATCAACTGTGCCACGCCAATAACGTCTTTATTTGCATTAACAATAGGCATGCACAACATCGTCCTGACGTTCACGGCGTCGTCAGCGTCTATGTCCGTAACAATCATGCCATTTTCTTTTCTCCAGTCCTCAACGTCTGATATGTTAAGGGATTTATTAGATCGCGCCACCTGGAAATTTTGTAATTAAAATTCATGATTGATTGTAATAAAAACGTTAATATGTGCTAAACCTGTGGTAGTAAAAATTGACTAAGAGAAAAATCTCTTAGCCTCCGACATATTCCGTTATAACCATCTCCTATAAGACTAGACCTGTGATATCTAAATTGCGAAGAATCTGGTTCTGCAATCACCAAAGCACATGCGAAGCGAGCAATTCCGGGACTGATTGTTTATACAAGAAAGCGGCAAGACGAGCAAGTCGCTCCTGATCGTAAGTGCAACGTCTGACGATATAAGTGTGGCGACATCTATGTCGCCACATGAGAAGCTTCGGAAATATTCCCATATGTCCATAATCGCGCTATGAAAGTTTTCTGAGATGCGAACCTATATATACAACATCTAAATATCACTATTAGGAGGAGACGTCCTCCCCAGATCAGACCACCCGATCTGGCGGGTCCATTTCCTCCTTGGCATCATCATTCGCCAAAACAAGTGCTCTGCCACCCAGAACATTCCCAGCAAGTTACACTAGCTATCATTCTCCTTCAGACCTAATCACAGTAATGTTCGCACACAATTTATGCATAGAAATATTACTACCAGCAATTAATGAAGATACAATACTCGCCTTCCCTACATGTGGTAAGATTTCATCAAAGAAAATAGTCGGATTATGGCGTAAAATAAGTGAAAATTCCTGTGGCGATCGACATATGCTCAAACATTTTACGAGAAGAAGCGCTTGTATCGAATTAGATATCTTTTCTTTTTTTTTGGATAAAGGGACGAGACGAGCAAAACGTTCACCTGATGGTGACTGCGACGTCTGCACATAACAGAGCATCTGTGCCACCGTAAATTTTTCTGTGTGGCACTCCACTGCGCCTGTCACCCTGAGACATCAGTTCTTGTCTCTTATGCCCAGTGATTACACTAGCTCTGAGTGTCCTTCAGACAGAAACGTAGTAATATCTATCTTTAGATGTCTTTGGAGACTAAGTCTAGATAGTAAGGGATAATAGATAAAAATATTTATCAAACACACTTTTTCCCTTAGTAACTTTGAACGTGACTCTATGGTATAATAAATGCTAAATCTAATTCTAAAGCATCTATTACTCATCATATATAGAAAAATATAATATCAGATATTCTTACCGCGAGAGCTATAGAAGCTAGCGTGGATCGATTGTCATGGCGTGGCGTGAGCGTAGTCTTTGAATGTTGTGCTCCCAGTTCAAAGAGCGTGTGAAAACGTGTGGGTGCTGGTGGTGGCAATGCCAGCGTCCCACTTCGTTGACCCCCAGGTCGTTGAACTATGCGCTCAAGATGACTCTGTAAAAAATAAGGGATTTTAAAATTCCAAGAACTATGCACGCGACACCAATTAGTAAGAAGGTCTTAAAAGCATACATACAGTCACGCCTTTTTATCATAAAAGCGGTAGACAGAGACCTCACCTGAAGCCAACTTTACGCCGCGGGAAACGGGAGTGGTCATCATCATCATCATCATCACTTCAGCCTATCACTAGTCCACTGCTGAACATAGGCCTCCCCCATAGATTGCCACAAAAGTTTGTAGACCTCATTTTGGGGGGATTTTGCCATAGTTGCCACGCTCGGCGGGCGGGTTGGCAACCGCAGTTTTTTTATTCAGATGTTCCTGGAAGATGCCGCTGCCCATCTTCTAGTTCCTATTTTCCCACTGTCGACTTTTACGACACCCACGGGTTGAGATGGGGTGGTAGATACTCTTAAGCCGCTACCACACGGCAAGAGAGTGGTACGAGTCAAAAACTTCTTACTCCCCATTGCGTTCCGACGAGCATTATAGTGACGTTTGCATGTTATGACATGATTATTCACGAAGAAAGATTGTCCACATAATACTTTAGTCGCCTTTTCCTACTTATAAATGATTGTGCGCATCATCCATGACCACCACACTGCTTTATATAATTGTCTGCTTGTTCCGGCTAATCACCAAAACGGCTACCGAGTTTTACGGGACTTTCGCTGACGGATAGCTGATATTATAGCGGATAACTTAGCTTAGCAGGTTTCCGTGCAAAAAAATTCAAGTTCCCAAAATCAGATTCAAATAGGGAAGTATATCTAATCATCCATCGGGGTCGGCTTTGTTGCCGGCGTTGTGGTACCGCGGAGCAGAGCTAGCTCTCAATATAAACTTACCGATTCACAATGATCAGTGTCTAACAGGAAAACCGCACATCTTTCACATTTGAGCAACTCCCGGGCTTCTGTCATAATTTTTGTCACCAGGCACTCCAAATTGCTTTGTTCCTCAAAAATACTTCTAGCCAAAGCTAGAAGAATCTGATTTCTTTTATACTCGAGGACTGACGACTCAAAAAGCTGCGCGTTTTGAATTCCAATACCGCAAAATGTTAGGTATCGTCGGAATACTTCGACGTCTCTTGCAGAAAATTCCTTTGAGCCTGTGAAATAATTCATGGAATGAAAATAACTCATAATGTTGTCTGAACATGGTATCAATTTGTCTGTAAAAAAATATTTAATATCAAACAATTTCTAATGTATCATTGTACAACAAAAAAATATGTTTTCTTGAATAATTGGTTATAATTAATTCCATTAAAGTTGCCGTGGGGTAGCGGCTTAAGAGAATCTACCACCCCATCTCATCCCATGGGTGTTGTATAAGTCGGGTGAGGAAAAATAAAAACCAAGAGATGGGCAGCGGCATTTTCCGGGAGCATTTGAATAAATAAACTGCGGTTTTTAACCCGCCTGCCAAGCGTGTCAACTATGGCGAAATCCCTTCTTTTTTGTGGCAATCTATGAGGGAGGCCTATGTTCAGCAGTGGACTAGTGATATGCTGAAATGAATTAGATTAAAGTTACTTATTTTTAGCGGGAGAGTAAATGCATAAAAGAGAACTGCATATGCAAAACATTACGAGTATTTCATCTCTGACGTGAATCTTAACAATACAGTACTGACTTCAATGCGGATCACGTACTTGCCAATATTAAACTTCTGAACTTAAGTAGAGACTTGTTATGGGCTCATAAAAAAGGGTACAAAGTACATTTAGATTTCTATAGAGCTTAAATTTGAGAAATGTTGCGATTTCTAAGAAGATAACTTTTTTCTACTTTTTATATTTTATTGTTAATACAATTACTTACATATATACATACAATCACGCCTTTTTCCCATATAAGGGGTAGGTAGAGGCCCACTTTTCGCCCCCGCGGGAAACGACAGCATTGAATCGAATCGAATAAAGGCTCTCCGTACGATACCTTAGTCGCTTCTTACGACACCTCGGTAGGAATGAGGTAGGTGCTATTCTACTTTGTGACAAATGCTGTGTCACTCACTATATGTCTGTATGACATCACACTGCGCTCGTCTCCCTGAGACATCAGATACCAGATAGACCAAGATCATATAATAGAAAATATTTAAAGCAGCTATCATTATTTTTAATATAAAAGGTTTACAAAAAGCCTCATTACGGGCCCGAAATTATTCTATATACGGAATTATATGGCAGAGATCTATATAATGAGACTATACTTAAAAAATACACTAGAGCTATTCTTGTTTCTCATCATCATCATCATCACCATCATTTCAGCCTATTACTAGTCCAATGCTAAACGTAGGCCTCCCCCATAGATTGCCACAATATTTTGTAGCTCTAATTTTGCCAGAGTTGCCACGCTTGGCAGTTTCTTTATTGAGATGTTCCAGGAAGATGCCCCTGCCCATCTTCTGATTAGTCTTGTTACGTCTTGTTTCTAATCATAGACAATTCATACCATCTGTTTTATTAATAATCTGTGCGACTCCGACCACATCGCCTTCGTAGTTGCAAATTGGCATGCACAGTATCAACTCTGTCTTATATCCAGTTCGGGCGTCAATTTCACTATTGAACCTGAAAGTTAAACTTCCAATTTTAGTCGTATTTATATATAAACATATAAACGTACATGGAAGAAGAAGGTAACATATATACATACATACAATTACGCCTTTTTCCCATATAAGGAGTAGGCAGAGGTCACATAAGTAGCCTAATTTTCGTCCCCGCGGAAAACGAGACACGGGTGGTGGACCACGTCGTTGGTACGAGTCAAAAAAATCCCTCTACCAATGCGTTCCCACGAGCAGTATAGTGACAGCATTGCATACTATGTTAGTTCTCCTGTACGAATAAAGGCTGTCCGTACAATACCTTAGTCGCCTCTTACGACACCTCAGTATGAAAGAGGTAGGTGCTATTCTACTCTGCCGGACACCAACAAAGTGACAACACGATAAAGACGTTCGCCTGGTGGTAATTGCGATATGTGCCCATAACAAATGCTGTGTCACTCACTATATGTCTGTACGACATCACACTGCGCTCGTCACCCTGAGACATCAGATTTTAAGTCTCGTATGCCCTTTAATTACACTAGATATCAGTGCCATTCAAACCGAAACACGGTAATGTTAACACACTACTGCTTAATACGGTAGAATAATAGGCACTGCAAAGTAATGTAATTATATTTATTCAAGATGTATAAAATACTCTTTTTTAACTTTTTGCTACATTTACTTAACGGTTGTGTTTTTCATGTCTTGTCTTAGATAAATTCTAATCACTCCATTTTTTTAATTTACTTAAATATTTGAACGCAATCTGCATTTAACCCACGGGTTTCCCTTAACTTTCAGTTTGTTTCGGAGCAGGGAACTCCTTGCTTTCGCGCTCGTTTGATTAAAAGACCTGATAACATATCAGGTCTTTTAATAAAGTTTTTCTATCACCACTATGTATGTTGTTAATTTAGCACTCAAAGTTAGAAATAACTGTTCTATTGATAATGTTTTCTTTTATTTACGCGAATATTACACATTTAAATAAAACTACTTTTTTACGGATTTTATCGCGTTTAATTTTTGAACTATTTTTACCCGACGTTTCGGACGCTTTACAGCACCCATGGTCACGGGGGGACTGAGGTGACAGTTGTCCCAATGTCATAGTTAACCCGGAGTACCTTCAGCTTTTAATTATTATTTGTAGTCCGATCTACGCAGAAAGAGCTTACTGTGTCTTGAAGCCTTGCAGTGGTATGCTTGGTTTTTGATTTAATTTTATTAATAATAGGATCCCAAGCCGGTGGTAATACCCAACCATCTTCCCTATTGAAATTAGGATGTTTTTTAATTTCAATAGCCTCGCGAATCATCCTTGGTAGGAATCGGTGTTCTTTTGCAAGGATTTGTGGTCTATCAAATCTGATGTAATGGTTGGGATGATCCAGAACATGGTCACATGGAACATGGAAACGTCGGGTAAAAATAGTTCAAAAATTAAACGCGATAAAATCCGTAAAAAAGTAGTTTTATTTAAATGTGTTCTATTGATGCTATTTTGATGATGGGTTGAATTTAAGTTACTCGCGTAATACGAAATTTAAAGTGTGCGCTTGGTCACTGAGTTAGCGTGTCTTATGTAATGAAAATCTAAATGAAAAAAGAAGTATAAGTAGTTATAGTTAATAATTAAAGTCTCTCTTATTTTTTTTTCTAAATAATAAAAACTAAATAAAATATAATCTCATCTTATCTTACTCTTTACTTACTGAAATAATCTTACGTACTACTTATTTTCCTTATATTACGAGTATAATAAAACAATAGTTTGTATGTTTAACCACGTTAATCGCAGTTAAAAAAATACCACGTTAATTGCAGATAATAAAAATAGGATTTGAAAAATTGTTTTTGAATTAGATAGCTTGTTTAAATGAGGAAGGTTCTAGATTATAAAACTTTGTGATACGACTTTAAGGAGCGGCACGTTGAACCGATCATTGCCATGAAGGAAGGAAATGTTCACGATGCCGTACGGCGCAATCATGTGGTCGGCTTTTTTAGGCGGGCACAGTTAGTATAATATAATTTTCGTACATTCAAAACAGATTGATTTACCTTGGATCAGCGTAAGCATTTTTGATGTTGATAGGATGTTTTATTTGCGCAGCTAAACCTGCTACGCCCACACCAAAGGGTATCCTGATTTCTTGTGTTCTGGCCGTCCGCAACGCATCGTATAGTTCTGGAAATAAAGTAATAAAAATATGATATTAAAAATACATTACTAGGAAATCACTGGATAAGCTCGACTATTGTGACCAGGCTGAATCAACATTCACTTCTATTTATGTTGCCCTTTACCTTTTGCATTAGGCGTGGTAATGCATTTTAGGTCATTTTAAGGGTAACAACTTAAATCATTGTTTTATTTATAAAAAAATGAATAACATATAAAATATTTATTAGTATTGTATATGCCCGGTGTCACCAAATATTGAATAAAATTCAAGCGTAGATTCTTACTTGATAAGTTATTTGTACATAAATGTGTACCTGTATAATAAATAACCGTGAAGAGAAGAAGAAGAGAAGTTATAGGTCGAATTGATGAAATGATTATCGGCCGAAGCGCCGAATATTCGGCAAAAGATGTGTGCATTTCATGCTTGATAGTTTACGACTTGATTTATTTCAGTGCGTGCGGAGGTTGACGAGGCGGGTGGATAATTCATTTGAGAGTAGATCGTGTCGTGACATGCATTATTTGTACGTATATATTGATGATTTTTAAGTATTAAAGTTCAATTTTGTGATAAAAATGAGTACAATTTTAAGTAATATATGCATTCGTTTAATTTTGGGGGATTTTGCCTCGTTGCCACGCTTAGCAGGCAGGTTGGCAATCGCTGTTTATTTATTGAGATGTTCCAGGAAGATGCTGCTGTCTATCTCCTGGTTTCATTTTCATTTTGTCGACTTTTACGACACCCACGGGATGAGACGGGTGGAAGATTCTTTTAAGCCGCCATCACACGCCGAATACTGCGTTCTATTCGAAAAAGTAGTCGAATAGGCCGAATACCCAATAGTACTTGAATATTCGTGACCTCTTTAGTTTGGAGACATTATTGAGGTCATTCAGCATAGTGCTGAGATCTTCCTATGATTTTGTCATAATGACTATGTAGTTGGTAAATTAAAGTTGAATTTACCTTTGTTGATAATATCGGATTCTTGTTATTAATCTAATATTTACCTTACGATAATATACCTAAGAGTAAATTGTGCCCGCAATTGTTGCAGTTTCATCCAGAACTGTCAATTGAATGTTTTGAGCTGCACAGCGCTGTGAGACATCGGTACTTTAGTCACGTGTACCCTGTAATTATGTCACCTATCAGTGCTCTTCAAAACGAAACACAGCGGTGTTTAGACACCACTGCTTGTTGGCAGAACAACGGGCACTGAGGTGGTAAGTCGTGTGGTGGCGGCCTATGAAAATCTACTACGCCGTCTCATCCCGTGGGTGCGTAAAAGTCGACAGAGGGAAAATTAAAACCAGAAGATGGGCAGCAGCATCTTCCTGGAACATCTGAATAAATAAACTGCGGTTGCCAAGCGTGGCAAATATGGCAAAATCCGCACAAAATTTGGGGGCTTCAAACGTTTGTGGCAATCTATGGGGAAGTTATAGCCTATGTTCAGCAGTGGACTTGTGATAGGCTGAAACGATGACGATGACGATGAGGTGGAACCTCCTAGGTGAAGTCCTGTACAGGACTAACGATACAACTACGTACTTTCTTTAAAACATTTTTTGTTATAACATTTTAAAATTGGACTAATATCTTGCATCTAACAGGGAATTTTATGTTGGCTAATAATAAAGAAATGATAAACTTCTGTTAACTCAAAAGTAACATTTCATATAATGACCTAAATTCTAAAAGACAGAACAAAACGGTTCTTTTTATGTTCTACAGAAAAGCTAGTAGGATATATAAACTTTATACATAAAGGCCACATTGCAAGATTTCTGGTGGTAGGACGCAGTAATCCGTCTAGGTAGGTACCACCCCAGGGCCAGTTATTCTGCCATGAAGGAGTATTGTGCAAACATTACCGTGTTTCGGTTTGAAGGGCACTGAGAGATAGCGTAATCAAATATGAGACTTAAGAACAGATGTCTCAGGTTGACAGACACAGTGTGTTGTCACACAGAAATGTTCTGGGTGACACAGCATTTCTTATGGGCAGACCTTGCAGTTACCATCATGTGAACGTTCTGCTCGTTCCGTTACTTTTATCAAATAAAAAATAACACAAAACGCCCCAAAAAAGAAGATAGGTCATGTCGAATTAGGTTACGCTATTCCACGATCTTTTTTCATTTTAGGTTCGAGACCTTTTCATTGAATTAAGTGTTCCCTTGAAAATCTTTTGAATAAAAAAACTTCCTAGTGTCATTTACAAAGAATGAAAAAGGCGTATACTTGAATTGTTATGGCTGTACTTCCCAGGAGTAAAATTTCCCTTTCACAATTTTGTGTGTCGCTTCATTTTACATACTGACCTTTTTACAGACATTCATCAATGCAAACTAATTCATGAATAGAAAAGACAGTAGTTAAATTACGGTTTATTTTTTATTTTGGTTTTTAACCTACCAGCTATGTCAGTCCTTCCGTGACCATATGCTGTAAAGCGTTCGAAACGTCGGGCTTTAAATGGTCATAAATAAACGCGATAAAATCCATAAACTTAGTTTTATTATATTCTATAAATGTTACTCATATCTAAATAAACAATATTTAAAAGAATAACAAGTTACAGATAGGCTTTCTAGTTATCAAATAATACTTTGCTAATACTTATAATAATATTATTATTTTATGCCTTAGCATTGTCTATACCGTAGAAGCACGGAACTTAGATACCCGCGTAGCTTTGCTTTCTGGAAACTAACCAACAAAAACGGTGGGATATACCGACGGTACAAAAAAAAATAGAAATAAAGGAAGTCTTAATTACAGTGTCTTTTTCGCACGAGAACTGAGGATTCACTAGTTGCACGCGTAATAAAAATGAATATTCACACAAACCATGATTTTTTAATTACTTGTTTAAAAAAATTAAATCATATTTGAGTTAGATTGTGGATTTCAGTAATTAATAATTTTTAAAGCTTAATTATTTACATAAAAACAAGAGCAATTACGAAGAAAGTTTCAAAGTAAACGTAGCGATTTCTCACAAAATATCTGCTTAGAGGTTTGTTGCCTCTAGGACTTTGTCTTTTAATGAAATTTAATGTGAAAAATAAATAAATTGTTACTTTTATGTTTGAAAGAATTATCTTTATTATGATACTTAAACAGAAAGTGAAAACAAAGGTATGGATCAAATTAAAGAGTACACAATTTTTTTATTTATTTATACAAAAAATACAGCAGGTTGTGATGATGGTATAATAAACGGTGTGCTGCAAAATGTCTAACAATTCTAGTGTTGACAAAAATTGCCAGATCTGAAAAAAACATACCGATACTCGAACTTTCAACCAAGATGGCAAGATGGATGCATGGAGCATACATGAGGTAAAATTTCACAAGGTGGGAGACGCCTCAGTTTAGGAGGGGATCGCCCACTGAACTTTTAAGTTTTTTTATTTGTTCAGAACGTTCACCTCTGCGTCAGCTCATAACAAATGCTGTGCAATACACTGCGCCCGTCACACAGATACTTCAGCTCTTAAGTCTTGAGACTGAAACACAGTAATGTTAACACACTACTGCTTCACGGCAGAATAACTAGCCTGTGGTGATAGTTCCTATTTAGATGGATTCCTGCATAAGAATCCTACCAGAAGTGCAAGATGCAGAAGAGCCTATTGTAATCTTTATCACATAGTTCGAGTCAAAAAATCTGACTCTCCGTAGCGTTCCCACGAGCAGTATAGTGCAATATATAGCATTGTGTTAATGTTGTTATAGTGTTAATCTGTACGAATAAAGGCTGTCCGTAGAATACTTTAGTCGCCTCTTACGATACCTCGGTAGGAAAGAGATAGGTGCTATTCTACTCTGCCGGGCACCTATCGGCTGATCTTTAGCACGTACAAATATAAGTAACTTAGACCCGATTTCACCAATTGCTTCGGATTTTAAAATCAAGTTTTACTTAACTGAGTTCAAATGTATAATATGATCTCCGTTTTCGTCTAACCGATTTCACCAGCTCCATTTTGATCGTGTTTAGGATAATGAAGTTTACATGAATTATTGACAAAATCTAAAGTAATAACTCGATGTTTTTCGTATTTTGCGATATGAAACTGCCTGTTTTTATGGTTAAGCAAACAATAAACAATACGAATTAAAAATAATTTTTGTGTTTACTTAGTTGTGTAATTGACAATGACAGCTCTCTAAACGCGCCTATAGAGTTGAATGTCGAAAATTGGGCGTTCTGAATATTAATCGCGTTTAGCTTTATCTGTGTTCATTTGATGTTGATGAAATGCAAACTGTAGCATTGAACTCAGTTAAATGCTTAAACTTCGTTTAGCTTGAACTGATCGGGTTCATTTCAGCGGTGAAATCCGCCCTTAGATGTCAGCAAAATTTGCATCTTATCACACGACTGCAAAACGCTGGCAAGAAGCCCAGATTTGATTTTATTATTATTTATCAATCTGTCCGGATTTAACTTAAAAACTACTAAAAGTATTAATATGAAACCACGGATTATAGGCAAGTAATATTAACATCTGATTCAATGTCGTATGAAAGAGGATCCGGGATTTTAATCGCTTTCAAAGTCCACTAAAACATAATCCTGGTTAAATTGTTTTCAATAACATATATGTATTACCTGAAAGAAAAATGTTTTTTGATGGCAGGTAGTTCCATATCATTGTTATCGTCATCATCATTTCAGATCATCACAATTCGATTTTGTTAGATCCCCGGTGCCGGCACCATTAGAATTATGACGCCGATGTCACATTCGTTGTCTATACTCAACTCTTAGTTATCTATGACTCTATACGTCACCTAGACACGTCATCTATTTCAATTTCGATAACAACCAGGTAAATAGATTTATTTTAGAAATTAAGATGTACTATATAGCGAATTTTAAAATATTAAACCAATTGCCATCATTGTATTAACCGCATGATCATCATTGTATTTGACATGGATTTCAGATAGTGTTACGATAACCTATTGTATAAATTAGCTCTGTGGTTTAAATCCCAGGTCGCTGGAGACATTTATTTATAGGCCTCGGGGTGACAACATACACGTTGTGATCCCTCTTGAGAATCGATGTATATAGATATTTGACGACCGCGAGACCTTAGTAGTCACAGTAACTGCCTTCTACCGCGGGTTCTGGGTTCGAATCCCAGCCGGAGCCAATATTTGTGCTAAAACAAAAATTAGGTTTTCAGGTCTGGTTGTATTTTGATTGTCCCCGTCTTTCTGACACTGCATCCTGGCCTTCCTCTGACCTTATCGCATCAGCGTTCCATCGGACGAGAGTAGATTAGGACGAGTGAGTGCATCTGTGTTTGTGTGCACTTGTGGCACTATAATATCTATGCGCAGTTGTTAGCTCCCGACAATATTAGGAAGTTGTCGCCGTGGTTTAAATCGGCCGGGAGAACATCATATAGATTTTTATAGGCTACAGTGAGACTTATCATCAGGTGGTTCGAGGTTTTTGTAGGAGTTTTTATTAATTTATATATGTTTGGGTCAAACTAAACCTGGCACGCGAGCCCCTGGCCCGCGAGCACAGCATCCGATGAAGCTGTAAAAGCCGAGAAGGCTAACAGCACTTACATCTCCGAAAATATATCATCAGGTGGACTGTGTTTACTCTAACGTACAGTAGTTACTCATCAAAAAAAATCCTTCAGCGTAGACATAATTGATATTATTCATTATGCGTGTGGTCTGCATACCTGTGCTTTTTATTCTTTGATGACGCATTGTATTCGCTGTTCCTCGATCCATTGTATGAATCTGCTCGTAAATTACTCAACGATTTGAATGGAATCATTAAAAATTTATTTGATTTTGATGGACCTATTGAATACACGATGGATCACAGCATCAAAATTTGAAGACATTGCATTTTTAAATGTATTTTTTTAACTGAAAAACAATTGACGGTCGTCTAGTATAAAAAAAAGGTTTAGTGAAACAAGAAAACTGAAAGTAAATAATCTTACGATAATTGACTGTCAGTTGCTCTAGAGTTTCTTTGAGAAGTTTTTTTGAAATGGTGTAGATTTTGACATTCATGAGAACTTTATACAAGTTTAAATTGAATGAAGACTTTGACATTGAAATTATTCTGAAGTAATGGATTATTTCAAAAAAAGGACTTGTATTTAAAAACAATGCAAGTTATAACGTACCCGTATCTCTTGTGACGTCAAATAGTTTCGCTTGAAGGTAACGATTCGGGGGCATTCCTTTGGCCAGGAATAAGCTGCCCCGGTCGGCTGAAGTCAGCAAACAGACGTTTACCAGGATCTGTCGACAATGGACAAACATTGCGTTATGACAATTAACGAATCCTAAATTTAAGTAACAAGGCTTACATCGTCACAAAATTACTTATACCAACGTTGGAATTGGAAAATGGGATGGATCAATACATGACAGTACAGTATATCTTGCACTTAGGGTTGGGATCTTCTTGTATATTTTTTTTTTAAAACGACGACCCACAGTAGGATTTCTATAGATATTTAGACATAACTTCAACATGCACAAACCACCCAGATCCGGAACAACTATCTGTAGGCCATACAAAATAATTAGTCCCGAGCGGGAATCGAACCCGCGACCCGCGGCGCCGAAGCCAAGGGCTTAGTCCACTGCGTCAACCGAGTCGACAAAAGCAAACAGCCTTTAATTATACTACTGCTGAGTACAAGTCTCCTTTCATTTCTGGGAGCCCATCCATCACGAGGCTCCAAAGGGGGTTGCAGACTTTAAATGTCCTCGAAATATTTTTAATCGCCAGATACGTAGGTTGTTGTTTGACGATATTTTCCTTCTACGTTAAAAAAGTAAAGCGGACTATATATGTCCCACTGCTGAGTATAGGCCTCCTCTCATTTCTGAGATGGGTTTCGGAGCCGGGAATAGTCCGCCGCGCTGCTCCAATGCGGGTTGGCGGATTTCACTTGTCCCCGAAATATTTCTATTCCTCGGACATGCAGGTTTCCTCACGATGTTTTCCTTCACCGCTATGCACGTGGTAAATAAGCACTTAAAATTGTAGGACAATTTTAGAGGTGCCGGCACCGGTCGATCGAACTCGGGTCACATCCGTACTATGAAATTTGAGGCAAGCGCCACAAGGGCCGTGAGTTACCACTGGCTCTCCTCTCTTGTAAGGGAAAGACGGTAACAAAAGCTTATAGTAATAAAATAAACAAAAAAAAACAATTTGTATATTGTGTGTGTTGTGTGGCTTGTGTGACTAAGTTTACAGGACATTCGTTTGTGTGCGTAATTGTCAGCGTGTGTAAAACTATAAGAAGACTTTCTAAATGAAAAATCAATCCTGGCTAATAAAAGTGTCTATTAAAGAAATTGGATACTTTATTATATGTTTCATTATAGTAATACTAATAAGCCGTAAGTAATACTAATAGTAAGCCGTGTGGTAGCGGCTTAAGAGAATCTACCACCCCATCTCATCCCGTGGGTGTCGTAAAAGTCGACAGAGGGAAAACATAAATCAGAAGATGGGCAGCAGCATCTCCTGGAACATCTGAATAAATAAACTGCGGTTGCCAACCCGCCTGCTAAGCGTGGCAACTATGGCAAAATCCCCCTCAAAATGAGAGCTACAACTTTTGTGGCAATCTATGGGGTAGGCCTATGTTCAGCAGTGGACTAGTGATAGGCTGAAAGTGATGATGATGATGATATAGTAATACTTCCTAAAATTTTTAGAAAATAGAGGCGGTGCACTAGTTTCTGAGAGTCAGAAAAAAAATATTTTATTCAGACGCTGCTGCTCTATAACACGGCCACGTAATATCGCGCCGATTTAGCGGTTTGATATTAAAATCTCCGACTTCTTGAAAAGTTACCCTTTTGGCCTACACAATAGAGTAACATTTTAAATTTAAGTCATTTTAGAGAGGGTTGAGCCCGATTAGCATTTTCACTCGAGTCGGGGATATCGTATGAAATTGGCTTTCGCGAGGATTTCACCCATACGGAACTATCGAGGTAGCAATATGAAATTGACTTCTCAGGAGTATAATACTTAAGCTCAGAATAAAATTGAACGAATATTGTGAAAGTCAGAACTTATTTGACCAAAGAGTATCCCTTAATAATACCGATTACTACTAATTTTACCTGATTTTATCGCTTTTTATTATTCAGCACAACAGGTACAGCCGTGGTCACCCGTGACTATGGGTGCTGTAAAGCGCACGAATTAAACGCGATGAAATGAGTAAAATTATTAAATGTGTAATATTCGCGTAAATATAAGAAATCACAAAGAGTATCTGTTAAGCTTATTTTATTTATTTTCTTACCACTTAATACCGTATTTTCTCTTACATAAAACTTAGTTTAAGATTTAATGTTTAGATGTTCAAAAAGCAAGCGGTTGCTGTAATAAAGGCTGACCGTACAATACCTTTGTCGCCTCTTACGACACTTAGGTATCCTGTAATCTAACTTAATCCCTAGTAAAAACTGACTGTAACTTAATTTACAATAAGGTGGCTGATAGCTAGTGTAATCACTGCATATGATACTTAAAAACCGATGATTCAGACTTACGAGCGCAGCGTGGTGCCACACAAAAATGTTCTATGCGGCACTGCATTTGTTATGGGCAGTCGTTGCACTTATCATCGGGTGAATGATTTGCTCATCTTGTCACTTTCTTCCCTAGATAAAAACAAAAAAACAAAAAAGGAAGGATAACAATTGATCAAAAATATGTATAGTAAAAAATAGGTCCACAATAGTAAAAACATTGTTACGGTGTACTTAGAGCTATAAATAAGAAATGTAAACGGAAAGAAACGAAACAATTTAAAATTAAGCGAAGCGTTGTTAGCGGAAAGTTTTATTTCGCTATTTCGGGCCTTTTTCATTAACCGTAATGAAATATCGTTGTTTGGTTAATACCTTTATTACAGCGTGCATCTACAAAATATTAAAAAAAAATAAGATCTTTTGAACCCCGGCTCGGTTTTGGTATGTTATCATTGATTATATTAGTTAAACGTTCGCCTGATGGTAAGTGCATCGTCTGCCCATAACAAATGCTTTGTCAATCAGAATTTTTTTTTAATTCTTCTTACATTCTTACGCTGGTTTTCTCGAAGGCCGAGCTAGTGATAAGTCAGCACTAAAATTGCAATTAATAATTTTAGAGGTGCCGCACCGGGAATAGAACACCGGTCACTCGCATACTTTTATTTTTTATTTTCATTAAATGTATTTAGTAATACAGGAGAAATCCTAATGTACTGCGCACAGTAGGATTTCTCCTGTATCTGAAGTGTGTTTTCAGAAATAAATTTTACATGCATAACACAACCAGATCCAAAAACCTTTAGTTTGTATTTTTGCACAAATATCGGCCCCGGCTAGGATCGAACACTGGACCCGAGGAGTAGAAATTAGGTGCTCTGACCACGTGGCTGCCGCGGTCGTCAGCATATGAAATTTGATGCGCGCGTTTCATCATCATAATTTCAGCCCGTCACAACTCTACTCCTGAATAGAGGCCTCCCCCATAGATTGATACAAAACACGATCCTGAGCCACCTGCCATCCATCGACTTCCCGCAATACTGCGCAGGTCGTCGCTCCATATGGTGAGGTGTCGCTGTACACGTTTGCCGAGCGTTTGCCGAGAGTTTACCGAGTGGTAACCTCGTACGAGTACAACGAGGTTACCAATCGACAAACTTCGGAGAACCTGCCTTCTTAAACGCGAGCGCTTATCTATGTATGAATAATGTTCAAATACGAGTGTAAAAGCAGAACGTAAAACATTATAGTAGTTTGTGGCTTTTCCTCTGTAATAAAACGGAGTGATAATAAACTCTCCATGATACAACGCTTCTGCCAGGAGAGCTTGACGTTGAAATTCCCAAGCGTACAGAAAGTTATTTTATTAACGCATACACAAAAAGGTAACTTTGAACATTTTCTGTTTCAGGTTACCATTTTACGCAGGTTTTAGTTACCCATTTCAGGCACCAGCGATCCAGAACCCAATTGTTGTTACATAAAGCTATGATTAATTTTAATATTAAATTGAGGCTCGTGGTTTTGTGGTGGGAAATAAATTTATTTTATTATATATTCAGAAAGGATAAGATTTACTCGAGACGCGGATATAGTATGAAAAATGGCTAAAGAGTGGATTTCATCCATTTGGAATTATTGAGGTGGCAATATGAAGTCGGTAACATATATGTTAGACACTCCAACACATATACAATTTGAACATAAAAGCCACATTGCAAGATCACCCCAGGGCGTTTGTACTCGTATGTTCGAAATAGCTATTCTAAGGATATACTAATCGGATTTGAAAAATATTTTTTGCCAGCCTATTGAGGAAGGTTTTTAACTATAAAACGGTCATAAGCCCTTACGGCTACTAAGAACCGAACATTGTGGACAGGGACCGAAATGTGAACGCTTGGGTCAGCGAGGTACAAAGCAGTATGACGCACTCATGTGGTCCGCTTCTTTTAAGCGGGTGAAACCGAGAGTGACAGCTAGTAATCTATAAGTGTAAAATTCTCATTAGTGAGATAGTAAATATAGTAACACCCTATAAACTGAGCCGCTGCTGAGCACAGGCCTCCCCTCATTTCTGAGAGGGTTTTGGAGCCGGAAAGTGTCCGCCACGCTGCTCCAATGCGGGTTCGCGGACTTCACATGTCGAAATATTTTGATTTCTCAGACATGCAGGTTTCCTCACGAATTTTTCCTTCACCGCCGAGCAAGTGGTAGTTCAGCACTTAAAATTCTGAGTTCACTCGCTTACTATGAAATTTTAATGCAAGCGCCCGGCCCTGAGCTACCACGGCGGTACGGAAGCTCTCACGGAAATATAGTAACGAAATGTAATTGTTAAATAAATATGATAGAGTAATGCATATTCATTGACAACACCGAATACCCTTTGAATTTTGGAGCAAATAACATTTACAATTATACATACATACATTCAGTCACGCCTTTTCCCATAAAAGGGGTAAGCAGGGGCTACTCACGTAGCACACTTTTCACCCACGCGGGGAATGAGTCGTGACGGGTGGCAAACCACGTCGCCGCCATTTTGGTATGAGACAAAAAAATCTTACTCCCCGCTGCGTTCACACGAGGAAGTATAGCTATTATAAAGTGCACAAACTCGTCCTTAACTACTTGCGCCAGGTGTGTCGCTTATGCAATACGAGTAAGATCGAAAATAGGCTATGATGCAACAACCAAACAAACAATTTGATGTTTTTCCGTTGGCCACTAGGATACGCGGTCGTCATTTATTAATTATCTACAATCATTGAACGAAACACTTCCGTCTTAATATGAATACATAAATAAATCTTGCTCCATGACTATTTATTATATGTTAACAAGTTGAAGTACTATGATCATTCATTAACAGCTCTATTATAGAGATCATATCAAGTTGAATAAACGGTAACGGCTTACAGGGCTGCCAGTAGAGTCAAATTATTTTATATCGCTGAGTTCCTGAAATTAAATCTTATTAGGCAAACCAACAAACGAGAAATGAATTTTACAGTAATTTATTTACGGCGACGTTGACCTACCTGAAATTGGAACAATAAATATTTTTGGTTGTAATAGTTTTATTGGTTGCGGGGGCTGCGTCGGAGCGCTCTTCTTCGACGTGGCGAAGGCTTTTGACAAAGTCTGGCATAGCGGCTTAATTTACAAGCTGCATGACCTAGGCATGCCAGACAGGCTTGTGCGCATCATACAGGCCTACCTGTCAAACCGCTCTTTTCGATTCAGAGTCGAGGGGTCCTTCTCCAGCAGTAGACTCCTGAGAGCTGGCGTTCCTCAAGGATCTGTCCTCTCTCCAACTCTCTACACGCTGTATACCAGCGACATCCCTAAATCACCTAAAGTCGATCTCGCCTTATTCGCGGACGACACTACCCTTTTCTCAACTGATATTAACATATCAAGAACTTGCATTCGTCTCCAATCCGCAGCCAACGCACTAGGCGATTGGTTTAGGAAATGGAGAATCGAAATAAACCCCGACAAAAGTAAAGCCATCTTGTTTACGTACAAGAAGCTCCCCAAATTACTTCCGCGTTTAAAACACGCAAAAATATCACTTTTCGACAAACCCGTTCCATGGGTTTCGAATTTAAAATACTTAGGCGTAACATTAGACTCTAAAATGTCTTTTACCCAACATATTAAAAACGTAAGGAGTAAAGCGGCCTTCATATCCGGCCGTCTTTTCAGCCTTACGAATAAAAATAGCAAGATGTTACTTAAACACAAGTTGCAATTATACACGTCCTGCGTGCGTCCCATAATGACTTACGCGGGCGTAGTATTCGCTCACGTCCCTCACAGCCGCCTTAATAGTCTTCAAACGATTCAGAATCGTTTCTTGCGCCGCATTACAGGCGCTCCACCCTATATGCGCAATGTAGATTTACATCGCGACCTTAAATTGCCCACAATTGCAACTTATCTCAAAGAATTGTCTAAAAGACACTTCGACAGACTCAAAGATCACCCTAACCCGTTGGTGGCAGCGATCGATAATTACATCCCCGCGCAGGATGCCCCTTCTAACAAAAGACGTCCTAAAAACGTTCTATTAGATAATTTTGACAAAATAACCTTAATAAACAACGCATACGTCGCCTCCGCGCCGACCCCTCAGGACACGCCTCCGCCTATTGCGGACACGCGCACCCGTACACACCCGCCACCTCAGCGGACACCCCGCGCTCGCCGGCGAGCGCGCGCACATAGGTACACGGCCTACACGAGGTTCAATCCCGTGCCAGGTCGATTTTAAATGGTAATTACACTAATTTTATAATTATGTATTGCGGAGCAGTAGTATATTTATAATGTAATTTTATATTACTTTGTAAATAAACATAACGCTACGTAATATATACTATAAAATAACTGCTTTTCGACAGCAACCAAGCCGAGGTTTCGACCTCCTTCTGAGGGGCCCTTGGATTGCTTCGAGCCCCCCTGTAGGTCGAATATGTCTATTATTCGTTACAGGGTAATTGGAAGACACCGGAGCAGCGGGCGAAGCTACGCCTCTCGCCAGCAGCGACGTTTGTCTTTCACACTCGTGTGCCTACCTGCACGCGAGTCGCTTCAGACGAAATTGTAAAAGCCTCCCGGCTAACAATACACTTCACATTTAAAAAAAAAAAAAAAAAAAAAAAGTTTTATTGAACACTAGCAGACTTACGGCGGGAATGCAATGTAAATGTTATGTTTTAATTCTTGCAATGTTTACATTTCAATTCTATTTTTGTTGGATACATAAGATAACCCTATTATTTTTTGTATGCAACTATACAATCTGGTAGCCCTGATGGCTTAATCGTGCTTATCGTTCAGTCGTGTTTACTCAAGCTTCCCTAACACTGGCGACATGCCGGTTTGCTTGAGCGTGATTGTGGCGTGACTGAGGCTTGACATATCCCATTTTTAGGGTTTAAATCGACGAAATTCGATAGGAAGAAGCGATACTTGTCTCAGTACCCATTTATATAGCTTTTTATAACTATTGATATTATGGACTTACCGATCCGCCACGTATTCAGTTATTGTTATGTTAAAGTTATGGAGTGCATGTTCGTAAAATCCGTTCTTAATGGGTGCATATGACGGGAATGAGTATGCCAAATTTCAATTCAATCTTCTTGTAGTTTCGGAGATATTGTGATAAGTCAGTAGTAAATCGCTTATTTAATGAAGAACCTTTACACGTTTTACGGTCAGCCTGTATTGCGAGTATTTCGGAGCACTGACAATGCATCCGAGGTTTCATGTGATCGATATGCTAAGGTGTACAATCATCATTGATGATTTAAGTAAACTTAACACATCTCTACTTATTACATACAACTGTATACATTCATCATCATTATCATCATTATTTCAGCAGATCTTAGATGAATAAAGGCGTCTCCCATAGATTGCCAAAAAAAAACACGGCCTTTAGCCACCTGCATCCATTGACTTCCCGCAAAACCGTGTAGATTACTCTGTCTAGATCGCCCTACACTGCTTTTGCCGGTATGAAGTTACCACCCGAAAACCTTTCTACCCCAACAGTTATTTGTTCTACAGGCTATATTTGACTGGCCATTTGCCATTTCAGTTTGCTAAACCTTAGGGCTGCGTCGGGTAATCTAGTTCTGCTGCGGATATCATCCTTACGTTATTGTATCTCGCAGAGAAATTACGAGCATAGCCCTTTCCCTAGCTCGCTAAACGACTCAGCTTCCTCATGCGACAAGATACACATTAAGAATATACATTAAGGCACTGAGACTGAGTAAACTTACAGTGTGTTGAACATTTTTTTTTATTGGAGAAAGTGATGAAACGAGCAAAACGTTCACCTGATGGTAAGTGCAAAGTCTCCCCATAAGAAATGCTGTGTCACCCAGGAAATTTCTGAGTGACATACACTGTGCCTGAGACATTAGTTCTTAAGTCTCATATGCCCATTACGCTAGCTCACAGTGCCCTTCAAACCAAAACACAGTAATGTTTGCACACTACTGCTTCACGGCAGAATACCTGGCCCTAGGGTGGTACCTAGACGGATTCCTGCATAGGAATCCTGCCACCAGTAATTGACTTGTTTGGATTGATTGTCCCATTGATACTTTTTAACCTCTTGTTTTTTTTAAAGACATAAAATTATATAGATAAAATATCAATCGTAAAAAGAGTATATTAAATAATAAATTCGCTATCGTGTCATAAAGAGGCGCTTTATAATAATGAAGCGGACTTCATGTCATTTTTACGATTTAGATAAAGGCTGCATAACGTCTTGTCAAAGAGCGAGTTCTTGGTTCTTAGGTAACAAAATTGTAAAGAGTTTAAGCAAATATTCCCCTTTGAACTTCTTTTAATTATTTAACAATGTTTACTATTAGTATTGTATGTTTACGCGGGAGGAATTAAATGCCATATACTGGTTTGCTAACATAGAAATGCGCTACATTAAATTTTATGATTACTATTTCAAAAGTATAGATTTAATTTTAAATTTTTTTCCACTGAAGTACAGGTAATTAATTATATGGAGGCAAAAATAATCAATGTTAAAGTTGATCAAAAGACTGACCTAATTTGTTCGTATAAACATGACAGAAAAAAATATGATTTGTCCCGTTCGTGTCTTTTGTGGTTTTATCAGAGAACATTTTTTTTAAAAGGTAGAATTCATATCGGGTTATAAATTTACGTGACATAGGTTTAGCCATTTTGTCATGACATAAATGTAAGATAGGGTTGAATGAATGTTCGGCAGTAGTCTAAAAAAAAGATTTATTAGAGTTTACGAGCAGTAAGCTTACCGTATTGTTAATAAATGCCAAATCTTATGCTCACGATGCAACAATAAATTACGCCTTATATACAATTACAAGCCGTTTCGCTCGACGTAAATGAAAATTAGAAATGAATGTTTTTTTAAGATAAAAAAATTGTTATAAAAAGAATCGTATAATATTTTCCATGACAAAATGTACTCGTACCTCTATGCCAAATTTCATCCCTTTAGCCGTGTCAGCGTTATGTAATGAGAAACAAGCAAACATACTAACTTTCACATTAATGAAATTAAAAAAAAATAGTAAAAACTAGAGGATAGCTTGCTCTTTTGTTCGCGTGTATAGGTTTTTTTTTAAATCCCCCTTGGGAATTATTTGATTTTCCGGGATTAAAAGTATCGTATGCGTCTCTATAATGCAAGCTATTTATAATTTAGTATTATTATTATTATAATTTGATATATCGATACAGTTATCCTGCTATCTGTCATAGACAACGAAATTTTTCTGGTTTACCCCTTAGTAGAATTTTACATATCCACGGACCCATGGGAACTTTTGTATGAGTATAGAGTTTATTGAATTTCTTACTAATAATAATAGCAGAAAAGAATAACACCTGCCTCTTTGCAACCGAAGTGTCGGAAGAGGCGATTAAGGTATTGTATGGACAGCCATTATTCTTGCAAAATAACATCCTAATATGCCATGCTGTCATTATACTGCTCATAGAAACGCAATAGGAAGTATGATTTTTTTGGCTCGTAACAAAATGACGGCGACGTGGTACGTCATCCGTCACGTCTGGTTTCCGCGGGGACGAAAAGTGGGCTACGTGTCTGGCCTATACTACCCCTTATTTAGGAAAACAGCGTGACTGTATGTGTATATGATGTTCAACCTAACAATCTGACACTACAATATTTGTTTTTATTTTTGAAGTGCCTTTTGCTCTGAAATGACGAGACGAGCACTTCGTTCACCAAGCGGTAGTGCAACGTCTGCCCATAACAAATGCTGTGTCACCCAGAACATTTCTGTGTGGAACCACAGTGCGCTGGTCCCCCTGGAACATCAGTTCTTAATCTTTAATGCCCGTTAACTACACTAGCTATCAGTATTCTTCAAACCGAAACACAATACTGTTTCACGGCAGAATTACTCGTACTACTAACTGGCACTGCGGTGGTACATGCTTAGACGGATTCCTACATAGGAATCCTACCACAAGTATTCATCATGCATTAATACGCAGATCAGACTGTTGAGTGTTTTGCAATTTATAATTCATGGTAACTTTATTTGGCGAGGAAAGTTATTTAAACAGTTATCTCAGTTATCGTCAAGAAGATGTGGTGGAGGTAAGTTGGACAGCAGTTCAGACTAAACAAAAAGTACAGTCGTCAAGAAACTCTGCAAACCAAAGTCAGTTAAAACGTGAGTTTTTCTTTAAAGGCAGTTCGGTCTGAAATCTATCAAAACATTAAATTAAAAAAAAATTATACAAACAAAAACTTTAAATGTCTGTATAAAATACATTAAAAAGTTAGCGTGTTGAAATTTAATTAGGCAAGGATTTGAAGTCCATAAGCTCTAAATAAGCTTTTATCGTATTAAATCGATTAATCACAACATAATACAGTAAATATTGTACATGGTGGAATATAATGAATCAGTAAGTTTCTGAGAGCTGCGTTAGCCCAAAGAATCCGTTTAGGTACCACCGCAGGGCCAGTTATTCTGCCGTGAAGCTGTAGTGTGCAAAAATTATTTTGTTTCGGTTAGAAGGGAACTGATAGTTAGTGTAATTACTGGGCAGATGAGACTAATGAACTAATTTCTCAGGGTGACGAGCGCAGTGCAGTACCATCCAGAAATGTTTTGGTTGACAGCATTTATTATGAGGAGACGTTACACTTACCATCGGGCGAAAGTTACATACTGGCTTACCATGTGCACACTAGTGCGGAAAAGTATCTTGAGGAAAGTTGCACTTCACATACATACAGTCATGCCTCTTTACCATTGGGGTAGGCAGATACCACATCTTTCCACTTGCTACGATCCTGACACACATCTTTCATTTCTTTTACTTTCATTAGCGTTTTCATACATACACGACGGTTGTTAACGTGACTTTTCCTCAAGAGTTTTCCGATCTGATTGTGATACGTACGCCTAGGTCGACCCTTACCGGTTTTCTCATTCACACTAGCCTCATAAATCTGTTACTTCAATCTTCTTTCATTCATTCTCGCTACGTGTCCAAATCATCTTAGCATCCATTTCTTTGTCTTTATCACTACATTTTCAACCACACCGCAGCGTTCCCTTATCACGCTGTTTCTCACTTTGTCGATCAAAGTTACTCCAGCTATACTTCTTAAATTTTTCATTTCCACCCAGACCCAATCAGACCCACCATTAGAAGACATTAAAAGATAGCTCGAAATTATTTTAGACACATTGTCTAACAACTGCGGGATTATTTTTTACTTTTTTTATTTGGTAAAATCACGATGTGGCCAAACGTTCACCTGATGGTAAGTGCAACGTGTACCCATAACAAATACTGTGCAACCCAGAACATTTCTGTGTTACACCAAACTGCGCCCGTCTGAGACATCAGTTCTTAAGTCTTATATGCCCAGTAATTACGCTAGCTCGCAGTGCCCTTCAAACCGAAACACAGTAACGTTTGCACACTACTGCTTCACGGCAGAATAACTGGCCCTGGTGTGGTACCTACCTAGTCGGATACCTGTATAGGAGTCCTACCATGTATTTCAAACGTTACATGATTTCATAATTTAATTATTCGATAACTAAATATATAATAGCTGAAAGTTATTATATGTTTAGTTATATATTTTTACATGTCGACTGATCAATCACGCCAACCAGGTTTCAAGCAGGCTTCAGTAAACAGACTCATAGAAAGTGTTCATTGCATTAAGCTTGAATAAACACGATTTTTCTGAAAGTCTAGTTAAGTTATTTCGCTTTACAGGTGCTCGAAATCTTATCAATAAAATAAAATGAAAATAGAAATATTTTTAAATATTTATGATTTTATTTTTTGCGTTATTTCTGAAATACTACATAACAAAAAACTACATTATAATGTAACGTTTTTAATTGAAGAAAGTGACGAGACCGATCGTTCACCTGCTGGTAAATGCAACGTATGTCCATAACAAATACTGAGTCACCCAGAACTGTCACGTGTGGCACCGCACTGCGCCCGTCACCCTTATACATAAGTTCTAAGTCCAATGCGCCAAGTAATTACACTAGCTATAAATACCTTTCGATTCTAAACACAATAATGTTTGCATACTACTGCTTCACGGCAGAATAATCCGTCAAGTGTGAATATTATAATTCATATTTTGATATTTAAAAAAAAAACGTTGGCCCACATTAGGACTTCTCCTGTGTCGCGGATACGTTTTACAGACATAAATTCCACATACACAAACCACCTAGACCCGGAACAACTATATGTAGGCCATTCAAATATTTGTCCCGTGCGGGAATCGAACCCGATACCCGCGGCGCAGAAGCCAAGGGCTTAGCCACTGCGCCAACCGAGCCGACAATGTGTGAATATTAAGGACAATTCTCAAATGCAAGGCAATCTTGGGACAACCCAAATATTGGATTGCCTGACATACTTGTAGGCTCCACTATTTAAAAAAGATTAAGTAATGGCCTATAAATGTCCCATTGCTGAGCAATGATCTTCTCTTATTTCTGAGAAGATTTTGGAGCCGGAAAGAGTTCGCCACGCTGCTATAATGCGGGTCGGCGGACGTTACGAGCCCATGGTTTCTTTTCGGTTCTAATCCAAAGGAATAACTTTTACGACTGGAGGTTTATTTAGAACGTGCGCCACATGTAAATTTTAAAAAATTCACATCACTCTATATCATCTTTTTTATTATGAAGAGAAATCATTTATTATAAAGAGAAGATTGATAAATCGCTGTATATATATATAGAAGACCTATTGACTTGAAATTTGGTATACGTATTCTTTTATTGACATAGACACCCATTGCGAACGGATTTTGCAAACAATTAGTCCAAAGTTTGTAAACGAGCTGATGCAATTTTCCTATTTACAGTTAGTAGTAGTTAGTACAGCCTACAAATATGCCGGATATATGGCGGAAAAGTCAACCACGCAGCTCCAGTGCGGGTTAGTGGACATCAAATGCCTTCGAAATATTTTAAAATAAATGTAAATCAGCACTTAAAATAAAAAAAATCAGAGGTCCTAGCACCGGGGATCAAACCCAGGTCACTCGCATACTATGAAATTCAAGGCGATCGTCCCTTCCTGAGATACCAAGGGATATACCCTTGGCAGCACAGGGACACAGGCGCTCGCACAGAGTTGAACATTAAGTTCCGTGCGAAGCCGGAGGGGGTCACCTAGTCTTTTTATATAAGCGCTTCACCACTGACTCATCGCAATATCTCTGAAACTACAAGACCTATTAACTTGAACTTTGGCTTACATATTCCACATCCACTAAGAACGGTTTTTACGAACATTTACTCCTAAATGGGTTAACAGGCTGGAAACATTACGCTCAGGGAAGAAGGTGTGTAACAGCTACTATAATATAAAATTATATATATATATATATATATATATATATAACAAAAGCGGCGATCATAATTAATGTATGTACTTACTTTGTGACAAAGTACATCAATATCTAACTCGTTGGCGACGTCTTTGATCAAATCCATGAACAGATCAGCCTCGTCGAGTTGCCTCTGCGCCGAGCTGCTTGGAGAGCGTGACCGCTGTAAGAACGAAACATGTTATCAATATATTTTATTATTATACAACAATACCTTAAGATTTTTTTCTGTTTTATCCCCAAAAAATGAATCAGTAATCCCAGTAAAAAATTTGAGATATGATACATAAGCTACAAAATAAAAAAAGAAATCTTAAAAATGTAAAATGAAAGACTAGTGTTATTTAATTTATTTAATGTGATGATAATAAGTAGTAAAACATATTATAAAAAAATAATGGATCTACTCGTATTAATCAGTGATGTTTTCTATTTACACATTCCTTATTTATTAAAGATTATCTTAATGTAGTTTCTATTTTATATATAAATTTACAAATTATTCTAACAGTCGCTAATTAGAATTTAACTTCCCCTAACGAGAATTTCAGTATGTTCTCCAAAACGGCAAAAAGTCAACCCTTTCTAGCGCTGAACAAACACGCAAACAAAAACTTATGTAATCTCGCAAATCAGGATTCGTCAAGTAATTTCCAACAACGACAAAAACCCTTCAGAGTTAAAAGCGACTTCGAATAACATTACAGCAATGAGCACCTAAATTTTTTCGAGTCACAATAAATGTAAGCCTGGTATTAAATATGCCTCTCCTTTTTTGTGCCATTTTTTCGTTGTTTTATAATTAAACACTGACATTCGACATTTCAAAGTACTCGTTATCCTTTGTTTTCACTAGCTTTAGTTTAATTTGCTAAAGAATTTCATTACGGATTTTGTCATTAAGCTTCTATTCTATAGGTTTTGTAATCATAATCATCATCATTTCAGCCTATACCTAGTCCACTGCTGAACAGAAGCCTTCCACAGTGTGCCACTAAAGTTTGTAGCTCTAATTTGGGAGCGATTTTACCATAGTTGCCACGCATGGCAGGCGGGTTGGCAACCGCAGTTTATTTATTCAGATGTTCCAGGAAGATGCTGCTACTCATCTTCTGGTTTTTACTCTCTCTCTGTAGACTTTCACGACACTCACGAGATGAGATGGGATGGTAGATTCTCTTAGGTCGGTATACACACGGCTAATTTGTAATAATAATGTATATATATATATATATATATAATACCTACACAACTATGCAAAAAGCTATTTAGCTGTTCTATTGAATACTTGTCGTATTGTCAAGAAGTTTTTACAGGAAAACTCAGCAAACTCCAAAGATTTCAGATCAAGAACAAATTTAAATATTTTATTTGTATAGGTACAATTAACATACCACAGATTGGGACAAACACAATACATCATAACAAGGTTACATTTTTTACGGTATTCACAGTGTGGAAAAGATAAAAGCAACACATAATATATTTTTAAAAGACAATTTAAGGACACATTGCTAGTACGCTATTGAATTAAGTTAAAGATCTAGCTGAGGTTTTTAATGATTCGATGGAACAGTTGAATATGTCTTGGTGAGAACATATACTATTATATCATCTACACAACCTGATGATAGGTTATTCTGAGATACATTGTTATTTGTCTTTGGGAAACCAAATAACTGTGGAACGCGTATTGAGCGTGTTGGTATCTTAAGTATAAAAAAATATTATCAATAATAATAATTGTTTATTTATCCAGGTGTCAACCCATAGACAAGTTTATTTTTTATGGAAATAAATGACGGAAGTGATAATGGAAGTACGTCGTCGTCGTCGTCTTACGTAACGCTACTAGTTGAATGGCGAGAAGCATTAAGTTCACCCACTGCTACTTTATAATTTGAGGGTGCAACAATGAAAAGTAATAAATAAGTGCAACACCAATAACATCGCAATGTCATCTACTTTCCGTTGCAAATATTTTTGTGGCACTTGCACTCGTGATCACGTGACATCAGTTCGTAAGTCGAATGTGACCTGTAATTACACTAGATTCAGTGCCTTTCAACCGAACTGCAACACATCGGTGTCTGTAAAATGTCACTGCACTAGATTAGACCTGTCTTGGCGAATCCCTGTATTGACGGGAGTTTAAATAAAACTCAATATGAATATTGATGTTTTCCCTAACGAGATTATCTAAGCATTTTTTTTTATTTATCACTTATCGCTTTTTTATTTATAGTCGCTATCTCGGAGGAGAGTTGTTGAGATGTTTCGCTTCCTTATTCTACTTTCCGTTAGAATGCTGCTTAAAGTAAGGCAGCATGAATGAAACATATTCAAATATAAAAGCCTAATTTAAAATATTATTCACTTCTTAGCTACCAACGTTTTGGATACTAATACATATATTTATTATATAGTAAAATGTCATCAGCAGTTATAGTCTTCCTTGCCGAAACTAGTTTTACACAAAAATATTAAGACGTGAAGCACGTACACGAAGCATTCGTGATTTTATATTCAAATAACTAAAACTTTTCTTGATTGTAAAGAGCATTTTTGTTCGCAAAACAATGGCTTCAATTCATTCTTTTGATCATCATCATCTCCTCCATAGATTGCCACAGAGGTTGGTAGCGCTCATTTTGGAGGGATTTTGCCATAGTTTCCACGCTAGGCAACCGCATTTTATTTATTGAGATGTTCCAGGAAGATGCTGCTGCCCTTCTCCTGATTTTCATTTTCCCTCAGTTGACTTTTACATTCATCATAACATCTGTTTTTGAGCGTATCGAAAGAAGCGATTTCTTCTTCTTTTTATTTGATCATGGCAATTGGCTACCAAATCGAGCTATTTTTATCAATTTTGAGTAATAATTTAATTGCAACAAGGACTTCGTTTCAATCGACAGTAAAATGATAGTTGAATTTGACTGAAGATTTGTCGAACTGATGATTAATGGTAATGAAGATTTGCTGGAGACAAAACGAAAAGTATAATTTTGGTCTTGAATTGAATTTTCCAATTACTGTACACTTTCACGAGCACTTGCTGCATAATAAACTATCGATATTAAACATAAAAACTCAAAATATACATTGAAATTACAAAATTCAATTAAAATACTACCATCAATTTTCGAGTCGGCGCCAAAAGTCCAATTTAACGTATCAATAAACTAAGGGATGTGCAGCCTCGTCATGTGCAAACGTATACCAATCTGACTATATCGAACGCTTATGTTGATACTGTAACCGTTTGTGGTTAGTTTCAATGCGGAGGATACATTACAGAAAAAAAAGTTTTGTTTTTCTTTATTATATCCTCTCAGTGAGCCTGTAACGAGTTCACTGCTAGACATTTGCCTTTTCCAAGTTGGGAAGATTTGCCATTATCGTCACGCTTGCCAGGCGGTTGAGGTCTGACAAAATTGAGATGGTTATTCCGCTATTAATCTATATCACACAGTTAAACAAAAACTGCAGTAAAAAAAATATTTTAATTTATCTTTTTTGCGTGTAAAACGTGTATTATCTACGCGTGACCAATTTTTATGAGTAAGAAACTATTAACAGATATATGTAAACATTATTTTCATCGGTTCTGGAAAAATTTTATTTTTAATAAGCTTAACATCAATCTACCACCCTATCTCATCCCGTGGGTGTCGTAAAAGTCGACGGAGGGAAAATAAAAACCAGAAGATGGGCAGCAGCATCTTCTTGGAAAATCTTAATAAATAAACTGACAAACGGTTAATGAATAAAAATAATGAAATAATATAATTAAAAAAATTATGGATAATGCTTTTGTTATTTATTTTCGCTGAAGACGTAAAATTCGTTTGCCTATTTTATACACATAACTCATTTTTATTTCAGTATCATCATTACTGACAACCTTGTACTGCCAAACGCGGTGCCTTTTTTCACCAAAAAATGTCGTAAATATAGTACTTTCAGGAAATTAAGGAAAAAATAGTACACATTAATTTTTATTTCTTATAACAGTTATTTAAGTTCTATTATTTTTTGAATAATTATAGGAATCTGAGGAATTTAGATCCACATTAAAATAAATTAACAACTTATGTTTTATTACATTAATAACTGCTTAATTTGTTAAATGCTTTATTTATTTCTCTCACCATTTCATATTCATGAAATAAAAAACTGAATTTATATTAAGGAAAGGAATTGGAATTTACAAGCGGGATTCAGAGGAGGAATGGGAGGTATGGATCAGGTCTTTTCCTCACGAAGCATAACCGATTTTCTTTTGGCTGAGTCTAAGGGTCTATTGCGCTTTCGTAGAATTGGAAAGTCCTATGATAGAGTAGTGAGTAATGAATTGTGGTCGACATTGTCTATGTGTGGGGTGAACGGCAGTTTGATGCAAGCATTAAAATCATATAAGGATTCCAGAGCTTGTGTTTGGGTAAACGGGGCTTGCACAGACTCGTTTAACACGGTGGTAGACCCATATGTCGACCCACTAAAACTAATTACGTAATTATTAAATAATACGATCTTCTTACTTAGTCGTCCCAAGTGCACTGAAGAACAGGGATCCCCGTATATATTTCCACGAAACACGGTCCTTAACCATCTGCATTCATCGAGTTCCCGCAAAACCATGCAGGATATCGCTCCATCCAGCAGATAGTCACCCTACACCGCCTTGAGCAGTCCAAGGTTGACAGTAATATATTTACGATAATAAAAATGTGTAATGTCACAATAAAATGCGGAAACGGGTTCTTACGTCTTGACCAGAAACAATGTTTATTTTAATTTCAATTTTTCCGCTGAAATTCTGCGAATCTTATCATTATTTTCTGATTTTTCTTTTATGGTGCTGACAGATGTCCGGCAGAGTGGAATAGCCTACCTCTTTCGTATAGAGGTGTCGTAAGAAGCAACAAAGGTACTGTATAGACCAGCCCTTGATCGTGTAGGTTAACACCATAGTATGCAATGCTGTGACGATACTGCTCGCGGGAAATTAAATGAGATTTTTTTTTGTGACTCGTACCAAAATGGTGGCGACGTGGTTTGCCACCCGTCACGTCCCGTTTCTCACGGAGCGAAAAGTGGGCCACATGTGTAGCCTTTGCCTACTTCTTATATGGGAAAAAAACGTGGCTATGTGTATGTATGTTTCTTTGATGAGTGTGACTACATCATTTACGTTTCAAGCACGGAACGGAATAAAAGGATATTACATTTGTAATTCTCTGCAGCCACAATAATTCAAATCATGTTTTGCGACGAAATTAACAAAGCCATTCAATATGTTGTTGCGAGAACTAATTTTGTTTGTACTCTTTACATACTCGTATTTTGTATCTGTAGCAGGAGCGTAATTTGGATACGCTTAAAACTTTTTAATTTATGCATTTAAACGTTGTGTTTACATTCTCTTTGTGCAATTACAGCTAACATTCACATTACACTATGTAAAACGAGTACTGTATTGAGCGACAATCATCTCATAGGTCACCTTACCGTATTCGAACTTTAAGATAGTAAGAGGAAATGGGTTCCGTCCCGGGTCAGTACTCTCACTGATGAGTCATATTTCTCTCTCTCTCTTTAAAAAAAGCAATGTCATTAGGACTTCTCCTGCATCATCAACAATTGCTTAGCCAGAACTCGAACCGAGCCGACAATGCTCTGTTATAAGGGATTTCCCCGAGTTTTTAATTTTTTTTACTAAACCTGAATAATTTTTAAGAATCAGGTGAACATTTTGCTCGTTTCTTCACTTTTGAGCCGACAATGCTCTGTTATAAGGGATTTCCCCGAGTTTTTAATTTTTTTTGATACGGAATCCGCGGAAAAGCTTTTCAAGGGTTTAGGAGCTATTTGTCGGAGAGGAAACAATGTGTTAAGATTGGTGACCATGTGAGCTCATTGAGCACGGTTTCTTTCGGTATTCCACAGGGTAGTATTCTCGGGCCAATACTCTTTCTCTTATATATAAACGATTTAACGTTGTTGCCTCTGCCTAGCGCCGATGTGCTTTGTTACGCGGATGACACCGCTCTCATTTTTCATGGTGAATCTTGGAAAAACGTTTGCCAAACAACTGAAGAAGCTTTGTTGATTGTATCCCGATGGTTAGGTGAGAACCTTTTAACTCTCAACACTGCCAAAAAAAAAATTCCTTTGCTTTTACAAAACAGACGCTTCAGCACCTCCCGATTCTTTGCATGATTTAAAAGTACATAGCGATTACTGCACCACTGGAAACCTTGTTACGACGAGTAATACTTGTAAATGTCAGCATATAAATCGAGTTAACTCTATAAGGTATCTAGGTATAGTTCTGGATGACAGATTGACTTTCAAGGAGCATGTGTGCGCAATGTCTGGCCGTCTAAGAAAACTTATTCACGTGATGAAGAGTCTTCGTCAGATAGCTGACTACCAAACCCTAAAAGTTGTGTATTTAGCATTGTGTCAATCAGTCGTAAACTATTGTATTCTAGCTTGGGGCGGAGTGACTACTTCAACTCTTATTATTCTCGAACGGGCACAAAGAGCTGTTTTAAAGGTAGCTCTAAATAAACCTATTAGATTCCCGACTGATGATCTTTATGAAATTGCGAAGGTTCTTAGTGTTAGACGATTATTCCTGGTTAGGGTTGCAGTGGCTGTCCACAAATCCGTTGTCACCTCTGCCAACTATGGTGAGATGCTTAAGAGGAGGATTTTTAGAGTTCCTACACCAGCATCAAGGACTAATTTTGGAAAAACATTTAGATTATACCTTTTTCCACGTATATACAACAAATTAGTAAGCTTGTCTGATTTTAAACATAGCTCGGTGAGGCAATTTAAATTGTCCCTCACAGATATCATTTTAAAATGGTCATATGCTGAGTCAGAAAACATTATGAAAACTGTTTTCTAATGACAATTTGAACTTAAACACATCTGTTTGATCCCTACGATGATTCAGAGTCTACAAAAAAAAAAAAAAATATTTTAGGTAATGCCACTCGTGCCCACGCACACAACCATCATTCCCACACTCACACTCACACACATACACATGCACACACACAATCAGACTCGTACATGCTCATGGACTCTCAATATGCCCTTTATAAATTTTATTATATACTTCTTGTTTCTAGAGTTAAATCCATAAACATTTTAATTTAAATTGTTAACTACATTAGGTTTACTATATTCATTCAATAGCTTTTCCCTCAGATTATCTTTGTTAATAGTTTTGAGTTATTGTTTACTTGCCGTATTCTGTAATGGAAATCGTAGTTACTTCCCTCACAGGACAGGCATTTGCCTAGTGTGGGGGTCGGAGTTTCAATCATTGTAAAGAAGTTATGGTAAAAATAAATAAATAAATAAAAATAAAAATAAATTTTGCTCGTTTCTTCACTTTTTCCAAGTACTCGTAACTATCTCTGTCCCTCTGTCTTTTTGGTACCTTTTCACGGTTCAACAACCGATCTTGACGAAATCTAGCACAGAGATAGCTTGCATCCTGGAGACGGACATATGATACTTTTTATAATATATTTTATCCACGCGGACCAAGTCGCGGGCAACAGCTAGTGTAGAATAAGTTTAATTCAGGAATTAGCGGAACAATTATTGGATATAAAAGTTCTGTCATTTGATTATAAATATTATAAGTTATAAAGATTTTAAAATTAAACGTGATAAAATCTGTCGCTTTAAATTTCAATGTACGCGAGTGATATGGGTTCGATTGGCGGTGCCGGTACCACTAAAAATAATATGCAGGAATATGTTAGGTAGGTCACCGCATTGTCAGTTATTCTGCCGTCAAGCAGTGGTGAGCAAACATTACGGTGTTTCAAACTGAAGGGCACTGTTAGGTAGTGTAATTACTGGGCATGTGAGACTTAAGAAGTGATGTCTCAGAGTGACCAGTGCAGTGTGGTGCAACACAGATTTGTCTGGGTGACATAGCATTTGTTATGGGCACTTACCATTAGGCGAACAATTTGCTCGCCTCGTCCTTCTTTTTATAAAATATACTGAAAATGCTTGAATTTATTTCAGAAATGCAGTCTATAGCTAGATTTATATATATATATATATATATATATATATATATATATAAGTAATCATTTGGACTGTAGACTCAAATAAAGAGATGCGTAATTAAAAAAAATTGGAACGTAAATTATTACGATTAAAGGCGATTACGGCAAATCCTTAAATTTTAATGACGACCGCGTAGCCTAGTAGTCACAGTACCTGACTTCTGTGCCGGGGGTCCTGAGTTCGAATCCCAGCCAGAATCAACATTTGTGCTAAAACAAATTGTTGGTTTTCGGGTTTGATTGTGTTGTGATTGTCCCCGTGTTTCTGACATTGCATAGCCTAGTGTGGGACGGTTAGACCAATGAGAGCCTCTGTGTTTTCTGCGTACACTTGTGGCGCTATACTATCTTCTGCGCAGTTGGTAGCTCTAGACAATATTCGGAAGTTATCACCTTGGTCGAAATCATAGTAGGAGAACACCATCATATCCAGCAGTTCACTATTTAGAAGCTGCTGTTGATGATGTGGCATCTAAAGAAACAGATTATATGTCCAACTTCGTGCTGTTGAAGTTTCTACGGCGAGAACAATGTATACAGAAATAATATGTACAATGTATAATAAATATATACAGGATCTTAATATTACTATTAGGAGAAACGTCCTGCCCAGATCAGTAAATGACATGACATGTCAGAATCGGTCTTTTGAAGATTGGTCGGAACAAACAGGCATACATACAGAAAAAAATAGTTTTTTTTCTTATTAAAACCGTATATACTTTCATATGCATGTAATAAAAAGCTGATATTTTGACATTACAAACAGACACTTCAATTATATTTATTGGGTTAGACGGAACAGAATAATATATTCAATACGGAACAGTGTTTTGATGTGAAGTTTAAAAAAAGCACACAGAATAGGTAAAAATGCTGGCGAAATCGTCGCCATCTGTGAGCAGAGTGCCTAGCAGGCTTGCCTAGTTGCCGCTCTGTATTGCGAGGCTGATTCTACGGCCAAAGTACGAGCCAGCACTTGGGTCACCAAAAATCGTAACCAGGCGTGACCAGATATCTCTGTGCAAACGTTTCACGTTTGGTACCCACGGCACTAGTGTCCATCCATCGTATTTCAAATAGTTCTTTAATTATGTGAAGTATAATGTCCTCGAATTTAGATTTCACGCAAATTCAGAAAAAAACAAGCGTCTAAATAACGTCTGTTGCTAACTTTACTGGTGGTAGGATTCCTATGCAGGAATCCAACTAGTTAGGTACCGCCCCGGCGTCAGTTATTTTGCCATGACTACTGCCCCATGGCAAAATAACTGACCCTGGGGCGATACTGTGCAAACATTACTGGGTTTTGGTTTGAAAGGCACTGAGAGCTAGTGTGGGCATATGAGCTCAAAGTGACGGGACCAGTATGGTGTCACACAGAAATGTTCTGGCTGCCACAGCATTTGTTGTGAGAAAACGTTGCACTTACCAACAGGTGAACGTTTTGCTCATTTCGTCACGCCATACAATAAAAAAAAACTTACAGATAAAAATTCGCCAAAAAAAATTGGCATTGTTGTGCGCTAGACGTTTATATTCACGTTTCAGTGCTTTTCCTCCGCCCGGTTCAATTACTGCTGACAGTACGTAATGCTAGTTCAAGCGTTATTATTCTACGATAGAAACTCAGAGCGACTTAAATTAAAAAAAAAGTTAATTATTAGCTTCTTTTTTGAGCAAGAATTACAGTGTACAGTGATTGTATATTTTATTTAAAAAATATTAACGAAGTCAAGGAATAAATCTGATAACAAATGTTTTATTTAAAGCGGTTTATATTTAAAAGAACGATAATTGTCGACCATGAAAAAATAGTAAAATGACGACTTACAAACAACAAGCACAATAATAAAAAAAAAGCGAAATATGTGTTTGCATGTATAGCTTTAATATGCTCTGTTTGCTTAGCTCGCTCAGCATTTTAAGAATATTAAACCTAACCAAAGCAAAGTATTGTTGACCCAACGTCCAATTTGTCAATTGCTTTAAAACTCTTGTTGTTGACTCCCGCTCGTACGATTTAGTAATGAAGTCCAATTTTCTGACAGCATTTATAATAAAAAACAGTATGTTTAATAAATCACATTTACATTTTTTATAATCGGGCAAGGTCTTTTAAGTCCGCAAAAATGTTCAGCTTTCAGCTCACCGAATAAAACGAATCAACCGTGCAAATGTGTCAGAGATCAAAAGGGCAAAGTTTTCGTAATTTATCTGCCTACTTTATAAAAAATAAATTAGAGACATTTTTTCAATTTCTATAATCTTTTTGATGTATGAGTTGTTAAATTGTCATATAGGTATCGCACAAACAACCTCGTTGCCCACTCACTGCCACTCTACGCCCCGGGTACTGGGTTGGAATCCCAGCCGGGGCAAAATGTATAAAACACAAATTGTTTGTTTTCGGGTCTGGATGTGTTGTGATTGTCACCGTGTTTCTGATACTGCATCCTAACCTACCTCCCATCTTATCGCATTAGCGTTACATAGTGTGCAGGTAAGTGCGGACGAGTGAGTGCCTGTGTGTTTGCGCGTACACTTGTGACACTATAATATCTTCTGCGCAGTTGATCATCGTGTATGCAAAAGGCTAAAGATTTCTTTAGACTTTATTCGATAAAAGAAGAACGTATTCGAAATAAAATACCACTTCTTAATAATTATCGTTAAAAAATTAAGAACCTTGTAGCTTATCGACCTATAATTAATCTTACATTTAGAAATATGTTTTTTTATGGTAGAATGTAATGAGTAGAGCTGATCGTTTACCTGATGGTAAGTGCAACGTCTGCTAATTGGGCTATCTAATGCAAAAATAGCTTTTCAAATCGTATTAGTATTTTCCGAGTTTAGCGAGTTCAATCATAAAACTTTTCAGTTTTATTATAGTAATGTAGATGAGATTTCGATGTCGTATGAAGTCCGTCAACCTGCACTCTAGCAGCGTGGCGGACTATTTTAGGCTCCAAAACCATCTTAAAAAATGAGATGAGACGCTGCTATTTACTTTATCTTTCGTAACTTTCAGCGATGTAATTTTCCTGACGAAATGTTCTTCGACCTCAAAATGCGCGAAAAATCCACACAAAGTGAGTATTCATAACTTTCCGTGATAGATTCTCGCGACTACACTCTGTCAACGTGACCTATAAACCCGACCGGTGGGACGGTGATGCAAACAGTAGGTGGCAAATTGTACCATAAATATAACAAGAAAAACACGCTATAATAAAATCACGTGGTGTGCACGACCACTTATTTATTGCGTTGACCTATAAAGTTTTGAAACGTGATTTGTTCTAATTTGCTGTGTAATTTGTTGTACTCCAAGGGAAGTTTTGGAGGTTTTATAAAAACGTGTTTTTCGATGAAATATGGAAATATGTTGTTTATTTATGATCCATTAACCAAATGAAAACCAGAAGATTGGCAGCAGCATCTTCATAAATATATTATATACATAAATAAAATGCGGTTTCCAACCCGCCTGCCAAGCGTTGGCAACTATAGCAAAATCCCTCCTAAATGAGAGCTACGAACTTTTGTGGCAATCTATGGGGGAGGCCTATGTTCAGCAGTGGACTAGTGATAGGCTGAAATGATGAACCACTCCAGGAAATGTCAGTATCTTATGTGTTTCTAAGACGCCTTATCGGAGTCTTGCAATATACATATATTCTTCTTCATCGGCGTATTAATTGATGACCGCGTGGCCTAGGTTCGAGTCCCAGTTGGAGTCAATATTTGAGCAAAAACAAATATTCGGTTTCCGGGCCTGGTGGTATAGTGCATGTGAAATTTATGTCTGTAAGACGCACACACGATACAGAAGGAATTCTTGTGACATTTTCTTTGGACAACTCTTACGACATCCACGGGATGCGATGGGGTGGCAGATTTTTTTTACGCTACCTCAATATTGCAAAATCTATATATTAGTACTTGAAGACAAAACTTTGTACACCTTTTCAAGTACGCTGCGCGGACGAAGTAGTGGGAGATTTGGTATAGTTAATTTTTTTATGGGGAAGCGAAAAAGCTAAAATTTATATATAACAATTGTTACCAATACATTAAGTTGAATAAAATAAAACATTCATTATTTACGTTCATACTGACAATGTCAACCTTATAATAGTCTGTTGTTCGTTTACGCTCATACTGCCAATGTCAAACACATAATAATCTGTCGTCAAACGTCAAACAGATGCACGGAGTAAAGATTGTCGCCATAGAATTTTAAAACTTTCCCATCTAATAATTACTAAAACCTCAATAACATTCAAACTTAAAAAAATATGAATTACGATCAAATTTCGACCACCGGGTTTCCCTAGTTGTCGATATCATACATAATTATATTTTATGCAGTTGACAGATGTTGATAGTTAGATAGATAAAAACTGGCATTGCTTTGTGCCATGCCCATTTTTACAGATATGTGGGTGCTTTCATTTTTATGAACGGCTTGCAATATTTTTGTCAATATCAGATTCTGTATTTATTTAGCTTTCTAAATATAAAGTACTGGGCTGTCTATAAGCGACGATAGTAGATGGATAGCGCTAGCTTGTGGCCTAAAAGATCTTAGGCTTAGTTTTTAGCGAGGTAAGTAAGAGGCGACTAAGGTATTGTATGGCCAGCCTTTTTTTGTGCAGAACAACCATAATATGCAATGTATACTGCTCGTGGGAATGCAATAAGGAGTAAGAATTTTTTGACTCGTACCAAAATGGCGGCGACGTGGTTCGCCACCCGTCACGCCTCGTTTCCCGCGAGGGCGAAAAGTGGGCTATGTGAGTGGCCTTTGCCTACCCCTTATATGGGAAAACGGCGTGACTGTGTGTATGTATGCAAAATGCAACTAATAGAGACCTACATATTGTAATATTTTGCTCCATTGAGAATTGTGCTTGCAATAAACGTTTAAAATATAGTCGCTATTCTACGCTGCAAGTTTCATTTATTAAAAATATTCCAAGCGTGTTTTCGATACCAAAAATTCTGCGGAAAAGGTATTCAATCAGTGAGAGGTGACAGCCTAATTCAGGAGAATTATTTACGTGGCCGGAATTACACGACGCACATCCTAATCCTGATTGCGGGATGGTATCAATTAAAATATAACAGAACCTTTGATCACAATGTAATAAAAAGTGCTACTAAATTTCTAATTTATATATTAACTGATTATGGTAAAAAAAATCTTGGTTACCTAAACTAAGACATTGTCTTATATCTTTCAATATTGAGAATGTGTCAACTGTTATTAGTTTTACAATATTTATAATATTTTCATCATCATCATCATTTCAGCCTATCACTGGTCCACTGCTGAACATAGACATCCCTCAAAGATTGCTACAAAAAACGTAAGTTTGTGGCTATCATTTTGTGGGGCTTTTAAAATAATTGTCACGCTTGGCAGGCGGGTTTGCAACCGCAGTTTATTTATTCAATGTTAAAGAAAGATGCTGCTGCCCATCTCCTGACATTAATAATATCTTAAGTAAATAAATATAAAAATATCAGAAGCAAAGTTTGTTTATGTAACACTTTATAAAACAATATTAAGTTTAATTTTTTTTAAATACGTACATAATTCTTGGTTTCTGGTATTTTCTGTTATTATATCATTATTTAAGAAAACAAAGAGCAGATAAAGTAAATGTATTAGTAACGTAGCGGTAACAAGGAAATAATATTTGTTCAATAAAAGCAAAAACCTGCACATTTACGTGTGTCAACAGAATCGAAATCGGTATATGTGATCGTGTTTGCTCAGCAAGCTCTTCCATTTTATTTATGGTATTCGAAGACCTTCTTACAAACGTTGGAATGGTTCCCATTGGATAAATAATTAGACATTGGTTAAATTGGAATACTGAACAAATTAGATAATCTTTTTTTCTTTACAGTAAATCGGTGGCCCACATGAGGTGACGTAATACGTATAAAACGTAAATATCACACACTTTCTCTTCTACTCTCACTCCTTTTTTTATTGCATAAAGTGATGAAACGAACAAAACGTTCACCTGATGGTAAGTGCAACGTCTGCCTATAACAAATGCTGTGTCAACCAGAAAATTTCTGTGTGACACTACACTGTGCCCACCACCCCATCACCCTGAGACATAAGTTCTTAATTCTCATATGCCCAGTTATTACGCTAGCTCACAGTGCCCTTCAAACCGAAATACAGTAATGTTTGCACACTACTGCTTCACAGTAGAATAACTGGCCCTGGGGTGGTACCTACCCAGACGGACTCCTGCATAGGAATCCTACCACCAGCAACTACTCCTACTTATACCATACAAAATGAGGAATTCAACCTGCGATGCATAGCTGCAGAAGAAATCAGCCACTGACTGACATCAATTAGACTTAGACTACCATTATCTAAAAGTTTGGTGTTAGTCATTTCTTCCCTTACTACTTACTTATTTTTTAAATTGCATTCTATGTCTTTAAAATATATTAAGCACAAAAAAGGCATATAACTAATTAAAAAAATATATAACAGAGCACATTTCAGACTTACTTATTACGTTGGAATTGACATGAAGCCTAATATTTCTTAATAATGATATGATATCTGGCCGAATTTCGATCACGGAGGGTAGCTTTTTGAGGGAAATGAAGACAATTCATGATAATAACTAAGACCCTTAATTAGATTAATTTTATGTTATACAAATGTTGGTTTCAACTGGCATTCGATCTCCAGATTCGACTTAGAAGTCGAGAATGCTCGGGCCGGTTACTCACACTACATTGTCAGGTATTTGAATCTTTGTAATCGATTGAAAAAGTAATAGAATATCGTTAACAGAATCTTGCGTTACTTTGTGGTAAATCCATTATAATAACGAAAGTAAAGTTAATTTTCCAAGAACCGCATGCAAAATATGAAATTGTCTATATTACCTACTTTTTAAAGTACTTAAATAAGTATATTATATATATGTATACGTGCATAAGTAAATTAATACCGCCATCGGGAACCGCCACTACAACACTAAGACACTACAACACTAAGACAATACAACACTAAAACAATACTCATCACCTGAAGTTGAGAATACGACTCCAGTTTCAACTCATAAGTCGGCATTTTTAAGTGTTATCGACAGGCAGCTGCCGAGTCTTCTTATTAAAGTAACAGAAGAAAGAAACAAACAAATATTGGCACAGCTCTAGGAGTCACGCAAACCCACACACACAATGTACACACATAATCGCTTAAAAAATTAAATAAGTCAAAAACATTTTAAAACTTAAAAAAAATAAAGAGCTTAAATTAAAATTAAAAGACCAAACCACCAAATGGTCAACTGATCAGCTTAAAGTTCTAGAGACTGACTCTGGTTTTCATCAGGAACTTTGATAGTTTTTCAGCATACCCTTTCAGAATAGTTAACCCTTTTTTCTTCCAGATTCATTAATACGGGTACAGTGTAGCGAACTCTTCTCAATATAAGACAAACTTTGTACCCAGCTAAAGGATGTTTGCAGACTAATTTGCTTTTTTTACTAGTGATTATTAAAGTTGTAATATTTTCTGTTTATAAATTCGTATTGTTATTGATTATATTAGATTGTTTGGTAACTATTACTGGGTCAAATTATACATTTCCCAACTTATACAGGGTCATTCGTAATGTCATATACTCTATTGGGACGATGTCGCAAAAAATATAATGAGCCTCGAAGCGTAATACCTGTAGGAGATATGTCGACTTAAAGAATTTACTTAAAACTCATAGGTGACTACCCTGTTATACAGCTGATCGAGGCAATGATCACATAAATTTAATTGGGCGTTTTTCCATTGAGCTGCCATCGAAAGAAGAGCAAGTAGGATAAAATGAAGCTCAAGGAAATCTGTTGCGAAGTAACTCTGTTAGTATGACGCCGTGGTAGGGTTTTGAATTTGTCTGGTTCAGGGCAACGACTTTCTGAGTTAGGGTCGCCTAAAGTTTTACAAAACAAATAATTTTAAAGTTTTTTTATGGAACTTTTTAGTATTTAATTTTGTCATTAAAGCTTCACCGTTGTGTTTATCAGGTCAAAGTAGCATGGCTAGGTGCCGGAATGTTACACCAAATATGAATAACTTTGTATATTAAAAGAGTAATACATTCATAATAGAAACTTATTTCACGTGTACAATTATATATCTTCGTTTAATGAAAATTAGTTGCACTTGTTTTGATTCAGTTACGTAATGTCGCGAATCAAAGTGCGCCATGATTTAACTTTCCAACGCCGTAGGTAAAACATCATATATTGTTAGCTACTTGAACGCAATATAGAGCAAGGAAGCCATAAACTTCACATAAACATATATGTAACATACTCTTCTATATTCGTACCATTTAGAAATTATAAGGTACACGACATTAATGATTGTGATTAATGGGTTTTAATCTAGAAAGTAATAAAGAACGCCATGTTATAACAATAATATTTGAAGTATAAATATTGAACATTTTTTTTTATTTCGTGATGTCATCTAACAAAGTCAGTTATTCCGCCGTGAATTAGTGGGCAAACATTACTGTATTTCGGTCTGAAGGGCAGCTCTGATTGCTAGTGTAATTACTGGGCATATGAGACTTAGATGTCTCATGGTACGGGCGCAGTGTGGTGCCACACATAAATGTTTTAGGTGACACAGCAATTGCTATGGGAGTTGCACTTAACATCAGGTGAACGTTTTGCTCGTCTCATCACTCTCTCTATTAAAAAAAACACTTATTCATACTTCAATAACTCCATACTTTTGTATGGAGATGAAGCGAGGAAGCTGAAATTTATATATAACTGGGTGTTACAAATATATTAAATTGAATAAATGAAAACACATTTTTTTATTGGATTAGTGACGAAATGAGCAACCGTTCACCGGATGGTAGTGCAACCCCTGCCCATATCACCCATACCAAATGCTGTGTCACCCAGAACTTTTCTGTGTGACACCACCCTGAGACTTCAGTTCTTAAGTGTCATATGCCCAGTGATTGACATACCGAAACACAGTAATGTTTGCACACTGCTGCTTCACGGCAGAATAACTGGCCCTGGGGTGGTATCTAGCTAGACAGATTCCTGCATATTTATGTTCATACGTATCACTGACAATGACAATAACATAATATTCTGTCGTTTGTTTACGTTCATACTGCCAATGTCAAATATATAATATTCATAGTAATATCATTTTAAAATGTTACCAATAAATAATTACCGAAACTTCCAAATTCATCGTTCACACATATTTTTTTTATGAATTAAGATCGAGTTTCGACCGCAGGGCGACCACTAGTATCAATAATTACAGAAATTTTAATTGTTCCATTTTAAAAGGTGATTAAATATGTTATATGTAGAAACTACGACAAAAAGTGATAGTTTGTGATTCCAAATACAACTACATGAGTTAATTAATCGGGTCATGAAATAGGAAGCCATAAATATTCGTTATACAGCTTCAATACAACGTCCTTTCACTGCAGACTCTGTAGTACTTTATTATAGATTAGAAGTGATTAGCGAATGCAAGTTGGATAAAGGAAAAATATAGTAGCTTTTCCTTGAACTCAGTGTAACGCACAATGGATTTAGGCGCCCACGACATTATTAATTAAAATTATGAAATCATACGTCATGTTCATATGAATAATTGCGTTGTATTAGTTAGTTGTTTAAAGAATCTACCACCTCTGACTGTTGGTAGGTTTTTATGCAGGAATCCGTCTACTGCGCAAAACAGTAGTGTGCGAACGCAGGTTTGAACACAGTTAGTAATTACTGAGCATTCGTCATTATGAATATGAGGCTTGGATGTATTTTTGCTATCTATGCCCATCAAGGCACTCAATACAAGAAGGTAGCAATAAGAAAATGCTTGTTTGATAACGACAATAACACATCATCATCATTGATAGTCTGATACCATTAAATTAAATAATTTTATGTGCGTTTTTAAATTTTCTTGGAAACGAAATAAATCATTACATAATAAGTAAATTTACATAAAAATGGGACGTCGGAAACATTAGTTTCACACCATCAATATTCCACCCTTCGAAGGAAGGCTGTAGTATAATCTGTTTATGATTTAAAAATAAACTCCATCCACTCCTATTACAGGTTAAGTAGTATTTGAAAAATCAGTCATTTGTTTTGTTTATTTTCCGGTTTATAGTATCTGGAACAATACCAAAATAATTTGATCTATGAAATATGGTGTTTTATATTGTATTGAAAAACAAGGGCGCGTTTGCTTTTTAATTATTATATTTAAGAGCCCAAGCATCTACGGGTCCAGGCTATTAAAAATAGCGAGTTAATCCTGTTCAGTTCACGGTACGATCAAGTACTACTAAATATAATTATTAATGGAAATTTAAAGAGCTGATTTACTAGAAGCTCGGCGAAGAAGACATTGCGAATCTACCGACATGCTGAAAAATTCGAAGAAATTGTTCCGAAGACATGCATACATATACTCACGCATTTTTCCCATATAACGGGGTAGGCAGGAGGCCACACAAGTAGACCAATTTTTACACCCGCGGGAAACACGACGTAACGGGTGGCGAACCACGTCCTCGTCATTTTGGTAGGAGCCTCAAAATCTTAGTCGTCATTGCGTATCCACGAGCAGTATAGTAACAGCATTGCATATTCTGTTGTTATTCTCCATGAATAAAGGCTGTCCGTACAATATCTTAGTCGCCTCTTTCGAAACCTCGGTAGGAAAGAGGTAGGTGTTATTCTTCTCTGCTGGACATCTATCGGCTAATCATTACATAATGTGTAAAAAGTCATGTAAAGTTTTCCAATAGCATTAAGCCCAGTGCCGGATTCTGAATGTCGTTTTCTGACACAAAAATAAGTCCAGCATTAACAGGTTCACGGGATGTTGAATTGCAGACAATTTTGAATAGTCAATCATTTATTTTCACCACTGACGAACATATTAAGATCGTAACGATAACTTACGAAAGTAAAAGACGCAGCATATAAATGTCCCATTGTTGAGCACAGATCTCGTAATATTTTTTAGAGCGCTTTGGGTCTGTGCCGAGTCCGTCCTGCTGCTCCAATGCGTGTTAACGGACTTCATATGTCCTCGAAATTTCCTATCGGTATTTTCCTTCACCGCTGAGCACGTGATAAATCAGCACTTAAAATTTGAAGATATACTTTAGAGGTGCCGGTACCGGGGATCGTACTCAGGTTACTCGCGTACTATGACTTTTAAGGCGAGCATCTTGCTCCTAAGTTACCTCGGCTCTTATTAATTTGAAGTAAATGTCCAACAACAAGTTCGTCAAATTCGAGCTAAGTTTAGACAACGTAAATAGACAAAAAATATACTTTAATATACTAATTTAATTAGTACACCTATACTAAGTAAATTAGTATAGTTCGGTCAAATGTCATCAACGTCAACACATTTAATATCTCGCTACACTGCCCGGCCTAAATCAGCCTCTAATAAGAACTGTTCATACATATTTTAACCCACTTTAAAGAACGAAGAGCCTCTCGATTCGTCTGCAAATAAAAATATAAAAAATATACATATATTTTTTATATATTATGTTTATGGTTTTAATGATGCTTTTTTATCAGAAAGAAGGTATCGTAAGGGTCGCATATAATTTTGGTCAAGTTCTGATGATGGGATTTGCGAGAAAATCATGAAACTCTTAAATTTGCATAAGCATGTTGGAACTGCTGCGTCAAAGTCAGTTTTTTGATTAAATAATTATTTAATTTTGTCTTATAATAATAAACAACAATGTCAGGTTTTAGGCACATGATGTTATCAAGTAAAAATACCACCTCAGATCTGGTATTCCGATGTGGGATGGACGTCTACTCCAACCAGTGATACCTAGATCAAGTTTATATAGTTAGCATTGAAGAAAACCTTCACATCATGTTTCCCATGGGGCGAAAATTGGGCTACATGTGTGGCCTCTGCTTACCAAAGCAAGCCTAAAGGTCTCTTATGTAAATTGATAAATTTATTTAGTGACTTCCACATCTAACTCTGTTACATAAACTGCAAATACGACATTGCTAAATGTATTTACAGTGTAAAGTAAAGTAAAGTAAAGTTTCAGCCTATAAATGTCCCACTGCTGAGCACAGGCCTCCTCTCATTTCTGAAAGAGTTTAGGAGCTAGGAAGAATCCGCCACGCTGCTCGAATGCGGGTTGGCGGACTTCACATGTCTTCAAAATATTTCTATTCCTCGGACATGCAGGTTTCCTCACGATGTTTTCCTTCACCGCTAAGCACGTGGTAAATCAGCACTTAAAATTGTAGAACAATTTTAGAGGTGCTGGCACCGGGGATCGAACCCAGGTTACTCGCTTACTATGAAATTAAAGGCGAGCACCAGGCCCCTGAGCTACCAGGGCTTTTTATTACCTTTACAGTGGTGTACATATAATACATATTAAGCAATTTCTCTACACTAAAATCTTACGTACCATGAAATGTTATATTAAGTTGTTATATTCGTTTTTACTGGTTGAAGGATTCTTATGCCGGAATCTGGAATCTGTCTAGGTAGGCCACAGGGCCAGTTATTCTGCCGTGAAGCAGTAGTGTGCAAACATTACTGCTGGTGTAATTACTGGATATATGAAACCTAAGAACTGATGTCTTGAGGGGACAGGCGCAATATAGTGCCACACTGCAATTTTCTGGTTAACAAAATATTTGTTATGACTTTTGTTTTGATATTTATGAATATTCACTTTTAAGTTTTAAGGTAGTATTTTATCAAGGCTGGTCATTAATCTTAACTAATCTAAGTTTACTTTTACGTAATTTTGTTGCGTAAAAGTATTTTATATATAATACGCGAATAAATTTATGTATTAAATTGTAGTTTGTTATCTTTATAACTCTTTAAATTATGTGTTCTTATACTCTAGTGTTGAAACAAGACGGTTTTAAATAATGCATGCATACAATCACGCCTTTCTCCCATATAAGAGGTAGGCAGAGGCCACACATGTAGCCTACTTTTCGCCCCCGTGGAAAATGAGACGAGTCAGCGAACCACGTCGCCGCAATAATTTACTAAAGATGAGTCGCTAAGGCATGTCTTCTGTTGTTATGGACACAAACATAAACAGACACAAACTAGCAGCCATGATTTTTCATTAGGAGATCGCCCTAAGGTACGCTTTGTGGATAGGAGACTGCTTTACTAAAAGTACTTGCCGAAGGCTGTGCTCGAAAGTAATCGCGCCAGGCTCTAGTGAGACCTGATCATGAATAGGAATATTTTGCGAATAACTATGAAATCGTGTTGCTGGACCGAAGTAGTATAGTCGGAGATATTTTTGGTTGACATTATCATACCATATGACGAGAACCTCGTGAAAACCGAAACAGATAAAAAGACTGGAGGTATCTGGAGGTGACCGACATGTACCGACCGAAATTATTCCAGTGGTCCTATCTGTGAACGGGTTAATCGCCGTCAGTCTGTCGGGACATTTGAGGAATTCCGTCTAGGTAGGTACCACCCCAGGGCCAGTTATTCGGCCGTGAAGCAGTAGTGTGCAATCATTATTGTGTTTCGGTTTGAAGGGTACTGTGAGCTAGTGTAATCACTGGGCATATGAGACTTAAGAATTGATGACTCGGCGGCCGTCTGTCGTAGAGTCTATGACGCTTGATAATGCCTCGTTTTGGGGCGAAACACGTGTCGTGTTCTCGACTTCGGTGGTGTATATTATCTAGTGGTGGTATTGTAGTGGTTGGTGGAGGGTACCTGGTGTTAGTTTGCTTGTGCACACTGCTGAGGGAGGGCGGGTGGTGCTCTTCAAAAAAACTAGGTAATATACACCATTTTTATATTTTGCATGCGGATCTTAGCAAACTAATTTACCTTCCTTCATGACACATTATTTGTTATGGGCAGACGTTGTACTTACCATCAGGTGAACGTTTTGCCCGTTCCGTCACTTTTATGAAATAAAAAAAAGTCGCTCCGTGTAGATTGTGACGGAGCACTCCGTGCTCAAACTCAGAAAGCGGTGCTTCTCGATACTGCTTTCTCCTTTACCTTCGGCTGGTTTGTCTCTCTTGCCGGGGGCTCCAGTCTGATTTGCATTATATTTATTAATTTTGGTGTACAATAAACCCTCGGTAATCCAGGTCTAATATAATTTTGCGACACCTGTAAACCACAGGATGGAAGTTTGTGTTATCTACTGCTTTGTTTCATTTACGAAATTGCAAAAAGTATCATTTCAGTACATTGTGTCACCTTCTTTATAATTTGTCGGATTACAAGGTACTTCACTTTAAGATATTCCGAACTACATGGGGTCAGTGGCAGTACAGGAAAAGCCGTTGCTTTACCGCTTTGCAAAACAATTGTCGGATTACCGCGGGTTCACTGTATTTATTATCTTACGGTATTACGATTGGTATATCATTTATTTTATGTATCTATTTTTTGTGCATAACATACGATTACATCCTAATTGAACGAAAAACAATAGAAAACAAATTATGTTGTGAATATTTCCCAGCATAATTTTCCAATGAAGAAACGTAGAAAGTCCTTTATTAGAATAATAATTTCTCAATATATAAATCTTATTGTTTAGTGCTTTTAATGTAGTTGAATTATTTGTCGTATTATAGCTATATTGTACTATAATTATCTTATTCAATATAGAACAGGACGAGTAGTGCATGTCACAAGATAATTCGATTGAGCTGGAACATGGAATCTGAGTGCACATGCGTCGAGTAAATACAATTACCTATTATCGAGTTTATCTATATTTCGCATTTTAAGGATCCTTACATACTTTGCGCTTCATGTGCAAGCGTTTACAGAGTCGGCTGTGTTAATAAATACTAAAATGACTTGACTCCTAAGAAAATATATTTTTAATTGGGTATATATTATGAAGAGTATTATACATACATACATACATACATAAGATCACGACTGTATCCCATAAGGGGTAGTCAGAGACTGGGCACTCACTGCAAAAACAGATGACTGCCACAATCCACGTTTCACCAAAACAATATAATGCACTTGGTGTGATAGGTGGTGAGCCCGTCGCCACCATGCGCTGTTGGGTACACAGTGCAGTTTAATTCCTTACTCGCTTTTTACGAGATCCATTGGATGAGATGGAGTGGTAGTATTCTTTTAACGAGCCGCCACCACACAGTAGCGCAATAAAGCGCGTGTAATTCAATACAACTTTTACTGGTGGTAGGATCCTGTGCAGGAATCCGTCTAGGTAGGTAGGTACGGCTCCACGGACAGTTATTCTGCCGTGAAGCAGGAGTGTGCAAGCATTACTGTATTTCGGTTTGAAGGGTACTGTGAGCTAGCGTAATCACTGGGCATTTGAGACTTAAGAACTGATGTCTCAGGGTGACGGGCGCAGTGTAGTGTCACATAAATATTCTGGGTGACACAGCATTTGTTGTGGGCGGACGTTGCACTTACCATCAGGTGAACGTTTTGCTCGTTTCGTTTCTACAATAAAAAAAAATACACGTGTCAGAAATGAAACTTCTTATATTTTGAGAAAAATAAAACCAATAAACATTAATTTCAAAAACTATCGCTTACTGCTCAATAAAAAGTGCCCAACAACGTTTATCGTGATTATAGATTTTTTCGACCTTGAAATTTTACTCTCACCGCGCCCAAAGAGGTTATATTTCAAAAACAGTTAAGTGACACAAAACGGAATTGTATATTAATTTCTTATGGATGTGACATACGTTTACACTCGGCTATTGGGGTGACGTGACGGTGTAAGAGAACCTGTTATGGCCTCGTAAGTGACTGTGAGAATACAATTTTTTTATTCAATATAGATTATTTCCACTATACTCGTAATTTTTTTCAAACTACTCTCCTCAATGCCTCTGACCTGGGAAAAACCAGCATTGTGAACCAGAACCAGAGTGACGAGCACAACGTGGTGCTACATAGAAATGTTCCGGGTGACGGACACATCATTTCTTATGGGCAGACGTTGCACTTAACTTAACTTACTGGTGGAAGGATTCCTTTGCAGGAATCCGTCTAGGTAGGTACCGCCCCAGGGCCAGTTATTCTGGCGTGAAGCATTAGGGTGCAAACATTACTGTGTTTCGGTTTGAAGGGCACTGTGAGCTAGCGTAATCACTGGGCATATGAGACTTAAGATCTGAAGTCTCAGGGTGACGGGCGCAGTGTGGTGTCACACAGTAATTTTCTGGGTGTCACAGCATTTGTTATGGGCAGACGTTACACTTATCATCAGGTGAACGTTTTGCTCGTTCCGTCACTTTATCAATTAAAAAAATGTATATAAAAATAAGAAGAAACATTTGCCTACTAGGCAATTGTTTCTTCTTATTTTTCAATGTTCATTCATATTTTCATGGTTCAAGCATAGCAGTAGTGTGCAAGCATTACTGTGTTTCGGTTTGAAGGGCACTGTGAGCTAGCGTAATCACTGGGCATATGAGATGTCTCATGGTGATGGGCACAGTGTGGTGTCACACAGAAATTCTAGGTGACACAGCATTTGTTATGGGCGGACGTTACACTTACCATCAGGTGAACGTTTTGTTCGTTTTATGCAATAAATTGTTTGCTGGTCTCGTAACTTACTTTCATAAAAAAAATTCAGTGCTTGATTATTGTATTTGAAGTTACAATTCATACACACATCTTTACTGCAATCGATATTATACACTTAGCAAGAAAGTACTTAAGTACAACTAACTACTAAATCTTAAATTTAGGGTAAACGGCGGCCAACAATGGAATGAGAGACCCCGATCGGAACTTAAATGAGAGATATAAACTTACGATTTGAATCCAATTAGAGGATGAGAGATTTCAATTACGATTCAATTAAAAGTCATAAGATTCTTATCCGATCCATATTAAAGGACACGGGTTATTCGATCCCTGTTAAGGGCAAGATGTTATAAGATATATTCATTCGAATAAACAAAACCGTGTGGTAGCGGCTTAAGAGAATCTACCACCCTATTTCATCCCGTGGGTGTCGTAAAAGTCGACAGAGGGAAAAAAATACCAAGAGATGGGCAGCAGCATCTTCTTGTCACATCTAAATAAATAAACTGCGGTTGCCAACCCGCCTGCCAAGCGTGGCAACTATTGCCAAATTCCCCCAAAATGAGAGCTACAAACTTTTGCCGCAATCTATGGGGGAGGCCTATGTTCAGCAATGGACTATTGATAGTCTGAAATAGTGGTGGTGGTGGTGGTGGAGAAACTAAACACTTTACGATACATGTTTCTTATACGAGTATTACACATCTATCTATCTATCTATATATATTGTTTCTCAAACGTGTGTTTTTGTCGGTATGAAATATCTCCCTTAATAATCCCTTAATAAAAATTAATGTTTGTAATGACAAAAAATAAATAAATGTTTTAAAATTACTGTGAACTTTCTTATGCCTGGTTAGGCGTATTAAATCTATAATTATAGATTTATTGTAACGTTTAGAAGGTGGCATTTTACGAATCTGGCACCTGAAATCTGGCAGTCTAGGTCTTTTGGATATATTCAAATAAAACAAACGATCAGTTCTTTTAGAACATTCTATATTCATCATCATTTGAGCCCACCACATGTCCGCTGCTGAATATAGACTTCCCCCATAGATTGGCTCAAAGCACGGTCAAAAGCACGGTAAAAAGAGCCACCAGCCTCTATCGACTTTCCCCAAAACTGTGTACCTTGTCGCTCTATCAATAAAGGGGTCACGCTACATTGCATTTACAACCGGTTGCCATTCGAGAACTTTTCTTCCCCAACTTTTATTGGTTCTTCGAGCTACGAGATATGGCCGGCCCGTAGCCGCTTCAGCACGCTGATCCTTATATCGACGTTCTTTTTTTAATGGAAGAGGGGGCAAACGAGCAAGCGGCTCGCCTGATGGTAAGTGATCGCTGCCGCCCATGAACATCTACAATACCAGAGGAATAGCAGATGCGTGGCCGGCCTTTGAGAAAAGAATAGGCTCTTTTCTTGAAGGTCCCTAAGTCGTATCGATCCGGAAAAACCGCTGGCGGCAGCAGATTCCATAAAGTGCTTGCGCATGGCAGAAAATTGCGCGAAAAACGCACTGTGCTGGAATGCCAACCACTATGGTGGTGACGATGGAATTTCGCGCTCTACTGAGCACGCCAAGCTTTTTGGAAGCCAATTTGGCCTTTCCTTCCAGGTGATCGCGAAACTGTTCTACTGCTAAAATCATTGTTACTGATTTTATCTCGCAGAGAAGCACCAAGTATAGCTATTTTCGTAGTTCTCTGAGCGACTTTCATACATTATTTCATCGCTAGTTGATAAAGACTGATTTCCTTCAAAATAAAAATGAACAGAATTATTTACGCTTAAAACCTCGTCCTGAGCTTGGTGAGTATAAGATAAAGACAGAAAGGGAAAATTTGCTTTGCAAATATGTACATATATCGTGTGAGTTCGATTCACTGTTTATTTATTCCGTATGAACACGCTTTTGCTTTTACTGATCAAATAATTCAGAGAGGAGGTTTGCTGTTGCTAGCATCATATTAATTTTTAATAACAATTGGTGTTATTTAGAGTTTAACGATTAAATATATTTTTTAAACATTTAGGATTCGAGGTTTAAGTACATACTAGTGGTCGAAATGTGACCCCAATTCATATTTTTATTATTGAGGTTTGAGTAATTATTTGTTGGCAACACTTTAAAATTTTATGGCGACAATCTCCACTCTGTGCGACTGTTTGACTACAGACTATTATATTTTTCATATTGGCAGTATGAACGTAAACAATCGACAAACTATGTGATCGAAATTATCGGTATTTTACATTGACGTTGCTAAAGCTAAAATTACTGACATTGTCATTGTCAGTAATTTTATCTCTCTCGCTTCTTATAGCAAACTTTAACTATGCCAAATCTCACACTCCTTTGTTCGCGCAATATGCTTAAAGGGGTACAAAGTTTTCCCTTCGCGTATTAATAGAGAGAGTAGTCATTAAAAAAAACTGTGCTTCTCACTAGGATGTATCCTGTATCGTGAGTACGTTTTATAGATAAATATAAATTTTTCATATGTATGGGTTTAACGGCAGCTTGATACGAGCACTGAAATCACTCTATAAGGATTCCAGTGCTTGTGTCAGGGTAAACGGGGCTTACACAGACTGGTTTAACATCGAAAAAGGTGTTAGACAGGGATGTGTGGCTTCGCCGTGGCTGTTTAACCTATTCATAGACAATTGCTTAAAAGATTTGAAAGAGAGTGTGTTTGTATAAAGAATGAATGAATTGACCGTCAAATGCCTCCTATACGCAGATGATCAGGTTATATTAGCATCATCGGAGGAGGAGTTGCAGGCGATGGTTAATATTATGCATAGTGCTCTACAAAGCAAAGAATGAAAATTAATGTAGATAAGAGGAAAGTAATGGTTTTTGAAAGAGAAGAAAGTATGTCGGATTGCAAAGTTCTGATTGAAGGAGAATGAGTGGAACAAGTGAAAGAGTTTGTGTACCTGGGTTCTAAATTTACGAGAGACGGAAAGTATGACTGTGATATTGATAGAAAAGTATTGGCAGGAAATCAAGTGAATGGGGCTCTCATTAACTTTATGTGTAGCCAGAACGTATCTAAAAAGGCACGATTGCTGTACATAGGGGAGTTCTGGTCCCCACACTTATGTATGGTAGTGAAATGTCTGACAGAAGAAGCATGAAAGTATGATTAACGCCGTGGAAATGAGAAATTTGAGAAGTATAGCTGGAGTAACTCTGATTGACAAAGTGAGAAACAGCGTGATAAGGGAAAGTTGCGGTGTGGTTGAAGATGTAGTAAAAAAGATAGAGGAAGGCATGCTGAAAGTTTGGACACGTAGAGATGATGAATGAAAGGAGATTGACGAAACAGATTTACGAGGCAAGTGTGAATGGAAAAGCCGGTAAGGGTCGACCTAGGCGTACGTATTAAAATCAGAGCAGCCAACGGTGAACTTTTGAGGAAAGGTCACGTTAAAAGTACCCGCAACCGACGAGCGTGTGAAAACGCTACTGAAAGTAGAAGAAGCTAAAGATGTGTGTCAGGATCGTAGCAAGTGGAAATATGTGGTCTCTGCCTACCCCTATGGGAAAGAGGCGTGACTGTATGTATGTATATATTTCACATGCACAACTCAACCAGACCGGAATACCAAAGAATTGTGTTTTTGCATAAACGTTGGCTCCGGCTGGGATTCGAACCCAGGACCCGCGGCGTAGAATACAGGTACTCTGACCACTAGGCCACTCGGTCGACAAATTATGGCTATGATTTGATATCTGAGCACGTTTTAGTAGAAATGGTCACCTGAGTACGTTTTAGCGTTGCTAGTATACGTTATAAAATAGCTAGCTAATATGCCTAGCTTCGCAAGGCCTTGGATCAGTACGTGTCAAAATTATTTGATATAATTTCTTAGTAGGCGATAAGTAACCAGAGCTAGATGGTACACGTCATTTTTTTAATTATATTCACTATTACTTGATATAATATCAAACTTCGTAATATATTGCTACTGGTGGTAGTGTTAACTCCTTAACTAGAGCACTGAAAACAAGTTCCAAGTTTTGCATTGTGCCCCATCGATTGCGAATCCTCAAGCCATGGATTACACCGGGTATCCTAAGATGCATGCGGAATAGAGACAGGATGTATAAAAAAATGAAGTCCTCACCTAGTAATGAATTAATTAAGACCACTTTTAAAAGGTACCGGAATTTCTGTAACAACTTACTGAAGTCTCTTAAAAGACAGTATGAGCGCAATGAATTAAATAAAGCTAAAGCTAATCCAAAAAAAATGTGGAACATTATTAGAGACATTACCCATACCACGAATACTAGTACAGCAGCTGATGCTCTGCTCAAAATTAAAGATTCTTACAATGAATCTGTCAATGAAGTCAATAAGTTTTTTGTTAGTATAGGAAAAAATATAGCTGAACAAGTCACACAATTCCCAGGAAATGAGCAAAACGTACAAATGGAAATTAATACTGCTGCAACATGCAACTCATTTGTATTTCTTGAAACTGATGAATCGGAAGTTGAGCGAACTATAATGTCGTTGCGCTCAGACTGTGCAGTTGGTATTGATGGCATATCTTCTAACATCTTAAAGAAATACAAAATGGTTTTGGTACCGCCCTTAACTTATATAATAAACTTGTGTATACGCACTGGAGAGTTTCCGGATATACTGAAAAGTGCATTAATACACCCAGTGTATAAGTCTGGGGATGTAAATAGTGTTAATAACTATAGACCCATATCTGTGCTGACTGCCTTGTCTAAAGTCTTGGAGAGAATCATGAACTATCGCCTTAAAAAATACCTTGATAGTAACAACATTATTTCAAACAAACAGTATGGCTTCCGTAATAAGATGTCAACTAATGATGCTGTTCATGATCTTATTGAAAATATTGTTGTAACGTTAGATAAAGGAAAAAAGTGTGTTGCTATCTTCCTTGATTTGGCAAAAGCCTTTGATACGGTCTCTATCCCCAAGCTAAATTCGAAATTGGAAAGGGTTGGAATCAGAGATAACCAGCTAAAATTGTTTCGGAGCTATTTATCAAACCGAAAACAGTGTGTTAAAATTGGTGAACATGCAAGTAATTACCTCTCTGTAGACCACGGAGTCCCCCAAGGAAGCATACTTGGGCCTACACTGTTTTTAATATATATCAACGATATGTGTAAATTAGACCTGGAAGATGGCAAACTACTGGCATTCGCAGACGATACGGCCTTATTATTCACAGGAGACACATGGGATCAAGTTTTTAAAGTAGCCCAAATGGGCATAAATAAAGTAACAAAATGGCTGTCAGATAATACCCTTTCTCTTAACGTTGACAAAACCAAATATTTGCTTTTTAGTATAAAAAAACCAATAGCATTAGACAAAAACAGGTTCTTTATCACTGCCCATAACCACATACCTAATGGACATCTTATGTGCGACTGTCCTAAATTAAATCATTCTGTTACTACAAAATATTTAGGTGTGGTCCTGGATGAGCAATTAAGTTTTGTGCCGCATATTAAACTATTGACAGGGAGAGTCCGCAAACTTATCTTTGTCTTTAAACATTTGAGACATGTCGCAGAACCTATGATACTGAAGACGGTTTATTATGCCTTGTGTCAATCGTTGTTGAATTATTGTATTTCTTGTTGGGGTGGTGCCTGTAAAACCTTTTTGATCAGTCTTGAGCGTGCACAGAGAGCAGTATTAAAAGTATGTACGTTTAAGCCTTTTCGATATCCTACACAAGACCTTTATGAGTACTGCGAAGTCCTATCTGTGCGCCAGCTTTTCGTTCTTCAGATAATTTTGCGGCAACATTTATCTTTGTCCAAATCCAGTAAATTTTCTTTATCTTCACGGCAGCGGGCTAGGCGTAGATGTGGCCTACCGATTGCTAAAAATTGCAAGACACGTTTTAGTCACAGATTCTTCTACTTCCTCGGACCCTTTATTTATAATAAGGTTAACAAAATATTGGCTATTGATAGAACAAATAAATACACATGTAAAAAGATACTTACTGAATGGCTTCAAAAACTTACCTATGATGAAACTGAAAATGTCCTTCTCCCAATAAAATAATCATCATAATGTACCACACATACACACATTCACACACACACACACACACACACAAACTCTCTCTCACACTAACTCACTCACACACACACAATACCACTAAAAATAAACTTATTCATATGCGATAGGTTTACTAGTTCGCGCTTCATGCTTGTCGAACTTATGTCGGATTATGTATCATTAAGAGTTTAATTATATAAAATGTAACATTTATTATAACATAGTTTGTAACAAACTGTACATATTTATTACTTATAACGTCTCAATTCTCATCATTATCCGTGTCATTGGAAGGATGCTGGCACTTATAGCACAGGGATTCCCTTTTTTAAGTGCCAGCAGCTCATTTAGTGATAAATTATTGTATCCAACTATTTAGACTTATAAGAATAGTATGTAAAAGATTTGTGAAACAAATAAATCAATTTATTTATTATTATTTATATTATTATTTATTCTTATGCAGGAATCTGTCTAGGTAGGTACTACCGCAGGGCCAGTTATTGCGCCGTGAAGCAGTAGTATGCAAACATTATTGTGTTTCGGTCTGAAGGTCACTGAGTTATCACTGAGCAAAGCGACCGAGTGGCCAAGTTGGTCTTGGGTTTCGGGTCTTGGGTTTTAATTCCAGACGGAACCAACATTTGTGCAATAACTGGTGGTAAGATTCCTATTAAAGAATCCGTCTAGGTAGGTACCACCACAGGGCCAGTTATTTTGCCGTGAAGCAGTAGTGTGCAATAATTACTGTGTTTCAGTCAGCATATTTGACCAAGGAACTGATATCTCAGACGAACGGGCGCAGTGTGGTGTCACATAACAATATTTTGGGTGACAAAACATATGTTATGGGCGGACGGTGCACTCACCATCAATTGAACGTTTTGCTCGTCTCTCCTCTTTTTACTGTTTTGTTAAAAAAAAAAAACACCCGTTTACCCATTTGGGAGTAAAAGTTATAAAGTCAGTTCTTAGTGGGTGTTTGTGATGGTATAGGAATATGTAAGCCAAATTTCAAGTCAATAGGTCTCGTAGTTTCAGAGATATCGTGATGAGTCAGTGGTATAGCCATGACACATAAGTGAATCGACTTGACCCGAGATGGATAACGCTCTCAGAGATTCATCAAGGATTCAGTTAACGGTTCCATCTTAAGCCTCAGAAGTTGCAACGTACTGGAGTCTTGATTGTAGGCGATATCGAGGCCATTGTGACCAATTACCAACAGATGGACTGTATGTTCTTTTGTCCATCATTATAAAGTAAAAAAAAAATACTTCCTCATAGATCATTTTCCATTGTATAACAATGTAAAACAAAAAAATCACGATGTTTTGTAAGGAAATTGTTAACTGCATGTAGTGATTTATTCCAAAAAGGATTGTACCTATTATACATACCATAAATACAGTCACGCTTCTTTTTCATTTGGGTAGGCAGAGACCACATCTTTTCTCTAGCTACTTTCATGAGCGTTTTCATACAAGCTCGAACATTCTATGCTTATTTTTTTATCTTACTATACCCACTGGATAATAAGCTGTGAAGGATAATCCAAGGCCGCCACCACAAAGCAAAGGGAACTTAAATGAAGTGACTTGTTAAAAATCTATCAATCACACGTCTTAAATAGTCTTGTAGCCCCTCGCCCAGTAGGACAAAAATTAGCAGAGCAACTTACAAACCTTCACACAATTTATTTAAATGGAATAATAAAATGATTAATATTCTATACAGTGTGCGAAAATATTATTTCATTTTATTTTAACAGTGCCAAAAGCAAAAAATTTAAGTGCTAAAACGCTGAAGTGGCGCGATGAGAAAAAAACATAATTGGCATGGACTTGCATAAGCACTTAAATAAAACACAAATGTCGCTGGAAGTAAAAAAACTGCAATAATAAAATGAAATACATTTTACTTATAAAAATAGCATATGTTTTATTTAATACTTTTACGTAAAATGATCATCGATTATTTAATATTATTGAAATCGGAGATCATTGGAGATTACACCTATAAATACGAGTGTACTAACAAACCTATCCCAGGCTGCGGGTGCAAAAATGACCATTTAATTACTTTGCTTACTTTATGCGATATTTGCAATATGCCTTGTTCTCGATAGAACATAAATAAATTGGAGTAAATTGAATTTTATTACATTATATACTTTATAAAAATTATATTAGGTGTGTGCAGTAGGCAGTTTGAGTTGCGAGTGTGGTGTGTGAAGTAAGCAAGTCGGCTTCAGGCTCTTATTATTAGTAAGCTTGGTGGGTTTTGATTGGCTGGTATCAAGCGATGTATGGAAGTGGATACAAATTGTAATGTGGAGTGTTGGGCTTTATAATAAACTATTTCAATATTTTATATAAATTAAATAAGCGTTAAGCATGACATCCTTCTGGGCGTTGAAAGAACAAGGTATAAAATTAAATATTTGAACATTTTGGTTTGCCCAAAACGATTTGACAAACTTCTATAAAATACTACATAACTATTATTACAAATCACTTCCAATGAGATGTTTTATCGTCATCATTTCAGTCCACTGCTGAACATAGGCCTCCCTCATAGATTGCCACAAAAGTTTGTAGTTCTCATTTTAGGGGATCTTGCCATAGTTGCCACGCTTGGCAGGCGGGTTGGCAACCGCAGATTATTAATTGAGAAGTTCCAGGAAAACGCTGCTGCCTATCTCCTGGTTTTCATTTTCCGTCTGTCGTCTTTTCCGACACCTACGGGATGAGATGGGGTGAGGTGGTAGGTTCTCTTAGGCCGCCAGCACATGGCGGTTATGTTTAATACTCGCACGTTATAAAAAAACTATGACAACAATGTTAAGTCCGGCAAGTTGCGGGTCTACGCGCACACAATACAGGAGAAATGCTAGTGAGCCTCGTTTTTTTAAACGAAAAAAAAAACTAAATATTTCTAAAGTTATGAGCCGGTAATAATCAGTTGCCCAGATGCCGTGTGGTGGCGTAAGAAAATTTGTCATTCTATTTTATCCCGTGGTTGTAGAGCCAATTAACGTTACCGAGTTACTAAAAATACTAAAAAATTATAATTAATACCCTAAGCATCTTATATCAATGCAGGAATCCGTCTAGGTAGGTACCACCACAGGGCCAGTTATTCTGCCGTGAATCAGTAGTGTGCAAACATTACTGTGTTTCGGTCTGAAGGGCACTGTGAGCTAGCGTAATCACTGGGCATATGAGACTTAAGAACTGAAGTCTCAGGGTAACGGGTGCAGTGTGGTGTCACACAGAAATTTTCTGGGTGACACAGCATTTGTTTTGGGCAGACGTTGCACTTATCATCAGGTGAACGTTTTGCTCGTTCCGTCATCTTATGAAATAAAAAAAAGAAAAAGAATTCCTACAACATATTTTTAAAATTTTAAATGCCTATTTAACGTTGAGCGTGCGAATTAATTTCCTGTGAGATTTCTTTAGGAGTCGGTTGCTTGTCCCTTGGGAAATGTTACTTCGTTTTCAACGAAACAAATTCTAAAATGTGAGTCAAACGCATTAAGATTTCAAAATAGATAGCCTAAAAACACCTCAATTTTCCTCTGTGAAGTAACATCTATTACAGTTCTTTTTATTTATGCAACTGAACATTTATTTTGTGTACGTATATGAGTGACCGTACTGCAGCAAAAAGCAGTAGTTTTTGAGGTTAAACGTTTCGAGTTTTATGCATAAACTGTAAACGTCATTTTGTATTCTATCTTGTGTATTGTTATATTCTTGTAACAATATATATATATATATATATATATATGTGTGTGTATTGTATTCTTGTAACAATACGCTAGACATTCAATATAATGTTTTAACAATTTATTCGTTTCAATTCTGTTATTTACATTGACGTATTTAAATTTCTCACGAGTTGGAAAGCGTCTTGGAAATGCAGACAACTTATAGCACGGAGTTCGGGTTAAGATAAATATCTGTGAGTGCAAAAATTATACGACACTCACGTCTAAAGATGTATCTTACCTTTCTTAGAAATAATTAATTTATTTGAGAGCAGAAAATGTCGTTGAAGGTTTTCCGATCTTAATTGATGACTTCAGTGAAATGAAACGACCACAGACTTTATTTTGTAAATAAAACCCATTAAAAAAAGTTGCTCAAAACCATAGACTGCTTGAAACATAATTATTAAGATTTGGTGACGAATCATGTCAACTTGTGAATAAAGCGCACAAAAAAATAAAAACTATAAATTATATTCTACTTTTATAGCATCAATTAGCTGCAATGCTAAGCGAATATATTCCACTTTTACAGCAAAAATTACATGCAATGCAAAGCTAATTTAGAGGTACCAACGAAGTTGGAGAAAAAAAATTTTGCAAAGTTGTAAAAAACCCATTACTAAACTCTGTGACGCAGTGATAAACGGTAGCAGAAGCGGGAAATAGATAACATAGCAAAATGTTCCACGACATAGAAATGAAAGAAAGTCGCTATAACTAGAAAAAAATACTAGCTCGTTAGTTTTTTAGCTGCATTTCCTTGTGTGTATCAGATCGCACGAAGTAGTAAAATATTTTAAGTGAAATAAAAGCAATGTTAATTTTTTTTTGTTAAATTAACGATGCACAATACATGATTATTTTTTTATTAGAGGAATAAGCGCGACGGGCTAAACGCTGCTCTTAAGTAAGTGCACTGGTAAGTGCAACATCAGTCCTTAAGTGTCATATGCCCAGAGATTACACTAGCTCTCAGTTCCGAAAGTACCGAAACACAGTAACGTTTGCACACTTCTGCTACACGGCTGAATAACTTGCCTGGGGTGGTACCTACCTTGGATTCCTGCATAGGAATCCTAACACCAGCCAACCCGCCTGTCAAGTGTGGCAACTACGGCAAAACATCCCGAATTGAGAGCTACAAACTTTTGTGGCAATCAATGGGGGAGGCCTATGTTCAGCACTGGACTAGTGATGATGACGACGATGACTTGCGTAGCTCTATTTATTCCATGATTCATGTTACCTCTTTCTTAGAATTTTGCACATATTTTTCTACGTACTTACAATCACACCTTTTCTCATATAAAGGATAGGCAGAGGCAAGAAACGTAGCCCACTTTTCGAATCCGCGTGAAACGAGACGTGAAGGGTGGCAAACCACGTCGCCGTTTCGGCACATTTATTTCTAACGTATAAAATTAAAAAGACAAAGCTTTACTGCAATCCAGCCTAACAAAACCTTAAAGTCTGAAGCCATTAAGTAGTTAAGTATTGAAAGCACGATTTTGTCTTCACTTTCACTTAAGTAAATTTTTCCATGTAACCATAAATGAATAGCCGGCAATTTTTTATGGAAGTCAGCGACGAGACGAGCTAATCGTTCCACTGATTGTTAGTGTAACGTCTGCCCATTACAAATACTATGTCACCCTAGAAAATTTCTTAACGACGCTACTGCGCTCGTCACCGCAACATCAGTTTCAGTCAAATGCTCAGTAATTACAATAGCTAAGAATGCCTTTCAGACCGAACACTACTGCTTGATGACTGAGTAACTTATCAACCTAAACGGATTACTACAAGGGAATCCTACCACTAGATAATGATAAAAATATTAAATTCTAATAAATAACATTTTAGTGAAGAAACCAATTTATCGGTTTTAAATTTCCACCATATCTCTGTTACGTAAACATACATTATAACAGCACTGCGGAAAACCTGCTCGGAGAAGGCGAACGCATACTTTATTTCAATGAACCTTTTTTACATAGCCTGTAACTTACAAATAAGCCTTTTACTTTGATTAAAATAATTGTTTTTTTTTCTTCTTTCTGTAGTCAAAGTTCCATTTTCTATCACTACTATCTCAGTGCGGCTTTTTGAAGAAATCTTAGCCCACACGTGAACAGAGCCTCCGCCGTCTGGTACTTTTTATTTTACACAGGCTTGGTTATAGCGTTCTCCCGGTCTTCTGTTCACTCTTTTCCGCCCGTCGTGCTTGTAAAAACAGAATCTAGACTCGTCTGAAAACATAGCTCTTGACAGTCATTCAAAGTCCAATTCTCGTGTCTCTACCATAATTCAACCTTGGGTTTCTGTGGTGTCTTTCTAGTTTTAGGCCATTCGCAGGTCTTAATGTCTTTAAATTTGCTTCAGCCAAACGTCGCTTTACTGTATCCGTATTCAGATTGTTTCCTCCCTCTCCTAAATGATGATTCTTTACTTCCACAGCCGTAAGAAAGCGATTTCTCCAAATTGGTGACACCATATAGCGATCCTCCCGCGCCGTCGTGAACCTTGTTCGGCCTGTTCCTTGTCTTCGAAGATTGGATCCAGTTTAGTGGAAACACTGGAGTACTCGCTGAACTGTAGAAAGAGTTACTCAACAGTTCTCGCTGTATTTCGCTGACTGTGCCCATTTTCAAGCATTGTCAGGATCATCGTACATTCTTCAGGGGTTAACGACATGATGACTTCAGAATAATAAAATTATAAGGCAGCGACACCATATTTATAACTTTTTTATTGCAAAACTAAAACAAACGCGAAACTTTGATTTGAATTTTTGGTACTAAATTCAAAAAACATTTTCATACATTATTTTATGTGGCATTAAATATTCTTTAATTTAGTCTTTATTTCATTAGACAGGTCATAAGACAGGTCAAGTACTTTTGAAGATATTGAAGATTTTCTTAGAGTCCCTTTTTCTTTGCGGTCCAGCGTATCTATGTTATGCTCCTATCGAGATAACGTTTATACCACAACCACTGATACCATAATATACGATATTATCAAATGTCCAATTACTACCGACGATATTATAAAAAGGGAACCTATTATTGGAATTCAGTATTTTTTTTTAATTTGTTGTTGTATATTTTGCAACTATTTTATATTTTGTAACTATGATACATTTCTGCTCATTTCCTGGGTTCGAAACCTAGCATGAGCTAACGATTGTGCAAAGACGCAAATTGTCGGTTTGCTGGTCTGGTTGTGTTGAGCACGTGAAATTTGTGTCTGTGACATGCACTCACGATACAGGGGAAATCCTAGTTTATAAAAAAAACAAAACTTTTGCCGCAATGGATATGCTTGTGTAGCCTCGTGCGAATTCTCCTGGACGTGATATCGTAAGAGATATTCTAGACCTGTCACCACGCGGTAATGGTTATCTTTATCCCAACCACTTGTACAAGTCAGCATGAAGTTGTAAATAACACTCAAAGAAACATTCTCGAACGTTCAACTTGGCCAACTTAGCGTATCTAATCCCCACAGCCCAAAGGGACGCTTATCTTCATTGTGCGTATATTAAAGTTGCACTAAAGCAAAGTGATTACCTTGCAGTAATTATTTGATGTAAACCTTACGTAGCATGCATGAATAATATTACGAGCAAATACTTTATCCAACAAACAGTCTCCCAGTTTTTTTTAATTATTTTATTTTATGGAAACAAACAACATTTACATTACACATAGAAAAATAGATATTTAGATTTAACAGAAATCAGTTTCAAGTCAATCAAGTTTCTACTGATAGAGTATAAGTTAAAAAAAATTGAAAGTAGGTGCAGAAACCATTAAACCACCGAGGAAATGGCAAACTAAATAATTTATATGATTGGTTTAATTATAAACAAGAAAAAAATCCGTGAAAAAAATTACTACGAAAGTAGCTCTGGTTCTAGTGGCCTGAGTTCTATCCCCGATGCCAACACCTCTTAAATTGTTCTGCAGTTTTAAGTGCAGAAGTTTTTCAAATGCTCAGCGGTGAAGGGAAACGTCGTGAAGAAGCCTGCATGTCCGAGAAATAAAAATATTTCGAAGGGAGGACATTGAAGCAGCGTGGTGGCCAAAACCTCAAAAAAGATAGGCCTATGCTCAGCAGTGGGATATTTATAGCTGTTGCTTTACTTTACTTTTAGGCTATCCAACGTTAATATTAAAAAAATACTATAGCAATGCTTTGGTGATGAATATAAACCAATACATGTTGAGATTAATAGCCAAGTTCAATATTTACATTAAAACATAATTTAGCATCATCATCTTCATAGTCATAGCAATCCATGCAAGTCTAAGGTTTCTCAGGAATTGATGATTACTGCCGTAATTACCTTTAATATAACTATAAATAACTTTGTATCTCAGACACTGCTACCGTCACCGATCAGCACCATTTAGATGACTATTTGGCATTCCTTTTCAACACTCACAGAAGTGATATTACTGCTATTCCTAGGCCGCCACAAACGTTTTTTTTGGATGTAGTGACAATACGAGCAACTTGTTTACGTGATGGTAAGTGCAACGTTTGTTGTGTCACCCAGAACATTTCTGTGTGACGTTACACTGCGCCCGTCACCCTGAGACATCAGTTTGTCTCACATGCCCAGAGGTTTTACACTAGCTCTCAGTGCCCTTCAAAACCGAAACACAGTAATGTTTGCACATAACTGTGTTACGGCAGATTAACCTACATAGACGGAATTCTGCATAAGAATCCTACCACCAGTAAAATATCGCTGACATTTATTTAGATTTTATTGTGAGTTGACATAATTTCAATGATTTTATTTGTTAATAGGGCAAGAAAACGATATATTCTAAAATCTTCGCCACTTCAAAGTTACAACTTCCATTCGGTCACGACCTTTCATGGACGCATTGTGTCAGCGGACAGCCCGGCCGTAAAATGTAAAACCGTGCCGTAAAACCTGTACGTAAAATAAGCATGCCTTGCTGACGTGAGCAGTTCGGCTCTCCTCGCTAATGTTCGGCTCTCATTTTAGTCAGAAATATTTTATGTAGTTGAAGACCTTTCACAATAAGTGAGCTATCTAATACCCGCAAATAATTATTTTCAAATCGTATTAGTATTTCCTTAGATTAGCGCGTTCAAACATACAACTCATTTATTATAGTAGTGAATTTACGACTCAAATGGATTTGACTAAGTTAGAATCAAGTGACAGCTAAATAACTGAAAAGCCACTTATGTTGGCTGTTTATTATTAAGAGATTCCAGGACCCACAATGAGATGATGTTCCTGATTGTAGATTTTTTGACGTAAATACAAATTGAATCCCCTTAAAGTTAAAATAAAATAAATGACAACAATACAATAATGGTGAAGTGAGGGCTCTACATAAATAAAGTATTGCATTATCACGTATAAATAAAGTGAGAACAGAATCAGAAACTATTTAAAGTTTACTCTTAAAAATAGGTAGCATTAATCCCCACGATCACGAGGGAAATTTATTCAACTTAAAAGCTTCAGCAACTTAATCAGGATGAAATAGGGATAAAATATAGGCGCCGTGGGAAATAAAGTAGTCGACTATTTTAACGACTGACTGACTTGTTATAAAGTGAAACAAAAAGTCACAAATGTTTGTTCACGTGGCGATGGTGTTCTGGACGATTTTCAACTACCGCTACAATTTCTGATGACTGTTGGAAGCCATCAGATGATCCTTGGTTACAATAACGATATAATATATAATATAATATAATGCAGAATTTTTTTTATTGAATAGAGCGACGAAACGAGCATAACGTTCACCTGATGTAAAGTGCAACGTCCACCCATAACAAATGCTATGTCACCCAGAACATTTCTGGGACACTACACTGCGCCCGTCACCCTGAGACATCAGTTGTTAAGTCTCATATGCCCAGTGATTACGCTAGATCACAGTGCTCTTCAAACACAGTAATGTTTGCACACTACTGCTTCACGGCAGAATAACTGGCCCTGGGTTGGTACCTACCTAGACGGATTCATGCATAGGAATCCTACCGCCAGTAAAAATATATATAAAAATATAATATAGATACGCAGGAGATTCTGTATACTGTTGGAGATACTCTACAAAACATCCAACAAGCTACGCTTTATTCATCTTGGCAGAGCTACGTAACTAGGCGGTTACGTAGCTCTAACCAAGCTGCATACATAAAACTCATAATTGAAGCTGTTTTCATCTGACAATAAAATATTACGAAACAAGCTGCGCCCCGCGGTTTTATCCGCGTAAATTAAGCCGACCACATGACTTTGCCGTACGTTCGGTCCTTCTTGGTAATTTTTTTTTTTAAAAATCGAAGCTCCACAGTAGGATTTTCTCGTGTATCGTGGGTGCGTTTACAAACATACATGTTACATGCACAACACAACCAGACCCGTAAAGCAACAATTTGTGTTTTTGCACAAATGTTACCTCCGGCTGGGAATCGAACCCAGGACCGGTGGCGCAGAAGTCAGGTACGCTAACCATTACGCCACGCGGTCGACAACATACGACACACGGTTCGCTTCTCAGCGTGTAGCTCCCTCCTTAAAGCCATAGCAAGAAGTTTAATAGCCTATAACCTTCGTCAATAAACTAGTTATCTTATAAAAAAAAAATTCAAATCGGATTACCTTTTCGTGAGTTACACACTCTCTAGCTTTATTATAGTAGTAAGATAAGATAAAGGGGGTAAAATTTTATTGACTCGTACCAAAACGGCGGCGACTTGGTACACCCGTCATGTCTTGTTCCCGCATCGGCGAAAAGTGCGCTATGTGAGTGGCCTCTGCCTACCTATTAAATGGCAATGTATGTATGATAAGATAAACCATATAGATGTTGTAATACAATTTACATTAAAGTTGTAATATTTTTACTTAATTGTGATGAAGTAATTCGATTCGCTGTGTGGTGGCGGCTACCTTCACTACATCTCATCCCGTAGGTGTCTTAAAAGTCGACAAAGGGAAAATTAAAACCAGAAAATGGGCTGCCGCATCTTCCTGGACGAAATAAACTGCGGTTGTCAAACCGCCTGCCAAGTGTGGCAACTATGACAAAATCGTCCCAAAATGAGAGCTACAAACTTTTATGGCAATCTATGGAGGATGCCTATATTTAGCATTGGACAAGTGACAGGCTGAAATGATGATGATGAATTCGACAATATAAAAACTAAAGTGGCCGATGTATTGGAAATGCTAGACCAACCAAAATTACTGTGGACAGGCCACGTGATGCGAATCACCAAAGGCAAGTGAGAGGCCAGGAAGCATACAATTTTTTTATTGGAGGGTTACTTTGTCGAATAAAAAAAATCGCAGACGAATGTTCACGTGATGGTAAATGCAACGTCTGCCCATTACAAATGCTGTGTAATCTAGAACATTTCTGTGTGGCACCACACTGCGCCCGTCCCCTGAGACATCCGTTGTTAAATATTATATGCTTACTAATTACACTAGCTCTCAGTACCCTGCAAACAGAAACGCCGTCTATTCCTACCTACCTAGACAGGTTCCTGTACAGGAGTCTTTCCACCAGTTTATATTAGGATTATTAGGATTATATTAGGGATTTTGTAAATTTATCAGTTCATCACAAAAATATTTAGTTTTTTTAATAAAGGGTTTTATTATTGTTAAATAGACAATAAATTGGTAGTCTAGTGAAAGACAATTTTTAGGAAATTATAGCTTTTCTAGTCTGAATATATTGTAAACTGTCCATGATCATCTTAGCTTATTACCGTTGGTTATAAGTATGAGGGGAATTCTTTTATAGTTACAGTGTGTAACTTTTGATAGTCAGAACATGTCGTCGGCTATGAAGATATAATTATTTCACTGTGGTGAAATACTCTTTTATAATAAAGACGCTCTTATTACATCTGATTCTAGTAAATGTAACTGCGTCAAGCATTACTGCTAAATTGGTTTGATCTAAATCGGCAAGGAAAATTTCCACCCTACCCTTTTTTCCGATTGCTTCGAGATGGACTATTTTTTTAACAAAATAGTTTGAATAAGGACTAACGTTTTCACGCAATACTAAACCTTCCCGGTCTAGAATAAAAAGTTTTAGAGATTTTTCATTTTTCTACGAGCGTGAGATATGATCTAATCAGAATGTTACAGCTGCCAGAAGACAGCCAAAATTATTGAATTCGGTTATCATTGGACCTATGTTTCAGAAGGCATTTGATGACCAATGTTCATTATTATTACACTATCACATCAATTAACCCTGCTAATAATAAATTGTACAATCGTCGTTTTACTATAAATTTAATTTACTATTATTAAATGATTTGAAATGTAAACACACGAACGTGCATATATGTTTACTTAAATAGATTTATATTTTTAATTAATTATAAAGTGTATAGACGAAAATATGTCAAAACCTTACAAATCTAATAAAACTGACAAGTTGACAAGTTTTTAGCTTACCCATACATACATACATACAATCACACCTTTTTCCTTTTCCTTCTAAACCTCCTTATCTATTAATTTAATAACCTTATAGATACACAGGTTTCAAGGCATTATAAAGATTAATCACTATTTTATACAAATACGAATTCCACAAACTCGTGAAAAAAAAATTACAGCACTTAGGAAGTTCTGGACATTCCCTACTTAAAAAAAGCATTATTTTTATATTCCAGTATTAATTTCTCTTTTCCTCAAAAGAAACAATAATAAAACTATTTTTGCCCACGTAAAATATTGTCAAGCGGTTTACTTGGTTGAACATGGTTGAGCGTATGTTTAATCTCTGCATCACAAAGGAGCTTTTACTTTGATTACGTGTAGCGAAGGGGCGAATCTCATACCTTTGATCACCTGTAAGTGTTATTCTTACATCAAATATTCATATTGTACTTAATTCGAACTGCATGCAAAGAAAGGTATAGTTCTTAATACAAAAAAAGAAATATTATTCAACTTAAAAATATTTTATTTATCACACTTTTCAGTGACAATATAGCAATAATTTTGATCATGGATATATAGAACTAGTCAGGCAGCTTGTCATATAACTGTCGTAAAAACAACATCTGAATAAATTAACTGCGGTTGCCAACCCGCCTGCCGAGGATGGCAACTACGGCGAAATCTCCCCCAAAATGAGAGCTACAAACTTTTATGGCAATCTATCGGGAAGGCCAATGTTCAGCGGTTGACTAGTAATAGGCTGAAATAATGATGATGATACCCTTATAGTACCCTTTTGCTTGTAACATCAATAGTTGTCAGCACGGATCTTTAGCGTATGTAGCGAAGTGGCATGTTTTATGTGAAGGAAAAAGCGAACGTTCACCTGATGATAAGTGCAACGTCTGCCCATAACACAAATACTGTGTCACGCAGAACATTTCTTTGTGGTGACACACTGCGCCCGTCACCCTCAAACATCAGTTCTTAACTCTCATGCCCAGTAATTACACTAGCTCTCAATGTCCCTCAGATCGAAACACTGTAATGTCTGATTCACGGCAGAAAAAACCTAAAAGGATTTCTACTTATTTTGACTAAATGTGTTCATTTTTAACCAATTACCATTTACTTTAAGGACGAATGGTATTTACGCTAACCATCGACTGCCAAATGAATAACAGACTAACCGCGCAGTGAGAATGAACTCGTCGCCTCTACCATCACCATACCCCTAAGCGAACCTAGAAATCATTCACGGCGGTAATCTATATATTAGCACGTGAAGAAAAAACTTCGTATTCCTTTTTAAGAATATTGCACGTACGGTGGAGTGTGAGATTTGACATAGTACATTTTACTGGTGGTAGGATTCCTATGCAGGATTCCGTCTAGTAAGGTACCGACCCAGGGCCAGTTATTCTACCGTGGAGCAGTAATGTGCAAACATTACTTTGGTTACCTTGAGTTACTGAAGGGCACCGAGGGCTAGCGTAATCACTGAGCATATGAGATTTATGAACTGATGTCTCCGGGTGACGGGCCAGTGTGGTGTCACACAGAAATGTTTTGAGTGACACAGAATTTGGTATGGGCAGACGTTGCACTTATCATCTGGTGAACGTTTCGTCACTTTATCCAATAACATTTAAAATAAAAACTAAAGTTTGTATAGAGGAGAACTGCAAAAAGCTAAATGTATATAATATGTGTTAATTACGGTCGAATTTCAACCATTGGGCCACCACTAGTAATAATTGAACCGATTGTCGATCGCAGTACTAGACGCAACGCACCTTAAACCCTGCTGTGCATCACTGGTCTGTGTATATTGATTGATGTGATGATGTGATGTTGAATGATTATACTGTTTGGTATTTTTAGAGATAGTAATTTCGCCACTTGTAGAAAGCCTTAAGATTGCAATTTGTGATTGGTATTTCAAATACCCGACGCTGACGTATTTTGTAATTAGTAATTCAAATACAAAGTAATTAATTGAGCAATAAAAGTATATTTTTACATAAATTTAGCGTCATTTAGCGCCAATTGTACATCTACATCGTACAACATTTTCCATTGAAACAGTTGTAAATTTTGTCAAATTGTACGCTTGTAAAGTTTTCGATACAGGGCTCTCAGCAATATGAACTTTCAAACGTGCAACTTAAAGTCATTTTTAGATTAGGGCACTTACGACAACTTATTGCAATAAAAGGCTTTAAAAGTATTTTGTAATTTAAATAAAAATAGTACTGTGTTTTGTTTTTTATATTTCAAATATACGATGTGAAAATATTTTGTAATTCGTATTTCAAATACACGCGAATAATAATTTTGTAATTTTATTTTGATTACTGCAAATAGCGTATTTTGCCCATCCCAGATTAATTTACATAAGACTCCTAAGCATGAATTGTTGGACTTGTTGGAATGACTCTATGTATGTATGTATTAAATATAATATAATAAAGACGTTTTACAAGATAATACGTATTTTAATTTACGGTCTATATTACAATTAATTGAGCAATGATTTTTTTTATTTCATAAAAGTGACGGAACGAGCAAAACGTTCACCTGATGGTAAGTGCAACGTCTGCCTGTAACATATGCTCCGTCACCCAGAACATTTCTGTCATGTTCATGAATAGTAATCCTACCACCAGAAAAATTAGTTTGATAAACAACCATTCGACATCCACAATGAGATGCTGTGAGGGTTTTTCCTTAATATTAGAACCATACATGCAAACATAAAACATTGAGATATTGCCGCTGGTACATAAAATGTATACGTTTTAGAAGGTCAAGAACGCGTGTGTTCTTTTTTTCTTGCAGAATAAGTAAAAAAAAAAGTCTCTGTTATTAATCCTGATGCAATCAGGTGGCCTCATTACAAGAGTTTTTTGTTTTACAACAGGACTATATTAGGGTTCTCTGAATTTTACGTTAGAAGACCCATTTTGCTCCCGACATTCATTATGTCTGAAATAAAAAGATCTAAAGGAAAGTAGTCTAACGACCCGTACATTTGCAGTTTTATTTGAAACGTTTTACTGGATACAGCAATCAGGGTTGTGTCATTTTTAAGTAATGTCGATTTTTGATGTTTATCACCAAATGTGATAAGTACACTAATTAAATTAGTTTTGATTACTTTTCATAATATTCTGAACACACTTTCAATTTAAAATTAACGTTTTGACTCATTCATAGTGTTTCATTATGTTAACTCACCAGCTGTGCCCCGCGGTTATTCCTGCGTAAAAAAGCCGACCCCGATTGATGATATGCATATACACTTAGATTATTACATGTTTTGATATTTGAATCTAATTTTGTGGTTTTAATTTTATGTTCACGTAACCTTCAGTATTTTTCTAAAATTAAAGTAGCCTAAGTTACCCGCTATAATTTCAGCTATCTGTCAGTGAAAGTCCAGTCAAAATCGGTCCAACCGTTCCTGAGATTAGCATGGGCAAACAGACAGACAAATAAACAATTTTTTTAATTGTTTTTTACTTATAAGTACCGTATATACTTTCATAATCTTTGAGTAAAAAGCTGTAATTTTGTTATTCGAAACAGACATTTCAATTTTTATTTATTTATATAGTGACAGCTACATGTTTTATCATTTTATATTTATCAACATCATCATTTCAGCCTATGAATAGTCCACTGTTAAACATAGGCCTCCCCCATAGATTGCCACAAAATTTCATATTGCAAATTTTATATTGCAGCACTTCATGGTCTACACCTGAAAATACGTATCGTCCATTGTTCAAAGATAAGACAGTTAATCAAATAAAGTAGCGTCATAGTTTGCTCGTAAAGATGCTGTGGTCCGATCCCTTGTTTAATATATTTCCTTACTGGCCTCTTACGACACCTCTGCGACGTGGCTGAATAGTGGTGTCGTAACCCCGCGGCTACACGTCTCGTTCCTATCTTTTTTTTTTAAACATTCTTTCTCACTACTATTTTTCCCATATCGTAGGTGCATTTCCCAGGAAAAAGATGTGTGTTCTTGTTTTAATACTACGATAATATTTAAAATATTCTTGTTGAAAGAAGGCTACCCATTATTGTATTGTATTGAAAGCCTTTTAAAAGCAGTCAAAGGTAAGCGTTTAATTGCGAGCCACCTCTTTCCATTTAACGTGAAAGCCAAAACCACGGCAGCGGGTCGCAATGTAATGAACTGTGAATACAGTACTTGGTATTTAAAGTTCCATTTCATCATTTAATGTGAAATTTATTGAACGGGTATTTATCAGTTTGATTCCAAACTTTAAATGTGTCTAGATATATTTAATTTAAAGAGGTCCGCATTTAAAAAAATAACCGAATAGTTTTTTGTTCTTTTAGCAACACACACACAGTGGTATTTATTTATTTAAAATTTTCTTATAGTCCGGTAATAACTAGCCAAATTAGGACAAGAGAATGAGTAACTCTGGTACACACTTCCCAAAATGTAAACAATCCAAGACCCACAGATTTTGTATTTTGCATAAAACAACGAAGCATCATCCACAAGTCTCTAGGCCCGTCTTTTCACTGAGACCAAGACACCTTGCAATGAGCAGCACTAGTTCAAATATGACAACAGTACTCAGTACACGACCGGACTTGTTACAGATTGCGGAGCTATTCCCGTGAAAATTTCTGACGCACTTTGGTTTTGCCTTAGCTCAATGAACCGTTCCAAATTGAGGTCAGAGATAATTTCCATTTTATATCGACCGACAATGAGGTGAGCCCGGGCAAGTCGTTCAAACATTGTGTATCAGATTTGTTGACAATTTCTTGGAAATGTTCAACAAATGGACTTACGAAGGCTGATTAAGAACAATCACAGGAGACTTTAGAATTTACTTTCACAGTTGCTCAGGGGCTAGGCGCTCGCTTTAAATTTCATAGTACGCGAGTGACCTGGGTTCGATTCCCAGTGCTGGCACCACTAAAATTGTTAATTGCAATTTTAAGTGCTGATTTACCACGTGCTCGGCGGTGAAGGAAAACATCGCAAGGAAACCTGCATGTCTGAGAAATAAAAAATATTTCGAAGACATGTGCAGTCCGCCAACCCGCATTGAAGCAGATTGGCGGATTATTCCTAGCTCCAAAACCCTCTCAGAAATGAGAGGAGGCCTGTGCTCTGCAGTGGGACATTTATAGGTTGATACGTTACTTTTTTTATTATGTAGAACATACATACTGGTGGTAGGATTTCTATGCAGGAATCCGTCTAGATACCACCGCAGTGCCAGTTATTCTGCCATGAATCAGTAGTGTGCAAATATTGCTGTGGTTCGGTCTGAAGGACACTTAGAGCTAGTGTAATTACTGGGCATGAAAGACTTAACTGATGTCTTAGGGGGACGAGCGCAGTGCGGTGTCACGCAGATGTGTTCTGTGTGGCACAGCATTTGTTGTGGCCAAACGTTGCACTTACCATCAGGTGAACGATTTGCTCGTCTCGTCACATTCTCATATAAAAAATATAGAACAACAGAAGCTTGTTCCAACAACTGAAAGAAATAATCAAATTACTTATTTATTCCTTAACAAACACGTCGAATCAATCTCTGCTACGCTTGAACAATGTTATATACTAATAACCAAAGTTACAAATAACAAACAGGCGCGTCTAATGACCGACGATTTGTCACTTTATTAACAGCCGAATGGAGCGAATTCATTGCCAAATTAGTCAGTGACTTGGCGCGATCTATGCATACATGCGTAATTGTACTAACTTGGTTATTCGTGAGTTGCGTTAACATTAATTTAGGAGATGTTAACACTTAAAAGGGTTTTTAATTTTTTTTTTTTTTTAAAAACGAAGCCCCACACTAGGATTTTCTCCTGTATCGTGGGTGCGTTTTACAAACATATATTTCACATGCACAACACAACCAGACCCGAAACGCAACAATTTGTGTTTTTGCACAAATGTTACCTCCGGCTGGGAATCGAACCCAGGACCGGTGGCGCAGAAGTCAGGTACGCTAACCACTACGCCACGCGGTCGTCAGTGATGATCGATTCCAGAATGATGATGATGTCCTCACGGCCTTTATCGTCGAGGGTGACATTTTAGGGTTGACAAACAGAAGCTGTTATTTGTGCAAGACGTAAGTACCTGTTATAGAAACAGTCACAAATAAAATTAATATGATATTGTGGTGACGTCCTGGCGGTTTTCAACCACGGTGGCAACTTCCGAATATCGTACACAGTCACTCATTTGTCCTAACCTATCCGTGCACGATATACTGCTCATGATATAAAATAAAATAAGCCGGGATGCAGTGTCAGAGACAAGAGGACAATGAAAACATAAAATTAATATTCTGTAGTATAATGAATGACGACGAAAGCTGGGAAAAGTTGTACCGAAATAGTAAGTAACAGCATAAATAAAGAAGAAGAAAAAAAAGTTTAATTGATTAAGTTTAATTGCATTTGAAATTTTTGTATCAGTAGTGGAATATTTATAGGATGATGATAATGACAATACATTCATTGAAAAGTGGGTTATAAAAGTGGTACAACAGAATAATAATATTGATTATGCAACTAGGCCGTAATACTCAGGGGCTTGGGGCTCGCCTTAGATTTCACACTAAGCAAGCAACCTGATTTCAATCCTCGTTGACGGACCCACTAATATTATAAAACGAAATTTGATGTAATGATTTATTACGTAAGAGTTATACGTTATTTATACAAAATTTATAATTCAAGGAAATAAAAATTATTTCGATTTCGAATGATAAATTTGAAGTCGCTGAAGCTACAAGAGTGCTTTTCAATTGCTATGGGCAGAAGTTTCTGTGTGGCGCCATACTGCCCTCGTCACCCTGAGACATCAGTTCTTAAGTGGTATTTTATAGGTATTTTATAAGTAATGCCCAGTAATTATACACTTCTGCTGGACGGCAGAATAACCTACGGATTCCTGCACAGTAATGTTATCACTTGTTTGGTCCGCTACATTCCGGTTCTCTCAACTATGAGAGGTGGCTTGGGCACGCCAATAAGAGGGACATTCATAGGTTGTCAATTTCTTTCTTTTACTTATTTTAAATTATAATAGTGACAAGTTGAGATATTTTAACCTGTACCTCAAAACAAGTTCTAAGCTTATAGTTAGTTTAGGAACGAAGTAAGACTTGTGATGTAAGTGTAAGATAATTCTTTACGACTTCAGATTTACATTCATGACACGTGACTTAGTGGTCAGCGTACCTGATTTCAATGTCTTTTTAACATTTTGCACGTCTAGACACTTCATACAATAAAAGAAATACGCCTGTACCTTAGACGCTACTGCTCGATGCCGGCGTGCGTATTTTCGGTCTATTATTTTCTGCGAAACGGTTCTTTCTCCAGCTGTCGGCAGCCTTAAGATTTTTAGAAATATCTCACAGTTGAATTCTTAAATTCTAGCGATGAAATGAGGTTGTAGATTCTATGAACGCCGCAACCACGGCTTGACGATAGCAGTGACGACTTTTCGAACTTAAAACGCGGCTGCCTGTCATGAATCTGAATAATCTAAGTCTAGTATATTTTAGAGGGTTATTTCGCCAACTGTCGGAAGCTCCGAGATTTTTTTGGAATTTCTCTTAGTTGACTTTAGTGGCATTCAAGAGATGGTAGATTCTCTTACGCCACCACCATACGGTTATCATGCAGGACATAAGCCTCTTCCAAGAAGCATTACCTAGCCAGATCTTTACACATTCAGCCAACGGCATTACGCTAATGCGTAACGCCGTTGGCTGAATGTGTAAATGTGGAGATGTACTCGTATTAATAACTCCATCTAACGAACTATCCTATTGTATGTTAGCATAAGAAACTAATTTCCTCTATCACATATCTAAACCTACGGGCGTCTCTTTACGATGTCATTCCCAAAATTTAACAAGAAATTAAATGAAATTTCTTTATATATTTTTTTCTTTGTTTTAAGTTTATTTTGTATTGTTTCTGCGGAGTAATGGAAAAAAAGTGGCGTCAGAAAATTCGCAGTTATCCCCTTCTTGTTCTAATGATGAATAAATTTAATACATATATACGCCTGACATGAAAAAAAATTACATTTTCAAAATGTGTATAAAGAAAAAAATACTTTAATAAAAACAATTAAAAAATTAACGTTCTCTACGAATAATGAACAAAGGCACAGACAATACAGATGGGGAAGACAAACGACCAGCGATTTATCACTTTATTAACAGCTAAATGGTTCGAACACATTGCCAAATGAGTCAATGACTCACGCAAAGTTAGTGATCCATTTTTCTTTTTTTAATGTACACAGTTGCATTTTGTTGAAGAGAAAACTTAAAAGTATGACGGTTATTTTTTTATTGTATGAAGTGACGAGACGAGCAAAACGTTCACTTGACAGTGTTGTATAACCCAGAGAATTCAAGTGCAAAGATGATGTCGTGCATTTTCCTACAGCCTACAGTGCCTTCAAACCAATGCGGTGTAAAGCTTGCAAACTACAATAATCCTACAACCACTGAAATCATCAATGGATTAGACGGTGAATTTGACTTTCAGTCCGCCTCTACAACTAGGTGTTAAAACACTAGTAATAAATAATTTATTTTTAATTTAAGGAATGGAACACATAGTGCGTTCGTAAGTCATTACTGTGGTCCATGGACACCTACAACCATTCACAATGCAGAATCAGGGTGTCTCGGGTATGTTAATAGAACCAGGCGTCACTTTGCGGAAATCCGCTACAGTACATATATACAATCACGCCTCTTTCACATTAGGGTAGGCTGAGACCACATCTTTCCACTTGCTACGATCCTGATACACATATTTCGCTTCTTCTACTTTCAATGGTGACCTTTTCTTAAAACGACCTACCTACGTCGCCCGTTACTGGCTTGCCCATTCACACTCGCCTCATAAATCTGTTTCGTCAATCTTCTTTCATCCATCCTCTTTATGTGTCCAAACCATCTAAGCATTCCTTTTTTTATCTTTGTGACTGCATCTTCTACCACACCACAATATAAATTATTTTTGTTTTCCGATATTGATATTAACTCGCTTATATTATCTGTTTATCATATATTAATTTATCACTTTATGTACGTAACTGGATGAACAGCATACAAACATGTCCTCAAAGATAATATCGCTGAAAACGCCTTTACCGCCTGTCCCTGATAAGATAGTTCACCTAAATTGAATCGTGTGCCATAATACATGCGCTTCGTGAACAGGCGTTTTGGTATAAATAAGGATATGATACAGTTAGAGCTGAAATATGTGCAAAGCTTATTAGTTTATAACATCTTTCTAAGATTTCTGAGTAGAATCCTACCAACTGTAAGCTGTTCTTACGTGGTTGCAGGGGTTAAATTGTTTCATTGGATTCGGTAAGTTAAGAGTATCTTCCTGCACTGTCGATTGCATTGCCTAGTAGTCAGAGTACCCGAATTCTAGGCCGCGGTTCCTGGGTTCGAAAACCAACTTAATCCAACATTTGTGCAAAACACTAATTGTTGGATTTCGGGTCTGGTTGTGCATGTGAAATTTATCTCTGTAAAATGCACCCACGATACAGGAGAAATCCCAGTGAGGAACAGAACAGTTTTAAAAGAAGTAACCTGATCATGATACGTTCGCATTTGATGGCCCTTACCGGCATGCCCATCACACTCGTCTCATTAATCTGTTTCGTAAATCTTCTTTCATCCATCCTCTCTACGTGTCAAAACCATCTAAGTATCCCTTTTCTGTCTTCCCTAATCACTCTCTCACAACGTCACCTTATCACTTACTCACTTTTAGTTACTCACTTTGTCTATCAAATTCACTCTAGCTATACTGCTCAAACTTTTCATTTCCGCAGCATTAATCTAACTTTCATGTTTCTTCTGCCACACCCAACGTTCATTACTATACATGTGTGTGGGGACCAGCACTTCTCTATGTGCAGCTAATCGTGGCTTTTGTAGGTACAATTAGGTTAGACATAAAGTTATAAAAGGCCTCATACACTTGATGTTCTGTCAACACTCTTCTCTCAATATCTTACTTACTTTCCGCTTTTCGTGAGCTTTGAACCCAAGCATACAAACTCTTTCACAAAATTTCAATACAATTTACTGGTGGTTGAAGTTGAAGGTGGAATGAAGATTGACGAAACAAATTTATGAGAAGAGTGTGAATAGGCAAGCCGGTATGAGTCGACATAGGTGAACGTATCACGATCAGATCGAAGTCGTTTTAAGGAAAGGCCACGCCAAAAGTACCCGTAACCGACGACCTTGTATGAAAACACTGACAGTAGGGGAAGCGAAAGATGGGTGTCAGGATTGGAGTAAGTTGAAAGATGTGGTCTCTGCCTATCCCAATGGGAAAGAGTCGTGACTCTATGTATGTATGTATTAAATATAATATAATAAAGACGTTTTACAAGATAATACGTATTTTATTTTACGGTCTATATTACAATTGATTGAGCAATGATTTTTTTTATTTCATAAAAGTGACGGAACGAGCAAAACGTTCACCTGATGGTAAGTGCAACGTCTGCCTGTAACATATGCTGTGTTACCCAGAACATTTCTGTCATGTTCATGAATAGTAATCCTACCACCAGAAAAATGAGTTTGATAAACAACCATTCGACATCCACAATGAGATGCTGTGGGGGTTTTTCTTTAATATTAGAACCATACATGCAAACATAAAACATTGAGATATTGCCGCTGGTACATAAAATGTATATGTTTTAGAAGGTCAAGAACGCGTGTGTTCTTTTTTTCTTGCAGAATAAGTAAAAAAAATTGTCTCTGTTATTAATCCTGATGCAATCAGGTGGCCTCATTACAAGAGTTTTTTGTTTTACAACAGGACTATATTAGGGTTCTCTGAATTTTACGTTAGAAGACCCATTTTGCTCCCGACATTAATTATGTCTGAAAGAAAAAGATCTAAAGGAAAGTAGTCTAACGACCCGTACATTTGCAGTTTTATATGAAACGTTTTGCTGGATACAGCAATCAGGGTTGTGTCATTTTTAAGTAATGTCGATTTTTGATGTTTATCACCAATGATGATAAGTACACTAATTAAATTAGTTTTGATTACTTTTCATAATATTTTGAAAACACTTTCAATTTAAAATTAATATGTCAAATTTTGACTGATTCATAGTGTTTCATTATGTTAACTCACCAGCTGTGCCCCGCGGTTATTCCTGCGTAAAAAAGCCGACCCCGATTGATGATATGCATATACACTTAGATTATTACATGTTTTGATATTTGAATCTAATTTTGTGGTTTTAATTTCATGTTCACCTTCATTATTATTCTAAAATTAAAGTAGCCTAAGTTACCCGCTATAATTTCAGCTATCTATCAGTGAAAGTCCAGTCAAAATCGGTCCAGCCGTTCCTGAGATTAGCATGGGCAAACAGACAGACAAATAAACAATTTTTTTAATTGTTTTTTACTTATAAGTACCATATATATATTCATAATCTTTGAGTAAAAAGCTGTAATTTTGTTATTAGAAACAGACATTTCAATTTTTATTTATTTATATAGTGACAGCTACATATTTTATCATTTTATATTTATCAACATCATCATTTCAGCCTATGAATAGTCAACTGTTAAACATAAGCCTCCCCCATAGATTGCCACAAAATTTCATATTGCAAATTTTATATTGCAGCACTTCAAGGTCTACACCTGAAAATACGTATCGTCCATTGTTCGAAGATAAGACAGTTAATCAAATAAAGTAGCGTCATAGTTTGCTCGTAAAGATGCTGCGGTCCGATCCCTTGTTTAATATATTTCCTTACTGGCCTCTTACGACACCTCTGCGACGTGGCTGAATAGTGGTGTCGTAACCCCGCGGCTACACGTCTCGTTCCTATCTTTTTTTTTTAAACATTCTTTCTCACTACTATTTTTCCCATATCGTAGGTGCATTTCCCAGTAAAAAGATGTGTGTTCTTGTTTTAATACTACGATAATATTTAAAATATTCTTGTTGAAAGAAGGCTACCCATTATTGTATTGTATTGAAAGCCTTTTAAAAGCAGTCAAAGGTAAGCGTTTAATTGCGAGCCACCTCTTTCCATTTAACGTGAAAGCCAAAACCACGGCAGCGGGTCGCAATGTAATGAACTGTGAATACAGTACTTGGTACGTCCCTATTTAAAGTTCCATTTCATCATTTAATGTGAAATTTATTGAACGGGTATTTATCAGTTTGATTCCAAACTTTAAATGTGTCTAGATATATTTAATTTAAAGAGGTCCGCATTTAAACAAATAACCGAATAGTTTTTGTTCTTTTAGCAACACACACACAGTGGTATTTATTTATTTAAAATTTTCTCATAGTCCGGTAATAACTAGCCAAATTAGGACAAGAGAATGAGTAACTCTGGTACACACTTCCCAAAATGTAAACAATCCAAGACCCACAGATTTTGTATTTTGCATAAAACAACGAAGCATCATCCACAAGTCTCTAGGCCCGTCTTTTCACTGAGACCAAGACACCTTGCAATGAGCAGCACTAGTTCAAATATGACAACAGTACTCAGTACACGACCGGACATGTTACAGATTGCGGAGTTATTCCCGTGTAAATTACTTACGCACTTTGGTTTTGCCTTAGCTCAATGAACCGTTCAAAATTGAGGTCAGAGATAATTTCCATTTTATATCGACCGACAATGAGGTGAGCTCGGGCAAGTCGTTCAAACATTGTGTATCAGATTTGTTGACAATTTCTTGGAAATGTTCAACAAATGGACTTACGAAGGCTGATTAAGAACAATCACAGGAGACTTTAGAATTTACTTTCACAGTTGCTCAGGGGCTAGGTGCTCGCTTTAAATTTCATAGTACGCGAGTGACCTGGGTTCGATTCCCAGTGCCGGCACCTCTAAAATTGTTAATTGTAATTTTATGTGCTGATTTACCACGTGCTCGGCGGTGAAGGAAAACATCGCGAGGAAACCTGCATGTCTGAGAAATAAAAAATATTTCGAAGACATGTGCAGTCCGCCAACCCGCATTGAAGCAGATTGGCGGATTCTTCCTAGCTCCAAAACCCTCTCAGAAATGAGAGGAGGCCTGTGCTCTGCAGTGGGACATTTATAGGTTGAAACGTTACTTTTTTTATTATGTAGAACATACATACTGGTGGTAGGATTTCTATGCAGGAATCCGTCTAGATACCACCGCAGTGCCAGTTATTCTGCCATGAATCAGTAGTGTGCAAACATTACTGTGGTTCGGTCTGAAGGGCACTTAGAGCTAGTGTAATTACTGGGCATGAAAGACTTAACTGATGTCTTAGGGGAACGAGCGCAGTGCGGTGTCACGCAGATGTGTTCTGTGTGGCACAGCATTTGTTGTGGCCAAACGTTGCACTTACCATCAGGTGAACGTTTTGCTCGTTCCGTCATCTTATGAAATAAAAAAAAAAAGAATTTCTACAACATATCTTTAAATTTATAAATGCCTATTTAACGTTGAGCGTGCGAATTAATTTCCTGTGAGATTTCTTTAGGAGTCGGTTGCTTGTCCCTTGGGAAACGATTTGCTCGTCTCGTCAAATTCTCATATAAAAAAATATAGAACAACAGAAGCTTGTTCCAACAACTGAAAAAAATAACCAAATTACTTATTTATTCCTTAACAAACACGTCGAATCAATCTCTGCTACGCTTGAACAATGTTATATACTAATAACCAAAGTTACAAATAACAAACAGGCGCGTCTAATGACCGACGATTTGTCACTTTATTAACAGTCGAATGGAGCGAATTCATTGCCAAATTAGTCAGTGACTTGGCGCGATCTATGCATACATGCGTAATTGTACTAACTTGGTTATTCGTGAGTTGCGTTAACATTAATTTAGGAGATGTTAACACTTAAAAGGGCTTTTAGTTGATCGATTCCAGAATGATGATGATGTCCTCTCGGCCTTTATCGTCGAGGGTGACATTTTAGGGTTGACAAACAGAAGCTGTTATTTGTGCAAGACGTAAGTACCTGTTATAGAAACAGTCACAAAAAAAATAATATGATATTGTGGCGTCCTGGCGGATTTTCGACCACGGTGGCAAATTCCGAATATCGTACACAGGCACTCATTCGTCCTAACCTATCCGTGCCCGATATACTGCTCATGAAATAAAATAAAATAAGCCGGGATGCAGTGCTAGAGACAAGAGGAAAATGACAATATATAATTAAAATTCTCTAGTATAATGAATGACGACAAAAGCTGGGAAAAATGTCTAAGTTAAACCGAAATAGTAAGTAACAGCATAAATAAAGAAGTAGAATAAAAAAGTTTAATTGATTAAGTTTTATTGCATTCAAAAAATGTGTATCAGTAGTGCAATATTTATAGGATGATGATAATGACAATACATTCATTGAAAAGTGGGTTATAAAAGTGGTACAACAGAATAATAATATTGATTACGCAACTAGGCCGTAATACTCAGGGGCTTGGGGCTCCCCTTAGATTTCACACTAAGCAAGCAACCTGATTTCAATCCTCGTTGACGGACCCACTAATATTATAAAACGAAATTTGATGTAATGATTTATTACGTAAGAGTTATACGTTATTTATACAAAATTTATAATTCAAGGAAATAAAAATTATTTCGATTTCGAATGATAAATTTGAAGTCGCTGAAGCTACAAGAGTGCTTTTCAATTGCTATGGGCAGAAGTTTCTGTGTGGCGCCATACTGCCCTCGTCACCCTGAGACATCAGTTCTTAAGTGGTATTTTATAGGTATTTTATAAGTAATGCCCAGTAATTATACACTTCTGCTGGACGGCAGAATAACCTACGGATTCCTGCACAGTAATGTTATCACTTGTTTGGTCCGCTACATTCCGGTTCTCTCAACTATGAGAGGTGGCTTGGGCACGCCAATAAGAGGGACATTCATAGGTTGTCAATTTCTTTCTTTTACTTATTTTAAATTATAATAGTGACAAGTTGAGATATTTTAACCTGTACCTCAAAACAAGTTCTAAGCTTATAGTTAGTTTAGGAACGAAGTAAGACTTGTGATGTAAGTGTAAGATAATTCTTTACGACTTCAGATTTACATTCATGACACGTGACTTAGTGGTCAGCGTACCTGATTTCAATGTCTTTTTAACATTTTGCACGTCTAGACACTTCATACAATAAAAGAAATACGCCTGTACCTTAGACGCTACTGCTCGATGCCGGCGTGCGTATTTTCGGTCTATTATTTTCTGCGAAACGGTTCTTTCTCCAGCTGTCGGCAGCCTTAAGATTTTTAGAAATATCTCACAGTTGAATTCTTAAATTCTAGCGATGAAATGAGGTTGTAGATTCTATGAACGCCGCAACCACGGCTTGACGATAGCAGTGACGACTTTTCGAACTTAAAACGCGGCTGCCTGTCATGAATCTGAATAATCTAAGTCTAGTATATTTTAGAGGGTTATTTCGCCAACTGTCGGAAGCTCCGAGATTTTTTTGGAATTTCTCTTAGTTGACTTTAGTGGCATTCAAGAGATGGTAGATTCTCTTACGCCACCACCATACGGTTATCATGCAGGACATAAGCCTCTTCCAAGAAGCATTACCTAGCCAGATCTTTACACATTCAGCCAACGGCATTACGCTAATGCGTAACGCCGTTGGCTGAATGTGTAAATGTGGAGATGTATTAATAACTCCATCTAACGAACTATCCTATTGTATGTTAGCATAAGAAACTAATTTCCTCTATCACATATCTAAACCTACGGGCGTCTCTTTACGATGTCATTCCCAAAATTTAACAAGAAATTAAATGAAATTTCTTTATATATTTTTTTCTTTGTTTTAAGTTTATTTTGTATTGTTTCTGCGGAGTAATGGAAAAAAAGTGGCGTCAGAAAATTCGCAGTTATCCCCTTCTTGTTCTAATGATGAATAAATTTAATACATATATACGCCTGACATGAAAAAAAATTACATTTTCAAAATGTGTATAAAGAAAAAAATACTTTAATAAAAACAATTAAAAAATTAACGTTCTCTACGAATAATGAACAAAGGCACAGACAATACAGATGGGGAAGACAAACGACCAGCGATTTATCACTTTATTAACAGCTAAATGGTTCGAACACATTGCCAAATGAGTCAATGACTCACGCAAAGTTAGTGATCCATTTTTCTTTTTTTAATGTACACAGTTGCATTTTGTTGAAGAGAAAACTTAAAAGTATGACGGTTATTTTTTTATTGTATGAAGTGACGAGACGAGCAAAACGTTCACTTGACAGTGTTGTATAACCCAGAGAATTCAAGTGCAAAGATGATGTCGTGCATTTTCCTACAGCCTACAGTGCCTTCAAACCAATGCGGTGTAAAGCTTGCAAACTACAATAATCCTACAACCACTGAAATCATCAATGGATTAGACGGTGAATTTGACTTTCAGTCCGCCTCTACAACTAGGTGTTAAAACACTAGTAATAAATAATTTATTTTTAATTTAAGGAATGGAACACATAGTGCGTTCGTAAGTCATTACTGTGGTCCATGGACACCTACAACCATTCACAATGCAGAATCAGGGTGTCTCGGGTATGTTAATAGAACCAGGCGTCACTTTGCGGAAATCCGCTACAGTACATATATACAATCACGCCTCTTTCACATTAGGGTAGGCTGAGACCACATCTTTCCACTTGCTACGATCCTGATACACATATTTCGCTTCTTCTACTTTCAATGGTGACCTTTTCTTAAAACGACCTACCTACGTCGCCCGTTACTGGCTTGCCCATTCACACTCGCCTCATAAATCTGTTTCGTCAATCTTCTTTCATCCATCCTCTTTATGTGTCCAAACCATCTAAGCATTCCTTTTTTTATCTTTGTGACTGCATCTTCTACCACACCACAATATAAATTATTTTTGTTTTCCGATATTGATATTAACTCGCTTATATTATCTGTTTATCATATATTAATTTATCACTTTATGTACGTAACTGGATGAACAGCATACAAACATGTCCTCAAAGATAATATCGCTGAAAACGCCTTTACCGCCTGTCCCTGATAAGATAGTTCACCTAAATTGAATCGTGTGCCATAATACATGCGCTTCGTGAACAGGCGTTTTGGTATAAATAAGGATATGATACAGTTAGAGCTGAAATATGTGCAAAGCTTATTAGTTTATAACATCTTTCTAAGATTTCTGAGTAGAATCCTACCAACTGTAAGCTGTTCTTACGTGGTTGCAGGGGTTAAATTGTTTCATTGGATTCGGTAAGGTAAGAGTATCTTCCTGCACTGTCGATTGCATTGCCTAGTAGTCAGAGTACCCGAATTCTAGGCCGCGGTTCCTGGGTTCGAAAACCAACTTAATCCAACATTTGTGCAAAACACTAATTGTTGGGTTTCGGGTCCGGTTGTGCATGTGAAATTTATCTCTGTAAAATGCACCCACGATACAGGAGAAATCCCAGTGAGGAACAGAACAGTTTTAAAAGAAGTAACCTGATCATGATACGTTCGCATTTGATGGCCCTTACCGGCATGCCCATCACACTCGTCTCATTAATCTGTTTCGTAAATCTTCTTTCATCCATCCTCTCTACGTGTCAAAACCATCTAAGTATCCCTTTTCTGTCTTCCCTAATCACTCTCTCACAACGTCACCTTATCACTTACTCACTTTTAGTTACTCACTTTGTCTATCAAATTCACTCTAGCTATACTGCTCAAACTTTTCATTTCCGCAGCATTAATCTAACTTTCATGTTTCTTCTGCCACACCCAACGTTCATTACTATACATGTGTGTGGGGACCAGCACTTCTCTATGTGCAGCTAATCGTGGCTTTTGTAGGTACAATTAGGTTAGACATAAAGTTATAAAAGGCCTCATACACTTGATGTTCTGTCAACACTCTTCTCTCAATATCTTACTTACTTTCCGCTTTTCGTGAGCTTTGAACCCAAGCATACAAACTCTTTCACTTGTTCCACTCTTTCACAAAATTTCAATACAATTGCTAATAAAATGTAGATTCGGATGGTAATTATAAGTGAAATATAACTTATTCCTATTTTTATGCAGTACGTTAGTTATTTAAGGTTTTGACCGGAGAAAGACTGCGATCTCACAGAACACCACTTGTATATGGAGAATGACGAGTCAGTCTTGATACGTCATCGAGGACAGATGAAGTTGTTTATGAAATAGAGACAAACGAGTTACTAACAGGTGGACATTGTGTACGTTGGTAACACTCACTCACATAATAATGAAAACAAATAAAATATTTAACTTTCATAATTCTGACGGAACTTAGTATACTAAACAGTCCTCAAGTGGCTTTTAACTTATTATCAGATTGTACACTCGAATATGAAAAACCGTATTGATAAGTTATCACCTGAATGTTAGTTCTGTTGTATATGGTATCCGTAGTAGGAGTATATTGTGATTGGTTCTTTATTTAATACGACGACAGATCTTAAAATATAATAGAAGTGAAATGACTTTAAATATAATTTTGGTTTTAAATTTACTAATTTGCCAACGTCATCGAGATAAAAATAATTTGACTAATGAAATTGAATACTTACTTTCTTATTGGAGATGTTTTTCTAGATTACGTATATGTATATATGTACATATTTATATATGAAAAAGGAATGAAAAAAAATAATATTATAAAAAATAAATTTATAGGAAAAAATTATGTAATAAATCTTCTCGTACCAAAATCGCAGGCGTAGTTCGCCACGTCTCGTTTCTAGCGAGGGCGAAATGTAGATAACATGAGTTGTCTCTGCCCACCCCTTATACGGGAATGAGTATGCATACAATATCTTCTTTCTGGAGTATATTTAACATGTTTCAAGATTTTTATATAATAAAAAAAGAAAGTATGTGTTAACTGCGGTGTATTACACCGTATCTATTTATTTATACTTTATTGTGAGTCGGCTCACTTTAACGGTCACAGTAGGCAGACTTAGCAGCTCTACACATTATATACACAAATATAATTTACAATACAAAGAAAGTACGCGAATTTCAGAGCCTAGTATCTTTGTTTATAGTATCGGCAAATTATAAAATAAGAAGTAAATGGAAACGGGTAATAACAACAACAATTCCGTTGTTCTTTCCCTTTGTCAGTAACATTTATATTTTTAAATCTAATTTTTATTTTTAATATAAATTTTTAAAGCGAAGGTAGACTAGAGCTGCTGAAGATACAGCTGAAGATCACACAAACAAACGCAACACAAACGCGTCGCAAATTATATCACTTAACATTGTAATTTAACCTCACTAAAAATTTTAGCACTCACCTTAACTGGTGATGATGACAGCCATAATTGGAAGAGGTCTGACGTCACCGATGTACTTCTTGCCTCGTAATGCGGCCTTGGAGACAATGGCCCGCCTGAAGTTATATTATGAATCCGACTTGTTTCATCAGACGTTGCACACTCACGTAAATATCTCTCCAAAACTTTTGGTTTATTTTCTAATAGTTTTTTCAGTTCAACTAAATCTTCGTCAGTACAATCGTCGGGTGAAGATCTATCAATTATTTCATTAAATTCGTCCGTACATTGCATGATCAATTCATTCGTCGCAATCACGTCGTATACGACGTTATTACCTATATCACTTGGACTAGGTCCTTTAAAGTATTCACTACTACATTGCCTTGCACTTCCTAGCTCTGTTTCACAACCATTCTGTTCCGTTATTTCAACAATTGTTATCGGAGGATTCTCTTTCAACATTTTGTTGTTTACACTTATTTCAGGTTTCTTTATGTCATCAGGTAATTCATACACAAGTCGCATAAGTTCTTGCGAACGTTTTTTCTGTTCGTCTATGTGTTTTCCTGTTTTGTTGTTATCCGAGTTCTCGCTCGGAAAACTCGTTCCGGTCTTTTTCTCGGATTTGACGACCACATCGATTGGCTCTTCGGATGTCATGGCAGAATTAGAATGTTTCTGGAGTTTCGTAAGCTTTTGTAGCCAAAAGCTTTTTAACCGACATTTCTTTAATTATGACAACTGATTTGTTACCTGCAAACAAAAGAAACAAAATAAATTCAATGGCTACATATTTATTTATTTATTCTTTATTGTTTACACCTTAAGCTAAGGGCTACAATGGGCGGACTTAATGCCTTGTGGCATTCTCTACCCGTCAACCCTGGTTGATGATAAAAAAAATTGCAGGTGCTATCTGTTGAAAAGTAAGATGTCTAACTTATTGTAATATATAAATATAATCAATGTATAAATAATATAAAATATATAAATTGATACATATTTAACTAATAGTACATACATAGTTTTTATCTTTATTCGTCTTCTCAGATGGTTAACCTTTTATGGCATAATTGCAAACTGATTTCATCACAAAAAGTAACTTTGTTACACTTAAAATATATTTCATTCAGTATTTTTATAAATGTCTACATTATCACAATACTAAAACAGACAAAGGCTAAGGCGGCGATGTCTGAGCTATCTCTAATCAGACAGCTATTGTTTTCAAAGAAACGAAATAAAGACAAGAACAGACAATGTCGTCATCTATCGTATTTTCTTTATAAAATGATATGATACACTAATGTACGAACATATCATGAAACATTGAGATAAATGTATCCACATAAATTAATATAAGGTATAGAATAACAACGTGACCCAGGGGTCAATCCACTTTCTCGTTTTTTCAATATGGATAGGAATCCCAGTTGCAACCAATATTGGTGAAACTTTACTGGTAGTAGTATTATTTTGCAGGAATCCGTTTTAGCAGGTAATACCGCAGTGCCAGTTATTCTGCCTTCAATCAGTGCAAATATATATATGTATATAGTCTCAGGTCCGTCGTAGGCTGAAGGGCGTAGTGTAGTAGATTTTTTTATGGGCAGACGTTGCACTTACTATCAGGTGAACGGTTTGCTCGTTTCGTCAAACAAACGGACACGAAAGGGCAAAATTAATCTATATGTTTGCGCCATCACTTACGATACTATAACATATTACGCGTACGTGACATCACGCACAAGATGTTAACCTGAAGATATCGATGTCTAGAGAATATCATCAATATCACACTGTAATTCACTGTAAATCACACAACAATTTTCACTGGTGGTAGGATTCCTATGCAGGAATTCGTCTAGGTAGGTACCACCCCAGGACCAGTTACTGTGCCGTAGTAGTAGTAGTGTGCAAACATTACTGTGTTTCGGTTTGCAGGGCACTGAGAGCTAGCGTATTCACACGGCATGTGTGACTTAAGAACTGATGTCTCAGGGTGACGGGCGCATTGTGGTGTCATACTGTTCTTAGTGACACAGCATGTTATGGGCGGACGTTGCACTTACCATCAGGTGAACGTTTTGCTCGTTCCGTCACTTTTAGCAAATAAAAAAAGGGCTGAAGTGCACATTTCTAATAACTTTATTATAACGTAACATATAATTTAAGGGTACTGCAACGGTGTGGTTTGGCAGCCAGCCAACCCGTCTACGTACAGTGTTGCAATTCTAGCCTTAGCCGTTACTTAAAACGCAATTGCTATTGAATTTATTATATGATAATTTTCCTATCAGTTTTTGACAGTCCAGCAAAATTTTCGCCAGTTAAAAAATGAATAACGTGCGAATTCGTCTTCTTCATACATACACTCACGCCTTTTTCCATATAAGGGGTCGGCAAAGGCTAATCACATAGCCCACTTTTCGCATTCGCGAGAAACGAGATGTCACGGATGGCGAACCACGTCGCTGCCATTTTTGTACAAGTCGAAAAATTCTTACTCTCCATTGCGTACCCACGAACAGTATAGTGACAGAATTCCATATGTCGTTCCATATGGTGTTATTCGGCACGGATAAAGGCTGTCCGTGTAATACTTTAGTCGCCTCTTACGACACCTCTGTAGGAAAGAGGTAGGTGCTATTCTACTCTGCCGGACACCTATCGGCACTTTTTATCTGTTTTTCATCATGGAAAAACAAGCATACAGTCCGTCTAATACCGATACAATGAAGGTGATGATATCATCCTGGTCGAGGTTCGACCAAGGAGATAACATACGAATACTGCCAGAAGTTATATATATCAACTGCGCAGGAGATATTTTAGTGTCACAATTGGAGGCTCAAAAAGAGGCTCCCATACGTCCTAGCTCGGTAGGTTCGATGTGATACTCATGCGATAACATCCAAGGTAGGCTTAGATGCAGTATCAGACTCTCGAGCGTTGCGAATAACAAAATTACGATTTGTGTTTTTGCACAAATGTTGTCACCGGCTGGAATTTGAACATAATCCATACTAATATTACAGATGCGAAAGTAACTCTCTCTGTCCCTCTGTCTGTTTGTTACCTTTTCACGGTACAACCGCTGAGCCGATCTTGATGAAATTCGGAACAGAGATAGATTTCGTCCTGGAGACGGAGATATGATACTTTTTATCTTGGAAAATCAAACATTTCCCACGGGATATATAAAAAACCTATATCCACGCGGACGAAGTCGCGGGCATCAGCTAGTATAGTATACGCGGGCCTAGCAGTAAGGTAAGCTGCTTAGAAGAGCAGAAGGCCACGCGGTCGTCAACATAAGGGGTAAGCAGAGACCACTTTTCGCACTCGGGAAACGAGATGTGATGTGTAGGGAACCAAAAAAAAATTCTTACTAACTATTGCGTTCATACTAGCACTACAGTGACATCATTGCTATGACTAGTCCACTGCTGAACATAGGCCTCCCCCACAGATTGCCACGATAGTTTGTAGCTCTCATTTTGGGAGAATACTGCCATAGTTGCCACGCTTGGCAGGCGGGTTGGCAACCGCTATCTATTTGTTCAGATGTTACAGGAACATACTGCTGCCGAACTCCTGGCTTTTATTTTCCCTCCGTCGACTTATACGACACCCACGGGATGAATTGGTGTGGTAGATTCCCTTAAGTCGCCACCACATAATAAAAGAAACACACTAATCATGAAGAATACCATGAAGTGCACCATACACGGGTCGATATTATAAAAAAATATTAAAATATTAATCTTTCATAAACAACGGTTTTACATTTTTTAGATTACTAAGCCAATAACTGTGAAAAAGCATAGTTGATAAAATTAACAAAGAGAAATACAGCAAACATGTATAGATTCGCATCGTCCTTTGTATGACCGACATGTTTCCACAAAAGACATTATTTAGACAGGGCCGGATTTTCATCATTATTTTTCGGATAAGCATTTATGTGTATTTTAGGATTTTTTTATGCGTATTATCAGAAAATGTTATAAACTATACAGCTAGTTACGCTTACGAATACGTTCGCGCAGATTTAGGTTAATTAAAAATACCGTGGGAACTCTTTGATTTTCCGGAACAAAAAGTATCCAATGTCCGTCTACAGGATGCAAGCTATCTCTGTGCCGAATTTTGTCAAGAACACTTCAACGGCTGAGCGGTGAAACGGTAACAAACAGACAAAAGAATAGAGAGAGTTATTTTCAGTTTCATGATTTTGTCATGGATTACATCATCAGAACTTTACCAAAATTATATGGGACCACCCTTACGATATCCCCATTTGAATTTTATTTCTTGATCATTAAAATCGGTTCATAAACAAAGAAGTTATGCATGTAAAAATACTAGCCGATAAAATAAAATCCTATGTCCGTCCCCAGGGTGCAAGCTATTTTTGTGCCATTTTTCGTCCAGATCGGTTCAGCGGTTGAGGCGTGAAAAGGTAACAAACAGACAGAAGGACAGAGAGAGTTACTCTCGCATTTATAATATTAGTATGGATATACAAACAAATTGAGAACCATCCTCCCTCTTTTTTGAAGTCAGGATGCATAATATTCCTATAGATTAGTATGGTGCCGGCGTAAAAACTCTAGGTGGAAGTATATCTTATTTCATAATTCAGAAAAGTCCTCTGAAGTCACTACAGTGAAACATGCAAGGGAATCCATACTAATTTTAAATGCAAAAGTAACTCTCTCTGTCCTTCTGTCAGTTTGGTACCTTTTCACGGTTCAACCGTTTAACCGATCTTGAAAAAATTTGGCACAGAGGTATTGAGGCTTTTATCCTGGAGAATGAAATAGTCCCCACGGGATAGTCAAAAAAACGTATGTCCGCGCGGACGAAGTCGCGGGCATCAGCTAGTATAAATACGCATCTTAGATATAGTAGACCTAAATGATCCAGACCAGTGACGAGTAGCAACAATTTATAATATTAGTATGGATAATATTATTATATTTAAATATAATAAGTATAAAAAGTAATAAATTAATCAGAGAGATATTTTCGCATTTTATAATATTAGTGAGGATTTCAACATCATTATTCCACCCCACCACAGGTCCACAGCGAAACAGGTTTGGATACATAGTTAATTTTAATGTTTTTGAAGTTTTTGTTTATCGTATTTCTGTATTCAATTAAATTCCTTTATAACAATATTCTACAGGGGATATATTTTTTTAAATATCGAATGTTCTCAACAAAATTTGTGTAAAATTTCGTTTTCTTTATCGTTGTCGTGAAAAATTATGACAATTAAGAATGGGTGATAATTACATTACGAAGACCAATGATTAAGAAAAGACTATTAATTTGTGCTCCCAGAATGGCGTTAAACAGTAAGTGTTAATGAATATAAAATGAACGCAGGCATCATATTTAAGAGCTTGGTAAATAGCTTCAGGGAAAATGGTAATGGGAAATCGTAAATTGTTAAAAGGAAAATTTTGACGCTGAGCACCTACTAATGAAATGATTTGATTCCTTGAAAATGAAAAAGGGAACGTGTTAATTCCTCCCGAGAAAGGAATAAAATATCAATTAAAATAAAATATTAAGAAAATTAAACATGTAAATGGAATTTTTTATGGCCATTACTTCTTAGATGAATATAGCCACGCAAAAAACAAAAACAGCAGAGAGAATTTATTTCTTTTTAAAAAAACGTTGTTTCCCACTACTTTTCTGTGTCGTGGATGTCTTTTGAAACATAAATTCCACATGCACAAACACCCAGACCAGGAACCGAACCCGCGTGTCGAGGCGTGGAAACCAATCGCTTAGCCGACGAGCCTTTTTTATTAGAGAAAGGAACGAGGTGAACAAAACGTCACCTGATGGTAACACACAGAACTCATCTGGGTGACACAGCATTTGTTATGTGTAGACGTTGCATTCACCATCAGGTGCACGTTTTGCTCGTCTCGACACTTTCTCCTATAAAAAAAGAAAACAGTAGTATACCAATATCAAAAACATACGAGTATATAACATATAAACAATACTCCACGTATGAAAATAATTTAAAAATTAACTTTCGGTGAATCTAAATAGTAAAGAATTGTTAGAGAATATAAATATGCCGGTTTAATTTGTCTTATAAATACCAGCTTAAAAATTCACCCCGAAACCAATTTCATAAACATTTTCATAAATTATTGCGAACGTAAACTGTGACATTCAAAATAATCAAACTTCAAAATTCATCATCCATCTTGTCCGGTGGGTATCGCTAATTTCGACAAAGAAAAATTCTGGAAATAAAATCTCTAAAAAACGCCTCTAACACATAGGTTAGTCGATGGCCGTAGGATTCCTATTAATCCTAGTACAACCTAGGTACCATCGCAGTTCCAGTTATTCTACCACAAACTGTAGTATGCAACATTTCTGTGTTTTGGTCTAAATTCACTGATAGCTAGTATTATCGGGCATATGGGACTGAAGAGTAGATGTCTCAGGGTGAAAAGCGCAGTGTGGTCCAACATACATACATACATACATACAGTCACGCCTCTTTCCCATAGGGGTAGGCAGAGACCACATCTTTCCACTTGCTACGATCCTGACACACATCTTTAGCTTCTTCTACTTTCATTAGCGTTTTCACACACGCTCGTCGGTTGTGGTCGGTTGCGGTTCCAACACATTAAAATATTTGCTCGTCTCATCACTTACACCCCTAAAAAAGTATGAAAGACCTATAATATCCAGTATGGCGACGAGAAGCAGCATCTGTGGTGCGATGGTTGCTTATGCGTCTGCAAGGCATTACGAAAAATCCATCAAGTGTAGTATTGGACAGTTTACGGTCTTAGAAAAGTGTCAATAAAGATCAATTTTCTATGGAAGCTGTAGATACTCGTAGTACGCAGTAGCAGTAGACAAAGTAGACACATTACTATTCCGAAACCTATCTTTTAGCAACCAATTCCAATGTACTCGTAAATAAAAAAGGAGTCGCAGAACTTGTTTGCCATTGAAGATGTACGTGTCTCACTTCCATACCGAGTACCGTTAAAATATTCAAGTCTACAATCGATCGTGCATTGTCCGACCACTCAAGTCACCTACGGTCGATCAGAATGTAAAATTTATATTAAATACATCAAATTGTAAAAATGTGTAATATTGTAACACGAATAATATGTAAATCGTTTGAACAGTTCAACAGATTGAACAATATACAATAAAAAGTATCATCCTTGAATACCCCCTGCTGCGTATAGGCATCAATGAATAGTCGAGTATTACGAGTATGTTCGGCAATCATAAAGACAATCACTTGTGACTTGCTCAATTATTATTGAGTTAATATCATATGAACCACGTGATTTTCGATTACGCAATTATCTATACAATTTTTTTTAACATAATCTTAGGATTTCGTATAAATTTTGTTTGTTAAAAGTCTAATAATGGTTTACACACCCATGATTACTTTTGTATCATGAGTGCGTCTTACAGACATAAATAGCAATTAAACAAATATAATAGCAATACCCCGACCCGTAACACCTACACTACTAATTGCAGTCTAATTATTTTAATGTAATGACGTTAATGTACTCGTACATTGGGATTCGGACCCTGATTTCGATTCTTACATTGATTCGATGATGTCTATATTTACTGACACGATATTAAGCCCTTGTGTAAAATATACGAGGCTGTAAAACATTTTATAGTTATTACATAAACAGGCATAAAACTCAGATGTACAGCGTTAATTACACACTTTATATATATCAAGCTTTATTAACCACTGCTTAATTTAATTCACACAAAATCATATCGTATACACAAATTATATCCCAGTTCGTTAGAGTTTACGCCCGTGTGTGGCGCGTAACGTAGGGCAATAAAGCAATTGTGAGGCAGCAGATCGTTACGCAATCCCACGAGGATGGGTTAGTACTGTGAAAACCATACATTTCTAAATTAAACTAGGACATTGTTTAATTCAAGTATCAGTTTATACTTGAGAACTACAGTGTTTTATTTTTAAAATAGTTGTCTATGTACTAAAAATATTGTAAATTAAATATTTTTTTGTATGAAACGTCTATAGGCGCGTCGTGCAGGTAAGACCGACTTGTGTGCCGTGGAATTGTATAGCTCAGATTGTAACGTTATATTCATAAATAATTTTATTTCCTCCAAATTATACTGCCATTATCATTTCCAGGAAATAAGAAAAATATAATTGTAACGTTAGATTTTTAGATTATTAAACGACGCGAGAAGCGTTACAATTTTATTTTACTTCATAATTTTTTATTAGCTATCAATAACCATCAATTTCGATGTTTGACTTCCGTCGCTCAGCTTTTTTTCTACATTATGAGCATGTTGACCATGTTGATCATACTCTTTAATTTTTTTTTCTTTATATGCTATTTATTGTACACTACAATTATGCTACTAGAGTGGGAGATTTTATTGTTTATTTATTTTAATTATATAAAAATATGTAAGATCTAAAATATCCAGATCGGTGACGGACGCAGTATCGCGTCAAAACTTAAGAGAGGCCAATGTCCAGCAATGGAATGTGAAATGGCTGGTGGGGATGTTATCACTTTATGTTGAATATTATGTAAATGTTGAACAGGAACATCAAAATGCATGGTAATACTATTTAACAGCGAAAGTGAGTAACCAACAACGCGGTCCGGCCTTTGTAATTCTCTTAGAGACGTACACTCTTGAATAATAATACAAGAGTCTTTGTTTATTTACTCCAATCAGCTTATGGTTCTACCCTTTTTAGTACAGCAATAGATACTAAAGTTTACGACTTGTACTATAAAAATATATAGCTTATGTCTGTCGGTGCTGACGGTGCTAAATCAATTAATTATATACTTCTGGTTAATTTCAATAGTGACGTCTTTCAATTATTAACAAAAAGTAGATTTCTACAGTGATAATGGAAATGCTTAACGCATGCTTATGTTTCCTGGACTGTACCGTAATTCCTACTTGACGCGTTTTCTAGTGGTCAGAGTATCTGACTTCTACATCGCGGATCCTGGGTTCGAATCCCAGTCGGAGCCAACATTTGAGCAAAAACACAAATTGTTGGTCTATGGGTCTGATTGTGTTGTGAATGTCCTCGTGTTTCTGATACTGCACCCTAACCTACCTCCGAACTTATCGCATCAGCGTAACATCGGGTGCTGGTAGATTGGGATGAATGAGTCCCTCTGTGTTTGCGCGTACACTTGTGGCACTATTCGACAATATTCGGAAGTCGTAGCTGTGGTCAAAATCAGCAATACTTTGTCGCCTAATTGAAGGCAAAGTTACTTTACTTTGACGGTTTTTGCATGCTATTTGTTTTATTTTAGTGTACCTTTTTTTAGGTTACTGCTTTTAAACACGATTCATTTATAAGATAACAAATAAATGTTTATTTTATGTAAGAAAGTGACGAGACGAGCAAATAGTTCACCTGATGGTAAGTGCAACGTCTGTTCAAAACAAATGCCGTCTCACCCCGAACATTTCTGTGTGGCACCACACTGAGACATCAGTTTTTAAGTCACATATCCCTCGTCATTACAATAGCTATCAGTGCCCTTCATACCGAAACAAACAATGTTTGACCAATACCAGTTATTATGCCGTGAAGCAGTAGTGTGCAAACATTACTGTGTTTCGGTTTGAAGGGCACTGAGAGCGTAGCGTAAACACTGGGCATATGAGACTTAAGAACTGATGTCTCAGGGTGACGGAAAAGTAAAGTAACAGCCTATAAATGTCACGCTGCTGAGCACAGGCCTTCTCCCATTTCTGAGAGTGTTTTGGAGCCGAGAATAGTCTGCCACGCTGCTTCAATGCGGGTTGGCGGGCTTCACATGTCCTCGAACTTTTTCTATTCCTCGGACATGCAGGTTTCCTCACGGTGTTTTCCTTCACCGCTGAGCTCGTTGTAAATCAGCGCTTAAAATTGTAGAACAAATTTTAGAACAATTTTAGGGGTGCTGGCACCGGGAATCGAACCCAGGTTACTCGCGTACTATGAAATTAAAGGAGAGCACCCTGTCCTGAGCTATCAGGGCTGGTATTCAATGATGACAAAGAAATAAGCAAATTATTGCGTTCTACGAAAACAGCTTTTGACTTCACTCATTAAAAACGTTTTACATATCCTTCGATGCGAACCATTATCAAAATAACAAAGCTCTTTAAATCTGACTTTGAGGCAATGTCATGATTGTAATTAGAAGAAAATTCTAGTCATGATACTCAAAACAGCGACGTAACTCATTATCATTAGTTAATAATCTCTTATTCGTCGATATTTATACCTACATGAGAATTTAAAAGTTGTCGCAATCTTTAAACAGAAAGTGAAAAAACACACCAAACTAAATATTACATTGATTTTTTTTTATAAAACTTTATTTCATCATAATCATCCTTTCAGCCTCTTACCAGTCCACTGTTGAACATAGGTCTCCCCATAGTGTTAGTCATGCTACTCAAGACTAATAGTCATTAGTTAATAGTCACTTATTCGTCGATATGTATTCCTACGCGAGAATTAATTAGTTGTTGCAATGTTTAAAATGAAGTTGAAAAACATGAAACTAAATATCACATTGGTGTATTTTTTAATACTTTATTTTATTTGATCATCACCATGATTTCAGCCTATCGCTACATCTAGTTGTCCTACACTGCGTTTGCATCTTCCTTACTAAACTGTTATCGGCTCCCGAGCTATTATTCCTACGGTTATAATTATCTTTGCACTTGCTCAATTAACACGTCATCATAGGTTCGACGCAAACACTCTTACAAATTTTTACCTTCTCATGTCCGAAATAACGCTTTTGTAGGATCGGTTACCAAAAGGTAGTTATAATTCGTGCTTAATATATCCAATGTTAAGTGTCTTTGTGATTTAAATCGTATAAGTACAATTTTACCATGTAAATTTAAGCAAAAAGTTTGATGCAAAGTAATATTTAAATACATTATGAACGTGTCCGCTTCTAATACACAAAAAAAAAAACTAATATAAATTTTCGTATGGTCGTAAGTTATAACATTGAAATCTACATTATACACCTTTATTTGATAGTTTATACCGTGTGGTAGCGGCCTAAGAGATTCTACCACCCCATTTCATCCCGTGGGTGTCGTAAAAGTCGACAGAGGGAAAATGAAAACCAGAAGATGGGCAGCAGCATCTTGCTGGAACATCTGAATAAATAAACTGCGGTTGCCAACCCGTCTGCCAAGCGTGGCAACTATGGCAAAATCCCCCCAAAACGAGAGCTACAAACTTTTGTGGCAATCTATGGAGGAGGCCTATGTTCAACAGTTGACTATTGACAGGCTGAAACGATGACGACGACGACGATTTGATAGTTAAATACTCAATTGTCGTTAGGTTTTATGTAAAGTCATATCTTATTCAAATAAATTTGTATTTTCTATCTCTCTACCTGAATTTTTAACCGTTGAAAAAACCATAGTTGAAAAGTTAAGAGGAGGGAGAGGTCACGCCATCCGTCACGTCTCTTTTTCCGCCGGGGCGAAAAGTGGGCTACGTGTGTGGCCGCTGCATACCCGTTATATGGAAAAAAGGAGTGACAAAATGTATGTATGTATTATTGGTAAAACTGGACGTAGTACGATATGTTTGTATACCGAAAGTGAAACTAAATATCAAAATCTTCGATATGAAAACAAAATGATTATCTTTAATCAAAATACATTTTTAATAGTAAATGTGCTCGCGCAGAGTTTTGAGTTTTTTTTGTACTTATTTTATTAAATATCAGGGCGTTTCCTATGATTAAGTTACTAAGAATTTTAATGAAAGAAAACATTTTAATTCAAAGGTCAGAACTTTGGCCATGTTGTGGCGACATGTTATTGATAGGTAGTGTAATTACAATAACATTTCCTTAGCGCTTTTTTAATACTATTGTAATTCTTGGAGTAATTTATGTATATGTTTGTGTTTTTTAACACAAAGTATGCGAGTAGTAATTGCACTAAAAACCGACTAATGACAGAAGCGACAGATGGCATGTTGAAAGGAAAAGGACTAAAAAAATTATACGGTGGGGGGACCCCCATCAGGAACGAAGTTATTTTTTCATCACTTAATGTGATATATGTGTAATGTGAATATGAAGATTTCTGTTGATTATATTGGTGTATTTCACGCCAAAAAGCGCAGCCCACGTTTATTCAACGATCTGTCTCTAATTTATATATTTTATTTTTATAATTTATTCAAACCTTAAAGTTCCTTTTAACTTTAAGGTTTGAATAAATCAATAAATTTCATTTAATGTTATAGAAAAATTGTCATTTATTAAAAATTAAATATGAAATAGTAAATTATAAATTGTGTATATATAATATTTACACGTGTTTAGAATTGGGGTTATACATCTAACCTGGACAATGCATGCTGCTTGAGTCTCGATATACTCCTAATATGCACGTACACACACACACACGTGCAACCGTATATAATAGAAATACACAGAGAAATAGAAAGAGAGGGAAAAGTCACTTGCCCCTTAGGGCATAACGCTTTTTCCTTACGTGACGGTTTCTACCAGTCCACTGTCTTTTACAGGCCTGCAGTAGTAGGCCGCGTAAAAGAACTTCGTTCCAAAAAGCAGAGAAAAAGCAGAACTGATGATGATATGATGTTTTCCTAGCCGATTTCGACCACGGCGATAACTTGCGACTACTGTCAAGAGCCATCAACTGCGCAAGAGATGTTATAGTGCCACAAGTGTACGCGCAAACACAGAGGCACTCACTCGTCCCAACCTACACGCGCCCGATGTAACGCTGATGCGATAAGGTCGGAGGTAGGCTAGGATGCAGTGTCACAAATACGGAGACAAACACAACACAACCAGACCCGAAAACCAACAATTTATGTTTTAGCACAAATGTTGGCTCCGGCTGGGATTCGAACCCAGGACCCGCGGCTTAGACGTCAGGTACTCTGACCACTAGGCCACGCGGTCGTCAGCGCGTTGCAAGCAGAACTATCAACTATTCGAAAAGCGCAAAAGTGTAAATAAGTTATTTTTTAGATACTAATCTCGAAGGCGAAGCGCTACGTATAGTTATAATAGAATTTCACTTAAGGATCTGATCTGAACTGATGTCTCTGGGTGACTTACGAAGTGTGGTGCCTCACAGAAACGATCTGCGTGACACAGCATTTGTTTTGGACAGACGTTGCACTTGTGATCGAGAGAACGATTCGCTTGTCTCGTCAGTTTCTTTCATAAAAATACGCTTAAGAAAGTTGGCCCCTGTCTCTTTCTGTGTCTTTAGAGTCGACTAAAGGAAATGCATGGAGAAAATATCAGGGCTCCCAACAGTAAGAATAGCTTTGTCGAAAATGCCAAACGGAAAAACACAAACCGGAGACGGACTGCAGTGTCTATATTGTACGTATAAAATACTGCGACTATAAATGCACCTGTTATGCATGATGATTACGGCTTTTTCCCTCTTCTTGAGCCAGAGCTATTTCCAGTATCAGGCTATTAATAGATTATGAGGATTGTTTTTGACGACGCGTGATCTAGCGGTCAGAGCACCTAACTTCTATGCCATATATATGGTCCTAGATTCGAATGCCAGGCGGAGCTAACATTTGTGTAAAAACGCAAATAGTTGGTTTTCGTATCTAGTTGTGTCGAGATTGTGATTATGCCTGTGTCTCGACACTGCATCCTAGCCTACCTCCGATCTTATCGCATCGGGTAGATAGGACGATGTTTCTGTGTGTGTGGGCATTTTAATATTGCAGTTGATTGCTTGCGACAGTATTCGGAAGTTGTCTGCGAAAATTGTTGATAAAGATATCATTAAGAGGTTGATAAAGATGACCAAGATTGAAATTTTATATAAAATTATTAGTCACTGTGATTCTAGTTGACGCGTCATCGAAACGTAACTGCAACTGACGGGAATGATTAATAGAATTAAATGATAGCTGGGTTGTGTAGAGTACTTTATACAAGAATCATTGATAGCATAGACAATATGATAATATGTTTCATACGACACAGCGATGCTTCATACGACGAAGCTATCAAATATTATCATCACAAATGATCGAGATGAAAAAGAGTCGAAAAACATGGAAAGGAATTTAATTAGACCAAAGTTGACCTGATCTGAACCGACAAGACAAATGCACCCATTTTACTACCCATTCTCCCTTAGGAAATGACATCCAGAACTTGACAAGTAGTAAAGTAATGAAACGGTCTAACTTTGCCTAATGATGCAGATCTTAAACGGTATATGAATTATTAAGCAAAATGTTAATTCCTCTAACTATACTTTTTAGCCCCATTCGAGGCCAAGTAAACACAGCTCAACATTTTCCACCAATTACACGATATTGTCTAGTTTATTTCTGGATCGGGCCGGGCTCTGACGTAATACTTGTTATTGCTCTGTGACATCTATGTGGACAGGTCTTGGTTCGATATAACTTCGATACGTAATAATGCACCAGTCTTTAATTTATTCGGACATATATAACATGACAACGAAAAAGTATAAGCACTTATCATCATCATCACAGTCCATCGCAACGTCATAAATGAAGAGCACTGAACCACCTGCATCCTTCGCCACTTCTGCGTTCTGATCCTCAGGGCGCAGGGTATTGATTTAGATCTGGGTGGTCTGTTCGAGTTTGCAATGCATGTATTTGTTATTGAATCTTGTCTAATATTTTGTCATGAAGCGTGCTTTGGTTTTCCATAGGACTTCTTAGTAAACTTATTTATAATTTACTTTTGACTAAGATGAAAAAATAACAAAAAAGAGGATACCTACGGAGTTTCTTTCGACTGTTTCTTTTCCGTCAGAGGAACCTCATTACGAAACGGTGGTAGATTGTAAAAAACGAAATTTATATTTCTTACGTTGAAGAATAAATAATTTTTATTTTATTTCATTTTATTTCTTCTGCATTTATTGTCGTTAGGTTTTCTATCTCGCAGACAAACACCAAGCATGACCCTTCATATTTCTATTTCTGTCTCTATAGCTCGCTAAACGCCTTCGAGCTTCCATATTTTCAATATCAACAATATAATAAAAATAATAGAGCAAAGTGGGCAAGCGCAGTGTAGGGCGACCACTTAATTGAGCGACAGTCGCACGATTCTGCGGGAAGTCGATGCATACAGGTGGCTCAGGGCCGTGTATTGTGGCAGTCTATTGGGAAGACCTATGCTCAGCAGTGGACTTGTGATAAGCCGAAATGATGATGATGAGAATGAATGAATATTTTTTTAATGGACGAGAAACTTTATTAATTTGTCAAGATCCGTTTGCAAAATAGAATTACAATCACTCGCCCTCCTGCTCTTTAAAACTAGGTAATATACATACATACAATTATAATTTTGCACGCGGATATTAGCAAGTTGACTTTATTGCCCTCCCATGAAATAATAGATTTTCGCGTAGTAACCTCCTAATTATTTTAATTATTAATAAATATTTTTAAATTATTTTCAGGAATACTTAACTCTGACAAGTTTTTTTTTATTGGATTAAATGACGAAATGAGCAAAACGTTCACCTCGTGCAACTTCTGCCCATAACAAATGCTGTGTCACCCAAACATTTGTATCACCCAAAACATTTCTGTATGTCGCCACACTGCGCTCGTCACCCTGACACATCAGTTCTTAAGTCTCATACGGTGCCATTCAAACCGAAACACAGTAATGTTTGCACAATACTGTTTAACGGCCCTGAGGTAGTACCCACCTAGATTACACCTTAGATTCCTGCATAAAAATCCTACCACCATTAAAGATCAACTAGCATCATTTGTGGCGCTATCTGAGATTATCCGTTCCTATTGCTTTTCTAAATAAAATTCATCATCATCATCATTTCAGCCTATCATAGTCCACTGTTGAACATAGGCCGGTTATCGGTTCTACGAGCTACATGGCCGGACCATTGCGACTTCAGCTTGCTAATCATTAGGGCTATGTCGGTTACTCTAGTTCTGCTGCAGATAACATAGTTACGGAATTTATCTCGCAGAGAAACTCCGAGCATAGCCCTTTCCATAGCTCGCTGAATGACTGAGTTTTCTCATACGGCCCCACGTGATCCTTCACTACAAGCGGCATGAGGAAAAAAAATTACATAGTTGAAATTTCTTAAATAATGAATACAACACTAACTACGTGTAATCAGTAGCAGAAATCACATCACATCGTAATATATATTTACATTTCTGTTACTTAGCTTGGCAATTCGCGCCGCTAGAAACTAGCTAGTTACCTCCTCTCTAACTCAATTATCTAGCAGCGACGAGGTCAATCTAATACGAGTTCTCATCAAGCGATTTAAATTAGCTTTTCGTTGAAAATCTCCACCTTACGCAATTGACGTGAAAAAGCTGCGTTTTAGGAAAGATTACCTATTAAAATTTAAATTTTTTTTTTATGGAAAATGAGTTGTTGAATTTGTTAATCAATCCGTCACGCAGCCTTCAGGAACATCTACTGCTCACTTGAGATGGTCACTCTACACGAAATGCCAATTCTCTTTTATTTCAGTAAGGGTGATAAACGAGCTTGCAGTTAACCGGATAGGAAATCACTGTCACCTAGATACACATTTACATCTCAGTGATGATTCAATTTTTCACACCTGAGGAATAAAAAGTAGGTAATCTATCTTTGATAATACTTGGATATTCAGCTTATGAACCGATTTCACCGATTGCTTTGGAAACCAATTTTTATAAAACCACGTTTTACTTAACTGAGTTCAAATATATAATTTGATCTCGGTTTTCGTCTAACCGATTTCACCAGCTCCATTTTGATCGCGTTTAGAAAAACGAAGTTTACATGAAATATCTTCACAATCTAAAACAAAAAGACGATTTATTTCGTATTTTGTGACTTCAAACAGCCTGTTTTTATGCATAGGTTACATAGGTATGCAAACAGAAAATAATACGAATTAAAAATAATTTTTGTGTTTACATAGTTGTGCAATTGACAATGACAACTCTCTAAATGCGTTTAAAAAGCTGAACGTCGAAAATTGGGCGTTCAGAATTTGAACCGCGTTTAGCATTGACTGCGTTCATTTTATGTTGATGAAATGCAAACTGTAGCATTGAACTCAGTTAAACGCTTAAACTTCGTTTTTCTTGAACTGATCGCGTTTAGTTTCAACGGTGTAATCCGCCCTAATTCAGACAGCTGCAGCGTCTACCACAGTTACATCAGACGCGTAAGTCGAGTCTCTTCTATCTTGCGCAGTTGATAGGTTCCGATTATACGTGGTCAGAATCGGCCTGGGGGAATCACGTCCTTAAAGTATTATAAATCTTTGAATCAGAAAGTTGGAACTGTGTAATTAAATAAACGTGCAATTATAAAAAGATTATTTTCACCTAACAAAAAATAAAACACATTTTGAAAATCTCAGAACGTTCGAAGCATTATATTTTTAATAAAATTTATCCTTTTACCACTTAATAACACAAACGAGGAATTCAGTTGCGTAATATTATAGTAATAAGGTAAAGAATGCACAAATTTCTTTCGTGTCAACATGTGCATTTATTGTAACAACAAAAACAACAAGTGTGTTCGGCCCCTTAATGTCTCGACTTTACTGACGTCATTCGCGAGGGCCGTAAGCTGTAACAGTTTTTATTGATGTGTTGGAGAGCCCTTAGCAATTTATTTGACGATTAAAAGTAATTGAATTGTGGGTTGTAAAAGGAAATTATTTTCTTTAACTTTTAATTCAATATGATGGAATGAAATAATTCTCTCGTACAGTTTAAAAAAATGTTTAAAAAACGCAAACATTTTTTTAAACTCAATTCATCTTATACAACAGAATAAGATTAATGTCAGGACGAGTAGGGTATAAGAGAATCGATTGCCCTATCTCGTCACATCGATTTTGTAAAAGAACGGCGGGGTTTGCCAAAAAATGTCGTGCCAAAAATATAAAGAGGGTTATCTAACTATCGTATTTTCGCCGGGTCTAAAATATACGTTGGTTGGTGACGGGGAGAAGACTCTAAGGTGCGTGGTGTCTGGTAATGCAAACATACCACGCCTGCCAAGTGTGTTTTCCAGTTAAAAACAACCTTGTTGGTTTTCGGATCGTGTGTCCAGAAAAAGACTGCATAAAGGTTCACGACATATAGTTAATGCATTATAGAAAATAGGTCCATTTGTTTAAATAAATACCTACTCTCCATTGGAGCACTACTAAGGTTGTTATTTTTTGTAAACAATATTTTTAATTGTGAATTAAAACATTTATTTAGCTTCTATAATGATTAATAATTGAATTAATTAACTAGTTTATAAATAAAATAAGGTAAAAACCTCAACATTTTAAGAGGTCTATAATCTTCATTATAAATCGACTGATTTTAATTACACATCAAAATACTTATCACCCATGAATTTAAAATTATTAATCTAATAATTATATATAAAATATACTGATTGCGCATTAAATTAACCAGGGCATATACATATTACTATAAAAGCCCAAATGGTGCAAAATCTTAGGTGAATCTTATATTACCATAATGACTTGCTAATTATCGGATTTGTGCCGTGGCCTGGTCATCCACGTTGAAGCTAAGAGGGACCCACATGTTCGGCCTGTGGCGTCAAGCTGACCCGGGGAGGTTGCTCCGAGTGGTCTTGATAACCCCACTGTGGATGCAAACTGGGGGACTGCTGGGTGTAGGAGTGTGTCGGCACCGCTAATCCTGCCCTTCGCAGCTGAGGTGGAGTCGCAGGGGAAGAGGAGTGTAGGTCCGAAGTACCCATCCTTGCCCCTGTGAGGGCGGGTATGCGTTAGGCATTCATCATCATCATCATTTCTGCCTATCACTAATTCACTGTTGAACATAGGCATCCCTCAAAGATTGCCATAACAGTTTGTAGCTCTCATTTAGGGGATTTTGCCATAGTTGCCACGCTTGGCAGGCGGATTGGCAGCCACAGTTTATTTATTGAGAAGTTCCAGGAAGATACTGTCTCATTTTCCCTCAGTCGACTTTTACGGTTGTTATGAACGCATGAGCTGAGCGAAGAATGCCGCGGCGGCAGCCGGCAAACTTCTGAGTTGGTAAAAGCCGGAAAAATTGTCTTATTTTATATAAATCCTTAAATTTATGGTAAATAGCTATTTACCATAATAATTTGGTAAATTTAAGGATTTATATATATATTTACATAGCTATGTATCACGCCTTTTTTAAAGAAAGAAGTTCTTCGAGATTAAAGTTCCTGAGGCACTACATGTGCCTTTTAAGGACTCCGTTGGCAGAATAAGTTATGAAAATTTCGTAATACCAATTTTTTTATCATAAAAATAAAAATGTTACTTCACACACATACATAAATTCTACATGCACAAACGGTCAGATCTGAAACTGTTATCTGGAAATCCAGCACGCGACCCGTGGCGTAAGTAAATTATGGCTTATCGCAAATAATCACAACCTAGTAATAATTATCCGTATACCTAGTTTTATTAATATACATACATACAGTCACGCCGGTTTCCCATATAAGGGGTAGGCAGAGACCACATCCGTAGCCCACTTTTCGCCCCCGCGGGACACGAGACGTGACGGGTGACAAATCACGTCGCCACCATTTTGGGACGTGTCAAAAAATTCTTACGCTCCATTACGTTCCCACGAGCGGTATAGTGACATCATTACATAATATGATATTATTCTGCACGAATAAAGGCTGTCCGTACAATACTTTAGTCGCCTCTTGCAAAACCTCGGCAGGAAAAAGGTAGGCGCTATTCTAATCTGTCGGACAACTATCGGTTTAGTTTTATCCATATATGCTCATTTTTATTCATGTATGTTCATCAAGTGCTTCAAAGTTTAATGGTATAAAAAATACTTTTTATTTATACATAAATACTATTTTACAATATTTCTTATGTTAAAATTTAATTCATTATATTCATAACTACTTAATATATTCATGAGAGTGCACACTGGCTTTGTATCACCTTTTTGCAATTCAAACGTCCACTATAAAAAAATAAATGCAATTTATTCTCGTAGAAGCTTCACTTGGTGAAAGAATAAATAAATAAAAAAATTTACACACCTAAGTTTTTTTCCCCGTTGAGCCGTGTGGTGGCGGCTCGTTAAAAGAATACTACCACTCCATCTCATCCAATGGATCTCGTAAAAGGCGAGTAAGGAATTAAACTGTGCACTGTGCACCCAACAGCGCATGGTGGCGATGGGCTCACTACCTATCACACCAAGTGCATTATATTGTTTTGGTGAAACGTGGATTGTGGCCGTCATCTGTTTTTGCAGTGAGTGCCCAGTCTCTGACTACCCCTTATGGGATACAGTCGTGATCTTATGTATGTATGTATGTAAGTTTTTTTCACATTTATGTAACTTTTAGATTTATCACGTGCACAGATATAAAGGAAAACTAAGTAAATAAACCTGCGTTTAAACGAATGTTAATTTAATTAATATAATGGCATGAGGACATAGCCGTGGACCAAGTTTGAAATATTTGTCATTATTATTTTATTTAGCTTTCTAATTATATATTTATTATTTTTGTAAATTACTAGCTTATACTCGCGGTAATGTCTGCTTGGATATAGCTTTTGTAAATATCCCGTGAGAACTGTTTGATTTTTCGGGACAAAAAGTATCCCATGTCCGTCTCTCTCTCGTCGCTATCTTTGTGTCAAATTTCGTCCAGATCGCTACAGCGGTTGAACCGTGAAAAGGTAACAAACAGACAGGGACAGAGAGTGTTATTTTCACTTTGTAATATTAGTATGGATAGCTTGATACATAAGCTGTTTACAAGTAGACATCCCATGCTTTTACAATAAAAACTAAGTCTACTTATTTCTACTTATTCATTAACATATTTAGTGCGTACATATAATCAGAAACATATAAGCAAACAATTATTTATTACCAGCTGATGCCCGCGACTTCGTCCTCGTAGATATAGGTTTTTTAAATAACCCGTGGGAACTTTTTGAATTTCCGGTATAAAAGTATCCTATGTTTATATATTTACTGGTGGTAGGATTCCTATGCAGGAATCCATTTAGGTAGGTACCACCCAGGGCCAGTTATTCTGCCGTGAAGCAGTAGTGTGCAAACATAACTGTGTTTCGGTTTGAAAAGCACTGTGAGCTAGCGTAATCGCTGGGCATATGAGACTTAAGAACTGATGTCTCAGGGTGGCGGGCGCAGTGTGGTGTCACACAGTAATTTTCTGGGTGACACAGCATTTGTTATGGGCAGACGTTGCACTTACCATCAGGTGAACGTTTTGCTCGTTCCGTCACTTGATAATATAAAATAAAAAAAATGTCCGTATCCGGGATGTCAGCTATCTCTGAGCGGAATTTCGTTAAGTTCGGTTCAATGATTGAGCTGTAAGTTACTCGTAATACACAGACAGAGGGACAGAGTTACTTTCGCATTTATAATATAAGTATGGATTAACCTGCTTATTTTACCAACTGAGTCATGAACGTCTATCAGGTCACTGTAACGGTTGAGGATTCTGGAGAGATGAGGAATGGCAGAGTTGACGCCCAAGATTTCGGCGGAGGCGAGGATAAAGCCGCTATAGGCTTTCGAGTAGCACTACGCATTCAGCTCGGTTGGCGCAGTGGCTAAGCATTTGCTTTCTGCGCCGCGGGTCGCGGGTTCGATTCCCGCACGGGGCAAATATTTGTGTGGCCTACAGATAGTTGTTCCGGGTCTGGGTGGTTTGTGCATGTGAAATTTATGTCTGTAAATCGTACCCACGACACAGGAGAAATCCTACTCTGGGGGGGAGGGGGGGGGGTCTCATCGTTTTTATTTAACAAAAAAAATAGGGATAGCAGTTGGGGGCAGTTTTACTTGTGACCACCTTAGATAGGAATCATCATCATCAGTTCAGCCTATCACTAGTCCACTACTGAACAAAGGCCTCCTTATAGATTGTCACAAAAAATTTTAGCTCTCATTTTGGAGGATTTTGCCATAGTTGCCAACTTCGGCAGGCGGGTTGGCAACCGCAGTTTATTTATTCAGATGTTATAGAAAGTTGCTGCTGCCATCTACTGGTTTTCATATTCCCCATGTCCACTTTTACGACACCCACGGGATAAGATGGGGTGGTGGATAGATAGGAATGTCATGTCTAAAATATGCAGACGTTTCTTAAAAATTTAAAAAAATTGTCATCATAGGTATTTATTTCCTTAGTCATTCCCTCAAAGAAAGCCAGGTGCCACAGGAATATTTTTTGCACCCGCTATAGTCTAAGCTATTGACACACTATTGCCGTGTGGCTGAAGAGAATCTACCACCCCATCTCATCCCGTGGGTGTCGTAATAGTCGACAGAGGGAAAATGAGAAATGAAGCAGCATCTTCCTGGAACATCTAGATAAATAAACTGCGGTTGCCAACCTGCCTGCCAAGCGTGGCAACTATGGGTAAAACACCCAAAATAAGAGGTAAAAGTTTTTGTGGCAACCTGTGGGGGAGGCCTATGTTCAGCAGTGGATTAGTGATAGGCTGAAATGATAATGATCATAGCCGAAGGAAGCCGAAGGATGCCGTATTCCAGGATATTCCGAACCAAAGTATTGTACAATTCGCGTTCTTAAACATGTTTCCATTGTTAATGACAACCCCTATCATCTTCGATGCCTTTTTAATAACATTTTCGAGTTGCAGAATCAAGGAAAGTTTTCTGCCAAAGTATATTCCTAGGTTTTTGACTATTCGATTACGAGTAGAACTTATCTGCTGGCACTTAGAGAGAATAAGGCTCATAGCATTGCGTTACGCCAGTCAACTACGCGGTTCACCAGCAACGTTGTAACGTTTGGTAGGCCGATTGGCATTCGCAGTACTGGAGGCTTCGCATCTTAGTCGCTGTAACCATCATCACCATACATACATCATACCAACCATCCATACCATTAGCCGTCAATCGAGAGCTATGAAGTTTTCCTGGAATTTCCTTGTCGTCATATATTACGTGATATATGACGTCAAATACGTGAAAACAGTAGCACATTATATATATAGACACATATATAGTATGAACGCCTCCACCACTTGGGTAAGACATACTAGTTTTTAACATTTTTAATAAATTCGCGCAAAGTAATTTACATATTTTTAGTGCTCAAAAACGAACGTACGTATTCAGTCAAGAACACATTTGGACTCAATTCTTTGGAGAAACGCCAATGTGATGTTTTTACTTTTATTTTTTTATCTTATAAGTTATCAGAAGTAAACTAAATTCATATACATTATAATAGTTCCAGCTTTTTCCTCCTCCAGCTGCGTCCCTCTCTAGGCTCTGTCCTCCGATTTTTAAATGAAAGAGTTTAGACAGCGATGATTCACTGCTAGTTTGCGGAATTCATGTGTCTTTAAATAATATATAAAAAGGCAGATGAAGAAGAAAATGGAGGCGGGTATGGTATAAAAATGCACACGTCTTAAACTAAGATTTTAATAACTCTTTTTTAAATTAATATGACGATTAGGACAGTGGCTAAGCGATTGGCTTCAGCACTAAAGGTGCCGATTCGATTCACTCACGGGGAAAATATTTGTAGGGTCTCTAGATAATTGCTGCGGCTCTGAGTGTATATAGGAACAAATTCTAAGAACTGTAATCGAATTGTAAGAATTGCTGTGAAAACCATCCACAGAAGAAGACTTAGTGTGGGGCAGCATTTTAATAAATCGTAATGTATTCATCGTTTTCATCGTTTCAGCCTAGTCCACTGCTGAATATAGGCCTCCCCCATAATTGCCACAAAAGTTAGTAGCTCCACGCCACGCATGGCAGGCGGGTTGGCAACCGCAGTTTATATATTCAGATGTTCCAGGAACATGCTGCTGCCCGCATCCTGGTTTTTATCTTCCCTCTGTCGACTTTTGGAGACTTTTCACCTAGGAGATGAGATGGGGTGGTAGAATCTCTTAAGTCGCCACCACACGGGACACACAATAATACTGTACTGTCCGCGTATTAACCAACATATAACATATCTACACGTATTTTAAATGGTTTAGCATAAAGATCATTTTAAAACTGAAATAAATTTGAGCGACCATGCTTGGCACATGGCAGGGTTTTAATTGCCTCGTTACTGAAAAGCTAGATTTCTAAAGAACATATTTCATCAGTCATAATCATATGTGACACTTAAGATAATACTAAAATTAATTTCGTATGAGTTAGCAACGAAGAATAGAAAGATAATTTATTTGCAGCACCAATATATAATATATTTAACAGTAATTTAGAAGTAAAAATATTATACTCAAGAAATTAATCATAAAAAAATTAAATATGTCCCAAATAAGTAATTCTTCGAAAACTGTTTCAAACACCGTTTAAAGATTAATTTATTATTTACTGTTTTAGATTTGTTTTTTTTACTGCAGATTTTTCTGCGCTGTCAAACCAGTGCTAAATTTGAAAAAAATATACGTATATTAAATTAATCTACATCGACTAAACATTATTGTATTCTCTTCTATGAAACTTCAGGAGAGCTAAGCTAACCTGATGCTAAAAGTAACTACATAGTTTGTAACCCATGGGTGCTGTAAAGCACTCGAAACGTCGGGATATAAATAGTTTAAAAATGAAACACTGTAAATTCCGTAAAATTAGTTTTATTTAATGTGTTATATTCGCGTAAACATAAGAAATCATTATACTACATAGTCCTAAATACTTCTGAAAATGTGTGAAATCATAAAACGACATGGTTCTGCTAAACCCATCAGTGGCTGGTTTGAGAAAATTGATCGCTTTCTGTGAGGCCTTCGCTGTGACACTTGGCTTAAAATACTGTGAAAGTAAGAGCATATTCAGTTATCAGAAGTAGTAACGTAATGCCGGATAAGATTCCTTCCATAAAGTTAAATGGTGTATGTTTTGGTCGTGTTTCTCATTTCAGGTTCCTGGGTCATATTATAACGGAAACACTGAAGGACGACTTAGACATAGATAGGGAGCGGAGGTCATTTTCCGAATGTGCTAATATGCTGGCCATAAGTTTTCACGCTGCACTTTAGAAGTAACTTTAATTAAACCTTTATTTAAACTTAATTTAAACCTTATTTAAACCTTACTGTAAAAGTTTTTATACCAGTGCGGTATGGGCCAGACAGACAATACATTCAATGACCTCCGTATCTATACAAATAAATAAAATAGAAGTGTCTGTTTGTAATTCAAAATAACAGTTTTTACTCAATGCTTGTGAAAGTATATACGGTACTTATAATAAAAAACTATTTTTTTAAAAAAAGTTTGTCTGTCTGTTTGTTCAGGCTAATCTCTGAAACGACTGGACCGATTTTGATGGGACTTTCACTCACAGATTGCTGATATAATTACGGATAACTAAGACTACTTTCATTTTAGAAAAGTAATTAGTGTTCCGCGCAAAAAAAATATGATTCAAATACATACATACATACATAAGATCACGACTGTATCCCATAAGGGGTAGTCAGAGACTGGGCACTCACTGCAAAAACAGATGACTGCCACAATCCACGTTTCACCAAAACAATATAATGCACTTGGTGTGATAGGTGGTGAGCCCATCGCCACCATGCGCTGTTGGGTGCACAGTGCAGTTTAATTGCTTGGCCGTGTGGTAGCGGCTCAATTAAAGAATACTGCCACTCCATCTCATCCAATGGATCTCGTAAAAGGCGAGTAAGGAATTAAACTGATTCAAATAGGGAGTATATATTATGTATATAATCGATCGTGTTTGGCTTTTTTACGCGGGTGAAACCGCAGGGCACAGCTAGCACAATATAACAACGCACTCAGGATGTTGTTGAGGCTTCCCCGTTTTTCTAGTGCTGCTGGCATGTTAGCAGAAGCGAGGGAGGACGTTTCTTTTGCATTGATGCGAAATAAATCATTAATTTCTCGAATGCGGGGAAGGACCAACAAAATCTTGAAGATGATAGGTAAAAGAGTCGATTGTAATGTCCTTGGGAGGCTCACTGAGCTGTATTTAGCGAGATCTGGTGCATTGCGGTAAAATTTTTTGGGAGCGACATTTTTTAATAATTTTTATTGTTTTATTTCATTAATTACTAACGCAATGTGGATTGTTAATACCTAAACTAAAAATTATTATAATTTTTATTTGATGCACGTAGATAGCTGTTATTAGCCTACCCTGATTAAGTGCAAATTGTAATTAAAAATAATAATTGTAAATAAAGAAAATTTAATAAAGCTGGGGAACTAAGCTTATTGATATCTTTTGTATAATTAATAATAAATATATAATAATAAAATTTCAGGATGAATCCTGAAATTGAATTATGGAACCATTAGACTACACAGGACTTATATAAAATTGAAACTTTAGTGAGTCTAATTGTGATTAACGACTTCACAGCCTAAAGTACTTTTTGCAAGCAAAAGAGGTAACAAATTATGAGCCGCCTTGTTTCAACTACGTAAATTAACCTAACCTGTAACTAATATCTTTTTACATACATACACACATAAGATCACGACTGTATCCCATAAGGGGTAGTCAGAGACTGGACACTCACTGCAAAAACAGATGACCGCCACAATCCACGTTTCACCAAAACAATATAATGCACTTGGTGTGATAGGTGGTGAGCCCATCGCCACGATGCGCTGTTGGGTGCACAGTGCAGTTTAATTGCTTGGCCGTGTGGTAGCGGCTCAATTAAAGAATACTGCCACTCCATCTCATCCAATGGATCTCGTAAAAGGCGAGTAAGGAATTAAACTGATTCAAATAGGGAGTATATATTATGTATATAATCGATCGTGTTTGGCTTTTTTACGCGGGTGAAACCGCAGGGCACAGCTAGCACAATATAACAACGCACTCAGGATGTTGTTGAGGCTTCCCCGTTTTTCTAGTGCTGCTGGCATGTTAGCAGAAGCGAGGGAGGACGTTTCTTTTGCATTGATGCGAAATAAATCATTAATTTCTCGAATGCGGGGAAGGACCAACAAAATCTTGAAGATGATAGGTAAAAGAGTCGATTGTAATGTCCTTGGGAGGCTCACTGAGCTGTATTTAGCGAGATCTGGTGCATTGCGGTAAAATTTTTTGGGAGCGACATTTTTTAATAATTTTTATTGTTTTATTTCATTAATTACTAACGCAATGTGGATTGTTAATACCTAAACTAAAAATTATTATAATTTTTATTTGATGCACGTAGATAGCTGTTATTAGCCTACCCTGATTAAGTGCAAATTGTAATTAAAAATAATAATTGTAAATAAAGAAAATTTAATAAAGCTGGGGAACTAAGCTTATTGATATCTTTTGTATAATTAATAATAAATATATAATAATAAAATTTCAGGATGAATCCTGAAATTGAATTATGGAACCATTAGACTACACAGAACTTATATAAAATTTAAACTTTAGTGAGTCTAATTGTGATTAACGACTTCACAGCCTAAAGTACTTTTTGCAAGCAAAAGAGGTAACAAATTATGAGCCGCCTTGTTTCAACTACGTAAATTAACCTAACCTGTAACTAATATCTTTTTACATACATACACACATAAGATCACGACTGTATCCCATAAGGGGTAGTCAGAGACTGGGCACTCACTGCAAAAACAGATGATTGCCAATCCACGTTTCACCAAAACAATATAATGCACTTGGTGTGCTTGGTGGTGAGCCCATTGCCTCCATGCGTTGTTGGGTGGACAGTGCAGTTGAGATGGAGTGGTAGTATTCTTTTAACGAGCCGCCAGCACACGGCTCAATATCTTTTTAAATAAAACGATGCCACACTAGAACTGTGTCGTATGTGCGTTTTACAGACATAGTTTTCCAATGCATAACATTACCAGACCCGAAAACAAACCCGCACAAATGATAGACGACATTCGAACCCAGGGCCTGCGTACGTATAATTCGGGTACTCTAACTACTGCGCCACGCGGTCGTCGTTATTGTCTTTGGATCTATTATTTATTATTAAAGAAACAGTGGAATCAGTTAAGTTGCCTCTACACGCATTATCTTCTTTCTTTATTTTATCTATATAAATAAAATGAATAATCGCGCTGTGAAAGTTTCTGAGACGCGACTAATATATACGACATCTAAACTTACTAGTAGGAGGAGACGAGACGTCCTCCTCAGACTATCCGATCTGGCCGATTACTACCCTTTTCCTTGGCGATGGTATCCTCCAAATCCTGATTTACCACGTGCTTACCGATAAAGGAAAACATCGAGATGAAACCTGCATGACTGAGGAATAAAAATTCGTAGACATCACATGAAATCCGCAACCGACACTGGAGCAGTGTGGCGGACTTTTCCCGGCACCAAAACCCTCTCAGAAATGAGGAGGAGGACTGTGCTTAGCAGTGGGAAATTGTTAGCCTGTAACTATACTTTTATTTCATATCAACGGGGTTCGAATGCCAGGAGTCAGAGCTCTGTTAAGAACTACTGAGCCACGCCGTCGTTTTTTATCATATTATAGTCATGTCATTAAAGATACATATACTTACTGTCATAAGGGGTAGGCAGAGGCCACTCACGTAGCCCACTTTTCGCCCTTGCGGGAAACGAGACGTGACGGGTGGCGAACCACGTCACCGCTATTTTGGTACGAGTAAAAAAAATCCTACTCCCCATGGCGTTCCCACGAGCAATATAGTGACAGCATTGCATATTTTGGTTTATTCTGCACAAATAAAGGCTGTCCGTACAACACCTTAGTTGCCTCTTACGATACCTCGGTAAAAGAGAGGTAGGTGCTATTTTACTCTGCCGGACACCTATCGGCTAAGTTCTAGTTTTGTAATTATTGTAAGGTATTCGCAAACAAAGGCGTTAACACACTATAAATAAAACTAAAACACGATTATTTAGTACGGTTCAAAAACCGCTCTAAATAGTTTTACGGGATGCAAGTGACCTTTATAATTATTATGATGTCAGAAGAACGATGCGTATAATGCCATCTGGTATATTCGCAAGTATGGCGAGCTGTATTTTACAAGAGTGTAATTAAGGCTTTCCATTACTAGGTCAGAGGTTACTACCTCCAGTTTCTTACTTGTTTCAAGGCGAATGGCCCACGATTAATGTTTAAACGACCTAATAGTTCTTGCCAAGATCCCATAAATTACACGGTTTTAATAAAAACCGCCGACTAAAACAAGATTATCTTTCCTCTTCCAATTTTAAAATTTCGTAAGAGGACGTCGGTCATGACTCGTTTCCCCCGGGTGCGAAAAGTGGGCTACGTGTGTGGTCTCTGCCTACCCCTTTATATGGAAAACGGTATGACTAATAAATGTATGCATTTAAGATTACAAATTAAAGTTGCTGTGAAACTAAGAATCGCGAAGAGCTCATATCAAAGTGCACCTGAATTACCAAGTACCAAAAGCACTTCCTTTCTGTTATTGCGATACCAAGTTTTAAGAGCACTTTCCATTTCACTTCCAGAAACGCTAAATTCATCAAGTGTTTAAAATGTTTAAATTAAGTAATACGTAAACTGCTAAAATGATCTCCGTTCTATGAAAGATTTCTCAAGAACTAAAGATGCGTTACTAACAATCTAAGATTCATTCAGTCTTGTCTTTATTCAGTTTCAATGCAGACTCAATTGGTTGGTTTAAAAAAAATGATACCGTTTTAGGATTTATCCTCTATTATGACCGATCACAGCTACTGGTTATTCGTTTATTTATTTATTTATTCTTTATTATTGGCAGCTTAAGTTAAGGGCTGCAATGAGCGGACTTAATTCCTAGTTAAATGGTAATGCTCAACCCTTTTTCATGGTGAAAAGTAGATGGCAGGTGTTAACCAAAGAATAAAAAAACTCATAAATACATATGGAATACACAATTTATATAAAAGAAATAAATTAATATACATATAAATACATACAAAATATTATTTGAATATATAAATATGCATTCAAATACAATACAACAACTAAAAAAAAACCGAAAACAAGATAAGCCGAATATTGTCAATGATTCTGTAGATAATAATTAAGAAATAATATCCTATTTAGAGCTATTTTGATGTTGTCGTGTAGGACGTTCCAGAAGTGTGCAGCTTGTAACAGTAAAAGACGAATTATAGTCAGGCCCCTGGCTTTTGAAACTTAATACGTAATGTCTTTCTGGCTGATTTTGACCACGGCGACAACTTTCGAATATTGTCGGAAGCTATCAACTGCACAGGAGATATTATAATGAATTTACTCGTTCCAACCTACCCGCGCCCGATGTAACGCTGAAGCGATAAGATTGGATGTAGGCTAGAATGCAGTGTCAGAAACACGGGGACAATCATAATACAACCATACCCGAAAACCGATAATTTGTGTTTTAGCACAAATTATGGCTCCGGCTGGGATTCGAACCCAGGACCCGAGACGTAGAAGTCAGGTACACTGACCACTAGGCCACGCTATCGTCAAAAGTAAATGGACCGATGACAGACAGCAACACCGTCTATGAGGGGATGGTGCAGTACTGCGATCGCCAATCCGCCTGCCAAGCGTGGTGAGGCAAAGCCCCAGTAGGCCTTTAGAATAATATGGGCCTATATACCTTCGTCGTTTCAGCCTATCAATAGTCCACTGCTGAACATAGGCCTCCCCCAAAGATTGCCACAAAAATTTGTAGCTCTCGTTTCGGGGGGATTTTGCCATAGTTGCCACGCTTGGCAGACGGGTTGGCAACCGCAGTTTATTTATTTAGATGTTCGAGCAAGATGCTGCTGTCCATCTCCTGGTTTTCATTTTCCCTCTGTCGACTTTGACGACACCCACGGGATGAGATGGGGTGGTAGATTCTCTTAGGCCGCTAACACACGGCACTATATACCATACGCGTAGTATAATAAATAAAAATAAAATGCGTGATCACACAAATACGCATGCTTATGCACACACAAACATATTTAAGCGTGGCATCATCAAAATGTGTTTATATTTTTACTAACATTTTTTGCTATTGTTATTTGTGGCTATATAATTTTAGGTAATCTAACGACATATTTCCGTCATTGGTTAACATTCCTTCATGCAAATTAATTTTTTATGTTACCTATTGATTGCCTTAAAAATTAATAGCTTATAGTAAAACGTCATCGCGGTCAGAGTTTCATGGAGATCAGTGGCGCCGATAAAAAAACAGCAGCGGGAACATTGCCGGAGCACTGTACTTAGTCCCGTGCCTTTTCTTTGCTGCGATTTAATAAGTATTTTTATTTTCTGATTCTTATCGCACAGTGATGTGTAGTAGCTTCGTGCGAAACTTGTTTCTTTCTTTTTGTTAACGATGGTTATCTGGTAATTTTTAAGTATGTCCTACAGAAATCAGAAGTAACAGGAATAGAATCAGAATAACAGAAAAATTTAATGATGCACTCGTACATGCATATCAATTAAAATAATTGCATATTTACTGGTCTAGGTAGGTACCATCCCAGGGCCAGTTATTCTGTCGTGAAGCAGTAGTAGTAGTAGTAGCAGTAGTAGTAGTAGTGCAAACATTACTGTGTTTCGGTCTGAAGGGCACTGAGAGCTAGAGAGTACTGTAGCCAGGGTGACGGACGCAGTGTGGCATGAATATGGCACCAAGAAATTTTCTGGGTGTCACAGCATTTGACGTTGGCAGACGCTGCACTTACCATCAGATGACGGTTTTGCTCGTTTCGTCACTTTATGAAATGGAAAAATACCATTATCTTAAATGAAAAGTAACTTAAAAGTATGTAATAAATATTTCACTAGCCATGTTTAATCCAAATTCAAGGAAATGTCACACAATTTCATGCCGGACTATTTTTGCGGTTAATTTAGGGTGACAATACACTAACTGCAAAAGAATTTCAAAGAAACATTTATTTTACATTATTAAAAAAAAAATGTTTAATTTGAACACAATTATGTATTTTGTGGGTGAATTGGCGATCGTAGTAAAAGACGTCTATACCCTTTTCACTTTTCACTTTTCACACACAGCCGAGAGACAAAAGGTAAACAAAGAGCCTTTTACTCGTAATGCTATCAAAATTATAGATTACATTTAGTGCGAATATTTTCTATCGTTCCATCAAGTTATATCCGCCATCTTTACTTTCCATCAATTTGTTGATTATGAGAGTATTGTTTCATTCTTGTTATTTATCATCATCATCATCATCATCAATTCAGCCTACACCTAGTCCACTGCTGAACTAAAGCCTCCTTCATAGAATTCCACAAAAGTTTGTAGCACTAATTTGGGGGTTGATTTTGCCATAGTTGCCACGCTTGTCAGGGGGGTTGGCAACCGCATTTTATTTATTCAGATGTTCCAGAAAGATGTTGCTAACCATCTCCTGTTTTTTTTCCCTCTGTCGACTTTTACGCCACCCATGGGACGAGATGGGGATGGGCATGGATTCTCTTATCATAATTTGTTTATTTGTCATAATTTTGTTTAATTCTTGTTATTCCATTGTATTTTATATTGAGTTTCATGTTGTGTTACGTTTTAGGTTATCTATCCCTAGTCTATTTATCGTTATTTTGAAGCTTTAGTTAGACAAACATTGTTTTCTATGTTTATATTTCTCAATCTGGAACGTCCTGGATATTTGACGTTTATACCGCCACCTGTCGGACGCCATGTGTATTATCTGGCAGTTTCCTTAGTCGACTTTCACTGACGATATTGAATTAGATATATTAATATTAATTATTATAATTAACTGTTTATACCTCGGGTTCTTAAGTACCTACTTGGCAATTATTTTGGCAGAGATTTGATAACACATCAAACAGGACTTCTCCTAGATAGTTACGACCACAGGGCCAGTTATTCTAACGCGCAGCAGTAGTGTGCCAACATTACTGTGTTTCGGTGTAAAGGGTACTGAGAGCTAGTGTAATCACTAGGCATATGAGACTTAACAACTGATGTCTCGGGATGACGGGCGCAGTCACACAGAAATGTTCTGGGTGACACGGCATTTGTTATAGGCAGACGTTGCACTTACCATCAGGTGAACGTTTTGAAAAAATGAAAGTCTGAAATAAAGCGTGAACTATATATACACATTTACGTAATATATACAAAACAGTTCACAAAATACTTGCTGTATCCACACAATTCTTATTTCAGTGACGCACTTGAGCCTTTTTAGATCCAGACTATCACCTTAAACAAAGTTTTCCTTATTGAACGCGTCATAAATCGATATCCGTTAATTATGAGAACTCTGTCGCTAATGAATCACGGGTGAATGAATTTATTCATTACGGCTATCGATCCATGTTTAGTGAATAGCACTATAAATTAATTGCCATTCTAATAGGCAGAAAACAATTATACAGATAAGTACTCGTACAAGCCCAAATAAAAGTTAATAATCAGATCTGAAAGATATATGTGTAGGAGCTTGCAGTACTTTTGGCGCCGGCTAGAGAATCACAGTTTTTTATTGAATGTTGTTATTCTTGTTTGGATTTCGAGTTCTGAAGTTGCGATCATTTATTATGTAGAAAGTGCCTGTAGATGTGTAAAGTTATTGGAAAACTGAATTAAATAACAGAGGTCAAGCTTACCTGGGGAACCTATAGTTAAAATAAACTATATATGGACCGCGTGACTTAGGGGTCAGAGCATTTATGCAAAAATACAAATGATTGGTTTTCGTACTGGCGGTCTACTGTGTAGCTCTGGTTGGTTTCGTGATCGGTTTCATTTGATCTCATTTACCAATGAATGAGCTTCATACGCAAAAATATTTTTTTTTATGGTATAAAGTGATGAAATGAGCAAAACGTTCACCTGATGGTTAGTGCAACGTCTGCCTATAACAAATGCTATATCACGCCGAAAATTTCTGTGTGACATCACCCTGAGACATAAGTTCTAAAGTCTCATATGCCTAGTGATTACGCTAGCTCACAGTGCTCTTCAAAAACACAGTAATGTTTGCACACTACTGCTTCACGGCAGGCCCTGGTGGTTTATATGGAGAAGGAACGCAAAGGGCTTATATTTATATATACTTTGCCGATAGGTGTCCGGCAGAGGAGCAGTATGTATGCATATCTAACTCATACTTAGTTGTAGGGTTATTATAGCCATGTAATATAAGCATAAAAACAAAATTAAAATTTCTTAATTATATTTTTGTTCTTGTTTTTAATAGGCACTCGCTCTGCAGTGCATAGGAATACTACCATCAATGTTTAATATTCATTATATTGCAGTTTCATTAGTATTAACGCAAACACAGACGTCATCATCTCTTTCAAGAATCAGATGCAGTGTCAGAGATACGGGGCAATCGTAACATATTCAGACCCGAAATACAATATGTGTACCGCATAAATATTGTCCTGATTGGAACCCAAAACTAATATCTGCCAATCAGTAGGCAATTATAGTGAAAGTAGCAGACTAAAAATGTCACACTGCTGAGCAAAAGTCTCTTCTCATTTCTGTGAGGGTTTTGGAACCAGGAAGAGTCCACCACGCTGCTCCATTGCGGGTGGGTCAATGCAAGACCTGCTGCAGGTCAATGGTCTATGCAAGATCCGGGTCACGGGTCATGCAAGTTTCCTCACGATATTTTCCGTCGAAGTTGAGCACGTGGTAATTCAGTAGTAAAAACTGCAAAACAATGTTAGAGCTGCCTGCCTCGGGAATTGAACTCACGTCACTCGCGCACCTTGAAATTTAAGGCGTGGCCATTGAGCTACCACGTCTCTGTATCCAAGGTAATTATTCTGATCTCAAAATCTTGCCGTCATAAAACTCGTAAGTAAAAAAATCTTACAATAACTTATACAGTTTATGGTAAGCTAGCTGATACCGGGTGATGAACTTCGTTCGCGTGGATTTGGGTTTTTTAAATATTTCGTCGGAACTGTTTGATTTTCCAGGATAAAAAGTAAAATCCTATGTCCGTCTCCAGTATGGAAGCTATCTCTGTGTCAAATTTCATCAAGCTGTTGAGCCCTGAAAAGGTAACAAACAGACACAGGGACAGAGAGAGTTACTTTCGCATTTATAATATTAGTATGGATTACTAGTATAACAAAATCTTTTGATTCACTTCATTCTTCTAAATAAAAATAGTATTTGAACAATATTTTTAATATTTATTTTATGGCCCAACATTAACCTTATCACGCAGTCTTGACCCAAAAGTGGGCTGCATCATAATATCGAAATACGCAAAGTAAATAGCCGTTTGATGTTCGTCCCAATGCAGCCGTTATTATTTCAGTAATCTCAAAATAATATCACTGAGCCATTTGCCAAAGCAAATCCCTTCTGATCTTGTTATTGCAACTGTCGAGACTATAGTTACTAGTAAAGGAAATAAATCAAATCAAAATAAGCACGCCTATGCGGTATTGATGAAGCCAAACAAAGTATATCGCCTAAATAAGTACATAGCCGTTAGGTGTCCGGCAAAGTGAAATAACACCTACAAGTAACTCTTTCCTACCGAGGTGTCGTGCAATGGGCGCGTGTTTGTAAGTTTTACTGTGTTTTGGTTTGAAATGCACTGATGATGATTTTCTCAAATCGTATGTTATCATCCCAGAACAATAAATTATAATTTGTGAAATAAGCACTTTATTAGTAAGAGATAAATCGGTATTTGCAAATACAATTTTATTTAATGTCGCATAATATGAACATTAATGAATTTGTGTTAATCGAAAAATAAATTGAACATATACTACGAGTTAGCATAAAAGGTTAAAACTGTTCATATTTATATTTTAGATTATGAATTTATTAAACGTAAAAGATAATTCCAATAAAAGTCATCATCATCATTTCAGCCTATTACTAGTCCACTGCTGAAGGCCTCCCCCATAGATTCCTACTGAAGTTTGTAACTCGCATTTTGGGGGGATTTTGCCATAGTTGCCACGCTTGGCAGATGGGTTGGCAACCGCAGTTTATTTATTCAGATGTTCCAGGAAGATGCTGCTGCCCATCTCCTGGTTTTAATGTTCGCTCTGCCGACTTTTACGACACCCACGGGATGAGATGGGGTGGTAAATACTCTTAAGCCGCTATCACACGGCCAATAAAAGTCGTTTCGGTTTAATTTTTAACGTAAATACGTATTACAGCAAGCATATCTCAGTACAATATACGAGTATAAGACATAATCATTTTAATCGTAATCATTTGCATCCCAGCCGGTTAAATGCCGACAACCTTTCCATAATTACTTCCGAAAGAGCCGGTTTCTTTACATTTTTTTTTAAATAGATCAATCATAAAATAGAGAACAGAATTTTAATTACTGAAAGATAAACCACAATGGGTTTAAAATCGATCTCCAGTATCGCTGAGGCTTACCTTATAACTCTCATTTTTACTTCACGCTTGGTATACATTTTATACACCCTCATATCGCGTATCCGAATTCGAAACCCATATCTTTTTATAATTTTCGTCGCGATAGCTGATTTTAAATAAATTTACTCATTACTACATTTAAATTGAAATAAACTTACTAAATAATATGGTAGTGACGAATAATACCGTGGATATACTAAAGTATTCATTAAACGAATTATCTTAGTCGAGTTTTAGCTGATGATATGATCTAGCTATTTAGGTTAGAATACTCTAGAGTAACCGATATAGCTCTAAGGATTATCAAGCTGAAGTGGCGATGGGCCAGCCATGTAGCTCGTAGAACCGATAACCGTTGAGGAAGAAAGGTTCTCGAGTTACAACGTCGTAACGGAAAACGCAGTGTAGGGGGATCCTCGCTAGATAAAGCGACGGCCTGCAAGGTTTTGCGGGAAGTTGATAGATGCAGGTGGCCCAGGATCGTGTTTTGTAGCAATTTATGGGGGAGGCCTATGTTTAGCAGTAGATTTGTGATGGACTGAAATGATGATGGTGATTCAAAACTCACATGCTGACATACTATGAAGTCTGTACTATACTGTGCAGTTTCATACTATACAAAATACCCTTCTTACCAAGTAAATGTAAAAAATATAAGAAAAGCCTTAAGAATATCTTTTGAAATCGCCTATGAGTGAATATAACATACAATGCGCCAGACTTACGATTACACGAGAACGATCCCATAGAATCTGTCCGATTCGAACTATTGTGACGTTTTCAAAAGACGTTTTTCAAAAGGACGTGACCCGTACTAGATTAAATTGCGAGCCTCAAATAGATTTTAGTTTAAGATATTGTGAACATTTTATTTGGTAGATGTATTTTACTTTTCGTTGATAACATTTCTGATTAAATATGTACTATATAACTCTCAAATGATAAGCAGTTTGGAGTATTCATTGGTAGGATTTCTATACACTCCGGTGCATTATTGCGCAATTTCTATGAAGGAACCACCCCATGCCAGTTATTCTGCCGTGAAGCAGTCGTCGTCGTTTCAGCCTATCAATAGTCCACTGCTGAACATAGGCCTCCCTCATAGATTGCCACAAAAGTTTGTAGCTCTCGTTTTGGGGGGATTTTGCCATATTTGCCACGCTTGGCAGACGGGTTGGCAACCGCAGTTTATTTATTCAGATGTTCCAGCAAGATGCTGCTGCCCATCTCCTGGTTTTCATTTTCCCTCTGTCGACTTTTACGACACCCACGGGATGAGATGGGGTGGTAGATTCTCTTAGGCCGCTACCACACGGCCAAGCAGTAGTGTGCAAACATTGCTGTGTTTCCGTTTAAAGGACACTGAGAGCTAGTTTATTCATTGGGCATATGAGACTTAAGAACTGATATCTCACGATGACGGGCGTAGTGTGGTGTCACACAGAAATATGCTGGGTGTAATAGTATTTGTTAGACTTTGCACTTACCATAAGGTGAACTTTTAGCTTATTTCGTCCCTCTATCCAATAAAAAAAATCATTCAATATGCCCACGGTTTTGTATCTCTATCAAAACCAATATTTTTGCAAGTAACTAACTGATTTTTAGATCTTAGACGAACTGTTACTGTCACAGTGACAATATTTCACACCACACCCTGTCATTTCAAAATTATGAATAACTAGCGACCCTAGAAACTAACTAGAAACCCGCGACTACGTCCACGTGTATTTACATAGCCGACTCCATAGTTTCTAATCCGTTTTTCCACGCTATGTAAAACACGAGAAAATTGTAATTTCCTTCAGTGTCGACGATTCGGTTTTTTTGATTGTTGAATACAGACATGTAATAAATATATTGTAGATTGTAGATTGCAGATTGCAACGGGCCGGTTTCCGCAACGCCACGTCTAGCGCGTATTTTGCGTGTAGGCAGGAACGTTGTGCTACTCGAGCCAACCAAGCTCCTCCAGAAATCGCAGCAGGCCCTTGATGTTCCCCGCGACCTCAGGGAGCGGTCTCGGCGAGCCGAGATGCTTGACCCGGTATAAGGCGACCGCAGTCCAGTAGGACATGGGCCGCCGTTTCGTCTGTCTCCATACAGGGGCTGTACCACAAAGGGCTGTCTGTAACACCTAAATTAAACAGATGTTTGTTAAATGATCCATGGCCAGTTATAGCACTACTGATCGTTCTGATTTGGGGTTTATTCAGACGAAGTAGCGCCTTGGAGATGCGACTGTTGATAACGGGCAAAGCTGTCTTTGCCTGTCTTCACTCTTGGTGATTCGCCCAGATTGTACATGTTGGTTCCTAGTGCGCTTACAGACTAGCGAGCGAACATACCTGAGGGGAAGTGGCAGTATAGGTTCTGGACCCACAGCACACTGGTTAGAGCCTCCTCGAGCAAGTTCGTCGGCCGCGTCGTTGCCCCTAGATCCGCTGTGTCCTTTAATCCATTGTAAGGTTATTTCATTGAGTCAATTCAATACCTCATTTAATTTCTGGTAGCATTCGTAGATGAGCCCTGAATTCATAACATTGCTATTGAGGGCCAGTAGTACCGCCATGCTGTCGGAGAGTATTCGGATGGAATAGTCTTTTACCTTCCTTTCAGCTATAGCCGATGATGCGTAAATATGCCCATACACTCTGCCTGAAACACTGTATTGGGAGCACTGAGTGGTGTGCTTATTTGTATATTTAGGTCCTCTGAAAAAGTTCCAGAGCCTGTACCTGACCCGGTTTCGGAACCATCTGTGAAGATTCTAAGTTCCCTGGGGTTTAGTCCTTCAGTACGATAGTCCTCGTGTAATTGTATTTTGTACTTCTTGTCGAATACAAATTGCTTTGGGATCCTATCATACACAGCCTGTAGAACGGACATTTCTGCAAACAGTTCTGTAAGTATATTGGTATGTGGGATCTTGTTATTACTCCAGAGATTTAGTGTTTTGAGCCTTATGGCTGCCAAGGCTTGTAGGATGTGTAGGTGCAGCGGTGGCAGGTCCAGCATGGCTTCTAGGGCCACTGTGGGAGTAGTCCTCATGCATCATGCATTGTTGATAGCAGTAGTTAATCTTGTTCTTGGCCACCAAACTACTGCACCGTATGTAATCATTGGGCGAATAATCATCTTGTGTAGCCACAGGATGATTTTCGGTGACAAGTCCCAGCGATTACCAATCATCCTTTTGCATTGCCAAAAGGTGATAGTCGCTTTTTTGATTTTGTTTTCAATGTGATTGTTCCAGTTTAGTTTGCTGTCCAGTATGATGCCTAGGTATTTTACCTCTGATGACAGCCGTAGTTCGGTACCGAATAAACTGGGAAGATGATATTTATTCAGTACCCGTTTGTGGGTGAACATTATCAGTTCAGTTTTGTTTGGGTTGACTGTTAGGTCGTATTCCTTGCATCAGCGTTCTACTACTCGTATAAGTAGCGCCGCCTGTGCAAGGTCACAGACTATACTAGCTTGTTTTCCTGAGTAGTATTGCTAGATCGTCTGCGTACCCTATTGTGTAGAAATGGTTTACATTTAGTTTTGTGATGAGGTCGTTGATGACTAGGTTCCACAGAAGCGGTGACAACACACCTCCCTGTGGACAACCTTTCGCTATTTTAACTATTTGACTCTCACCTGCGATGCCGCACTATATGTTTGCTTAGTGCGTTTATAATCCAGTTCGTTAAGGTTGGCTCCACATCATGTTTGACGAGGGCATTACCTATGCTGGTGAAGTTGGTTTTGTCAAAGGCTCCTTCTATACCAATGAAGGTTCTTAGACAGATGTTTTTCTGATTAAGGGCTAACTCGATCTGGGTGACTACCCGGTGGAGTGCCGATTCTGTTGATTAACCTGAGCTATAAGCATGCTGATTGCTATGCAACGGTTTGTATAATAGTGCCTTTCCCCTCAGCTCTCTTTCACATACCTTTTCCAAAGCTTTCAGCATAAAGGATGTGAGGCTGATAGGTCTGAAGGATTTGGCATTTGTATAGTCACTTTTAACCGGTTTGGGGATGAAGATTACTTTCACTGCCCTCCAGATTTTTGGGACGTATCTATGCGCTAGGCATGCTGTCTTAATTACGGCAAGTACCTTTATAATCAGTGCCCCCCCCCCCCACTGAAGAAAAGCAGGGAAGATACCATCAGGTCCTGCCGCTTTGTAAGGTTGGAAACTGCTTATGGCCCATTGTAGTTTTTCAACTGTAACCACATGTTGGGCGTATTTCCAGTCTTGGTCACTAGGAATTATGTTTTCCTCTTGCCAGTCTACTTCCTGAACCAGTCTGCATCCTGGAAAATGTGTTCTGTGTGTTCTAGCACAATCCCCCACCAGTATTGCTTGCTAGATTTCTTTACGGCGTCAGTTTCTGGACATGCATTGTGGTAGCTTTCTATCAGAATATCTGTTAGAACCGTTACCTGTTCTTCTATTTTGTATGTATTCTCCAATGTAATAACTATATTATAGAAATATTAGTGTAGTATTTAAAAAAACTGTAGCGACATCGTCGAATTCGTTCTCCACAAACCTTTTTAAACAAAAAAGTTTTAAGGGACTTTTTGTCGCGATTTAAACAAAATCATGCTCTAGTATCTATCCCTTAATGTTCCCACCATTTTATCAACTGCAGAATATTATAGGAGGATGATAAGAAAACAGATGGAATTTACTTTAAGAGAGGGACAGCTAACCCAAAATTACGTCGAGACCGCGGCCGTTGTCCAGTAGTCCGCCCCAATGCCTCCAAGGTAAGATTTAGAAAGCTAAATTGTTCCATTTTTAAGAAAGCTAACGACCGCAATACTAAAACTGTAGTTGTAACGCACATTGTGTGGACGAGAAAAGAAACCCAGTTACCCAATCCGAATTTGTAAGTCAGTGGTGAAATAAAGGTTAATATTTTTTATCAGGTTTATTATAAAACCTGCAGTGATAAAATGTACCCAGCGTTTTGGCGCTTTACCACGTGGAGGGACTTTATCATGATTTAGTTATACGATTTAATGGCTGTGAGTATTGCATGATTTTTAAGCAAAGGACTACAGTTTTTTTTTATTATCACAACACGAAAGCCTTGGTAGGTCAGTAGCGTTCATCGTATCAGTGTAAATAGTAACCGCGTTTATAACTTTACAGTAAAAAGAAATATCATAAAGAAATCTTTAAAAAAAGTTTATCGCATGAATTGGCTATGCTTAGTGCTATTGTTATTTCATTATTGATATTTCATTAGCCAATACGTAATCAAAAATATTTACTCACCTGCGCATAAGTTTACTAAGTCGGTACAATGTCGATAAATCTAAAACTATAGAATTCAACACATTTTTAAGATTTTTATACTGAAGTTACATCAACTACCTACATGTCTTCAACTTTACAGCAGTTATGTTTACGTCTTGACAGTCGCTTTTTATTACATTTCTATCGTGATTATTCACAGTAGAAATGAAGGTCCTTTGAGGTCGCAGAGGTTACTGGCTGTTATTACGAATAAAGACTTTTTAAATATTAAATAGCAGCTTGAACTTTATTTATATGTTTATTTATTTGTGTCGTATGCATTAATTTACCAACCATCTGATTGCAATGAAACCTTGGTGATTTGTTACGCGTAAGTGTATCGCATAATTATTCGTCTCATAATTATGCGTTCGCGTATCGTTTATCTTATTGGTTTGAAATAAAATCATAATCTTTTATTTATTTTGTGCACGTAAATGTGTCTGGCTTGTATATACATACTCGTATGATGTACACATACATTGTATATACATTGAAGTAGTCACTCAAATAATAAAATTGGAAGAGGTATTGCAACGTATGCCGGTCATTAGCTTTTTAAAAAATAAATTAAAACTTTGACTTTAGTTTTTTTGACAATACAAATCGAGCTCAATTAAAATTTTGCGTATAACTAGCTGTGCCTATGTAAAAAAACCCGACATGATTGTGCCCTAAGGCATGTTACCGCGCTTACCTGAGATTTCAAAATTCGACATATCTCAGTAAGGTTTTGGTAAAGTTTTGTTGCCCAAATCTTTTCTCAATGAATGGGCTGTCTTAAGCAAATACAATTTTTTAAATTGGATTAGTATTTTCCGAGGTTAGCGCGTTCAAACATACAAACTCACCAGCTTCACTGTAGTAGTAAAATTCATTTAGAATTAAGATCGTTGAATTTAAAAATAGAACTAAAAAGTGATGAATGCTGGACGTATTACTTAGAATAGCTACGGATCGATATTTACGTCTTTCTTTAGACGGACGATTTTATATTAATTATTCATGTACGGCTTCTGTCTAGCATCTTGGCAGTTAAAATAAAAATAAAAAAAACTAGCATTGACTTCATAGCTATAGACTATCCATATAACATTAACATTACATATTGAATCTCAACATGTTCTTTGAGTGTGATAAAGAATCTGTTGACAATTCAGTACAATATTTATGGTACAAAACACTGTGTTTCTATGTAAAGGGCACTGATGGCCGGTATACCGGCTAGCAGCTGAAAGAAACGATAATCAGGGTTGCAATAAAGGTTCTCCAGTGGAGTGTATTTGTATTGTAGTGTGTGCTGAAGGACGACTCTTCCTTAAATCGACGGATGGGTTAGGAAGGTGCTTTGTGGTAATCAAAAAGGTAGCCCACCTTTTGGATTTTCAACAGTGAATTAACGATAGGCTGCAATGATGATAATGTGAGTGTAGAGCTAAATAGTTATCGAAAGTGGAACTGTGAAGAACTGTCCCAAATCAGGATACAATGTGGTTTCACAAACGGAATTAAATAAAATATTCTGCCTACACCGAGATAATACACAGAAATTAATATAATCGTATATACGAACAAAAAATACATACACAAAAAATCATAAACTGTGTTTTTAAATATATATATAAATATATATTTAAATAACCTTGAGCCATCTGTTCTTAATTCATAAAGTATCAGGAAAAATAAGTATACATTAGTAAAAATAACAGCCTTTAAATGTCCCACTGCTGAGCACAGGCCTCCTCTCATTTTTGAGAGGGTTTTGGAGCTGGAAAATGTCCGCCACGCTGCTTCAATGCGGGTTGGCGGACTTCACATATCCTCGAAATATTTCTATTCCTCGGAGATGCAGGTTTCCTCAAGATGTTTTACTTCACAGCTGAGCACGTGGTAAATCAGTATCCTACCTGACTGGTGCCTTCTATATTGTACAGAATTAGCGGTTAAGGTATCATTATAAGTTTTGCGGAGTCGAGACGGCGTAAGAGAACTGTCAACACCATCTCATTCCGTGGCTAATAAAAATAAGTCTCGTTTAAAATTATCTAAGAGAATAGCAAAAACGTGTCATGGTCTACGACAGATGACGGAGGAACTTATTCATTATTAAAAATACTGATGAGGCCAGTTATTCTGCCGTGAAGCAGTAGTGTGCAAAAATTACTGTGTTTCGGTTTGAAGGGCACTGAGAGCTAGCGTAACCACTGGGCATGTGAGACTTAAGAACTGACGTCTCGGGGGACGGGCGCAGTGTGGTGCCACACAGAAATATTCTGGATGACACAGCATTTTTTATGGGAATAAGCTGCACTTAACATCAGGTGAACGCTTTGCTCGTCTCGTCCCTTTCTACAATAAAAAAAAATCGTTCATCTGGTAATAAGTGCAACGTCTGCCCATAACAAATGTTGTGCCACCCAGAACATTTCTGTAGCACCACCATACACCATACTATAGTCACCCTGAGACATCAGTTCTTAAGTCCCATATATCCAGAAATTAAACTAGCTATCCGTACCGATCAGTCTGAAACAAAGCAGTGTTTGCTTGACGGCAGAATAACTGGCGCGGCCGTGGCCGGCGTAGACGAATTTCTGTCTAAGAATTCTTCTACCAGTGTCATGTATATCAGATCTAAATAATACAGACCCGTGATGGGGTGCAGCATTTTAGCTAGATGAATTTAGAGAAGTAAACCATGGTGTTTTTAAAAACCATTAAAATATCGACCAGCGATAACAATCTAGCACAAGAACCTGTTAAAATTAAGCTTAATTTTAACATTGTAAGCAATAAAAAGTATAAAGAAAAAGACTTATCAAAGACTCTAATAATCCCATCGCAACATCACTGAGTGATATTCAGTGGAAGCGCTATTAACATTTATTTAGTGACACTGTCAACTCACATTTTCCGATGGGCGAGGGTTGCCATTTAAACATTAATATACCATTTGAAATTTATCTTATTATTACAGTTTTTTAGAGGTATATACATATATAGAGTCACGCTTCGTTCCCATTGGGTAGGCAGAGACCACATCTTTTCACTTGCAACGATCCTGACACAAATCTTTCGTTAGTGCTTTTATACAAGTTCATCGGTTGCGGGTGCTTTTGGAGAGATACTGACTTCGATCTCATCGTGATACGTTCGCCAACGTCGACCCTTATCGGCTGGCCCATTCACACTCGCCTAATAAATCTGTTTCGTCAATTGTCTATACATCTTTTTCTCTTTCTTTGTCACTACATCTTCTAAGACGCCGCAACGTTCCCTTATCACGCTGTTCTACACTTTGTCCATCAAAGTTACTCCAGCTATACTTCTCAAAATTTTCATTTCCATAACATTAATCTTACTTTCATGCTTCTTTTGCTAGACCCAACATTCACTTCCATACATAAGTTTGGAGACCAGTACTCCTCTTTAGTATGTCTACACATAAAGTTATGCTGGGCCCCAGATACATGATTTCATGTCAAAACTCTTCGCTCAATATCATAGTCGTATTTTTCATCTCTCTAAAATTTTGAACCCAATTGAACAAACTCTTTCACTTCTTCCACTTTTTCTCCTTTAATCAGAACTCTGAAATCCGTCATACTTTCTTCTTTTCAAAGATCATTAGTTTCGTTTTATCTACATTAATTTGATTTTTGCGCTTTGTAGAGCATTATAAGCATAATATTAACAGTTTCATTCATCACTGGTGGTAGGATTCCTATGCAAGAATCCGTCTAGGTAGGTAGCACCCCAGGGTCAGTTATTCTGTCGTGAAGCAGTAGTGTGCAAACATTACTGTGTTTCGGTTTGAAGGGCACTGTGAACTAGCGTAATCACTGAGCGTATGAGACTTAAGAACTTATGTCTCAGGGTGACGGGCATGTGACACCACACCGTGCCCATCCCGGGCACAGTGTGGTGTCACACAGAAATTTCCTGGTAGACACAGCATTCGTTATGGGCAGACGTTGCACTTACCACCAGGTGAACGTTTTGCTCGTTTCATCACTTTATGGAATAAAATAAAAAATAAAAAATCACTTTCTTAATCAAAACCTTTGCATACAGTTGTTGACGATGCTGAGCAAGAAAATGCCTCGGTAGTTTTTGTAGTCTTGCTGCGACTCCTTTCCTTGTTTAGCAGTACAGTGGTGGCCTTGCACGAGTTTCCTGGTACGTTGCTGCTCCTCCAGCAAAGGTTGAATAGGCGAAACAGCTGACTATACAGACAGCTGACCACGCCCTGTCCGGGTGAACTTGTTGCTCATTCTGTCACTTATATAAACACTATATAAAAATTGGCTGTTGTTAAATCTTTGTAGTTATATTTCATAAATCGGAGTTTCAACATGTGATGTTTCATCTTAATACTCGTATTATTTCCAACGCCAGGTATGGTTTTTACACTATCCCTTTAGAAATCGGCGACTGACAACCATAGCACGAACGCCAACGTACTTAAAAAGATAAATATTATCTTGATAGACTTTTCCGCTTGATATCTATCAATACTTTTTGTATAATATAATACACAATGTATTATTTTATTCATAAATGTTAAACGTGATGAATAATGTTCCATGTGGGCGTTATCGTTGCCGTGTGGTAGCGGCTTAAGAGAATCTACCACCCCATCTCATCCCGTGGGTGTCGTAAAAGTCGACAGAGGGGAAATGAAAACCAGGAGATGGGCAGCAACATCTTCCTGGAACATCTTAATAAATAAACTGCGGTTGTCAACCCGCCTGCCACGTGTGGCAACTATGGCAAAATCCTCTAAAATGAGAGCTACTAACTTTTTAGGCAATCTATGAGGGATCAATTTCACAATTTCTCAAGTTCAGCAGTGGACTAGTGATCGGCTGAAATGATGATGATAATGATGGTATCGTGGATTACACGGGGGTGAGTGCTCTATCTATAAATATGCACGAAATAACATAACATCTCTAAGTTCCAATATAATAAACACGTCACTGACGTCATGCAGAGGTGACAGGAGAATTTAACTGTCACATTAATATTTTAAGCGAAAATATACCTTGCAGTTATGTGATGTGCAAATGATATTCAGCCTAAAGGGGGTAAAGGAATTTCATCGTGGACTATACAAGAGGTTGTAGCGTATACTAGCACATCACGTTTTGCACGTAATCGACTTCTAAAGAAACATTTAACAGTTCCAATCCTACGTGGGTATTTATTCAGTAGTATCCATAAGTTCTTTCTAGAAATAATCGTGTTGCACTATACATAATAAGTTAATTGTAGTCACTTGTGGTAGGATTACTGTGCAGGGATCCGTCTAGGTTAGTGTTTTTTTTGTTTTTGTTTTATTTCATGAAGTGACGGAACGAGCAAAACGTTCACCTGATGGTAAGTTCAACATTTTCCCATAACAAATGCTGTGTCACCCAGAACATTTCTGTGTGACACCGCACTGCGCCCGTCACCCTGAGACATCAGTTCATAAGTTTCATATGCCCAGTGATTACGCTAGCTAGCTGGCACTAAGGTGCCCTTTAAACCAAAACACAGTAATGTTTGCACACTCCTGCTTCACGGCAGAATAACTGGCCCTGGGGTGGTACCTACTTAGACGGATTCCTGCATAGGAACCCTACCACCAGTAGTTCCATTGTAGTTACAGTTATTCTGACGTCCAACGGTAGTATGCAAGCATTACTATTTCGATTTGAAGGCCATTGATAGCTAGTGCAATTAATGGTCTATGAGACTTAAGAACAGACGTCTCTGGTGGACGAGCGCAATGTGGTCACACAGAAATTTTCTGTAACAAAGACTGTGTTACGCAGAACAATTTCCATGACTGCTCTGCGCTGAGGCTTTGTTAAGTCGCAAGTGCCTAATTATACTAGCTCAGCTCTTAGTTCACTTCAAACCCAAGCACAGTACACTGCTACTACTTCTTGATCGCAGAATAACTAACCTTGCTATGGTACGGTAGAGCCAATGTCATCCAGTACTTTAATTGTAATCGCAAAGTCTCGTGTGGTCTGTACTGCAGACGTAACCTTGAGAAATCAGTTATTTAGTCTCATATTCCCAATAATTTTATAAGCTACAGTGCCCTTCAAACCGGAACACAATAATGCATGCACATTATTGCTTCCCGATAGGAGTCGGGCAGAGTAGAGTAGCATCTACCTCTTTCCGACCGAGCTGTCGTAGGTGGCGAAAGGTATTATACGGACAGCCTTTACTCGTGAAAAATAATTCCATAATATGCTATGCTGTCACTGCTGCCCGTCGGAACGCAATAGACAGAAAAAATTTTTTTCTTGACTCGTACAAAAGTGGGAGCGACGTGTTTCGCCACCCGTCACGTCTAGTTACCCGCGACGACGAAAAGTGGGCTACGGTTATGGGTCTATGTCTACCCCTTATACGAGAAAGAACCATGACTGTATGAATGTATTATTGCTTGTTTCCGAAATATGTATTTTCCGAATGGGTTTAACAAATAAATAATTTACGACACTGAATAGCTATATTTAAATATTAATTACTTATGATACTAAAATAATGTTGTGTCAATTTTTCATTTATCACGTCATTTATTTTACATAGTTCATGACACTAAGTTAATATAAGCAAATCCTTTAATACAACGTTCTTAATGTAAGTTACATGAAAAACATTGTATTCATCTTTGACGACCGTTTGGTCTAGTGGTCATAGTACCTAACTTCTACACCCGAATTGTTGGTTTTCGGGTCTGGTTGTATTGAATTGTGGTAGCATTTTACAGACGTTGTAAAACGCACCCACAATATAGAAGAAATCAAGGCATGGTTTTTAAAAAAAAATCTTAGTCGTAAATGCAAGCATAAATATTTTGAATCCTGTCTATCCTTAAAAGTATCTGAAGTATTTTTGTACACATATACTCGTATATTTTAGGAATATATATTTATATATGCTTCTACGCTCAAGGTCTGCACGAGGTCTTCCTTAAAAACATGCCCATGAATCATGGTAGTAATGATTAGCTGTAATGAGGATATGGGTAATCTTCCGTACCCTCAAGATGAACTGTTATTTGACTAGACGACAGCAGCAATGGAAATATTTCGAAGACTTTTTAGATATGTTTGTTACATCTGAAAGTTATTATGCTAGATAATTTTAAACTTTCCTCGACTTCGATTGCGAGTCCTGCGTTCGAATCCCAGCCGATGAAAATTTTGGTGAACACTAAATGTCGGTCGTCGGTTTTAGTATCTGGATGTATTACATCTTTAAATCCTTTTTAAGGCCATCACGTAACAACATTCTTAATAGAATCAGGCGTTCCTTTACGGAAATCCGTTGCAGTGAAGGAAAGAAAATAAGGTAATATGCTTCAGTAAAATTAAAAATGGTGTATATTACTTAGTTTTGAATAGCATTGCCCGCTCTTACACAATAGCGAGCACTAGCAAAGTAAAACTGCCACCAGATACCCTCCACCACTAAAATACTACCGCTAGGCAATATTCTGAAGTCTAGAACTCGACACGTGTTTCACTTCACAACTAGGCGTTATGAAGTGAAGTTGACTCTACGATATCTACTCGGCCGCCGAGTGAGCGGCGCGATCAACTAGTTGACTCACTGATATACTATACGTATATATAACTCAACATTTTTTTTTATTTGATAAAGTGTCGAAACGAGCATAACGTTCACCTGATGGTAAGTGCAACGTTTGCCCAAAACAGATGCTGTGTTACACAGAATATTTCTCTGTAGCACCACACTGCGCCTGTCACCCTGAGAGATAAGTTCTTAAGTCAAATAAACATATAGTGTTTCGAACTAATAATAATAAATATTTAAATAATATTTTCATACCAGGGTGGATTCCCTCATTTCCAAATACTCCACTTTTTAAAATAAAAAAGTTTGCTTTTCATAAATATTATGTCTAGACTTTTTTACTACGTACCTATAAAAACAGAGTACGTGAATTGAATAATAATTTGCCTGAAGCAATACTTGTTCCAATTGAATTTTATTGCAACAACTTTTATGATTGGATGTGTGAGGTTAAATACGTATGTAATCTATACGTTTATGTATTCCAAAAAGATATATGCGTTTAATATATGCGAATGACGTAACAGAATAAGTAGAAATGAAAAATTGCCTTATCTCTCACACAAACGTGCATTGTATAATATGAACTTGTACTATTTTAATACATCACCACGTTGTCAATATAAACTCATGTTAGGAAATTTGCAAACAAAAATAAGATAATCCTTACTAAAGTACGTGGCAATCCGAAGACCACTTATTGTAACCATTGGGAAACTCCACCACTTACATCAATCATCAGCACAATCCTACTTCTGGTAAGATTTCTACGCTATAATTCGTCTAGGTAGGTACCACCACTGGACCAGTTATTCTTCTGTGGAGCAATAGCGCGCAAACGTTAGTGTGATCCGGTCTGAAGTGCACTGACTCAAAAACTTGTCTCAGTGGGACCGGTGCTGTATGGTGCCACACAGAAATGTTCTGGATGACACAGCATTTGTTATGGGCAGACGTTTCACTTACCATCATGTGAACGTTTTACTCGTCGCATCACTTTTTTTATAAAAAAAAAACTCTTAAAGGTGTTACATTATCAATTATTTACTGGCTGTAGGATTCCTATGCAGAAATCCGTCTTGATACCACAGTGACAGTTCTGGTTATTCTGCTGTCAAGAAGTTTGTTACCAAACACCACTGCATTTCATTTTGAAGGGCGCTCAAGCTAATAAGTCATATGAGACTCAAGAAGTGATGGTAGGATTTCTATGCAGCAATCTATCTCGATATGTAACACCGCAGTGACAGTTATTCTGCCGTGAAGTAGTTGTGTGCAATACTGTGTTTCGATTTAAAGGTCACTGATAGGTAGCGTAATTACTGGGCGTATGGGAATTAAGAACCGATTTGTCTGGCTTACGAGCGTAGTGTGGTGTCACACAGAAATGTTGTGGGTGACACAGCATTTGTTATGGGCAGACGCTGCACTTATTATCAGGTAAACGATTTGCTGTTATCGACACTATCTCCAATAAAAAAAATTGTCGACCGCAGTGTTATTCCGCTATCGTTAAGGGCAGGTTTGGCACTTCCTACTAACGGATGAAAGACTCTCTCCTCATCACAAACTTCCAATTTAAAACAATACAATATTATTAAACATTTATAAAAATAACAAGAAACATTTTTAATACTAACATTAAATTATAATTTCTAGAGAAAAATATAATATTTCTTTACACACTTCCCCTTCACTTTTCCATTTCCCTTTAGCTTAAATAAAAGGTATTTCTTGCTTTTTTCTATTTGATTACCAAACAAGCTTAAGTGAAATATTCTTCACATTTCGCTTATACATTTTATATCTGTTTTATGTACTCTGTTTATGAAATGGTCCGGCGGGCTTATGTGCTACGGGTCGTATGTTCGATTACCGCACGGTATATACATATTTGTATAGACTACAGATAGTTATTCTAGGTGTTTGTGCTTGAGCAATTTAAGTCTACAAAACACAACCTCTTAAAAACTTTATATAAATAGTAGTGTTTAGTTTTGTAAATATATGTCAAAATAATATTTAACGGAGGTATACGTAAATAGGGGGCATGGTTTATAAAAAAAAGTTATAAAAAAAGTAAAAGTAATGCTTAGTTTCGTAACATACATACATTTACGCCTCTTTTCCATTAGGGTAGGCAGAGACCACATCAGTAGCCCACTTTTTGCCCTCTCGTGAATTAAGACGTGACGGGTGAGGAACCACATCTCGGCTGTTTTGGAAAGAGTTAAATTTCGTTCTTCCCATGGCGTTCCCACGAGTAGCTAGGGAAGATGTAGTCCACCCAATCTCAGAGCAGTCGTTTTGTAAATTTATGTCAAAATTATATTTTATTTATACGTAATATTCTAACGAACACAAACAATGAAAACCCTCGCAATTATACGCAGGTGAAACCGTTGGATAAACTTTGTAAACTAAATATATCAACAAATGCTCGGACTCATTATTATAGCAGAGCACGTGCGCCTCGGGGCGAAAGTTTGATTACTTTTGTTTATGGAATCCTAGTATTTTATGCGGCGCAGCATTGTTCCGATATATATGTATATATATAAGTTAAATTGTAACACAATGACATTTTATCATATAAGACAAAGGAAAGAATGTTAATTTGTTGAGATCAGCATGTAAAATTTTAAATGGTGTGTTTTACATAGCTTTTGAAGAATACCACCCGAGGGACGAGATAGGGGTGGTGGATTTCCTTATGCCGCCACCACACCTAGTGATATGCGTATATATACCAGTACGTATATCGTCCTTCAAAAGCTTTCATTTAACTTTTGCTGTTAACATGTGGACAAATCTTGCAACTGAATTTTAGATCAGTTTCCCCCAACCGATTGAAATGAAATTAGGAACACATGTAACTTAGGTAACAATGAAATAATATGGGGCTATGGAGGTGGCCTCATGATGGAGCTTAGAAGTGGTCGTAAGAACTCTTCAAGTATCCATCGTAACTCCGTCTTGTTTAGGTTCGTTGGGTTTGTCTTGACAACTACTATAAGCCTAGATTTTTTTTTTATTCATAAAAGTGACGGAACGAGCAAAACGTTCACCTAATGGTAAGTGCAACGTCTGCCCATAACAAATGCTGTGTCATCCAGAAAATTACTGTGTGGCACCACACTGCACCCGTCACCCTGAGACATCAGTTCTTAAGTCTCATATGCTCAGTGATTACGCTAGCTCACAGTGCCCTTCAAACCGAAACACAGTAATGTTTGCACACTACTGCTTCGCGGCAGAATAACTGGCCCTGGGGTGGTACATACCTAGATGGATTCCTGCATAGGAATCCTACCACCAGTTAATGATGTTTAGCGTCTCATGATGGAGTCAGAAGGTGGTTATAGAGCATCAGTAACAAAATTTTGGTAACGTCGGAGTTCACATTATTAAACCTAAATTAATTCAGTTTACGGTTAATTACAGTTATGGCACGGCCGAACGAAGAATATTGCCCATGGTACTATGTTGGGCATCCACTGTGCATAAGATGAAGGGCAGCACTATCAATCATGCCGTGTTTTATTAAGGACAAAAACTGTTCGCGGGCTGAGCAAGCGTATGTTGCCTCGAGCTGCGTAAAGCCGCCTAATGCTAAGTATATCTTTACTTAAGTAAACACATCGTACTTACTATCTTTATCGCTGAAAATGATTAAAAATCTTATGTTGAATTATTTGTTATCGAAAAGCTTGACGCGCGAAGGGTAATGAAAATAGGTAGCAATTAATGTCATTGGAGTGTGATTGGTGATACGAAATTTCGGCGTATGTATTTTATTTATAATTAGCGCGATAAGCTTCTTGACGACAAATAATTCAACATAAAGTATATAACCATTTTCTGTCATAAAGATAGAAAGTACGTTTATTTTTAATACGATCTACTGATTTAAGATCATATAGGAATGTTTACTTAAGTAAACATTATACTTAGCATTTGGCATTGCATTACCTTAGTAAAAACCTAAAGTATATTACTTTCAGTATATAGATTAAATAAAGGCTACTTTTGTAAAGGTTTTTATTGCTTGCGGATCTTAGCAAACTAACTTTCTGTCCTTCATTATAATGGATTTCCGCAAAGTAACGCCTAATTCTATTAACTATATAAGTTTAGTTTGTATCTGGTTAAATAATTCATCGCGTTGTGTAGACAGTTCAATTTAAATGAAGCTGAAATAGATTTACAACTAAGTGATTATAATAGGAACCTGTTAATACTAGTACATACCCTAAGCTGACTATAACTGACCATTGCTTCACATCTAAAAGTCCTGTTATGTTTTATGTATTTTTAACGAAATCCTTAAAATATATCTCATCCTTAAATTAACTAAATCAAAATATAGCGCAAATTAGTTACATGTTGATTACATGTAATACAAAAAAAAAAAATTTAAAAACGAGCCAATCAAGCACAAATTTCACAAGCACTACACAACTATACCCGAAAACCAATAATTTGTGTTTTTGCACAAATCTTGGATCCGGCTGTGATTCGAACCCAGGACCCGCGGCGTAGAAGTCACGTACTCTCACCACTAGGCCACGCAGTCGTCGAAAAAAAAGTAGGAAAGTCAATTCTGTACCCAGAAAATATTTTGGAAAAAATTCTTCCCTTTTTGAAATGTTTGTCTATCTGCCCCCCTATGCACGTGCGTCCTATGGTTTATTGAACGAGTATTCTATAGTATTTTCAACGTTAACCTCGATAAACTTTTTTTTATATTAAATAAAGAATTAAATGAAATGTAGTGAGGAAAGTGTTTCCTCCGGATTTTTTTTAATTACATAATTATACATATTTCGCCGTGTGGGAAATGTCTGGGACAATCTACCCCATCTCTTCCCGAAACTGTCGTAAAAGTCGAAATGCAAAAAAATCTACTGGTTTCCGAAGTTGGTGCATGAATCTGCTATTTTTTGAAGTTATACATCTTTAGGCGATGAAATTGAGATTGTTTATGGTAACTCTCAAGGAAAATTGTATTCGAAGGATTTTTTAAAATTTCAATTTACTATTTCGTAGTCCCGTGTTATTTTTCGACTTCAACATTGTTTTATAACATCTTACGCGCGTATATATTTTTTGTTATAGGAGACAGTGACGAGACGAGCAAAACATTCACCTGATTGTAAGTGCAACTTCTTCCCATAACAATTTTCTCACCCAGAAAATTTCTGTGTGGCATTATACTGAGACATCAGTTACTAAGTCTAATATGACCAGTGATTACATAAGCTCTCAGTGCCCTTTAAACCGAAACACAGTAGTTTTCACACTACTGCTTCACGGCAGAATAACTAGCCTCGGGTGGTCCCTACCTAGATGGATTCCTGCATAATTTTTTTTACCACCAGTAAAATCTATCAGTATTTGTAAAATACCAGTCCAAAAATGCAAAGACTACTTCTTGGAAGAGCCCTTGTCCAATACGGGACTGTTTAAAGTCTGATGATGACGATATATGTTTCATTTTTTAGCGAATGATATTGCCAAGGAAAAGGGGAAACTAGTAATATTAAGAGGTTGTATATATAGTTCGCATCTCAGAAAAGTTTCGTAGCGCGATTATGGAATGTATGAAATATTTCTTGAGCTTGCAATAGTTTTCTTTACATATTGTTGTACAGTTACAGAATATTAGACTCTATTCTTATGGAGGTAGAGATCTGGTGGTAGGATTCCTGTGCAGGAATCCGTCCGGTAGGAACCACCCCAGGGCCAGTTATTCTGCCGTGAAGCAGTAGTGTGCAAAAATTACTGTGTTTCGGTTTGAGGGACACTGTGAGCTAACGTAATCACTGGGCATATGAGACTGAAAAATTGATGTCTCAGGGTGATGGGCACAGTGTAGTATCTAAAAACAGAAATGATAGAAATACTGGTGGTAGTTGGGCTGTTAATTTCGATCGGGAACTGGGCGTTTAGCTCGGTACCACCGCAGGACCAGATATTCTGCCGTGAAGCAGCAGAAGGTAAACATTACTGTGTACACATTCGGTGTGAAAGGTATTGAAGGTTTGTGTAATTACTGAGAATATGGTACTTAAAAACTGATGTCTCAGGGTGACAGGCGCAGAATGGTGTCACAGAGAAATTTTCTGGGTGACACAGCATTTGTTATGGGCAGACGTTGCACTTAGCATCAGGTGAACGTTTTGCTCGTTTCATCACTTTATACAATACAAAAAACTGTAATACGTCTGTTTTAACATTCACGAATCTAAATTTAAAATGTTATTTGAATGAAGTAGTTAATAAATGGTTTCTTTCCGTTCTTCCGGTACGATGAATATTATTCAATATCGCTTAAATTTCATCTATCTTTCACTCACTTATTTCGAAATCTGAACTAATTAATTACCTAACAAATGCCTAATCTCGCACAGCGTTAATGTCCCTGTTCCATCGGCTGTGTAGTTATTTCGCTAATTACGGTGTTTATAGCTGAGCCGACTGATGTCTGAAAATCGATACCTAACAAACTTACTACGATTAAATATGATGTCACTGATAACTAATAGTAGCACTAAGAAAGAAAGATTTTTTTAAATACCTAATTCTTCTAAAAACATACCCATAGAAAGAGGGCCGTGCCCTATGTACGGGATACTCACGCATCCATAGTGAGAAAGCACTCTCTTTTTCTCCCTCATTGACTCATTGATACAGGTAGACTTTAATGTTTATTTATTTAAACTATGGTGGCGTAAAAAGTTGGACTCAATGCCTAAAGTCATTCTCTACCAGTATACCTTTGGGTTGAGCAGATAACAAGGAAAGAGCTTCTTAGTGATAAGGAGGAGAGAAATAATTTCAAAAAAGTCTATATTTAACCGGCCTGGAAGATTCACCAGCTGATTCTTTTAAATAAAAAACGAACGAGTTAAGAGTTCATAAACAACAATACAAGTACATATTTCCTCTGTACCTTCACATTTTTCCTACTGTAATCGTTTTTCTACTCTCTAGCTTATTGTATCTTTACCGAATTTCTATCATAACCTTAGTAACATAATAAAAGGTAAATGTTTGACGTTTCCCAATTTTATTTTACCCTCGCAAGGTCTGCCGCATGTTAGATATTGTTTGTTTTGTATAAGAGGCTTAAAGGATATTCAGTGTATTTTTTTTTTCAAATACCTATTTACTTACTTTGTATGAACCTATTTATTTCTTTTCTTACAACCTTTGTTTATCCTAAGTATTAAATTGCATGCATTTTGTTGAATTATTTGAATAACTAAACATAAGTAACCACCAATAAATAAATGTAAGTATATTTTAGATTTTCTCATATTTCAGTGGCGTAAAATAATAGCTGGAGTGACTTTGATGGACAAAGTGAGATACAGCGTGATAAAGGAACGTTGCGGTGTGGTAGATGTAGTGATTTAGATAGAGTAATGGATGCTTAGACCATATCACGATCAGATCGAAGACGTTTCAAGGTCACGTCAAAAGTACCCGCAACCGACCAGCCTGTAAGAAAATCCTAATGGAAGTACAACAAGTGAAAGATGTGTGTCAGGATCGATGGAACTGGTATCTGCCTACCCCAATGGGAAAGAGGCGTAACGGTATGTATGTAAAAAGAAGTATGAGAAGCTTCAACGTAGAAATAACTTCAAAATAGCTTCATAATCGCTGACACCAAGAAGCACGTCAGTTCCTTATCCCACATCATCCCAGTTCCGTACATGCTCAGATATTTGTGCAACTTGCAAATTAACATTGCTTTCAAATTATTTAGCGTATAAGCTTTATGTAGGACACTGGAACGTAATGAAGACGATTCATTCGTGCGATTCGTGCGCGCATGTAAGGAAGTATATCATGTGTTTGTAGCGACTTTAACTAGAAGATATCGCCGTGTTCAAATTCATGATAACACGCTAATATCCTTTAGTGTTTGTGAGCTATGCTACCAGCTATCAAGCGCAGTCGTTACGCAGCATACTATGACGAATAAAATTAATTTCAACAATACATCGCCACTTTTGTATCTATTTCTTCAATTTTTGAATTTTTATGTCAAAAATCTTTCATTTTCTTGCGTCCTGTGTTTGATTATTGTATTGTATATGTCGAAAAAGTGTACCTATGTCTACCTTATTTATATTTATCCTTGAGCAGATTGACCACTGATACGATTTTTTTTCTGCGATCCAACAATCTTTATTCAAACCAGCACGTGTTACACAATACGTTACACAAATGTTCTTACAGTCGTTTATCATACAGCGGTAATCCGGACGTTTTATCTCCATTATCTCATCGGTATCGTCAAGACGCTCTCGATATGCTCTCGAGGACAACGCGGCGCGGCTGACGTGTTGGTTTGCTTGGTACGGTCAACAATAAGTTAATACGTTTACATATATTTGAATAAAACCTCTGCCGTTTTTTATTCGACCGAAATCGAAAATCGATTATCGACGCGAAATATGGTATGCATTTGTATGCAAGTATATCTATCGTAGAGACTACGTCTTATATTGTATACACCTATACTTGGGATATATTGGTATATTATAATATTCATCTCGGGATTTTAAATTGTTCCGAGGGTAAATGAAGTGTACCAACCTAGATTGGAGCAGTGTGATGTGAAATTCATTTTAAAACCTTCCGTTACTTTACTTTTACATTGTTAGGGGGAAGATGATTTCATGTTATGTAAATTAAATCAATATGACGATGATTATAAATGAATTCGCCAACTGGTTATCATATACTTAAGACATAACTAACTCCGCTATCGCCAATATGTTAATATTCCTGAAACTCAATGTTAGTTATCAGCCACATAGCTTTACTAATAGAGAAATTACACAGCTTTTTAACTTTCCACAGTCTTATTAAGTAAATTATTCAACCGGATCCAGGAACGCAACGACGCTCTAGGAAGTCTACAGTTTGTGACCATGTTCTGGATCATTCATTTCAAGTTTTTTTAAAGGTTACTCTTAGTTTACAACTTGTAAACGACGCATAGTTATGATCAGGCTGCAACTTATTTTAGAGGGTATAAAGGTATATCACGCTGATTCTGTACTAATTCGTGTAACACATACCCTCAAAACATATTTATTTTCCTTTCCTTCTACATGTACCGAGCAGCATGGTAAATTAGCACCATTGAATTACAACCATCAATTTTAGTGGTACAGTCACTAGAAATGGATTACTTGAAAAAATTACTTTGGTCTTGGAAATGTACGACAGCATTCAGACCGTAGCTTACACCTTAACTGAGACATCATAAAATTGTAAAGTTATACTATTACAACTTGACTTTTCTGCAACAAAATGTGTATCATTCGAGGCGCAGCGGTCAGCGTACCTGCCATCTGCGGCGTGAATTCTGGATTTGAAATCCAAGCGAGTACAATATTTAAGCGATACAAAATAGTGGTTTTCCGTTCTGGTTCAATCATCATTGTCCCTTGTCTCTGATGTTGTCCTTTTTTTAATCTTATTATTCTATTGAATTAAGTGACGAAACGAGCACAACGTTCACCTGATGGTAACTGCAACGTCTGCCACGACACACTGCGCCTGTCACCCTGAGACATCAGTCCTTAAGTCTCATATGCCCAGTGATCACGCTAAGCTATCAGTGCCCTTCAAACCGAAACACAGTCACGTTTGCACACTACTGCTTCACGTTATTTACTGGCCTGTTTATCACATATGGGTTAATGGTGCTCCTAAATAACTAAAAAGGGGCTAATTCCGTGTTTTCCGCTAAACCCTTTAGGCACTATAATATATATTGCACGAATGACATCTACTTGGTAGCGAGTAAATGTCGCCGTAATTTATATAGGCCACCATGACTTCTATATCTTCTTACACTATAACGAAGGTATGTTGATAAATTGAATTACCTATTACAACACTTTCAAACTTCATTTAGCAGAACTATTTGTATACTCTATGACTCCGTTCATAAATTCATAGTTGAGCAACTCATATGTAAAACTTTGTTACTTGAGTACTCGGTATTGAATTAGTGTGGTATAGCAACGCTTCACTTCACTTTGTACTTGGAATATCAACTAGAAATAACTTGGAAACTCCTAGTCAGCGTCTAATATTCACGAGTTCTATTCATGTATATACACATACAAATGTTGTACATCAAATAGGAAGTTAGTATTTAGAAACTAACTACACTATTAAACCTTAATTAGACCTTTCCCGATTTGGTGAGATTTGCCGTAATCCGAATGGATAAGGCAGTTAGCGATCTGGATTGGTGAATATTGGAGGGCAGATATACTGAGAATGAAGCAATCTGTTTAGATAGTTACCACCGTAGCTGTCGGCTTGAAAGGCACTGAAGTTAAAGTAATTACAGGGCATATGAGATTTATGAACTGACAAGCTGCCGCCCGCGACTTCGTCCGCGTGGATATAGGTTTTGTTAAATATTGCGTGGAATATATTTGATTTTCCGTGATATAAGTTATCGTTTGACCGTCCCCAAGATGCAAGCTACCTCTGTGCCAAATTTTATCAAGATCAGTTCAGCGGTTGAACCGTGAAAAGGACAAACAGACAGAGGGACAGAGAAAGTTACATTCGCATTTATTTTATTAGTATGGATAGTATGGATATCTCATGGTGAAGAGCGTAGTGCGCCGCTGGTTCGGGAAGAAAAAACCATTGCGTGCCTCTATGTTTTCGGTAAAATGTACGGTACTAAAATAGTACCGTTACTATGCAGATTATTACTTCTAACTACGAGAACACTCGCTTTAAATTTCATAGTACGCGAGTGACCTGAGTTCGATTCCAAGTGCCGGCACCACTAAAATTGTTAATTGCAATTTTAAGTGCTGATTTAACACGTGCTCGGCGATGAAGGAAAACATCGTGAGGAAACCTGCATGTCTGAGAAATAAAAATATTTCGAAGACATGTGTAGTCCGCCAACCCGCATTGGAGCAGCGTGGCGGATTCTTCCTAGCTCCAAAACCCTCTCAGAAATGAGAGGAGGCCTGTGTTCAGTAGTGGGACTATATATAGGCTGAAACTTTAAGCATAGACTATATTTTATAAAAAAAATATCATTAAAAAACATGCAAAGCGAGTGGTGACCAGCTAGTATGTAATGTGCGTAAGTCAAATAACATTTACCATTATAAATATTTTCATAAAATAAAAGAACGTAAAATTTTAATTTTGATACGTAAACAAAAGAATTCGTCAAAATATAAAAATACAAAATTTCGCAGTCTTACTACAGCACAGATATGTCTATCCTGCCAACATCACTACACCAAACACACATTAGGTGAAGAGTTTTTAAATTAAATTGAAACCGTTACCGTTAGATTAAAATGGCACCTATGGCTTCTAGATTACAGCGAGCAAATTTGGATAATTTATTAAACCAATACTACGATGCTGCTTTATTGGCCTAAGAAGACAATAAAGATACATTTTCATAATTAATCATCAACATTAATATATGTCTGCAGCTAAAGTCTACAGCATAAGCATAAGCTGTCTTGTGTTCCAGGGCGGTTCTGACCGCCCAGAGTTACCGACACACAAGTCGATAGTCCGAATGGAGGCCCGCAGCCTCCTCGGACGGTTATTAGACGACTAAAAATCATTTGAGATATTCGTATTCGAAGTCGCGCAAGCACGCAGCGAACGCGACACAGTCCGAAGTTTGATTTGTTTTAGGAGTTTATTTCAGTGTTTATGTTTGGGTCAAACCAAACCTGGCACGCGGGCCCCTGGCCCGTGAGCACAGTATCCGATGAAGCTGTAAAAGCCGAAAAAGGGTAACAGCAATTACATCACCGAAATTATAGTAAGCTGCCTTGAAAAACTAAAAGTAAATAAATAACTAATTATTGAATAGATATTCATGAATACAGTTTTTACCAGCTTAAGACCAATTTTAGAACTGAAAAAACATTGTTTTACGTAACCTTAATTAACAGAATTACATCATTAACAACTTTAAGCTAAGTCAGTTTACTGCTTAAAACTGGATTAAGAGAAAAGCTTAAGCTTAAAGCATAGCTTTTAGTTCACTCCTTTTTTTTTCATATAAGAGGTAGGTAGAGACCAAACCCGTACTTCACTTTTCGTCCCCGCGGGAAACGAGACGTGACGGGAGGCAAATCATATCGCCGCCATTAAGGTGCGAGTGAAAAAATTCCTACTTCCCATTGCACGTTCCTACGAGCAGTATAGTGATAGAATTGCATGTTATGGTATTATTCTGCACACGTAAAGGCCGTTCGTACTCCGCCGGACAATGACGACTAATATTAATACCAAAAACTCTCGAGACATCCGAAAGACGTACGGACGACGTTAGTAAAAGTTACAGCTTCGAAACGGTGTCGTTGGAGAGAATCCTCTGCTCATTTTTGAGAGCATTATAGAGCCAAGTCATACTCTAATTTGCGATACGTTGCCTTGAGCAAAATAATTAAGAAGAGTGCCCTGCTCTTGAGTTTTCGCGGCGCCACCTCAAATATGCGTAATACGCACACCGATGACAGACAGCAGCTTTTAAGGTATATAGTAAATCTTCTCAAGTTTTTGGTACAATTTATAAGAATATATTGGACATATTTCGCTTACATTGAAAAAGGTCTCTGTAATTGTAAAGGGACTTAAGAGGATATTTCATAACGGAAGCTAAATAGGCATAACAATTTTATGGTTACATACAGAAAATTTTGTAAACCTTTTTATAATATCACTAGCCTATTAATATATATAGCGAATATTAATAGCGATTTCGATCATAGCATGTTTCTTAACATGGCTCTTGGCATCTTTCTCTCGGTTTGTAATATGGCATTGAAAGAAAGACTCCACAGTTTCTTCCCGGTTCAACTCTGAGGTCTTATTTGTCGTGCCGATGTAGACTTCGACATTCATAAGAGCTTTAAACAAGTCTAAATTGAATAAGGAGTAAATTTTACTTAAGAAACTATTTTGTGCCTGCGGTGGGTCTACGTGAATAGGGAGATACTGCTAGTGCCAGTGTACGCCGTGTGGTAGCGGCTTAAGGGAATCGACCACCCCATCGCATCCCGTGGGTGTCGTAAAAGTCGACAGAGAGAAAATCAAAACCAGGAGATGGGCGGCAGCATCTTCCTGGAACATCTGAATAAATAAACTGCGGTTGTCAACCTGCCTGCCAAGCGTGGCAACTATGTCCAAACATCTAATGGGGGTAATACTACCAATGGGTGAGGCCTATGTTAAGCAGTGGAGTAGTGATAGACTGATGATGATGATGATGATGATACTGCTAGTGGGGCATAAATAGAACGGCACGATCAGGCTTCCTAGTTTAATTCTGTTTTGATTCGTTCTGTTCATCATCATTTAAGCCTATCACTAGTCCAATGCTGAACATAGGCCTCCCCCATAGATTCTCTCATATGGAGGGATATTGCCGTAGTTATCACGTTGGCAGGCAGGTTGGCAATCGCAGCTTATTTACTTGGATGTTTTTGGAAGATGCTGCTGCCGATCTCCTGGGTTTTAATTTTTCCCTCTGTCGACTTTTACGACACCCGGAGGATCAGATGAGGCGGTAGATTCACTTACGTCGCTACCATACGGCGTGATGTCAGTGACATCATGTATTGTTATCATAGTGATTCATTTACTGTGTAATCACTGGGCATTTGAGACTTAAGAACTTATGTCTGAGGGTTATGGGCTAAATGTTCTGAGTGAAACTGCATTTGCTTGACGTTACACTTACTATCAGGTGAACGTTTTCCTCGTTTCATCACTTTATTCAATAATAAAAAAAAACTTAAGGACATTAGTAACTAACAATTTGAATTTTTGGCACAAATCTTGGCACCAGTTGGGATTCGAAATATACCCGCGACATAGTCATCAGGTACTGTGCTCACAAGGCCACGTAGTCGTCTAAGAAAAACAGAGTATAATAACAAAGTAAAAGAAATTGCAAATTTTAGTGTGAAATACCGGGATGTCGTAAAATATTACAATATTACTACTCTTGTACTTTTGTTAAATTATTGTTCTCAAGTATGAAAACACACCTGGTACTTGATTGAGAATAGATGAAATGTACTTTTGACCGATTTTAAACCACGTCGATGACTTACTTTCGGAAGCTATCAACTACGGAAGAGATATTATAGTACTGCAAGTGTACGCACCACCACGCTCGATATAACGCTCAAACGATAAAATCGAGAAGAGGTTAGGATGGTTGGAATAGAGTATCATAGACACAGGGAAAATAACAACCCAGCCACATCCAACAACCGATTTGTATTTTTGCGAAAATGTCCGCTCTGACTGGGAATCGAACCTAATAACTCTAGGGATAATGGTCAGGTATTCTGACCAGTAGGTCACGCGGTCACGAGAGGATAGATGTATAGGTGTCTATGAGCCACACTATCCACATTACCATAAGGTATACTGACTTATCTTTGTCCAATATTTTTAACATACCAATACAAATATAATTATTTAATCAAACAACCAACATCAACGCAGCATATTTAAACAGTTTCTTTATTTTCTCATGGTTTTTTTATTAAAATCGGTTCATAGACAAAGAAGTTATGCCTGAACACACATAAAAACAATTATATACAGACGAATTGAGAATCTCCTCCTTTTTAAGTACGGTGTAGAAAAGAAAGTGTGGTGTCAAAGTGACAGGTTAAAAAAATTTCTAAATAAATAATTTGTTATATAAAATATTTCCGATTCCATAAACTACATATGGAAAATTAATTAATTACCTATCAAAACTTATCATTTAAAAGAATCGAATAACAGCATGCATTCTAATTTACAACAAGACGGGATAGAGTTCATATCCGCACCATATTATGCACAAACAGGAAATTGCTCATCATTCAGGAGTTTGTAAAAGGAGGTGTGGAGACAGCAGCCGCTCGCTGTGAGTTTCGTCTTGCATTTGTTCAGTGTTCAGCATGACATTGAGCGCTTAGTTTGGGACCAGGCAGCACAGTGGGAATGCCGGGCAAGAAGCATTATTGGAAGCACAGGGCTGCATTTCAGAGTAAGCATTACAGGTGTGATGTGATGATAAATTGTGATAGTACACCAAAGACTATGTTTGTGTTGCTATAATAATAAGACAACATCACATTTTGTGACCAGTGCTATTAAGCCAAAAGCCAAGTGTCTCGCAAAGTGGAATGGCACCTTCCTCTTTCCAACTGAGGTGTCGTAATTGACAGTTAATATTATGTATTTAGTGTTTTTACTGCAGTATTACTTTTTTACTTATTGTATTGTTATTTTGTTGTACAGTGTAACGTATGCATTTTTTTGTAATAATTTTTATTTTGATTATCTACCTATAGATGCTCGTGGGAACGCAATGAGCAGTAAAATTGTTAGCTCCATACAACATGGCGGCGACGTGGTTCACCACCCGTCACGTCTCGTTTCCCGTGGGCGCGAAAAGTGGGCTACGCATAGCCACTTTGCTACTTTGAATGTTAGGGGAGGTATGAGTGATAAAATTGACGAAGTTTGCGAGATGATGAGCGCAAGACGGATTGATGTTCTTTGTGTGAATGAAAGCAAGCGGAAACGGCGCGACACCACCTCGCATGGACCCTACACAGCCTATTGGTCGGGGGTTCCTGAAGCCAGTAGAGGCTGTCAGGGCGTTGGTGTACTGCTTTCTGCTAGAATGAATTAATGTGTGTGACTGACTTTGATTGTGTGAGCCCTAGACTCCTCTGGGTGAGGTTGAAGGTTGGCCTTACTCGCATCTTCATATTAGGGGATAATGCTCCACAAGATGCGATTGGAACCGTTCCTCAAAAGTCCAAAGTGAGAGACAGGAGTTTTGGGATAGCATGAAAGATATTTTGAATAAATGCAACGAAACTGAAAGAATCATAATGCTAGGCGATTTTAATGGGTGGGTGGGAGTGAAGCGTGCTGGATACGAAAGTGTGCTGGGAAGGTTCGGCGATAAGAGAGTGAATGAAAATGGAGAAAGTCTGCTTGAAGTATGTTTGGAGTGGAATCTTGTGGTAACGAACACTATGTTTGACCATAAAAAGATCCACTTGTATACTAGAGAAGAAGGAAGCCTGAGAAGTATGATTGATTTTGTAATTGTGGATGAAAGATTGAGAAAGAAAGTCCTAGACACTCGGGCATACCGCGGTGTCGGCATTCACACAGACGACTTTCTGGTGTTGAGCCGATTAAAAGGTGTCTTTTAAGAGATGGCGGCACAGTGTGCATGAACCTATTAGTGTTCTAGAACGCATAAAAGCTGAGGGTCTGCAAGAGAAAAGTGAGAGAGAAGAATTTGTAAAGAAACTGATCGAGAAGTTTGACACGTTGGATGAGGCATGTGAGGTTGAAGAATTATGGAAGCTGTTTAAGGAAGGAATCGTGGAAGTTACTATTGAAGTGTGTGGTGAAAGTAAGAGAAGAAGAGGGTGTAAGTTAAGAACTGTGTGTGCAGAGGTGCAAAAGGCAATATCTAATAAAAAAAAGCTTGGCTGGATTGGTTGGCTACAAGAGCCAATCAGAGAATAAAAAAGGCAACGAATGAAGATGTAAGCAAGGCAAGGAATGAGTATAATAGGTTAAAGGTTGTGGCAAAAGAGGTAGTTAGAAGAAAGAAAGAGAATGATAGAGATGAATTTGATTGGAGGTTATCTGATGACTTTCAACACAATATAAAGTTTTTCTGGAAGTCCATAAGAACGACCAGAGGTAAAAAAAACAACCTCGCAATTGGACAAAATCAGAAACCAGGATGAAAGTATTGTGAAAGGAGAGGAAAGCATCCTAAAGAGATGGAAGGAATATTTTGAAAACGTATTTGAGAAAGGAATTATGCAAGTACAGGCCCCATTCGGGGACATGAATGAAGATTGCAAAGAAAGTGATATAAGCATGGAAGAGATCGTGGAAGCGTTGAATAGTATGAAATTGGGCAAGGCTGCATGATATGACAGAATTACAGTAGAGATGCTGAAAGCTGGACAGGGCGTGGTAGCTAGTCAGCTGTACCGCCTTTTTAACCTTTGCTGGAGGAACGGCGTCGTACCAGGAGACTGGTACAAGGCCGTCATCGTACTTCTTTACAAAGGAAAAGGGTCGCAGCAAGATTGCAAAAACTACCGAGGTATTAGCTTGCTCAGCATTGTTGGCAAACTGTATGCAAAGGTGTTGATTAAGAGAGTGATGAATGATACTGAAGAGAAGATATGGAATGTACAAGCGGAATTCAGGAGAGGAATGGGATGAATCAGGTCTTTTGCTTACGAAGCATAGCCGAAAAATTCTTGGCTCAATTTAAAAAGGTCTATTGCGCATTTGTAGACTTGGAAAAGGCTTATGACAGAGTGGTGAGGAATGAACTGTGGTCGACATTGTCTATATATGGGGTGAACGGCAGCTTGATACAAGCACTGAAATCACTGTACAAGGATTCCAGTGCTTGTGTCAGGGTAAACGGGGCGTACACAGACTGGTTTAACATCGAAAAAGGTGTTAGACAGGGATGTGTGGCTTCACCGTGGCTGTTTAATCTATTTATAGACAATTGCTTGAAAGATCTTAAAGAGAGTTTGGATTAAGAATGAATGATCTGACCGTCAAATGCCTCCTACACGCCGATGATCAGGTTATATTAGCATCATCGGAGAAGGAGTTGCAGGCGATGGTTAATATTATGAATGATGCTCTACAAAGCAAAGGAATGAAAATTAATGTAGATAAGACGAAAGTAACGGTTTTTGAAAGAGAAGAAAGTATGTCGGATTGCAAAGTTCTGATTGAAGGAGAAAGAGTGGAACTCTTTCTCCTTCAAGTGAAAGAGTTTGTATATTTGAGTTAAAAATTTTCGAGAGACGAAAAGTACGACTGTGATATTGAACGAAGAGCGTTGATAAATTATATGGGGCCCTGCATAACTTTATGTGCAGCCAGAATGTATCTAAAAAGGGACGACTGGCTGTACATAAAGGAGTACTGAACCCCACACTTATGTACGGTAGTGAAAGTTGGGTCTGGCAGAAGAAGCATGAAAATAAGATTAATGCTGTTGAAATGACAAGTTTGAGAAGTATAGCTGGAGTGACTTTGATGAACAAACTGAGAAACAACGTGATAAGAGAACGTTGCGGTGTGGTAAAAGATGTAGTGACAAAGATAGAGAAAGGGATGCTTAGATGGTTTGGACACGTAGAAAGGATGGATGAAAGAAGATTGATGAAACAGATTTATGAGGCGAGTGTGAATTGGCATACTGGTAAGGATCGACGTAGGCGAACGTATTACGAACAGATCGAAATCGTTTTAAGGAAAGGCTACGTCAAAAGTACCCGCAACCGACGAGCTTGTATGAAAACACTAATGAAAGTAGAGAAAGCTAAAGATGTGTGGCAGGATCGTAGCAAGTGAAAAGATGTGGTCTCTGCCTACCCCTATGGGAAAGAGGCGTGACTCTATGTATGTATGTAAAACACTTGTAGATACGTCTTTGTCACTACATTGATATTCTCAATAAATTCCAAATACATTCTGCATCACGCTATAGTAGTTTCATTTCACAAGATCTAAAATACAACTGGTAGGAGACACGTCCTTCTTCCCCTTTTCCTTTTCTTTGGTACTACACCTGCCAAAAACTTTTCGAAATTAACTGAGAATAAATGCAATTTTAAATCATTGACAATTTCACATTGACAGTTTAGATTCAGACTGAAACAATCTACCTTTGTGTGTGCCACGCCGGAGTCTTAGGTCGCAACTCTCCCATTCCTCGATTACATAAATTGTACAACAAAAAGTGACGACTTTTTTTTATAGGAGAAATTGACGGGACGTGCAAAACGTTCACCCGATGATAATAGATAACAAATGCAGTGTCGCCCAGAATATTTCTGTTTGGCACTACACTGCAGCTGCCTCTTTGAGACATTAGTTCAAGTAAGCCAACCTCATTTGCCCAGTAATTACATTGCTATCAGTGCACTGTTTGCACACTGCTTCACGGCAGAATAATTGGCGTACCTTGACAGAGACGGACGGCATAGGTCTTTTCTACTTGTAATACAAGTAGAAATGATTTTCATCTAATTGAAGTAAGTTTTGTGCTTTACCGTACAGACTTAATGATGTTTGCATTCAAGTTTTTTGGTTGTAGGATTCCTATGCAGGAATCCGTCTGGATAGGTACCACCCCAAGGCCAGTTATGTTGCCGTGAAGCAGTAGTGTGCAAACATTACCGTGTTTCGGTTTGTAGGGCACTGTGAGCTAGCGTAATCCATTGGGCATATGAGACTTAAGAACTTATGTCTCAGGGAGATGGGCACAGTGTGGTGTCACACAGAAATTTTCTGGGTGTTTTTTGTTATAGGCAGACGTTGCACTTACCATCAGGTGAACGTTTTGCTCGTTTCATCACTTTATCCAATAAAAAAAGGTAAAGCAAATGAGGAAAAAGTTCTTTTTAATATAATTACATATTATATTCTTAAGCATGATGTGTTTATCATTTAGAAGTTCTAGAAATAGTTAGGGAGTAGAAAACGAAAATCTAGCTTATAAGCTTTATAAAGCTTCATAATTTTATATGGAAGTCTCCCGACTTTACCGTACAGACTGAATGATTAAATGATCAGTTACAGAGCGTGCAAAACTTAAGAACCGGTGAACTTACCGGTGATAGGATTCCCGTGCAGGAATCAGTCTAAGTGGGTGCCAACGCAGAACCAGTTATTCTGCCGTGAAGCAATAGTGTGCAAACATTACTGTATTGCGGTCTGAAGGGAACTGATAGCTAGTGTAATTATTGGGCATATAAGACTTATGAACTGATGTCTCATGGTGACGAGCGCAGTGAGTTGGCGTCTTATACCGCAATTATTCAAGGCAGTCGTTACACTTTAACGTTTTGTTCGTTTTGCCATTTATTTCCATAAAAAGGTTACAATGCATTAAACTTCCAAGCAAGGAAGTTGTCTTGAACAAATATTGCTTTATGAATTGAATTGTGTTTAAATAGAGAAATAAAGAAATATCGTCAACGAACTGCGTCTATGAGACGTTGTTTTGGGAAAATCTAGAAAATTGCCGAATGTAGTCTGCAAATTCACTAGGTGTCAAAAAACTCTTTTAGAGATATATATTAAATATATATTTTTAATTTAGGTTGAAAAGCTTAAAATCCGAAGGGAACGAAACCATATATTCGAATAATTTTTTTTAATGATTATTAATGATTAATAATGAGTCTAAATAATGTTTTATAATATTCCTTTGTTGTGTTTTTTATTTTGACGAACAAAACGTTCAGGTAGTAAAATAATACTGACTGCGACAATAAAAAATATTATTACCATTGCGTTTTTAACGTTGTTTAGTAGGATTAATTTTAAATCGCCATGTAACCTTTATATTGCAATATACCTCCTTTGTGTACGATATTATGATACTATAATGCGTTTAAGTTTTTTGCTAACTTTAACTTAAGAAATACTCTTTGAAAAATAATATATTTTAAAAAGAGGAAGTAAAGATAAACAATTAAAAATAAAATAAATATTAAATTCATGTAACAAAATATTCACTACTTACTATAAAAACACTGAAGCTGTACAACACACAAATATTTAGATATTAGGTCAGCATGTCATGTTTACTACGTCATAGATTTCATAACTTTGACAGCCAGAAGAAAAGCCGGTCTTCCAATATGAAAAAAAATACGGTGCCCTTAATACTATATTACTCAGAACGGAACAACAACAACATTAATAATGTTTAAGTTGTAATTATCTAAATTATAGACGATCACCACAAAGGTTATTCACTAGCTCTTGTACTGTTAGATGATATCATCTAATAAAACCTGTCCTTTCAAGCAAGAGGACAAAACAGTCACAGTACCGACAAGGCACAACAATAACTCATCACTTATTGAAACACAACAATGAACACCAGCAATGATGTACTTACTTTTGCTGAAAAAATTCTACGTATAACCCACAAACATATCGCATTACGTAGAGCGATATTGACGCGTCGCTGTATTGGAAACTGGCGGACAATGTTACAGCAGTAATGTCACAGGCGGCAAAAGCAAAACACTATGATATTATACGCGTTCACATGCGATTTAATTTAAGATTTCGCGTTGATCACACGCGGGATCAACGAGCTTGGAAGCGGCGCGTAGCTCTCCCGCAGCGTTCGGAGGCAGACTGAGTGAAGGCTTGCTTGCTTGTTGAGGTAAGCCGCTGCTCCTCTAGCCGGGCCAATCGTGAGCCCTCCTCCTCTCTCACCCCGCAGCGACGCCCGCCCAGGCACGCGGGCTGCTAGCATAGAGCAAAGACTAACCGAAACAGAAGATGAACTAGCTAAATTGATCTAGTCCATAGTTTGTAGATTTTTATGTATTTTAAAGACCATAAAACACAGACCATAGAGGCTCGGCTGGTGTAGTTCCATGTGATATGTTCTAGGCGGTGCTATGTGATCAGCTTCTTTGAGTCGCGGATTCGATTTCCATACGGGACAAATATTTCTATGGTATTCGGATAATTATTCTGGGTATTGGTGCATGTGCAATTTATCACCGCACCCACGATACAGGAGAAATCTTTATGTGGGGCATTTTTAATAAACTAAATAAAAAAATATATAGATTAAGTAATAATATTTATAGATCTTAACTTCTACCTTCACGGGTTATCTGTCAAGCTTTTCCCGTTAATTTAATGCACATACCGAGTAAATTATATAAATTTCTTATCGAAATATAATTAGCAGTTATTTTCCGTACGTCTGTAATATTATAGGAATTACAACAAGACTTGGTCTAATAAATTTGTTAATGAATTTACTACCGCAATTATCCTCATCATTGTTTGAAGCTATAACGATAATGTTATGAAAAAAATGGTATATGAGCTGTCCCGCGGCTCTACCTCAGTGAACTAGAATCTTTATATTAATACGTGAAGAGAAAATGTTGTACCCCTTTTTATTTCATTATTTCATTTCAATAAAAAGGGGTACAACCCTTTTTTATTTCATATTGAGTGTGACGTTTGTCAGTGTGTAGTTAAAGTTTGTAATGAGAAGAAGCGAGCAAATTTATTTTAAAATATATGTTACAAATACATTAAATTGAACAAATTATAACATTTAATATTTACGTTCATACTGACAATGTCAATCACAAAATAGTCTAGTTTGTGGTCAATACTCGAAGAGAGTAGAGATTTTCGCCATAGAATTTTAAAATATTATCAACAAGTAATTACTCAAACCAAGTTATTGAGGTTACATAGAAAAAAACAAATATCGTAAATAGAAAAAACATTTATTTTTTATAGGAGAAAGCACTCCTATAAAAAATAAATGACTAGATGAGCATAACGTTCACCTGATGGTTAGTGCAACGTCTGCCCATAACAAATTCTGTGACACCATTCTGCGCCTGTCACCCTGAGACATCAGTTTTTAAGTATCATATTCCCAGTAATTACACCAACTTTCAATACCTTTCACACCGAATGTGTACACAGTAATGTTTACCTTCTCCTGCTTCACGGCAGAATATCTGGTCCTGCGGTGGTACCGCAGAACCAGATAGAACAGAAGATCCAAACGTATGATTGGGCCACAGTTAATAATTCAATCCGAAATTAGCATTAACTATAAATATCCGTTACAGTACTCAGGAAGTCAAATAAATTAAATGCGATAAAGTTCGTAAATCGTTGTTTCATGCAATGTAAACAGTACAATGTACGTAAATCGTGAAATGAACTATAATAAAAACTACCTCATTTTCCAAGGTTATTTCTGCTGTTATCAATATTAAATCGTAAGATAAACAATCACGATCAAATGTGCAGCGTTACAGTTAATGTGTCAATGCTATACACTCGACAGTCTATTATCTCCACAACACAAACGTAACCAAACTAGCTGTCGATGTACATTATAGTATGAATAGTCAGCGATAACGAAACGCAGAAATATTATTTTTATTTAGTTTCTTACATACTTATTTGCATTAATTTTTTTATAATACGTGCAAAACGTTCACCTGATTGTGAATGCAACGTCCGCCGAAAACAAATGCTGTGTCACTCACAATATTTTTGAGTGGCACCAAACTGCAGCCGTTCCACTGAGACGTCAGGTCTTAGTCTCATATGCCCAATTATTACACTAGCTCTCATTGCTCTTCAGACTTTATATGTTACTGTATGTTATGGTTTATCACTTTTTGCTTTATTAGTTATTTTATTTCAACTGATCTAAAACATACCTTCTTTCGAACTTTTTTCATTGGTTTTCCTGCAATTTTATGTACCTGATCATCCCAGATGTCCGCCGTCGATTTAAAACAGTAACCTTCACACACATCAACATATCAAAATTCTTTTCAGTTTACCTTAAAATTGAAAAAAGACTATTCTTTAATCAATGAAGTCTAAAAAACAAGTTATGACTTATACAACCGTAACGTGGTCCTTAACCTAACCTTGTCCTCCGTCTAGGTAGATACCACCGCAGCGTCGGTTATTCTGCCATGAGGCAGTGTGCAAAGGTTACAATATTTCGTTCTAAGGGGCACTGAAAGCTAGTGTAATAAATTGGGCATATGAGACTTAAGAACCTATGTCAAAACGACCTACCTAGTGTGGAATGATGGAAATATGTGAGCGGCATAGAATTGTTTTGGGTGACACAGCATTTCTTATGGGTAAACAAAGCAATTACCATCGAATGAACGATTAGCTGGATGAAGAGAGGACCTGCATGGATTGCGGGAAGTCGATGGATGAGGTGGCTCAGAACCGTGTTTTGTGGCAATCTATGGGGGAGGCCTATGTTTAACAGTGGACTAATAATAGGCTGAAATGATTATGATGATGAATGAACGATTAGCTTGCCTCGTCACTTTCTTCTACTAAAATAGTAAACTCAAAATCACTTAACGATCTATCGAAAGAGCTGTTCAGGTAGTTTCTCGGCGTGTTTAGAAACGTGGATCCAAAAAATCGGGGCAGAAAAACCGCCAATTTTTTCTTTTGGATGAAGTGATGAAACGAGCAAAACGTTCACCTCACGGTAAGTGCAACATCTGTCCATAACAAATGGTGTATCACCCAGAACCTTTCTGTCTGACATCACACTGCGCCCGTCACACTAAGACATAAGTAAGTTCATAAGTCATAAGTTCATAAGTCTCATATGCCCAGTGATTGCACTAGCTCTCAGTGCCCTTTAAGCCGGAACACAGTAAAGTATGCACACTACTGCTTCACGGCGGAATAACTGGCCCTGGTGTGGTACCTACCCAGCATTCTTGCATAGAAATCCTACAATCCAACCACCAGTTAGATCCTGTGCTCGTTTAGTATAATATAAAAAGATACGTCGTTTTAATAGGTTTTAGAAGGTGTTAAATTTTAATACAAATAATTTATAGCTGTCGTTTTAAATTGCAAATTATCAATGAGGAAAGAATTATTGATATAATCTCCTGGCTGATTTTCTATTAGATTCGATTAAATACAAAGGCACTCACTCATCCTAGCTTACCCGCAACCAATGTATCGCACGTGCGATAAGATTGCGGAGGTAGACTAGGGTGCAATGTCAGAGAGACAAGGACAATTACAACGCAATCATCATTTTGTGCTTTGCGCAGATGTTACAAATGGAACCCAGACCTCTCACCCAGGGACGCAGATATCATTATTAGGTAGAAATTATTTACTTTTAACTCTAGTTACAGCGATGTCCTATCTGGAGAATTTGTGATCTATGCCATAAAACTACTCCCACAGTTTTTGATCGAGCTAAAGAAGAATGTTTCATTCAGGAAACAATTAGCCTAAAGGTTTTTAGAATTGCCCGTGTTTGTTATTATAAGGTTTCTAACTATACGACGTAAAATATCAGAATGCAGTTTTACAAATTCTTTTTTATAATTAATTTGAGCAACGTATACGTATCTGATCTTTTCTCTTAAATCAGTCAGTTAGGACAAGAATAGATAAGTAAAATGTTTGTTATAACGACACTTGTAATTTCCGTGCAGTAATTATTTCCACAAGGTAACCCGAAAATGTAATAAAAGAAAACCCGCCTAATGTTTTTTCTCTGTGTGGTTCAAGCCTGATACCTTTAGCGATATATTTGAAGTAACAATAATATCGTTTAAGTCATTGTAACAAGGAAATCGTCTCGCACGTCTAATGCAACTAAGTACTGGATGTTCTTTGCGCCACAATCTTTATAGTAACGGAAGGTGCAAACCATCTAGTAATTGCAGTTGTTGTAAAAACGTTTATATTAAGCCAGACACGTATATTAACTTTATGTAACTTAACTTGCAGTAATGCTTATAATTTTTAAAACACACTAAGATGAACAAAATAGATTCTCTTTTAATTACAGCCGCTGAGTGTCACCGTCGGACATTGCGGACATTTTAAAATTCCATCAGCACCACCTTGATTGGTTCTACCACTGGGCATTTTATACTGAATTTTCTGCCACGCGCTAATTTGAGGAATTTGCTACCGCCAGCGGTTTTTCCTAACCGATACTATTTAAGGACCTTCAAGAAAAGAGCTACCGTGTGGTGGCGAATCGAAAGAGAATCTACCACCCCATCTCAACACGTGGGTGTCGTAAAAGTCAATAGAGGGAAAATGATAATAAGAAGATGGGCAGCAGCAACTTCCTGAATATCTGAATAAATAAACTGCGGTTGCCAACCCGCCTGCCAAGCGTGGCAACTATGGCAAAATCTCTACCAAAATAAGAGCTACCTACTTACGTTTTTTGTGGCAATCTATGGGTGAGGCACATGTTCAACAGTGGACTAGTGAAAAGCTGAAATGATGATGATGAAGCAAAAAGCCTACTCATTTCTCAAAGCCCGGCAACGCACCCTCTGGTATTGCGGATGTTGATGGGCGGCAGTGATTACTTACCATCATGTAAGCCGCTTACACCTTTGTCCCCTTCCTAAAATTCCAATTAGCCAAGCCTGGCGATTACGGTACATACTTCTAACTTTTGAGGCCTGATCCGTCTACTAGTGGTCTATTTACAAGCAGATAATTATAATAATAAAGAGTTATTCATTTGTTTATTTATTTACTCTTTCATGTAATTACCTTTATGAAAAAGGATTACAAATGGCGGACCTAATGCCTTTTGGCATTCTCTTCCAGTCAACCAATGTGATAGGTGCTTTAGAAATTCTGGATTAGAGAAAAAGATGTCCACGCTACTTCCATTTGTAATTACCCTGCTATTAGATAAATAAGAAATGTGTAAATAATATAACTTTACAAGCCTCTTAAGAATCAGGGACTTAAACAAAATAATTAATGAGCCTTAAAGCCGTGCTTACTCAAGGGCAGGGTATTTACTTAAAAAATTACAGTAGGTGAGCGATATAAGTTGAATTCTCGAAACATTTCTTAACAAGGTTTTATTGATATACGGTATATATAAATTCTTACAGAAAGCGTTAATTTTAAGACTCATATACGTGGTTTTTATTGTTTATCATCATCATCATCATTTCAGCCTATCACTAGTCCACTGCTGAACATAGGCCTACCGCATATATTGCCACAAAAGTTTGTAGCTCTCATTTTAGGGGATTTTGCCATAGTTGCCACGTTTGGCAGGCGGGTGGGCGCAGTTTATTTATTGAGATGTTCCAGGAAGATGCTGCTGCCCATCTTCTGATTTAAATTTTCCCTTTGTCGACTTTTACTACACCCACGGGATGAGATGGGGATTTCTCGTGACGAGATTCTCTTAAGCTCATAATTCTCTTTATACTAACTAGTATATATTCATAAAAAAACCGTTACACGCCTCATAAGAGTTTCGGTAACTCTATGCCCAGCAAAGGATTGTTCATCCAAAAGTTTTTATTCATGTTTAATTCGGTAATGTTGGACTGGATCTTATTTATCTAACTCTTATTTTTATTTATTTTGACAAAGTGTTCGTATTAAGGAAGAATTCTGACTGAGGACCGTCTACTTCACTTTGATTGACGGTATAATAAAAAAACTTTAACTATTTATAACTAGAGCCGTGGTAGCTCAGGGGCTAGGCGCTCGCTTTAAATTTCATAGTACGTGAGTGACCTGGGTTCGATTCCCGGTGCCGGCACCACTGAAATTGTTAATTACAGATTTAAGTGCTGATTTACCACGTGCTCGGCAGTGAAGGAAAACATCGTGAGGAAACCTGCATGTCTGAGAAATAAAAAATATTTCGAAAACATGTGAAGTCCGCAAACCCGCATTGGAGCAGCGTGGCGGATTCTTCCTAGCTCCAAAACCCTCTCAGAAATATGAGGAGGCCTGTGCTAAGCAGTGGGAAATTTATAGGCTGAAACTTTACTTTTTACTTTTTAACTAGCGAGCGAGATTACCACACCCATGTTTTTAATTCTTATTTTTGGCCCGATCTATGCAGAATGAGCTTACTGTATGTTGCTTGCGTTATATACTATATAATGCAAGACTTCAGTTGCATGTTTAGTTTTTGATTTAATTTTAATAATTATAAGACCCCAAGCCGTGGTAGCCGTGGTACCTACCCAACCATCTTCTTTATTGAATTTGGATGTTTATTTTTAATATCAATAGCTTCGCGAATCAACTTTGATAGGAATTAGTGTGCTTTTGTAAGGATTTTTAGTCTATCCAATATGGTGTAATCGATCACTACATCCAGATGATCCAGAACACGGTCACAGACTTCAGACTTCTTAGAGCGCCGATGCTTCACATCAGCTTTATGTTCTTTTACGCGGGTTTTTATTAATATTTTTGTTTCCGTTGTAGAAACTTCGTAACACACCGCTATCGTATGAAACATGGCGACTTTTACATAGAGTACAAAGAGTTCTCGGGCAAGTATATGGTTTTCAGTAAATGAAGCATGTAACACTTCTGTGCTCAAGAGCATACTGGTACTCTTGCTAGTTGAATACTTTATCCATTGTCAAGATTCTTTTACTGCTTTGTATACTTTTGATTTTTTCGGCTGTACGTTATGTATGTTTTGTATTTAAATATTTTATTTATTCAGTCAATCAAAGTTATGTAATGTATAGTATAACCGGAACGGGTTTGTATTGATGGTATGTTAGACTGTTTGTGACTGACTGATTGTGTGAACCCTAGACTCCTCTGGGTGAGGTTGAAGGTTGGCCTTACTCGCATCTTCATATTATGGGTTTATACTCCACAAGATGCGAGTTGGAACCGCTCCTCAAAAGCCCAAAGTGAGAGACAGGAGTTATGAGAGTGTACTGGGAAGGATCGGCGATGACAGAGTGAATGAAAATAGAGAAAGTCTGCTTGAAGTATGTTTGGAGTAGAATCTTGTGGCAACGAACACTATATATATTCACCATAAAAAGATCCACTTGTATACTAGAGAAGAAGGAAACCTGAGAAGTATGATTGATTTTGTAATTGTGGATAAAACATTGTGAAAGAAAGTCGCGGTGTCGGCATTCACACAGACCACTTTCTGGTGTTGAGCCGATTAGGAGGTGTCTTTAAGCGGTGGCGGCATCATGTGAATGAACCTATTAGTGTTCTAGAACGCATAAAAGTTGAGGATCTGCAAGAGAAAAGGGAGTGAGAAGAATTTGTAAAGAAACTGATCGAGAAGTTTGACACGTTGGATGAGGCATGTGAGGTTGAAGAGTTATGGAAGCTGTTTAAGGAAGGATTCGTAGAAGGTACTATTGAAGTGTGTGGTGTAAGTAAGAGAAGAAGAGGGTTGAAGTTAAAGACTGTATGTGTAGAGGTACAAAAGGCAATATCTATTAAAAAAAGGCTTGGCTGGATTGGTTGGCTACAAGAGCCAATCAGAGAATACCAAAAGCAACGAATGAAGATGTAAGCAAGGCAAATAATGAGTATAATAGGTTAAAGGTTGTGGCAAAAGAGGTCGTGAGAAGAAATAAAGAGAATGATAGAGATGAAATTGATAGGAGGTTATCTGATGAATTTAAACGCATCATAAAGTCTGGAAGTCCATAAGAACAACCATAGGTAAAAAATAACCTCGCATTTAGACAAAATCAGAAACCAGGATGGAAGTATTGTGAAAGGAGAGGAATACATCCTAAAGAGATGGAAGGAATATTTCAAAAACTTATTTGTGAAAGGAGTTATGCAAGTACAAGCCCCATTCGTGGACATGAATGAAGATTGCAAAGAAAGTGATATAAGCATGGAAGAGATCGTGGAAGCGTTGAATAGTATGAAATTGGGCAAGGTTGCAGGGTATGACAGAATTACAGTAGAGATGCTGAAAGCTGGACAGGGCGTGGTAGCTAGTCAGCTGTACCGTCTTTTTAACCTTGCCTTGCAATAAGGTTACGGTAGCCAATTCACTTGCCAAACGTGGCGAATGTGGCAAATTTCCTTTAAATAAAATGTTACCGCTCTATGATTCCTCATGTCTGGTTAGTTTATTTTACAGACATAAATTTCACATGCACAACACAACCAGACCCGAAAACCAACAGTTTGTGTTTTTAAGCATATATTAGTTCCATATAGTTAATAGAATCTGGCGTTACTTTGCGGAAATTCATTATAATGAAGGCAATACACACCACTGACGTCGAGAAAACGACACGTTTTTAACCTCAAAACGGGGAATTATCAAGTGATATTTACTCTATGGGAGACAGCCGAGCTGACTCTTGATAATGCCTCGTTTCGAGGTGAAACACTTGTCTTGTTCTCGACTTTAGTGGAGTATGTTGTAGTAGTTGGTAGTGTTGTAGTGGTGGAGGGTATCTGGTGGGGTTATTAGTTTGCTTGTTACTATCGAGGGAGGGCGGGCAGTGCTCTTCAAAAAATAGGTAATACACACCATTTTAAATTTTGCATTTTGCAAATTAACTTTCATGCCTTTATTAATTTAGTTCCTTTTGAGATTCGAACTCAGGATCTGCATCGTAAAAGTCAGATACATAGTTAGTTATGTCCATCAAAAGAGCCTGCTGGAGAGAATACGACTCAAGCTCATCCTGTGGGATCTAATAACATATCGTGCGAGACGATGAATATTTTCGTTCATTATTTTCATTGACTTAAGAAATTAGAATATATCCTTAACTATTTGTAAGTCATAAGAAAATTATTTATAATGACAGTTTATTTATTTGGCGACAGCTCAGGGGCCTGGTGTTCGCCTTTAATTTCATAGTACGCGAGAGACCTGGGTTCGATCCCCGGTGCCAGCACCTCTAAATTTGTTTTACAATTTTACGACGGATACGGATAAAGTACAGATTTACCACGTGCTTAGCGGTGAAGGAAAATATCGTGAGGAAACCTGCATCTCCGAGGAATTGTGAATATTTCGACGATATGTGAAGTCCGCCAATCCGCATTGGAGCGGCGTGGCGGACTATTCCCGGCTCCAAAACCCTCTCAGGAATGAGAGTAGGCCTCTGCTCAGGAGTGGGACATGTATAGGCTGATACTTTACTTTACTTTTTTTTAATTTATTTTTATGTAAGAAAGTGCAAGTGCAATGTCTGCCATAAAATATGCTGTGTCACCCAGAACATTTCTAAGTGGTACCACACTGCGCTCGTCACCCTGAGACATCAGTACTTAAGTCTCATGCCCAGCCCACTAGCTCTCAGTGCCCTTCAGACCGATACATTGTAATGTTTGCACACTACTGCTTCACGGCAGAATAACTGTCTTGGGCTGGTTTCCTGCATAAGAATCTTACCACCATTTATTAAATGTTTACTTACAGGATCTTGTGCAGAAGTAATTCTTGCTGTTACCTCATTAACTCAGTTTCTGCTCTGACACGATTGGTCTCAGTTTTCATGATCAGTTTGACTTGAGATACTCGAAATATTTCATCTCTGACTGGAGACGCAGGTGCTCTGCTTGAGAGCAGAATACCTGGCAATGCTGGCTGGCTGGTACCTGTCCAGACGAATTTCTGCATAGATCACCATGTAGTTGCATGAAAAGCTTAGTACTACTTTGTTTAAATTAATGGGTCTGTCTGAACAAAGTAAGTTTAAAATTGTGCAAATAGTAAAACTTGAATTAAATAATCAATATGCAATAGCTTTGCAACAAAATGTCAATATTGAGATTATTACATTTTCCCAACTTGTACCTACTTGTGGTTTGTCGTAACCTAGATCAGCTTTAACAATAAAGCCATATTAATGGTACATTTTATTAGTTGTAAGGTTGCTTTATTAAAAGTTTACAACATGGCATTGATGTCTTATGTAATATAGTAAAAATAATATTAATATTTTGAGAAGTTATTTATCCATAAAAATAAAATTCTTTTACGCCAACTTAAACATAAACGTGATAGATTTACGTTAAGTAAAAGTATCTTCTTAATTTATTTTAAGAGTTTAGCCGATAAAATAATATTAAGATTATGAGAAGTTATTTATCCATAAAAATAAAATTCTTTTACGCCAACTTAAACATAAACGTGATAGATTTACGTTAAGTAAAAGTATCTTCTTAATTTATTTTAAGAGTCTAGCCGATAAAAAATATTAAGATTATGAGAAGTTATTTATCCATAAAAATAAAATTCTTTACGCCAACTTAAACATAAACGTGATAGATTTGCGTTAAGTAAAAGTATCTTCTTAATTTATTTTAAGAGTTTAGCCGATAGACAAAGTAGTATAGCACCTACCTTTTTCCTACCGAGGTGACGTAAGAGGCGACTAAGGTATTATTGCGCGGACAGCCTTTATTCGTTCACAATACCACCATAATATGCAATGCTGTCACTATACTTCTCGTGGGAACGGAATGGGGAGAAAGAATATTTTGACTCGTATCAAAAAAGCGGCTACGTGGTTCGCCACCTGTCACGTCTCGTTCCCGGGGGAGCGAAGAGTGGGCTACACTAGCGGCCTCTGCCTACCCCAAATAGGGCAAAGACTTACGAGACCTCGGTAGGAAAGAGGTAGGTACTATTCTACTTACTATCATCTATATCAATATTTTTATGGGCTCAAGATAGTTGTATCTTCACTGCGATCGTCATCCTGCAGTTTGTATCTGCGAAAAGCACCCACGGTTTGAAATGGTTAATATTGAAAAAGGATAATGTAGACGCGTACCATTTAATGGCAACTAAAACGATAGATTTACTTATGAAACCCATAACTGACGTTTAGACTTTCATGGTTGAAATCGATCGCTGTGAAGTATTTATTTTATTTATTTTTACTCTCTATTGTTACACCCTCAGATTCTAAGGTAACAATGGGCGGACTTAATGCCTATCGGCATTCTCTGCCAGTCAACCCGCAGTGTGGTAAATGCAGTATCTTCTGGACAACTTCATAAAGTAGAGAGGCGGCCAGTGATGGCTGTTTTATGAGCCTACTTTGCATGATATCAGTAAATAAAATTCGCCATTGGATAGCCAATCGCACGTCTGTACTCCATTAGGGGTCCATTCAAATGCAATCAGCTGGCCTGGCAAAGGGACTATTTTTTGAATATTTATATTTTACAACTCAATTTATTTAAATGTAGATTTGCGACCACGGCAACAAGTTTCGAATACTGACGGACGCTATCAACTGCGCTGGAGATATTATAGTGCCACAAGGTTTATTCGTAAAAACTGTGTCACTATAACTATAACGCTTATTCGGTTTGAAGGACACTGTGAGGTAGCGTAATCACTGTGCATATGAGACTTCAGAACTTATGTCTCAGGGTGATGGACACAGTGTGGTGTCACACATAAATTTTCTGGGTGACACAGCATTTGTTATGGGCAGACGTTGCACTTACCATCATGTGAACGTTTTGCTCATTTCGTCACTTTATACAATAAAAAAAAGAAAAAATTTACATATAATTAGTTTCCTTCTTCAGCAGCATCTTCCTGGAACATCTGAATCAATAAACTGCGGTTGCCAACCCGCCTACCAAGCGTGGCAACTATGGTAAAATCCCTCCAAAATGAGAGCTTCAAACTTTTGTAGATTTCTATGGAGGAGGAAAATGTTCAGCACCAGCTAGTCCACACTAGTCCCCCATAGATTGCCACAAAAGTTTGTAGCTCTCATTTTGGGAGATTTTGCCATAGTTGCCATGCTTGGCAACCGCAGTTTATTTATTCAGATGTCCCAGGAAGATGCTGCTCTCATCTCCTGGTTTTCATTTTCCTTCTGTCGACTTTTACGACACCCACGGGTTGAGATAGGGTGGTAGATTCTCTTAAGCCGCCACCACACGGTGATAAGTTTTAAAGGTAATATATCGTGTACCATTTTATAATTGTGTCCCGTTTATTCCTTTATTATATTGTAAAACAGTAATAAATGCCTTACCAGGGGAAAAGAAAAGAAACCTAACATAGTTGCTACCTAACAACCTAACACTTAAAATATCACTCTTGGGAAATGATTTCTAGTATTATTTTAGTGAATTTAGTGCAGTTTTAATGAAACTCTTTATTACAATCACAATGGCGTATAATAATAACCATCTTCCTAATCCAAATCCTGGTAAATACGGATTTCTTATATTTACGCGAATACTACATTAAATAAAATAAATTTACGAATTTTGTAACGCGACGGGCTGAGATCTGCATGCAAAATTTAAAATGGTGTGTATTACCTAGTTCTTGAAGAGCACCGTCCGCCCGCTCTCAACCGCGTGCACAAGCAACCACCGGGAGCCGCCGCCAGAGACACACAGAACTTTCTTTCCTTTATTCTAATGGATTTCCGCAAAGTCACGCCTGATTCCATTACCTGATCTTTTTGTTGGCTCTATGTAAGAGAGAATACATTCACAATCCAGCTTGTATACTGCATCTTGTAGAGGAATCTTCTTTGGCAGCTTGAAATGTTGTTATGGAAGCCCGCTTCAAGATATAGCCAATCTAGTCTGTGACTCCTCTGACATATGGTAGGACAGCAGGTACACGCTCGACTGTGGACGGTTTCGCTCGGTCACTGCGACATAGGCGCGGAATCCGAAGCTTGTTGTCTTGCAAAACTTGCTTGACATGCTGAAGATCGGCAGCCAAGTATTCACAGTTCCCTTGTACTCTCTGAAACAAAGATTTACCGACGGTAGCTGTGATGGATGCTGGTGAGATTCACCGTTAAAATAACTATTAGTATGGGTCTTTTTTTCACAAAGTGTAACTCAAGGTGTTATTAGGATTCTGATTTTTTTTTATTGGATAAAGTGATGAAACGAGCAAAACGTTCACTTGATGGTAAGTGCAACGTCTGCCCATAACAAATGCTGTGTCACCCAGAAAATTTCTGTGTGACACCACACTGTGCCCATCACCCTGAGACATAAGCTCTTAAGTCTCATATGCCCAGCGATTACGCTAGCTCACAGTGCCCTTCAAACCGAAACACAGTAATGTTTGCACACTACTGCTTCACGGCAGAATAACTGGCCCTGGGGTGGTACCTACTTATACGGATTCCTGCATAGGAATCCTACCACCAGTAACTAAAACATCTCGAAAAGCTAAAGAGTTATTTATCTCTTAACTCCATTGCGAATTGTATTTTAGAATTTATCGAGTTAAGGTGATCTAAAAATGCAGTGACTTTATCAGAAGGTAGAATTGTTAAAGTGTCATCTACGTACCGCTTGTAGAACCTTAACCTTAGGATTTACTGGAGAAGTACGGACGGCTTTCTCCTCAGTCTTCCATGAAAATGTCAGCAACAATAGAAGATACTGGGGAGCCCATCGCCGCACCATCTACTTGCCTCTAGTATTGTTCCTTCCACAATATGAAGCAATGTCTAAGTAATTCTGCATGTTCTACTTGGCTAGTCTTTTATCTCACTGACACTGCATTTTTAGACCACCTCAATTCCATAAATTCTAAAATACAATTCACAATGGAGTTAGAGACAAATAACTCTTTAGCTTTGGCTCCCGTGACCATAGGTGTTCAAAAGCGCTCGAAACGTCGGGTTATAAATAGTTTAAATTAAACGCGGTAAAAGGCCTACTGTTTAAGTGTTAACTTAACAAAGGTAGAGAAATTATCGTGACCGCCACGCTTAGCAAATGTAACGGCAACGTAGTATCAGACGCCTTGTTCTAAACAGTAGGTCTCTTCAGCGATATGTATGACGCCACAGGAAAACCGCCTTAGCCCAAAAATATTTATTTGTATTAATTTCACTTGACTTTTACTTTACACTTTAAAGATTAAGAATCTGGATTCTTAAAGCAATATTAAACTAGTATAGCTAGGAGAAACCTGACGCCATCAAAGAATTCTGTTCCCTTGGAGTTGGCACTAAAGTATTTATTATATAGCGCTTTATTAAGTATCTTGGGAATATCAACCATAAACGGATGCATCGTATTTACTATAAATTTTATATATTTGAACAATAATAAAAGTAAACTGATATCAAGATTTATGGGATTAGTTGCTAGATCCATTTTTAAACTTCAGATTTTCTTATACAAAAGGAAAGTATTTTAAAAACAAAACTGACTGTTCCAAATAATTGGCTGTGAGCGATTTACACTCTACAATGATGATGATTGAAAATACCATAAACTAACAATAAATTACAAAGTGCGGCTGCGGTTAAGTCATGGAAATATGAAAAATAAATTGAGAAAATATAATTGTAAAACACATAATTGTAAAAGGCTATATTACACATATTTACTTATAACAACTGTACAATATAACATACATACATACTTAAAAAATAAAATCTAACTGTGTGAAGTTTAGATAGTAAATTCAAGCAATGCTGATGTAACGATTTTATAAGAGGAGGGAGTTTTAAACCGTAAAAGAAAAGCTGAAGAATAGGACTGGATTCTTATGCTGTTAGATACTGGTCTAAAGAATAAAGATGACGTAAACTTAATAATTGAAAAACGCTATTCTCAAAAAGTGTAATTTGATCAATTTGGATCGAGAAACTACTAATCATATTTTGGAAAAACCGATTTTTTTGTCTCGATGTATTGTAAAATACAAGTTTTTGTTTAGGCAGAACTACGTGTCTAAGTAAAAACGAGAGGCGTCGTGGGACACCCGGTTGGAACGAAGTTTCTTTCACTAAATGTTATATATGTCGCCGTGAGAGCACTCTCAACCGACGTGGTCAATTCCTTCATCACCATTTAAATATTTTTATCCTATAAGAATTCCTTTGTATTTAAATCATTTAACAGTTTACAATAAGCGCCTTGTTTTGGCCACTTTTGTTAAGAGGTGTCGCTGAGAAAGCGCTCCTTACCAACGTAATCTTAACTACTTCGTCGCCTTTTAAATTATTTTATCACACGAGTATTATTTATTTGTAAATCTTTCATTTTGTTAAAAGTTAAAAGTTTTTGTTTAAGAGGCTTGTATCGGCCACTTGAGGTTTCGCTGTGAAAGTGCCCACTGAACAACGTAATCTTAATTCCTTCGTCACCTCGTTAAATTATTTTGTCACACCAGCATTTGGTTATCGAAATTTATGGGGTGCCCTATATCGCTAACTTTTATAAATCTATCGTCAGACACACTTCATTCTATGCGTTACCAGTGTTGTGAATTATGTTAAGATTGATATTGAGTGGTGGGGAGGATTTTTGGCTGCTTGGCCTGTACAATAGTAATATAAAAAGGGGTGTTAACGACAACCTAGTTAACTTGTGTTTTTAGAGTTTGCCAGTAAAGGTTGTGTATTTGTCAAGCGTTTGTTAAGCGTATTACTTTAAATAAATTGTAAACTATTGTGAGAAATATAAATCTGAAACAAATAAATCATTTGTAAGTGATAAATTAAGGCATTTCTTTGCAATGGATCAAGAGAAGGACAGTACAACTGAGCCATTGTTAAATGGGGACAGTAGTACTGTTCCCCAAAAAAATAACCCTGAGTCTTCAGCTCCGACATCAGAAGTGGGATCGCACACGCGATCCCTTCCTGCCGTACATCCACAACAAATTGAATCACGAGAAAATATTACTTCTTCGGCTTCAGAAGGTGTACCCAGAGAGTTCTTTATGGAAATGGTAAGAATGATGCATTCTATAAGCGAGAAACTTATTACTCAACCTCAAGAAAAGATTAAGATAAACGAAGTTTTCTTACCTTCTTATGACCCCGATAGCAATGTGGGTGTACGAGAATGGTGCGACCACATTTCGACTGCAGTCGCAAATTATAACCTAAGTGACTACGACGTTCGAATGAAAGTTTCTAGCTTGTTAAAAGGCAGAGCTAGAATATGGGCTGACGAATGGCTTGTAACAACATCTACGTGGGAAGAATTACGACAAGTAATTTTGACTACATTCGAACCTGAACATCGTTACTCCCGTGATGTACTTATGTTTCGTGAGCACGTTTATGATTCATCCAAGGATCTCTCAGAGTATTTGTCAAGAGGATGGATGCTATGGAAACGAGTTACTAAGGACAAACTCGACAGTGCGGACGCAGTGGAAGCGGTGATTGGAACGGTGAGTGATCAGCGCCTTAGAATAGAACTTATGAATGCCAGAGCCACTTCAGTGCCAGAACTTATATCTGTAGCGTCTTCTATTCGTCCTAAGCGTCTATACCCATCCGCGTCTTATAATACTAGTCAGTCACCGTTCAAAAGAGCTCGTGTGGATAATAAAATAATCCCATTTTGCACTTTGTGTAGAAAAGCTGGCCATTCCAATTGTCGTAACAAGATCAGTGAGAACTATATTGCGAGAGAAATCAACGGTTTAGATAGGTCACGATTAAATGCGCCGACAAACACAGTTCCTTGTACGTACTGCTCGAAACCGGGTCACACATTTGATGTCTGCTACAAACGTTTAAGAACTATTTCTTCTAATACGCCAAATGAACAGATTTCTAAGCATGTTAATAGTATCGCGAGTTCATCGCTAACGTGTATGTATATTCAGATAGGTAATATTCGCTTAAGTGCTACATTCGATAGTGGAGCAGAATGTTGCGTTATTCGCGAATCCATCGCCGGAAAATTACCTGGTCGTAGGTACGATACTGTTAATTATTTACAAGGTATAGGATCTTTTCCAGTAATCTCTGTTGGTACTATTGACTGTGTTTGCATAATTGACGGTATTCACGTAGAATTACAATTTTGTATTCTTCCAGATTATGAGCTAACAACCGATATTCTTATTGGCATCAATTTATTAAAAAAGACCGGTCTGAGTGTCTTAGTAACTAGTGATAGTGCAAAACTTATTTATCAAACGCGTGTCATGCATATACAAGATAAGAGCCTATTATTTGACAAAATTGATCATGATCTTAACGATGAGTCGCAACTCAGTGAACTACTAATATTGCTTAATAAATACTCTCACTTGTTCATTCACGGTTATGCTAAATCTCGAGTCACTACTGGCAAGTTAGAAATCCGATTAAAAAATCAAAATAAGTATGTCGAACGTAGACCATATCGACTGTCTCCTTCTGAAAGAGAGAAAGTCCGCGACATTATTCGCGAATTATTAGACAATAACATAATTCGCGAGAGCCAGTGTCCCTTCTCCAGCCCAATTATTCTCGTGAAAAAGAAGAATGGTGCAGATCGTATGTGTGTTGACTACAGGGAACTAAACGCGAACACCGTGCGTGATCACTACCCTTTACCCCTTATATCCGACCAAATAAATAATTTGTCAGGCGGAAAGTATTTTAATACCTTTGATATGGCTTCGGGTTTCCATCAGATTCTCATTTCGGACTGTTCCATTGAGAAAACAGCATTCGTAACACCGGATGGACTTTATGAATACCTAACCATGCCGTTTGGATTATGTAATGCCCCAGCTGTGTATCAAAGATGTATTAATCGAGCTCTAGGCCCTTTATTAATCCCTGGTGGTGCTGATACTAGCGACAGTGCTCCAAATGATAGCGTCGCGCAAGTATATATCGATGATGTGATCAGCAAAAGTAGAAATTTCAGGGACGGTTTAGTATTTATGGAAAGAATATTAATGGCTTTGGAAAAGTCGGGTTTTTCTGTTAACATCGACAAATGCCACTTCTTTAAACAGTCTGTAGAATATCTCGGTAACATAATTAAAGACGGTAATGTAAGGCCTAGTCCTAAGAAAGTAGACGCTCTAGTAAAATCCCCGGTACCTACGAACGTTAAACAGGTTAGGCAATTTAACGGTCTGGCTGGCTACTTTCGTAGGTTTATTCCAAATTTCGCACGTGTCATGATTCCTCTTTACGAATTAACTAAGACTGGTACTAAGTGGCAATGGACTAATAGACAAGAAGAAGCACGCAACAAAGTCATTCAATATCTAACGTCCTCACCGATACTAATGATTTTCCGTGAAGATGCGCCCATAGAACTTTTCACCGATGCGAGTAGTCTCGGAGTAGGCGGGATACTTGTGCAAAAGATCGACGGGCGACAGCATGTAGTGGCTTATTTTAGTATGCGTACGACTGACGCAGAAAGCAGATACCACTCTTACGAGTTAGAAACCCTAGCCGTTGTCCGTGCAATTAAGCATTTTCGCCATTTCCTCTATGGCAGACACTTTAAAGTTATCACCGATTGCAATGCACTAAAAGCTTCCAAGCATAAGCAGGAGCTCTTACCAAGAGTATATAGATGGTGGGCGTTCCTACAAAACTTTGATTTTGAGATAGAGTACCGAAAGGGTGACCGCATGCAGCACGCAGATTTTTTTAGCCGCAACGTAGAGACTCATGCAGTTAACATCATGACTAGAGATTTACAGTGGCTTGGGATCGAACAACGTCGTGATAACTTGCTACGCTCAAAAATAGATACTATTCATAGAGGTGAGACAATTAAGGGATTCCACCTCGAAGGTGAACTTTTAAAGCATACGCAGCAAGATGCAATCTTGGGTGATCGAAACTTGGTAGTCGTACCGAAAGCTTTTCAATGGAGTTTAATAAACACCTACCATTCGAGCCTTAAACATCCTGGCTGGGAAAAAACCCTAGCAAAAATTAAAGAGACTTATTGGTTTGATAGAATGAATACCTTAGTACGCCAGTTTGTTAATAACTGTATAATATGTAGGACATCTAAAAACACATCGGGTTCTATACAAGTACAGCTGCATCCGATTAAAAAACCAACTGTACCTTTTGAGATGATTCACATGGATATATCTGGTAAATTAGGTACTTCAACGGATCAAGAATATGTGATTGTTACAATAGACGCTTACACAAAATATGTACTGTTGCACCATGCTAACAATAAAAGCCCGCATAGTACACTTGCTGCACTTAAACAAGTTATTCATTTGTTTGGCACTCCGAAATTTATTGTGGTCGACGGTGGGCGCGAGTTTCTGGGCGAATTTAAGAACTTTTGCGATAGGTACGGCTTAGAGATCCATTCCATAGCCCCTGGCGTAAGTAGAGCCAACGGTCAAGTTGAAAGGGTAATGGGCACACTCAAAAATGCACTAACGATGATAAAGAATTACGAAACCATCAACTGGCATACTGCGCTAGACAGCCTTCAACTCGCACTTAATTGCACAATACATAGAACCACGGGTGTCGCCCCACTTACACTACTTACAAAACGCCAGCATTGTGTACCTCCAGAACTGTTAAACTTAGTTCAACTAAATGACATGTCTATCGACTATGAGGCATTGGAAAAACATGTTCAGCGCAGAATGACCGATGCGGCAGTTAAAGAAAAACAAAGGTTTGATTCTAAAAAAGCAAAAATATTCAAATTTCAAAGAGGTGAATTCGTTTTAGTTAAAAATAACCCAAGAAACCAAACATCTTTGGATTTAAAATTCAGTGCACCGTATGAAATATACAAGGTACTCAATAATGATCGCTACCTCATTAAGCCAGTAATGGGACGTGGGCGTCCACGTAAAGTTGCTCATGACCAACTGCGCCGAGCACCGCAGCCGGGCGAACAGGCAGCCGTGTCACTGGAAGACAACCAGCCCGCCGATGCTTCACCGAACGACGGCAATTCCGGTGATTCTTTTCTACCGAGCGGCTTGCAGTCTTCCAACCAACAGACTATAGACTGCTATCCGGAAGAAAGCGGTCCTGGACCTTCGACCCAAGCTGATGACAACTAACATAACGGTGAGCAGTATTCAACTTATTCGATCCTCGAAACCTAAAATTTATCGCACAAATTATTTATAACATTTAAAGGCCGTGGAGGGCCACATTAATACATGAAGTATTCCTATGTATCACAACAAACACAACAAGCCGTGGAGGCAATAATTATTACTCTCATGTTATCCTGCTGGGCCACGGCGTACAAGACCGCCCAGAACCCGGTTCCCTATTTCCCGTCAAATTAAGAGACTTCGTGCCTGCCACGGAGCAATGGTCCTAAACTCCTTTTACCTTGTTCTCCCTCAAATCAAAGACTTTGTGTCTACCACAGAGCGGTGTTCTTGATCCCATCCTTGATATTCCGTCAAATCAAAGCCTTTGTGTCTATCACAGAGCATTACCGTCACGTGAGAATGACACTTAAACATTACAAAAGTACATGTGTATTTATTCCTAATTTACCTACAAACTACAAAATACTATCAACTACTAACGAGTATTCTATAAAAGTCAAAGCTACAACTTTGAAAGTTAATATGGTCGCTAAACGTGGTCAATATCTACAAAAAAACAAATGTATTTTCTTCAGGCAACGACAATCAAGACAATGAAGAACGGCAGGTGCAGAGCGCGCACCGCCGATCAGAATGGCCGTGTCGCCGTGAGAGCACTCTCAACCGACGTGGTCAATTCCTTCATCACCATTTAAATATTTTTATCCTATAAGAATTCCTTTGTATTTAAATCATTTAACAGTTTACAATAACCGCCTTGTTTTGGCCACTTTTGTTAAGAGGTGTCGCTGAGAAAGCGCTCCTTACCAACGTAATCTTAACTACTTCGTCGCCTTTTAAATTATTTTATCACACGAGTATTATTTATTTGTAAATCTTTCATTTTGTTAAAAGTTAAAAGTTTTTGTTTAAGAGGCTTGTATCGGCCACTTGAGGTTTCGCTGTGAAAGTGCCCACTGAACAACGTAATCTTAATTCCTTCGTCACCTCGTTAAATTATTTTGTCACACCAGCATTTGGTTATCGAAATTTATGGGGTGCCCTATATCGCTAACTTTTATAAATCTATCGTCAGACACACTTCATTCTATGCGTTACCAGTGTTGTGAATTATGTTAAGATTGATATTGAGTGGTGGGGAGGATTTTTGGCTGCTTGGCCTGTACAATAGTAATATAAAAAGGGGTGTTAACGACAACCTAGTTAACTTGTGTTTTTAGAGTTTGCCAGTAAAGGTTGTGTATTTGTCAAGCGTTTGTTAAGCGTATTACTTTAAATAAATTGTAAACTATTGTGAGAAATATAAATCTGTAACAAATAAATCATTTGTAAGTGATAAATTAAGGCATTTCTTTGCAATGGATCAAGAGAAGGACAGTACAACTGAGCCATTGTTAAATGGGGACAGTAGTACTGTTCCCCAAAAAAATAACCCTGAGTCTTCAGCTCCGACATATATTAAATGACTGGCACAATGAAATAATTTAACTATGTCAGAGAGTAATAATAAATAAAAAAAATAAGAAAAGGTAATAAAATTGTAATTATTTAAAAAGTTATGACAAATGAACATTTTATTATTTATAACAATTTTATTTTCACTGTACCCTAAAATATACCAATTTATAACTGCACCGCACTTTTTGCAATACTTTAATTTTATCATATTTGTTTTTGGGAACTGAAATTTTGTCATATTTGTTTTGTAACTGACGTCTAGATGGCGTTGTTCCTATAAAAAGTACGATATCTGAATGTTCCAAGTTGCCATAGAATACGTTGCACGTCTATACTGCAGGAATATACCTATAGATAGACATGTAAACACACAAACACATATAACGAATGTTACTGCACTGCACTATATGCGTTGCTGCAACGTACTATCCAAAACCGATTCCTGCGCAATGCCACCGGAGCACGGTTGCTTCAGCGCAATGTATACCTTCATATATACTGTGTAAGAAAAAGTAAAGTTTCAGCATATAAATGTCCCACTGCTGAGTCCGCCACGCTGCTCCAATGCGGGTTGGCGGACTGCACATGTCTTCGAAATATTTTTTGTTTCTCAGACATGCTGGTTTCGTTACGATGTTTTCCTCCACCTCTCAGGTGGATCAGCACTCAAAATTGCAATTAACATTTTAGTGGCGCCGGCACCGGAAATCGAACCCAGGTCACTCGCGTACTATGAAATTTAAAGCGAACGCCTAGTCCCTGAGCTATCACTGTGAAATGCCCTTAATCTCTGAACACTTCAGATAATTATCACGGCGGTTTTTCAAAAAAGCCGCACACCATTCAAACCCGCTAGTGGTTAAACCATCGAGCCCGAGAAATGTGTTGAGAAAAACTTCGATCTTGTGACACACGTCTGATACGAGAGTGTCCTGAATTAGATGAAAAAGTTATGGAGATTATTTAAGCTATCCGATGAGGCTGTAAAAGCCAAAAAGGCTAACAGCACAACATTACCGAAATTATATTTTACTGATGGTAGGATTCCTATGCAGGAATCCGTCTAGGTAGATACCACCCCAGGGCCATTCTGCCGTGAAGCAGTAGTGTGCAAGCATTGCTGTGTTTCGGTTTAAAGGGCACTGAGAGCTAGCGTAATCACTGGGCATTTGAGACTTAAGAACTGATGTCCCAGGGTGACGGGCGCTTTGTGGTGTTACACAGAAGTATTCTGGGTGACTCAGCATTTGTTGTGGGCGGACGTTGCACTTACCATCAGGTGAACGTTTTGCTCGTTTCGTCACTTTCTACAATAAAAAATAAAAAAAATATAATGTATTATAGCAAAAGTGTCGTGACGGTCGAAATCTTACACTTTTCGTCAGCCTTTTCAGTCAGCCATTCGCCAAGTGTCTGGAGCGCAACGTCCGATAAGGAACTTCGTTCCTAAAAAGGAATTAACACATATATTTTTATTATTTGTTATTGCTATTGTTGTCACTTATTAATCATAGGAATTACACTTGTACTCGCTTCGTGTAAGTGTAATAATACTAGAATAAGACACATATCTTATCCTGTTTTAAGTGACGAAACGATTTATTTTTAAGTGACGAAACGAGCAAAACGTTCACCTGATGGTAAGTGCAACGTCTACCCATAACAAATGCTGGGTCATCCAGATTATTTCTGTGTTACTGCGCACTGCGCTCGCCACCCAGAGACATAAGTTCTTAAGTCTCATTTGCCCAGTGATTACGCTAGCTCTCAGTGCCCTTCAAACCACAGTAATGATTGCACACTACTGCTTCACGACAGAATAACTGTCTCTGGGGTGGTACCTACCTAGACGGATTCCTGCATAGAAATCCTACCACCAGTAAAAGTAGGTAGTTGAAATATAATAAAAATAAGCCTGAGAAAATTATTAAATAAACGAACTTGGCAAGTCTAACATAGGCAGAAAATTAGACTATATCCTTGACTTGACATGACTTTGCAGCTACAAAATTAAGCCCGCACAATTCTACCCGTATTATGAATATGCAAATATCTCAGCCAGTCGCAGTCATTATCATTTAGCGTTTGCTCTTGTTTGGTATCGAGCGTATGTTACAATAGCTTTTGCACATCAAATATGAGAATTAGACTGTATGAGTGAATGCTAATACATATATAAAACAAAAGATTTGCTGAAATAATAAAATCCTTATAAGACATCGTGTGTGTCCTACCCTATCTTATCCCGTGAATACCGTAAAATTCTACAGAGGGAAAACGAAAACCAGGAGATGGGCAGCAGCATCTTTCTGGAACATTTGAATAAATAAACTGCGGTTGCCAACCCGCCTGCCAAGCGTGGCAACTATCGCAAAATCCCCCCAAAAGGATAACTACTTTTTGTGGCAATCTATGGGGGAAGCCTATGTTCAGCAGTGGACTAGTGATAGGCTGAGACTAAAAAAACCGGTCAAGCGCGTGTCGGTCCACGCGCAGTGTAGGGTTCCGTAGTTGATCATATGTATAAAATTGAGTTCACGATTTAACGGCTAATAACGTAGGACACCTCACGCCCACATGCGACAATGGTAACTGAAAAAGGAGTTATAAAGTTCAACTTCACAACAGAAGTTAGAAAATATATTGTAGATGTAGTGTAGAGGCAAGCACCATTAAGCTGTAGCAACCATTTAACAGGCTTACACTCGCAAAAATTAGCACTTTAAAGCTTAAGATTCCGCAAAAGGATCCCAGAATCGAAAAATGGTTTTCACACACCTGCAATATTTAATCCCACACCATGAGATAGACGAGAAAAAAATGTGGTCTCCTCTTTACGTGTAGGGGAGGTACCCGGACGGACAGATGGACATAGCGTAACTATAAGGTTTCCTTGTTGACTACGGAACTCTAAAAATGGCACTTTTACTACTTTAAAATAATTTCAATTTGGCTCAACTTTTAGTACAGTCCACACCTGGCATATTTTTTTCACCATCAGCCAGGTTTGACGGGTAGAGTATGCCAATCAACCCTGACAGTCAGCTGACTGAGAAAAGGTTTACGTCCGCTCATTTTTTCTTTAAGATGTTTTCAAAAATGTTTAAATAAACTTAATTGTTAAAAAAACAAAAAAATGTACATGCGTATGCAAAACAAAATTGGAAATTTAAAAAAAAATCACTACATAAGTATGATAAGCATTACATTAACAAGTAAGGCCAGATTTTTTCGATGTGCAACATCTTTGGGTGTAAGACCGACTCGTTAGCCATGACGAAAATGTACAGCTTAAATTATAACGTAAAATTCATAAATAATTATAGCCATTATAATTTTGAGGAAATGGAAGTGCTATAATTATAACGTATTTTTTTTTAATTTAAATTACATTTCAGCATCGAAAATGTAACTAGTTGAAAATCAAACATTTCACATAGTTAACGAAGTGACTAACTAGTTCATTACGTGATCAATAGATTAGATGTCACTGTTTTCAATTAATTAATAACTGTAAACAAAAAACCGCGCAATTTTTGTCATTGGTTAAAATAATAATTTGGTGTTATAATTGGGCAACACGATTAGTGAATTTTATTGATCGACGCGAGATGCGAAATATTTTTATTCAACTTCATAATTATTCTTTTAATTATAAATTCTTGCTACTCGTATTACAAATTTAGATTTAGCCGTGGTAGCTCAGGGGCTGGGTGCTCGCCTTTAATTTCATATTACGCGAGTAACCAGGGTTCGATCCCCGGTGCCCAGCACCACTAAAATTATTCTACAATTTTAAGTGCTGATTTACCACGTGCTCAGCGGTGAAGGAAAACCTGCATATCCGAGGAATAGAAATATTTCGAGGACATGTAAAGTCCGCCAACCCGCATTGGAGCAGCGTGACGGACTATTCACGGCTCCAAAACCCACTCAGAAATGATAAGGAGGCCTGTGCTCAGCAGTGGGACATTTATAGGCTGTTACTTTTTTAATTTTACCAACTTGGCAGAACTGGCACTGTGGTGGTACCTGTGGTGAATCCTACCACCGGTAAAACAGGCAAATAATATTTTGACAATGTCCCCATGGTCAACAAAAGCCGATGTGAAGACGATAAAAAAAACTTAACAAATGTGAAATTTTTTCATGAATATCCTTTTTCTTGTACTATATTAATTATATTCCATATGATCGATGAAACCTATTACCGATGATCAAGAACAATTAAAGATCGCTATAATGTCTTCCTGGACGACTATTCGGGTCTATCTTCGTTGTTTATGAATAGATTTTAATGATTATTTGCTTATTAGAAAGAAAATTATGGTCATTTTCTGAAAAGAAAATCATCAAAATCGTAAAATCGCATAAGCATGTTTTGAACAGCTGCGTTGAAGTCGATATTTTGATTACGTAATTATTTTTTGATAATATTTATCGAAAATTAAAGAGACATTGACAAATTAAATAAAAATTATCGCAAGAACATTACATAAATGTGTCATTACACGGAAAATGTTGGAATAGTTTGAGCAAACCAATGTCTTCCAGATATAATCCATCAAAGAAAGAAAGAAAGAAAGAAAAAGGTTACCAGCAAGAAACATACAAAGGGAAATGAAATAAAAAATAAAATAAAAACAACACACAAACCAACAATAATAAAATAATATTAAAATACCAAAAATAATACAATATAATATCTGTTAACTTAAACCAGATAGGCCGAAAAGAAAATTAATTCGATTGAAGAAATATAATGTCCATGTCTTCGACGTTTTATTGTCATCATAAGATCGAACTTTTTAATTATGAAGAGATTTTAAATATATAAAACCCTAATTATTATACCTACTTAATGTAAAGATACGATTCAAATATATTTCCAAGAATGCAGAATAACCAATGCACTGCCAAATGTACACAATAATGGCGTCAGTCAAAACACAATATATTGCGTGACTCTCATCCACCGCGTACGAATTCGGAATTGTGACACGAATATGTAAAAGGAAATTTTAGTCTGACATTTTATAAATAGAAAAGAAATATTTTCGATGGATATCAGGGAGGCAGCGACTGAGTATTTTCACTAATACTTACCAGACAATGACTGTGTATTTTCACTAATACTTAAGGAACTGTAATATATTCTGCGTAGGTTATACGCATCACAACCACATAATCTTACAAAAATACGCTTATAAATCAATGCACTAAAAGGAAGTAAGGTACGTATTTTGACAGACCCGAACCGCCCTATAAGTTTTACTTTACTATTCCTATTAATCTAAGAGCTAGCAGAATCCGACTAAATTGTTTTCCGACAAATCTTAAAATTTGTAAATAACTGTTTTAATATTATTTACTCCAGAGAATAATGACCGGGCACCATCCCTTAAAAAATTAAATTTGTGACAACTTATATTTGCAATATACATATATCTAAGTTAAAAAAATTGCCAGGCGATTTTACGGGTTTCAAATGCATGACAGCCGATCTTAAAGTTGTTATAGGGTCATTTTTTTAAATTATTTTAAGTATCTATGTCAAGAGCCAGGTGATTTTGGAAGTTCTAAGTAGCCGCCTGGTGAGTTTACGATAGCCGAGGCTCTTGTTAGAAGTTCGAGCTAAACAGGAATATACGGATCTCTGTAAAAGGAGAAAATGAATAGATAAAAAAATCAAGTTAAATGTAAAATATTTTTTTTATTATTTTCACAACATATTGATCATTATATTATTATTATTATTCATCGTTAGGTTTCATCTTCAGAGTACAAATAATAATTAGCGATTGCTGTCTCATTTCTGTACAAAAAAAAAACATATATTTATAAACAAAACTATAAAATTTATTCTGCCTTGAAATAGTAGGGCTTACGACCCTGAGTAGGATTTCGGTCTGAACGGCACTGAGAGATAGTGTAATTACTGGGCATATGAGACTTAAGAATTGACGTCTCAGGGGGACGGGCGCAGAGTGGTGTGACACTGAAGTGTTCTGGGTGACACATCACTTGTTAACAGACGTTGCACTTACCATCAGGTGAACTTTGCTCGTCTCGTCTCTCTCTCGACACACACGTTTCGAGTGGAGAGATTAAAGATTACAGATTACATATTACACAGACTCAAGTGTACGCGAAAACTCAAAGTCACTCACTAGTACTAACCAACCCGCGCCCAATGTAACGCTCATTTGATAAGAGCAGAGATACCGCGTCAGAGACGAGGTTACCACAACACAAATAGATCAGAAAACCAACAATTTGTGTTTGAACCTAGGACCCGCGGCGTGGAAGTCAAGTACTCTGATCACTAGGCCACGCGGTCATTACGCTGTAAGCGTCTGCAATGAATGAAAACTCACAATCAATGGTAATACAACGATGGGAGAAAAAAATTGCGAAACAGGAAACGAACACCCTTAATACTGTTTCTCACGAAATTCTCACGATTAAATATCATTCCCTATCTCACGCATAGATGATATTATTTTATTCTAATTAATAGAATCAGGTGTTACTTTGCCTGGCGGGAATTTATTCTGGTTGATTTTATAGTCTTTAATTGGTTTGCCGTGAGTGCAACGTTGGCTTCGTTGTTGGTCACGGGATTTTTAGACATTTGCCGATTTTCATGATGTCTCCCTCCCTGCCCGATTTTCGACCATGGCGACAACTTCTTAATCCTTTTGGAAGCTATGAATTGAGTAGGAGATAGTGTCACAAGTGTACGAGTGGACGCTCTTGCGACAAGATCGGAGATAGGCCAGGGAGAAACTAATGAACGAGATTTGATTCATTTAGTAATTGTTTCGTCATTTTAATAATAACAGAATTAAAAAATGGGCTCCCGCTGTAAAATAACACAGAGCAACATTTGAACTGTATAATAGATTAGCTGATGCCCACGACTTCATCCACGTGGATATACGTTTTTTAAAAATATCCCGGGAACTTTTAGATCTTCCGGGATAAAAAATATCCTAAGTCCGTCTCCAGTATACAAGCTACCTCTGAGCCAAATTTCGTTAAGATCGGTTCAGCGTTTGAACTGTTAAAAGGTGACCGACAGAGCGAAAGAGAGAGTTACTTTTGCTTATAATATTAGTATGGATAATCATAATACTGGTGGTAGAATTTCTATGCAGGAATCCGTCTACGTAGGTACCACCACAGGGCCAGTTATTCTTCCGTGAAGCAGTAGTGTGCAGACATTACTGTGTTTCGGTTTGATGGGCACTGAGAGCTAATGTAATCACTGGGCATATAAGACTTATTAACTGGTGTCTCAGGGTGATGGGCACAGTGTGGATGTCACACAGAAATGTTCTGGGTGACTCAGCATTTGTAATAGGCATACGTTGCACTTACCATCAGGTGAACGTTATGCTCGTTTCATAACCTTATCCAATAAAAAAAGCCAGTAGTTGGTGAGATATTCGCTTCTAAAGACTCATAAAATGATCCTTCCTCTCCCCTCAGACTTTTTAATTATGTCATGAAAAAAATTAACCTTTTTTTTTGATGGCCAGAACCTAGCAATCAAAAACCCAATAAAAAATGTCTTCTTATTCTGACAACAAAAGTTGAGCGTATTGGTTAAGCGTTTGATTTCTGCGCTATTGATTTCCGGCATGGGTTAAATATTTATAGAGTCTAAAGATGATCATTCCGATGAGGCGTGCTCATGATTAAAAAAAAATAACCGTTATTAAATCGACTATGTTACCAAAATAAATACTATTTTTAGAAGAAAACTCGCAGTAGGGGTCTTCATCACGGGTCATTTCCTGACCGCTGAGTTAGGATTCCTTCCGGACAACCTCTCCAAGGAACATTTCGCTAACAAATATCCTTTCACATGAGTGTGGAAATGTAAACCTTCATTAAGGCGAAGATATTACATGAATATTGCAAAAATAAGTTAGTAACAGACAATAAAAAATGATAATATAAAATCAGGCGGTGAATCGTTATATGGAGAATAATAATTTCATCTCATCTGTGTGTAAAGATACTAAAATAATAATATAAACTTGATTACGGTGAAGTTCCGTAATAACTAAATAAATTACACTGCTATATTTTCTTCTTTCCGAATAAATTATTTGACATACAATTATTTAGTATGCATATAACTTTAAAAAAGTTTTACTGGTAATATTCCTATACAAAATCAGTCTTTATGGGTACCACCGCGGTATCCGTTATTTTTCCGTCAAGCAAACATTACTGTGTTTCGGTCTGAAATGCACTGATAGCTGGTGTTTTTTACTGGGCATATGCGACTTGGCATAGGCGAACTGATGTCTTTGTGTGATTAGCGTGGCACCACGCTAATCACACAAAGATGTTCTAGGTAACACAGCATTAGTTTTAGGCGTTGCACTTACCATCACTTAAACAATTATGCCACTATCTTCCATAAACAAAATATAATGTGTTAGTTGTCTTACCTTAACTTTTTCATCAAGCAGTTGCGATACAAAAATGGCGGTTTGTATAAGGCCGCGCGAATTACATTTATACTCAAAAATATTTAACATATAATTTATAAGACATAGCTGGAACGAATGCCTTTCCCAGATGCGTATATTTAATTACATCTGGGTCTCCCAAGAAAAACATTAAAACTTTTTGCAATAAAATCTTCTTATTTACTTCAGTTGTTTAATTCTTTGTTTCTTTGTCTTTACGAAGTATAAAATGTTAATATTTTTTTAGTGAAATGTTAAAGTTACAAAAGTCCGTGGAAGTCAATGTGTGTTACAACATATCGATTTTTAAAAATCGATCAGCGCTCGCAATTTGTAGAAAAAATATTTTTACTTACAATGTTTTTCGTTTAAGTTTAAGTTGTATGTAAAGCTGTTATTTCCTTTTCAATGTAACTAATGAAGTTGTGATACATAGTACCATCAAATTTGTCCTACCCAACGAATGCGGCGAATGATGATGAAAGAAATAACAAAAAACAGGATACTCTGCCATCAAGCAACAGTCTGTAAACATTACTATGTTTTGGCCTGAAGGGCACTGATACCTTGCGTAATTAAGTCAAATGGAAATTAAGAGTTGATGTATCAGGGTGACGAGCGCAGTGTGCTGCCACACATAAATTTTCTTGGTGACACAGCATCTGTACGGGCACTTACCATCAGGTGAATGATTTTCTTGTATCGTCTTTTTTATTTGATAAAGTGACGAAACGACCAAAACGTTCACGTGATGGTAAGTGCATCGTCTGCCCATAACAAATGCCGTGTCACCCAGAACATTTCTGTGTGACACTGTGTGAACATTTCATCACCACACTGCGCTCGTCACCCCGAGACATTAGTTCTTAAGTCTCATATGCCCGGTGATTACGCTAGCTCTCAGTGCACTTCAAACCGAAACACACTACTGCTTCACGGCAGAATAGCTGGCCCTGGGGTGGTACCTACCGAGACGGATTCCTGCATAGGAGTCCTACCACCAGGAAAAATCTTTTAGCGTTCTCGTATCGTCACTAAATTCAATAACACAAAAGATTATTTTAATTAGTAGGTTAGTTATTGTGTAGTTTAGCGGTTGGTACGCCACTCACCTGCCGTGTTATGGTTTCTGTATTCGAAACCCAGCCAAAGATAATATTATATGTTCAATAAGTTGTCAGTTATCGAATCTTTGTCACTATTAATGTGTCTCTGAAACTAACAATCCCCTAACATGTGATTATATTATCTTTGCCCCTAGTTAACATTTGAATATGCGCTAACAAAGTATGAATAGAAATTAGTTTCTATAAATTAATTCACACAACAGTAAATTAAATAAATACTTCTGTTTCTCGTTATTATTTGGGAACCAACTAACTAAGGCATAAGTCTATTGAATAATTCATCAGTAAGGTCTAAATCAACGATGTTCTAGACCAATTAATAATGCCGACATTTTCTTCGCTCCCCAGTCTAACGTAAAATGCTAAAATTGTGTAAGCTATTATTCCAACCTTTGGTAGCGAAATTATTCATTATTGGACATAGTAAAACAGAACAAAGTCATAATAAGTCAAGATCACTTGATCACTAAATAACTTGACTCTGTTAAAAAACAGAATCGGCAAACATCTGGGCTTGGACTTGGGTCCTTTGAGCGGTCGGAAAAATTATATTAACTCACAGGATTTTTTTTATTGTATAAAGTGACGAAACGAGCAAAACGTTCACCTGATGGTAAGTCCAACGTCCGCCCACAACAAATGCTGTGTCACCCAGAATATTTCTGTGTGACTCCACACTGCGCCCGTCACCCAGAGACATCAGTTCTTAAGTCTCAAATGCCCAGTGTTTACGCTAGCTCACAGTGCCCTTCAAACCGAAACACAGTAATGCTTGTACACTACTGCTTCACAGCAGAATAACTGGCCCTGGGGTGGTACCTACCAAGACAGATTCCTGCATAGGGATCTTACCACCAGTAACCAACACCAGTCTTAAAAGTGGTTTCTGATACGGCCGATAACTCCATTGCATAACTTTTGCGGGTTAGTACTGGTTTGCATAACTACGCGCAATTATAAAAATAATTAACCATTTCATTACGCTATGTACAAAATATGCACCAGAAAGATTTCGAAATATTTTAAGATTGAATTTTATTGTACGTGTACGTGTACGTGTAAAACAAACTTACGAAAATAATTAAGTAAGTTTAAAGTAAATAGAATTACTATTTATTTTATTTAAACTTTATTTGCACGAAAAGACGAACTTAATGCGAGATAGAGGCATTCTCTACCAATCTACGTCACCGGTTCGAATGTTTTTTTTCATTTATTTGGTTTCCCAACAATGAGTAAAATATGAGCCTTGACACAAAAGAAAAAAAATTACATTGCCTCATCACTTATAAGAGAAGCACAGCATTCACTAGAACCTTTGTTCCAAAACTCTACTTACGTTAATAAACTTTTCTCTACTTACAAGAACAACAACTATAAGAACCACACAATTGAGATCTGATATATTTGAAATGGTATTCAGTCATTAGTTGGATACCATGATTAGACATTTTACAACAACCACGAAATTAGATGCAATGGTAGATTGTGTTACTCCACCATTACTCTGTCACCGTCATTTATGTTTTATAACATTTAAAATTACTAAAAAAAAAATTTCAATAAAAATGATACGTTATAAGGTCAAATTATTTTTGGATATCACTAATCCTCGAGCGGTTATGGCCACAGTATGTACATAACTATTATTTAATTAAAGAATCTTTAATACAGAGAGTTGTTCTTTTCACAAAATAAAATGAAATTGCCCTTCAAACTACGCCCTTTAAATTACGGTCGTCGGGTCCATAACTTCAAGTACCAAAAAGTATTAAAACTGAAATTAAAGTCCCTCAATGTGTCGTAATATTATCTCTACTTCAAGCAATAATAAAATCATCACCGAAATACATTTTCTTTTACGAGCCTCACCTATTTTTACGAGTTTCACCTGTTAGTATGAGTGGGTTACATTTTGCAACTGAATTGACCGATTGTGCTGAAATTTGGCGTACATGTTATCTTCGGAATCGAAGATATACCTAGGAACTCGAAGAAGAGCTGCAAAGAAAACGATGGCACGTTGTAGGGCTAAGTGAAGTCCGCAGAGAGGGGGAGGACACTCTTACTCTACAATCGGATCATCTCCTCTACTTTCGGGAGGGAGACAGCCTTTCCCAAGGCGAAGTAGGTTTTTTCGTCAACAGGGTCCTCAGTGGCAGCATTCTCGAGATCTCCAGTGTGTCGACGAGAGTAGCATATCTTGTGCTTAAGCTGTCTGAGAGATATACTCTTAAGATTGTACAAGTCTATGCACCAACCTCGGATGAAGAAGTCGAAGCTATGTACGTAGATATAGCCAGGGCTTTACACAACACTACAAAGGCCCACTACAATGTTGTCATGGGGGAGTTTAACGCCAAGGAGGGTAAACATACGAGCGTGGAATCGATTATGGGGCCGCACGGATTTGGAAGAAGGAATCACAGGGGGCAAATGCTGGTAAACTTCCTCGAACGGGAGGGGCTCTATTTGATGAACTCATTTTTTCAGAAAAAGCCCCACAGGAAGTGAACCTGGCGAAGCCCCGACAACTTGACAAAAAATGAGATTGACTTCATTACATTTTGTGTGCACAAGCAGTTGGTGTAAGCAAACAGTAATTGTGCACGTCGTGATAACCTGTAATTAGATGTACAATTAACCTAGTATTTATAAATCAATTTTTTTTTCTCATGCTTTATTGTAACTCCTGTTGGTTATCCTTAATAAATAAATAAATAAATTATGTAATCTAACCACTAAACATCGCGGTTGTACAGATAACCACAGACGTATCAATAAAAACTTACCTACCGAACAGATAGCGGTCCAAAAATTATATTAAACTAGCTGTTGCCCGCGATTTCGTTCCAGGTTATTTAAAAATCCCGTGATATTTATTTGATTTTCCGAGATAAAAAGTGATGATGATGTGATGTGATGATGTTCTCCTAGCCGATTTCGACCACGGCGACAACTGCCGACTACTGTCGAGAGCCATCAAACTGCGCAGGAGATATTATAGTGTACAAGTGTACGCGCAAACACAGAGGCACTCACTCGTCCCAACCTACCCGCGCCCGATGTAACGCTGATGCGATAAGATCGGAGGCAGGCCAGGATGCAGTGTCAGAAACACGGGGACAATCACAACACAACCAGACCCGAAAACCAACAATTTATGTTTTAGCACAAATGTTGGCTCCGGCTGGGATTCGAACCCAGGACCCGCGGCTTAGAAGTCGGGTACTCTGACCACTAGGCCAAGCGGTCGTCAAAACCAGATAAAAAGTATCCCATGTCCGTCTCCAGAATGCAAGTTATCTCTGTGCCAAATTTCGTCTCGGTTCAGCGGTGGAAACGTGGAAAGGTAACAAACAAACAGACAGAGGGACAGAGAGAGTTACTTTCGCGTTAATAATATTAGTATGGATGATGGACAAATTATAATATTTTAAATCCTAATGCTGTGTAGTAATTATACGAGGGTGGATTAAAAATACTCGGCCTAACCAAGAAAATAAACACATACTAAATCAGTTATATTTTTATTTTTCTACATAATCACCATCAAGTTCAATACACTTTTGCCACCTCCCCTTCCAAGCATTTAGACCGTTAAAAATGATTCTTCCTTGGAGTCAAAATATGCGTCTACAGCTGCTTTGACCTCGTCGTTTGTCGAAAATCTTTGACCTTCCAAGTGCTTTTTTAGGTTAGGGAACAGAAAGAAGTCTGATGGTGCCAGATCAGGTGAATACGGCGGATGCGGTAACAGTTCAAAGCCACAGTTGTGAATTCCAGCCATTGACTGTACTGACGTGTGAACACGGGCGTTATCTTGATGAAACAGGACTTTTCTTCTGAGCATTCCTCGACGTTTTTCTTTTATTTCCTCTCGTAAACGACGTAGTAAGGTGCAGTAGTAATCAGAGTTTATAGTCTGACCCCTTTCAAGATAATCAATCATAATCACACCTTTCGAGTCCCAGAATACTGAAGCCATCACCTTATTTGCCGACAAAATCGACTTAGCCTTTTTAGGGGGTGGTGAACCAGGTCTTCTCCACTGTTTTGATTGTTGTTTTGTTTCCGGTGTACAGTAATGAACCAATGTTTCGTCCATAGTAACAAAACGATTCAAAAAATCATCTGCATCGGCTTCAAATAACTCCAAACAGTCGCGTGAAATAGTCAATCGCGTCCTTTTTTGTTCAACTGAAAGCAGTCGCGGAACCCACCTCGCAGACACCTTGTGGAAACCCAACTCGTTGACAATGATGTTTTGAGTTTGTTCATAAGAGATGCCTATAATCTCGGCTATCTCTCTAATTTTTAATCTGCGGTCTCCCATTATTAAATCAAGTACTTTTTTAATATTTTCGTCAGTAGTTGACGTCGAAGGCCTTCCAGAGCGGGGTTCATCTTTCACACTCTCTCTACCACGTTTAAATTCTGCTATCCATTTTTTGACGGATGAATATGACAGAGCACAATCGCCTAATGTACTGACCATGTCATCATGGATGGCTTTTGATGATAGCCCCTTCTTATGGAGGTACTTAATGACGGCACGCTGCTCGATTTGCTCCATTCGCGGAAATTATGACCGATTACTTTGTTAATAAATTTATAAAATCACAACTAATTATCGCACACGTTTCGAACTTCACACAATGCACTAGTCTGAACTGAACTAAATAATGTGGGTAGATTTGATTTTTAGAATTGAATGGATCTGTGTTAGGCCGAGGACTTTTCAATCCACCCTCGTATTATAACACTATCTGCGCACCGCAGTTTCACCTGTGAACAGTCATGTCTGTTTCTCAGCGTGCGGTAACTCTTTAAGTTCGTAGCATAAAGTTTTATAACCTAAAACTTTCCCCAATAAACGTGCTATCTAATGAAATAAGGTTTTTCAAATCGAATTTTTTTTTCTTGAGATTAGCTCATCCAAAGGTACAAACCTCTTCAGCTTTATCATGGTAAAATTATGCACTAATTCTATTATTATTGCTCCGCATAATCTTGACTGGTGGTAGGATTCCTATGCAGGAATCTGTCTAGGTAGGTACAACCCCAGGGCTAGTTATTCTGCCGTGAAGCAGTAGTGTGTAAACATTACTGTGTTTCGATTTGGATGGCACTGAGATCTGGTGTAATCACTGGGCATATGAGACTTAAAAACTCATCTCTCAGGGTGACGGGCGCAGTGTGGTGTCACACAGAAATGTTCTGGCTGACACAGCATTTCTTATGGACAGACGTTGCACTTACCATCAGGTGACAGTTTTGCTGTTTTCGTCACTTTATCAAATAAAACCATTGTCTCGCGGAATATTAAAAACGTGCCGGACCTTATTTTTGTAATGAGCACTGTTTCTACTCTCTTTCACGTTGCCTTTTATTTCTTCATTTCACAGAATCAGTATAAAATAGCTCTCCCTGGAAAAATTATTTCTTTCATTTAAAATATTACGACTTTTAGAATTAAAAGAATTGCTCTTTCTTTTTACTTTGTTTCTTCTTTGTGTTTCCGATGCTAAAGATAAATATTTCTTAATTAAAACGAGAAAAGTAAACCTTTTAAGACGTCATGGTATACAATATATCTACTCGTTCATTTTCATATCCATTTCGCAACTAATATTTAATATTAACTAGTCTGGCCATAAATACTGTTACATAAAAACTTTTCTTTTTTTTTCAACTTTTTAATTATTTTAAATTTGGAAAAAAGTTTCAGCCTATAAATGTCCCACTACTGAGCACAGGCCTCCTCTCATTTCTGAGAGGGTTTTGGAGCTAGGAATAATCCGCCACGCTGCTCCAATGCGGGTTGGCGGACTTCACATGTCTTCGAAATATTTTTTATTCCTCAGACATGCAGGTTTCCTCACGATGTTTTCCTTCACCGCCGAGCACGTGGTAAATCAGCACTTAAAATTGCAATTAACAATTTTAGTGGTGCCGGCACCGGGAATCGAACCCAGGTCACTCGCGTAAAATTTGGAAAACGTATATTATTTTAAAAACTTCTTGCGATTTTGCGCCATTTCACATATTTTTTCGTGTTCATTATCAAATTACAATATAGAATGGGGTGTTAAAGAAAATAGGATTGCAGTGATTCCCTTGCACAAAGTGGGTATGGAGCCGTCGGTCATATTCCGGACACGTCAAAAGCTTGATATAAGCCGTATGTTCGTAAATCGTACTATCAACAGATACAACAACACTTCCTCTGTCGAAGACCAGAAAAGTTCGGGGCGGCCGCGTGGTGTTAGAACTACAAAGCCTGTTAATGCTGTTAAAGCCAGAATTCGTCGAGGATAGCCCATTAGGAAGCAAAAAATGTTATCGCGAGAAATGAAGATTCCCGCTAGGACTCTGTCGCGTATTATAAAACAAGACCTGAAGCTCGGTGGTTATCGTCGATATACAGGACATGCCCTAAATCAATCTTTACAATTAAAGAGATGGATCGATGAAAACACCTTCTGTCGCGATACGCAGGTGAAAGGCACAGAAATATCCTCTTTACTGATGAAACAATTTTAACGATTGAAGAACACTACAATAAGCAAAATGATAAAATGTACGCTCACAGTTCTAAAGAAGCTGCTCAAGTGGTCGGAAAGGTACAACGTGGTCATCATCCTGCGTCAGTGATGGTTTGGTGGGGCGTGTCTTATCAAGGAGTTACAAAACTACATTTTTGTGAAAAAGGAGTGAAAACTTCAGCCAAAGTGTATCAAGATACAGTCTTGGATCATGTTGTGAAACCTCTCAGCAATACACTTTTTAAAAATATACCGTGCACTTTCCAGCAAGACTCTGCACCTGGTCACAAGGCACGAACTACCTAAGCCTGGCTTGAAACCAAAGTTCCGGATTTTATAAGAGCTGAAGACTGGCCTTCATCTAGCCCAGACCTCAACCCTTCAGACTTGAAATTATGGTCAGTTTTAGAGGACATGGCCTGCTCTAAACGACACGGCGACATTGCTTCTCTTAAAAAATCGTTGGAGCAAGAAGTGGCGAAATTTCCCTTGAAAACAGTGCGTAAATCCATAGAGTCGTGGCCAAACAGATTAAAGGCCTGTTTATAAGCCAAAGGTGGCCATTTCGAATAGAATATTTTTTTTTATTTTTTACTGAGACTAATGAATATGTAGTTATAAATTTTAATAGTATTACATTACTTCATTAAAAAATGCATTTTCATTTGTAACAGAACTTATGGCCGGACTAGGTAAATTAGGTTATTATTTCAAATTGGCTCCGGCTGGGATTTAAACCACTAAGCCACGCCAGTCGTCGATATGATATGATTTATATCACACTAGCGATCCGCCTCAGATTTGCACGGGTGCAATTTACTTACGTAGAACGTTAGTAAATTGCACCGTGCGAAGCCGGAAACAAACTGAGAAGTGCACTTAGCAAAAAAATTTAAGTGTGTTTATTATATAGCATATCTCATCTCCAGTTGCTTAGGATGTGCGTTGTCTGTCACTCAGTCAGTCAGTCTTTTGAATGCACCAAAGATATGATCACCACCGATAACACACTGAAATATCGCTTTCAACTCAATTATTCGTTGCAAAATAGCAATATTTAATGCGGAATTTGATGTTGTTATGAAAACATGTGACAGCTGAACTGTCAAACTGAACGTCACTTATATAATGAGATTTGAATACAAAAAAACCAACCAAACTTCCGGATTTCCGTTAGACGTTCCAAAACTTCTTTCATACAAACTTTGTCCTGTATTTACGAACACAGCAAAAAAATAAGACAACTCGGTCTAGCCGTTTTCAACTGAGTATCTTTCATACATACGGTAATTAATTTTTATTTATATAGAAGATAGAAGAAGAATATTTATAGAAGATAGACGGGAAAACCAATAACAAGTCTTCACTATAGAGTTCGTTTAAAAAAAATAAAATGTTAGCGAACAATGCAATAAAAAAACATAAGGAAAAAAATGTATGCATATAAAATAAATTTAAATAAATATTTTGATCCAATAAGAAAATACTTTGTCTCAACTATTGTTTAAAGATGTTAAGGCTCAAGCACCTCTTTGCCGAATACACACTAACTGAAAATCGTATAAGGTAATAATACCTCCAATACAAATTTAAGCAATGTTTTAAAGCCTATTTATTGCAGTGCCAGAATGGCTACCATTGGTGGTCGCCGCTTAAATTTGCGAATTAATACACATAATAGTCTTTGCTAAAAAATCGAATGATTTCTGACAGATTATCTATCTCAAATATGAAGTCATCAGACAGATAAGAAAAGGTTTTTTTTGTATAGACGAAAGAGATGACGAGACGAGCAAAACGTTCACCTGATGGTAATTGCAACGTCTGCCCATAACTAAGAATAGAATAATTTTAATTGAATATAGTATATTACATAACACTTATTGAACGTAATTTTACGAAAACTACAATTTTTTGCAAAAAATGTCATTTATAAGCAAATTGTTAACATTAATCCAATGTAGTACTTTTGAAATAGCATTACTCACCTCGTCATATAATAAATTTTGTCGTTTTATTTTAAAAATCGACGATTATCAATAAGAAAATAATCCAATGTCAATCAATAGATTAAAATAATCCTAGGTAAGGTAAGTCATCCATACAGTCATACCAGGTAAGGCCGAGAATCGAACCCTGCGGAACACCCATAGATACTGCTGACCCGGAAGAATTCGTCTCGTATAGTTCAAATATGAAATTAGAAGTGTAAGTGCAGAATATCTTATACCGTAATGAAGTAGTTTGTATAAGTGTTACATGATGAATGCAATCGAATGCCTTGGAAAGATCACAGAGAACAACCAAAGCATTAATAGAATTCTCCCAGGCATCGAATTTATTCTTAATTAGTTCAACACCAGAATCGGTTGCAGAACGATCTCTTGTAAAACCAAATTTTATTGTGAATCAATTTATATAATTTGAAATGTTTTAGCATTTGATTAAGAATATTTTTTCAAAACTTTTACTTAACAATTGTGTTACGGAAATAGGTTAAAAGTTAGCGGGGTGCGATGTAGTACCAAACTTAAATAAAGGTATGATTTTACTATGTTTCTTCAAATTACTAAACACACCAAATTCAATACTAATTTAAAAGTTAAGGCTGATTGGGGTGCAATTATATCTATAATAGACGCACTGACTTGAAAGGACATACCCCATACAAATGCTGGGTCACCTAGAACATTTCTGTGTGGCACCGCACTGCGCTCGTCACCCTGAACATCAGTTCTTAAGTCTCATATAGTCAGTAATTATACTAGCTTTCAGTCAGAGCAGAGTCACGGCAGAGTAACTGGCACTGCGGTGATACCTTCCTAGACGGATTCTTGCATAGGAATCCTAAAATTCTCATGGATTTTGCCCGTTCATGACAGACTTTCGTTACTCGTCGCCATTGTAGCACTAAGTTACTGTTTGTTATCAAAAGGACACAGCCCAGATACTGTACCAAAAATAATGCCTTTTTATTACGGAAATACGTAATTGATGGCAAGTGCAACGCATGCCCATATCAGTCGCGTTCACACCCAGAACTTCGAAGTAGAAAGCTTGGTGTGGCATCGCGCTACTCTAATCATCCTGAAAAAACACCTTTGGTCTCATATAGCCTGTAATTACACTAGATCCAGTGCTTTTCGAACCGAAACACTGTGGTGTTTGCACACCATTGCTAGACGGCAGAATAACTGGCACTGGTGATGAAGGTACCACCAATCTTAGATGAATTCTCGCATAGGTCCTCGCTCTCTAGGTATAGTCACTGGTCCTAACCAGTGATATTCGTAATCTTCACACAAATATAAGCGATAGTTGCAAGTATATATCTAATACGTATACCTATGCAAAACACAATATGCAAAAGTACATTAGAACACACAGATCCCCATTTATAGAGTATATTGCTAGCTTTATTGTCTTTCTTGCAATATTCTCTAAATAAAAATCTAACGTCCATTTAATCAAGACCTTCTTAACATCTTAATAATTCCTCTTTGATATCCTTTTTAAGTAAAATCTAGAAAGGGGAAGAAGGTCTTGTTACTTTTGTGATGTACAAGTCATAAATGCCAGCGTCTGCAAATAATTTAATTTTACTCGTACCGATTTGCGAAGCGCTCAGATAACCAATGAAACGATAAAATTTTATCACAATTGTATTATAGGTAACCTACTGTAATTGTGATAATAAAACGTATAACGATAAATATTTGAAGTACTAACCCAAATAAATAAAATATATTCTGTGTGTCTGTGTTAACATAACATAGAAATTTTAAAGCTATTGACGTGAAATATGAACGTCGTCATGTCGTCACGTGTACTATTAAAAGAATAATCATCTCTCGTAAACAAGTAAGTCTCTTATAGATTCTTCAGACCAAATGCCAGTCAAACAGTAAAAGTAAAAGTAAATTAAAAATAAACTATTTATGAAACTTTCCGACATAAATTACTAAAAAGAGGAGCATGTAGGTGAAAACTAATTTAATTATAGGAATAAAATAACCAAGTATAATGTGCACATAAAACCAGCGAATTAAGAGAAAAACAGAGGTCGCTGTTTTTTCTATTTTTAATAATCCTATTGATTTCTTGTAACTTAAAGCAAACGCCAGCAACGAGCCCCCCGCAGCCTACGCTGAAGTAATAACCTCATGTAATTAGACGCCATAAAATGTTATGTTTACGAGTTCCCTCCAAGAGTTATGGGTCGAGATCAAATTTGAGTACGGCCCAAAGGGTGAACACTCACTGCAATAATATTTTATAACAAACAGTTTGGAGTAATAAAATCAGTTCAATGGAGTGAAAAAACCTATATTATTTTGGTTCAAATAACTAACTCAGTTTCATTTTGAGTAAATAATTGCCTATAGTAGAAGGTTAGGCTCTTCTATAACTTAATATCTTTATATATTTACACGACGTTAATGAAGAAAACAGAAGTTTCATAAGTTATTTATTTATATTATTTTGAATAGTATATAGAAAGTTGTGAAATGAGCTTCTACGTGTTTTTATGAGCTTCTACAATATTCATATCATCACAAGAAAAGGTTAAAGAAATAGCTACATTAATCGTCCTTCATCTCGCTATTAAAATTTCAATGATGCTCACTACCTATATACCACCCACATGTAAAGATTTTTTTGGATAGTTGGACAGGAGATTTTTTCTGTCCGAGGGTCTATTCCGACAAAGGTAGCTTTCCTCTTCCTTGGCACCCATAGCATCTGCCAAATTGGTCACCAAGACGTGGTCGGAACACCGTAACTAGCTTCTGCCAACCGCAGCAGCAACGTCTTCAGCAGCCATCGTAGTCACTGCAAGCAGACTACTGTTACCACAGCGGTCTTTTCTGGTCTTCCAGCCGCTTAGGATCATCATTCGCCCGTTCCCTCTCTTCAAACTGACTCATTTAGCTTCAACGCTGTCTTCATACATCTCGATGCACGTAACACTTGACCACAGCTTCACCCTATCGCCAGACTGCACTGTCTCAAGTTCTCCATACTCACTACGACTTCCAGTATCAGCGGGGGAGTGATGTTACGACATCTATGTCACCACAGCTATCAACATCTAAAGATTACTTTGGAGGATTTTTTTAAGATGGAGTAGACGTCATCCCTAGATCAGACCACCGGATTTGGCGGATATATTCATAAGCATCTCATGCGGTGTCATAAATGTCGCTACAATATCGCAACTGATATGGGCAAGCGTTGTACTAATCATCAGGTGATCGATTTGCGCGTCTCGTTCTTACTTTCGAAATTAGCAGTTTTTTAGATCAATGGCTGGGCCGTTGTCTCTTGACGACGAACAGACACATAGTGCTACATCGGCGATGAGTAGCGAGAGCGTGTCAATTACGGACAAGGCAAATGAGACTGGTACTTACTACTTACTATTGAAGTTAATTTGCTAAGATCTGCTTTCAAAATTTAAAATGGTATGTATTACCTAATTTTTGACAATCACCGCCCACCTTCCCATAATACCGTGCAGCGTCTGTCGTAGAGACAATGTCACTTGATAACCCCTAGTTTTGAGGTGAAACACTTAGCGTGTTCTTGACCTCCGTGGTGTGTATTGTCTAGTAGTTATATCAGTGGAGGGTATCTGGTGGCGGTATTAGTTTGTGTACGTGCACGTGTATAAGGCACGCTATTTTGGGGCGGGCGGTCCCTTCAAAAAGTAGGTAATACAAAAATTTTTAAATTTTGCAAGGGGATCTTAGCAAATTAACTTTCTTTCCTTCGTTATAATGGATTTCCGCAAAGTATCACCTGATTCTATTAACTATACTAGTACTTAAGTGTATAAGAATTAGAACGGCTAAACTGACATAGCAAGAACTTTTCAGAAATGCTTACAAGTCGTCCATAGAAGCGGCGTTATTTCAAAAATACGCTGTAAGTGTAGCGATTCCGATAAATTCTAAGGGTCATGAAGGGTTCCAAAATGTTTTACCTGAAGTCTACATATAATGCACAGTCTTATATGCGTGAAGGTACTTACACATCTAAAGCAATTCTCATATGCCCTGCAATTACACTAGTCCAGTAACTCTTCAAACCGATTGGTTCTCACCGCCCAGAGTTACCAACACACAAGTCGACAGTCCGAATGAAGGCCCGCAGCCTCCCTCGGAAGGTCATAAGACGACTTAAAACATTTAAGATATTCGAAATCGCGAAAGCACGCAGCAACCGCAACACAGTCCGAATTTCGAGGTTTTTGTAGATGTTTATTTATTTATGTTTTGGGTCAAACCAAACCTGGCACGCGGGCCCCTGGCTCACGGGCCGAAATTATATATATCAAACCGATTGACAGTAATGCTTGCACATTGCTGCTTGTAAGGTCACGTTAAAAGTTCCCACAACCGACGACCGTGAATGAAAACGCTAATGCAAGTAGAAGTAGCGAAAGATGTGTCTCATTATCGCAGCAAGTGGAAAGATGTTATCTCTTTCTAGCCCAATGGGAAAGTGGCGTGACTGTATGTATGTATGTTATACTACTTGTCGGCAGAGTAACTGTTGCAGGAATCCGTCTAGGTAGGTACCAGGGCAGTACGCAGGGCCAGTTATCCTGCCGTGAAGCAGTAGTGTGCAAACATTCCTCTGTTTTGGTCTCAAGGGCACTGACAGCTAGTGTAATCACTGGCCATATGAAACTTAAGACCTGATGTTTCAGAGGGCGTGACGGGCGTAGTGTCGTGTCACACAGAAATGTTCTGGGAAACATCATTTGTTATGGGCAGTTGCACTTATCATCAAAAGAAAGTTTTGCTTGTTTCGTCACTTTATCCAATAAAAAAACTTACCTCACGAGACGATAATTTTTTTATGGAGAACTTTTAATTTTTTTTTGCATATAGCCAACAATTTTATTATATTTTACTTTTCATAGGTGAACTGTTATTTTTACATTAGGTTCTTTTTACCTAATACGTCTAGAACCATAGTTAATTCAAGGTCTTTCGTAATTTTGACGATTTCTGTAACTTCTTCGTTCTGTCGTCGAATGCGAGCGAGTTATCGAGTGATCTAATGAGCGGAGACATGGGTGAGACTTGCTCTTCCTTTAGAGGTCGTGCCAACTGCCAGTAGGCAGTGTGTGATGCTGATGATGATGATTCCATATTTTAATTTTAAGACAATCGTGTAACACGTATCAAGATTTTCATCATCAGACGTTATAAATAGTCCGCTGCGGGGCACAGTTACAAAAAGATTTAAGGTAATGAACACCCAACGCGACCTAACCCTGAAAATGATACGGTTGCTTCCTGGCGAATGGGTCCTGCCCCGAGTATGTGTCGATCAGGAAACATAAGTTTTTTTGGCGACAGTAGAATCGGATGCTATGATACATAAATTCACGTCGCTAAAACGGCTCTCGATTCTCCGGGGCAGATTCGTTATTTCGCAAGAAGGCGGCTCAAACGAGTTGATGAGTTCCTTTGTTCATTCCGGACGAGTTTCGCATCATGTTATGAAGAGTCGCAGCTGTGGGTATCCGCGCACGTTTTTATACCTGTAATATGTATCGATGAAAGAACTTCTAATTGTCGTTACATACATTTGCAGGAACCTTGCAAATGTAAGTAAAACCGATGACATACATTTTTGCTGACGATCTATAAAACCCGGTACACTCAATGGTCTAGAGAACCTCCTTTGGTTTGTTTTATGATTCATACATAACACTTATAACGAGGTTTGATGAAGCACCTGGGTGATAGTGAACTTCAAAGTTTAGTATAATCGTTTCTTCATTTGATTTGTTATATTGTTATATAATTATCTGTAAATAATGTAATTTTTTAATTACATGAAAAAGGTGATCAGTATTAAACTTTATTTTTTCGTTCTTTTTCATAATGTAACATAAATTTCAACTTAATTTCTATTGAAGTCCGAATACAGGGGAGGACACGGTAATCCTTGAATACCGGTAACTTGTTCTACCACCGGGAGGGCGACCATCTGTTCCAAGGAGGTGTCGGGTTTATCGCCGCAAGTCTCTCATTAACAACGTTGTCAAGATCGGGAGTGTATCGACTAGGGTTGCGTACCTTATACTCAGAATAACCAAACGGTATTCGCTGAAGGTCATACAGGTATACGCACCTACCTCGGCATATCCTGATGATGAGGTGGAGGTAATGTATGAGGGCATATCAAGAGCCATACATCCCTCCAAAACTCACTACACGGTGTTGATGGGAGACTTTAACGCAAAGTTCGACATGAAAAAAGATGATGAGCTGGTAGTGGGGCAATTTGGAATAGAGCAACGGAGGGACTCTTATGAACTCCTTCTTTCAAAAGCAGCCCCATAGAAAGTGAACCTGGGTGAACCCGGATGGTTCCACCAATAATGAGATCGACTTCATCAAGACGTCCGAACGACAACTGTTCAATGATGTGTCTGTGATCGCTAGGGTGAAAACCGGTAGTGATCATCGAATGGTAAGAGGCACATTGAACCTGAACGTAAAGCTGGAGAGGTCGCGTCTGGTGAAGTCCACGCTCCAGTCCATCTCGTGCCCTAATCCAAAACCCCGAAATCTTCGAGCTCGAATTGCAAAATCGTTTTCAGTGCCTGTATGATTGCGTTACAGTGGACGATATGAACGAGAGGCTCGTGGAAACTGTCCATGCAATGGGGCAAATTTTTGCAAGACACACCGCACAAGAAAGATCCAGAAACTCTCTGACCACACTCTCAATTTCATGGAGGCTAGGCGAGAAATGAGGCTGCAGTCCTCAACTGATGCGTCAGCATATCGACAACTGAACAGACAGATCTCCAAATGTATGCGGCGGGACCTTCGCAACTTCAATACAGCTCGTATTGAGGAAGCGATAGAGCGAAACCAAGGCTCCAAGGTCTTTGCCAGGGATCTGTCTGCCGGAAAGAGCTAATTAACTAACATTTCCGCTGGAGCAGAGATTTTTAGTGAGATCGAGAGATTTTATGGACAGCTGTACACATCGTCGTTAGAAATCTGGAATGGAAATCTCGTCTGACACTATTCCGATGATATCCCGGACGTCAGTATGACCGAGATAAGTATGGCTCTCAAACAGCTTAAGAATGGCAAAGTGCCGGATCTGATGGAATCACAGCAGAGCTTCGGAAAGCGTGTGGAAAACCGATACTAGTAGTCCTTCAGAAGCTCTTTAATTCCGTCATCCGGGGCGGCGCTTCGCCGAAAACATGGAGTAGAAGCGTGGTTGTCCTGTTCTTCAAGAAGGACCATAACGCTCTCTTGAAGAACTATAGACCGATATCGTTTCTAAGCCGCGTCTACGTGCTGTCTACGAGAGTCATAACGAATCGTCTCGCAAGCAGACTTGACGACTTCCAGCCTCCCGAACAAGCCAGATTCCGAAAAGGCTATAGTACCATAGACCACATACATACCCTTCGTCAGATTGTACAAACGACCGATGAGTACAATCTTCCGCTATGTCTGGCGTATGTGGACTATGACAAAGCCTTCGATTCCGTCGAAAATTTGGGTGGTGTAGCGACTGTACGGCTTCAGCGGTGCCGAATTGACTGTCGGTATATCGATGTCGCAGTACTTGTATACCATTGCTACTGATGGCTATCCGAGTACAGAACCAGAGTACGAAACCGATCCAATTGCAGAAAAGTGTAAGACAGGGTGATGTAATATCCCCGAAACTCTTCACCGCTGCATTGGAAGAAGTTTTCAAGCTACGGGACTGGAAAGGATACGGTATCAATATCAATGGCAAATACATCACTCACCTTCGATTTACCGACGACATAGTCATAATGGTGGACTCGCTGGAGGACCATAGCGCTGTGCTCAATGAACTCAATAGTCTCTCCCAACGGGTAGGTCTTAAGATGAACATGGTCAAGACGAAGATCATGTCTAACAGTCCATGTCTCACCTATACCGGTTATTGTTGGGAACACTACGATCGAAGTTGTCGACGAATATTTCTACCTAGGACAGATTGTCCAACTAGGTAGGTCCAACTTCGACCAAGAGGTCAATCGACGGACCCATCTCGGCTGGACAGCGTTCGGGAAACTGCGTCACATCTTCTTGTCGAGTATACCTCAATGCCTACAAACAAAAGTGTACAACCAGTGCGTGTTGCCTAGTGATGACATATGGAACCGAGACGTGGTCCTTCACTGCAGGCCGCATGAGGAAGCTCAGAATCGCGCAGCAAGTTATGGAAAGGGCTATGCTCGGAGTTTCTCTGCGAGATAAAATACGTAAATACGTAATCCGCAGCAGAACTAGAGTAACCGAGATAGCCCGAAGGATTAGCAAGCTGAAGTGGCAATGGGCCGGTCATATAGCTCGGAGAACCGATAACCGTTGGGGAAGAAAGGTTCTCGAGTGGCAACCTACCGGCAAACGCAGTGTATGGATGGCGACCCCCGTCTAGATGGAACGACGACCTGCAAGGTTTTGCGGGAAGTCGATGGATGCAGGTAGCACAGGGCTGTGTTTTGTGGCAATTTATGGGGGAGGCCTTATGTTCAACAGTGGACTATTGTAGGCTGAAATAATGATGATGACGATGATCACATATTCGGTAGACAGGGGAGTTTCAAGTGCAGAGTAAGAGTTATTTCCTCACACCTCTGTCCTCTACGTAATGATCTATTTTATAATACACTTTTTATAATAATCTTCTTCTTTCAGTTTTTTTAAGTTACACTTTTAGGAATATTGTTATAAAATTTTATGGATCTACTAAAGAAACAAAACTAGAAGATTTTCTAGTTTTGGCCAACCTAAACACAGGAACCCCCAGCGTGTCGCCTCGGCCCATTCTACAAGATACAGTCACTTTTTATATAATAAATTTGTAGGTTTCATAAATAAACAACGGTGGAAGTGTCAAAATATTAGTATCCTTGAATAGTTCTCGACTCGTAGCGACTCGCGGCGACCCAAGTTAGAGATTGCCCGAAATGCTTGTTTTTGCTAAATGAATATTGTTTCCAGACCCGCCGCGGATCTCCAGAGTAATACACCATAGGACATAATACGCAGTAGAAGTATGCAAAATAAGAGTAATTTGGCTGTAGCCAAACAACTGTTTGATCCTTCTAATAGCAAAAATGACAGAACTTAATTTCGAAGCCATTTTTTCACTGTAGTTGGAATCAATAGCAATTCCAAGAAATACAGCTTGAATTTTCAAAGGGAGGTTAGTATTCTCTAAATTAATATTATGTGCCGCCTTGGACATTCCAAAGTGTAGACATTTCAGTTTTAACCGCATTTAAAAGTAAATTATTCGCCGCAAAACATTTGGAAACAATATCCAAAGTTTTATTGGGCTGTTCCCAGCGTCAAGTTATTTCTGTTAACTTTAAACAATAAATCATAAACAGAAATGGACCAAGAATTGATTCCTGAGGAGCACATATTTTTACTAAACAACCCGACGATATAACACCGTTAATCGCTCTTTATTGCTCTAGATTTGTTAAGTACGATGATAAAAGATCTAGTGAGGATTCACGAATCCCGTAGTATTTAGATTTTTTTTTAATATTTTGCTTAAAGCAGGCAACAGAAATGGGACGGTAATTTTTAGGAATTTCTCTACTACCCGATTTAAAAACTGGTACAACTTTACTATGTTTCATCAGATCAGGAAAGACACCAAAGTCAACACAGAGATTAATAATCATCGCCATTATTAGGGCTATATCGATAATAACTATATCTATTAAAGTCCCCACTTTCGGTCTAGGTAATAGATAAGGATTTGGGGAAAGATCTTCTGTTTTTTTTTTATTTAGGTTTCCAAATGCTCTAACAATATCTGTAGAGCTGATGTTATTAAATTGAAAGTCAGTAATGTTAATGTTTACATATTCTCTTAGGAATGACTCTGCAACTACAGGACTTGACTACAAATGTTTAGTAGTTTGACTAGATACATTCGAAAAAACATTAAGAATTTCATTTTTCATTTGCAACTTTATATTGATCTTTAACTACGCTGCCCTTAATACTAACTTCCTTTTTTGTATTAATCCTGTCAGTTTTCTCTGATGAAATTTTACATTAGCTGTAAATGATCTTTTAAGCGTAGAGATCATATAAATTGTCTCTACTCATTCTAATTCCTTTAATTGTCCCACTCACTAAAGCATATTTTTTTTCAAATTTATTCTTCCTTTCTAATGAACACTTTATCATATTCATTAGAAATTGCATAAAATGAGGTTTTAAAGATACATCAGGATCATTCTAGGAAAAAGAAATCGTTCAATTCTGTTGTTGGTTACAGGTCTATATTCAATAGACAGATTGTCATTAATATTTTTGAATTCCGACCGGATCTTTAGAGGTTTATGATATGATCTAGCTGCATTTAATACAGTTTTGTTTGTTATTTTACAGTTAACTATAATATTATCAATACAAAAGGTACAAGATGGTGTAACTTCTGGTCGGTTCAGTAAAAATACACTTTAAGGTTAAAACTATTTAAAAGTGAAACAAATCGTACTTTGTTAAGAGTTTCACTTAAAAATCAATATCAAAATCACCACAAATCACAACTTTTTTGTTTGTTTTGAATACTTTTTTTAAGACTTCTTCCATTACAATTATAAATGCTGTGAAGTCAGCAGAAAGTGGTCTATAAATACACATAAATAGATCCATTTCTGCACAAGCAATCTCACACTGACGTTCAACATAACCTGCCACAATGAATTTTTAAATAATATTAAGCAACCACCTCCCATGGCAGAGGTTCTGTTCAACTTATTGGCTACATAATTTTTTTTATATAAAATTTCATAAAATCATTCAGCCAAGTTTCAGTAAAGCATAGATCACTGGGCATGTGAGACTTAAGAACTGATGTCTCAGGGTGACGGGCGCAGTGTTGTGTCACACAGATCTTCTGGGTGACGCAGCATTTGTTATGGGCAAACGTTGCACTTACCATCAGGTGAACGTTTTGCTCGTCTCGCCTATTTTTTATAAATAAAGATAATATTTTATATGAAAAACAAACTATTTTCAGTTTTTGTATGCAAAATATTAAGTATTTGTGACATAACATTCGCAAATTCGCGAATATTCACATTAATTGCGTCACTAATATTTCGGAATTTATATATGTGATTTTCTAGGTATTGTTAACTATTCATTGAAATAAAATAACATGGCTGTGGTATGACAATATAAGTCTTTTTCGAAAGTTTGGATGCAAGTTTTCACATAATGTGAAATTCGACATAAGGATAGAACTACTGGCGGTAGGATTCCTATGCAGAAATTCGTCTAGGTAGTTACCACCGCAGGCCAGTAATTCTGCCGTGAAGCAGTAGTGTGCAAACATTACTGTTTCGGCCTGAAAAGCACTGAGTGCTAGTGTAGTCACTGGGAAATGAGAAAGAACTGATGTCTCAGGGTGACCGGGCGCAGTGTGGTGTCACACAGGAATGTTCTGGGTGACACAGAATTTATGGGCAGACGTTGCACTTGCCGTCAGGTGAACGATTTGCTCGTCTCGTCACTTAATACAATAAAACAAACAGAAAATGTTATTGTGAAAGTGACTTTCTAATTTAAAATTAAACCTAATAAACAAACATTTCTTAACTTATACCATTTATATATACATATATACCATATGAAGGTGAGTCATTTATACTATTCGTTTCCCTCATAAGTAAAGTAACAGCCTATAAATGTCTCACTGCTGAGTACAGAACTCCTCTCATTTTTGAGACGGCTTTGGAGCTCTCACGAGTCAAGAGTCTCAAGAGTCCGCCACGCTGCTCCAATGGGGGTGTTGGTGGACTTCACATGTTTTCGAAATATTTTTATTCCTCAGACATGCAGGCTTCCTCACGATGTTTTCCTTCGCCGCTGAGCGCGTGGTAAATCAGCAACATTTAAAATTATCCTTCAAACTGAGGAACAATTTTAAAGGTGTCGAACTTCTGGTCTCTCGCGTTCTATGAAATTTAAATCGAGCACCTAGCATAGTAACATAAATGTAGACTGGAATATAATGTGCTAATAAAATCAGAGTTTAATATTTACATTATGCTTATACAATCAATTATTTAAAAAAAAACTATTATTTTTATTATTTAATAATAAGAATCATAATAAAATTTACAATATATTCTTCTGGACTTAATGCTACAAATTAGTACAGAATTATTAAATCTAATATCAATTCTCAAAGTAACTGCACTTTATGCACACTGAAGTCCTGGCCGATTTCGATTCTAACGACATCTTCAGGTCACTAACAAAAGTTGTCAATTGTGCAGGATATAATATACTGCTGTCTGCTTCGAAATTAGAAGCAAACTCACCATTACACACATTTGTCCAATCTATAACAATTAATACTCTATACATATTAAAACAGTTCTTAGTCATATAACAAGTTATATTCATAATTAAATTAGTTAATATAATAAATAACCTATATTAATGATAATATAAACATACACAAGAATGTTTCAAATATATCTTCCTTTTTACACTATAAAATTAAAAAATAAGTGATGAAAGAACTAAAAATACAAAACAATAATATAATAAATAACATCAATATTGAATATTCACGAATTAATCAAATTTTGCAAATTGTTATTGATATACTCCTCAATTCAAATAACAAAAGTAATGTGTCATAATGTTTGATATTAAATACATATTTATCCACAGCAAAATCACAATGACTCATGCCTCTTGATTTAAACGCAGTCTAGCATCTAATTTTAATAATACAACTTATCTAAAACTGACTTGTCTAGAGATATTTATGTGAAATTAATAAATTGTTTAATCAAAATAACTGACTTGCGTGCAGTATCTATACTCCATCTATAGAAAGAAGCGACCACTGAAAAAATGTTTTCTCATTTGATTAGGTACACATAAGATTGTTTTTAAAAACGTAATGCCAACTTGGCAACAGCTTATACTTTTGTCCTTGTTCTTTCTATGCAATGTGTGTGAAAGACGCACTTGCTAGGTCATATCAATACGTACATACAAACAGAAACGCCCTTTTCTCATATAAGGGATAGGCAGAGTCCACTCACGTAGCCTTTTCGCCCTCGCGGGACACCAGACGTGAGGGGAAGCGAACTCCGTCGCCGCCATTTTGATACTAGTCGAAAATTCTTACTCCTCATTGCGTTCCCACGAGGAGTATAGCGACAGCATTGCATATTATGGTGTTATAATGCAAACGAAGGCCATGTCTTTAGGTGCCTCTTACAACACCTCGGTAGGAAAGAGGTGTTATTCTACTCTGCCAGACACCTTTCGACTAGTTCATCATCAATGGATTATGTCATTTCAATGTATAGAGTATATTCAGTGCATAAAATGACCTTCACCACATTTTTCCTTCCACATTCTTTCGAATGCAAAAGGACATATATCTTAATGGGTTCAAAAAAGCTGAGGAGCAAACATGTAATGACATTGAGAACCCTGTCATTTTTTTAAGTTTTATTTAAGTCGTTCAAAATAAGACAGCATTTACACTCCCAGATTACAGTCCTTATAAAAAATAATATAGAGAATTTTAAATAAAATAAATTAAATGCAAAGCTTTTTTTACATATATAAATAAATGGCCTCTTTCTATACAGCTTGTTCACATCATTGTTGAAGTTAAGCTACTAAAACTATTTTAACCAAAGCAAGTCACAAATAAATCGAGTCATAAAGCAAACTTAGCTTTTTTATAAAACAGTTATGCAATAAGGAAGCCTTATTGATATTCATAGCATAAATATTTTTAGAATAAAGAATATTGCTCATCAAAGTATGTGACAAAACAAAGTGACAGTTACACAGGGACATTAACATTGTTGCCATAAAAAGAGTATTTGGAAACAAAAACCTAATTTTATTGTTTTCAGTCAACATTTTATTATCAGCCACTTCACTGTCTAAATGTCTCTATAACTTAATAAACCATATACAATGGTAAAAATATTTGTAAGATGATGGATAGATATCAAAAAGTAAATATTAAAAAAATGTCAAACAACAATGTAAATGTTTTTAAAATGTCAAACATCTTTATGCTAAGAATCATTGACAATTAAACTTATTATTAAAATCTAGAATATTCCACTCTAAAATAATATTACATACAATTAATAATAATATTTCAATCATCTAATGTCCCTTCAATGTATGGAAGAACATTTTGGCATAGGGAGTTCCAAGTTCACATAGGTGTGTCTTCTTGCAAACAAACAGAAACTTATGCCATATGCAATAAAAGTTATAATCAATAGCAATAAGCTATATTAATACAACAATAAAAACTGTAGATATTTTGAAAAATGTAAGACAAAATGTATTTCTGTTTTCTTTCTTTTTGTTTATCTTACTATCAAAAAGGCAGAGTATGCAATATACTTTAGTTTTACTTTTAATACAACAATTGATTTACTGACCTTCATTTTACAGAATTGAATTCTAGCAAATAAAATTCTCAATAGTACTGAGAATTTCTCATTCATCCACAAAATTGGAAAATGTCAGAAAAGACTGTAATGACTGTTTATGGATATTTACTTTTAAAGGATTAGTCTTCTGAATCTGAAGCTGACAGTTAAAAACTATCTTAAATGTTTCCCCACTAAAAGACATTAAAATATTAAAGCTTGTTGACAAACATTAACACACAACATATCAGGTGGTCTTATATAATTATATTAATTTACAAGAGAAAAGAAAAGAATCTCATAACTAAAAGGTTTTAAGCTTCACAGATATCAAATCTTAATATTTTGCCCTGTAATATTATTTGCAAAACAACCTTTATGTAAATTTGATACAGAAATAACTTAATACACCTTAAGCTTTATCATAAGTATATAGGAAACTGGGCAAGTAAGTGAATATCTACAAACTTATAAAAATACATATGTCTATATTAATTACAACTTTATAATACACTTTGGATAACATCTGAGTGTAAACCATTTTATAAGACATTGTGCCCATCAACATATTCAGGAATACACACCCTTGATAATGTTTAGGTAGTAAATGGTTTAAAACCAATACCGTGATTGTTACATGAAGAACTCCCTGTTTTCGTGTGGTGGTCAAGTGTGCCTCATCTGTGTGTTGTTAGAGTTACCGGTAGGACTCTGGCAGTTTGGCAAATCTATTATTGTAATTTCAATCACTCTCAGCCCTCTCAGAATTGGATCCGTTATGTGTATGCCTCGTGGATTGTAGACTCTTTCATTCTGCGTCGCTATGAATTTCGATATTTTTCGAAGATGCTGCAGAAAAACAAAAGAAACAATTTGAATTTGTCAATAGGCAAATCAGTTATGAATAATTTTTAAAGCAACTGTATAGTAACATAATAATCTTATGCAATACCATTTTTACTGATCCACTGATTAAAAAATAAGACTTCTGTCCTAAGAAGACAACAACTAACAAAATCCAACTGTTTTTTCGAAAATTTTCTCTAGATAATTATCTACTCATCATACATACTTACAGTCACGCCTTTTCCCATATAAGGGGTAGGCAGAGACTACACCCGCAGCCCACTTTTTGCCACGGGCAACAAGATGTGTGACGGGTGGCGAATCACGTCACTGCCATTTTCGTCTAAAAATCTTACTCAACTTCTTCCTTAAGTGCATTTCCACAAACAGTAATTTTTTTTTATTTAAAAAATTGACGAAACGAGCAAAACGTTCACCTGATAGTAAGTGCAAAGTCTGCCCATAACAAATGCTGTGTAACCCAGAACATTTCTATGTGGCACCACACACTGCGCTCGTCACCCAGATGATATCATTTCTTAAGTCTCATATGCCCAGTGATTATGCTAGCTCTCAGTGCCCTTCAAACCGAAACACGGTAATATTTGCACACTACTGCTTCACTGGCAGAATAACTGGCTCTGGGTTGGTACCTACCTAGACTGGATTCCCGCATAGAAATCCTACCACCAGTATAGTGAGAGCATTGCATATTATGGTATTATTCTGCATGAATAAAGGCTGTCTGTACAATACCTTCGTTGCCACATATGACAGTTGGTAGGAAAGAAGAAGGAGGTCATCATAAGGAGTTATTAACATATTTTATAATACTTCCTACAATAGAATTTAGAAGGTAAATTAATATATTTAAGAAACTTAAATGTACTGTAACCTATATGTTATATTTTCAACATTATCATTAATCTCTGCTTGCAAGTCTCCTACAACAAATCCATAAAGGCCTTTTAGTATTTCTGAAATGTATGAACAGTGCATTAAGCCTTTGTCAAATCTCATTGCATACAAATCACTACAGATACAGAAAGTTAAACTCAGTGCTTCTTAGTTAGCACTAATAATACTTAAGGCATAGTGCCTTTAAGCTGCCTAAGCTGTTTAAATAACATTTTGTGGATGTTTAATTGAAAGTATGGATTTCGTTAAGTATAAAATTGGTTATAGCAGGAAATTACCATTGAAGATTTGATGTTTGATTTATTTAAAAGCGATCTAGGTTTTATCCTAGATAACAAAACAACTAAGATAGTTACTCGAGAAGAGGAGTACTGTGCCAAGCATTAATTGGCTCTTTTATTTTATTTATACCTTACCTTTTCATAATGTGTCTCTGTGCAAATATAAATAAAGTATGCTGTTAGACAGGCAAGGCAGCCCTCACAGTATGTGCTGCAGTCAGCTGTTTCTGCCATTTCAAAGTGCTCATTTAATCTCTCCATGGTATACTCAAATGTTTGTCTGTCTATCTGTAACATTATTAAAAACGAGAAATACATATTACCAAATAGATATTTACCAACACTAATATTATTATATTTTACTATAATTATTCATAAATGTAAAAAAAAATTAAATTTGAAGAGTCCTTTCTAATCATATTATTAAATTATAAAATAATCCAGTCAACCATAAAGAAGCATAAAAAAATTAAGAAGAATCAAACATGACCCAAAAGACGAAAATTGTTTTAATTACATCTTTTCAGAACTCATTTCTCATAAACAACTATGTAAATTTTGAGAAATACTAAGCAGAATTATATCTGTGACATACAAATAAATACAAACACATTGGAACAGCTAAACTTGACATCCATAGTGCATTTAGGTTCCAGATGAAAATCAGTGTCAAGTTTTATAGTCTGACTCACAGCTGATCTGGAGACCTATTGGTTCAGTTGTGAGACACGCAAATGGCACGTTTTTTTTTTATTGTTTATGTTTGATTCATTTTATTTTAATTTTCTTTTATTAGTATGTGTTTACATCGTAACTGTGTTGTCCTTTTGTGCTGTACCAATAAATGCTTTTGCTTTTTTTCTTTCAGAAGTGATTTACCTAAATCAGTCGCAAAATTATGGTACAATTTAGTCATGGTGAAACAGGGCCCGGGCACTTGCTATAAAATTCATAGTATGTAAATGAACTGAGCTTGAACCTCTTAGCCAGAATCTGTAAAATAGTTTTGCACTTTTAAGTGATGATTTATCATGCACTTTGTGACAAATGAAAAAATTGCTATGACACTGGCATGTCTACAAAAAATGAAAAGTGTTTCAACAATATCCAAGTCTGCTAATCCGCATTGAAGTAGCATGGTGGACTATCTCGGACCATCTCTATATCTCTTATGCCCCAATTTATTTTTCCCTAACATGTCACAACAAGGGAATATTTAAGATATTGTACAGACAGCCTTTCATCATCATCATTTCAGCCTATCACTAGTCTACTGCTGAACATAGGTTCCTCATACACTGGCAATTATTTTCAATATAGTATTTTAATACATACATTATTTAATATAAATATACAGTTCATATACTACATTGCTACAGTTAGGATAGGGTGATATCTTTCTGAAATACAGTAATGTATTATATAAATTTTTATATATATTATATTTTTATATATATTATATTTTTATATATATATATATATAAATGATTGTCCCTTAATGACAATAATCATAAAAGAACTCCATAAATACAGGTACATGTAATAAAAAGGGTTGTATTTGAATGGTTAACAAGTAATATGATCTCACTGGACAAAAAACTAAGACCTGTTGATAGACGATAAACAAATGCACTTTCACTTACTCTATCTTCAAGCTCAGGCGGGAATCTTGTTTGAAACTTAACAGCAGTGCCTTCAGAATAGTCTCTTTGGATGAATATTTTAATCCCCTGCTGTGTAGGTGTTTGTTGGCTACCAGGCGTGTTCGGACCCGATGGAATCCTGTTATTCGCCATTGTCAAGTTATTTCACAAACACGAAAACATTAAACGTCACCGATTGACCATAAGACGTTTAGCACCTTATGAGGTTATCGTCAATGAAAATACTAAATAAAAAATATAGAAAAATGTCTAACAATCTCACAATAGGAATGTTTTCTCACAATTTCTCTAAACTCTAAACTGACGTAGGTTTGCTTGCGAAAATGACATGACAAGAGATATTGTCTGTGGTAGTTGGTGATCGCCCCAATATTCTCATAGACAGTAACGTTCAGAAATTATGTAGGTTAAATATATTATTATTAAAAAATCTGATTGGGTTTTCAAATAACAGGGAGACGTGACAATATAATAGCCTATATTTATTTAATAATAACTCGTCTCGTTATCAAAAAAAAAGTAAAGTTTCAGACTATAAATGTCCCACGGCTGAGCACAGGCCTCCTCTCATTTCTGAGAGGGTTTTGGAGCGAAGAATCCGCCATGCTGCTCCAATGCGGGTTGGCGGACTGCACGTGTCTTCGAAATATTTTTTTTTCTCAGACATGTAGGTTTCCTCACGATGTTTTCCTTCACCGCCGAGCACGTGGTAAATCAGCGCTTAAAATTGCAATTAACAATTTTAGCGGCGCCGGCATCGGGAATCGAACCCCGATCACTCGCGTACTATGAAATTTAAAGCGAGCACCTAGCCCCTGAGCTCGTTATCAACTCGTAGGTAATATGTTGTGTAATAATTGTCATATAATCATCAAAACATTGTGATCTGTTTTGTTAGTCTGCTAAACGAGGAGGAGGATATGAGGGAAAACACGGATATAGTCTTATGTTTCGGTCATAAATTAGATTAATATTTACCCATAAACGCCCGTTATAAAACGATTGACAGCGCTGGGGTTCACAATGCGGTGGTATATTCCAAAATAATTCCATAAAAGATAATGAATAGTAGATTATATGAATTTTGTATTGTATTTTAGTTTTGCGTAATTTACAATAAATATGACTCAGGGATCATACTCCCCGATACTGAAACCGCATAAAATGTTCGTTGTAATTTCAAGAACTGATTAACCAAAGTAAAATTAAAAACCCTTAAAATTATGTAATTAGATTACGTAATTTCTGATTTACTAACGCACGTTAAAGCAGTGCGGCTCTGAATAGGATTGCAATCGTAAAATATGCTCACAAATAGCTACTCAAACCTCTAAAGTTCAAGCTAAAACATATTATGAATAACGGTCGAATTTCGACAACTGGGAAAACGTAACCGTATCATTAATAACGTATCAATATCTGTTTGCCAACCAGGACCTAGGAACGATACGATCATTAGACGACTTCGAACATTATCATCAGCAGGACAATCAGCATGACATTGGTCTCTTCCAAGAAGCGAAGTTGTGATTGTTGTGCTTGTTTCATTCTGCAAACATCAAAGATTTTGCCGATGACCCAGATTCGCGCTTTGCGCTTATAGAGTACATCATAAGTGCACGTGACTTCCGCGCCATAAGCAGAACGTACTGAAGACTTTTGTCATCAGCGAAAATCTACAGAATCTCCATCACTAAATCAATTGTTGAGCTGAAAAGTGAGTGTGAGAGAGAAAGTAATACTTAAAATATAGGGAACCTTGTTTGAATCGATGTAGGGGAACCAAGAGCAATCGATGCGGACTTTATTCCTTGCTCTCATCTAACGTTATAATACATTAGCATTATTACTAACCACGTAGTACATAATAATGTAAATTGTAGCTAACTATAATGGTCATAATATGGTTGTAATATTTTGATATTAAACAATTACAAAAGAAGTGGAACTTATAGTTTCAAATTCGCGATAAAGTATCCGGTTGAACGATATTAATTGACCCACAATACGCGATTAAAGCGCGAAGAAAACATCGCCCTAAACATGGCACCTTTAATTGATTTATTTCGACGCGTCACGGTATCACTAGTTTTAATATTCAGAAGACGAATGCAGCGAAATCGGCCTGAATAAACTGTCGCCCCGTCGTCAAACTAATCAATAGATAATTCGGAATCTCCTTTTGTCTTCCGTTTAGTCCTTATGTTTGTAGGTCAGGATACACTTTTTATGAAAGAATCTTTCCATTAGGAATATTTGTTAAGTACAAGTCACCACCGTATTAAATCTCCCTAAAACACTTATAATGAGTATGAAGGAAATAAAGATTGTGAAAGTATTCACAGGAACCAAAATAAAAATACCTGCATTTCCACTAATGTTTTGTGTGTAATGCCATGTGGTGGCCGTCATCACCATCAAGAGTAATACCAGTACGATATTTATGGCTTCTGATAGCTTTTTTCTTAATCACGACTATCTAATTAATACATGACGTAGGAAATGTGTCCGTACTTGCCCTCTATCTGTTTTATTTTTATACTGATTACAGTATGTACAGGTCTGACGCACATGAGATGGCGATAGTGCGCCATCTTTCGGAGACAACACACGGGATGAGATGGAGTTTTTTATTATTGAAGAAAGTGACGAGACGAGCAAATCGTTCACCTGATGGTAACAACGTATGCCCATAACAAACGCTGTGTCACCCAGTACAGTGTCAGTCCAGTGTGTGACAAAAATCGGAGGATCAATTACTGGGCAGGAGAGGTATTCGATCACAGTCTTTTATCATTGCGTACAGTGACGAAACGAGCAAAACGTTCACCTGATGTAAGCGCAACGTCTGCCCATAACAAATGTTGTGTCTTAGAACATTTCTGTGTGGCACCACACTGCGCTCATCACCCTGAGACATTTGTTCTTAAGTCTGTTAAGCCCAGTAAATGCACTAGCTGTTAGTGCCCTTCAATGCAATACCAAACCAGTAGTAATGTTTTGAGTAGTGGTATTCTCTTACGCTATCTAATTCCACACGTATCTAATTAACACATGATTATAACATTTGATCAGAACTACCGAAAGGGAACAATTATTGTTTTCTTAGCATCTCAAAAAGTTATGGATTTACCTTCATAAATTCTAATAGTCTAATTTCTAGTCCACGTGAACAACGTGACTAAGTGACTCATCAGTTAGTGTAACTGCCAAGACGCGGTTTTAAATCACAACCATATATATCTCCAATACATGTAAAGTACGTAATAGCCGATAAGTGTATTGGAAATAGGTTAAGGGTGCATGCAAAACTAAAATGATTTTTCTCCAATTTTAATACGCCAATGTTCGACAAGCTGCCACTTTGGGTTAAGTTGTAATAATTTTTATAATTACCGAGAACTGTTTTACTGCTAGTGGTTAAAGAAAATTCTAGTAAAGGTCTATATATTTTTTTTCAAATTGATGCCCCACAGTAGGATTTTTCCCGTGTCGTGGATATCTTTTACATACATATATTTCTCATGACAACATAACCAGAGCCGAAAACCAACCATTGGTGTTTCTGTAACAATATTGGCCCCGACGGGGATTCGGACCTAGGACCCGCGGCGTAAAGTCAAGTACTCTAACCACTAGGCCACGCGGTCGTCAAATGAATTGATAGTGATATTTAAAAACTGATCAACTAACTACTTAGGTAAATAGAAATCAGCATTCCTTCCACGTCGCTAGAATGGGCTGAAAGAAATCTATATTTAATATTATAAAGCTGAAGAGTTTCTTTGGTTAAAGGCGCCAATCTCAGAAACTACTGGTTCGAATCAAAGAAATATTTTAGTGTTAGATAGCTCATTTATCGAGGAAGATTATGAACTGTATAACATCACGCTACGACCCTTTTAAATTAAACGGCGGGTGAAACCGCGGGGCACGACTGGTGTTGGATATTAGTGATTATAAACTCCAACGAATAGCCATTTCAACTTGTATATACGATATTAATCACAATTCTGTATGTGTTAGAGCCGCATTGCAGTGGTAGGTGATAGCATACAAATGCCTACGCTCGGTCGCGGAAGGACCAACAAAACAACAATTAATATTGTGTGACAAAAATCGGAGGATCAATTACTGGGCAGGAGAGGTATTCGATCACAGTCTTTTATCATTGCGTACAGTGACGAAACGAGCAAAACGTTCACCTGATGTAAGCGCAACGTCTGCCCATAACAAATGTTGTGTCTTAGAACATTTCTGTGTGACACCACACTGCGCCCGTCACCCTGGGACATCAGTTCTTAAGTCTCATATGCCCAATGATTACGCTAGCTCTCAGTGCCCTTCAAACCGAAACACAATAATTATTAGGCCCTTACATATTAATTAGTATCCCTATCGGCCACAGTGACTTTATCGTGATGACCTTCCGGTCGATTTTCGACCTAGGCAAAAACTACCATATACTGTCAGAAGTTACTAGCTGCGCAAGAGATATTGTGCCACAAGTTTACGCCCAAGTAAATAGAATAGTCTTTTACTTCGCAAAGCTCGACATTACAACTCCGACAGTTACATAATATGGTTTTTCCATTTCCAAGGAACTTTATATGATCCGAAATATATTATGATATTCTCCTGTCCGATTTCGACCACGGCGACAACTTTCGAATACTGTCGAGAGCTATCGACTGCGCAGGAGATATTATAGTGCCACAAGTGTACGCGCAAACACAGAGGCACTTCACTCGTCCCAACCTACCCGCGCCCAGGTGTAACGCTGATGCGATAAGATCGGAGGTAGGCTAGGATGCAGTGTCAGAAACACGGGGACAATCACAACACAACCAGACCCGAACCCCTGGGTTCCCGCATCTTAGAAGCCAGGTACTCTGACCACTAGGCCACGCAGTCTAAATATATTATATCCGAAGTATATTAAGTACACTTAACTAGATTTTATTATGAAGGATTTCAATAAATTTCAATGTATTTTAATGAAATAGGAGTCTTTCATTCGGTCATTTGTAGAATTCAAGTTAAGTCAGAATCTGAGGATATACATACATACGTCTATCTTTCATTGGGGTAGGCAGAAACCACATCTTTCCACTTGCTACGATCCTAACACACATCTTTCGCTTCTTCTAGCCTCATTAGGATTTTCATACAAGCTCGTCGGTTGCGAGTACTTTTAACGTGGCCTTTCCTTAAAACGTCTTCGGTCTGATTTTTGTTTGCCCATTGCTTGGCTTGCCCATTCACAATCGCCTCATTAATCTGCTTGGTCAATCTTCTTTCATCCATCCTCTCTCTTCATTCATCCTCATAAAAACTATATTCACAGACAAACAAAGAAGGTAAAGAATTTTTTTTTATAGTTTACGTTGGTCCATAGTAAGATTTATTTCGTTACGTGGGTGCGTTTACAGACATAAATTGCACAAACCACAAACATGCTGTTCGGAGCCTCGAAAACAAAAAAAAACTCAGGACACGCGGCGTGGAAGCCAGTTGCTGACCACTAGGCCACGCGTCCTCATGTTTCTTTTGGCACATTTATACTGTCGCAGAGCTTACTAACTTTACGAAGTGGTATCACTTGTTGTCTGATTGTACGTCATTATTCACTGAAATTGAAATTTCAGTTGTAAAATATAATATCGGCATTTCTGAGATATTTTGACGACTTGGGAACAGGTTGGCAGACACCTGACTGAATCCAAAAGCTCTCTCAAAAATTAGAGGAGGCGTTTACGCACCAATGCGACACTCCTAAGCTGTTACTGTACTTTTTTATTCACGTGTGTGTATGCTAGTGATACTCTTCTGATAAATTTCAGCCACAATATCATCCTCTTTCGTGGCCTTCTAAGTTGTCATATACGCCGGATCATAAGCGGCTATTAAGACAAAGGAGTTGGCATATCTTTGCATTATCTGACATGTATAAGATTATAGTAGCTTACATGTTAAAAAGATCTTTTAAAAGAGTTACAGAAAAGTAAAATATGGTTGATAACTTTTTCGATTCGGTTTTACCCTGAATTTAAGATCGAGCATTTGTGTTTGTTTACATGTCCAAGTTTTCAACTTTATTCTCATTCAGGTTTTAGGTAACTTTCACCAAATGTAAGTAGATTGTAAATTACTATTACAGATTTATTGATACTGGTGGTAGGATTCCTATGCAGGAATCCGTCTAGGTAGGTACCACCTCAGGGCCAGTTATTCTGCCGTGAAGCAGTAGTGTGCAAACATTACTGTGTTTCAGTCTGAAGGGCACTGTGAGCTAGCGTAATCACTGGGCATATGAGACTTAAGAACTAATGTCTCAGGGTGATAGGCACAGTGAGGTGTCACACAGAAATGTTCTGGGTAACACAGCATTTGTTATTAGCAGACGTTGCACTTACCATCAGGTGAACGTTTTGCTCGTTTCATCACTTTATACAATAAAAAAAAACGTTAATTGTATACATATTTCTTTATTAGGGCATCATACGATCGTCCAAAGTAACCGATGTAGCCCTAAGGATTAGTAAGCTGAAATGGCAATGGGTCGGCCTGTAGCTACATATATATAGTTAGTAGAACCGATAACCGTTGGGGAAGAAAGTCAACCTCGTACGGCCAAACGTAGTGTAGGGCGAGCAACACTAGATGGAGCACGGTCTTGTGGCAATTTATGGGGGAGGTCTATATTCAACAGTGGACTAAAATAGGCTGAAATGATGATGATAATACAATCGTCATTACTATTTTAAAGTCGTTTTATAAAAGTAATGACGATTGATATTTCTCAAGCGAATTCTAACGCAATGAGGGAGCGCAACAATATCATTAATCGAAAAGTGAACTTCGCGCCCAAAGACTATTAAAATGTTTAAGCCATCTATTACATTCGACTACTCCATTACCATTCCATATAGTAGCCTCGAACATGGGCGTAGGCTCGATAGATCTTGGAAAGCATATCACGGACGCGTGCATCCGTTTTGTAGCGACATCTTTCACTTAAACGTGTGACCGGAATGAGGAATCTATATGAAATGTGGCCTTTATTACGTAAGGAATGCGAACGCAACGTTGTCCGTTCTTAGTGTCACTTTCTTTTATATAATTGTCGCGGGGTGTAACAGACTTTGTAAATTAGCCTGGGATTACGTTAATGTTTGCTTGTTTTAAATTTGGTAAAGTTTCAGAAGGTAGTTATTTAATATGTCCTGGTGATCTGTCCTTACATGATGATGCTCTTTGGGCGATTTCGACCATGACGACTTCTATTACTTGTCAGTTACGGCCCTGAGTTTGTATACCAGCTGAAAGCAATATTTGCACAAGGCACACATTATGAGCTTTTCGGTCTAAGTGTATTGTGATTATCCCGGTGTCTGATACTGCATGAGATCCTGCCTTCGATCTTATCATATAAGCGTTACACTGGCAATGAGAAGGTGAACAAATTAGAGGAGATAGGTAATCTCAGTTCTGGCCGATTTTAGACCATGCTACCACTTCCGAATTCTGCCGGAAGCTATCAAGTGGGCAGGAGATAACGTTGTGCCACTAGTGTACAACAAACACAAGGGCACTCACTCGTTCCAACCTACCTCCGCCTGATGTGACGCTCCTGCGATCGGAGGTAGGCTAGAATGCAGTGTCAGAAGCAAGGCGACAATCACAACATAACCAGACCCGAAAACCAACCAGTTGTGTTTTTGCATAAATGTTGGCTTTGACTGGGATTTGAACCCATTACCTGCGGCGTAGAAGTCACGCACTCTAACCATTAGGCCACGCGGTCGTTACCTTTTCGAAGCTAAGTTTATCAGCATTTCCCTAAGTCGACTTTTACAATTTAGATCCAAAAGTGAATAATTTGTGTGTTGATAACTATGATTCGAGCGCAGAGCCCACGCAAACGAACAAATTCGCAGATGCAGCCTTTTAAAAGTAGCAAATAAAAGTAAATCGATTTACTGTGAACCGTGTGCAAAACTCAAGCGGTTTTGGATAACGAGCACTTATCGTCTGGTGAACGATTATTCGTCTCGCCACTTTCTTCCATTAAAAAGTGATGGTTTCCTGGCACCCTGATGACCTGATGCCTCCGATTTATTGAAATTGTAGAACAGTTTTAAAAGTTCTGGCACCGCGGAACGAAATCAGGTCACTCGCGTACTAAATTTAAGTCGAGCGCCGTCTCTTGAGCTACCGTGGCTCTAGTAGTATGTAGTTCAGCTGTTTATGATAGACTAGCTGTGACCCGCAATTTCACCCGCGTAGAAAAGCCGAACCCGATCGATGATATACATATATATTTCCTTATTTGAATCAGATTTCTGGGTTTTAATTTTTTACGCGGAACCCTTTTTTTATAAATTAAAGACGCCTAAATTACCCGGTATAAAACGAGTATCAGCTATCTTTTAGTGAACAAAATCGATCCAGCCGTTTCGGAGATTAGCCGGAACAAACAGACAGACATACAATTTTTTTATAGGTACCTTATAAGGATTGAGCAAAAAGCGTTGTTTTATTATTACAAACAGACACTTCAATTTTATTTATTTGTATAGATTAGATGTGCTCTCGCCGTTTTATCCGCGTAAAATAAACCAAGCCATATTAAGCGTAGCCGTAGGGGCTACGCTACTTTTTCTTCAGTTTTTCAGATTTTACGCATGGACCCTGAATATTTCCGAAATAAAAAGTAGCTTAGATTACTATCTGAAAAGTCATCTGCCTGCGAATGAAATTTCCGTCAAAATTTATTCATCCGTTTCGGAGATTAGCCCGGGCAAACATAGAGTCACTTTTTTTTAAAACGGCGAGTTCGCGTTTTGGTACTTTGAAAATTACCATATGATATTAAGAAAAAGTATTTATTGCCAAATCACAGACAGACACTTTTTTTTGTATAGGTAGAAGGTAAAATATCGCGGCTACTGATTTGTAAATAATGTCTTTTGATTGGACATTAAACCCGTAACACAAAATAGAGTACTGTATCTATTTTCTGCCGACATTTTTAAATAACAACTTTTAAGACAATTAGGATTATTTGTAAAATAAATGAACAAAGTGAAAAAAACTATATAATATGTCTCTCTATCTCTCGAATATCTATGGAAGAATAGTATCGTTAAACATATTGTTGTAACATATTATTTAACATATTTTATGCTCCTGCATTGAAGAAAATATTTAATAGAAATAACAGAAAGATGGAAAACACAGCGATTATATAACACGGAACAGCCTCTTGAAGCACCATATAGCAGGAAGATTGGGGGTGCGCCTGGCCATCATTTAATACTAATGAACCAAATATTCCATTTATTAGTTTTTAATATATATTCAATCACGAATCAATCAAATGTGAATCTTCAGTTCATTACATGCATAAGTAAAATTCTCTAGGAATTTTCCCTCTTACAAATATGCTTTTTTGGTAGGATAAAGTGATTGTTGTGTTCACCCAGAACATTTCTGTTTGGCTCCAAACTGCGCCTGTCACCCTAAGACATCAGTTCTTAAGTGCCCTTCAGACCGAACGCCCAGTGATTAGACTAGCACTCAGTGCCCTTCAACACAGTAATATCTACACTACTGCTTCACGGCAGATTAACTGACCTGGGGTGGTACCTCCTTAAACGGATTACTGCATAGGAATCCCACCATCAGTATGTCGAATGATATTAAGACTTCGGACGATGGATTTATTTACGAAGAAAAAAATGTTTGAAAATCATTATCATCGTTATCATCAGCCTTTATTAAAACAGTGTGTTTCAGGTAATGTCGAAGCTGAAGACCCAGAGTTATTTTTGGGGGAGCAGTACTACTGTCCCCTTTTGACAAGGGTTCAGTTGTACTGGCCTTCTCTTGATCCATTGCAAAGAAACGCCTTGATTTATCACTTACAAATGATTTATTTATGACAGGATTTATATTTATTTCAATATTTTACAATTTATTTACAGTAATATACTTATCTAACGCTTGCCAAATTCACAATTTGACATCACTGAACGCGAATGAACCTTATTTGACATCTTTTATTACCATTAGAGAAATAATAGCACCTACCTATTTCCTACCGACTCGTCTTAAGAGGCAACTAAGGTATTGTATGGACAGCCTTTATTCGTGCAGAATACACCATCATATGCAATGCTGTCACTACTACTGCTTTTGGGAACGCAATGAGGAGTAAGATTTTATTTGACCCCTACCAAAATGATGGTTCGCCTCGTTTTCCATGGATGCGAAAAGTGGGCTACTTGTGTGTCTGCGTACCACTTATATGGGAAAAAGGCGTGAATGTATGTTATTACCATTTTTTAGAATTGATTTAAGTGTACACTTAATTGACTCTTGAACAATTTCGTAGACTTCAAATACTCATAACTTTTGATAGAATAAACCGATTTTAATAAAAAAGACTCAATGTTACTGGAAGATACTCTTTATGATTTGACGTGATGCGTTCACAAACAAACAGACAGACAGACATACAGATATTTCTAAAAATGATAGAAATGTATTTGTTTATTTTAAGCATTCCTCAATCAATAATTTCGCACAATTCTTAAATGTACAGACATGTGAAGTTTACAGTTTCATTATATGTATAGATTGTAAATATATTTTCTATCAATCATATTTAGTAAATACACCATGCACATTATCTCAATAATTTATATATTATAGGTACTTATTAACAAATATGTATGTAATCAGTGCAATTTTTTTATTGGGTTACCAACACCAACTGTTCCAATATAAATAATAAAAAAAATATAAAATAGTATGTTACCAACATAAAATGAATCTTTATAGGATCACTTTTTTGCGCGTCTGTCTCTGTCAATACCCTTTTTCTTAGGAATGCGTGGAGGTATCAAGTTAAAATTAATATCAAATACTTGAGATCACGGTCACTTAAAGTTAAAAAAAAATGAGTCTTCTGAGTTAACGCATTCAAAAAAATCGGTCATTTATGTGTTTTGACACTCGCCAATAAATCAAAACCTATAGGATACTTACCGTTGACCAAGAAATAACGAAAATTGGCAAGAAGCAGCTCTTATCGTAGAGAGTAGGGTGAAAAAAATTAAATATTCTAGTTTAATGACATAAAAAAAATTATCGTGACGTATATCGATGTATGGGATATCCTGTTTTGAACGGCCTTGCCCAAGAAGTGAGGATTTACCGTAATTACCGGTATAATAATTTACGGTAAGGTACCGTACTACCGCTGGGTAGATGAAATGGTCATTGAAGTACCAGACGCTTCGCTTTTTTAAGACTGGTGGTCACTGTTAGCCCGAAGGCTTTTACAGCTTCGCCCGAATTGAAAGGTGGCCGAGCGCTGAGGACGCCTAGCCGAAACCTTTATTATGGGTAGCTTGCGCTAGGGCCCCCGAGAGGGATTCTCATCTTGGACTGTTACCTTTTGCGAGTAAGTAAGCTGACTCGAGGGTGGCCCGAGGGTACCGAACCACGACTCGATCAGTTACTTCTATCGGTAGGACGGTTTTAAATATATTTACCACCAATTCGGAATGCGTGTAAGCTGGAGTAGAAATGGCGCAAGAAACTCCAGCGATGCTTCTAATCATAATAAAAGATATCGCGAATGATAGGGACGCTTCGCTCCGTAGGCTGTTTTAACGATCGGTCTGACATTTTCATTCCGTGACCTATCAGAAACAACGATATTTTTTGCAAGTAAATTCCTTAGTCGACTTTTATACGGTATAAAACGGCGAAGTGCACTACACCACCGCCATATGAAATGGAACTAAGACTAACAATGTTAATTAGCCCAACAGCTTTTAAACGTCCCACCGCTGGACATAGTCCACTAACATGAAGGAAGGATTTGGACTCCCAGATTGGCGATCGCAGTATCAGCTGCCGAATATAGCATCTTAGACGCTGCTGCTCACCAGAGTTATATCGCCACCTTCGGAAGCCATGACATAGTCCAGACATTTATATATATGATAGACCCTTAGTCGACTCGTCGTCGAAGGTGGCGGCAGATTTGCTTAGGTCGCCGCCTTACGGCAAATTTGCGGTAATGGTAAAGTTGCTAAATAATATAAAAATGTACATATGCTGAGTAGGTCCGGGCCTAGGGCGGCAAAATTTAGAGTTTTACTTTAGTTTTACTTTTGTTGTATTTTACTTTATTTTAATTCTTACAAGCGAGCCCGCCCCAGCTTCGCACGAGTAGCACAGCTTATACGCCTACATTTTTATTCTGTCGTAGTTTTGTGTCAGCCTGTTTCGTCGAGCATGTGGTTTTGATTAAAATGTATCTGATGTGCATCCTACTTAGATTAATTTTAATGTATTTTATTTCCAATCATGCAAAAATTTGAAAAACTAAAGAATATAGATACATAAACAAACAAGCCAAAATATTCCTTTGTAAAGCTCTCAGTCGACATGATATTTTCCGACGTCCTCAACAATCACTGTTATATTTCAGCGAACTTACACAGAATCTTAATGAATTATACCCTTAAATCAGTAGTTTTTGAGTTTATCGCATTCATATAGATAGACTGTGTGGTGGCGGCTGAGGAGAATCTACCACCCCATCTCATACCGTGGGTGTCGTAAAAGTCGACAGAGGGAAAATTAAAACCAGAAGATGGGCAGCAGCATCTTTCTGGAACATCTGAATAAATAAACTGCGGTTGCCAATCCGCCAGTCAAGCATGGCAACTATGGCAAAATCTCCCAAAAGCTGCAAACTTACGTGTTTTGTGGCAATCCATGGGCATAGGCCGCTCCCATTTCAGCAGTGGACTAGTGAAAGGCAGAAATGATGATGATGATATAAACAGACAAACCCGGCGGAGGGACTTTGTTTTATTATATATAGTGATGTAGTGATACGTTATTAAATGTTTCGTGCTTTGCAGGAAGTAGGTAGGACTAGGGCAGCCAGGCCATCAAATCAGCCTCTGATATTATGTAAGGTAAGTACTACTGATTCTAGGAAATCATCACCGCTTCGATTTGCACACGTTTCTAAGTAAATCTATTTGGTTTTTATTTGCAACAAGCTGCACCTGCCTGGTCGTTCTGAAATGATGTACTCCTGGCCGATTTTCAACAACAGCGACAACTTCCGAATATGATAAAGATATTATAGTGCCACAATTGTATGCGCAAACACAGAGGTACTTGCAAGTATTACCCTACTCGCGCCGGATGTGACGCTTATGCAATAAAATCGGAGGTAGCCAAGGATTCTATGACACGGATAACCACAACAGAACCAGGACCGAAAACCAATTTGTGTTTTTACACTGTCTAAGATTCGAACCCAGAACCCGTGGCGTAGAAGTTAGTTATTCTGACCACTAAGCAAGCGGTCGCGATAGCTTCTGATATATTACTTCAATAAAAAGACTATGGAAGTCCCAGGCTAACTATTTGCATTAGTAAATTATTTTGTTTAACTGACTGACACTGCATCCTACACATAGCTTACCTCCGATCTTATCGTATGATCATTACATCGAACACGGATAGTTCAGGAATGAGTGACGGCCTCAGTTATTACGCATATGTGTAAAATCATGAGCTTTTCGTCGTTTCAGCCTATTAATAGTCCACTGCTGAACATAGGCCTCCTCCATAGATTGCCTCAAAAGTTTGTAGCTCTCGTTTTGGAGGGATTTTGCCATAGTTGCCACGCTTGGCAGATGGGTTGGCAACCGCAGTTTATTTATTCAGATATTCCAGCAAGATGCTGCTGCCCATCTCCTGGTTTTCATTTTCCCTCTGTCGACTTTTACGACACCCACGGGATAAGATGGGGTGGTAATTCTCTTAAGCCGCTACTTTTAACTTTCATCTTTTATATCACACAAACAGACCAGACAGATATGACACAGATAACTTTATTTTTTATTGTGTGCGAAAAGTAATGCTTAATTCATGACCATTTCTACGTCGACGATATCAATCTGTCCAAGCAGAAGCCTCTCCTTCTCGTTTCTCCTATATGTACGAGTACATACTTGTTATGCAGTAATGCGTCTAGTTAGTTACCATCGCAGTGCCAGCTAGTAGTATTCTGCTGTAAAGAAGTAGTGTACAAACATGAGCTAGTGTAATAACTGGGCGTATGAACTGATGTCTCCGGGAGACGACCGCTGTGTGGTGTCATATAGTTTTTTTCTGGGTGACACAGCATTTGTTACGGGCAGAAGTTGCACTGATATAATTGCTTCTCTCGTTACTACTCGTATCTTCCATATCATTTCCATAAATAGTTTAAGTCGGATTTCATCAGCCCACAAATAGATCACTGCTGGACACAGGTATCTCTGAAGATTTTCTCTCTTCGCCATGTTTGATCAGAGGACCTTGGTATCAGATAGATAGCATTTTAGCTACAGTTTTGTAACAGCCGTGCGAAATTTGTAGCACTCTTTTAAAACCCATTTTATCTTTCAAAAGACATTGACGACATCTAATGTTAGTTTTCAGAATTATCATTTTTCCAGTATCTTTTCATAACGGTAGACTTTTATTGATTTTGTCATCTATATATCACTAACTTAATTGATTCATTGAAACACTTGTGGTTTTTAGGCGTCAACTCAAAACTTGACGTGTTTTAATTGAACTTTATAATTCTTCGGTATATATTTTTTAATTTTAATGATTTTTAATATTGATAGTTTATTATGCAGCAAGTGCCTGTAAAAGTGTCAAGTGATAAGAAAATTCAATATAAGACCAGAATTGTACTTTTCGTTTTGTCTCCATCAGTCCAGCAAATCTTTGGTAATAGTCAACTATCATTTTACTGTTGATCGACATTTTGAATTATCTATAGTCTCGTGACTTGCTTGAAATTGGCAGAATTCTATTGAAAGAGACCAGAACTAAAAGAAGAAGAATAAACACTTGCACTCACTCTACAGTTTTCTTTTAACATGAACACTTGATTAGTTTTAACTTATAAGGCCTTTTTAAAGGTTACTCACTCATCGTAAACTAGCGCATGAGACGTTAGGCTTTGTTCTACGATCAGCGGCGTCTTTTAAAGATATGAAGACAACTTTATGCTGGAATATGCGTCCCAAATATGGAATACTCAGTAAAACAAGATTAGAGAAAGAATTTATTTTCGATCTTTCTCTACTTGAAAAATATAAAATAAAATAAAGTAAGTTGTACATAAGAATGAATAAATACAATACGACATTATTTTAAATTTAGTGTGTTTACGATTGACAAATTGAAAAATAGACAAATCCAACGTTAATCGAGTGTAGAGTAAATTTTGAGAATGAATTGAGCACATTAGATTAACAGTGGACTCGCAACAAGATACAATGACTGCAGTTATTAACTATATTTAGACACTGCTTTTCTTTAAGTAAATCCCTATTTAATTAAAAGGTCTACGTTGTCACTTCAACTAAAAAGTGACAGTTTTGCGGTACAATGTCACCTCTCACAAACACAATTAAAATGTACCGCGGGCTTACCTCCGCACATGTATCGCCGAAGATAGCACCATTGCGCATTCTGGCATCACGTCACGTATTAATGCTTGTATATAAACCAAGCCCTGAACTCCCCTGGCATACATTGTGATCGCTTATCGGACGGCAGTCAGACGCATCTGCCGTCATCAGTTAATAAAATATATTGTGAATATATAGTGCAACATGAAATTACTAGTGATTTTAACGCTCGCGGCTCTGGCCAGTGCTCAAATTCCAGCTTCAAAGCTAGCAAAGGACATTTATAAAGAATGTTTGAGTCAATATTCCGTGGAGTGTGTGAAACCGAGAACCCTGGAGTGGATTTCCCAAGTTGCCAGCGATGACGAAATCAAGATTACGGATAATCTTTCAGTTGTCAGGATGGGAACTTTGGAAGATGCTGAAGACGTCGACCCAAGGATGGCTAAGGACCCTACTTACGCCATGTTCGATAAAGTAGACCGCTTTCTCCAAACTCACTCCGTTAGAGTGAAAGTTCCTGATGAGATTGTTAACAGTGCTGCTTCCGAATACGTGCCAAGATCTCTTCTTACGGACTTACCCTCTGAGTTGAGCATGCCTTTAGATGGCGAAGAAGAGGTGGAGACATTCGAAGGCAGGAAGAAGAAAATCAAGCTTCCCAAGCCTTTGAGGATCAAGAGCAGTGCGTAACTTACTTGCCGAATTAATAAAACTAAAAGTAATGTGATAATTAATTTTTTGATTTATTTTCAGAACATGGCTTCATCAAGAAGGTGCTGCTACCTTTTCTCCTCGGTTTGAAGTTCAAGACGGCGGTTCTCGTACCCTTGGCTCTTGCTATGATCGCTCTCAAGACCTGGAAGGCTCTGACTCTTGGCCTTATCTCTCTTGTTCTTTCCGGTAAGTACTCAATAATAATGTAGATATTATTGCATGCAGATTTGGCTTTGATGCCTATACATTCTAAAATGATTTATTATCTTACACAACCAAAGTATTTACCAATATTTTACAATAATGTAGATATTATTGTATGCAGATATGGTTTTGATGACAGTAAATTCTAAAATGATTTATTACTTTACACAGCTAAAGAATTTACAAATATTTTACAATTTTAGGTGAAATAAATTCACTAATAATTCTATGTATATTTGATAACACTTACAATTTCTTTACAGGTGCTATGGTCATCTTCAAATTCACAAAGCCTAAGGTTGTGAACTACGAAGTTATCCACTACCCCCAGCACCACGTTGAACATCACGTAGACCATCATACTCCTGGATGGGACTCTCATGGTCCTTACCAAGCCCGATCATACGAAGACGCTCACGAAATCGCCTACTCCGGACAAGTTTAAACCAAAAAGACGTAATAAGCATTTAATTAATACGGACCTCTGATTAATTTATTTAAATTATTTATTTTATTGTAAATAAAGTCTCTATGATTTAAGTCTCAAATTATACTAAAGATCTTTTGTTAATATTTCTAACCTGATCCTATCTTAGTACTAAAACAGTTTTACTATTATCGGACGTGTCTGAATCTACAGTATTTGAAATATCGGTCGGAACTAATTTGGTAATAGATCTTATATTGCTTAGTTTTGAACTATAAATATTATTTATTGGCGAACTAGACAAAGTTTTCCCATCTACATTGTTGACAAGAATATTGATTTTACCATCAGCGATCTTATCGTCAGCGTCATAAAGTTTCATTTTTAGCAAGTCGTTAATAATCGAGCTTTTCTTAATGTTTTCTGTAATAATTGAAACCACATTGCTTTTTAAATAATTTTTAGAGGTTTGTTGTTGCGAATGTTGTATAATAGATTCTATTTGACTCAATTTCGCAGCCGTTTTCTTTTCTTTGACTCTTGTACTTTCGTTTGAATTAAAATTCAAGACGACGCGCGATGTGTCCGGTCTGGTTAAAAGTCTTTGATTAGAAAAAGTTTCATATACTTTAGAACGTTTTAAGGGATTCATTTTGTAAATGTTAAGAAGGGCCTTGAAAGCGTTTTCTGCATGTCCCCTTTTTATTCTGTTATTATAAGGACGCGCTAAAGTAGCTGTTATCTGTAAAATAAATTAAATTGCTCATTTTAATTGCCAATTATTGATTGAAAAAATAATTAGCATGCAAGACTAATGTAGAGGTATTTTATTAGAACTAGCTGACCCGCCCCAGCTTCGCACGGATGCCATAGTCATTTCAGACTGTTTACAAGAAGAGATAACCAGCCCTAAACGGGCAACATTTAGGAGTAAAAGTTCGTAAAATCCGTTCTTAATGTCCTCTATGTATATCCCGAAAGGGATACGTAGGTTTGCCAAATTTCCAGTCAATAGATTTTGTAACTTTGAAGATATCGTGATGAGCCAGCGGTAAATCGCTTATTTATATAATGAAAGTAAATTTCAATTAAAACCTTAAATACTAATATAAAGTAACCTATAAATTGTATATAATTAAAGAGGTATTTAACTTTAAGGAACTAAACTTTAGCGCATGTGGAGATTCATACTAATATATTACTAAAATGTTGGAGGATACATGAAGAATCCATACTAATATTATGAATGCAAAAGTAACTCTCTCTGTCCCTTTGACTTTTTGTTACCTTTTCACGGTTCAACGGCTGAACCGATCTTGACGAAATTTGGCGGAAAAAGCTCGGACATAGAATACTTTTTATCCCAGAAAATGAAATAGTTCCCACAAGATATTCAAAAAACCTATATTCACGCGGACAAAGTTGCGGGCATCAGCTAGTTTTTTATAAATGACTTATAGTAAATTAAAATTACTACTTATTGATCGGTGTTAATCAGATGCAAAAGAATTTCGCCTCATTACGCATTTGCTCACGTATCACAGTGAAATGAGGTTGTAAAGTTCCGCTTGGCCATCAGGGAAATGAAGTGATAGTTTCTATTGTTTAACAGTCTACAAATAGTAGAGAAATTAGACGAAGTTAACCTCCGAATAAGTCGAAGTAGCCTTTTTGCTGAAAAGAATGTTGCTAAAACAGAAATCAGTTCTTAAGTCTCATATGTCCAGTAATTTCATTGGCTCTTAGTGCCCTTCAAACCGAAACACAGTAACTACTGTTTAACAGCAAAATAACTGGCTCCGTGGTGGTACCTACCTACAGGGATTCCCGCATTCCTATGCGTCCTGGACAGGACAGGAGTCCTACCTACCAGTTGTTGGTAAAACATAAAATTAAATATAACCATTTTAATTCTGCCAGAACTAAAGTTTCAGACCGGTAACAGGCCGCAGCAGTAGAGCTAGAGTCCTAGCGAGAATTTGTAATGGCCGCGGCGATGATATTTATATTCTTTTAAAAACTATTTTGGGTTTTTAGAAAATAACTGTGCCACACTAGGATTCTCCTGTACTGTAGCTTAATAGATACATTTAACATACACAGCACAAACACACCTGATAATCAGTAATATGGGTTTTTGAACATATATTAACACCGACTGGGATACGAAACCCATAAAGGCGTAGAAGTAGAAGGCGTGGCGGTTGATTTCTAAGTCACTGCTTAATTTGTAATGTTAATTGCAATTTTAAGTGCTGATTTACCACGTACACGACGGTGAAGGAACACATCGTGAGGAAACCTGCATGTCTGAGAAAAATAAAAATATTTCGAAGACATGTGCAGTCCGCCAACCCGCATTGGAGCAGCGCGGCGGATTCTTCCTAGCTCCAAAACCCTCTCAGAAATGAGAGGAGGCCTGTGCTCAGTAGTTGAACATTTATAGGCTGAAACTTTTTTTTCTTTTTACTTAATTTACCTATTCACATATTTCAATATTAATATAATTAGCTTACCAGTAAACTGTTCACTATTATCACATGAACCAAATGTGAATTCATTGTTTCAAAACTGTTGCCTAGTCGTAATGTCAACTGTTTAGGTTGAGAAAATTCAACAATCGAGTTACTAAACGATCCGCTGTGATATTGTGAAACAAATCGCAATGCGTAATATTCGATCTAGCAATACATCTCTCTACTTCTTACTAGTGGTCGCCCAATGGTAGAAATTGGACCATAATCCATTAACTTTATTTTATTGTATTTATAGTATATGTAATACATCTATACAAATAATACAATTGAAGTGTCTCTTTGTTATAACAAAAAAAAACTCAATGCTTATGGAAGTAGGTACTAATAGGAAAAAATTGATTTTTAAATTTATTTTAATTTTGGAAAAATAATTAGATTTCCGCGCAAAAAATGTCAATCCCCAAAACCCGATTCAAATAGAGAAGTATATCTATATCATCGATCGGGGTCGAATTTTTTACACGGGTGAAACCGCGAGGGACAGCTATGTATAAATTATAGCTTTCTGCACTTCTCCATATAAAGTTTAACTATGCCAAATCTCTCACTCCTCCGTGCGAGCAATATGCTTCAAAGGGCGTACAAACTTTTGCGTTTCACGTATTATTAAATAGAAAGCTTAATTAGTGAACTAGTAGAATTCTGTATGATGGCAAAATAAGCGAATTTATTACTCCCCTTTCTCCCGTGGGCGATTTAAAGGTCATTTGAAGGTAAGAAAGACAGAAAGAAAAAAATGACTTTATTCGTAGCTACGCTCAATACAACAACATAAAAACAAACAATTAACAATAAAAAGTATTAAAATTTATATTGGATTGCAGCAACGAAATGGACCCGACTCGGCATTATGCTATAGCAAAATTGCCGCAGCGCTGTTATTCTGTCGGCACCACTAATATAAAACCTACGAGCAGCTGTCAGACACTTTACTTTGTGTCTTCCATTTTTTTTTAATACGACGCGCTACAGTAGGATTTCTCCTGGATCGTGAGTGGATTTTACAGACTAAAATTTCACACGCAGAAAACAACCAGACCCGAAAACCAAAGATAAGTGGTTTGCACAAATGTTCTCTCCGGCTAATAATGCTTAGACTATTTATTATTTATGTAACTAAACGGAAGTAATAATGTAACCAGCACCGTTGTCCACAAAATAATATTACATTTCTTATGATGAGACAGAGTGTTAGCAAGCTACTGCATTGTATGAATAACTTGTGCTATCTAGGTTGCTATACTAATGTTAGGAAACTCTTAAAATTAATTATAACAACGAAGAACTGTTTTGTATTATAAGTTTTCGCGTGAACCACTCGTTCCTTCCTTCCTCCATCGGCGAGGATGAAGTGCAGTACCCCTGTATTCACTAGGATATATTTGACCCTATAATCGATTAATTATAATTTGCAAGAGCGACATACCGTACGCGACGCGGGTTTTAAGAATTGCCTCCTCTTCGTAATGTTCGGCGCTGGCATCGATGCTTTCTTTGATAACGAGCGTTGAGTTCCATTTTCTCGAGACGATTATGGATAGGAAGAAAAAGGTAATATGTATATATATATATATAACGATGGGGCAGGAATATTAGAAATTTGGAAGGGAAGATTGCACACCATTTGAATACTGAATAAATTACGTTACACAATCTTTGTTATCATAAGTTACATGAGAAAAAAATTAAAAGCTAAAATTACGCGTCAAGAGGGGATAAATTCTTTTAGTAAATGGAAGGTGTACGTGGACGAAATTGACCAGGAGGTATATTCATATCTCGTAATCGCACCTACATTGTCTGTCACGGCATTCCAACTCTGAATGACATAACTATACCATCATCATCATTTCAGCCTATCACTAGTCCACAGCTGAACATAGGGCTCTCCCACAGATTGCCACAAAAATTGCAGATCTCATTCTGGGGAGTTGGCAACTGCAGATTATTTAGTTTAGTTTAGCTTAATATTAAATAAGATGATAGGTGTCTTTAGTAAATTGTAGTCTAGATTATTATCCTGTCAAATGACGTCATAAATTCTTTTTTATCAATCAATTCTTGAACTTAAGCCTGTAAAGCTGTAAAGCTACGCTGTTTATCACCTTGTAAAGTTTACAGTCGGGAAACAAATGCTGTTCATTTAAACAATATATGATTAATACATTGAAAACACTGATTTTTTTCAAAAACAATAATTTAATAAATAGTAATAAATTATTAAACGCTACAGGTACAATTAAAAATAAATTATTAGTTTCTATTACAAACAGAATCAAGAGTACGAAACTAAACTTTTCTACTTCTACATTTTTGAGCAAATTTCAAATCTTTGAATTTTTGGGTACAAATTAAATTGTATCTATGGTCCTAGTGACTGGAATTACTACTTTAAATATAAACTTAAAAAACGACAGCTGAAAGAGGTTACGTATACTTTTTTTGCAACCGTTGGTAGTGAAATATGGTAATAAATAATTGCTCTTTCGTCAAAAGTATTTTTTAAGAGAAAGTAACGAGACGAGGAAAACATCGACCCGATGGTACGTGCAACATATGCACCCAGAGCATTTATATGTGGCACGACACTGCTCTGGTCACTCAGCTCTTAAGCCCCATGCTCAGCAATTACACAAAGCTACTAGCTAACAGGGCACTAATTCAAACCGAAACACAGTTATGTTTGCACATTACTGTGTGGTGGCGGCTCGTTAAAAGAATACTGCCACTCCATCTCATCCAATAGATCTCTTAAAAGGCGAGTAAGGGATAAAACTGCACTGTGCACCCAACAGCGCATGGTGGCGATGGGCTCACCACCTATCACACCAAGTGCATTATATTGTTTTGGTGAAACGTGGATTGTGGCAGTCATCTGCTTTTGCAGAGAGTGCCCAGTCTCTGACTACCCGTTATGGGATACAGTCGTGATCTTATATGTATGTATGTATTACTGTTTGACGGCAGAATAACTGATACTGGTGGCACCCACGTATATGGATTTCTGCATATGAATCCTACCACCAGCAGTTGCAGAAAGAAGAAGGTAAGTATGTACACTGTTTGGGTACAAAGAATGAATTGTTAAAATAAATTTAATTTAGAGTAATGCATTTTTTGGCAATTCCAAAGTAGTTATGATTTGCGGCCATTCGCAATAAACTATCTGATCGAAGTTTTTAACTAGGAATTTAACTTAAATAATTTAAATAGTATATAGCCATAAAACTAATAAAGTAATTTTCTCTCATTGATTACAACTTTAATTTTTTCTTGAATTTCAAAAGCAAAATAGATACTTAAGACAGCCCCGCTACATTTGAATGCTTTCCAAACGCCATCCTTCTTTCGTCAATAGCTAAGCTAAAGATAAGTAAAAGCACCAAGAGATGGCGTTAGGATAGCGTAATATTACAACGGTACAGATAATTTTATTTTTATTAAGTTACAAGATTTTATTTTTATTAATAATAATAGTTAGACTTAAAAATATGTTTAATGTGCGTTTTATTACAAATTGGAAAATTTTCTTACGTTTTACAAAGTTCATGACACAAAAATAATACCAACAAGGCAAAAGTAGTGGCAGTGACTTCATTGAAACTAAAGTTTATTCAATTAAATAATAAATAAATTTTAGACGGATATGTTTCATCTAATAATAAAGATACAATTTTACGTTTGCCACTAATTCTATGTTTGGCTGTAGCTGTTACTTATAAAACTCATAAATACTTATAAAATTATATGTTGCATAAATGCAACAATACCTTTTTTGGACAGAAATTTAAATACTTACTTAATTATTATAAGGATACATCCACACCAGCAGCAGGATTACAAATTCCGACTTGCTTTATTCATTTTATGATAACATTTATTTATATTTACATACAAAAATACTTGGATTCAAAATGGTTTAGCGAAGCGACATTTTTGCAAACCTGAAGTTAATACGAGTAGTAATAAGCCACAAAACAGAGAGAGTATCTATTTTGCGAAAAACAGACGAAAAATAACATTAAAACCTTTGTTAGTAATTAACAGAGATAAATAACTCTTTCATTTAATGTCTGTAAGAATACTCCGAGCGACTGTATTACTCTGTACATTACTTTGCTAAACAAACACTTACACTATGTAATGTCGTTTCACCATGATCAAATGCAAAATAACAAAAATACAATCCAAAAAGATCCGTTATCTATTTTCGACACTTTTTATAATCTGCATTGAATTAGGTTATTTTTTATTATAATTTATATTGCAGTGAGGGTACACAGAAACACAGTCTTTTTGTTCCTGGCCGTCTCTAGCCGCTTGAACATATCTGTAATATCTGAGCGCCATTTTGCTGTCAGCCGGCGGCACTAGCTCACTGGATTCCCTGAAATAGAAAAAAATAAATAAAAAATTAGTTAAATACAGCTGTCACTGAGATAAATTTAAATTTACAGAAATCTGGATTTTAGCAAAATGACTTGTTGAAGTATTTCAAAATATTTTATTTGAACACATTAGTTTAGTTTTATATTTGGCAATACAAAATGAACGCATTTTGTTTTATTTTTAGTATGTAGTACCAAAATTTTGGGACACGTAACCTACCCTCAGCATGATTTACTCACATAAGCAGCTAATATTTTTTTAAAATTTATTATAGACACAGCCCTGTTGGTTGTGCCTATAATAAATAAGTAAAATAAACAAATTTAAAATAAGAAATATCCGGAATAAAAAGTATCCTGTGCCCGGCTACAGTGTTATTTGTTCAAATAAGCAGCTAATATTTTTTTTAATCTATTATACACACAGCCCTGTTCGATGTGCCTATAATAAATAAGTAAAATAAATTATAAACAAATCTAAAATAAAAAAAATATCCGGAATAAAAAGTATGCTGTGCCCGGCTACAGGATGCAAGCTATCTCTGTGCCGAGTTTCACAAAATTGCTTCAATGTTTGATCCGTAAAAAGTTAACACGCAGACAGAGCGACAGAGTTATTTTCGCATTTATAATTGATTTAAAGAACAAACCGTGCGTAAGCAATAAATAAAGTCTCTCTTTTCTAATTTTTAAATTTTTTAAACAGATTGTGAGTTCTATGCAATGGTGCAGCTTTTCCAAGATTACGTTCTAGGTTGACCTTGAAAGTTACAATACGAAGAACGAATGTCGGGACGAGGAACATGAATATCAATTTTATAGACAAATAATAATTGTAACATATCGAATATTCTTCAATATGTTACACATAACACAAGTATATAAGGAAACTAAAACTGATTGTGTAAGACGTACTCAAAACACATTCATCCGTTTAAATAATATATTGAAAGAATTTAATAAAAGAAAATGTACAGAGAAATCATTAAAGCTTAAAACCTAACTAAAAAAAACGTCATAACATGATTACAAATTCAAGTAGTAAAAAATATCTCGTCTGCAATTATTATTAAAAAAAAAACCGGCTAAGTGCGTGTGTGTGGACCACGCACAGTGAAGGTTTCCGTAGTGGTGAATGGATTTTCTAGATTCTGCCACCTTAATTTTTTCATCACATAGTTAAAAAGTCTGAAGGGGGGTGGGGGGATCACTTTATGAGACTTTAGAAGCGAACGTCTCACCAACTACGGGATAAAATTAAATATTTACTTTGAAACTTCGTCTTCATTTTTCAAGAACTATCTAAGTACTGTAATGTTTTTTCAGATGCATGGGTGGTGTGCCTCCATAAAATAATTTTATTCATAAAAAACACCTTCCCCTTCAAAGTTTCATTTACGTGGTGCGAACAGACTCCAAGTACAATGACTGCCACATCCGGACAGGATGAAATTTTAATTCGTTTTTACTACGAAACCCTAAAAAGCCACACCACGAAAAGATTGCTTGAACTACTGCAAATTATAATGTGTAAAATGAAAGTGAACGCTTGGGTCAATTGAACATTTCTGCCGGACTCGCACATCACTTTCAATTGTGCTTTGTGAAATAAAAAATTTCTTTGAAAGTATACAAGTCTAGTCCAGAACGACTTTACCTTTCATGGAGCTAAAACAATATGTGCATAATATGTGATGTCTTATACTGGTCCATTTATGGCTTTATCCTTTAAAAAAAAAACGATGTCCTCGCTAGGATTTCTCCTGTAACGTAGGTTCGTAGAAAATGTTATAGGATACTTTTTATGACAATTTTTTATCATAAAACCTTCATTTCTAAATTTTAATTTACGTTGAGCGAAACGGCTTGTAATTGTATGTAAGGCGTAAATTATTGTTGCATCGTGAGATTAGGTGGTAGGATTCCTATGCAGGAATCCGTCTAGGTAGGTACCACCCCAGGGCCAGTTTAACTGCCGTGAAGCATTAGTTTGCAAACATTACTATGTGTTTAGGTTTGAAGGGCACTGTGAGCTAGCGTAATCACTGGGCATATGAGACTTAAGAACTGATGTCTCAGGGTGGTGGCACAGTGAGGTGTCACACAGAAATGTTCCGGGTGACACTGCATTTGTTATGGGCAGACGTTGCACTTACCATCATCAGGTGAACGTTTCGCTCGTTACATCACTTTATACAATAAAAAAAAAATATTTGGGGAGTCTGGACCACCACACCACCACAGACACCCCCCGACCAAACTATCAGTGGGCCATCGTTCTCTAATAAGTCACTCTTTCAAGAAATTAAAAGAATTTCCTACATTTAAGTAAATACTACACATTTAAATAAAATCTAGCATCGACGCTCTAGGAAGTCTGCAGATTGTCAGTATTGGATCATCCTAACCGTTACATCACAAATCCTTGCAAAAGAACACTGATTCATACAAAGATGATTCGCGAGGATATTGAAATTTCAATAGAGATGATATTTGGGTACTTATTAAAGTCAAAGTCAATAAAATCTAGTCCAATTAAATTAAAAGAAGAATAAGCTGAAGCTGTTTATATAGCTGCGAAAATTAAATGAACACACTCCAGTATTTAAATTGTTGTATAGTAACGACATTCAGTATCAATCATAATGAGTGCGTTGACATACACAACGGTAATATTTAAAAAAAAATCTAGTTAATAGGATACGATGTACCTACGGGCTGCAACGATGATGATGATAAAATAATGAGACCTTAAGTATAAGTATCTATTTTCTTGTTGAGTAGAGCATAACAAGCAAAAACCAAAATACCATACATTGGCCTAGAATTTAACTACTGTATGTCGCTCTTCAGTAATAGGAAGAATATATTAGATTTGAATCAGAATTTTGAAACGTTTTTTTGAACATGGCATTTTGAGTAATATGAATACTATTAATAATAATGACTAAATACATCTCAATCGACCAGAGTCTCAACAAAGTTATGTAGAAAAGGACAATTTGAAAAATATTATACTCAAAATGTGTAATGCAAGTTAAGTAGAGTAAATTGAAATTACTTTGCTCATATTGTACTGAAATTACAGAGAGATTGAAAAACACATTAAAAAGTGCCAAACCAAAATACCATTTCCAAACAATTAAAATGATTAATTTTATAAAATCCCGATACATTTCGGATAGATCCCGATACATAGCATTTTATGTACATTTCACTAAATATAAAACTTGTTTCACTATTGTATTACAAAGAAATAATTTAAATCAGTCAAGCATAACTCGTGATCGAAATTAATGAGTCCAATTTTCTAATAATTTCCAAAATAATACAATATCGGCTGTGAAACAAAGGATGCGATTATTACGTTTTATAAAGATAGTCAAAGACAGAAGTAATTTAAGATCAAATACCATAACGAAAATTATTACTATGACAAAACGAGATGGGACATGAGACGTAGACGACGCAAGTATAACGGTAATTATTTTGGGACCACCGATTGTTCTTTTTGATGTAAACTTTGAAATGGAGTTTCTATATATTTATTTTATAGAAGAAAGTGGTGAGACGAGCAAGTAGTTCACCTGACGGTAAGTGCAACGTCTACTTACAACCAATGGCGTGTCACCCACTTCTGCCACACAGAACATTCCTGTGTGGCACCGCACTGCGCTCGTCACCCGTAGACAATAGTTCTTAAGTCATATCTTCAGCAATTACACTAGCTTATATCAGTACCCTTGCAACCGAAACAAAGTAATTTTTATACACTACTGCTTCACGGCAGAATAACTAGTAGGTACTGCGGTGGTACCGAAAGTAAAAAGTAAAGTAATAATAATTACAGCCTACAAATGTCATTTCTGAGAGGGTTTTGGAGCCGGGAATAACTCGCAACGGTGCCCCAATGTGGGTTGGCGGAGTCTACACGTCCTCGAAATATTTTCATTTCTTAGACATGTAGGTTTGTTCACCTCGCGATATTTGCCTTCACCGCTGAGCACGTGGTAAATCAGCACTTACAACTGTAGAACAATGTTAGAGGTGCTGGCACCGGGAATCTAACTTTGGTCACTCTCGCGACTTGTAATTTAAGGCGAGCGTTCCAGAACCACCTAGATGAATAAGCATACAAATACTACCACCAGTAGAATAATAATGTAACAACTCTTTACGTCATCTTATATTAGTCAGATCAAAACTAATATGAAATGGTACATAAATAAATAATTGTAATAATAAAACATTTAATGGCGTGTGTAATGACGGCTTATGAATCTACCATCCCATCTCATCCCGTGGGTGTAGTAAAAATCGATAGAGGAAAAATTAAAACCCGGAGATGGGCAGCAGCATTTTCCTGGAACATCGCAATAAATAATCTGCGATTGCCAACCCGAGAGCTTTTGTAGCAATCTATGGGAGACCTGTCTTTAGCAGTGGACTGGTGATAGGCTGAAATGACGATGACGATGATAATTTAAGACTTACTTGCTAAGTTCGTTAGAGACTAAATTGCTGTACGGTGAATGCTTGAAGGGATCTCTGTACATTGCACATATAGCGCGTTCTCTGCATCCAATATCCGAGGCTCCCATCGGACTCAAAACTGAGTCCACTCTCTCGAGTAGAGCACCGTAGAATTTTTCAGCAGCTATCGTATCCTATAACAGAATGGGGTAAAGTTCAATATTACAATAAATGGTCACAGACTTTGAAGCGGCAATAGCCTAATGATTTAGGGTACGGACTACGAAAGATACTACACGATCGAACCCGCTTTTCGACAATTGTCGTGAACCATCTCCTAAGTTAAGTATCTTAGTGATGCTAAAATCATTACTAGTGTTCTTTGAAAAAAAATATCTCCTCTTAAAAGCATTGTTTTTTGTCAGATAACTATGTAAATAAGAATTTATACATCAAAAACTTGGTATCACACCGTGAATATGTGTGGATCCCTAACGAGGACTTCAATTTTAAAGGCAAAGGCTAACTTAAAGGACCAGAACAAAGTTAATTTGAAAACCTAGATCCACATGCAAAATTAAAAATCGTGTGTATTGCTAAGTTTAGAAGACCACCTCCCGCCCTCTCGCAGTTTTATGCAAGCGGATCTTAGCAAATTAACTCTGTATCTGTCCTTTACTATAATTGATTTCAGAAAGTAACACATGATTCTATCAAAGATTAACTTACAGAATATTAACTTAAAAGAAAGCAACAAAGTTGAGTTTTTAAGATCGACAGGCAAATTTTAAATGGTGTTTATTACTGAGTGTTGAAGAGCACCGCCCGCCTCCCCACACTATTGTGCCTGTGGATCTTGTTTTTGTGGTTTAGTGTAATAGATTTCCGCAAAGCGATGCCTTATTTTATTATTTAAATGGATAAAGTGGCGAGACGAGCAAAACGTTAACCTGATGGTACGTGCAACGTCTGCCCATAACAAATGCTGTATCAAACAGAATATTTCTGTGCCACACTACGCCCCTCACCATGAGACATCAGTTCTTAAGTCTCATATGCCCAGTGATTACATTAGCTCTCAGAGTCCTTCAGACGGAAAGACAGTAATGTTTGCACACTACTGCTTCACGGCAGAATAACTGGCTTGGGCTGGTACCTACCTATACGGATTTCTGCATAGGAATCTTACCATCATCTATTAAAGGTTTACTTACAGGATCTTGTGCAGCAAGTATGTCTTGCTGTTGTCTCACTAACTCAGTTTCTGCTCTGACACGGTTGGTCTCAGTTAGTTTGGCTTGTGATACTCGAAGTATTTCATCTCTGACCGGAGACGCAGGTGCTCGAGCTGCTAGGGAAGCTGCACGTATCTGAAAATTGACAAGAAGACTCTTGCCTATTATGTTCAAGCTTGTATGGATCTAAAATTCAAATAACTCACTACTATAGGGGGCTCAAATAACTCACTACTATAGGGAATTACTACTATAGGCTATTCAAATAACTCACTACTATACTCACTATATATATATATATATACACAATATATCAATACCATAACCAGCGTGTGATTCGAATACTGGATGTATTCGAATCACACGCTGGTTATGGTATCTTGCATAAATGGTGTATACGATGACCGCGTGGTCGAGCGGTTGGAGCTTCGTTTTTCGTGTCGGTTGTATTGTGATTGTCCCTGTGTGTTAACTTGCATCCTAGCTACCTCGATCTATCGCATTGAGCGTTACATCGGACACGGGTGGTGAGGACGAGTGAGTACCCTTCGTTTGCGCGTACACTTGTGGCACTATAATGACTCCTGCGCAGTTGATAACTTCCGACAGTATTCGGTAGGAGTCGCTGTTGTCGAAAATGGGCCTGGAAGAAATTATCAAAAATTTTATAGGCTCCGGTGTATCTGACATAGTGTTCTGACAATATCCCAACATTTCCATCTAGTGATTTAAAACAAGATACAATACAGGGTAGCGTCGCCTACCTGTGGTCAGAGTACCTGATTTCTAAGTTAAAGGTACTGGGTTCGATTTCTAGCCGGAGCTAAACGTTGTGCAAAAACACAGATTGTTGGTTTTCGAGTCTGGTTGTAATGTGCATGTGAAATGTATGTATGTAAAATGCACAAAGTAGAATAGCGCCTACCTCTTCCCTACCGAGGTGTGGTAAAAGGAGACTAAGGTATTGTGCGGATAGCCTTTATTCGTGCAGAATAACACCATAATATGCAATGCTGTCAATATACTGCTCGTGGTAACTCGACTGGGAGTAAGAATTTTTGACTCGTATCAAAATATCTGCGACGTAGTAAGTCACGCCCACGTTCGTGGGCTGCGTGAGCGACCTATGTCCGCCCCTTATATGGGAAAAGGCATGACTGTAAGTATGTATAAAAAACGCATCAACGATACGGGAGAAATCCTTCAGTGAGCTTTGTTTTTGAAATAAAAAAGATTATAGATCGTGTTTGCTAAAACGGGTTATTAAGTGCAAAAGTTATTTTCTAGTGGTCACCAAAAGTCACTGAGGTCAAAACTTAACTCATCATAACCGTTATCATTAATAATATAAAATATTGAGGAATATTTTTCACTAACACAAAACTTAGCAACAACTTAATAAAGTTTAACTTACAAGTGCTTCTTTTTCTGGATCTCTCGCTGCCACCTTTTTGTTTCTGTAGTAAGGATTTGTGGGTCCTACCGGCCTTAAAATAAAGAAATAAACTTAAAAAAAATATATAAAAAAGAGAAAGTTATTAGTGACAATTATTAAATACAAAATACCGACTTTCACGTAGCAGTTTCAAACATGCTTATGCGAATTTGAGAGTAATTAAAACAATTATTATTATATATATATATATATATATATATATGTATAATAAGGTATAAATACAAAAGAATTGAGAACTTCCTCCTTTTTTATGTCGGTTAAAAATGATGTTGAAGTGTACCACTTCGGAATATGCGAACATAACGATTTCGTTTAATAATTGATTGAAATTTAGAATAAGTTATAATGGATACAGGCTTAACTCCATTTTTATTTTTTATGATTATGAATGGCTTCCAAAAAATAACATATCACAACGTTTCTGCGATAGTGTTTTTAATTGGTGAAATCTGGGCACGGGTTCCGTTAGTAACTTTAAACGTAATTATAACACAAAAAAGTACAAACACTTGTGACGTGATTAAAATATTTTAGAAACTGTGATGACACATCATCATGCAACATGACATTGTTAAAATAACATAGACATTTTTCAAAGTTTTTTTATTACATCAATCATATTATTTTCTATTTATCTGATAGAGCCGACACGAAAAACAAACATTATCAGATTGCTTTGACGAGTCAATCATTGTAATGAAGCAATTTAACGTACACGCAACGTCTAACCTAACTTATTTCTAAATAGACGCTGACAAGCTGGAAAATCGCGTGTTCAAATATGACAACTTTAAATTATCTTTACACCTATTATTAATATTTTGTTGTGTTAAAAATACATCTACGGTTTAATTAGAAAACTGAATCCAACGAATGAAAAATAATTCCCTTGAAATTGTAGATCCAAGGAGAACGTTTCAACAAGTTTCCTCCCCTAAAGGCACATAGTCGTATAAGCAATTTAAACATTTTATAATTTGTAGATAGAGGTTTCACAGTCTTAACTATAAATAAAACTTTTTTTTATAGGAGAAAACAACGAGACGAGCAAAACGTTGACCTGATGATAGGTGCTACGCCTGCCCATGACAAATGCTGTGTCACCAAGAACTATGTGGCACAACACTGTGCACGTCACCCTGAGACATTAGTTGTTGAGTCTCATATGCCCAGTAATAACACTAGCTTTAAAGTGCCCTTCAGACTGAAGCGTAGTAATGTTTGCACGCTATTGCTTAACGGCAGAATAATTGGCCTTGGGGTGGTACCTACGTAGACGGATTCCTGCATAGAAATCCGACCATCAGTTAAGATGGACTAACAGTATTTTTTTTACCTTTGTCAATTCTTATATTTGAGCATTTTCTACTTGCATAAAAGATTGTTTTTTGTTATGATCTGCATTCTCTCCTTCTGCATTACGCATTTGTAAAATATAATAATAATTAAAAAAAAACTATACTGTCGGCGTTACTTTCTCCATTTCTTAACTTCATTATTAAGTGGCGGCTGATTGTAAAATAATGACGATACGAAATTACTTTTCTTATAGAACATTTAAATTTAATTTGTATGTATTTCATATCTTAATTTGAAGGTGTTAAGTATGAGACAAACTGATTGTGCTTCGCCTGTGCACCAGGGGTCGCCGGTCGCACGCATGGGACAAATATTTGTATAGGGTATACTTCCCGAACTGGATGTTTGTGTAAAAACATAAATTGTTGGTTTTCGGGTCTGGTTGAGTTGTGCATGTAAAATTTACGTCTGTAAAACGTACTCACAATACAGGAGAATCTTATTTTCAATTTTTTTTTCTAAAAATAGAAAAGAAAACGAAAGAATAAGCTTACCTTCCTGGACTGCCAGCTTGAACATTGTACCCAGCATTGGGCGCGGGCACCACGTTAGGTACGGCATTGTTACTGCTTGCATATTCACCAACATTCAGCGCTTGCCCTGAAAGAATAGTGATCTTCGTTTCATGTTTTTTTTTTCTATTTTCTCTTAACGAATGATTGTAACGAGAAGAGCGACGTCTGCCTATAACAAATGCTATATCATTCAGACGGCACCACAATGCGCTCGTTAAATTGAGACATTATATGTCTTGTATGCCTTGTAATTACACTAGCTTGGAACCTTGGAAGCTATAGACTTTCCAGGCATTTCTTTTAGTCGACCCTTTCGACACAGATAAGAAGGTGCGGCATATTTTCTTATACCGCCACCACACGGCAAAATACAACCGATGTCGAGCTTTCATGGTGAGAGGTATCTACTGCTGCAATTTTGTACCTAATTAGACGGATTACTTTATAACAGTCTTACCAACAGTAATGTATGTATATAAATTATGAAATTTATTTGTACAATTTAATACTCTTAATCTCCGACAACCTATCTCATCCCTTGAGCGTCGTAAAAGTCGACCGAGGGAAAATCAAAATCAGAAGATGGGTAGCGGTATCATCCTGGAACATCTGAATAAATAAAGTGCGGTTGCCAAACCGCCAGCCAAGCGTGGTAACTATGGCAAAATCCCAACAAAATAAAAGCTACAAAAATTTGTGGGAATCTATGGGGGAGGTCTATGTTCATCAGTGGAATAGTGATAGGCTGAAATGAAAAAAATATAAGGGAATTTCAATGCTAAACATTTAAAATCGTTATTTAACTAATACGAGTATTATTGTAACGCCGTGTGGTTCCGGCGTAAGAAAATCTGAAACCCACCTCGCCCCATGGGTCTCTTAAGAGTCGACTAAGGGAAATTTCTAAAAAAATGTCATAATTCCCATAAACCATGTCACACTTGTCGTAAGCCATGAGTTGAAGATGGTTATTGTCCCACCTGGCACTTTTAATCAACACATAAAATCTTTATTTAAATACTACGAGTATTATTGTAATACCGTGTGGTTTCGAAGGACGAATATCTCATCGCAGCCCATGGGTGTCTTAAGACATGACTAAGGGAAATGACATTAAAACCAGAACATTAAAACCAGAAGATCGACAGCAGCATCTTCCTGGAACATCTGAATAAATAAACTGCAGTTGCCGAACCGATTCAGCAGTGGACTAGTGATAGGCTGAAATGATTATGATGACATATTGTAATGCGGTTTATAACTAACAGTCAGTAATCGTAAGTGTGACATTTAAAAATTTATATAAATCAAGATCATTTTGAGATTTATACATTACAGAAGTAAATTGGTCCCCCTTTTTTTTGTTGGTAATCTTTACAAAGTTCATGCAATATAGGGGTTTTAAACTTCAATTAATAACTGAATTGTATTAACGTCCCTACAAATACAGATGGAATATTTATAAATTTATTATTAATTACGTGATAGTGACTTTATATTCAATAAATCAATAACTTAAGTAAGCGGCGACGTGGTTACGATCACATGTCGTTTCGGTTACGGTTGAGATCTCTGCCGATCCCTTATATGGGAAGACGGCGTGATTATATGTTTGGCGGATGATAATGCCAAGGAAAAAAGGTAGCATACTATATCATAACCCGCCAGATCAGGCGGTCTGATCTGGGGAGGACGTCTCCTCCTACCAGTAATAGAATAGAATAGAATAGAATAAATTTTTATTCAATATAGATTATTTACATAATACTTATTGAAAGTCATTTTTTTCTTTTTTTAAACTACACTGGTTCTCAAAAATGCCTCTGTCCTGGGAAGAACCAGTAAGAAACCCAGCGGGCTTTTTTTTGAGTCATTTTTAAAATAATGTACAATAACAGCAGTATTATAAAGATGTAGAAATGGCTTGGCGGCGATCACCTCATTCCCAGGGGTTATCATCATCTATGTATACTTTAATATTATAATAACCCTTTTTATGAAGTCTTTGTTTAATATAAAATTTAAACTTTTTGATTGAAAGACTTTTAGCAATTTCTGTGATTTTTTTATAAAAACGTATACATTGCCCCATAAAAGAGTTACTGACTCTGTGAAGTCGGGTAACTGGCATAATAAATTTGTGCTTGTTCCTGGTATTCACATTATGAACATCACTTTTTTTAGTGAACTGGTTTATGTTCTTGTGTACATACAAAACGTTTTCAAATATATATTGAGAGGCCAAGGTTAAGATATTAATTTCTTTAAACTTATCCCTAAGAGACACTTTAGAGCCAAGATTATAAATAGCTCTTACGGCCCTCTTTTGCAAAACAAAAATCACTTCTACATCAGTTGCATTTCCCCATAGCAAAATACCATAAGACATTATGCTATGAAAATAACTAAAATAAACCAATCTAGCAGTTTCAACGTTAGTCACATTCCTAATTTTTTTTACAGCATAAGCTGCAGAGCTAAGTCTACTTGCTAGTTTAGATATATGGGGGCTCCATTGAAGTTTTGCGTCAAGAGTTATTCCAAGAAAGACAGCAGTATCCACAAGGCTCAACTCTTCCCCATTCACAAGCACATTTACATCTAATTGTTTAACATTTGGTGTAGTGAATTTAATACATTTTGTTTCATTGCCGTTTAAAAGCAAATTATTAACGTTAAACGTTAAACCTTTTACATGTTGTATATATAGTCTCAATCGAGTAAAGCACGATTAGCTTTTTCAAGTTCTTAATGACATGGGACTCGACGCCAATGATTTGGCAATCGTTAGAAATCTATATTAGCAGCAGACGGCGCGGCGTGTAAGGGTGAACCAAGAACTGATGGAAGAGATCGACATCATGCGTGGTGTCCGGCAAGGGTGTATATTGTCGCCACTATTATTTAATATATGGGGAAGCAATTTTCGCGGAAGCCTTAGACAACGCGGAGGAAGGAATAATAGTGAATGGTCATGCGTTGAACAATATACGATATGCAGACGATACTATATTACTGGCGTCCAGTTTCAACGACTTACAGTTTGCTTCAGCGTGTGGATAGCATTAGTGCAAATTACGGTCTCAACATAAACTTGTAAAAGACAAAGATCATGATCGTCGGCAAACCACAACATGCCGTAACGATCGATTTGGTTGTGAGGAATCAAGTAGACCAAAGAGTCCACTCATACAAATACCTAGGCTGCATCGTGAATGATCAGTGCGACCATAGCGTTGAGATCAAATGCAGGATAGAGCAGGCGCGTAACGCATTTCTCAAGCTCAATCACCTCCTTTGCAATCGGTCTCTAAAGATATCTACCAGGGTGCGTTTGGCACGGTGCTATGTGTTTTCAGTTCTTTTGTACGGCGTTGAGTCATGGACCTTAACCCAAAATATGAGCAACCGTCTGGAAGCCTTTGAGATGTGGGTGTACAGAAGGATTTTGAAGATATCGTGGACGGATAGAATATCAAACGCAAGAGTGTTGCAAATGGTGAACAAAGAAGTATAGGTCTTGAAAACTGTAAAGAAACGAAAACTACAGTATCTTGGACACATAATTCGCAATGACAACTACGACCTACTCCAACTTATCATTCAGTGGAAAATCCAAGGGAAAAGACCGCCCGGAAGAAGGCGTACTTCTTGGCTTAAGAATCTCCGGACATGGTTCAACCTCAATACAAGATCACTTTTCCGAGCAGCGGTCTCAAAAATAAAATTAGCCATAATGATAGCTGACCTCCGGACCTCCTAGGAGATGGAACCCCAAGAAGAAGATATGTAGTCTGCATATCAGAAGAGTTAACAGCGCGATTATGGACGTATGAATACTTCTTGAGCTTTTTATGGCTGTCGCTACAAGTATGCTGTCGCCGTATGTAGTTTTAGTAAAGATGTAACTAAAAATTATATATTTATAAATATTTAATTAAATATAATGTTGTTTACCTGAAGCGAGGCCAAGGCCCCAAGCATTAATGTCGTTGATGTCGTTTGCATGGGGCTTGAAGCTCGCTATGGCATTGCGATGTATATCCGAGCCTATGTACCTGAGGGAAAATAATAATTATCGTATTATAAAAAATACAAAAGATATGTTTTTTTCGACAACAAGTATACGCAGAGTTGTAAAGCCTTACTCGCTGCCAAGTCCCGGTCCAGATAGCTCCCAGTCTTGATTATTGTAATCGAGAATCGGTTGTGCTTCGCTATGTGGTTTCACAACTACGGTATGTCCCGAGTGCGATGGGTGGCTGTAAGCTGGGGCGTAAGGTGCCTGCGGAATAAAGAAAGCTGTTGTGAAATTATATTCAAAAAATTTGGGGGCAAAGTTGACTACCTCCTTACTCTGCAGGAATCCGTCGATATGGGTACCACCGCAGGATACTACCTTACAGCAGAATAACCACACAGTAGTGCAAACATTACTACGTTTCGGTTTCATTTTACCGATAGCTAGAGTAATTACTGAGTGTGTGACATTTAAGAACTTATTCTCAGGGAGAGCGTATTAAGTTGCCACAAAAAAATGTTCTGGGTGACACAGCATTTGCAATGGTTCACTTACTGTCAAATGAAAGTTTTTCGCGTCCCATCACTATTTCTATGAAAAGGACGTTAGAAAATCTTTTAGATAATATTTTGTAAGAGGGAAGAGATAGGATATAGTCTGATAAAGGATATTTTCTACAATATATTAATATATTACAAAAATTCACTGTCATTCATGCTATCACATGCAAGTCTGTGATGTGGACTATGAAAGTCGTTTTAAATGAAAATCAAAAGATGGATTGAAATTAACTTAAAATTAATTTAGATAACAACGTATGGAAGTTTTTAGATAGCCAACATAAACCGCACATCGATTCTATCCGCTTGTACTCGTATTTATATTCAGTTTCAATGTGTTCATAACGTATTAATGAGTTGTTTAATTTTAAACTATGCATAAAAGCTGGAATTTTACTACTATTAAATTCTACTACATTCGCGTGGATGCAGGTTTTTTAAAAATACCGTGGATACTATTCGTTTTTCCGGAATAAAAAGTATCGTATGTCCCCCTCCAGAATGTAAGCGTTCTTCGGCTGAGCCGTGAAAAGGTAGCAAACAGACGGAGAGACAGAGATATTTACATTCGCATTTATAATGTTAGTATGGATATCAAGTCTTTTTCAAGGGTTTTAAGACCTTTTCAAAATACAAAATCAAACAAGCGCTGTATATAAGTATCTTTTAGTAATAACAAAATCACAGCTTTTTACTCAATGCTTATGAAATTATATACGATACTTTTAACAAACAATTTTTAAATTTTTGTCTGTCTGTCTGTTTGTTTCGGGTAATTTCCAAAACGGCTGAACCGATTTTGACAGGTCTTTCATTGACAGATAGCTAATGTAATAGCTGGTAACTTAGGCTACTTTTATTTAAAAAAATAATTAGGGTTTCGCACAAAAAAAGACCCCAAAATCCTATTTAAATAGGGAAATATACGAGTATATTTACGAGTATATAATCGATTAGGATCGGCTTTTTTACGCGGATGAAACCCCGGGGCACATCTTGTTATTCATAAACTTTATTTTTCATTCAATTAATTATTCATATAGTTTGAAGTTACAATATTAAAATTTTGAAAAAATTTAAAAAACTCTTTCACCTTATGGTGGTGATGTGTGATTAAGTGATGATGGTGATGATACTTCGTCGTATGATAATTTTGATGATACCAGGAGCAAAGCTTAAATATGTGACTCAACGCCGGGAACAGGAACAGTAAGAACTTTAGGAACATCTTCTTCGCAGTCGTCACTCCCAAGATCATTGGCAACACAAATATCAACTTCAACGCAATTAATTTTATCACCAATATAATTGCAAGCGCCGCCATCACTAGTTTCCTTTTGATGTATTTTTCTGGAACAATCAGAATTAGGTAATCACGGCAACTTTATTCAGATACTACCAGAAATTGTCATGTGTACAATATTTATAGTGCCAACAAAGCAGTAATTCTGTTTCACCTTACTCTATCCGATGTTACATTTGATTGATATCGAACGAATGATGATGTTCTCCTAGCCGATTTCGACGACGGCGACAATTTCTGAATACTGTCGAAAGCCATCAACTGCGCAGGAAATATTATAGTGCCACAAGTGTACGCGCTAACATGGCGGCACTCACTTGTCCCAACCTACCCGCGCCTGATGTAACGCTCATGCGATAAGATCGGATGTAGGCTAGGATGCAGTGTCAGAAACACGGGGACAATCACAACGCAACCAGACCCGAAAACCAACAATTTGTGTTTTAGCACAAATGTTGGCTCCGGCTGGGAATCGAACCCAGGACCCGCGGCGTAGAAGTCAGGTACTCTGACCACTAGGCCACGCGGTTGAACGAATGATACAGCGCTAGTGTCAATACGTTTAGATTACAATACCAATTATTTGTATCATCGTCATAATAATTTCAACCTATTACAAATCAACCGCTGAACGTCTCTGTTACACAAACATTCGAAACCTCAATCAATAGGTATTCGCCTCTCCTATCTCAAATATAGTATATAATCTTTTTTTAATCGCTAAGACTTAGCTGTGTGGTAGCGGCTTGAGAGAATCTACCACCCCATCTCGTCCAGTGGGTGTCGTAAAAGTCGACGGAGGGAAAATAAAAATCAGGAGATGGGCAGCAGCATCTTCCTAGACAATCTGAATAAATAATTTGCGGTTGCCAGCCCATGGGGGTTGGCAGGCGCCAAGCGTGGCAACTAAGGCAAAATCCCCCCAAAATACGGGGTACTAACTTTTGCGGCAATCTATGGCGGCCTGTGTTCAGCAGTGGACTAGTGATAGGCTGAAACAATAACGATGACGATTTAGCAGCTAACTTTTTAATAATAAAACAAAAAAATGTTTTTAGTACATACTTATTTTATGAAAAAATATTCTTCCTTGTTCAACAGCATCTTCCTTTGGTTCTAAATCTATATGTACTAAGGCTCCTGTTTTGGTTAAGGCTCTCGGAGACACTTTCAATGTAGCCCCGTGGAAGAAAAGCTCAGGTAATGTCAGCTTCAGATCGTGCCCCATCAGGAACTTTACTCCCTTGTTGTACAAAGCATCTGTTACTTCTTCCAGCGGTGTCTCTGAGAACAAGAGATTCTAAGGTAATTTAGATTTTTTTAAACGATGCCGCAGTGAAGGATTTCTCCTGGACATTTTAAATGCACAACACAACCAGACCTGAAACCAACAATTTGTGCTTAGCACAAATGTTGCGTCCGGCTGTAATTCAAATCCAGGACCACGCGGTCGTCAAATAATATACTCAAATATAATTTTAATATTAATCCAGGTTTCTTTCGCATTCGTGTACAGTGGAAAAAAGTTATGAAGTAACGCTCTTTAAGCAAAAGGCATTGTAGAAATAAGAGATTCATCTAATAAAGAGGTCGATGTAACGATAAATATGGTTAATTATACTTAATAATTAATAATACTCTAAAAAATGTTTGAATGTAGCGTCGATACAACCCCAAACGGCATACAATTTATGTGTTGCGTAAATTTTAGCAGATTAATATAATATTATAAAAATATAGGGCAATAATTTTTAAGAATTTAAACAATGGCAAAAGATTAAAGAAAGATAGTATGAACGTGAACAGCCAACGACTGAACATACGGCTCCCCTCTGAACTACTTCAAAGCACGACCTTGAGCCACCTGCATTTATCGTGAATTATTTCCGATTCATAAATCTTAATTGTAAGGCGTGTTATATTGCGTATTTATTTTAATGACACAAAGTTTTTCTCTCATATGTAGAAGTTTTTATTTTATTATTGGTAAATATGAGAGCAAAATCCTAGATTATAAGCATATCTAAAAAAGAAAAATACCATATATGTACCTATGTTCGCAACACCGCGAAATCGGTAGAAAGATGTATTTTTACAATATTTTTTTATCGGAGAAAGTGAAGGGATTTGCAAAACGTACACCTGATGATAAGTGCAACGTCTGCCCATAACATATCCTGTTTCATGTAGAACATTTCTGTGTGACACCACATTGCGTCTATCACCCTAAAACATCAGTTTTAAATCTCATTTGTCCAGTGATTGCACTAGTTCTAAGTGCTCCCCACAACGAAAAATAAAAATGTTTGTAGACTACTGCTTCACGGCAGAATAATTGGCCCCGTGGTTGTACTCGCATAGACTGACTCCTGCATAGAAATCTTACCACCAGTAAAAAACCTAACTGCTCATAACAGTTCCGGTGCCATTTATAAAATTAAATTGCAAAGTTCTGTGTGACACCGAACTAAGCTCGTCACCCTGAGACACTAGCTTTCAAGTCCCATATGACCTTTGAATTAAATTAGGCAGCCCTTTATAAACAAACACAGTAATGTTTGTACACTACTGCTTCAAGGCAGAATAACTGGCACTGCGGACCTCCGCAGATAAATAAATAGATACCTATCTACCTAGACGGATTACTGCGTAGGAGTCCTGCCACCAGTTTAATGGAGTCCTATCACCTAGAAACATTATAAAATACCTCATAGCTAGTTCTCCTCACTCACCATTTTAAGAAAAGCAGCGTTAATCTCTTATTTTAAGCTAGTATTCTGTTAAAACCTGTTCTTAAGGCAGTCGAGCAGACCTACATATATGCAACAGCCAGGACCCCTGTAAGGCGGCTATATAGCATCTTAGACAATATCCTTATTTGTTAACATGTAGCAGACGCATTTAATTTACTGTGATCATAGATTTAGCCCAGAGGCCAGCTGATGCCCGCGTTCAGCCAAGATCGGTTCAACGATTGAGATAGAGGGACAGAGAGAGTTACTTTCGCATTTATAATATTAGTATGGATAGCATGGTATCAGTGATAAATAAAATTTTTAATAAATATTATCATCTCGAAATACGTGACAGTTCAATAAATGTTTAGAAATAAATGATAGCGTTCGATGAAAGCCTTCGCTCCATCATGCGAAAATATATTTATAAAGACGTAACTAAAAAATAATATTGCGATAGCAAAAAACCACTTATCTCCACTTCGTATTCTTTAATTGATTTGGTATTATCATGTTCAATACTCACTTTCACAAAAACCCCACGCTCCAGATCTATAGATATGGGATTTACGTAGATTTCTATCTTTCTATTACTTACGACAACAGAGTATGTTTATACTGTATGTAAGGTTACACGTTAAAATAAACTGTACTACTTATGACTCTAGGTACCGGAATGGTTGGCATCAGGTAGGACGTTGAAATATTTTTTGTGTACACTATTATAACGGGTGACATGTCAGTTTTCCATTACAAAACAGATGGTGCACACTACGTGCACAATTTTCTCACACAATTTTCACGCGGTGGTGCGGAAGTGTAGTTGAATTATTATTTCATTGTACACCAAAATGGCTAGTTTACACGTTGCGAGCTAGAATGCGAGCCGAACGGCCGAGTAGCTGCAGTGCAGTTACTGCAGCTACTGTCTTTCCACAGCATTCTTTGCTGAGTGGAGACCATTTCGACTTAACAACACAGCGTCACTTTTACCTCCAGTTTTTACGGATCTTGTTTTTTTTTATTGTACTGTATATTTGCATTCTCTGTGTGATTTTTGTATTATGTACGGCGAATAAAGTCTTTGTCTAACATCTGCGCAGGAGATATTATAGTGCCACAAGTGTACGCGTAAACATAGAGGCACTCACTGGTCCCAACCTGCCCACGTTCGATGTAACGCTGATGCGATAAGATGGGTGGTAGGCCAGGATGCAATGTCAGAAACACGGGGACAATCAAAACCGGACCCGAAAACCAACAACTTGTGTATAAGCAAAAATAATAGAATATAGTCACCATGGATGCTGCAAAGCGCTCGAAATGTCGAGTTATAAATAGTTAAAGATTAAACGCGATAAATGCGTAAAATTAGTTTTTTTAAAAAATTTACATTAACCATTTATGGGAAAAACTTTTTCTTGATTCGTGCATTCTGGTGGAAGGATTCCTATGCATACGTTTAGGTAGATACCACCCCAGGGTCAATTATTCTGCCGTAAAGCAATATTGTGCAAATATTACTGTGTTTCGGTTTGAAGGACACTGAGAGCTAGTTTCTGACAAAGCTTTTGATATGGACAGACGTTACACTTACCATCAGGTGAAAGTTTTTCTCGTTTCGTCATTTTAACCATTAAAGCGTGCGTGTAAAACGTTTTCAGGAAAATAGCTTTTAGATTTATTCAACACCAGTGTTTTTCAGATCTAAAATATTGTAGCCAAAGAATAATTTTGCTAGGTGCATTGTAACAGTTGTGATTGTGTCAATGTGTGTATGTGTTTTTTCTTCTTCTTCATACTTGTAGTCTTTATCTTCTACCGAAATATTCACTGGTGGTAGGATTCCTATGCAGGTATCCGTCTCGGTAGGTACCGCCCATTCGAACAGGGCCAGCTATTCTGCCGTGAAGCAGTAGTGTGCAAGCATTACAGTGTTTCGGTTTGAAGGGCACTGTGAGCTAGCGTAATCACTGGGCATTTGAGACTTAAGAACTGATGTCTCAGGCTGACGGGCGCAGTGTGGTTTCACACAGAAATATTCTGGGTGACACAGCATTTGCTGTGGGCGGACGTTGCACTTACCATCAGGTGAACGTTTTGCTCGTTTCGTCAATTTATACAATAAAATATATATATATATAAATATATATATATTGTTCCTTTGCTGGTTTTATATTTAGCGGTGAAATTTTTTAAATGGCCTACTTATTTCTAATCATAGTTAATATTGTTTAATGCTAACTGTAGGTTTGCCAATAAATAATAAAATGAAATTCAAAAAATATCTAAAATATTTGCAACGCAGTTAGCTGAAGAAAGACATAATTAAAACATTAGTATGTTCGGAGAAAGACACCCGACTAATAATGTGTCAGAGTTCTGATATAGTAAAATAAAACTATGTAAATGAAATACAAATTAATAAGTGCAAACCAGATCAAGCAGTGGATTATCAAAAATTAAGATAGTTTAGAAGTGTATGATAATTATAAAATTTTACAACACGAATAGTAGACCATATTTTTGGTTTCCCTGGAGATGAGATTTACTTAAAACTTTCAAGACATAAAATATAATAACTTTTGTTTATTAATGAGTAAATTTTATTGATATAGTCAGGATCCTAAAGTATTAATCGATTTGTAATCCTAGTGTGACTGGTCTAGGCTGGTGACAGGTAAATAAAACGACCCTAATGGGTCGACCCTCCGGGACTACGAGTAAAGCCCTTAAAAATATGAAAGACGATATACAAAATTATATATAAAAAGACTGAAAAAAATTGTTGGTTATTAAATTGTAACAAAGTTCATAGATTCCCTTGTTATTTTTTTATTTATTTAATTTTTTGTTATTGATATATTATAGAAATATCCAAAATGTAATATTTGATTAAATTTGAATTGCTTGAGAGAAAGAAGATTCAAATCTATTTAGTGGTAATACAATAGAACACAGCCCGTATTTTTTCCAATATGCCACAGAGAAAATCTCTTAATTATTAAATTTAATGACGATATAGTATCGATACTATCTGGTTACCAAATGAAATAAAAATGGATTAACAGAAGTATACTTTATACAATCAATACACTTTATACAATCAGTTTGCGATACAGAGCCAAGTCAAACACAGAAAGACAAAAAGAATAAAAAAATAATTCGCCTAAAACTTAACACTAACTTAATGTAATAAAAACTCAACCTTTATATTCACGAGTCGTTATTTCCTTCTTCTCTAAAAGAAAGTCCGATTTCAACTTCTCTCATAATTGCACCTCGATCGATAGTTGTGAAAACAACTTCGTTATTTAATTATGCAATCGAATATTATCCTTATGGTCTATATAATATGAGTTACATCGATTGCACAAGTTCATCTAAAAGAGAAATAAATGACAGTCGAATCACCAGCGTCTAGAGAAGCAGTGATATTTCATAATGAACCTAATACCATCGTGATAAGATTCTGTTACCTCACCGATATAAGAAATTAATCTGTTTTACTTTCACTAAAAGTAAAATGATTTTGAATACTCGTGTTATTCTGAGAAATGTTTAAATTAAATCTCTTTTGCTGTCATATAAAAATGTAATACGTCTTTACTTATATGTTAAAATGTTGAAAATTACCAAACTGTCTGGTGAAATAGTAGTCAACAGAACGAAAGAGAGAGAAGTTTTTAAAATAAAGAAAAGCTGTGTCTTTTTTGGGCAATCCAGTCATAATATTCAAATCATCGAAGCTCTCCGACATTACTTAACATAAAAATAAAACGAAGACTGCCGAAGGCACTTGGAGTCAAAGCCCTCTTAGGCATAAAATTAAAAAATCGAGCAGGCGTATCCAGAGTACCCAGTGTGGGCAGTATCCTTCATTATTTACGGTTTGGTTTGGAGTCTCGTATTCTGGCCTAACTGAAGTGTTTCTGTATTGTATTAAAATACCGTTCTTACAAATGTTGTGGAACCTCTTTTTCAAACAATGTAAGAAAAAGACCCTGGTTATTCCAACAAGATTCAGCGCCAGCTCATCGAGTAGCAAGCACGCAAAATTGGCTTATCACCCATGGAATTGACTTCATCAGGCACAACGAGTGGCCCTCTTCCCATTCAGACTTAAACCCGTTGGATTATCAGTTCTTAAGTCTCATATGTCTCAAATGTCCAGTTATTATACTAGCTCTCAGTGCCCTCCAGACTGAAAAACAATGATGTTCGCACACTGCTGCTTCACGGCAAAATAACTGGCTCTGGGGTAGGTACCACCCCAGAGCCAGTTATTTTTAGACGGATATGGAGCTCATGTCATAAAATCGAAGGGAGGCTAAGATAGTGTCAGAGTTACGGGGACAGTCGCAACACAACCAGACCCGAAAACCAACAATTTATATTTTTGCACAGATATTGACTCCTACTTAGATTCGAACGCGAGATCCGCGACATTTTATTCAGGTAGTATGACCACTAGGCCACACGGTCGTCGTTAGTACTGTAAAGCGATCCTCCGGCCCCGAACAGTTCACAGCTGGACATAGCCTCACTCTAAATGATAGGATGTGCAGTTGGATTGGTGGCAGCACCAGATTTATCGAACCACGCTGTAACTATTCACCAGTCTCGATAATGCAGATCTAACATATTGGAAGTGTTTTTTTCGCCATCAAAGGCAATTGGCATTTCCCTTACCAACGGAACAACCAAGGATACGACAAAACGGAGTTTAAAAATATATGTAATTGATGTTTTCACTCTTATCCACATAATAAAATTAACAATAATTTATCTAATAGAATCTTTTATAAGGAAAAGTCAACAAGTCGAACAAAACTTTTGCGTTCTACTTATGGGAGTAATGTATTGCGTTTCATTAGCCCGCTTTCGCCCTTCACATACCCTCGATAGTGTTGTGCCTTAATGTTAAATAGCTTTTCGATATTTTCTGAGTTAGATATTATTAAATATAGAGACTGTTACTTATGTTTTCTATTCTAAATTTTAGGCAGTAAATAAGTCAATTAGTGAACGTTACAAATAACATTTTTTTACGGTAAATAGATTGTTGATTTAAAATTATTGAAAATAACAAAGAGAGGTACACGCCCTCTGTAACTGCTAACCTGAAGTCTGAGGCGAAAGTTAGTTATCAAAACCTTATTGATGAAAGTGGGCCGTTTACCAATTTTAAAGTAAAGGAGAGAAATATATGTAATTATCTTAAGTCGATTATAGCTAAAATAGCGTTTATTTTCCTTTCGCATCGTACACCTGTTAATGTTAACCTGAGGTGAAATCAGGAGTAGTGGCTTTTACGAACTATTTACTTATGAAATTAGCTATAATAAATGTTAGCCTTTGCAGACATTTATCCACATAGGACATATTGAATATATTTTCATAAATTACATTAGTTTTACATGTCGGTATGGACATCTGCCGCCGTGTGGTGGCGGTTTGTGAGAATCTACAACCCCATCTCATCCCGTGGGTGTCGTGAAAGTTGACAATGAGAAAATGAAAACCAGGAAGAGTCATTCTTATTTAGGAGTGAATATCCGTAAAAACTGTTCTTGGTAGGTGTATATGTCGGGAAAGAAAATGTGTCCCAAATTGCAAGTCAATGTAATGTCTTGTAGTTCCGAATATGTCGTAATTAGTATAGTAGGAGAGATCGCCATTGGAAATACTTTTTTTTACACTTCGTTGTGTTGCATTTTGATGACTGTACCGTTGTAACACTTAAAGTAATATGCTAATTTTATAACTGTATACGCTGGGGCTAAAGTGGTTTGTACTTAGTCAAGAGTAGTTGTTGGAGGCCTAAAATAAATAAATAATACTGGCACTGACTTAGAAAAAGTAACCTATTTCCTGGAAAGAACCGACAAGAACTGATCTTACTTTGGTTTTCTAGCATGGCTAACTAAAACAACACACATATAAGCACCCGATCTGGCGGGTAGCTAACCTGTTTGTTGAGAATATCATCCGCCAAATCAGTATTCTAGAATTCTGAAATGAATGTTCTAATAGCAGCGGTGGTTACAACAGCAAAATAGGACATTACTTGTACTTAGCTTTTAAAGTTTTTTATATAATTTAAGAGAAACGTTACTCACTCCAAATTACACATTGGTGCGCGGAGCTAGCCTCCCCGAGTGACGTACTGAACCCCTGTTTACGTATGCCGTTTTGATTCCGCATATACCTTCTTTCGTTGATTGACTACTATGTCCCCACGATCCTACCGCGATGGGAAATCATATCAAAATTGAAACGCAAAGAAGAAAAATTCTGTACTTTACTGTACATACATCAAGTACATTCATTTTAAAGACATTTGCCAGGCTCACCTTTTATAGCATCTGAGTCGTATAAGGCTAATCAAATTGAATTGATAATGCATTACGGAGCAATTCAAAATGAGACATTTCTTGAAAGCAACTGTGTGGAGATGTAATTTCGGACAAACGAGATACTTTTCGCTACAGCAAAGTTACCATAATATGTCGTCATCAAAGATGTCCCGCCCAAACGTGTAGCCTTGCGAAGAGATGCCCCATCCATACATACATAATACACTAATAAAACAACCGAATAGACTACCAAGAGTTTGTGTGCAGTTCTCACTGAGTAAGTAAGTCTCAGCGGGTAGAAATCGAATTTCAACCACGCGCTCCTCAAAATAATTTGAGGTGAACGGCACCTGAAATACCACGGCCTAATAACCTCATTAGATGTAATTCGGCTTTGCTGTCGCTAAAGAGTCGCTGGTTCCTGGTTTGAGTGTTCTTACGTACAATCTATGTCTGTCTATGAACTTAGGATACGGAAGGATTGTTAGTATGGTGTAACGTTTTAAAACCAACAAAATATTACCATTTTAAATTAACTTTTAAGCATTTTTCTAACAGTTTTATGTGATATTTTGAAATGTGGATTTGTGAAGTACAAGGAACAATGTCGGCCGCAATGAAAACGTAACACTACGAGTTACGTATTAAAGGTTAACGATAACATTTTAAACAGTCAATTATAACGTCATTCACCTTTGCGTTTAAAGTACAGTTAAATGTCGCAGCTCGAATGTACGCGGATTAGTTCTAGATTAAAAAATGATGTAAGAGAAAGGTAGAAGTGCATCGTAGGCATCTTCTCAGTTATGTATAACAGATCCATGTTTGAAATTTAAATACTTATCTCAGCCTATCACTAGTCCACTGCTGAAAAAAGGTCTCCCCCATAGATTTGCTACAAAAGTTACTAGCATATTTTGGGGGGATTTGGCCATAGTTGCCACGCTTATCAGACGGGTTAGTAACCGCAGTTTATTTACAATCGTATCGCCTTTTACCAGCCATCAGATGGCGTGGTAGATTCTACTAAGCCGCCACCCCACGGTATTATTTGTTTGTTTACACATAATCTACAGCAATCCTGTGTAAAAAAAATTATGTACCGCCAATTGATATTATTCATAGTATTTTTTCCACAGCACCCAGGCCGCCAATATTTATAGCATTAAATAAAGCTATTCCTACAGCTTTAAATAATAGAATTTCGTACAACCATATTCGAATAAGTTTGCGCTGTTAGCATTGTGATTTTAACAGTTTTTTTTTACTTAGATTTTTTAATATCTATATTGGTCTATACAGATACTTTCTGTATTCCTACTCATAAAATCCATATTTTTTAAATTTCTACGTGAAAGATATCTTCCAAGTAATTTGCAAATAAAAAAATGTTAAGCGTTTTATTAAATATGATAAATCTCAACCCCTATTGTGCTTACTCGTAAGTACAGTTCAATTTAAACTTAAGTAATGTCTTTGCTTACAAAGTGTAAGAAAAACTTTGATAAAAGTTACTAAGATTCGTAATTACGTAAATGCTCTGCTGAGTCGTCTGATTATCATAATTATTCTACACAATGCGCTGAACCGTCAACGAAACCAGCCACATCGGAAATTTAGGACAATTGTAATATACAAATTTGCCAATTATATTTTACTGGTTATAAGGTAGGATAGGATCTACGCATGAATCCGTCTAGGTCCACAAACATTATGTTCACGCGTGTTTCGGTTTGAATGGCACTGACAGCTAGTGTAATTACTAAGTATATGCGACTTAACTAATGTATCAGGATGATGAGCGCAGTGCGGCGCCATACAGAAATGTTCTGTGTGACACAGCATTTGATATGGAAAGGTGTTGCACTTAGCACCAAGTAAACGAGTCACTTTCTTCCACAAAAAAACTTTATTGTATCTATTTCTGTATACATCATTATTATTACGAAATGAATAGTCTACTGCTGGATATAGACCTTTTGGTATAGGGAGGATATAATGTAATCAATCGGATTGACGATCGCAATACTAGACGCCTCGCATCTAAGGGCGGATTTCATCGTTGAAACTAAACACGATAAGTTCAAGCAAAACGAAGTTTAAGCGTTTAACTGAGTTCAATTCTACAGTTTGCAGTTCATCAACATCAAATGAACTCAGTCAATGCTAAACGCGGTTCAAATTCTGAACGCCCAATTTTCGATGTACAGCTCTTTAAACGCGTTTAGATAGCTGTCATTGTCAATTGCACAACTATGTAAACACAAAAATTATTTTTAATTCGTATTACTTATTGTTTGCATACCTCTGTAACCTATGCATAAAAACAGGCTGTTTGATGTCGCAAAATACGAAATAAATCATCTTTTTGTTTTAGATTGTGACAAACCTGAGATCAAATGATACATTTGAACTCTGTTAAGCAAAACGCGGTTTTATTAAACTTTTTTTTCCAAAGCAATCGGTGAAATCGGGTCTTAGACGTTGTTGTCTTCACTGGACTGTACATTTTAGATTCGCCATTTTTTGAGTTCGTTTTTTTTATATTTTATAAAGTGACGAGACGAGCAAAAAGTTCAACTGATGGTATGTGCAACGGACTGCCCATAACAGATACTGTATTACTCAGATTATTTCTGTATAGCGACACGCTGCGCCCGTCACCCTGAAACATAAGTTCTTAAGTCTCATATGTCCAGTGATTACGCTAGCTCTCAGTGCCCTTCAGACCGAAACATAGTGACGTTTGCACACTACTGCTCCACGGCAGAATAACTGGCCCTGGGGTGGTACCTACCTACGGATTCCTGCATAGGAATCCCACCACCAGTTTTATTGGTTATTCCGCCACAAATTTTAAGCCATAACATTTTAAAGGGATGTCCTTTTATTCGAATTAGTCGAGATTTATAGAAGGAGACGATGTGGCCACCACAACACGGCAACACTCTGCTTACCTTATATACAAAGTCGTAATTTTTAAATGTTGCTGGATGTGATTTGTAATAATCATTTGTAAAATTACTAAAATATCAAAACTAGTAACTAGAAAATATTTGAATTATTATATACGTTTAACTGTTTTTGTATCTGTTATAAGAAAGTCTAAAATATTACAAACTTTGATGCCTGAGATAAATAAAACCTGTCAAGTTGACACACGTCTAGCCTGAATTACCGCCATTAGGGCGAGTCTTTAAGTGAAAGGAAGTGTGAATACGTTTAGACATAAGTTAAATAAAGACTGTTATTAAGTTTCCATTAGTGACAATGTCAGTTATAAAAAGTTAAACTCAAAAATAATTTAAAGGAGTCGTAGATTTTCTTCTTCATGTTGACGATACGATAATAATATGGATATTCTCCTGGCCGATTTCAACCTCGGCGACTGCGCAAGAGATATTTTAGTGCCTCAAGTGTACGCGCAAACACAGAGGCACTCACTCGTCCCAACCTACCTGCGCCCGATGTAACGCTAATGAGATAAGATCGGAGGTAGGCCAGGACGCAGTGTCAGAAACACGGGGACAATCACAACACAACCAGACCCGAAAGCCAATAATTTGTGTTTTAGCAGAATTTTGGCTCCGGCTGGGATTCAAACCCTGGCTTACAAGTCAGGTACTCTGACCATTAAGCCTCGCGGTCGTCAATAATAATATTATTCTTTCTTCAGTATTAGACTAAATTCCTTCACCAGAGTGTGCCCTCTTAGTCATTTCAATTTTATATTTTTTATTTTATGAGTTTTTCTTTCTCGCAGTTTGTGGTGTGGACATATCTTTAATAAGACATCTGAAAGACTTTTTCTCAAAAATTCAGTAACATTATTTGTAGATTATAGATAAAACTTTAAATATGACAATTACGACAGTTTTATACAACTGACACGTGTTTAGCACTTTTAAAGATAAATATCCCCCATTTTCGAAGAACAAAAATAATATAAATAAAAAAACTAAGACATTCCTTATATCGTTTTCACATTACAGAGGAAAAACGAAACTTTATAATAAGACCAACTAAAAAATGGTTTTTTGATCCTATTGATATCAACTTACATAATCGGCGACCACGTAGCCTAGTAGTCAGCGCATCTGACTTCTACGCCGCGGGTCCTGGGTCGAGTACCAGCCGGAGCCAAAATTTGTGCAAAAATATATTTTTTTCTTTTCGGTAATGGTTGTGTTGTGCATGTGAAATGTATGACTGTAAAATGCACCCACGATATAGGAGAAATCCTTGTGTTTTTTTAAGCAAATACATTAAATCTAAATTAGTACATCAAATAAATGAATGTATTTAAATTTTATATCGTACACAGATGGCAGCCTTTGCTTGTTGTTTGAGATAACAACTTCGGCTATGAAGTCGACTCATCATCATCATTTCAGCCTATCACTAATCCACTGCTGAACATACCCCCCCCCCCACAGATTGCTATTATGGGGGGATTTTGCTATAGTTGCACACTTGCCAGGCTGGTTGGCATCCGCAGTTTATTTATTCAGATGTTCCAGAAATTTGTTTTGCCCATCTCCTGGTCTGGACTGGACTTTACCATGTAAAATATGTTTTCTTTTTTATCAGCTCCCGCATTATTCTGTACTGTGATATCAGAATCCAATGAATCCGACAACGAACTTTACAGTATATCTGAATTATAAAAAAAAGAAAATCTCATTTGCAATTACAATTTAACACCAGTAAAATAAGTAGCACATGACCCCATCGACCTTACGGGGTAAACAATATTTTAAACACCTTATTTGAAACACAATACGAAAACATGACCTTTGGATTGGAAAAGTACCATGCCATTTTTTTTTTATTTAACGTTCTACTAAATATCACCCTGATATAAGATCCAACACCACGAACAAGTCCCTCTAGAATACGTCTACACACATAAGACCATTTTAATTGGACGGTGGTCATAATAACTATGCGATCTACGGTACTTGATACGATTCTTCAATAGAACAAATATTTCTATGACCTATAGATAGTTAGTCCACGTCTGAATGTTTGTCTATGTACAGCCTATCCCTGTATACGCACTCATGAAACAGAAGAAATCTCAGTGCTGTGCAAGTGAAAAAAAGTATACTATTTAGAAAGATATTCGCTGGTATAGAATATAATTATCGGCCTGTGCGCGAAGAAACTATGAAGCAAAATGCTTTATACGCGTCCAGGGCATGTCAACCATATACCGAAAGGATACTTTCGTTCCTTCTAGTCGATTGACGAGATGAGAAAACCTTTATAGCTCAGAGGCCGGGCGCTTAAATTTAATAGTGCGCGACTGTCCAAAACCCTTTTAGAAATTAGCCCTCCCTGTGCTCAGCAATGGGACATTAATATGCTGATACTTTACTTTTTTTTAAAGGAATCAGCATATAAATTTTATATATTGTGAATAAAAGATAAGTGTTCGAACTGAGCAGTTCTAAAATCATAGTATTAATTTCAATGTCAACGACGATTACAATAAGCATGTTTGAACGAAAACTAATTAGTTTTGAATATTTAGTCGAAGTTTTTTGATGGATTCACAGGAGAAGTATTACGAAGGACGTTTTAATTAAAAATATGTATTTATTTAATACATTTTATTGTATGAACCTTAATTAAAAGCGGAGCAAAAGCGGAGTTAATGCCTATTGAAATTCTCTCCCAGTCAACCCGTGGGCGTGGAGAAAATTGTGGAAGGTGCAATTTTTTTCTTATTAAATCCTAAATAACATAAATCTTCATGAGTAAAATTATTGTACATACATACATATTTGTTAATATGAAAAGATATTTAAATAAACATATACACACATATCCATACGTTGTTTTTTTAAACAATTTAATTTATGCATAAAACTGCAATGTTCGATGATGTATTTAACATTCATTTTCCATTTTGGTCTTCAGAGAGTATTCCCGCACCATTCTTTTGAATACTAACGTTCGGATTAGGTGAGGGACGATTACCCCTGCCATAAGTGAACTCAAGAGTTCTTCATTCTGAATTCGAGACAGATAATGGAATTTGTTCTTAAGATATGACGAACTGAGTAGATCATTTAAAATATGTTTATTAACCAACTTCAAAAAGGCGGAGGTTCTGAATTTATTTTGTATATTTATACAGACGAATTGAGAACTTCTGGTCCTGTACGCAGTACTCTACTACCAGTTCTGCTGTGTAACTATAGCCCAGCTCTCTTCGTTTGCTGATACCATTGCTCCTGCTGAACATGAAATTATATGTCCGGTGAAGCTGTTGCTACACGATATAGGGTCAGATGGCGAACCAAATTAATATTTGGCCACTCATTAGATCTTATTTTACAGAAGACATATTTTTACATTGAGTGGTGGTGTTACGACCTCCCAACGTAAAAATATGTCTTTTGTTAGACTTCTCGCAGATTGGGACAAAGAAAATAATGTCTTTTTTATCCTAATTGTTACGTTGATCATAATTACAAATAAAATATGACGGAAGGAGGAAATCATTATGTAGATCAGAAATAACACATGTTCCTACATTGTGGTTTAGTGCCATTTCTTATAAACAGATATCCAAAATCTGTGTGCGAAAGAAAACGATTTCTGCCATAAAACAAAAATTGTGGTTTATACTTCAGTGGTTTATATGATGGATTTTACAATCTAAAAAAATAAAAAAGTTGGGACTTCTTTGCAATAGTTACAAAATTGTCTGTCTGGTCATAATTCAAAATATTACAAAAAACTTGTAAGCTTTAAGATTGTCGTAACATTTTCACAGCTTTTCCTTGTTGCATGCAACAAAACTTTCTAAAGTTGTACAAATTTTAAAATCTACGGTAACAAAATAGTTAAGTTAAATATGTATCTTCATGTATTTATGGACTTAGAAAAATTATCTTCAAGGTTTGGTCGTGACTGCATACACTCACACTGCATACAGGCTCTTTAAAAATAACCCAAAAATGTATATGCGCAAGAAGAAATTACTTTCTAAAAATCATTAGCTATATTTTCTTTGAAACCAGTGGTGGAATTAAAAAAAATTACATTCAATAAGTGTTATGAAAAGTAATCAATATTGAATAAAATAAAAAAAAATCTTTTCACTTCTACGCTATTCTACTTTCGCTTTGGAAACTAAAATTCCTAAGGTAGCATAATGAGTAACTAAATATATCTAAGTATGCAAATAGATTGATAAATCTAAAACAACTTAACACATTTGTAATGGAGCTAAAAAGGAAACGCGAGGTTTAGACGTGGTTTAGTTGCTACAAAATGAATAGTCCTCAGATTTCTATAGCACACATTCCCGGATGTGACATGAATGTTAAGGAATGGTTCATTGTTTAACTATGCATAGAGCGTTTTCGTGATGCGTGTGTTGATGCTTTCTCGGCGCGAGGTTATGAATTGAGTATTGTAAGAAGGACCGAGAGAAATGACGTTTAGAAATTCAGAATTTCTGAAAAGTCTGCGATTTGTTACCATGTTGTTAATACTAGGACTTTTATTTGCCTATGACAAACACAATTTACAGAAATATTTTTTTTAGGTCAAAGTAAAGAATAAAAAAGTTTATACGATAAAATAAATATTTGTTAATTCTATTTTCACTAAGCAAATAGTTCAAATCAAGACTTAATAGTAATTCGAATTGAATTATGGAATAAATTTTTAAAGCACAGATCAAATCTATACAAATAAATAAAATTGAAATTTCTGTTTGTGGAAACAAAATAACAGCTTTTTACTCAATGCTTATGAAAGTACGACGTATATACACACGGCACTTACAAGAAAAAAATCAATTTTTAAAATTTTTGTGTGTCTGTATGTTTGTTCTGGCTAATCTCCAAAATGGCTAGACACATTTTGACAAGACTTTCACTGACAGATAGCTGATATTATCCAGGTAACTTAGGCTACTTGAATTTTAGAAAAATAAATAGGATTCCGCGCAAAAAAATGAAAACCCCAAAATACGATTCAAATAGTCGATAATCGATAATCGATCGGGTTCGGCTTTTTTACGCAGGCGAAACGTGGAAAACACAGCTAGTAAGTGAAAAATCCACAATTTGATAGAGACAACTGATTTAAAATTTCTAAATTTCGATGGTAATTTGAAAATTAATCACTGCTGCGTCTAAATTTTCAATTCTTATAATATATTTAAAAGTCTCTGGAATAAAAGTGGCACTAACCTGATTCTTCTTCATCGTCAATTTCATTTTCTTCATCCATCGACCTCTGTCCAGCCTCGTCTTTCTGTTTCTTACTGCCAGTAACATAGATTATGTTTGCTTCTTTACTATACTTATTCATATCCACATTATTTTTCTTAAAACACATACCACTAGCAACATTCACATCACCACTAAACTCTAAACTCTCATCTAAGTACGTATAAACGTTCTTCTGTAAGCAGCTAACTGATGGTTTAAATGAACACTCGTTAAGTATATTATCCCATAAGCTATTCCCAGTTCTAAATGTGCCATTTTGATAGACGTTGTTAATTAATGATCTACCAGATATAACCTCTATTATTTTAAGTCGCTTCGGTATATTGTTTTCGATTTTTCTTATTTCATCATCAGTTGTATTTTCACTACATTCAATTTTAGGTACATTTATAATAAGAAGCAAAATTATACTATTCTTTAATATATCTAACATGCTCAAACTTTTTCGTCTTTCATTGCGGAGTACGGCATATCTAAAACTCTGGTACACATTTTGATGGATCATTGCCATTGTCACAGCATCACTGATTAGACATAAAAGCTTTGGTTTACTTATTCTTATTCTTTAAGATTGATCGGCTTGCTTGGATATCATGTAAAAGTGAATATTTTCATTTTCCGCGAATCGAAAAAATTGCTATAAATTATATTCACTATGGATCTTTTTTTCATTAGTTGTATTGTTTTGTTATTTGACACCATGTACGATTTTAGGTTTTTTCCAAGACTCAGTTCAAATTCATTTTGATGTTCACCTGCAACAAAAAGAAAAATTTTGATAGACACTCTATTCACTTTTAACGCAACTATAACATTACAACTATTACATTTTCTTTCATTTTATTAATAAAATGTGTTAGAAATGGTAATTATTTACAATATTGTCATAATTTAGATTTAATATATCTTTCGGTGCAAGCCTTCTAATACAATGATCATCAACACGGGTTGGTACGGACCAAGCGTGGTGGAGTGTGGTGGCCTATGTCCAGCAGTGAAAAACATAAAATGCAATTCTAAAATATTAGAAACAGTATCATCGTCAGCTCTGTTTAGGTCTCTACCAAACCACACCATCTAGCACTAACTAGGCTTTGCTTTTAACGCTCGGAAGTCGCATCTCTTGAGTCTGGTTCGCTATCCATCAGAGTGTTCACGTGTAGATTAGATATATATATATATACTAAAAAAGTTCAAAAACTTTAATTTTATTACACAAGTACTTTACTAGACTACTGGAACCAATAAAACTTCCCGGTGTCGTACATACACAAGATACAAATTCAGAAATGTTGAATGAAATACGTGAAGATAATAAATTATAACTCCATGAAATACCCCAGACTGCATTTAGAACAATGTGCTAAATTCTTCCTTCGCCATTACCCATTTAAAAAATAATGAACCCTATATACAGCAGTTACTTTGCTTTATGCATTTTAAATTCTAGTCAAATACAGAACTAGAATGCGGACACACTGCCTAAAAAATCTAGACTAAAAAATAACAGATCAAATGTGAAAATGTCAGATCCAAAAAAATCATAACGTTATAAAATAGCGACGCCTTATACTATATACTGTTTACTATATACATGCCTGACAAAATGATCCATTAAAAACCGGTGTTAAAAAAATGTAAAAAAAAAATCTTTGGAAACTGGTTACTCCGCATTAATTTGCCTTCTATTGTGGTTAGAGATGTTTTTACTAGTTCAAGTGCAGGTGTAACAAAAGTAGAGCTAAATAAAGATGGATGCGGTATTTTTAGTAAAATTTACATTTAAGTAATTACAGAAATAAGTGACGAAAATTTCAGATTAAACTAGTCAATTTTAAGCAAGATGCGAAATTCCGTTTAAACCCTGTGTACTGTGCTTATTTTTATTTAAAATAAAAATATCTCGTTCATCAATAGACGTTAAAATGATTTATTTGCGGAGGAAATTTTATAGTGCCGTAAATATATATATGAACAATTTTTTATAGCCTAAAGTGTACCGACGAACAAAACGTTCACCCGGTGGTAAGTGCAAAGTACGCCCGTAATGTTGAGTCACCCAGAATATTTTTGTGTGGTACTGCATAGGAATTCTTTTCTAGGCTGGACTTATCACTAGAGGGATTCTTTCAATCGTAGAAAGGTTTACATGTAAAAATTCGAACTCCTCGTTTAATAGTCAGGGAACAAAATGTAAAATAATATGAACGGAGAAACTTTTTATGTACATTGACTGATGACTGAAATAAGTTAAAAGAAAAAGACTTTTATTATTTTATTATAGTTAATCTTATTTTCATCCAAGTATTTAAACACGGCTAAAAGGACGTCGACCACTATTTTTACAATGTAGAAATCGTGCTTGTCGCAACTGTAGCTACTACAATAAAACAATTTTCTGTGAACAATGATTCATCCGCATTGATAAACTCGTTTCTGTATTGTAAGACTTACTGTTAGAAAAACTTAAGTTCGCTATGGCACATATAATACATTGTTGTTACTGTGTGCATAAAAAATGCGCCACCGTCTAGTTCAACGACCAGGAGATGTTATTTTTTATGGAGAAAGTGACGAGACGACCAAATCGTTCACTTGATGGTAAGTGCAACGTCTCTCCATTACAAATGCTGTGTGGGGCACCACACTGCGCTTGTCGTCCTGAGACATCAGTTCTTAAGTCCTCTTATACTCAGTAATTACACTAGCCATCAATGCTTTTCAAACCGTAACACAATAATGTTACCTACTGCGGTAGTATTTAGACGAATTCCTTCCTCGTCTTACTCTTACTCTTACTACCAGTAAAGGAATCTTACCAATCTACGCGAGATTTTACAGTACAGACGAGTAGATACTCGTCTTCCATCCTTCCCGATTCTAAAGCTATTAGATCGGAGAAAAGGATCAGTTGCAGGTTCAGCGATACTGGACTGTCACCACACAACTAAACCAATTAAAACCAATAAATGTTGTGTTAGAAGTATAGGTTTAGCCCGGGTTTCGACTCTAAGAACCACGACTCAGCAGGCAGACAACTTCTTCACGTGAGAAATCTTAAATCGAGCTGGTTAGTCGAATGACCGCTAAACATACTTGGAAGACATACTTTAAAAGAAGAGCCTGCGTTTACTTGGCTTTTGTTTAATATGTACAAACAATTAATTTGGGTTAAGATAATAATGATTGGATATCATACATACAGCATACAGCTTCGATTTTGGATCAAAACATTTCTAACTACAATATCTAACAGAAAATGAAGCCAAAACTATGTTGATAAATATGTAGTGTCTGTATTTTCTTATAATTATACTCGTAATGAAGTGTCCACATGGACAATCGCCATGTTATGCAAGCAAACGAGCGCCCGGATTAATTAAAACACATCTTAGTTCACGTGTGAGCATCAAAGGCCGCAAAGTAAAGCGCTCGAAACGTCGAGAACAAAAAGTAAACATAAACGGCATAAAATCCGTAAATTTTATTTTATTCGATGTTACGAGTATATTGATGTAAATATAAGAAATCATTTATGTGAAACATTTTGAAAGGTAACTTATTTTTTTTACCTCGACAGTTATAGGTAGAGTAGTCTCATTCCATTGAATCCTGAAGAGTGATAAAAGTAAAAAAAGTTTAAAGTTAAATTAAACAGTATTAAAAACAACAAAATTACTACGTTGATATTGGTCTATCTATATTTGTAGAAATAGTAAAAAATTAGCACAGACTTCTAACCGGCAAGAATTCGTCACGCTGCTCTTGTGTGTTACGGCGGACTAGAAATGTCGCCGAAATATCATATACTTTAAGATAACAATTCTCGTATATAATATTTGATATTATGTAGTGTATATTATGTATCTAAATATGTATTATCGGAATGAATATAGACAATTCGAAAGATGCCGTGCAGAATGGTCGTCCAAGTGCTTTGTTATACGAGTATATCAGACATATAGGTTTCGGCACGATGTTTTCCCTCACCGCCGAATTCGTTGAAAAATGAAACAATTTTAGTGGTATCGGCATTGGAAATCGAACCCAGATCACTCTCCGATTTTCAAATTTAAGGCATTTACCTGGCTCCTGAGCTACTTCAGTATAACTTTGTTGAAAAATGTTAGATATTGTTACAATTGTAATATGAAAATTAAGGGTTTCGGTAAAAAGATAAAAAACTATCATTCCATCTATCGGTCGATATGAAACTTTTTACATATAAGTTCTAAAAATTGATTTTGTACTTTTATACTATATAAGTTTTAAAATTCTAAATATTGTACTGGTGGTAGGAAAGCAGCCCTACTGCAGAAACCCGTCTAGGTACCATCCCAGCCAGTTATTCTACCGTGAAGCAGTAGTGGCACTGAGAGCTACTGTAATCACTGGGCATATGAGATTTAAGAACTGATGCCTCTGGGTAACGGGTGCTGTGTGGTGACACAGCAATTGTTATGGGCAGGCGTTGCACTTAACATCAGGTCAAATTAACGCATATATGTTAATCGAACTGGATGAAACGGCATTCCATTCCCTCGTTAATAACCTCTCTGCTTTCTTCTAGCCTATAATTTTTTCCCTCCGGCATAACGGACTATACGTATAAATGAAATGTTCTGGGTGACACAGCATTTGCTATGGGCAGACGTTTCAGTTGCCATCGGCTGAGCGTTTTGCTAGTTACGTCGTTTTTCCAAATTAAAAACCTACCAGAATAATTAATCAAAATAGAGACTTCAACGCAGCAGCTCGAAACATGCTTATGCGAATTTAAAAGCTTCATGATTTTCTTATGGATCCCATCATACCCCTTTTCGAATGAAAAACATATTAAAATTAAATGTTCACCTAATGGTAAGTGCAACGTCTGTCCATAATACCCTGTGACGTCTAGAAAATTTCTGTGTGACGTCACACTGCTCCCGTCATCCGAATACATCAATTCTTAAGTCTCATATGCCCAGTGATTACGGTACCTCTTAGTGCCTTTAAAACGAAACACAGTAATGTTTGCAAACTACTGCTTCAAGGCAGAATAACTGGCCCAGGGGCGGTGCCTACTCAGACGGATTCCCGCATACCCAATCCCGCAATCCCGCCACCAATGCTAAGCAGCTTCTTCTTGGTAACATCGCAACTGTTGTGGGCCTGCGTGGCACTTACTGACAGGTAGAATACTTGCTTGTCTCGTCACTTACATTAAAAAAATATTGTCTGTATAATAACTGAAGCACAAACATGGGTCGGCTGCAACATGGCTCTACCACATAATGGAATTTAAACACTGAACTGGCCAACAACATATTTGTCGCCGGTAGGGGTCCGGTAGAGTAGAATAGCACCTACCTCTTTCCTACGGAGTTGTCGTAAGAGACTGACTAAGGTATTGTAAGCACAGCCTTTATTCCTGCAGAATAATACCATAATATGCAATACTGTCACTATACTGCTCGTGGGTATGCAATGGGGAATAAGAATTTTTTGACTCGTACCAAAACGGTGGCGACGTGGTTCGCCACCCAACACCTCTCGTTTACCGCGAGAGTGGGTTACTACGAGTGGTTTCTGCCTAGCCCTTACATGGGAAACAGGCATAGCTGTATGTTGTCGCCTCAAATTAATGAGAACACTTCCTTTCCTGACATATTGCAGTTGACATTGCAAAAATATTGTTATATTACAACACCTGACTCTTACACCTGCTGGACAAAGGCCTTCACCAATTTTTGAGAAGATTTTGAAGCTTGGTAGAGCCAACTTGCAACTCCTGTGCTGGTTGGTGGACTTCATGTTATGTTATCGGATATTTTTTATTTCTCTTGTAAGTTCTTTACGATATTTTCACTCACTCCACCAAGCACACCACCAAAAACAAAAATTCAATTACAATTTTATTGGTGCAGGAACAGGCGATCCAGTTCAAATCCCTCTCGTATTTGAACCCCTCTCGTAATTGAAGGTGAACCCAGCTCCTGAGTACGATGATTACTAGAATAGGTTTTTCCGTATTCAAAGGATTGTCGCGTGTGCATAAGGATTCTCCGCCACCAAACGGCGGCTTAAGAGAACCTGCCACACCATCTCATCCCAGGGGTGTCGTAAAAGTCGACAGAGGGAAAATAAAACCAGGAGATGGGCAGCAGCATCTTCCTCGAACATCTGAATAAATAAACTGCGTTGTCAACCCGCCTGCTAACTATGGCAAAATCCAACCTCAACATGAGTGCTAGAAACTGTCGTGGCAATTTGTGGCCTATGTTCAGCAGTGGACTAGTGATACGCTAAACTGATGATGATGTCCCAAGGGTTCTGGAAGTTTATATCCGATAGTGTCGTCTCGTTTCACACATCAATGAGCTGCAGATCGGTCCGCCGGAGATTCCGAAGCAAGCGCGATCCGTTACGCTTTCCAAGCGCGACGCGTGCCCAAGCTCTCGTCTCGGAATTAGCGCGAATGGATCACGCATGAACGTAGTTTCATTAATAACGTATAATAAGGCTTTTATATGGATAATCTAGTAAATAAACGAAATACTATTTATAAGCAGTGCGAAAGGCAAAAAGTAAATAGTTATGCTACTTCCTAACTTAAAATCGTCAATATTAAAATTACACATGTTGCTGGCTAGCATAAAATCTCTCGTAGCACCAAGGGGGAGGAGGGAGTATACCCCCTTATCAGCTTTAGCGGAAGGAGCGGTAAGATAACATTTAATATATTGTAAGGAAATAGTAAGCAGTAGCGTATCGCACACTATTGCTGGAATACGAACCCTGGACCCTCGACTCAGTTAACTGAACACGTCGTCAATATCATAAAAGCAATAATGTAACTTAAAATCGTCAATCGAAAACTGAGGTCGCGACAGAAAGGAAATTTTTTCGCGGTCATATTGTGTCAAGTAATATCGTTTCATCATAATCATTTCAGCCCATCACAAGTCCACCGTTGAACATGGGGTTTCCATCCATAGGTTGCCAAATAAACACGATTCTGGTCGTCGCTCCATCTAGTGGGTGGTAGCCCTAAGCTGCCCATGAAATATAGGTTCGCTACTCGAAAATCGTTTTCCTCCTACGGTTATCGGTTCTAATATTTAAGTATTAGGAACCTTAAAATATACACACTATTGTACGGACAGCCTTTATTGTTCAGAATAATCACATAACTGTCACTATACTGCTCCCTTTTATAGAAAAAAGGCGTGACCGTTTTCATGGGTCATCCGAGGAACCGATCTTGACGAAATTTAGCACAGAGATAGCTTGAATCCTGGAGACGGATATATGATACCTTTTATTTCAGAAAATCAAAAAGTTTTAAGTTAGTAATAGTTTTAGTAAAAGGATATCTAAAAAACCTGTATCCACGCGGACGTAGTAGCCGGCATCAGCATATGTATATATTGCAGACAAGAGATTTTATTTGATGTATCTCTATTATTGATGAGGATTATTATCAAAAATATATATAATTAGTAGTTACTGGTGGTAGGATTCTTCTGCAGGAATCCGTCTAGGTAGGTACCACCCCAGGGCCAGTTATTCTGCCGTGAAGCAGTAGTGTGCAAACATTACTGTGTTTCGGTTTGAAGGGCACTGAGAGCTAGCGTAATCACTGGGCATATGAGAACTTATGTCTCAGGGTGATGGGCACAGTGTGGTGTCACACAGAAATTTTCTGGGTGACACAGCATTTGTTATGGGCAGACGTTGCACTTACCATCAGGTGAACGTTTTGCTCGTTTCATCACTTTATCCAATAAAAAAAAAACTCTACCCTCACTACACCGTTATTAATTAAATTCTACTTATGCAGACACAAATATTCAAACATACTCATTAATATGTATGGATATATATAATATGCTCAACCAGCAGGACTGAAATTCCGAAATGCAAATTATTTGCTTGAACATCCCAAAAAGTACATTGAAAAACCTCCTGACGGTTTAGGTACCAATAAAATTATACGCGGTGTTAAACTTGAAGACGTTATTATGTAGATATAACTGTTTAAGTTGCATATTTGTGAAGAAAGTCGCGCCTATTTTTTGCCACTTTTCATTTTTCGCTTCTTATACATAACGGATAAAGATAAAAACAAAAGTTATTGATCTTTTTTATCGGCTGTTATCGGTGTTTGCCATAAAGTAAGCGAAACGCATCTGGACTACCACAGATAATTCGTAGCAAGGGCCGGGCGCTAGACTTTTATGTCATAATACACGAGTAACCTGGGTGAAGCAGTTTCAAGAGCTGATTTATTACGTACTTGGTGGTGAATGAGAATATTGTGAGGAAACTGCTTCTCTAAGAAATAACAAATATTTCGATGACATGTAAAAAATTAGAGAATGGCAGTGGGACAATCTGGTAAACTCATAATAGATCCATAACTCTTTTAAAAATGGGAGAAGTTATCTGCTGAGCAGTGTTTCATATGCTGTTACATTTTTATATATGGCTTTCAGTGCAACTAATTGTTGGACTAATTGGACTAAAAATTACCGTATTTTTCGTCGTCGATCGTATTACTCAGAAGCAAAGAAAACAAACAACGAATTTTAAAGAGTCCATAACTTTAAGGCTCCGATTAATAATTTTAGTAATTTCTAATCGTTAGGAATTTATAGTTATTACTGATGTCTGAAATACCCAAAAACCTACAATGGAAATTACGACATTTCCGAAGGATATTTCTAAAGCCAACTAAAATACTTTTTAGAGAATACAGACACAGAAAGCTATCTACAACAAATACTTTAGCCTCATACCTATATACCAAAATTCATATACGTGTGTATAAAATAACATTAACCTTTTATAAAAAATAGGAACCAACTAGCTAGTAACATTGGTTACTCGTCTCCAAAAAGTAAAGAAAAAAAAATTAAAATAGTAAAGAAAAATTCCAGAAACGGCAGCCATCATTTCAAAGTTATTTTTTATTATTATTCAACCTTTCAACACAATGAAATAGTAAATAAAATATAAAAAATTCGTAATGGGTGATAATAACTCTAAAATAAAGATTTCTTATATTTACGCGTATACGTCGTCATGAGTCATAGTTAATCGACGTCAAACATGTCAGTCCTCCCGTGACCACGTCACAAGTGGTGTAAAGCGCCCGAAATATCTAATTATAAATAGTTAAAGTTAAACACGATAAACTCCGTGAAATAAGTTTTATTAAATGATATGAAATGATCATTTTCAAGCGATATCTATTGTGTAGTAAAACGAAAGGAAATATTTCAATAGATATAAGACAAATAATTCTGTTACATATAAAAATTATGCTGTAAATTTTTTGCTCGTTAATTTTGTCCAAGCTGGGGTTTCTCCTGTATCGTAGTTGCGTTTTATGAACCTCAATTTCACATGTCCACACACCCTGACCCGGAACAATTGATTTCACTTTTTTCGGCTACTACCAGAAACCTACATTTTCACGTTTGTATTACACTGAGATAGTCACTTGCTTTTGCCTTTTTATTTCCTATGAAACGTCCAGTAGTTTTGACTGTAGGTAGATTCGTAAACAGAGCTATCGATGTAGAGACAGTAATCACTTTCGACTTCATATTAGCTTCGACTTAACCAACAACTCAGTACAATTGACGACAGTTGGAACAATCATCATCATCATCATTGTTCCAGCCTATCAGAAACGTTTATATATATATCACTCATGTTGACGAGTTTTTGCCATAGTTGCCACGCTTGGCAGGCTGCTTCTGGTTTTTTTTTACTCTCTGTCGACTTTTACGACACCCATGGGATGTCGTAGAAGTCGACAGCTGGTGTGGTAGATTCTTTAAGCCGCCACCACACGAGCATGGCCACTAGCAGGGACACTAGCGCTAGCAGGGAGAGCCCGCCAGATTCGGCTCACCAGGATGCTCTGCTCCGTTTCCCAAGCTGACTAAATCCTACCACCAGTTTTCAAATCAATAGATCTTATAGTTTCGGAGATATCGTGATGAGTCAGTGGTTAATCGCTTGTATATATGTAGCTAAATGAAAATTATAGGTTACAATACATAAAATGGCTCTGAGAAAAAGACACTTTAGTTTCACCTGGTTCTGAGGCGGACTCATCTTTCGAACCGGTGTAGATGTTGACATTGATAAGACAATAAAGAAATTTAGACGCTGACTTTGAAGGAATACAGAACAATTAGAAATAAATTAACGCAACGAAAACTTTGTCTCTTCACTAAGTAGTTTTACAAACTATCTTAAACCGTTAGATTGCTGACGACTACTCCGTAAAAATTATAATAACTGTGATATATGTTATGAATATTTTACCTTTTATAACTTTGTTGTTTATCAAGTAGAGCACATTAACATAATTTTATGGTTTCTTCCTCATACAATTTCTAATATTCGGAATAAAACATCAAAGATTCGTGACTATGAGCGGTGATAATCTAATGGTGTAAGGTCTGTGTCTTAAAGTCGTAGGTTCAAATCCCACTTTCTACCATTGTTACGAAACGTCTCCTACAAGTTGTGTTTTGTTCAAATGTTCACTCCGGCTGGGATTCGAACGCAGGACCCGCGACGTAGCAGTCAGGTACTCTGACCACTAGACCACGCGGTCGTCAAAATTATATAAGACAACAATAAAACCAAAAGGTTTTCACGAGTCATCACAAACTATTTAAACATGGAATAAATAAATACACATAGGGATACATACAATATAGTGAATTTATTCACATGAAACTAAAATCGATTTTTATAATCGTCATCGAATAATAATTGGTATAACGCTTCTATAAACTTTATATCCACGTTAGCATGATCCAATTGACTTTTGATTTCATATAAACGTTGCATTCCAGTGAAATTATAGTCACTGCGATGTTGAAGAATACATTACAATTACTGAACGTCACTCACACATTCATATCATCTATACATAGTATATTAGGTAGGCCCTGGCAAGCGTGTGTCCTTCTGTAGGAATACGATAATCTCGTAAACCACTGAATGAATTTGCATACGGTTTCACTGCTATGATATGCATCTCTCCAGGAACATTGTCGTGTATTCTTATGTCCCTAGCTGTTATAGGAGCTAAGCTATAGAGTCAGCGTTATTAGTGAATCAAGTCGGGGAAAAAATTTGCCGATACTATTAAATATTTGTTATTTTCCTTTCCGAATTTATTTACTTCTAGCTATGCTCTGCGGTTTCACCCGCGGAAAGAAGCCGGTCCCGATCGACGATATACATATACTCGTATACTTCCCTATTTGAATCTGATTATGGGGTTTTAATTTTTTTGCGCGGAACCCTTATTATTTTTCTAAAATTAAAGTTAGGTTACTTTAAATACCCGCTATAATATCAGCTATCTATCAACGAAAGACCCGTCAAAATCGGTCCAGCCGTTTCGGAGATTAGCCGAAACAAACAGACAGATAGACATAAATGTAAAAAATTGTTTTAAAAAGTACCGTATATACTTTCATAAGCATTGAGTTAGTTATTATTTTCTTATTACAAACAGACACTTTCATTTATTTGTATAGAAGTATATCTGTTCACAACTAATTTATTTCCGGGTGATGCCAGGCCGGATCGCTAGTGATATATAAAATAAGTCAAAATAAATAAACATAATTTTTGAATAGTTTTGAAACTGATGGAATCATTATTCGTGCCACGTCACACTGTATGTTAACTATAGTTTAATTTTGATTCTCTTTGGGTTAGCATAATTAATTATCGCAAATGCATACGTACGACGTACAGGGGTGGCTAATAAGGAATAACGGACACCAAAAAATGTCTTGAGCTTCACTTGAGGCACAAAAAGCTAGACTCTACAGGATAAAACTATAATAAGGGTGTTGTAGATTCTCTGTTCTTTTTCTAACACCTGTTGGGGTTTATATTTTTCCTTTTACCTTGAAATGAATCCGAAGTATAATATAATAATGTATAAACTAAAATCCATATAGCTAATAACACATTAAGTTACAGATTTGTCTTTTAAATATTTGGAATAATAAAATTTAAAAATTGTGATCTTATTTTATATATTCATATATATCCCAACCAGACTAGAAAGCTATGCACCAAGTTAAAAATAATTCTTTACGCGCCTTACTAATTAACACTGATTTCTCAGAACGGTTTCTGTACTTTCAACATATTCTATTATTATTAACATGCAATCTTATCATTATCCTTAACTTGACCACAAATATAGAAAAACTGTATTGTAATAAATTATTGAAATATGTTTTAACTCAGATTTTGCCTAATCATCATCATTTCAGCCTATCACTAGTCCACTAAATTAAAGCCAGAAGATGGAGAGTAGCTTCTTCCTGTAACTCTGAATAAATAAACTGCGGTTGCCAACCAGTGGACTAATGATAGGCTAAAATGATGATGATGATGACTAGTCCATTGCTGAACTCCCCCCCCCCCCCTCCACATAGATTACCACAAAAGTTTATAGGTCTCATTTTTGAGGGATTTTGCCATAGTTGCCTCGCTAAGCAGGCGGGTTGACAATTTTACCTAATTAAATAAATTCTCGAAAAATTTATATTATATTCATAGATGCCCATCAGTGGTCGAAATTCGACCGTAATTCATAATATTTTGCATACGCTATGCTCAAAAAGGGGTACCTACAGAATTTTCTCTTCTCATATTAACATATAGATTACGTTTATTTTATTTTGATCTATTTAAGAACACATACAGAAAGCTACTAACAATGGTACACAATTTACATAACCATGAGTTTCGAGGTCTAGTAACCATTAAATGTGTGAAAGAGCCCGTAATAATTATATGCAAGTTTTAATTTCACTTATCAAATTATGCAAAAAACAAGCAATTAGTAAAAAAGCTACCGAAAAGAAAGAAAAAAGAACTCATGATGAATTTAAGTTCCAAGGCTCATCAGTTCCTTTTTAGTGTTCTCGCGTATTAGTATATTCACAAAACGAGGGAAATGGCATATTTTTTCATTTATAAGACACATTAACATTGATGTAAAAACTTAATAAAATAATTTTGAGGCAAAAAATATACAAAAGCTACAATTAAATTTTTTTTTCAAATGATTTAGATTTTTTATATAATCTTGAAATATTTTATGTATTTGTTTATTCAAATTCAGTCCGGAATAAAAGCGGACATCGGAATAAATTAAACATTATCAAAAATTCATCTAAGATTTAAATAAAACTAATTTTTATGGATTTTATCGCGTTTAATTTTGTACTATTTATAACCCGACGTTTCGAGCACTTTACAGTTCCCGTGGTCATTGGTCACCGGAGGACTGAGGTGACAGATCTCCTAATGTCATAGTTAATCCGGAGTACCTTCAGCTTTCAATTATTATTTTTGGTCTGATCTACGCAGAAAGAGCTAACTGTGTCTTGAAATCTTGCAGACGACATATGCTTGGTTTTTGATTTCATTTTATTAATTATAGCATTAACGGAGGAAAATTAGGACGTTTTTTAATTTCAATAGCCTCGCGAATCAGCAATTTGGCGAGGATTTGTGGTTTATCAAATGGTTGGAATGATCCAGAACATGGTCACAGACTGCAGACTTCCTGGAGCGACGATGCTTCATATCAGCTACATGTTCCTATACGCGGGTATTTATTCATCTTTTTTTTTGCCCTATGTAAGACAGACCACATGCACAATTCAGCAGATATACTCTTGCATCTTGTAGAGGGATGTTACACTTGACAGATAGTAAAAGATGGTTATAGTATATTTCAGTTATACTCATCGAAACGTACATAAAAATACATATGGCTATTTAAATTTCATAGTACGCGAGTGACTTGGGTTCGATTCCCGGTGCCGGCACCACAAAAATTGTTAATTGCAATTTTAAGCGCTGTTATACCACGTGCTCGGCGGTGAAGGAAAACATCGTGAGGAAACCTGCATGTCTGAGAAATAAAAAAAAATTCAAAGTCGTGTGCATTCCGCCAACCCGCATTCGAGCAGCGTGGCGGATTTTTCATAGCTCCAAAACCCTCTCAGAAATGAGAGAAGGCCTGTTCTCAGCAGTGGAAAATTTATAGGCTGAAACTTATTCTTTTATACAAATACGAGTACCCATAATTTGCTTTTTGCGTCTACAATAACATGCGCAGGTTATCTGTTGCTTTTTCAGTCTAACAACAAGGTTTAAAAGAATATCTTTGCATTTGTTAAATCTGTCACTTTCCGCTTATTTATGATAATTATTTAAATGTAATTTCATATTTATCTTTTTACTTAAACAATTTTATGGTGAGACGATATCGCCTTAATTATGCTTGGATATTAAATCAAGATTTTTAGGGCACGATCATGATAAAAAACCAAATTTTAACCGGTTTCGTATTTGTAAGGCGTAGGTCCACAACCTTTCCCCGAGTATGGTCGCGTCACCGTTCGGAACTGCCACCAACGATATGTGTACACAACTTTCACTGCGAGCGTCCGGGTATCGGACCTAGTGTTCCTTCTGTTTATTGTGCCTATTTGATTTAATTAGCATGTGTAATTTTACTTCGGCTTCATTGAACTAGCTACTGCTTTAACTTTGCGGCTTGTAAGTGACTTTCAATTTCTGTTTGTATAACAAACCACGTTGATTATCCTTGCGCTTGTCGCAATAATTAAAAAAAATTCTGATTAGAAATAATCCAACGTAAAATTATTATCTATTCAATATTTGAGTATAGTAACATATAGGCAAAATGTATGTGATTCAGTTTATATATATAAGACATTTATGCATTTTATTTCACGCAAATGAAAAAAAATGATAAAATGTAATATAATGCAGTGTAGCAGTCGGCGGTGCTTAGAATAAATCGCTCTTAATTCGCTCTACCGGAAAATCGACATTACTAAAGCAACACTACCGAAATGGGTGAGCCGATGATATAAACAAAAGTATATTATACAAAGTAATAAAATGTACATGTAACTGTACAAAATATTCCGTAAAAAATGGACAGCCTCCGCCCGCACCGATTAAACATTAGTGGTGGAACTACTACTACTATAATGAAATGCCGATAGGTGTCCGGCAAATTACAATAAAACCTATCTCTTTCCTAACGAGGTGTCGTGAGAGGCGACTAAGGTATTGTAGAGACTTTATTCGTGCAGAATAACACCATAATATGCAATTCTGGTACTATACTGCTCGTGGGAACGCAATGGGGAGTTAGATTTTTTTTTTGAGTCGTACCAAAATGACAGCGACGCTGTTCGCCACCAGTTACGTCTCGTTTCCAGCGAGGGCTACATGAGTAGTCTCTGCCACCATAATGTGCCAGTTCCTAATCTCCTTATATTCAGTCTACTTACCAGAAATATATAGAATTTCGTTGATTTATTCGTTCTTCTAAGGTTGTGCTAACGAGCTACGAGTGGCTTATTTACGCAATGAAATAATTTAAACCGTTCTGCGGCTTAAAAATTAAGATTTTATATTATTTTAATATTAGTTTAGAAGAAACATTTCTAAAACAACACTAATCAAAAATAGAAACTATTTCTGATCTTAGCATAAACATCATTTGTTTTTTAGTTTTTATCAACAACATTAATCACGAAACAAAAAAGAATAGTTTGGTATCCTAATAATGATGAATGCTAAACATCACCTTGAAAAATATTCGAGAAAGTTGAGAATTTTTCTTTCTAACGCACGATACGAAAATAGGTGAAAGTGAATACAGAATGTTAAAAGCATTAGTCAATCTAGTTGTATACCTAAGATCGATTTTGTTTTGAATTATTGGTAAATAAACATTTAGAAAATTGTTGTTTTTAAAGTATGCATACTTGACTTATTAAATTTCTTCAAATTATAATCTGTGATAATATTAGCTAACGCGTATCATAAAAGTCTGATCAGGTATCGGTATTTGTGACGCAGTTCGGACTTGAACGGAGAAAGTATACTAAATCAATCTAATACGAAGACGGAACGAAATTAAAAGTATAACGAATAACACTCGATCACGCTACGGTTTCCGCCGAAAAACTTTGACGTGCTTTCCGTCATAGGTTGTTTAGTCATTAATGATTTATATTTAGTGTTTTTTTTAAACGCTGAATCGCTGACAATGTATAGGTATTGCTGCTTGCTTGGGTATCCGATTACAACAAAATACTTCAGGTCTAGAAACTTAATCTATTAAGTGTAGGAGAATATGATTTTGTTTAAAGAGTCAATAGTTCTAACCATACTTAACAGAATCAAGTTAAGAGTAAAAGAGAGGAACAAAGTAAATTTGCTAAGGTCTGCATAGAAAAATAAAAATGGTGTATATTACATAGTATTTGAAGAGCACCGCTCGCTCTCCTACTATAGCGTGTCCCATCTGTGCACTATTTTAGGAGGGCTGTCTATCGGTTCTCCTCATTTTCATCCCTGGAGCCTGTTCATGGACCTATACCCGAAGTCTACGTTAAGGAAGTTAAGCTATCGGTGGCTAAAATAAAAAATGAAAAATGAAAAAGGTTTCCGGCAGACCTTCGGAACCGCCTCAGTCCAGTAGCTGTGAGGTAACTGATCAAACTGTTTAACATCATCTTAGTTAACGAACGCATTCCCGAATCATGGCGTCAGAGTTACGTGCTTCCGTTTCATAAAAACAAGGGTAATATGACACAGTGTGGAAACGACAGAGGTATAAAATTGAACTCACGCACATTAAAAATTTAAACAAGAATCATAAACAAACGTCTGACCGATATCTCTGGAATATATCCAAATCAGTTTAACTTCACAGCATCGAGACCAACCACAAACGCTATAACGGTACTCAGAATATTGATGGAGAAATACGAGTACAGGATCGACTATAGGGACTAGTACTTTATACTCGTAGGTCTCGAAAAAATATTCGACCGAGTTCCACGTAAACTAGTATTGCAGACTCTTCGGGCCCAAAAACCGTCAGAACATTATATAAAAATAATCCAGGACATGTACAATAATGTTCTCGTCAATAGATATCAATAAAGACCGAGGCAGATTGACTTGGCGCAGAAATATGAGGACAGAGTACCCCAAATAATGGGAAGGATAAAGTATAAGATAGAACAAAGGATTTGAAATAAGGCAATAAATATAATGATTTCTTATACTTACGCGAACACTACTCATTTAAATGAAACTAATTTTACGGATTTTATCGCGTTTAATTTTTTACTATTTATAACCCGACGTTTCGAGTGCTTTACAGCACCCATGGTCACGGGAGGACTGAGGTGACAGATGTTCTGATGTCATAGTTAACCTGGGGTACCTTCAGCTTTTAATTATTATTTTTGGTCCGATCTACGCCAAAAGAGCTAACTGTGTCTTGAAGTCTTGCAGTGGTATGCTTGGTTTTTGATTTAATTTTATTTATTATTGGATCCCAAGCTGGTGGTAATACCCAACCATCTTCTCTATTGAAATTAGGATGTTTTTTGATTTCAATAGCCTCGCGAATCAGTTTAAAAGGCAACAAATATGTTTTCAGAAGTAATTTAATTTATAAACATTATTTTACAATAAATTTGACATATCCTGTCCGCGTGAATTGTGCTCTCTAAGTGGGCGCAATGCTCTATTGGATGAGATTTTATCATTTGACAAAAAAATTTTTGTAACTTACACAGACAATCTGATAATAAGTAGTAACTATGGCTCATCTGCGATTAGCAATACAGATTAAGTGCGTTGTCACCTCTGTCAGTAACTGGGTCTCTGGTTATTGTCTCATAATGCGATAAGCAGCAGTGTCAGTTTGCTACTCGTATTCTATGCTCAATTTTTTCGACTAAATTCGAGTACTTCACTCGAAACGTAGGGTTATAAATAGTTGAAAATAAACGTGATAAAAGCTGTAAAATTAGTTTTATTAAATATAATATTCGCGTAAATATAAGAAATCATACATTTGTTTAAATTGTAATAAAAATAATGATATTTGGGCTTATCTTGAACCATTACCTCGCCAAAAGTATTTGTTTTTAATGATCTACCACAGTGTATTGATAAGGTTGTTCAAAAAAATGTTCTAAGAAATAGACATGAAATTTCTATTTTATATTGTTATATTGTTTTAATACTATAATTAATGTTTAAAAGCAGCGGCGCTCTCCTTATTTTAGGGGTTATTATTATCCATGTACACTTTCATATCATAATAACCCTTTAAGACTGTTTAAGTCTTTGTTTATTTATTTATTTTTTAAACTTTTAATATAAATACTTTATGCATTTGCCGTTGCCGTTGTCCGGCAGAGTACAATAGCTCCTACCTCTTTCCCACCGAGGTGTCGTAAGAGGCTAAAGTATTGTACGGACAGCCTTTATTCGTGCAGAATAACACCATAATATGCAATGCTATCACTAGCAGTATAGTGGAAACGCAATAGGGACTAAGAATTTCTTGACTCGTACCCAAATAGCTGCGAAGTGTTTCGCCACCCGTCACGTTTCGTTTCCCACGAGGGCGAAAAATGGGCTACGTGTGTGGCCTCTGCCTACCCAGCGTATGGGAAAAAGTTGTGACCGTATGTACTTTGTGCATTTCCATAGAAAAGAAAATTCGACACTATTGTTAATCGATGTAAATGAACAAATCTTAATTAGCTAATTTTGGTTTAACACTGTTTTACAACAATTTCAAGTGAGGTAAAGCGGTTATGAGGTGGTTCAACAGAAAATGGAGCAATAAACCTAGCTATCAAGTAGAAAAAAGAGCAGAAGATTCGGCGCGGCTTTATCTAGTACGTTTTAACTGGCTTCACCCGGAGTCTAACATCACCGTTAGCACAATCCAGACAAAACGTATAGGAACTCTATTATTAAAAATTGCGGAAGCACATTCTCAATTAAGATGCGTTTCTTTGCGTGCTTTGAAGAAATTTGGTCTATATTATGAACTACTTTTCATTGCTTGGCATTGTCAGTATAATATGGACACACCCCATAAAATACTTTGACTTGAGGCTTACACTTAATCATGTAAATGCTACGAGCATAGACAAATAAAAATGGATTTTGTTTTAAACTCATTTGTAGTGTTGCGATTTCTCTATTATAACCCGGTTAATTCTGACTGAATGTCCAATAACAGCGTTTTTAGCGTCATTATTGCTAATATAGAAATAATTTCCGTTGTTCATCTATGTAACGGGAAATTCTAAAGCAAACTATATCACTTCCTTAACGTCAATTGTATTTTATGTATTAGCAAATAATGATGAATTACATAATACATTTTTTATATAATGTTCAATGCTTACAAGCAGTGTGTTCAATTTAATAATGATATCTCTTAATCATGTAATAATTCTAATATTGATTGTATATCAATGTGTCCGGGATCGTATCAGCGATAATTTAGGCACTTATTCTATCTCATTCCCACTCTGAAACGACCCCCTAATGCGTCTACTCCCTTTCCTTTTCCAGTCATGGCCATTTTAACTTTTTGTGTGTTATGTTATGTATGTCCTCGAAAAAACAGCAATAACTTGAAAGTGTGGCTTCACAGATCCGCAAATGGTCTTATTCGATTTGATACAATATTCTTCATCGCTAAACACCTAAAAATAATGTAAAACTTTAAAAGAATTAGGTTAAAGAAACTACAATGTAATGCTACATTTTGCAAAATCTAGTCCATTGTGATCAGAAACGTGGTCACCACTGGAACATATGTACATACAGTCACACCTTTTTCCTATAAAATGCGTAGGCAGAGACCACACACGTAGCCAACTTTACGCCGCCGCGGGAAACCTGACGTGCCGGGTGACGAACCACGTCGCCGCAATTTTGATACGAATCAAAATAAATAAATACCTCACATGTAAGAATGAGATAGGTGCTATTCTACTTTACCGGATACCTATGTTTTAATTTTCATAAGAAGGTAGCATCAAATCACCAAACAAGCATACAGTCTACTTTTTCTTAGATATATACGTTCTTCCATTCTTAATCTTATAAATATGTATATATTAGACATATAGTACATATAGTACACTTATCACGATATCTCCAAAACTACAACACCTATAGACTTGAAATTTGGTATACAAATTCCTTTTCCGACATAGACACTGACTAAAAACGGATTTTACAAGGATATAACGAACATTTACTTTTAAGTGTCTAAGCGGGTTGGTACTGTTTTTCTGTGAACAGACTTTAACATAACAATAACTTTCGTGTGAAGCCGGGGGTAAGATAAAGTAACGATTGGAACGGTGTAAGAGGAGCCTAAATAAAAAATTTGGTAAATCTACTAATAACTTATTTGGTACATAAATACTTTTTTTAACGTTATTTATTAGTTACGTTACCTAGTTTTTGAAGACCCCGCCCTCCCTCAACAGCGTGCTCAAGTAAACCAATACCGCCAATGCCGCTAGGGCATTTTCCTCAAAAACTAGGTAATACACACTATTTCATATTTTGCACGCGGATCTTAGAAAATTAACTTTCTTTCCTTTAATATAATGGATTTCCGCAAAGATTCGCGCAGAAACGCTTGATTCTATTAACAATTTTAAGGAGTAACTAAACCGCCGTTTAGGCATAATGTTAGTCATCAAAGAGTCTCTGTTTTCTCGAGCCATTGTTGTGGTAAAACAATGCCCAATCTATCTCGTAATATTATTAGAGACAGGTGCTACTAGCTACTGCTAGGTGATACTTTTCCACATAATTATTATTAAATTTTCCAACGAAATGAATGGCTATTTTCCTGAAGTAGGCCTACAAGGATATAGCCATAAAATCAGTTCATTCAATAACAACACAGCGCACAGCTTTCGCTGTTGATTTAATTAAGCTAATATGGCAGAAGAAACGTTGAGTAACTTGTCAGTCTATAGAGTCACGCCTCTTTTTCATTGGGGTAGCCAGAGACCACATCTTTCCACTTGCTACGATCCTGACACACATTGCATTAGTGTTTTCGTACAATCTCGTCGGTTGTAGGTACTTTTGACGTGGTCTTTCCTTGAAACGACCTCGATCTGATCGTGATACGTTCGCCTACGTCTATCCTCACCGACTTGCCCATTCACACTCGCCTCATAAATCTGTTCCGTCAATCTTCTTTGATCCATCCTCTCCATGTGTCAAAGCATCCCTTTCCCTATCTTTGTCACTACACTCTTTGTCACTTTGTCAATACCTCTACCACATCGCAATGTTCCTTTATCACGCTATTCCTCACTTTGTACATCAAATTTACTCCAGCTATATTTCTCAAACTTTTCATTTTCACAGGATTAATCTTACTTTCATGCTTCTTCTGCCAGACCCCATATTCACTAACACATATGTGTGGGGACCAGTACTCCTCTGTGTAAGTCCAGTGGTATCTTTTTAGACACGTTCTGACTACACATAAAGTTAAGCAGCGCCCCATATTCTTGATTTCATTTGCCACTAGCTCTTAATTTTTAATTACAAAGTTTTATTACATATTCACCAGTCTACTGTGAAGCAAAAGTTAATGGATCTTAAATAGAACAGCATGAGAATAATTTAATACTTTACTATATCATTATCATCGGCCTGTTAAATATCCTCGTCTAGTTAAAGATCAGCAGTGGACTCTAGAGATCTTTGACGCCAGTACCCGTCAGTCAATCTGCTTCTTCTCTGTCTGGTACTATTTGCGATACAACCTGGCTCGTTTTCACCAGTGTCTAACCTTTTGGATCTTGCGCCACAGGTCGCGGTTAATTTTCCGCACGTGACAAATATTCGTATGGCCTATGGATAGTTGTTCCGCGTCTAAGTGTTTGTTCGCGTGTTTATGTCTGTAAAACAGTCTCTTTGGTGAGTATTGGATCCAAAAAAGTATATCAAAAGTTTATGTACAATATGTTCTTTTATCTTAGTAATAATAAAGTCGAATACATTAAAATATTTTAACTATAACTGCTCCTCTACTGACAAACCTTATAAACCAATTGTTATTAAATGTTTGCCCTGATCTACACACGCTGATTCATGTGCTCTGTTCATTTCTGGCTACCGCTACACATTATTTATGGAGACTGTAACATACTGATTAATGTAAGTTTAAATTTAATATCACTAATACGGTATGGAAAGAAGGCATTATAATCAAGCTGCCTACGAAAGAATATCATTATTTTCTAACTGGCGAAGGATAAATTTCTGGCTGTTTGCTCTCAAATTCTTGGCAAAGTAATTTTGAATAGAATGAAGAATGATATCGACTCGTGATGAACTGAGTGGTTTCGGGGCGATCTTTTACTGAACAGAATCATTTTTTTATTTTTGCAAATGATTTTGAAACAGTGCAACGAAATGCAGAAAGACCTGCTTACTTCTGTTGATAGATTTTGAAAAAGCATTCGACATGGTGAAGTGATCTTGTATGTGGCAAACACTGCAGCGAAGAGGTATTATCAATCAAGATCGTTAATATAATAAAAAGTCTTTGCTCCGCTTAAGGTTCAGGGATCAATTTACGGAACCAATACCAGTCACCGCCAGAGTGAGACAGAGATTCTTGTTGCATAGAGTAACAAGCCAAACGGAAAGAGAATTGCCTTGAGTCTAAAGTAAAAGGGTAAAACACTCGAAGACTTGGATTTGGCTGACGATCTTCGTTTACTGGCTAAATCACGATAGACCTATAATCCAAAACGAATGATCTCGCCATAGCTGCTGCAAGGATAAGACTGGGAATTAACTGCGCTGAGACCAAAGACATCCTTCTTAAAAAGTACCTATTTGTGTAAACGGTCAGTAATCAAGAATGTATAGCAGTTTACTTACCTAGGGAGTGTTGTGGAACCGTAAGGTGCAGCAGAAGCGGACGTTGAAACGCGCATCAATATAGACCGTGCTGCGCATATCCATCTGAAGGCTATTTGGACGTACCTACCCTATAATAACTCGTCGAACTAAGATCAAGGTTTTCAACTGCCACGTAAAATTAGATTTGCTTTATGGATGTAACTAGTAAGCTCCACGTATTCGTTAACAAATATTTACGGTGAATACAAGAGTTATACTGGCCACACTCCATCTCTAATGCGAGACTTTGGGAGTTGAACTGACCGGTAGTCTATGGACAAAGAGATCCTCCTACGAAAATCGCGCTGGATTGGCCAAGCAACGTCTCACGTGGCAAAGTTATGGCTAGAGGAAGCCTTCGCACTACCTGGAGGCGCTTAGTTGAGATAGAGGCACAATCAAAAGCTGTGGAAGACTCTTCTACGAGGCCCTAAATAAACTTTTTGAGCACTATTGAGGGACGAAAGGAACTTATCACCATAATCAATCCGGTATGTAGAGCAGGCACAACACAAAAAGTATATATGGTTGTGAAAAAAATCGTAACATGAATCTATTTCATACTCTAGTGAACGCTTACACTATGTGTGTACATATTTATACTTTCTGCACAGTTAGAAATAAGTTGATAATGACCGGATTAAATGCATTAAATTCTATTATTTTGATTTGCTGCATAGAGCTCTATATTAATATTATATTAGGCTTTACTGGACAGCAATGTTCATTATTCAGTTTTTGTATTGACATTCAAAATAATGTTGATAAATAATTATGTCGAGTAACCACTAAAATGGAAAGAGGGAAGTAGTGCTATCCAAGCTGCAGAAAATAAATAGGTTTACATAAATACATACATAAATAAGATCACGGACTGTATCCCATAAGGGGTAGTCAGAGACTGGGCACTCACTGCAAAAGCAGATGACTGCCACGATCCACGTTTCACCAAAACAATATAATAGACTTGGTGTGATAGGTGGTTAGCCCATCGCCACCATGCGCTTATTACTGCACAGTGCAGTTTTATTCCTTACTCGCCTTTTACGAGATCCATTGGATGAGATGGAGTGGTAGTATTCTTTTAACGAGCCGCCACCACACGGCACTTTTTTTACATAAATAGGAATCCTAATTGCTGTACATCCGTCTCGGTGGATATCACTGCCAGTTATTCTACCAACAAGCAATAGTGTGCAAACATTACTGTGTTTTAAATAAAATTAATTTTTTACAGATTTTATTGCGTTTCATTTTGTACTATTTATAACCCGACCTTTCGAGCGCTTTACAGCACCTATGGTCACGGAAGGACTGAGGTAGCAGATGTCCTGATGTCATAGTTAACCCGGAGTACCTTGAGCTTTTAATTAATCTACGCAGAAAGAGCTATCTGAGTCTTGAAGTCTTGCAATGGTATGCTTGGTTTTTGATTAAATTTTATTAATTATAGGATCCCAAGCTGGTGGTAGTACCCAACCATCTTCTCTATTCAAATTAGGATGTTTTTTATTTCAATAGCCTCGCGAATCATCCTTGGTAGGAATATCGTTGTTCTATTTGTGGTTTATCAAATGTGTAAAATTATCCGTGTCATCTCATCCCGTGGTTGTCGTAAAAGTCGACACAGGGAAAATTAAAACCAGAAGATGGGCAGCACCATCTTCCTGGAACATCAGATTAAATAAACTGCGGTTGCCAACCCGCCTGCCAAGCGTGGCAACTATGGCAACATTCCCCTCAAAATGAGAGCTACAAACTTTTGTAGTAATCTATGGGGGAGGCCTATGTTCATCAGTGGACTAGTGATAGGCTAAAATGATGATGATGATGATGATGAAATGTGATGCGATGATCGAGAACATGGTGACAGACTGCAGACTTCCTGGAGCAACGAAATACTTCCGAGATAGTGGGTGCTGTAAAGCACTCGAAACGACGGGTTATAAATAGAACAAAATTAAACTCGATGAAATCCGTAAAAAATGTTGTATTTAAATGTGTAGTATTTGCGTAAATATAAGAAATCGTATCTGTTTTTTGGTTTAAACATCATTTTTAGCTAGTGTCATAATTGAGCATTTGATACTTAAGAAATGTATCAAGGTGACGAGCGCAGTGCCCGCAGCAGAGCAGACGTTGGACTTACCATTAGGTGAATGACTTGCTCTTCCCGGCGCTCAATTCCATAAAAAAGGTCGACACGACCGGGGACCCACCACGTTTTCACAAATTATCAGCGCAAAGCAGCACAACGCTGCCATAATCTGTATGGTGAATAAGATAACGGGAGACCCAAAGGCCGGCAAAGAGGTTTTTCATCATAGTTCTCATTGGTTTAAATAAATTACAGGGACACTGCTTCGTTTATGTTCTTTTTTGTGGTTGGCCGATGAACGTAGTCCATGGATTACAGTGACGTAGACTGTGAAAATTGTTCACCTTTATAAAAATAAGAAAAGAACAAGGGATTCATTTGAACAGTCTTTTATATTTTTCACTGAACTTTGATAATATACCGCAGATAATAATCAACTCCACTAAATTAAGTTTATCGCAGAAGTGATAATGATAACGTGACCTTACTTCACGTCTCTTATATGTTGTGATTAAAGTATCGCTTAAGAATTTTGGACTTCTTGCGTTTGGTGAAGAAGGTTAGATATAAATCGTATGCATCTTATTTATTGTCATTTGGTAGTCGTATTAAAAATATTATTTAAAATACATATATTTCTCAGAATGAGGACCTTCCTCTAAATAAGTAAAACTCAAGAACAGTAGGAACTTTGAATTATCTGAAGACTACATTTTCTTTTTTTCTAAACCCTTAAGTTCTAACTTTACTGATTCAAAACATGTAATTAGTCTTCACTGAGGTTATTTTATATTCCGGAAGATTTAATCTGCTATTTATATTCTGTGACATCAGACGCAGCGTTTTCACTTCAAAACCGAAAGTTTGTCTCTGACCTTGTTTCCCGCGCTTTATTTGTAATACTATTATATGCAGTGGAATTTTATCATTTACGTCATAATTGATTATAATGTACTTGAATGAAAGTGCAGAACTGTTCGCACTACTTGTTCTTCAATTAACATTATGTTAATGAGTAAAAGTTAATGGTATGATACTGAAATTAGGATTACAAAAGGCGGTTACTAAACAATGTCTGCAAAATCATCCATCATCTTGAGCTAAAATAACTGATACTTGGCTATAACATATAGTAATATAAGGGCCACAGAGTTGTTTCAGGAAATAACTAATTACAATAAGAAACTCTCTCTTGTGATCAACTCATAAACTCATTCTAATTGAAATTAAATCTAATGATAATAGTGATCATTTAGCCTTAATAAAAAACAAAGTTAGAGTTATTAATTGAATTATCGACAGTAAAGAAATCAAAAAAATATTCAACTTAGATGCGACATGTCTGACCGTACAAATTTACAGTAACATTAATATCACATAAAAACAAATCTAAAATAATAATTACCTTTGTGTGATCAACTTTCTTGAATTCTAAAGTCACTAGAGCACAGATAAATATGAAAAAATAAAGTGATACAGTAGAGTATTTGTTTACACACGTATGTAGGGTATACTTAAAGGTCAAAAGAGTAAATCTCTGTACACATGCTCCGTCCAAGCTATCGGTTAACTTACTAAGTTAGAAGAGGTAAGTAGCGAGAGGGAGCGATGGAAAGCCGGGCTCTCTTTCGCACATCTTTGATACAGTAAGGATGGCCCGCTTTCGTATCGATAAATCATATATTTCGTAAATATTTAAATTTGAAAATATAACATTATTTACAAAGTTCTTTCGGTGCCAGCATAAGACAATCAACCTTTATTTATAGGACCCTTTTGAAGAAATAAACATTTTTTTTATGTATCGCGACCCGTGTGTATCGTACGAGGTGACTAAGACAATAAATAAACCAGAAAATAATGTCGTTGCTGGCAGCGGCAACTTGTTTCGCAAACACACTGTGGTTACAAATCTATCATTTTGATCTGTTTTCATTATGACCATCACGTCAAGTATTTTGAAATGAAAAAGGTGAAAGCTTAGTAAAAAACGATAAAATACAAAAAGTAAGCAGATCATTACTACCACAATAAATTTAAGCCGATTATGTTAACGCTTATATAAACGGGTTATGATAAATAATATTTGTACGATTTATAAAGCGATGTAATATAGCTTTTTTAAATTTTGAATGGTTAATGCAGACTATACACACGAAATTTTCGATACTGATGTTAAACATTGTATTTTTTATAGGTGAAGGGACTAACGAGCAAGTGGCTCACCTGATGGTAAGTGATCAACGCCGCCCATGAACATCCGCAATACCAGAGAAATTACAGGGCACTGCTGGCCTTTGAGAAAAGTATAGGCTCTTTTCTTGAAGGTCATAGATCAAAAATAAATAAATAAGATAAGTTTGTAAAAAAAACTGAGTAGTTTCCTTTCTAGGTATCAACTAGTTTTATTAAATATTGTGAATGATGATGTGAACATAAATTTACAAAATAATTAAAATAACGACGATATCGATACGATACTATCCCATTATTTACAACATTATCATCTGCCAAACCATGTTCAAGACTAAGGAGGATCTAGGTCTTTGACCGCATGGTCGCGGCAATGACAACCTTACTTTTAACATGCAGTTAACAAGCGGTAAAGAAACGGTCTTTATTGGGCACAAAAAAAAAATACTAACAGCAACGATGTTTCTTTTTTTCGAAACCACGTCACTTTGGACATAATAGAACAGTAGTAAGTAGGCGTCTAAATAAAATAAAAGTAAATAAAACAAAATTTGTTTAGTTGGTAACAAAAAACAACACCTTTTGGAAAGTATCTGATTATAATATTTCCATTAACATATTAAATTAAGCGGCTCAGTTAGCGCAGTGGTTAAGCGATTAATTTGAGCAGTCGCGGACTGGACTTCCTCCCGAGACAATTTTTTTTGGCCTGCAGGTAATTGTTTCGATCTGAGTTTGTGTGTGTACAATGTATGTGTGAAAAACGCAACCACAGAAGGTTCTGTAAAAATCAAAGACTTTTAAAGACGTTTAAAAAAATGAGGGGTTTTTTGTGGTAGCCTATAATGCATTTTCTTATCTACGAGTATCTATATAAAAAAACCAGTTGCCGGAAGTATGAAAGATCATCACTTGAGTGGCTCGACCGGTTTGGCTCATTTTTTTGTTGCGTTCGTAATTATCAGTGCAAGGATGTATATAAGAAATTTTTTGAAAAATCCACCGGAGGAGTCGGATGTTTTAGATTTCATTTTTGTATTAAAATTTCAATAAAAAAGTGATCAAACTGAACGTTTGATAGTTCTGGAGAAGATAAACATAACAAACAAACTTAATATTTTTTGCTAAGCGCACTTCCCATATTCTTCATTAGTAATTTGCAACCCTACGAAGACGGGGCGGGTCGTTTGTAATAAATAAAACAAAACTAAACAATTGCAATCAACAATTTTAGTGACGGCGTCACAGAGACGTCACTGGATGTGAGATTTTTATTCAGTGATAAGCCTAGGTGGGTGTCACAGTGCCAGTTAATTTGTTGCTAAGCACAAGTTTGCAATGTGGAGGCGTGAGACTATGCACCAGATAGGTGACATGGACGTTATCGTTGATCTACGATATAATTTAAATCAAGCAGCCGGTCCCTGATCTACCACGGTTAAGTAATAAAAAAGCTTGTTAGTATTTTTTTTCCATCGCATTAAGACAAAAAATGTATCGATAATGTCATCGAAAGGAATTTCAACAAATATGTAGTGTAGCCCACATGACATATGTATAATTAGTACGTAAGCAAGACGCGACCCTGGTGTGATTATTGTCATACTAATTAGTTTTTCACGGAACTTTGAATATACGATTATATTTATAATATTGATAACAAATACTACTAAACAATAACGATTGGCTATCTACAATTATTTACGGACTGAAGTTAAGTTCTATAGTTGTTTTATATTGAAATGATTTAAATTCATTTAGAAGTGTGTTATTGTTGCCGTAACGTCACTTACTAGCAGTTAATACCTTGTAACTATAGTTAGTGGCACCGGCTCGACTTTTGAAAGCGATAGCCTCCTGCAGGCACGCGGTCATTTTAACCGCGAATCAAGTTTACCTGGCTTTTTCCAACTTCGTATCCGTCGGTCAAGTATACTTATTCTCAGAGATTTCTTTGCAGGGGACAGCACTGGATCACATCATCATCAGCCATATACATTAATACCGGCCATACACATCAATACCAGCCTTATACATCAATACCGGCCATTTACATCAATACCGGCCATATACATCAATACCGGCCAGATATACGAATACCGGTCGTGCTAATATTTCCCGGGAATACTTCGAAGAGTGCTGTAAGAAACTTGCGTCTGAAGTCAAGATTTTATTGGACAAAATCTCCGATAGCCGACTTAATTTAGTCCAATTCAACCCTTAAAAGACAAAGGTCGTTTACCGCTAAAAAGAAATCCTTTGTCGTATCCCCTCATGTTGGGAGCACTCCCTTTGTGGACTCAAGTAGTACCAGACTGGTGGTACGATTCCTATGCAGGAAACCGTCTAAATAGGTACCAACCCAGGACCAGTTATTCTGCCGTGAACCAGAAGTGTGCAAACATTACTGTGATTCGGATTGAAGGGCACTGTGAGCTGGTATAATCACTGAGCATCAGAGACTTAAGAACTGATGTCTCAGGGTGATGGGCGCAGTGTGGTCACACAGAAATAATCTAGCTGATACATCATTTTCTATGGACAGACATTGCGTAAGTGCAACGTCAGATGAACGTTTTGCTCGTTTCATCACTTTACCTAATAAAAAATCTCAAAATTCCATCGCGTATTTCAAGGAATTTTGTGCCACGCATCAACACTTTGTTTGTTTATCCAGAGCGATACAACTTCAGGACTTTCAAGAAAAGAGCTTATGCTTTTCTTAAAAACCAACCTTACTTTCTTTCTTCTTAAACGGCCGACAACGCATCTGCAATTCCTCTAATATTGCGGATGTTCACGCATGGAGGCGGTGATCACTGGCCGCCAGGTGAGCCACTTGCTTGTCAGCTCCCTCTTCTATAAAACCAATCATTGTTATCTGAGCCTAAATTTAATGACGTAAACGTCAGAAATTATTAAATTTAAGTTATAAACAGGTCACCTAGGCTAGGAAAGGATGACTTTTGATAGTAGCATAGAGAACTAACCTCTATGTGACAACGGCGCTAAGAATTCTAGGTCAAATTCAGAGAAATACAAGCCTCTCTTAAAAGATCGAGGGTCCACGCAAGTGTGTGTTGAGTAGGCGGTCGCGCCCAGTAGACTAATTTCGGCAGACCTAATATGGCTGGGCGAACTCTGAACAAATTCCAAAGACAATTTCAACTTCTTATCAAATACATGTCTCATAATCCCAAAAATAATACAGAGAGAGAATATGAGGATAATAAAAAAAAAGGTAGTTAAATATAAGTGTAAGGATCGGCACTACTCCTTATTTTCTACATACTGTGTACACATATCAGTAAACAGCGTGTAATAGCCGTTCCGCATGAAGGCGCTGTATGTAAATGAAGTGCCAACATTACCAAATATGAAAATCCTCTCACATATAAAAGAAAAGAATAAAACACCATGTAATGTATTGATTCTATTGCAGCGTCCCGTATGAAGGAAAAGCTGTGAAAAAAGTACGAATCTTGTATCGAGAAGCTCGTATAATACACAAAGAATAGATGAGAAGGCAGTAAACCTTGATTGAACAGATTCGAAAGGTATAGTAATTAAACAGATTGAACAAAACAGCACGGACAGAATTGAAAAGAATAGAATAAAACGGAATACAGAAGGATCTGTTTGATTACACACAAACACATTATAACAGGACATAAAACTGCAGGATAGTCAAAACTGGATACAACCGAGCAGAAAAGATCTGAACAAAACGGCACAGACCGAATTGAAAATAACAGAATATACGGAATACAGTAGGAAAACACATAACCAAAATGAATATAGTAGAACAGCACAAGATAGAGAACAACAAGAGAAAATAGAACATTACAGAATAGACAAAACCGGCTAGAACCGAGCAGAAAAGATCAGAACAAAACAAAGAAAGCACAATAGAACAAGACAGAATAAAACAGAACGGAACAGAATAGAACATAGCAGATAAGAACATAGCAGATAAGAACAATGCATATACTATTGTTAAATGTAGATTATTTACATAATACCATGGAAAGTCTTTTTAAACTACACTGGGTGGTCAGAAAAAGCTACGATTCTGGGACCAACGGGCACTTTATACATCTACAAAATAATTATTATGCATTTTTTATCTATTTATTAAACACTCACATACCTTTCGATAGGAAGGCTACTCTGATAAGTTGAATTTGGCACAATTTGAGAAAGTGAGAGAAAATATAAAAATAGATGAAGAATTTGGCTATCGTCGAAAATTCCTACCCAGTAATGTAACTAACCTAAATATGAAAGTACTTAGTTAAGTCCTAAGCAGTTGCTTGCAAGTTATTAATAATGTAAATATATCCACAATCAGTTTTAACCATAGAACTGAAAAGATGAAGAGAAAGATGACCTCAGCTTATTCTTAGTTTCTTAGTAAAAGTAAATGCTGAGGCAGACTCGCTCATCTAAAGTTAGTCCACTCCATCTATATGTTTTTCACAGTTCATTCTAAATATTGTTATGCTGTGGAACGTGTAGTCTTCATCGATTACGCTAGGTGGCGCTAATTTAATTTTTAGATTGACTTTATCACGGAAAATCAAATTATTGTAGTATGTTTATACTTTATAATTCATATAATTCCAGATGTATTTAAGATATTGAAATTAAACTTAGTTTGAACTGATTTCCATTTTACTGTCTATAATTTGTTAGGTTAAGTTTTTCTTGTTGATTTGATCGGACACATAAACAGAATTTTTTTAATCAGTATTACGTCAATACTGATTAAAAAAATTCTGTCTTTTAAAAAGTCTGTGAAGTGTGAAGTGAATGGATAGAATATAATAGAAAAAAATTATTACAAACTCTAAAATTCAAAAAAGACAAAGAGATAAATCAATTTATGACAAGATTATAATATTCTAGCAGCGTACTAATTTAATTATCCATTAAATACACTGAATTTTCACCCAAGTTAAATCAGTATTTATTTGTTTTCTTCAATATTATATTTATTTTAAAAGTATGTTATTACTTACAAGACAAGTAACGAAAACGCAATTTCGGTGATGAATGTGATAGAAATGTGCAATTTGTCGCTAGTTGGCATTTCTAAACAAGCCGAATGGGGATGAAATACCAATCAATACTAATAACTTTTACTATATATTATATTTTTTAATGACTCATGGTCACTGTTACCCAGGAGGCTTTCACAGCTTCGCCGGATTGAAATGTGGCACAGGACTAAGGGCGCTTAGAAGAAAGCTTTATTTATATATGACCAGCGTAAGGGCCCCCGAGAGGGGAACTCGGTTTAGATCGTCATCCTGTGCGCGAGATTACCTGACTCGAGGGTGCTAAAGGGGCCGGCCTCGGCTCGGTCAGTCATAAACAGTTAGGCAGTTATAATTATATCTAACGGAGTATTTCTATAGTTTTCTAGTCTGGTTGGAATATATAGATAAATATGTAAAATAAGATAAAATAAGTAGGATATTACTATTATTATTATTAGAATTGCGTTGTGGGCACAATCTAAGAACCACTATGAGGTCAAAGACGACAAGAAACAGCCGTTTCATACAAAAATAAATCCCAAACTATATGTAGCTGGTGATTTTGTTTGTTTGTTTGATGTAAATGTTTTGGCGTGTTATGCTATTTACCAAACACACGTATATTTAAATTCGCATTTTAAATTGCGTTTCAGCTGGATTCAGCTCTCTTTGGAAGGAAAGCAGATGCTCCATTGGAATTGCCCAGTAAATACAGCAAATTCATTCTCCAGATAAATACTTAATTAGGCATAGAACTTAAAGACTTTATACGAGTATCTTGTTTTTCTCATACAAATCATGATTCTGATCCGTGGGGATCAGACTGCCGTTTGTGTTGCGTTTGTGTGCTCGCGCCCGGTTACCATTTCTGGTTACCCAAAAGTTGGCTCGTACTTTGGTCTGCGAATCAGCCTCGCGATACAGAGTGGCAACTTGGCAGGGAACGCTGCCAACAGACGGCGACGATTTAGAATTTTTTACCTAGTTTAGTTTGGTAAATAAGTGTTTTTTTTATTTCAAATTATGTCTTGATTTTATTATTTTAAATAAACCAATAAATAGTTTATGATAGATTATAAACATATTTTATAAAGCAAAAATTTAGTATGATGATGTCATCCTACTGGCTAATTTGATTATTTAAATGGTTTAAAATGAATGAAACTACGTACATGCTACTTATGTATATACGTTTAATAGAATGTTTGTGATATATAGTTTTCATAAAAAAATTAATTATTTCAAAAAATAGTCAAAATAAATATTCCGATACCGGGAATCGAACCCGAGCCTCCTGGGTGAGAGCCAGGTATCCTAGCCACTAGACCATATCGGATTGTGAGAAGTTTACTAAAATTTTGAACTAGTATTTCCATATTAGTATTAATATGTTTTTTGAAGTGAAACTTTTTTGGGCGCGATGAGAGTAAAATTTTAAGGTCGAATTGAGTGCAGCATTTTCGTGCAACGTTTCTGTTAATCTTAACTAATAATTATCGATTATTTATAAATGTTTATATACTGAGCAGTTGTTTTACAATACAATAGACAATATACCTACACACTTTATTGCACACCGAAACAATTAAAGAAAAGGAAATACAAACTTTAAGTTTAAGGACATTTTACAGTGAGTGCATTTGTTAATTCATGTTTATTTGTTTTTATTTTAATACATTTTCACACATTAGTCATGTGTACTGAGGTCCACGCGTTATTTTATTAAAAATCTTCTACTATCCTTTAAATATTATACAGTGTCCATTACTGGGGGTGGGATTCCTATGCAGGGATCCGTCTAGGTAACAACCCCAGTGCAAGTTATTCCGCCGTGAAGCAGTAGTGTGTTTCGGTCTGAAGGGCACTGAGAGCTAGTGTAATCACTGGGCATATAAGACTAAGGAACTGAAATGATCTAGGTAACACAGCATCTGTTATGTTTGTTTGGGCAGACTTCTTTACACTGACAATCAGGTGAACGTTTTGCTCGTTTCGTCACTTTATTCGATAAAAAAAAAAACATTAATCCTACTAATACACATGTTATAAATCTAAAAGTTTTTATAATTGTCTGTTAGTTAAAAAGCCCAACCGACTTTATTAAAAGTTTGCATGTAGTTAAATTATGCTCCAGATTACGAAATAGTATACCCTCTATACCACTGAAAACCAGCGCTGTAGTCTCGACTGCGGCATTAAGCTGAGTGAGACCCGTTTGCTCAATGCGCCACGATACACGTGACAATATGTTTGTACACGAGTTTTGTTAAATGTTCAGTTTTGTGATGATGTTTAATGTTTCTTTCTGTTTGTCTGTAAATACATTGTTTACTTGTATGTCTAGTGCCTAATTTTTTATGTATTTGTGTCTGTGGCGTATTTCCGCAATAAATGTTTTCTTTCTTTCTTTCTTTCTTTCTTTCTATAAGAAAAAAAACCTTTATTTATGGATGACTGGCGCAAGGGCCCCCGAGGCGGGGCCTCGGTTTGGACCGTCATCCTGTTCGCGAGAGTAACAGACTCGAGGGTGCCCAAGGGGGCCGGCCTCGGCTCGGTCAGTTACTGCAATCGGGAGGGCAATATTACTGCTACTACTAATACCATGATTATTATTAGATAGGTTTACCACCGATTCGGAATGCGTTTCCGCTGGAGAAGAAATGGCGCAAGAAACTCCAGCGACGCTTCTGCTTATGACACTACTGCTAGGGGAGAACCGGCCTGAGAAGCGGCGGTATCGCGAATAACTTTGTCTGATACGCCCACGCCGTCGGAGGGAGCGGTATGATGGTGATAATGTGTGTTTGTGTAGTGTTGAGTAGAGCGCTTGGGCCCTAGTGGTCGCGTCGTCAGGATCCTCGAGGACGTGCCTCGGTGTCCTTTTTCCGCGGGTCGAGTTTTGGTGTATCGCGAGGGGGTTGTATGTGGCGGCACTGACAACCAGTGGGTTGGGGTGCGTGGCGGCAGAGTCGAAGTATCGGCGAGAGGCCAACTTTAGATATTGGGCTATGGTAAGCCTTAAATCGATATGAAGGTTAGCATTACGCACGAACCACGGTGCTCCCGTGGCTTTACGCATGAATCGATTTTGTATTACCTGAAGTCGGTGAATTTGACGCTGGGAGGCATGCGCAAATACGGGGCTTGCGTATGTCATAATTGGCCGAATACAGGCTTTGTAAAGTGTAATTTTATTACGTAGGGACATTTTGCTATTTTTATTTAGTAACGGATGTAATCGGCCGAGTACGAACGCCGCTCGGTTCCTTACTCGGTTAATATGTGGACCGAAGCTGAGTCTCGAGTCTAATAGGACGCCTAAGTATTTGACTGTCTTTTCCCAGGGGATTGGACGATCGAATAACTCTATGGTGGGGAGATGCGGCGTAATGCGCCGCGAGAAGTACATGGCTGCACTTTTGATGGGGTTGACCTCGATCCTCCATTTCCGAAACCAGTTCCCGAGGGTTCGGGCTGCGGATTGGAGGCGTTTAGACATAGTGTCTAGATTACGTCCAGACACATAGAGGCCGTGGTAGCTCAGGGGCTAGGCGCTCGCTTTAAATTTCATAGTACGCGAGTGACCTGGGTTCGATTCCCGGTGCCGGCACCACTAAAATTGTTAATTGCAATTTTAAGTGCTGATTTACCACGTGCTCGGCGGTGAAGGAAAACATCGTGAGGAAACCTGCATGTCTGAGGAATAAAAAATATTTCGAAGACATGTGAAGTCCGTCAACCCGCATTGGAGCAGCGTGGCGGATTCTTCCTAGCTCCAAAACCCTCTCAGAAATGAGAGGAGGCCTGTGCTCAGTAGTGGGACATTTATAGGCTGAAACTTTACTTTTTTACTTTACATAGAGGCAGGTATCATCTGCGAAGAGGGCGAGTTCGACGCCGCTGGTGTGCGGTATGTCGTTCGTGAAAAGGGTGTAGAGCACGGGACCTAGGACTGAAACTTGTGGTACGCCGGCTAGGATGGGATGTGATTCGGATCGCACCCCCTCGACGCGGTAGCGGAAGGTTCGACTGCGTAAGAAATCTCGTATGATGAGTACCGAGTCCATATAACTTGTATATGAGCCCGTTGTGCCAGACCTTGTCGAACGCTTTCGCCCAGTCGAAGAAGAACGCTCCGGTATGAAGCCCGCATATGAAGCGGGATTGAATGTGCTCCGTTATGCGGTGCACCTGCTGGGCACGGAATCCAAACTGCTCGTGGATGGGGATCCCTCGAGACTGCATGAAGTCTCTTAAGCGGGCGAAAAGTAGGCGTTCGTATATCTTGCCTAAAGCTTTGAGGAGGCTTATAGGCCGATATGCGGTGGGATCGGACGGGTGTTTAGAGGGCTTTAGAATCCCTACGACCTCTGCTTCTTTCCAGATGTTCGGAAAGATTGCGTTGGTCAGAGCTGCGTTGTAGATTAATACCAATAGCTGAATGATGGTAGTAGGCAGGAGCTTAACTACTTTGTATCCATGGTCCCATCGGGACCGGGAGATTTCCTCGGACGGAGGTTTTTAATAATAGACTCTACTTCGGTGCTGTTAACCGGTGGTATGGAATCGCGGAGCGGTTGAGAAGCCTTCCGATCGACCTCGCTGTCGACTAACGCGACGTGAGCGGAGTCGACCGGTAAGGTGCTTGGGGAGCATTGAGTTTTTAGGCTGTCAGCTAGACATTCTGCCTTTTCTTCGTCTAGGAAGGCAGGCGGTTGGTTGGGTCGTACTAAAAGGGGCATTGAACGGGATGTGCCTCCTTTTAGTGATTTTTGAAGTCGCCAGAAGGCGAGGTGAGACGGTTCGATGTTAATGAGACTGTTATCCCACCGATCGTTTCTGAGCTCCTGCAGACGTGTTCGGACCTCACGTTGCAGGGTGCGTAGTGTTGTTCTATTGCTGACGGTAGGATATAAGTCGTGAGCGCGAGTGGCTGCGTTCTTGCGCCTCATTAGGTCTTTAATGTCGTTAGGCAGGACCCAGCGGTGGTCGTCCGCCACTGGGACCTGTCTCGAGGAATCCTCGACGACAGTTTGGATGTGCCTAGTGAGTGCATGAGCCGCAAGGTTCGTGTCACCGACTGAATTGATGGTGGATGGAATCGCATCAAGGTGCGGAGAAGTTTGCTTAAGTTTTTCGGCTAGCTTTTGCCAGTCGACTACTGTTTTTTTGGGTGGTGAGGCTTGGACGGAAGGTCCTAGCCGAAGTAGAACGGGGCGGTGATCAGATGTTAGTTCGGGGATCACCTCTATATCGCGGATGGCGAGATTTATGTTGCTAAGAATGGCTATGTCAAGCACATCCGGCGTGTGTCCCAGTGTATGCGGGAAGTGGGTCGGTATTGTAGGCGCCAGGACGTCGAAGTCGAGGTTTCATGCATCAGTCTTCTTTACTGTGCAATTCAAAACAAAATTAAGCACCGCCCGACCGCGTGGCTGGTTAAATGTAAAAAGCTAACAAAAGCCGGACGGCCCGACACATTTTAATTTCGCCGGACACTCATCCATAAAGCCTTTGTCCTTCTTTATCCTCACGCTTGGCAACGCTATGTACACCAATGAGCAACTGTGAAGGGGCGGCGTACTTAGAGCTTCAACCTTCTATAATAAATAAGAGCAGGCCTGTGCCCAGTACAGGTATATTATAGGTTGATAGCTGTTACCGTTAACTTTTTTAGGACATTTAGACCCGATTTCACCGATTGCTTTGGAAACCTAGTTTAATAAAACCGCGTTTTGCTTAACTGAGTTCAAATGTATCATTTGATCTCGGTTTTCGTCTAACCGATTTCACCGACTCCATTTTGATCGCGTTTTGAAAAACGAAGTTTACATGAAATATCGTCACAATCTAAAACAAAAAGACGATTTATTTCGTATTTTGCGTTATCAAACAGCCTGTTTTTATGCATAGGTTACCTAAGTATGCAAACAATCACTAATACCAATTAAAAATAAATTTTGTGTTTACATAGTTATGCAATTGACAATAACAGCTCTCTAAACGCGTCTAAAGAACTGAACGTCGAAAATTGGGCGTTCAGAATTTGAACCGCGTTTAGCATTGACTGCGTTCCTTTGATGTTGATGAAATGCAAACTGTAGCAATGAACTCAGTTAACGCTTAAACTTCCGTTTTTCTTGAACTGATCGCGATAAGTTTCAACGGTGAAATCCGCCATAAGTTGTCTGTTTCCCATTATAAAGCGATGTAGTCACTCCGTGTAACATCCATCGTTTTAATAGTGCAGGCTTTTTAGATTTACCGAAAAAGGCTGCTTTGTGATTACGCCACCTAATCGATAAGCAGAGAAACTTATAGCAATCTGTTCATGTGACATTGACATGCAATAGTAATTTTTTATGTGATAGGTAGATGGCGCTGTAGCATAAAAGTAGTAAAATAATGCTAAGGGCCCGTAAACTCCCGTAGCCTTAGATTTACTTTTTACGCCCTAAGTTATTTACAGTCTGTGTTCATTTCATTGAATTTATTTTTAATATTATTTATTTCCATTCTGCTTTGTAGACAAAAGTGCTATTTTGTATAAATTGCCTCATAACTTGTGTTGTGATATTACTAGTTTGGTTCGTCTTTTCCATGCTTACGGATGGAGGACACCAAAGATAATCTCTTCAATAGCCGGTATATTAACTTGAGTCTGTTAGATTAATATTTCCACTATAGCTTTTAAACTTAATTTTTTATGAATTCACGAAAATCAGAGGTGTTTATGTTTTTATATATATCGAGGAAAATATAGTATTGACTATACAATTAACCGCGCAAGATAAGAACTTTCTGTGAAACGTAATCATTGCTATTATATTTTGTAGGCGTGAAATAACTGTTACAGAGTTTTGCTACGCGAAATAGTACATAACTAGATGTTTTCGATTTAGTCTTAGTGTAGTCTCTGCCTAACCCAATGGGAAAGAGGCGTGACTGTATACGTATGTATGTTGTTTGCTTTGGGTTCCAATACAAAGAACTCAGAAGGCAGTTGCCCCGAACATGCATTGTTAAACGATGCTTAAGTTTTTGTATAACAAAACATAAATCTACGTTCAGAAAGAAATAACTGATGGGAGCCGAAGTATAGATCAATACACATCACACACTTTCTAAAAATAACGTTATTTCGATAGCTTCAAAGTCGAGATTAGTTTAAAATCTATACTAATATTGTAAAGCCTGAAGAGTTTGCTTGAATTATTAATTGAATAGAAAAATTATTTTAGTGTTGGATAGCCCATTTATTTAGAGTGGTTATAGGCTATATAACATAACGCTACTGACTTTTACATACATACATACATAAGATCACGACTGTATCCCATAAAGGGTAGTCAGAGACTGGGCACTCACTGCATAAACAGATGACTGCTACAATCCACGTTTCACCAAAACAATATAATGCACTTGGTGTGATAGGTGGTGAGCCCATTCGACACCGTGCGCTGTTGGGTGCACAGTGCAGTTTAATTCCTTACTCGCCTTTTACGAGATCCATTTCGACTTTTAGAAGCGATTTATTTTAAATTAACAGCGTGTGGAACCGCGGAGCACAGCTTAGTTATATATAAACTGCATCAGATTTTAGGCTGCGTAGATGGCTATACAAACTAAGTGTCGTTGTAACATTTTAAATTATTAACTAAACACTTCAAACAATCTTCGTGAGTTTCTCTAGATAACTAACAGATCTGCTCTCTTTGATATCGCTAATGTACATTGGCGAGCATAACTTTCCACAAGATAATCTAGCCGTCTGCTTATCGTTCCGTGATAATAAACTGTAAATTTCTATCAATAGTCTATTTCTACTTTGAAACGTTAAAATCCGTAACAATTCGAATTAGGTCAATAAAAACCAGCACTATTGGGTGTTATACTGTTAACCTCATATATATTTTTTTTATTGCATAAAGTGATGAAACGAGCAAAACGTTCACCTGATGGTAAGTGCAACGTCTGCCCATAACAAATGCTGTATCACCCAGAAAATTTCTGTGTGACACTACACTGTGCCCATCACCCCGAGACATAGGTTGATAAGTCTCATATGCCCAGTGATTACGCTAGCTCACAGTGCCCTTCAAACCGAAACACAGTAATGTTCGCACGCTACTAGCTTCACGGCAGAATAACTGGCCCTGGGGTGGTACCTACCTAGACGGACTCCTGCATAGGAATCCTACCACCAGTATTACGGCATATTACGGTATATTACGGGCATATTATAGGAGGGTTATAATAGAATCCAAGCATATACTCATCCGGTAAGGGTCGACGTAGGCGAACGTATCACGATCGGATCGAAGTCGTTTTAGGGGAAGGCTACGTCAAAAGTAACTGCAACCGGCTTGTATGAAAACACTAATGAAAGCACGAAGCTTAAGATGTGTGTCAGGATCATAGCAAAGGGCAAAGATGTGGTCTCTGCCCACCCCTACGGGAAAGAGGTGACTCTATGTATGTATGTTTGTACTCATGTGTTTCCTCTTAGCTTCTAAACTATTTGTTGTACTTTGACGAAAGGTATCTATCATTTTGATACTCTGCGTAACTCGTGCCATATGACGGCATAATAATTTCAATATGGCGTATATTAAATAACACTTTTATGTAATATAAAATAATATTTAATATGTTTAGTATTAAAGAAAAGAAATTTATTTAATACTTAACGAATATAAAACAAAAGAGTTAATTACAAGAAATACCTATGGCCCTACTTTTCTTTTGCTACGTTCCACCACCACCATCCACCATTTCAGCCTACCATTAGTCCACTGCTGAACATAGGCCTCCCCCATAGAGTGCAACAAAAGTTTGTAGCTCTCATTTAGGGGGCATTTTGCCACAATTGTCCATAGTTGCCACGCTTGGCAGGCGGGTTGGCAACCGCAGTTTATTCATTATGATGTTCCAAGAAGATGCTGCTGCCCATCTTCTGCTTTTAATTTTCCCTCTGTAGACTTTTACGACACCCACGGGACGAGATGGGGTGGTAGATTCTCTTAAGCCGCTACCACACGGCCATGTTACGTTGCACTTTGCACGTTACATTGCTACGTTCAATATGGTGAAAATTAAAGAAAAGTTTAATGGAGGTTATAAGATTGCTGTCGGGGAGCGCGTGGCCTAGGGGTCACCCGGCTTCTATGCCGAGGGTCCTGGGCTCGAATTCCAATCGGAACACACATTTGTGCAAAAACACAAATTGTTCATTTTCGGGTCTTGTTGTGTTGTGTTTATGAAATTTATGTCTGTAAATATGCGTGGGGTACGTTTTGTTTTTTATAATTCGGAATGTCATAAGATGGGAGGGCCATTTTAATATCTCGCACCTGGGTTGGTGGTCTTCAAAACTCCTTTAAACTTTCGTTTATTAAGAAGCAACAACACATACCTTTTCACAGTATTTATCAAGTCACGTATGAGATATTAGTGTAAATTGATTATACAAAGTTAGAAAAGAGACGTATTGCCTGGCGGCAAATACATTACAACTTAATCGCCCATAATATTTTTTTTGGATAAAGTGACGAAACGTGCAAAACGTTCACCTGATGGTAAGTGCACCGTCTGCCTATAATAAATGCTGTGTCACCCAGAACATTTCTGTGTGAGGCAACACTGCGTTCGTCACCCTGAGACATCAGTTCTTAAGTCTCATATGCTCAGTGCCCTTAAAACCGAAACACAGTAATGTTTGCATACTACTGCTTCACGGCAGAACAACCGGCCCTGGGCTGTTGGCGTACATAGACGGATCCCTGCATCGAAATCCTACCACCAGTAAATGCTGCATAAATGTGCTATGCATGCTGCTATGTTCCGTATGAGCGAAGACAACCGGAAGCCCAATAACGAGCGGTTAGGTAGGCAGTGCACAGAAGTTGCAAAGCGTCACCTAGACATTTTATCGATATTGGATGTACCTCTGTTATACGTAATTTGATTATTAACCGACTTCGAAAAAGGAGGAGGTTCTCAATTTGTCTGTATATTACTATATGGGTTTTTTTTATGAATGTTCGGACATAACTTCTTTCTTTATGAACCTTTATTGACCACTATATTATCTTAGTCCAGTTCAGATGATGGGATCTATGACAAAATCATAAAACTCTAAAATTCGCATAAGCTTTAAGTCAATTTTTTGAGTAAAGAATTACGTCCAAAACTCTTTGTAAATAATAGTGCAATTTTGCGTTATTTCAAAATGATAGGCCAGGAGTGAAAGTTGTGAGGTTTTTGAGTGTTATAAATACGTCAACGCACGGGGATAGAAATGAAAGTTGATGAAATCAAACTCTCAAAAAGGGAATTTTACAATCTTATTAAAAAAATTAAGTCATATGTCACTGTAACTACATCGATAAATTTTAAGATGCATACCTTTCAGAGTTCAATCATTGGCAAATGAGAGTACCAAAAGAATTACGAGTGATGATGAGGATGATATTCTCCTGGGCAATTCTTGACCACGAAAAGCATTGGAAACACAGAACAGGTTTTGTGTTCTGTCTCTGACCACTAGTCAATGCGGTCATCTTACGAGTATTAGCTTTTTGAAATTTATTTTTACATTAACTGTGCTCCTCGGTATCACCCCCGTAAAATGAGACGAACACATGACTGCATATGGCTCCTCGCTGACCGGAGCATTCACAGTTCGGTCCTTTACGGTAATGGATCTTAGCGTGCAGCACTTTAATTAGTAACCGTAGTACCTTCTTCAATAATCCGGTTGTCTAATGACACAATAATTTTTCAAATCGGATTCGTATTTCCTGAGATTAGCGCGTTCAAACATACAAACTCTACCGCTTTACTATAGTAATAATATTACTACGACTTTTAATAAACTAACAACTAGCATTGCGGTTTCGAAGACATGTGAAGTCCGCCAACCCGCATTGGAGCAGCGTGGCGGATTCGACCTAGCTCCATAACCCTCTCAGAAATGAGAGGAGGCCTGTGCTCAGTAGTGGGACATTTATAGGCTTAAACTTTACTTTACTTTTTACTTTTAGCATTGCGGTTAGCAACTAGGGTATGTCACTTGTAGGCAAGTGTTGATTAATCTCCAGAACAAAAATAATGAGAAATTCAATCAGTCTGAAATCTCTTATCCGCCTGCCAAGTAATTGCGACATATCCTTTCATTTAGGGACTGCAAGATCCATCGGTGAACATGATGATGATGATGATGATAATGAAAAAAAACTGTATACAAAAATGAGAGTTGTTCTATAAACTGGCTGCCATAAAAAGCTGGCGTATATAATTTGCAGTTAAAAAAAATTGCGACGTCATTTAGAGACAAAAATAATAGACGTGGAATTATAAAAATATTTTAAATAATTATAACATAGAACATGTCAGTAGACGTTATTTACTAATTTTTACATATCTGATAATCGTGTTGAAATTAGAATGAATAATGATAATAGTTTATCACAGTTATATATACTGCAATACAAGACTTAAATGTTCAGATTAATATAAAGTTAAAAGGAAACAAATACAAACTATAAATACGTTTCTACGCTCTTTTTCGTTACGCACAGATAACAAATGCGGTGGGTGTTAATTCATAAAGTGGCAAAGTTTTGCCGTTTTAAAACTTTAATTTTTTTAAAATAAACTTTAAATTTACATACTTATAAATGCATAATAAAAATAAAGTGAAAAAAATATTAAACATCAATTATTCGCATACAGCGAAAGAAAAAGTTATAGTGAAAACTAAGAGTTAACAGAAAAAATTTTAAAACTACCAACTACATAAAATAGCTTAATATGTTAATTTTGCAATTTTAAAATATTTACAAGTGATAGGTCAATATTTTTTATACTATTTAGTTAAATTTGTTCAAAACGGCAATGTTTTCGTCTATGAACGAAGTTCACTCATTTTTTTTTCCCCTGGCCCGTGAGCACAGTATCCGATGAAGCTGTAAAAGCCAAAAAAGGCTAACAGCAATTACATCACCGAAATTATATACTCATTTTTTAGGTAGAATTATACCTTAAAAGTATAGTTTTACAGATTAAGTATCAAAATATTAGCTTTAATATAACAAAATAATTTTTAATACACAAAATGGTTATGGGAATTACTTACTCTAACAATAAATAGATTGAAATAAATTAAATAAAACTAATAAATATCTTTAACAATTTGGTATTTAGCTAGCATTATCATAAGGCATGTAACTATTGTAGTCGGCATCATATGCCCTACGATATCCGCCATGATGTCCGTGATCGTGCTCATGATGCTCCTCGTGACTGTGGGAGTGGTGATGAGAGACTTCAGGCTTGGTGATGATTTCGTATGTGGTGGATTTGTGACCACCGTGACCCTTAAGTCCGACAAGAGCAGACAGCAGAAGTGACATTAACGCCGTCATCAACGCTTTTCCCGCCAGTAACGCTAAAGCGCCAAGAGCAGCCGCGGCCAGAGCACCTGTAAAAAAATTTAAATATCTGGTAATTTGTAAATTTATAACAAATAGATAGAGATAGAGAGAAGTGATTTTTTATAGACTGGACAAAATAAACATATTTCTTTTATGGAATGACTCATTGGTTTCAATAGCTCCCAGTACCCGATACTTCACCTGATTGTAAGTTCGACTAATATTATAAGCAGACATTGAATTTTTCAATGACAATGCCAGTGCTGTGTCCCCCAGAACATTTGTTTATGACCACCCTGAGAAATCAGTTCTTCAGTCTCATCTGCACGGCAATTATGCTTTTACCTTTCAGTGCCCTTCAAACTGAAACACAGTCATGATTGCAAACTACTGCTTGACTGCACAATAACTAGCATTGCAGTGGCCCCGGAATCCGCCTAGGTGGGTACCTAGGCGGATTCCTGCCTAAAGATACCGTACCGATAAACCGATTCGTTTATATTTACTGGTGGTGGGATTCCTATGCAGGAATCCGTCTAGGTAGGTACCACCCCAGGGCCAGTTATTCTGCCGTGAAGCAGTAGTGTGCAAACATTACTGTGTTTCGGTTTGAAGGGCACTGTGAGCTAGCGTAATCTACTGGGCATATGAGACTTAAGAACCTATGTCTCAGGGTGATGGGCACAGTGTGGTGTGCACAGAGAAATTTTCTGGGTGACACAGCATTTGTTATGGGTAGACGTTGCACTTACCATCGTGCACTTACCACGTGATCGTTTTGCTCGTTTCTTCACTCTATAGCAATAAAAATATATATATATGCTTTATTCAAGTACCAGTGTTTAAAATTATTAGTTTGTAATGATTTGTTCACCTATAATGACATATATATGTATAAAAACCCTAGATTGTTTATTTTTATTAAAAATAAATACACAGAACCAAATTACTTTTACCGATTTTTACATATTTTTATTAAGACAACTATTTATCCATTCACATGTTTAAAGCTTAAAAAAAATACAAATATTTTTACTACGCTTTGATAAAGTAGAAATATCTAAAATTTCGAACAATCAAAGTAGTGTAGGACCATTTCTTAAAGAAGGTATGAAATGTATTTGAAGTTAACTAAACGCTATCACAGCGAACACTTTCGGCAATGCTCCGTACGACATCTTCTTCATCTGGGATGGATGAATAAAGTAAAGTCATAGAGACCATTGGCTATTAGAGTAATTGCTAGGTCGTTTTCTATAGAAATTAATTGCATAAAATTGACACAACGGATTTGGATCAGGAGGTTCCTGAACATACTCACCCTTCATCATCAATGCTGCTGCCAGTAGGGCACCGCCACCGCCTCCCTTACCGCCGCCGAATCCTCCTCCGCCGCCACCGCCACCACTCTTCCTCCCAACAGACTCTTTATCCCCCTTCGCCATCTCCAAAGCCTCCTTTGACGTCTTTGGATCCAATAGCTTATATTTCAACGAGTGACCATCTAAATAATCCTGCAACCGATACACTAGAAACCTGTTAAGTTTCTCCTCCGGTTTTCCGGGGAACTGGCGGGATAGCTCCGCTGCCATTTCCTCAGGGCTTGGAGAGCTTGATGTGTAGTTCTCCTTGACGATGCTTAACCCGGGAAGGAGGGTTAGCTCATCGCGAGAGCTCAAATCTTCCAAGAAGGAGAGCACGTGTATCTTTAGACATTTCGCGCTTAAACTGTTGTTGCATTCCTTGTGTAAGGTCCTTGAGGTTCTCTCTGTAGTGTTCGCGACTTTGTCCTGAACGTTGTTCAAACGAGATCCATCGATGGAACCTTTAGAATGATAAACACTGCACACTAGTACAACTGCTAAAGCGGTAAGGGCACTATTGAACATTTTGGCACAATATCACTTCACTTCAGTAATGTAAGTTATTAAGTATTTAATGATAAGTTAGATGCATTTCGATCGAAGATTGCAATGGACTGATACAATTGTTACGGACAGAATTTATTTTATACCTCAACTTAAGCGTAAAAAGCGAGCAATAGCCGATGGGATTGTTAAAAAGAGCAAAATACGAACGAAGTATTGTTCGCATAGCGAGGTGACCGTCGTATCGCAAATAAAGCATTAAAATTGGATAATGAAAAAGTCGAATTTCTCTTAAGTAATTGCAATGAAAGTGTTACTAAAATTCATTTCAATTAAATTAATTGTTAAATAACTTTATCAATTCTCATCTTTTACTTAACGAAATCCCAAATGATAATTATCATCGGTTTATATTTTATGTCGTGGTGGCTCAGAGGCTAGACGCTCGCTTTAAATTTCATAATACGCGAGTAACCTGGGTTCGATTCCCGGTGCTGTTACCACTAAAATTTTTAATTGTAATTTTAAGTGCTGATTTACCACGCGCTCGGCCGTGAAGGACGAGACATCGTGAGGAAACCTGCATGTCTGAGAAATAAAAAATATTTCGAAGACATGAGAAGTCCGCTAACCCGCGTTGGAGCAGCGTGGCGGATTCTTCCTAGCTCCAAAACCCTCTCAGAAATGAGAGGAGGCCTGTGCGCATCAGTGGGACATTTATAGGCTGAAACTTTACTTTTTTATATTCTTTGTGACGCTTAATACGCTTACGCTACTCGTAGTTCGTAATAATTTCAGCAAATACCACCTTGATGGTTGACATTCCACCATTGTGCGCTTGTCTAGGAATTTTCTGCTACGCATTGACTACTTTGTTTAATTTATTGCCACCAGCGGTTTTTGCAGACCTATATGACTTAGGGATCTTCAAGAAAGAGTCTAATCCTTTCTCAAAAATCGGTAACCCTACCCGTAATTCCTCTGGTATGGTGAATGTTCAGTGGGGGCGGTGATCACTTACCACCAAGGGAGCCGCTTGCTCGTTTGCCCTCTCCTCTACAAAAATGACATATTTTTAGTAAGTCGGCGCTGATGGCGCAGTAGTTGAGCGCACGGGGCAAATTACACACGATACACCCGTGTTCCAGGGCGGTTCTCACCGCCTAGAGTTACCGACACACAAGTCGACATTCCGAATGGAGGCCCGCAGCCTCCCTCGGTTAGACGAGTTAAAATCATTTGAGATATTCGAAATCGCGCAAGCACGCAGCGAACGCGACACAGTCCGAATTTCGAGGTTTTTGTAGGAGTTTATTTAAGTATTTACTCGTATGTTTGTGTCAAACCAAACCTGGCACGCGGGCCCCTGGCTCGAGAGCACAGTATCCGATGAAGCTGTAAAAGCCAAAAAGGCTAACAGCAATTACATCACCGAAATTATATACGGGGCAAATATTCGTTTGGCCTACAGATAGTATTACTGGGTCTAGTGTTTAAGCAATTTATGTGTGTGTTTGTGGGGATTTTATGTCTGTAACAAGCAACCACGGTAAAGCAGAAATCCTAGTGAGGGGAAACATTTCTTAAATAATTGAAAAAATACAAAAATCACTAGGCTACTTACGATAATGAAGCAGTTTACTGTTGGATGCTTGCTCCTAAGTATTCTAGGAGTAAGTAAGTATCTTAGGAGCGATCACCCAACAGTAAACCCAGTAAGTCTCACACTAGGATTTCACCTGAATCGTGGGTGCGTTTTATAGACAATTCTAAATACACAGCTATACTCAAAATAACGGTTTGTAGGCCATACAAATATTGTCCCGGAATCTAACTCTTGACCCATTATACAGAAGTCAATCGCTTAGTCACTGCGCAATCCGTACCCTTACCATACTGACATCAAAGTACTTTTGTATACAAAAAAATATCATATCTTTGTTAATGTGTATAATAAACAGCCGACCACATTACTGCGTCGTACGACATGGTGACCTCGCTGACCGGAACATTCACAGTTCGGCCCCTTGTCGGTAATGTTCAGTTCGCTGCGTGGCTTTAACATGTAGTTTAATATACTTCCTTAGCAAACGTGCTATGTAATGCAAAAACATTTTTTAAAATTGGTTTAGTAATTACTGAGATTATTGCGATCAAACATACACAGCTTTATTGTAGTTGTAAAATAGAGATGTAGAGTAATAATTAAAAATATTTTATTATTGGCGCGGAACCCAAAATGATCGAACGATATAACTTTCTCTGTTCGATTGTCGTAGAAAAATAAAATGCAGTGGCGCTGAAATTGTTGTGGTCGGGCAGAGAAAGAAAGTTAGCTTTTTTATTTTATCTGTGGTCTTTTTAAATTATACTAAAAAAAGATAATGACTGTATACTAGCCAATGCCCGGCATGCGTAGCAATGCGTCTTTATTTTTTTATAATTTGTTTTAAGTAGATGCATATGTATGTATGTATAGAGCCGTGGTAGCTCAGGGGCTAGGCGCTCGCTTTAAATTTCATAGTACGCGAGTGACCTGGGTTCGATTCCCGGTGCCGGCACCACTAAAATTGTTAATTGCAATTTTAAGTGCTGATTTATCACGTGCTCGGCGGTGAAGGAAGAACATCGTGAGGAAACCTGCATGTCTGAGGAATAAAAAATATTTCGAAGACATGTGAAGTCCGCCAACTCGCATTGGAGCAGCGTGGCGGATTCTTCCTAGCTCCAAAACCCTCTCAGAAATGAGAGGAGGCCTGTGCTCAGTAGTGGGACATTTAAAGGCTGAAACTTTACTTTACTTTTAGATGCATATGTACCTACAAAGCAGATACATTTACACGTAAACGTAAATAAAAAATAATGATTTTAGACATCTGTACAAAGTTTCAGTGCGATCGGATGAACGATGGACAAAAGCATAGAAGACCCAACAATTATCCGATATGACTCGCGCGCCACCTACTGTAAAGTGGCTGTACTAATTCAGACAACTACTCACCAAAGTTTCATCGTAATTGGAAGAATGGTATGGGAACTGAAATTGGATAAACAAAGAACATACATTCATACATACAGTCATGCCTTCTTTCCATACAATGGGTAGGTAGAGGTCACTCACGCAGCACTTCTCGCCCTCGCGGGAAACGAGACGTGACGGGTCCGCAAAGAAACATTAACTTATATAAAAGTATTTAATAATGTGTGATTTGTCAGTCGATGTCTCGGTCCTAACGGATGTAACAAAGTTATAGTAACCAGGATACTGAATTAGTCCTAGTTTTGTCGTGATAACTCGCATACTGTTTTAGTGTAGCAGGACTTCTATGAAGGGATCCTTTAAATAAGTATCATGACTGCCACTTATTCTGCCGCCAAGCAGTAAGCAACAACCCGTAAATGTCCCATTGCTGAGCACAGACCTCCTTTCATTTTGAGTGGGCTTTAGAGAATCCGCCATGCAGCTCCAGTCCGGATTGGCGGACTTCTCAATTTCCAATTTGCTCGTGGGAACGCAATGGGGCGTAAGTACTTTGTGACTCGTACCAAAATGGCTGCGACGTGGTTCGCCACGCGTCAAGTCACGTTCGCCGCAGGGGGAATAGTGGGATACGTATGTGGTCTATGCCTAACACTTATATGTGAAAAAGGCGTGACTATGTATGTATGTTTCGAAATTACTGGGCAGATAAGACTTCACCTGCCAATAACAGATTGCAGTGTCAGCCCTTACTTTGAATTAAATCCTGAGCGGCATCTGCACTGCCCTTGTCACCCCACGTCATCAGTTAAAGGATTCTCTTAATTTACGATACTGGGGTAGGGCACATTAGAAAATTTATCAACTCTCGCGTTTCGGGTGCGTCCTGGTGTTGAAACAAAAACGGCTACATAGGGAATGGGTTCCGTATTATTTTGTGCAAAATTATAGCACCCTAATGGTCTATACGGGAGGACCATGTTCAGCAGTGAACTTGAAAGAGCTGAATTAATCAAGTATTTAAATGAAGAAAGCATTAATGAATATTTTTTTATATCTAAAACTCTTTAAATAAGCTTTAAAATAATATGAAATCAAAAAAAATTGTTCATTTTAATAATTTATTATATTGGTGTAGACAGTATCAGACATATACAATGTATAAATATCCAATTATTCAACGAAACAACCCATCATAAATAGTATATAAATTATAAGAAGTGTATAATAGGAACTTACATTATTTTATGAAATATAAATATCGTTGTTAATAATTCATAAATAAACTTGAAAATATTTTAAGGTTCATAACAATAAACAGATAAAAAATGCAATAAAGGTAATCACCAATTAAAATAGCTGTGCCGAATACATACTCGTATATAAATAGGGTTATAATAATTCTTAAATAAATCAATCAATAACAAAAAACGGTATTTCTCATGATAACAGAAGTAAAACTTAAGCTAAGAAATAAATAATTTATATAAATTAATAACATCACGTTTTGTACTTAATTAACTGTTATAAAAATGCAATAACTGTTCGTATTCGTACCCATTACATTGTAATAAATACGACATTTTGTAATATTACTAAAATAAGTTAAGTAGTTAACAATTGTAAAAACATCACTGTAATTACATTAAATAAATAAATAGGTCACTGAACATTTACAGCTTTTAAAAGAATATGCTTATATTTCTTATATTTTAAATATAACGTATAAAAAAATCTCAGTTAAAGCTTCAGTTTGTAGCAAGGCTTAACGTCTCCTAACCTTCAGGTTCCTTCCATACCCCGAGTGTCCATAACCTCCTACGTCTTCATGGGCGGTCGAATGGGAATGAGAGTGACTGTAGACAGGTTTGGAGACGATTTCATACGTTGTGGACTTCTGACCCCCTGATAGAGATTTAAGGCCGATGATAGCGGATAGAAGAAGTGACATCATGGCAGTCATCAGAGCTTTACCGGCTAACATCGCGAGTCCTCCAAGACCGATGGAGAGGAGAGTTCCTGTTAATAGAGAAAGGAAAGTCAGTATAGTCAAACTAATTCAAGTATTCATTATCATTTCATAAATCTGTCATTAAGTTCACCCATTGTATATTTTTGGGGTAACAATAAAGTTTAAATAAATAAATAAAATCTTCCATTGCTATGCATAGCTCTCAATTAAGTTGATAGGATTCGCTACTCCTGATTAGCGATTTAGCTGTCGTTATTCCGTCATCTGAGACGAGGTTTTTCTGGCTTTTCCCGTAATCAATGCATATGACATCCATGGGGACTTTTAGCGCCAACTCAAAAAGTGGCAGTACTGTCGTTTTTAATGAATTTTTTAAATTTGAGTTGTTTCCCGATTTTTTGAGTTTTGACGTTTAATTTTGATTCAAAGTCAAGTCAATTTAGGTTAAATAGATGTTAAAGCGTGTCAGTCCATTTAGCTACTGTGTTAACCAAAAGCCGTCGGCTAGGTTTGGACTACTGAGCAATCGGTGTTGGTTCGGCTGCGGGTTCGATTTCCGCACGGGATAAGGAATTGGTATTTACATTTAACCCATGATAAAGGAAAAAAAATAATTGCAGAAAAAATCACTGCAGTAATTACAAAAATACTGCTTGCTTGCTGCAAAGCTTGCTCAATAGGCTACGGCGGTATCCTTAGTTAAAGCCAGCTATTTTAAAGCTTCTTTCATCAAAAATTGATAAAAACTTACGCCGGCTCGCTTAGTTAGACATTGTTTTGTTTCAAATATTTATAACTTAATTTTAAATTAATAATAATTTCATTATTGAGTTAACTGCAATAAAGTGTATTTACAAAGCTACCAGTAAATTCTTTACTGTGTAGTGGCAAATGTTTAAGTAAGAAAAGGTTTAAGGTTAAGTTTTTTTGGATAAAGGGACGAGACGAGTAAAACGTTCACCTGATTGATGGTAAGTGCAGTGTCTGCCCATAACATATGCTGCGTCACCTAGAACATTTCTGTGTAGCACCACATTGCGCCCGTCATTCTGAGATATCAGTTCTTAGATCACATATGCAAAGTGATTACACTAGCTTTTAGTGCCCCTCAGACCGAAACACAATAATGCGAACTACTGCTTCACGGTAGAATAACCGGCCCTGCGATGGTAACTACCTAGATGGAGCCTCGATAGGTGGTCGGCACGATGTTGATATTCCCGAAACTAAATAATGTTTTACAAAGATCTTTTGATAGCGTCTGCGGATATAGGGTCAACCAGCACCTGGCTCCACATAGAACAATTCTTTCTGTTCTCCACAGCAATACGTGGAAAACGGTATGGATTGAGCATAATCTTACACAATTACTTTACCGCTTAGTAAGCATCATTATCGTCATCATCATTTCAGCCTGTCACTAGTCCACTGCTAAATATAGGTATCGCTTGGTAATAATCGCATACAATTGTTTGTTTTTCCTTATAAAATAAAAAATGCTACCCCATCTCCACCGGTGTCGACATGGGCAAATGGATTGGGCCACGAAAACATTTCGTGGCTTCCAACTGACGGCAACTAAAATGCTCCGCCTAATGTCTGGTACTGTCGATCCGCCTGCTAAACGTGGCAATTGTGGCATGTAATGGCATTTATGTAGTAGAAAAAGATAATCGATCAATAGTGCATCAATAATTTGTTTCCGTAGACCTTAACACTCTAAGTAATTCGAGTCAGAAAGTAACAAATCGTTTAAGTTAATAATTTGGATAATAAATAGTCCAAAAGACTAGAAAGCACAAGTGTGTGTAGGAAGCCACGTCACATATACAAATAAATAAAATTGGAGTGTCTTTTTTTCTTAATTTCATATGGTAATTTTCAGGACACCAAAACTGAAAGACGCGTTTTTAAATAATTTGTCTGTCTGTCTGTTTGGTCGGGCCAATCTCCGAAACGGCTGAATCGTTTTTGACGGGACTTTCATTGGCAATGTTGCAAATTAGTAATGATAAGGATACAGGGTTCCTGCGTAAAATCTGAAAAACTGTAGAAAGTAGGAGTTATGGGGACGGACGCGTTCCACGCAGCTTTGACTTGCATTTTGGTAGTTATAATTTTTGTTCATAGCAGTTTAAATGTATCTCTTAATATCTTAATAAGTGGTTAAGAAACTTTATAGTTCTCCCTTATCTATAATAATGTTGGAGAGAACGTACAAATAGTTTGAATGCGCTAATCTCAGGAAGTAAATATCTGATTTGAAAAGTTATTTTTGCGTTAGATAATCCGTTGGATTAAGGAAAGTAACTTTAAGGTTCATGCTGTAAGTTAAATGTGACGCACGCTAGGAACAGAACGTTACCGAAAAGAACAGAACGTTACCGAAACGAGCCGAACTGTGAAGTCTCAGGTCATAAGGTACCATGTCCTACGGCGCAATCACGGACGGCTTATTTTACTCGGGTGAAACCGCGGGGGATAGCTAGTGTTATTAAACAAACTATGTCTTGATGGAACAGCACTCCAGCCCGCAGTTTGCCTCGCCTTTTCTCCTTAATAGCCTCCCGCAATCTTCTTATTTGTTCTGCATAGTAGGAGCCTGTAATAGTGGCCCCCTTTTCCAAGTAGTCCACCATGATTATTCCTTCAGCGTCCCAAAAAACAGACGCCATAACCTTCCCTGCTGAGCTTGACACTTTGAATTTCTTCGGCGTCGGTTCATCGGATCGTTTCCATGTCATCGATTGTTGTTTTGTTTCAGGATCAAAATGGTGGATCCAGGTCTCGTCCATGGTCACAAAACGTGACAAAAAATTATCCTTGTCTGCCTGGAACTTTTCGAGATTTGCTCTTGACATGTCGACTCGTTTCTTCTTTTGCTCGTCGTTTAACATTTTCGGTACCCAACGCGCGGAGACCTTTCTCATATGCAATTCGTTCGCAAGGATTCTTTGAATGCTGCCATATGAGATCCCTGTGACCTCAGCTACATGCCTGATAGTCACTGCGCTTGCCGGTACGAGGTTGCCATTCGAGAACCTTTCTTCCCAGCGATTAGTATGTTAAAAGAAAATAGATTATTACTTATTACGTATTTTTCTAAGTTGCCTCATGCCTTATGAGGCCAAATGAGGTATGCCTCATCGTATGAAAGTTTTTAGCTTAGTTGTTTACTTTTACTTTTCTTTTAAATTACAATTGCAAGATCTATATAAATTAGTAAATATTATTTTATTAAAAACCCAGCTCCAGCCTTGCTTTTTCGAATTTGAGAGATTCATGAATTTGTCATGGAATTTTGTCATCATCAGAACTTTACCAAATTTGTATGGGACCAGCCTCGAGTATAACCAATTCAACTAAGAAATTAATAATTGGAATCGGATCACAATTGGCGAAGATATCGCGTAACATATACACAATAAAACAATTAATATTATTTCAAACCACCTTCTTTTTTAAGTCGGTCGAATTGATAAAAAATTTATTGGTACGTAAAATGATTATTGTATGACGAATTACTGTCAGCTTAATCGTCTTCATTGGTAACGATGGCAGGAATGATACTAAGCAAAATGATGCCACAGTATAAGTTATTGTGTGTTTGAAATGTCCCGGACGAAAAGTAGCTTAAAAAATTATGAGTGTCTAGCTTAGCATACTCAGAATATTGTTCGCCCAGACACACCCGATACCGACATAAACGACTTGATAGATAGAAAAACCGCACAATTTGATGCATACACTGATAATATCGTTGTCGCCACATTATCGAGACAAAAGCGGCCATTTAGAATTTGCACGTAAATAGTTCCAATACATAATAAAGGTATTTAAATCTGTATAAATGTCACGGCATATCTATGCTTCTGGTCCAAACTAAGATTGACAAAGATGTAAAAGAATCTAAAATAGTCGAAAACAAGTGCATCTATTTAAAAAAAATCTGAACTCAAAAAAGTTCGGCGCAAATTCTAAATTGACTATGAACCGAACGATCATAAGTTCAGAGTGACAAATTGGAACTGAGAACACCAGGGACAGAGTCATCGACAGGTTCAGAAAGATACAAAGTTCTGAAATGAGTAGATAGACTTCAAGAAAATAATTACATGTACTTGAGTCACTTATGACGAGTTATGACAGACATGCTAAAGAAGAAGTAGACTGCATCGAAGAGTTAGGATGGGCTAATACACAAAAAAAAAGGAAATGCTACAATGACTTGTGATATATAATGAAACAAAATTACGAACCCTTCACATAGAAAGAGATGTGTGTGACTCATACCAAAGGAAAAACTGTAATTCATATTTGGGTAATAAGCTTTGTCGCTGTTCTTCAATTATATTATTTTTATTTACAGAAAATTACTTTACAAATTAGCTAACTTTTAAACTACTTAAAACATCGGAGCTAAGATTTCGTAAAGCTGTTAAAGTAAGACAACTAATAGATTACAAAATTACCACGTTATTTACCAACTAATAGTTACCAACTAATAGATACAAAATTTACACGTTATTAAGCTTAATTATATCGGATAAACATGAGACTACTGGTATGATTAGTTTTTCTTTCTGTCACACATTAGCAAAATGCACCGTGTGGTGGTGGCTTCATCTCATACCGAGGGTGTCGTAAAAGCCGACAAGGGGAAAAATAAAACCTGGAGTTGGGCAGCAGCGTCTTCCAGGAAGATCAGAATAAATAAACTGCAGTTGCCAACTCGTCTGCCACGCGTGGCAAATATGGCAACATTCCCCCTAAATGAAAACTACAAACTTTCATGGAAATCTATTGGGTAGGCCTATGTTCAGCAGTGAACTAGTGATAGGCTGAAATCATGATGATGACGCTGATTAGCAGAATAATAAAACACGTATGCCTGGCATCATTGATATTTCGTTCAATGTGATTATAAAAGCTAATGGCAGATCGCTTTACGGTAAAATTACTTCTGTTTTATTGTCAATGGACTCGTATTGGCAATAAGTAACATCGGGTGGTATTTTTCTCTATCATTTTAATGCTCTGATTCATACACTTATTACTATTGTTAGTTTTTCTATGATATGGGATTCATTTAGGCAATATTGTTTGCACACAGCAACTTTTTTTACTTTTTTCTTATATTCTAACATACTGGTAGTAGGATTCATATGCAGGAATCCCTCTAGACGGGTACCATCGCAGGGCATAATATCTAGATATTATGCCGTGAAGAAGTACTATGCAAACGTTACTGTGTGTGAGTCTAAAGGATACCGATAATTAGTGAAAGAACTGAGCGTATGAGACTTAAGAACTGATATCTCAAGGAAACGGGTGATGCTGTTATGAGCAGAAGTTGGACTTAACATCAAGGGAACGTTTTGCTCGTCTCGTCAGTTTCTCCTATAAAGAAACCTCCACGTGCGACAATGCGTGCATGGTGTTTGGAATTCGTGTAAACTCCAACTTTAGAAATATGTGTAATGACAGTTGTAGAATGTCAGTTATATACGAGTAGTTATTATCTATATGCGGATGCGAATCATATTTTATATTTTATTTATTTGTACAGAGGAGACTGAATAGAAAAAATAATTGCAAAGACAATTTATAGACGAATTACATGTAGTTTCTTCGCTGATTACGACACGTAATACTTATTGTTTTATAATATTAATTACTATACTATGTTTCTTGGACGATGTAATATTGAATGTAGAATTTTGACTTCTCAAATCGTACGTTTTAGAATTTTTAACCAATTGCTTAAATCTCAAGAGAAGTTCCAGTTTGCTTGACCCGTGTGTCTTCTCTACGGCTACCGAGTTTCATACGGTGACAGATTGTTGTCAACAATTGCTACTAATTGTAAACCTCAGAGCGACAACGGTTCTTCATCGTGATTCTTGATTTAGAATATATAGGCACAGGATATAAATGCTTGTCTGTACTGACAAAACAATTACATTATGGAATTATTTATATGTAGTGTATATTGGACTTTATACCTGTTTTCTTAAGCTTCCTGAAGCTTATTATCATAACTCGTATCATTATTTCAGCCTATCACACATAGTCCACTGCTGAACATAGGCCTTCCCATAGATTACCACAAAAATTTGAAGCACTAATTTGAGGGGATTTGCCATAGTTGCCGCGCTTGGTAGACGGGTCGGCAACCGCGGTAAATTTAATTAGATGTTCCAGGATGCTGCTGCCCATCTCCTGGTTTTCATTTTCCCTCTGTCGACTTTTACGACACCCACGGTTTGTGATGGGGTGGTATATTCTCTTAAACCGCCACTACACGGTAGGGCTTAAGCTATTAAGATAACATAAATATAAATGCTAGAAGATCGTCGGCTTTGCCTAATTCGTGATGGCTTGAAAGCATATACACTGATAAAATGGTACAGGGCTTACTGTTAGTAGGATTTCTGTGCAGGAATCAGTCTAGGTAGGTACCACCCCAGGGCCGTGAATTCTATTGTGAAGCAGTAGTGTGCAAACATTACTGGCACTACACTGGTGGCTTTATAACGTCTTTTGAGCAATTGATAGCTTCGGACTGTATTCGGAAGTTGTCGCCGTGATCAAAAATCGGCCAGGAGGACATCATCATTCATTTACGCAATTTAAAATGAACTTTTTTTGAAACACTTCAAAAGGAGGAAGTTGGCAGTTCAACTGAATATTTTTTTGTGTGTACGTTACGCGAAATCTTCGCCAATTGTGAATCGATTTAATTGATTCTTTTTTTAGTTGAATTGGTTACACTCGAGGTTGGTCTCATACAAATTTGGTCATGTTCAAATGATCTTGGGATCCATGACAAAATCATGAAACTTTTAAATTCCCATAATCATGTTTCGACCTGCTGCGTTAAAGTAGATTTTTTGATTAAATAATTCTAGTATTGTTTTAAACTTTGCAATATTTTCGTACTGATATTAAAATGAAATTTACTCCAATATGTCCATGTTGATAAAATAATGTTGTCTTTATTTTAAGTGATGTCTGCGACTTCGTCCGCGCGGATATAGGTTTTTGAAATACCCTGTTAGACTATTTGATTCTCCGGGGTAAATAACATATGTACGTCTTCAGGATGCAAAGTATCTCTGTGCCATTTAGTCGAGATCGACTGAGCGGTTGACCCGTGGAAAGGTAACAAACAGACAAAGGGATAGAGAACTTTCGCATTGTGTTAATTTAATACTGCGTTGTCAGGATTTTCTTCCACTTTGTTTGTTGAGAGATAAGTCTCCTATAATTTCAGAGAGGATTTTGAGGTCAGGAAGGACGGGCTAAACTGCTGCTAGGACTTCACATTACCTCATAATATTTTTTATAACAATATATTTTTTTTCACCGTCGAGAACATGTCTAATCACCATTAAAAATTGCAGAGGCGAAAATCACTTGATTAAATTTACAACAATTAAATTTAAGAGGCCTGGCATCAGAGTTTTGAAGAAGTAGAAAAAAGCTCTTCATATTGAAGCTTCCGAATTTAAGGTAGGCGATGTAGTACCAGAATCATCACACCTTATTTTATATGGAATAAAGTAACGAGACGAGCAAAGTTCACATGATGCCGGTGCAATATCCCATAACAGTTGTGCCCAAACAATTGAATATTTTCTTATGGCATCACACTACGCTCATCACACTGAGACATTAGTTTTTTTTCTCAAGAAAGTCTCATATGCACAGTAATTACACTGGTCAGGCGTCTGGACAGTGTCCCTCAGGTCAAAACACAGTAATGCTTGCACACCACTATTTGATGGCTAATAAAACACATATCTAGACGGATGCGCAGTGATCCTACCACCAATGAATACTTCGTATAGTCAATTTTTACGACACCCAAGGGATGAGACCAGGTGCAAAATTCTCCAAGCCCTAATCACTTGGACTATAAAGAGTTATCACACATTTTATAACAAATCCTAAAGAATTTTGAAGTAACGGACATGGCCTGGACACGGACATGGTCAATATCTGGAATATTAGGACACAGGATAGAAATAATTAGTTAATCTCTGGCTACTTTCATTTATCCGTCAATTTCATGATTCTAGGTACTGGTTCCCCAATCCGCATGTCAGGCATGACGATTAAGTCAAACCATTCTAAAATGGGATTAGAGGCTGATGTTGATGATGGAAATGTGTTCTATTTAAATGAATGAATTAAAATATTTGATATAAAAATATGGAACATTTTAAGCAGATTATAAATCTGAGTACAGGCGTCCCCTCATTTCTGCGAGGATTTTTAGAGTCAGGACGAGTCAACCACGCTGCTCCAATGCGGGTTGGCGGACATCGCATGTCCTTAAAATATTTTTTATTTATTAGATATACCGGTTTCCTTACGATATTTTCCTTCACCACCGGGCACTTGGTCAAACAACCCAATAATTAACAATTTTAGTGGTTATTATGACTCGCTTATTATGACATTTAAAATGAATGCCTAGCCTCCGAGCCACCACGGCGCAGATTATTAACAGACGTAAAATAAATAAAGTAGTTTTTTAGTACATCCGTTGGAGCAGATTGAGGAAGTATTTTTACTTTTTTTTTAACCTGTGGTAATTCTGAAAATTTCGTAGTACGCAAGTGACCTGGAGTCGATGCCCGGTGCCACAGATAGAGAGAGAAATACCACTTATATTCTTAATTGTTATTTTACGTGCTTATTAGCCACATGCTGTGAATGGAACATCATAAGTAAACCTGCATGTCTTAGCAATAATAAAAATAACAAATATTTCAACGTAATAACGGAATGTTAAGAGCGCTCACTCGCACTGAAGCCGCATGGACTCTTCCCGGTTTTAAGATCCTGTTTTATAATATGTATTAAACACGTATGTAAAGTATTTTTATACTTCAGCACTGAATTGAAAGAAAATTGCCTCACTCCTGGGAAAAACCAGAAGAAACTTGGCGAGGCTTTAAAAATATACATAAGATTATTAAAATTTATATACGTTATAGAAATAGCTTGGCAGCGATCTCTATATTCCTCAGTGATTTTCGTTCATGTATTGCTCAATATTATTAAAACAATTATTTTTCTTTGTTAAATAACATTTTTAAACCTGTTAATAGAACAACTTTGAATGCTTTATAGGATTTCGCTCAAACATGCATATACCTTGAATGAGTTAATGGCACTATGAAGTCGAGTACAGGTATAAACAAAGATTATATGAAGAAAAGTTTTGCCGATCTACTTACCTTTCATCATCAACGCGGCTGCAAGAAGTCCACCTAGACCGCCTTTCTTGCCTCCTCCAAGTCCTCCTTTAGCCCTTGCGTCGCCCATCAAAGCCCTAGCTTCTTGACTTGTACTATCATCTAAAAGCCTCAACTTCACTGAATGCGTATCTAAATAATTCCCCAGTCTATACAGAAGGTATTTGTCCAGTCGCTCATCAGGTCTCGATGGTAAAGCTCTCGCTAACTCCGCCGCGAACTCTTCAGCTTTACTTGCGTTTTCTTTTATCTCTTCCTTGACCACACTCACTCCGGGTAACAGTTGCACTTCCTCCTTAGAACTTAATTTTTCTAGTAACGATATAGCTTCGATTTTTAAACATGTCGAACTAAATATACCGCCCGAACAATCCTTGCCCATTACTCTGGCCGCGGAATCCATAGTAGGCTCAATCGAATTCTGAAGTCCATCCCGTACTTCGGGATTAGGTAACGCAAACGTATACGTAAAGAAGCCCAGTAAACAAAAACAAAGTGAGCTATACATTTTTGTTAGTCACACGCGTCTGTATGGAAACGAAGACGGTTACAATTTGATAAGGCGAGCGAATCGGTCGGCTTTTATATGTCTAATATAGTTGGATGATTAGTACTGTGTACTCCGGCTCCATTATATTTTCATACAAGGCTGATTGCAAAAAGTTGCGGCGTATATGCTAAACTATCCTTTCTAATCATGGAATAAAGAAGTGTTTTCGCTTATGGTCGTTGTGGTTTAGTTTTATTATCGTACGCAGTCAGTGGAGTAGAGGGAACAGATATCTAATAATTTCATACTAAATTAAAAAAAGTAGATTTAATATTTACATTGTTACCATATTTTTTCTAAGAACTATATAATTTAAAAAAAAAGTTTAAGCAGTTTTATTTCACAAATCGATGAGGACAATGCATTGAGTAGGATATTTAAATTGGGTATAGTTTATATTTTATTCGAATTTACTAGAAGCTTTACTTGATGGTAATAAAAATAACAGAAGGCGTTTTTATTCCACGAACTGTTGTAGAAAAATAAATTTTAAGCTCTCGGCCTTAAAGTGATTTTTGTTAAACGAACCAACAGTTGATCGGTTGAATGCAGTTGTAATAAATCAAACAAAACTTATTTATTGAGTGAATAGACCTTTATGTAATTGAAAAAAGATGCCTTTCAATGTGTTTTATTTAATACTAGCAAATACCCGACATGATGGCTTACTGTTAGCTCTTTATTATTTTACCTCCTCTTAACCTCTTTATTATTTTTTGTAACTTTACATCATTACATTAACATATACACAAAACAGACACATTAACATGTCCAAATAAACAAAAGACAATGATTTTTGTCATTCATTTCGCGCAAGTGCCAACTGTTGTTGCGGAAGTGGGACGGGCTCAGTGTGGTGCCACACAGAAAAGTACTGCGTGACACAGCATTTGCTATGAGCAGACGTTGCACATACCATCAGGTGAACGTTTTGCTCGTCTCGTCACTTTTCTCCAAAGAAAAAGAGACCTGTGTCGTTCATCATCATCATAATTTCAGCCTACCATAGTCCACTGTTGAACATAGGACCTTCCCCTTAGATTGTCACAAAGCACGGTCCTGAGCCACCTGCATCCATCGACTTCCTGCAAAACCGTGTAGGTCGTCGCTCCATCTAGTGGGGGTCGCCCTACACTGCGTTTGATGGTACGAGGTTGCCACTCGAGAACCTTTCTTCCCCAACGTTTATCGGTTCACTGAGCTATATGGCCGGCCCATTGCCACGTCAGCTTGCTAATCCTTAGGGCTATGTCGGTTACTCTAGTTCTGCTGCGGATAACATCGTTACGGATTTTATCTCGCAGAGAAACTCCGAGCATAGCCCTTTCCATAGCTCGCTGCGCGATTCTGAGCTTCCTCATGAGGCCTGCAGTGAAGGACCACGTCTCGATTACATATGTCATCACTGGCAACACGCACTGGTTGTACACTTTTGTTTTGAGGGATAGAGGTATACTCGCCGAGAAGATGTGACGCAGTTTCCCGAACGCTGTCCAGTCGAGTTGGATCGGTCGATTGACCTCTTGGTCGAAGTTGGACCTACCTAGTCGGACAATCTGTCCTAGGTATACATACTATATGCATACATATTTGTCGACAACTTCGATCGTAATGTTCCCAAAAATAACCGGTATAGGTGTGACATGGACGTTAGACATGATCTTCGTCTTGTCCATGTTCATCTTAAGACCTACCCGTTGGGAGACATCATTGAGGTCATTGAGCATAGCGCTAAGGTCCTCCAGCTATTCTGCCATTATGACTGTGTCGTCGGCAAATCGAAGGTGAGTGATGTATTCGCCATTGATGTTGATACCGTATAGTTGTAATCGTTGTGGCGGTATAATTACGGCTACCACATCTCATTCTTTGGATTTTGCAAGAGTCCACTAAAAGAGAAACACATAAAACCTCGAAAACTGTCTGATCGGAAATACACAGACATGTTGATGGAAAGCAGTGTCTAGAGTTCGAAGTGTCTGGTACTGAGATTCCCGATCCGACTGCTAAGCGTAGCAATTACGGTTACTCCTCCGTTCTTAGGAGAGGCTAATGTCAAGCAGTGGACTATGGGCACTCTGATGAGAATGATGATAGAGATAGAGATATGCCGTAAAATGTTATGAGTATGGAAAGACAATTCTATAAAATATTATAACTATAAAGGAAACCTCAGTAAACAATTAGAAATAAAGCAGTTTCACTAAGAAAAAACGATCAGTAACTATTTATTACATTTAAAATAGCTTAGTCTTAATATATCCGATTCTTAATAGTTTATAATAATCACGCCTCTTTCCACTTGCTACGATCCTGACACACATCTTTCGCTTCTTCTACTTTCATGAGTGTTTTTATAGAAGTTCGTCGTTTGCGGTACTTTTGGCGTGGCCTAAAATGTTTTCAATCTGATCGTGATACGTTCGCCTACTTTGGCCCTTAGCGCTTTGGCCATTCAAATTCGCCTCATAAAGCTGTTTCGTAAATCTACTTTCATCCATACTTTCTGCGTGTCCAAACTATCTAAGCATCCCCTTCTCATGCAACTTTCCGCTATCACGCTGTTCGTCATTTTGTCCATCAAAGTCACTCCAGCTATACTTCTTAAACTTCTCATTTCCACAGCTAAGTTTTACTTTCATGCTTCTTCTGCCAGACTGAATAATAATGTAAGTTTAATAATGTAAGTTGTTCTGCTGTCACCGGCTTGAAGGGCACTGAAGCTACTGTAATTACAGCGCATATGACTTTAATCTCATTAACCAATGTGTTAAGGTGACGAGCGCAGTGCAGTGTTATATAAAAGTACTACTACGTAGGTGCTTCTGGGTAACGCCGCAACAGTTATGGACAGGCGTGGCACTTACTATCAGGTGAACGACATGCTCGAATTGTCACTTATTTACAATTAAAGAAAGACCGACTTCTCTGCCACAATGACTTCTACGACCAAGTTTTATTCTTCATAAGATACGTACAAATTAGCGGAATACCTAAGGTGATTTATTACTTCATTTGTCTCACATGAAGTAGCTTAACGCGTCTGCCGTTCGTCGACTGAATTAGAGGCAACGGAGCGTCATAGTTATTGCATCGTAGTATTTAGAGCAGACGATGTAATGTGTCTATATCAGGAACATTGATTGGATACATGGAAAGAATTTCGGATCACAGTTGACGCTGTGATGGTACTGTAAACTATGTATTTGAATATCATTAAAAAAAATGCAACTTTGTTTAATTTTCTATAAATTTAATTATTATCTCGGGAAGATAAAACTTTGTACCCTTTTTAAGCATATTGCCGCCACAAATGATTGTGAGATTTAGTATAGTTAAAATTTTTATGGAATGGAAGCGGGGAAGCTAAAATGTATATACAATATGTGTTGCAAAACCATTAAATTGAAAAATTGAGCATACATTATTTACGTTCATACTGATAATGTCAATCATATAAGAGTGTATCGATTGTTTACGATACGTCTGTCTATCTGTCTGTTTGTTTGTTACGATTTCGCTGCTCAACTGCTGAACCGATCTTAATGAAAGTGGACACAGAGCTAGCTTGCATCCTGTAGACGGACATAGGATACGTTTTATCCTGGAAAATCACATATCTCAGAATTAGAAAAAAACCTTAATCCACACGGACAAGGTCGCGGATCGCATCAGCTAGTCCTAAATTTAAAAAAATTCAGTCCTGGCAGTCATAAGGATTGATTGTAAAAGTGTTAGTTGTTGTAAATATATTTTATAAGTAAAACATGGGCGTACATAGCAAGCACGCTGCTGTAATTGAAAAATAAAATTTATATTGTATAAGTTTGGTGTTCACGTCAGCATATTAAAAACCAGATTAAAAAATCACTATACACAAATCAAATGTCAATTTAATAATGTCAACAGAAAATTATAAAGGGATTTTTTTTTAATAGAAAGTGACGAGATGTGAAAGTGATAATGTAGATATGTGGTAACATACTGCGCCCATCACCCTGAGAGTTTTGTTCTTAGGTCTCACATGCCCAGTAATTCGAAACACAGTAATGTTTGTACAAATCTGCTTTACGGCAGGATAACGGGCACTGCGGTGGTACCTATATAGACGGATTTACGCATAGGAACCTACCACTAGTAAATTAACAACTCTATCAAAACTTATCAATTAAAATGTTGGAAACATGACAGTAACATTAATGAATAGGAGAATGCCGAATCTCCTAAAATCATTCTCATATACTTTTATATTTGTCTGCGAAAATAGTAATAGCATATTCTGATGCGTTAGTTACATCATAAACGTATGTAATGAACAGTAAAAGACATAAGTCACTTCCCTGCGGTACCGGTCCTTAACAGATTGTGATATATATTCTTGTTCACTTTTATTTCAATAATTCATTCTAAAAATTTGAGTATATTGTTCACCATTTTGTAGATACGATCTTATTTGGATACCATAATTATTTGTTTATCTAGTGGAATATTGTGATCGACACAATCGAATGCTGGAGCCGTATCGCAATATAGTGCAATAACGTCAAGAGGAAAAAGCATGTATGGTGTATACATACGAGTGCATATTTATATTTTCCTGTCGACTTTTGCCATAATAATATTTAAATTTTCCTTACACTTGAGGATCGTAGAATTTTGTTGGATCAAATGACACTATATGACATTATTCACGGACGCCTCGACAGTCTACATTTAATTGCTCTAATCAACTTCTCTGCGCCGCGTTATCGTACAAGACACACAAAATTATTTTCTACTACTTACAATCACACTAATTACTCCAGTAACTCCCCAATAAATCGAATGTGTTCTACTTATAACCACATTTTCTCGGATGTGGACCTATTTTCTGGAAAGAAACATATTTATAAAAAACAACTTGTTGAAAAACTTTTTTGTAACTACGCAAGAAAAGATGACTTGCAGCCAGTGGCTATATCTAGCTAAAATGATGTCCGTATAATGAACTAAAATCAATAAGTATATACACATACACAAACGCACGCAAACACGCACATGCACACACGCACACACACATACGTGCATGCACAAGCGCGCACACACACACACACAAACATATTTTATTATCATTGTAAATAAACATCGCAATTGCATAACACACTCTCTTTATTTAACAAAGTGCATCTTTGCTATTCGTATCAGTGCCACTTTTTAACATGTTAAAACTTTGATATTTAATCTCAACATAAATTTTAAAATTATTCAGATGTTATATTATAATGATGGATGCATCGCTCCTAGACCCGTAAGTTGTAAAGTCACTCTAGGGAAACCTATAATAGGCTAGTGTTATGATTATGCTATCGCTGTTTAAAAAGCAAGCACATAAGATTTTTTTGATGTTAGAAGCGGGATCTGATTTTTATATTTAAGTAAGTGACGAAACGAACAAACGCTCCTAGAAATTTCGGCGCCACTCTGAATTTGCCACCGCAAAATTCTGGGTAGGTCCTCATGGATTGCCACTAAAATTTGTAGCTTTCAGTTTTGAGAGTATTTTGCCACGCTTGGCAGGCGGGTTGGCAACCGCAGTTTATTTATTCAGATGTTCCAGGAAGACGCTGCTGTCCATCATAAGGTTTTCATTTTCCCTCTATCAACTTTTACGACACTCACGGGATAAGATAGTGTGGTAGATTCTCTTAAGCCGCTACCACACGAAACAATATGTGTGATATACACTTATTTACATTTTTTAGGATTTTAATTGTTACGACAATGATTCAGCAAACAACTTTCCTGCCACTTTAGCCATGAGTCCTGGGTTCAATCCGCGTAACATCAAGTACAGGGGTGAGGTGGCCAGTATTTCGGTGTTCTACATGTTACATTTTGGAAAGTGTGGACAGGAATTACACGATTTTATTCCCCTCTTTCCTTTTAATCGTGAGACCATTAGACGAACGGCTGATGGAAACCAGCCGTTCGTACCCTTTTAGTTTAGTTAGCCTTATTGCTGTGTATGTACCTAGCATTCGGACGAAGCGTTTTGCTTCGTCGTTCATAATGTGTACAGCAGAAAACTAGAAATACTTGTAAATCGTTCTATCTTATAACAACGTAATGTCTTTAAGAGACAAGTGAATAGTAGATTGCAACGGTCTGGTTTCTCTACTATCGTTTTGTCTGGACAACTAATGTGTGCACCTATTTCCTTTTTTTGATCGGTGATGGCCGATAGACGGTTATTTCAATTATTTTTAAGAACGATAACCTATACTAGGATTTCTCCTTAAACGGCGGGGGCCTCCACCTAGACCTCCTGCGGCGAAAATGTCAGGTTTTGCTTTTATATAACACTTACAATTTTAATTATATGTAACCAAATATGGAACATTTTTATGTGATGTTTATTTCTGATTCTTGATAAAGACATTAATAAAAAAGAAACTAGAACCATTGATAATACCTTCCTCACGAAACTTAGACCACCTATAATTGCAACAGTTGACATCAAAAATTGTCGTGTCATAATTTGGGCCCAGAAAGCGAGAAGTCGTGTACCCATAATGGCTACCTTTCTCGAGCGCCGTGCAACAAATAACTTTGATAGATAAAAGAAAATGTTGTACACAGCTTATAATTCGTAGTAATGTGAATGTGTCGACCGCGTGGATTAGTAGTCGGCGCCCTGCTAAGTCTTAGGTTCAACTCCCGGATAAGGTCGATATTAGTGCAACATACCAAGTTTAAAGGCCTTTATGCAACGTTATTTGTATGCGCCTTTACATTCAGTGAACTACTGGAACTACTTAAGACTAGATTAAAGTTCAAGAATTTAAGTACTTAAGCTAAGAAATCTGTTTTTTTAGGGGGGAGAAAGTGACGAGACGAGCAAAAAGTCTACCTGATGTAAAAACAAAATCCGCTAATAATAAATGCTGTGTCGCCTATAACGCCTGTCCCCCTGATACATTAGCCCTTAATTCTTATATGCCCAGTGATTACACTAGCACTTAAAGATAGGCAGAATAACTGTCCCTACTATGGTACCTACCTAGACGACCGAGATAATTCTCATACAAAACTGGGAATTAAATTGGTTTTATGTGTATATGTCCTGCGTATCCGTCACTACAGCTAACAATCCTTCCTATCTTACCCACGGAAAAATTGATAATAAACAAAAGAGACTTGTTTTAGAATACCTATCACGAACTAAACTCGATTAGTCTCAGTCAAACATGGTAAAAACACCCTACTGTCTTTCACAGGACTTCTTTTGTTTCCTTATTATCTTTTATGGTACCGCGACTCCTTAATAGAAGATCATCTGCGTATGTCGGACGTTCTGGCGGAGCAAAAACTATTCAATCTGGAAACCTAAAAGCATGTCGAAGATCCAGAATAAGACCAACGAACGTGACTAGGTGACGATCATTAGCACGATACATTGGTGGTATAATTGTGGCGACTAATTTGAAATTTTGCACACGTTACGGACAGATGACAATACAATAATTTCATAACCAAACCAATAATTAGAATTTCTGAAAATAGTTACAGGGATAAAAGATAAAAAATTAAATGATTTTTCTTTACAAAATATAGGCCAGGGGGTTTTAACTTTAGAACCAGTATTAAAGTAAAAACTTCTTTTAATAAGTGTTACGAACAGGAAGATATCAGGTCACCATCACAGTGGCCAATAGTACAATTATTTAATAATTTAAAAATAACATGCATTTTTCTATTTAACAGAGCATTACAGCCATTGATATCCGGTCAGTCAAATAAACAGACACACGTAACATTTTATATTACATCTCCTTCTTTGTTTCAGAATTGATTTTTTTTTCAATATAGGTAAGCCAGTACCACTGTGGTTTTATGGTAGTTCTTCGGCGTCCGTGCGTGAAATATTTGGTTTAGAAGCGATTCGCTCTACATCCAAAACGTTTACCATCAAACTCAATGAGGAACTTGCTGAGTTTTATATAAATTACACATTTAGGGCCCCGTAGCAAACAAACGAAATCCTTGTAAGGAGATTTCGTTTTCTGATTATAATCATATCTATTAAGTAATTACTCCTAAGCACTCCGCGTGGTAGGACTCCTAAGCAGGGATTCGTCTAGGTAGGTACCACCGCAGTATCAGGCATTCTGGACATCAATCATTGCTTTTATAAAAGAAAATTGTGATGAGACGACAGATGCTGTGACCTCCAGATATTTTTTGTGTGACACCACATTGCACCCGTCATCTTGAGACATCAGTTCTTAAGTCTCATATGGTCATTAATTACACTAGCCTTCAGTGCCCTTAATAACGACTATTGTTTGCTTGTATGGCAATGAATGTTAGTTCTGGCAAAAGAAGCATGAAAGTAAAATTAATACTGTGAAAATAAGAAGTGAGAAATATACCTGTACTGACTTTGATGGACAAAGTAAGCGTGATAAGAGAACGTTGCGGTGTGGTAAAAGTAGTATAGGGACAAAGATAGAGATAGAGATGTTTTGGACACGTAGAAAGGAGGGATGAAAGAAGAGTGACGAAATATATTTATGAGGCCAGTGTGAATAGACTAGCCAGTAAGGGTTCACGTAGGCGAACGTATCACGATCAGATAGCAGACGTTATAAGGAAAGGTCACGTCAAAAGTACACGCAATCGACGAGCTTGTATGAAAATGCTAATGAAAGTAGACGAAGCGAAAATTATGTGGCAGGATCGTAGCACGTGGAAAGATATGGTCTCTGCCTACTCCAATAGGAAAGAAGCATGAATTTATGTAAGTTGTACTACTGCTATACGGCAGAATAACTGGCCTTGTTGTCGTATCTACCTGGACGAATTCCTGCATAGGAATCCTACCACAAGTACAACGTAGGGTATAAACATAATTTTAATTTGAAGGGCACTGAAGCTATTGTAATTATAGGACAAATAAGACTTCAGAACTGATGTTTCGTGGTGAAAGGCCCATTGGGATACTACACAGAACTTTTTAACGCGAAGTTCTGGGCGACAATGTCTTCTGTTTTATTCTATACTGTTATGGCCAGGCACTTACTATCACAAGAACGACTTACAGTTTACTCCATAAAATATATATTAGACTCAAAGAAAGAAAAAGCGACAAATAGCCTCAATGCGTTGTGGTTGAATATCATAAAAGCCACTACACGAAATTCGCTATGTGGTCGTTTTGTATTTGACACAAAGCGGGGTGCTTTCACAAGTGCCATAACATATATTTCGATGCTGATGGTTATAAAAACATCGCGTTGAGAACTGTTTTTCGATCAATGAGCGTTTTCGTTCTTTGTGCCTACCATGTATACATGATTATGTATATATAATTGACACGGTTTCTGAGCGTGCATGTCTAAATGGACCACCTTCTATCTTAGGAAGTATTGTATGTATTAAAATTAAATTTGTGCATAAACAAAAGGACTGTCATAGTCTTTGCTTCAACATAAAATTTTCAGTTTCTAGTGTCACTTTAATTCTAAAATTATGTGAACAAAATCGAAATTCTATTCTAAGCTAGAACAAAACTTTAAAGGTTAATTCGAGTCGATGATTTTTTATGTAAAATGGGCTATATGCTAGTTGTTTGCCTCGATAATCCGATGAAGCTGTAATATCCGATGAAGCTGTAAAAGCCAAAAAAGGCTAACAGCAATTACATCACCGAAATTATATATTGCCTCGATTTAAATTTCATTGACACATTTTATATTTGTAAAGCAGAAAAACAAATTTTATTTTTAAACAAAAGCTACGCAGGCTTTTGTTCGAAACCGCAGATTCGTGTTTTGTTGAATAGTTTTTGCCAGATAATAAAATTCTGAGGTAATACGGCAAGTTTTAAGATTTGACGGCTCGGTTGATACAGTTGCTAAGCGCTTGGCTTCTTATCTACAGGCTGCTGCTTCAAATATTTCTATGATCTTCAAATAGCAGAATACTCCGTATTTACTGCCCAAACGAAGACTTGTGGATCTAAGTGCCACTCGACTTCTATCGGTGGAGAATTGGTCACACACTCCAAAGAGAAGAATGATGTACTGCGGCCACCGCGTTTGAGTGGCGGCCTAGTGGTAGGAGAAGACGCGGTAGACAAACTCGTAGAGACGTTTGTTGAAAACTGAACTGGAGCATGAGCCGGTATGAGGCAAAAATAATTGCGGCATTATAATATCTCCAGCATAGTAGTCCGACATTATTCATAAGTCACCGTGGGCGAAAATCAGGAGCAGAACATCATGAGGAATGTATGTCTGTAAAACGCACCCGCTGTTCATGTTTTTAGGGAACGAATTAATGCTGTGACGAAATGCAGTAGTGCGTAACAGTGTTGTTAATAGTGCAATGGACGAAACATTAAGATTACTATGTTTATTTTAGTCTCCGCCCATTCTGACTTTTGTGTCGGGTTTTCTGGGTTTCTGTTTTGTAATGACACATATGAAACTTTATAACAACTAAAATTTTAGAAGGATTAGCCTCAATTTAATAAGACGTTATGCGAAATTTCGAAGGGATAAAAGAAAACCTGAGAAAATTCATTTTGTTCTGTTAAACTAATGTGGTTCACCAGGATATTATTAATGGATAGCAAAATATAATCCGCACTGTAAATATTCACACAGGATCTAGCTGTACTTTACGAGATTTGTCCACTACTTGATACCGTATTTATGGTACGTAGTACTTCGTACTTACTTAATAGCCTATGTGGATGTACAAGCGGGCGCAAGCGTTAGATCGCTATGAAGTTTGCGAGTTGAGAGGAACGTACAAAAAGATATGTGTGTACCAGAGGTTTTGTATCATCTGATATAAATACCTTTGACGACCACGTGGCCTAACAGACAACTCCTGACTTCAACGCCGCGGATTCAGGGTTCAAATCAGAGGCCAACATTTGTGCAAGAAAACAAATTAGGTTATTTTCGGGTAAGGTTGTGTTGTCCAAGTGAAAAATGTCTGTAAAACACACTCATGATATAGGAGATATCTTGGAGAATAGCATCGCTTTTTTAAATAATTTAGCATTGTTCTTAGTTGCTAATTATATGTAGTTAAGATACGCGATTGTATGTATGTGTGTAAGATCTACATCACACTACACTAAGGTACTGTCGGATTCTATACAGTTTTTTCAAATGGCGTTATTTATTTATTTATTTAATCAATATTGTAACACCTTAATCTAAGGAATATAGTGGGCGGACTTAATGCCTAGAAGCATCCTCTGTCAGTCAACCCTGGGAGATTAGAAAAATGATGGCAATTGCAAATATGTAAAATGTGAAGTCTGTTGTGAAAATATAAATACGATTAAGTAATAATTATATAACAATATAAATAATCAATATATATAAATATGTAGACAAAATTAACATAGATAAATACAAACAAACAAATAATAAATAAAATAAGAGGTAAAATTAAACCATCAGTTTGCCTCCAAATAACGGCGTTTTTGTTGGATGCATTCCTGATAGCATCAAGAAGGGCATTCCAGAGGAGTGTAGCCTGAACTGTGAAAGTTACTTTACATCCAGATTTTGGATCTCAGAAATTTGCTCCTAAGGTTCATCATTATCATCAACTTGTCAGCATTGCTAAACAAAAGCGTCTCCCAAAAAACGATCGATTTGACACCTCTAGAGTAGGAGTACCGGAAAAGATGCCTTAGAACCGGTGCTGACTACGAAGCACACATCCTCAGCACAATTGGAGGGATTCCATCAGGCCCATTCGACTTGTGATGTGGAAAAGAGTGATTTGCGCCATGTGCTCTGCAGAAACGTGACTTCTTGTATGGAGTACTCACAACGCAAGTTGGTCGGCGGGAGTTCCCCCTGACCATACACAGTTGGAAGCAGAGCCTAAAAGGACGGCTTTCGACCAACGAGTTGTCCTCCGTGTGTAAAGACAGAAGTGATGGTTGACAAAATGCACGGGTTCCCGAAAGAAGGCGAACTAACTTCTTGCCAATTTGGGCAATGTGCTCTGACTTTGACTTGGCAATAACTCTTAAAAACTTTAAACTTGGACCTAGAGACATACATTGTGTTTCTTCTTGAAATCGCTGGATTTTACATCCCGGAACGCCTAAGCATGCATAAGCCATGGCATCTTGCCAAAGCGTGGAATTCTGCAGGTGCTACCAAAACAAGGCTGGGATATACCCTGAAGTACCATATCGGCGACAGACTCTGCAATGGTGTTATAAGCAAACCTACCTCCATTGGTAGAAAGACCGCATACCAATCCATTCTGCGCCCCGCGATCTGCAGGCTGCCCCACGGCGGCAGCCTGCAGATCGCGTCCGCAATGGGTACGTGATAGTCACCATACTCCCGTCCGGATCAGACAGTATTCCGAAGAGCCCAAGGGGGCATCGACGGAGACCTGATAGCTGTCCGGATGGGAGATCAGCAGAAGGATCAGCAGAAGGTCCCGGAAAGAACAGGGAAAGTGTATTCAAATTTAAATTCAAATATCTTTGTAGGTAAAGCAGTAAGATTTTTTGGGTATGTACTCTATGTGTATGGTCCTTCACGTCTGGAATTCGGGTGAAAAAAAGGAAATTAAAAACTAGGAGATAGGCAGCATCGTCTTCCTGGAACGTCTGATTAAATAAACTGCGGTTGCCAACCCGCCTGCCAAGCATGGCAACTATGGCAAATTCACATGACATCTTTCGGTTAAAACTACGAGTAGAAGCTGACAGCAGTGCAGCATATGTTACTGTGTCTTATGTTCTACAGCGCACAGATAGGTTAATGGCTCGGTTGGTGCAGTTGCTAAGCGATATATTTCTGCACTATGTGGGTTCGATTCCCTCCGCTTTTATAATTGTATAACCTACGGAGTACTTGTACAGAGTGTAGGCGTTGGTGCATGTGTAATTTATGTCTGTCAAAAGAAAAAAATCCGTGCTCCCTTAATCTTCCTGTAACCGAAGGAATGGTTGAGAAAATTAGATCCTAAAAAGGTTTAGATGCTATGTTAAATTACTATAGTTATAATACATCCAGATGAGATGTATATAAAGTTATATACCTTGCGCAAATATTGCTTAATCAATTCGAACCCAAGACTACTTATTTAACAGATATACTGACCGCTAGATTATCGTTATCACTAGAAACAAGTGTCGTTAATCAATCACTCACGCTGTCAAACAGAAAGCGAATGCTTTACAATGGAAAGTGTAGATAGCTTGTGGAGAAACCGAACGTCATTAGAGCAATTTCAGTTTTCCTCAATTGACGTCAATGCTTCTTCGCATCATCATCATCATCATCATTTCAGCCTATCACTAGTCCACTGCTGAACACAGGCCTCCCCCAAAGATTACCACAAAAGATTGTAGCTCTCATTTTTTTTCAATAACTGTAGATGATATGTCATCATTTTCGCTCAGCATAAGTCCACTGCTGAACATAGGCCTTCCCCATAGACTACCTAAAATCGCAGTCCTGAGGCACCTGCATCCATTGACTTCCCGTAAAATCGCGCATTTGCCGGTACGAAGTTACCTTTTTTTTGTTGGATAAAGTGATGCAACGAGCGAAACGTTCACCTAATGGTAAGTGCAACGTCAGCCCATAACAAATGCTGTGTGATCCAGAAAATTTCTGTATGACACCACACTGTGCCCATCACCCTGAGACATTAGTTCTTAACTCTCATATGCCCTGTGATTACGCTAGCTCCCAGTGTCCTTCAAACCGAAACACTGTAACTTTTGCTCACTACTGCTTCACGGCAGAATAACTGGCCCGGTACCACCCGTACCTACCTAGACGGATTCCTTCATATCTTTCTGCCCCAACGGTTATGGGTTCTTTCAGCTGTAGCTTATAGAACCGATAACCGTTGCTAACCGTTGCTAGCCATATATATGGCCGGCCTATTGGCACATTAGCTTACTGATCCTAAGGACAACGTCGGTTACTCTAGTTCTGTGCAAATATCATCATTATGGATACTATATCGCAGAGAAAGGCCAAGCATAGCTCTTTCCATATATTTTATAGCAGTAAGTGACATACATACATACACACATAAGATCACGACTGTATCCCATAAGGGGTAGTCAGAGACTGGGCACTCACTGCAAAAGCAGATGACTGCCACAATCCACGTTTCAGCAAAACAATATAATGCACTTGTTGTGATAGGCTGGTGAGCCCATCGCCACCATGCGCTGTTGGGTGCACAGTGCAGTTTAATTCCTTACTCGCCTTTTACGAGATCCATTGGATGAGATGGAGTGGCAGTATTCTTTTAACGAGCCGCCACCACACGGCGGAAAGTGACGAGACTAGGAAAACGTATATCTGTGATGGTAAGGGCAACGTCTGCCCATAACAAATGCTGTGTCATACAGAACATTCCTATGTGACACCACACTCTGCCTGTTACCCTGAGACATCAGTTCTAAGTAGTCTCATATACCGACTTACTGCACTAGCTTTCAGTGGCCTTCAGAGCGAAACAGTAGTGCTCGCACACTACCGCTTCTCGGTAGAATAACTAGATCTGAGATGGTACCTACCTAGACAGATACCTTTTTTTTTTATGTTTATGTTAGAGGAGGCAAACGAGCAAGCGGCTCACCTGATGGTAAGTGATCACCGCCGCCCATGAACATCTACAATACCCGAGGAATAGCAGATGCGTTGCCGGCCTTTGAGGAAGGAATAGGCTCTTTTCTTGAAGGTCCCTAAGTCGTATCGGTCCGGAAAAACCGCTGGCGGCAGCAGATTCCATATGGTGCTTGTGCGTGGCAGAAAATTGCGCGAAAAACGCACTGTGCTGGAAGCTTCCATATGCAGGCAGAAATGGGAGGAAGCCTGTGCGCAGCTGTGAAATGTTCATAGGCTGCTACTTTGCTAATTAAGACATGTATTATACGTATTCGCCGAATAATATTTTCGACATTCATATTTTTTGAAATAATGTTTGTTGCATTGCGAATATTTGTAGTATGTAATGTTGGAATTAAACTGCACTGTGCACCCTACAGCGCATGATGGCGATGGGCTCACCACCTATCACACCAAGTGCATTATATTGTTTTGGTGAAACGTGGATTGTGGCAGTCATCTGTTTTTGCAGTGAGTGCCCAGTCTCTGACTACCCCCTTATGGGAACAGTCGTGATCTTATGTATGTATGTAATGTTTTGTTTCGTTAATGTTTCTGCACGCTTATAATTGCCTGTGAGATGCCTGTCTTGCTACTGGATAACTAGACATAAAAAGTATAAAAAGAAAACTAGCTCTGCTAGTATTTAACCTACATTACTATTTAAAGTGAAAGAGGAAGCACAAATAGTAAGTACATCTGTAACTTTTTTTTATATAAATTATACTTTGCCCGAACAAAAAGAAAAAAAAACAGCTCTCTCTAGCGGCTACGTACAATTTCATTTGGTCTTTTCTTCCTTTTTTTTTCGTCAAGTTTCGCAATTTAAAATTTTGCCAGTAGATGGCGGTGTTATGAATAAGTGTATTTCTCATATGAATTATATAGATTGCGTTAGTTGTTTTGTTCTTTTTGTAAAGACGGTATTAACGTTGAATTAAAGTTGTTTCTTTTTGTATGTACAGCAAAAAGCATTAGAGCAAGTTATACAACAGGAAATGTATGGCAACGGAAATATTACTGCAGTATTAAACTAAATATTTACAATATGATTGATTCGCGTGTAAATAAAATATTTTACTATTTCACAGGTTTCAGCTTGCAGCGTAATTTTTTTTTATTTTTTTATTTCATAAAAGTGACGGAACGAGCAAAACGTTCACCTGATGGTAAGTGTAACGTCTGCCCATAACAAATGCTGTGTCACCCAGAAACACTGCGCCCGTCACCCTGAGACATCAGTTCTTAAGTCTCATATGCCCAGTGGTTACGCTAGCTCTCAGTGCCCTTCAAACCGAAACACAGTAATGTTTGCACAGTACCGCTTCACGGCAGAATAACTGGCCCTGGGGTGGTACCTACCTAGACGGATTCCTGCATAGGAATCCTACACACTAAAAAACCATTTTTTTTCCAAAACGATAAATATTTAGTAACGTATACAAACAATGACGTTCATCGAATATTGTAGGCTACCTCAATCCTTTTTTTGTCAAAAAATATTAAAAATAATTATTATCTAACCAGTAACCCCGTTAATACCTACAAAATCTTCACCAAAATTGTATGGGACTACACTGTAAGAATATCCTTTCGACTAATCATCCAAATCGTTTCAGAAATGCTGCATATATGACGTAACATACCTACACAAGTACATTCGAGCTGATAACCTTTCTTTAACTAACAAAAACAAACGAAACTCATAATTTTTAGTCAACAGTTCGCAATTAATTTGGGACAATAGTGGCAGCGAATGGTAAAACTGCCGCGTGGCAGTGGAGTAAGATATCTTGCCACTCAGTTTTCCACGTAGGACGTAGTGGGCGCCGTAATTCCATTAAAGTACCATGAAAATCTCTTGACTTCGAAAGGGTGGTGGAATATACAATCCAACTACGGGTTCTATTCCTGCATGCAACATAATTTTGCATGGTTTACAGATAATTGTTAGTGTTTTGGGCTTATACATTCGTAATTTATGTCTGTACTAACTCTGTATGCTGTGTTCACAGGACACAGGAGCAATCCTAATGTGGAGAATCGTTTATATGACAAATAAAATCAGTTTCTGTATACCTTTCACTGGTGGCAGGATTCCTATGCAGGAATCCGTCTAGGTAGGTACCACCGCAGGGTCAGTTATTCTGCCGTGAAGCAGTAGCTCAGGAGCTAGGCGGTCGCTTTAAATTTATTACTATGCGAGTGACCTGGGTTCGAGCCTCGGTGCCGGCACCACTAAAATTGTTAATTGAAATTTTAAGTGCTGATTTACCACGTGCTCGGCGGTGAAGGAAACATCGTGAGGAAACCTGCATGTCTGAGAAATAAAAAATATTTCGAAGACATGTGTAGTCCGCCAACCCGCATTGGAGCAGCCTGGCGGATTCTTCCTAGCTCCAAAACCCTCTGTCAATTGAGAGGAGGCCTGTGCTCAGCAATGGGAAATTTATAGGCTGAAACTTTACTTTTTTTAAGCAGTAGTGTGCAAACATTACTGTGTTTCGGTTTGAAGGCCACTGCGAGCTAGCGTAATCACTGGGCATATGAGACTTAAGAACTTATATCTCAGGGTGATGGACACAGTGTGGTGTCGCACAGCATTTGTTATGAGCAGACGTTGCACTTACCATCAGGTGAACGTTTTGCTCGTTTAATTACTTTATCCAAAAAAAAAACCTAGCCCTAATATGGAAAAAAGCGTCTAACTTGCAATGATGCTACTACAATCGTCAATACAATTGAAAAGCGTATTGATTTTGGCAAATTCTCTCAACGGCAGACGCTTGCGAGCAGTGATTTGTCAAGCTGATTGGTTTTTAAACAACCAATACCAATAACAAAATACTTACTTTATTTTAAGAAGCGAGGAGTATAATTCCTTAACGATTCAGTTATAGTGGGCCAACTTGTAAGAAACTGAAGATATAGTTTATCGATAATGCATATAAGAAATAAATTAAACTCTTTCTACTGTGTAAGTCTTTATTACTGATAAGATAAATGATAGGAACCTCGGGCCTTAATCTTGATTTTATTGGGTTGAGATCTTGGGTAGAACCCAAGGCCGCAATCACAGATGAAATATAAATATTCGTGATATTGCATAAGACATTGCCACAAAAATAGGAATGTCCGTAATTTTGTCCCTCTGTCAGTGAAACAGGGAAAAACTGTAATTGACAGGAATTGAATTGAAAGAGGAAAATAGAAGTTATTACAAAAATATTTATTAGTCGTTCTCGTAGCCAAAAAATAAAGTAATCAATAATATAAAAATATTTAATATAAAATAATGTTTTATATTATATTACATTAATATTTTGATAATCTCGCTGCTTTCACATACAACATTCAGACAATTTATAATACAAAAACAAGTAACGGTGGTAGAATGAAAGAAAATTACGTTTGTCAAAAGAAATTTATATATTAAAAATGAGCTATTTTCATTTTATTTACTGACTTTGTTTAGAAGCCACATCCATCCCCAATAGTATAGGGACAACGTCATCTTTTAATACCATTGTGGAATATTTCGTTTCTAGTTATTAGATCTACAATTTCATCAAATCGATCACAGGGCCGACGAATTATATGAGCTGAATTGATAGAAGATAGCGGAGTTTCAAGTGCTAGGCGCCTAATATCCAGCAGTAGTCTATTAAAAGGCTAAAAAAGGAGAAGAAGGTCCACGAATCACTCACTACACAAAACGCAGGAGCGCTTTCCTGTTATTAGTTCCTCTGTGCTGTGAGGCCTTGTCGTGTCTTTTACGCCCAGCACAGCTCTCCGTACATTAGCTTAATTATAGTCTGCACAAATACCTATATCTTTTTCATTCGTTTATTTGACTCTTATGATATATTCACATAGGACGAGATGGGATAAAGAGTTGCGTTGCGGTCGTAAAAGTTTCGCATTAAAAAAGTAAAGTAACAGCCTATAACTATCCTACTGCTGAGCACCGACGAGGTTTTGGAGCGGGGCACTGTCTCTCACATCTGCTCCATTTAATTAAGCCTTAAACTATATGGATCCATCGTATGAAATTAAATTTATTGTTTACTTTTTCCTAAAAAGTCAGTATTACGACGGACTTTAATTAATTAAATATTTTTAGAAATTAAGAAAGATCACTTTCTAACATTTAATTATGTAAATGTTTATGCGTTCAGTTATTATGTAACACAGTGAAAGAATACATGGACGATTCGTCATTCTTTGACATCCTTTCCGTTTAAGGTAAAATCGTCTTTAACCGTTCAACGTTATAGACGAAAATTGAAGTTTTAACTGAAATAAGTACGAGAAAAATGAAAGTTTTGAAAGTTAGACACCTGTGCCTCTCACTTACATAACAGACACAGTCGAAATTCGTTAATAATTATAGCACTAAAAAGTGTTTTATTTTGAGTTGTATAGTTTTATGATATCCTAGTAATAGAGAAAGTAATCTCGTAGGCTCATTTTTACTCGATTTTTAATAAACGTTATGTGTGTTGGTTTAAATGGGGCTTAATATCAAAAAGTCGGTGAACTGATGGTATGATGTCTATGCAAGAATTCACCTGGAGATGTACTCCCTCAGTGTAAGTTATTCTGCCATCAAGCAGTTGTTAGCAAACATTACCGTGTTTCGGTCTGAAAGTCGATAAAATATAGTGGGCATATAAGACTTAAGAAAACCGATGTCTCGTGTTGACAAGCGCAGTGATAAGTTTTTGAAAAAGTCAGACCTATGCTGAAACCCGTCTCGGGTGGCTCAGGTGGGTGGGCCAGTTTTTCTGCCGTGAAACAGTAATTTGCAAACATTACTGTGTTTCGGTTTGAAGGGCATTGTGAGCTAGTGTAATCACTGGGCATATGAGACTTAAGAGCGAATGTCTCAGGGTGATTGGTGCAGTGTTCTGGGTGACACAGCATTTGTTACGGGCAAAAGTTGCACTTACTATCAGGTCAACGTTTTGCTCACTTAATCCAATAAAAAAAAACTAAAATACACAGACCTGTGACGGGCAGCAGCGTTTAAGGTACGAGGTGACTGGTACTGCGATCATAACATGTCGAGGCGATAACTTCATCCTTAATCCTTCTCTCTTTCAATATGACTATGCTAAATAGTGGACTATTAACAAGCTGACGACTATGTTTTTATTTTAACATCGATAATTCACATACGAGAGCCGTGATAGCTCAGGGACCAGGCGCTCGTATTGAATTTCGTAGTCTCTAAAACTGTTCTGCGACTTTAAGTGCTGATTTTCCACATCGTCAGCGGTGGAGTAAAACATCGTGTAAACCTGCATGACTGAGAAATAAAAATATGTCGAGGACATATGAAGCCCACCAACCCTCATAGGAGCAGCGAGGCGGACTATTCCCAGCTCCAAATCCTCTCAAAAAAAACGAGTCCTGTGCTCAGCGGTGTGATATTTACAGGCTGTGACTTTTATACATAGACACTAATACTGGCCGAATGTCATAGGTAACATTACATAAAGAAAGAAAAAGACCGTCTCTGTCAAGACCTTAGGCTATGGGTCGGGGTTCATCCATTTTGACATAATGAGATATTAACGCTTCAACGAAGGCGATTGACATGCATCCAAAAGTCCATGTTAAAGCTCCATAGTTATCGGTTATTAAATTAATTTCCCACTCCTTAAGTTTGTTTACAGTCAATTAAAGTTGTAAATGTAGAAGTAGACGCCTATACAAACCGGGCTAGTGGGTCCGACATTCCATTCCACATCCCAAATACATAAATACATGTGTTTAGCTCAACGGGATGGAAAATCAGGTCAGTATATAGCTGTATGTTTGTGTGCGTAGTTAACTGTTGTATACAGTTTGTAATGTTTACGTACATATATGTAGGTGTGCGTGTGAATGCCAATGCCACGCACACACGTGAAGAATGAAAGTGTAAGACGCTTCGTGACTTCCGATTACTTGACGTTTCGTTATTTTAGATTTCCGTTTTTTCTTTTTTTTTTAATATCGAGCAATGAGCGTACGTAAGTTTTTAATGATATGGTTAATTTGAGTTTCCTTGGCAAACGCTTTTCTAGTTTTTAGTTTATAAAAATTAAACTCAGTGGCAAGTTTTGTTTGTCTGTAGGACCAATTAGTAGATTTGACATTTATTCTGCTTTTAATTTTTAAAGGAAAAGTTCATAGACGTCTCAATGTAGGCTTTCTCCTAGGTTTGAAAGGGTAAAAGAACCAGGATAAAACAGCTACGCTGGTCTTGTGCGTTGACTCACACATGCAGTTTTCTTCCAAAATGTTTCTTTCGTCGAGAATGTGGTGAATTAATAATTAATGTTTAAAATAAGCGCCTTGCCACTTGAAGTACTTTTAGTATGGTGTATGTTCGTGCTTGTCTCTTTAATGAAATGACAGCTACGAATTTATAATATACTGAGCAAGAAATCTAATATATGAGGAAGAAAGTGGCGTGACGAGCAAATCGTTCACCTGATGGTGTGCAACGTGGGCCCATAATATATACTATGTCACCCAGAAAATTTCTGTATGGCACCACATTGCACTCGTCGCCCCGCGACATCAATTCTAAGTCTCATATGCCCAGTAATTATGAGTGCCGTTCAGACCGAAATACAGTAATGTTTGCACATTACTGCTTCACGGCAGAATAACTGGCACTGCGGTGGTACATGCCTAAACAGATTCTGGCATAGGAGTTCTAACACCGTGTAGTGTCAGTACTACACGGTGTTAGAACTCCTATAACAATAAAGTCTGCTTAATGTCGAATCCCATTACTAAGGGATATCCAATAGGTGGCATAATAGCTATATCGAAAAATACCATTCCTAATATATGCAAAAAGCCGTGGTAGCTCAGGGGCCTGAGGCTCGCCTTTAATGTCATTGTACGCGAGTAACCTGGGTTTGATCCCAGACCTCTATAACCTCTATATCTGTTCTACAATTTCAAGTGCTGATTTACCACGTGCTTAGCGGTGAAGGAAAACATCGTGAGGAAACCAGCATGTCCGAGGAATAGAAATATTTCAAGGATATGGGAAGTCCGCCAACCCGCATTGGAGCTGCGTGGCGGACTATTCCCAGCACCAAAACCCTCACAGAAATGAGAGGAGGCCTGTGCTCAGCAGTGGGACATTTATAGGCTGTTACTTTACGTTTTTTTTTAATATATCAGTGATAGGCAATAGCGTCTAAGGTTCCCCACCAGTCAAGCGTGGTGATTACAAATGAATCCTTACTACCGTTGACAGGCTGATGAAGAAGAAAAACTATGCCGTAACTGTTGTATATCTTATCGAATTTTTATTCCCAATGCAGATATAGTTCATTGCCTGTAGTTTTTATGGACTTTGTGTGCCATGTTTATTCAGAACTTTGTTTATCTGAATTGTAAATGTTTAATTAACCGAGATATTACGAATAATCAAAGACTTAGTTTGACTTAGGCATACTAATACATAATCTGTGCTGTTATTATATTAATTAATGGCTTAGGAGGCTTAAATTATATCAGTTAAGTGATGGAAGGCACAATATTATTTTATCGATTGTGTTAATATTAAATTATTTTATATCCGGTTCCGTGTCATGATTTAATTATGTGCAACATTAAAATGAAATTTGGTCTAGCTTTTACGTTATTGAATACTAAATATTCAACGAAACTTATTGTAATACATAAGTATTTATTATGTCAGGATATTATGTAAGATATTAAAATCATTATCCGAGTAATTGTTCAGATTAATTTCTGCTATTTAATTCCACCATCGCACATTGCGGCACAGCAGAAAATTTCATCAGCGTCAACTAAATGACTGGCATTCCACCACTATGCGCTTTTCCAGAATTTTCTTTTTGCCACGAACAACCACTTCGTGGAATCTGCTGCCGCCAGCGGTTTTTCCACACCGATACAACTTCCTTTTATGGTATTATGGTTGTTCATGGGCGGCGGTGATCACTTACCATCAGGTGAGCTGCTTGTTCGTTTGTCCTAGTTTCTTATATCTAAAACTTCAACTTGGGAGAGAACTATACCCGGCAGTAGACAATTTACAGGTTGAAAAAGGGGAGAAAAGAGAGAAAATAAAGAAAATGTTTATTGGTGACAATAGAAAAGAAAGTAGAATATCAGACTTAACTAAATACGTATAGCGACACCTAAGTCTTCCGCAATCACGATTTGTCAAGATACTGGATAATAGTACCTTATGAAGAATTTTATTATTTATTATATTATAGTTAAAAAAAAACAATGTTACCAGAATTTCCCCTGTATCGCGGTGGTGTTTTAGAGATATACGTTTCACATGAACAAACACTGTGAGTCGGTGTTTCTCCATGTAAATAATCTATGGGCCATAGAAATATTTGTCCCGAACATAAATCAAAGCTACGACCCGTACAGCGGAAGCCAATCTTGAAACCATTGCGACAACCGAACCGACAATTAAATATTTTAAAACTGATAAAGTGAATAAATAAAGGTCGAGAGAAGCGTCGCTGTTCCAGTCTTGCTATTCGATTATTGTTGTGAATCATTTTATTTTACAATTATTTGTGCATGTCTAGAGACGTAGAATTTTTTATTAATAACTAGCTGAAGCTCGTGACTATGGCCGCGTGGAGACTTTGATTTTTGTAATAAAAATTATCCTGTTTGTTTTGTGGATAAAAGACATCTTTGGGCCGAATTTTGTCAGGGTCGGTTCATCGGTTGAGCTTTGAATATGTAACAAACAGACAAGGGCGCCCGATGTAACGCTGATGCGATAAGATCGGAGGTAGGCTAGGATGCAGTGTCAGAAATACGGGAACAATCACAACACAACCAGACCCGAAAACCAACAATTTATGTTTTAGCACAAATGTTGGCTCCAGCTGGGATTCGATCCCAGGACCCGCGGCTTAGAAGTCAGGTACTCCGACCACTAGGCTATATTTATTAGTATGGATTTTCTAAATACGCTAACGGTGCTTTTCAGGCGGATTGGCGATAGCAGTACAGGACACTTAGCACCTGCGCTTAGCACGCTGCTGCCCGTTACAGGTCTTGGCATTTTTAAATTGACAATTCTGCCATCTGGTGAAAGTAAAAAGATTTCCACGGCGGGTTTTCCATTCGACCAATTTTTGATATCCATAGGTCGCCCACCGATATATTATTACGTAAAACAGATATATTATACGTCTTTAGACCCCCTATATACGTGTAATATATCTGTTTTACGTAACAGCTTAACAAGAAAAGCGTATTTGAAGTGAATCTTGGAGTAAAATATTAAGGTCGAATTCGAAAAAAAGTTCTTATATGTAAAGTTTATAAAAGATACGTTTTTGAAGGACAGGAAAATAAGGTACGGAAAATAGGTATTTGGCCAGAGTACTATGTCATGTACGTTGCTGGACTTGTTTTTGTTCATAATTAATATTTATTGATTTATTAATAATTGTTTATACGCAGTTATTTTACAGTGAATAATATTTTTGTTTATTTTGTTCAAATTTGTAATAAATATAAAAAATAATGTCACAAATGTTTCAAGATCTTGTTCTAAAATATGGTTTTAATTTGAATGCTACAAAATAAAAAGTTATTATTTTGATAATGTTAACAATCGTTAGAATGACACATGAATTTTGAAGCAAGTGCTGTGAGGTGGAAGTACAAAAGCGTAAACTATGTATGCCACAACACCGGCTCGAGTTCGATGTCCGACTTTCACGGCGGCCATCTTTTATCGAGAGGAGTGATATAACCTTACCAAGGATGCTGTCATGCGTGATGTCATTGCACTGAAAGAAACTTTCTTGTACACGCATTCTCGAATTTTCGTAATGTGGGAGTTGGTAGATATTTAAATTTTTAATAAGTTATTACTTTTGTAATTCTTGAGAGATTTATTTGTTAAATGTAGTATAGTATATTATATAGTATATGTATATTATGGTAATGATATCCTCGAGGCCTGTTTCTGCTGTGTGGCGACATTTTCTAATTAACAATTATAAAATATAATCGAGACTTAAATCGGCTCGGTTGGCGCAGTGGCTAAGCAAATATTTGTATACCTACAGATAGCCTACAGATAGTTGTTCCGGGTCTGGGTGGTGCATGTGGAATTTATGTCTCTAAAACGTACCCACGACACAGGAGAAATCCTACTATGGGGCATCGTTTTTTTAATATAAATATAAATATAATTATAGTGCCGTAAATCTTACAGCAATGACCGCGGGTCCTGGGTACGAGCCCTAGTTGGGGCAAGCATTTGTGAAGTAACTCAAATTGTTTGTTGTCGGGTCTGGCTGTGATGAGATTGTTCCCCTGTATCTAATACTGCATCCTAGCATACCTCCATCCTCTATCTTGTCGCTTGAGCGTTATATTTGACGCGGGGAGATGAGAACGCTTAGCTTTCGACAGTATTCGGAAGTTGTCAACGTGATCGAAAATCGGACAGAAGGACATAAAGAAATGAGGCTTAAAGAATCCAATAATATTGAGGATACAAGCCTATATATTACTGATGATCGATGTAAGCGAAATTTCGCCGTAAAGGCGTTTCTCGTATACCAAAAGTGTACAAAGTCACGGGCTTGTCAATTACTAAACCACTCGGTGTCTTTACTCGAACGCCGCACGTTTGTAAAGCGCCTTGCGCTCACTTTCACACAACTTTCAAGTCCGCGTGCCCACTTTCACTTTCGACTGGCGAAAAAACACATCCGGCTCCCGATGCAGCGGTTGCGAAATGTCGAATGCGACACCTGCTGCTATTGTAGCATTTGTTTACATAATTCAATATTCATTTTATTAATAAAAAACTGATTCTGTGTAATTTTGTAAATGTTTATTAATGTGATTTTAATAGATTTTTATTTTAGTTTAATGGTGTCCGTTATTAGTCGCTACTACAAATAGGTATTAATCGAAATTCTGCGAAAGTTTTTATTAGCTAGAACTACCGTGGCACGTTTTTTAAAATGTATTAACAATAAATTTAAAAACAATATATGTATATTAGTAAAGAGCGAATTGCCACTAATATTAAAATAATAAATAGTTATGTATCATATCTATTAAATGTCCCTTTTTAATCTGGAACATTTGGTATGTACATCTTTGTCATAATAAAGCATTTTATACTTACGACTTTTCCGGACTTAATCAAGTATGTCAGACTTGAAATCCGAACTACTAAAAAAAAGAGATATACAAGCTATATATATATTTCTCCAGCTTTATTATAGTAATATATTGACACTTTAAATATATCCTTTAAAATGAAAAAGGAATGATTCGAGTAGGAATTTTTGTGTATTGTTATATATGTTTTGCATATTCCTATACTGCATTTTTGTGTATATTATAACATATAACATATATAGATACATATATATATATAAATATAACATATTATAACATACACAAAAATGCAGTATAATCAACTTCACTCTTATCTACTCTTTTCTTTATACGACCGCGTGACCATGTGGTCAGAGTACCTGACTTCTAATCCGCAGAGCTTGGGTTCGTATCCCAGCCGGAGCAAACATTTGGGCTAAAACAAATAGATGGTTATCGGGTCTGGTTTAGTTGTGATTGTCCCCGTGTTTTTGAAAAATCCTAGCTTACCTCCGATCTTATCGCATCAGCGTTACATCGGGCGAGGGTAGGTTGGGACGAGCGAGTGCCTCTGTGTTTACGCTTACATTTGTGGCACTATAATATTTCCTGCGCAGTTGATAGCTCCCGACAATATTCGGAAGTTGTCACCATAATCGAAATCAGCTAGAAGGACATCACTTATTTCTTAAAGTTAAAGAAGAATAATGGCTTCATAGTGCCCATACAGCTACGTTAACCGCTAAGACATCAATGTAACGTGAATAACGATTAACATTTGAAATGCTTCAATAAAAATTAATCGACACTCGTTGATTCGAAATTTGATTTCTTTAAAATTTTCTGACCAAAAAAAAGAAAACTTTTAAGTAATGCATCTCCGAGTTAATCTGTGGCATGCCACTTTCTAATTTGAAAGCAACAATTTTCAATGTCATGGTGTGGAAAGTAGATTTAAAGATCTATATCTGTTCTATCCACTGGCTCTATTATAGCGCTTCGACGAGAACGCCCGTTAAAGACGTTAAGTACAAAACGAAAACTGGAAATGCAATAACTTTACGGAATAAATGCTTCTTTTTTTAATTATATATGACCATAGAATTTTGCTAAACCTTGAAAAAATAATTTAATGAGAACTTTTTCTTTGTTGTACTTAATGTAATTATCATAAATTAATTTTTTTTAACGTTTATGAATGTTATTTTAAACGAATAATGTTTACTTTCTAATTACAGTTGGCATGTGCATGTATATTGTATGTATATGTATTTTTTATTATTAAAAGAAATAAGGTTATTGGATATTTTATGATATATTGCCCGTAATGGAAGAAGGAAATGGTAGTAAATGAAGCAACCGCAACGAAAATATAGATGATTTTAAAACTAAAAAGCGATAAAAACGATTTATGTTCGATTTCATCAAATCTTTAAATGATTTTTAGTGTAATATTAATTTTGCTTATTCTAAAATTATTTGAATAACGAAAGTGTAATTTTCAAAATTCATTGATACAGTATGTGAAATTAAAAAGAAAAAACACCAGAGTGGGCGTCTGAGCTCAACCACACCTGAAATAAACACAACAGACAAAAAAATGGAAACTACTCGTTCACCTGCTCACAACTATGTACGTTAAAACGTAAATACATTATATGACTATTTGTGCAATTTTCGACCGTATACTCAAAGTAAACATGATTGTTTTGCGATGCTTCTGAAATAGGAGATAGGTTGTTTTGGTATGGGTTCGTATACGCCATCGAGGGCACCATGTTTGCCTGATCTCTCAACGTGAAAGCGAGGAGAAAGGTGCGTAAGCGGACGTAGCTAGTGGGCCCCAAATTCCAAACGCGGTGAAAGATTTTTTCTCCTCTTAATCGCCGCATGCAGGTGTCAGAAATATTTCTTTATAATGATATTGCTTCTTTGGTTTTAATACTATTAATAACTAATAAAGTTATTATTACGATGGTAAGAACAATGTAGACGGTGAAATTTATAAGAGAAACAATTGTTTGATTTTTTTATCTGATTATAGTAAAACGTTTACCGATACATACTCGTATTTTATATCAACAGTACAAAAAATTTACAACGAGTCCTGATAGATTATAAAAATCGATCTGTTATTTGAAAGAGGCATTATTGTCATTATTACTCATAACAGATTAAGGTAGACGACATGTAACAATGAGTTTCGTCGCGTGCAATATAGAATTTTTGGTAATTCTGTAGCAAAATTTTTGTTAGTTTTCTTTGCGGAAATTACAATGAAAAGAAGATTTAATAATAAGACGATATGGCTTAAAACTTTAATAGTGTTATAATTTATAAAATTAAAAAAAAAAAAGTAATCTATGGGTATGTTATTTTAATAGTTTTCGAATATTTTTGGGTCAAAAAGTAACAGTCTATTAATGCCCCGCTGCTGAGCACGGGCCTGCGCGTATTTTCGGAATAGTTTAGGTCCGTGAAGAGTCAACCGCGCTGCACCTGTGGTGAACCTGGAAAACTTTTTGAAAAATTATTTCACAGTTTCACAGATTTCCTCACGATTTGCATCCTAACCACCGAGTGTGAAGTAAATGTTCACTAAGAGTTTCAGTACAGTTTTCCTAGTCACATATGTAATAAGGCTAGTGTCCGGCCTCGAAGATAATTTAAACTTTTAAGTATTTTTTATATAAAAAGGGGCGAACAAGCAGCCGGCTCACCTGAGGGTAAGCGATCACCTACGCCCAGGAATATCTACAATACCAGAGGAATTGTGGGTGCGTTTCCGGCCTTTGAGAAAGGAGTAACATCTTACTTGAAGATATTATACTTTACACTTCTAATATAGTAAATTCAAGCACCACTACGAGCACACTAACGAGTATACGTAATTAAAATTCACAAAACGGAGGAAGTACACAGTAATATTAAAAACTTAGAAGAAGATTATTAAAATTTAGAATGAGGCTTCACATAGTGATTTTGTATTGTATTTCAGCCAATCCATAATTGGTTAAAATGAAAACGTTTTTGAATTTATCTAAACAAATTTTAAACGACGAATTGCTATTCCGTAACTTGAAAGCAGGGGCCTTATCCGTATCAGCTTTTTGAGAGATACGTTCAACTACATGACATAACCTTTACCAAGTTAGAAGGAATGGTCGTCCATTTTCACGTTTGGCTGGCGGATTGGCGATTGTAGTACCAGATACCTAGATGTACCTAGTAACTAGATGTATTTCTAAGGTTCTTCTCTATCGCACAGCCACGCGAATTTTCCTGTCACTTCCATTTGTCAACTTTCCATCTAAGACACTTACGCTGCCATTTCGCGGCAAATTCTTTATTATTTAGCTTTTCTGAAATCAAAAATAATACTACAAAAGTCGTATTCCTATTTTTTATAAGAGAGAGTGACGACACGAGCAAATAAATCCCCTGATGGTAAGTGCAACGTCTACCCATAACAAATGCTGTATCACCCGGAACATTTATTTATGGCACCACAATGCGCCAGTCACCCCGAGACATCAGTTCTTAAGTTTCATATGCCAAGTAATTTCATTAGATCTCACTGCCCTTCAGACCGAAACACAGTAATGTTTGCGCAGGCAGAATCACTGGCTTTGGGGTGGTTTTTCTTTAGGTGGATTCCTGCATAACTGTTTCTCTGTTTAGAATTTCTAACTTACTTAAAAAATTTAATTTGACGCTGATTCCTTAAATTTCTGGAAAACTGTTTTGAGAATATTTAATGCGCAAAAATATATTACCTACATATCATTTTTGTGTTATACTACAGTTTTGTATTAGCAGCGCGATATAAAAATGAATAATTTTTATATCGCGCTTTCTTATTCCCATGTGTTGTTTTAAATAGCGCAATTCTTACATATTTCTATGAAAGCATTTAAACAAAAAAAAAATACTTTAATAAATTTTTTATGATAGAAAAAGTTTTAATCACGTAACAGATTTTTTTTTAAATGAAATAACTAATAATTATAGAGAAAATAAAAACAACAAAAATGTGAGAAGTGAAAGTGGCACTCACACTACACATTATTGATGTAGTGGTTGAGAAAGTTTCTAGAATGTAGCTAGAGAAAACTGTGGAGAAAAGTTACAAAGTTTTTAAAGAAAAATAATTTATAATATTTGTATTGGTATTTTTATAAATACCTTTGATGACCCGGCGCCTTATACAGCTTTGTTCGAATAGATCCGAATTTTTATTATCAATGTGCAATGTTGCAAATGTGCAATTTGCAAAAAAATATGTCGTTTTGATATATTTGTCCAAACTGATAAAATTTAAAAACTGACTCAAAATGTGCCACTTAACAAATTAAAAATAGTACCGTGATATGTAATTGTGGTATTTGAAAACGTTCTTTAATTATTGCTTTTATATTTTTGAATAAGAGTATGAAAGCAGCAGCAAGTCAATCTTGTAAGTAGTAACTGTGAATAATAGATGTCAATAAAGGATCATAATGCAGTTGTATTATGACTTCCTTGCTATGAATTGGGTCCTCGGTTTTCTTCACTCTCCATTCGAAAAGTTATGTTGCTTTTTTACTACCACTACCCCGGTTGAGTCAACGCATTTATGCGATACATCTAACAAGTTATTTCATGTATAAAATGAAATAAGGTAACACAAAATAAATTAAAAATAAAACCCTTTTTGGAATCTTGATTTGATGTTGTAAAAATTGACACTTAGGACAAAATTTGTTCTTTAATAAATTCTTGATATCATTTCGTTTTGCACTTTTCAGTGATATTTATTTAATCAAATGTATAGAATATTGTCAAGTAAAGGTCCCAAAGTGATTAAGAATATTAATAACATTGATTTAGAAACTAGGCTTGTAAAGTACTACAAATATTGTTTGCAATTATAAGTTAAAGAAATCAAGAGTCAACATGTGTATCGGTAGTTTACTTAAATTAAATCAAAAATTCGTCTTAAAATTTATATATTGTTGGTATCGACTCCACAGCTTCTCTATTCCGATGAATATTTTATGTCTGCGTGAGTGAAAGGCGTGTACGTACACGACTGTAGCCACGCTATATGCAATAGATGTGTGTGTGACGATGGCATTCGTTCTTTTTTACGCGCGCTTTACTACACAAAACCAGTATAAAAGTGGGTCTGAGCGTTAACGATGTTTAGTTTCTAAACTGTAATAGAGAGTGGAGGATGTCATGTTTTTCAGGATTTAAGAGAAATTAACGAATTCAACTACAAACCTTATAATTACACAATTGTAATGACAAATATAATTTCTTGCATTAAAAGGCAAATTAAATATCTTTCATAACACAACTGTGGCAATAAAGATACATTATGAATTACTTTAACATAGCCACATTAATTATAAGACTGTTTACTTTACTTAATTATAAATATAGTACAATAAAATAAATAAAATTAAGTAGATGAAGGTGATCAGATAACACCTCAAATTAAAAGTTAATTTAAGACTTGTTCGTTAAGAGATTAACAAAAAATATCCACAAAGTTTTATTTGCCTTTCATTAGTTATTCTTTTGTCAAGCATTAGTGTGCAAACATTACTGTATTTCGGTTTGAAGGGCACTGATAGCTAGTGTATTTAGTGGGCATATAAGACTTAAGAACTGATGTCTCAGGGTGACGAGCTGTGTGGTGCTAAACAGATCTGAACTGGGTGACAAAGCATTTGTTATGGGCAGATGTTACACTTAACATTAGCGCAACCATTCGCTCGTCTCGTCACGTATGTTACCGTAAAAGAAATAAAAATATAAAAATTCATGTCTATAAGAAAATTTCGTATATTATTAGTTAATTTTCTGTTAAATTGGCCGTTTACCGTCTGATACTGCTATTTAAAAAAAATGCATAATTATAATTTCATGACAGTTTTACATGCTTACGGTCTTAATCGGTGTTCATTTAGTAACACGTAAACCATAAAGTATCAGTTTTTCTTGTGCCGCTAGATGGCATTAGTAGTGACAGTAGTAAGTCAAGTAAGAACATTTTTTCTAGTATCAGGTTAGCAATGTCCCAAGTTATGAGAATTAAACAAACGTAAATGGTTTATCTCAACATTTTTCTTTATCTTAACTTATATTATTAATGCGAATGCCAGAACTTTTCTGTGTGATACCACACTGCGCCCGTCACCCTGACATATCAGCTCTGAAGTCTCACATGCCGAGTGATTACACTAGCTTTCAGTGCCCTGCTGACCAACACACAGTTATGTCTGCACACTACTGCTTCACGGAACTGACCTGGGATGATACCTACCTAGACGGATTTCTGTATAGAAATCCTATGACCATTAAATCACATTTTAAGTTGCTTCGAGCTCGTGCAAGGCACCGTTCGATGCCTCGATGCGTCGATGCCGTGTAGGCCTGAGGTTTGTCGCTGAATGGATGGTTTTAAAATATTTACATAACATATAATAGTAACTTTTTGCGACAAGTAGAGTTCAAGATGAAAGATTTTCTATAAAGTTTAAGCTAAAATGATTCAGAGACCTTTTGGATTATTTCTTAGGTTCAACTAAATGAGAATGAATATTTTAAAAAGTTTGAAAAATAAAATTTGACTATTATCACAACATATGCTTTTACGGTTCATTGATTTCTATGAATTTATTTTACAGTCGAATTTAATATTCGAATAGAATATAATGTGGCAACATTAGACGTTAAACTATAAAATCTATGAAAAAGTAGGTTGTAATGTGTTATCTGAAAATCAGATATGATTTTTAAAACTTTACATTATGTCCCCCGCCGCTAGATGTCACTACATGTAATACGAGTATAATCACCGAGTTTCCGAATGACAAAAAATATTTAGGACGATCAATAAATTGTTATTTTGGGGCAGTGGCAAAGCGAGTAGCTACTGCGCTCTGGGTTGTGGGTTTGATTCCCGCGCAAGGTAAAATATTCCTATGACCTACCTTTGTGACGGATTTGATTTTTTGTGCATGTAAAATTAATATGTGAAAAACGTACCGCGCAAGTGATACCGGAGAAATTCTAGTATGGGACATCTATCTAAAATGTAGAGGAAGATTAAATGACACAAAACTCCACGCTCTGACAAAATACCAGCAAAAAATGACTGTTTAACACGTTTAAGTTCCGTAGGTTGAATGACGAAAACTGGTGTCCCAAGGGTCCGTGTGGTAGCGGCTTAAGAGAATCTACCACCGCGTGGGTGTCGTAAAAGACGACAGACGGAAAATAAAAATCAGGAGATGGACAGCAGCATCTTCCTGCACAATCTGAATTAATAAACTGCGGTTGCCAACCCGCCTGCCAAGCGTGGCAACTATGGCAAAATCCCCCCAAAATGAGAGCTCCAAGCTTTTGTGACAATATATGGGAGAGGCCTATGTTCTTCTATGTTCAGCAGTGGACTAGTGATAGGCTGAAATCATGATGACTTTTTGCTTAAGCTACGAGATTTTCGAACTCGTTATGTATACGGGAAGGACAAAACCAGCGAATTGTGTTTTGTGCTCAACTAATGCTCAGAGATTCTTATGTTTAACGGAGTACTCCTCCGGATCCATGGCAATCCTACCACCAGTAATATTTATGACCAATCTTTTTACGATGATGCTGATTGATCATATTAAATGTAAGTATAAACACAACATGATAATTAATTAATCTTTATTGCATAAATTACACTACACTAGATATACAGTCTTTTAAAATGTAATCAATTAGTTTAGTTTGCTTTGAAACAAAATGGCATAAATTACCCGTAACGCTTAAAGACAGATTATGCTTATATATAATTTAATAAAAAAAGTTCGATAACCTAGTTAAAATAAAAATTATTAAGAGTTGTTAATAATTTATAATAAAGAGAATCTACCACCTCATGCCCTCCCGTAAGTGTCGTCCAAGTCGATAGAGGAAAAATTAAAACTAGAAGATGGGCAGCTGCATCCTCCTGGAATATCTGAATAAATAAACTGCGGTTGCCAACCCGCCCGCCAAGCGTGGCAACTATCGCAAAATCCTCCCATAAAGAGAGCTACAAACTTTTGTGGCTTATGATCAGCAGTGGACTAGGTATAGGTTAAAATGATGATGATAGTTGCAGTTATTGTAATAAGGTAATGTAATTATCTAAATGCATCAAATAAACACAAAATAAAGTAAATATTAAAACTTTTAAAATTGGAAATGGACGATTTTTTACATAGAAATAAATTAGTGGTCCTGCAGTTTACCCTGTGCTTTCCAAACTGTTAGGTATTTGTACAGTATCTTATTTATTATTTACTATTAAATAACTCCTTATACAAAAATAACATTATATTTCTGTATATAACCAATATTTTCATATTAATTAGTGGAAAAAAAATAGTTTATTAAAATAACATTGTAAAATATTAATACTATAGTAAACCAAGAGATGTTTTCTGTCATGTCTTCCTTCAGATTTCGTTTTTAAAAATTTGTGATTTTTGACTTTTGGCTTTTAAAGCTTGATTAGACTAAGGGGAATAATCTAGTGTAAGTATAAACAGACATAGATATATACTGTGCACATCCGTATGCTTGTCTATTCTGTTTAGTAAGTCAGCACTGCAAAGGTTCGGACCTTGAATTTCATGACTAATGAGTGTCTATCAGTCTGGGCGCTTAAGGGAATACAACACGACTGGCCTTTTGCAAGTTCCAAGCTGTGAATCAGATTATAACCTGTTGGTTTCTACCAATACACAATTATTTAATATACAGTCAAATAATTAATTCATTTCTTATAATTTCACATATATTATTTGAAAGAAAGAGAGTTAATTTTGCTAAGATCTGCATGCGAATTTAAGATTGTGTGTATGAGCTAGTGGTAGTATTGTAGTGATGGAGGCTATCCAGTGGCGGCTCCCGGTGGCGGTATTAGTTTGCTTGTGCAAAGGGAAGGCGAGCGGTGCTCTTCAAAAACTATGTAACACACAACATTTGAGATTGTGCATGCGAATCTTAGCAAATTAACTTTCTTTCCTTTATTATAATGGATTTCCGCAAAGTATCGCCTGATTGTGTTAACTATACATATGATTGCACGTCTCATGGCGCGAAGCGGCGTGAGATAGTGCTTTATAGCCGACATGTCAAGGTCAGTAGTCTTTTTATTAATAGTTTCTGGTTGCTATCTTTTGCTATATTATCTCTCATTAACCTGTTCTTTATCACGTTTTTCAACAGTCTAATGTACTCCAAAATTTGCTTTGAAAACAATTCGGAGATCTTGCGGTTCCTAGTCGATCTCCCATATGCAATTAAAAGCCCGCATATTTTATAATCTAGTAAGTACAGATACGTTACTTCAAATTTAAGTACATTTAGGTGAAAATGCATTTTTATGTCTGTAATTTGGCACATAATAATACATATTCTACAACTCGTAAGACGTTGCTGCTCACATAAAATTAACAATCAATAATAAATTTATAACTAAAATTATAAATGTTTAAACAGAAATAGAAATTTTTGATATAAAAGATATAAATTTTATAACGACAAATGCACCATAAAATTCAGCTGTTTTTAATTAAAGCATATAGATCTATTTTTCTATATTAATCCTAATTAAAATATAAATAAAATAAACTCTAAATGAACTTAATACACTAAAATAGATTAATAAGATCACTGGAAAGGCACATTGTGCGTTTTTTATTACGTTATTAACATTACGAAGATTAACTTTAAATAGAAAAAATACTTTAATTTTGCAGACTTCGATAAATAGTTGTATGGCAATGTTTACTTTAAAGTGCTATATCAACAGCATTACATTTGTTTGTAGAATTTTCTTACATAACACAGTTTAAAATATATCATTAATGCACACAATTTTGTCTTCATCAATTTTTTGTTTGTTTTATATGTGTATATACAATAATGTATTGTTATCCTTACATTATCGTTTAAAGACTATCGAAGGATAGCCTATTTTAGAATATATATATATAAATATATGTATTTTTTAAATATTTCTAGATACAAACTATGGCGAAGACTTGGATGGTTATAATCGATTGCACATGGAATGTTACGCACGTCTTAAATGAAAGAAGTAATTCTGCTTAATTTTATGAAGATATTTGCGCTTTATATGCTAGATCATTGGCATCCTGGGCTAAAGTGGCAGATCTAGCGTAGGGATATGACGCAGCAGATGCTGTTGGCGACGACCACTGTTGTGGTGATGACTGGAAGCTGGCAATCTGTGAAAGAAAATAAAAAATATTTAGCTTTGTTAAAACAACATGAGAAGGTCCCAGATTTCAAATTTCGTCAGGGTTTTACTTCTGTAAAAATCGATACTCCGATAGCAGACATTCAATATTTAAACTATCTCAAGCATTACAAACTGATAACATATCAATATACTTTACAAAGATGAAGTATCTCTCCGTACTCACTCTAGTTTAAATTGAGTAAATACAAACACTGGGAGTTCTGTACTATAAAGTTTGTTAAGAACTTAAAAACAATACTGAATAATTTATAATCATATAAAACTTACTGAACTTACTTTTATATTCTAGGAAACCAAAAATTGCATATGCCAATGCTAAGGTAGAATCGATTTTTTATAACATTATACATTGTACACTAGTTTAAATAAATAAAATAATGTAGTATAATTTAGCAGTGACAGCACCAAACTACTGTCGGCACAACGCGTGCTTCCTAGTCTCTCAGCCACTGAGAATCATCAACGGCGGCAACCCTCTCGGCTGACTCCTGCGGCATCAACACTGTACCTATACGTCTCGACGCACTGAAGATCATAGACGTGTCGCGATCTATATATACAACATCTAAAGATTACTGGTTGGAGAAGACGTCCTCCCCAGATCACTCCACATAGTCTGGCGGGTAGCCTATTCCTTGGCAATATCATCCGCCAAACAATGCACTTTGATTGTAACCACGAGACATTTTTCTCTAAATGTATCGTGGTTACAATCAAAGTGCAAAGAGACGGTTTTTCTCTAATATGCCTTGTAATACCACTAGTTTTAGAACCCTTCAAACCGAAGCATAGTGTTTGCACACTTCTGCTTGCCGGCGGAATAACTGGCACTGCGGTGGTACCTCCCCCGGATTGCTGCATAAGAATCCTACCACCAGAAACTATCACTAATTTGGAATTTAATTTAACAATTTCTTTTAATTTGCAATGTCCTCTAAAAGAATATAAAATATTTTATAAATTACCTTGCCGCTGATGTTATTAAGTCCCCCACCACTCAGTATCTTATGAAGACCCAGGGCAGCGGCCGCCAAGAATGCCAGCTTAGCTACCACAAGGGCTTTTGTCACAAGAAGCGTTAGGGCCCCGAATAGAAGACCAACCACGGCGATTACCTTCACTCCAATACCAGCTATCAGGGGCGTGTATTTTTTGATTTTTCCACGTGCTAAAAAATTTAATACAGGCTATTTATGTACTATCAAGGGATCTATTTATTTATTTATTTAAAAAAAAGATGCCCCACAGTAGGATTTCTCCTGTGTCGTGGGTACGTTTTACAGACATAAATTCCACATGCACAAAACACCCAGACCCGGAACAACTATCTGTAGGCCATATAAATATTTGTCCCGTGCGGGACGAATATTTGAATATGAATATGAATATTAATATGAATATTATCGAATCCGCGGCCAGCGGCGCAGAAGCCAAGGGCTTAGCCACTGCGCTAACCGAGCCGACAATTCAACAAACTATTAGTATAACAAACACTAATACTCGTCAACTTCCAAACTAAGATGCCCTGTATCTTAGTCTATACAAACATACATACAGCCATGCCTTTTTACCATATAAGGGATAGACCGAAGGGAGTCCTCACCCGTGGCCCACTTTTCACCCCCGCGGGAAATGAGATGTGACGGGTGGCGAACCAAGTCACCGCCATTTTGGTACGAGTCAAACAATTATTACAGACCATTGCATTCCCACGAGTAGTATAGTAACAGAATTGCATATTATGGTATTATTCTGCACGAATGAAGGCTGTCTGTACAATACCTTAGTCGCCTCTTACGACACCTTGGTAAGAAAGAGGAAGGCTGTATGGTATGATAAATATACTTCTACTTGTTCTTCACTAGCCTGTTCATAAATCAGCTTAGGATATAGCCTTTTCTCGAGTATTTTTTTATAGGAGAAAGTGACGAGACGAGCAAAACGTTAACCTGATATTAAGTGCAACGTCTGCTTATAAAATAGACTGTATCACTCAGAACATTTCTGAGTGGTACCACACTGCGCCCGTCCCTCTGAGGCATCAGTTCTTAAGTCTCATATGCCCAGTGATTGCACTAGCTCTCAGCGCACTTCAGACGGAAACACTAATATTTGCACACTACTCAAGGCAGAAAAACTGGTTCTGTGGTTAGACGCTGCTGCCCGTCACCGGTCTGTGTATTTTGGGTCTGGTAATTCAGAAGATTGTTGTTCCACCATCTATGGGAAGCCATGATATTTTCCAGGCATTTTCCTTGGTCGACTCTTGCGACACCCATTGGATGATACGGGATGGCAGATTTTCTTTCGCCGCCACCATACGGCTGTGTGTGTGTAGGTCGTAGGTTTGATTCCACGTAAATATTGGTATGAACTTCTGATAGTTGTTCCGGGTTCGCTTTTTGTAAAGCACACCCACGTTATTCAAGAAATCTACGAGTCGAGCATAGTATACTATGAAAAAAAAAACTGTTATTTTAATTTCTCCAGTGTCACCGGAAAACCAACGATTTATGTTCTTGCGCAAATGTTGGCCCCGGCTAGGATTTGAACCCAGGACCCGCAGCGTTGAAGTCAAAACTAACCGCTATGCCACGCGTTCGTCAAATATAATTTAAATTACCTAAAAAACAAATCAAAGTGGACAAAATGGATATTATACGTGAACGTAAGTTTTTATCTAGGTATAGTACGATAATTGGATTTCTCAGCCAGTCATTTTTGTCTTAAGATTTTTAATTTATATTTTATCAAATCAATCGAGTCACACAAACGTAGATAAGAATTGGTAGTTACTGTAATCATTATTAATTACACAACTTCGGCTCTCATTGCTTCAAAGATTTATAATTAAGATGATACAATCTTATTAAACGTGATACGATCTTATATTCAAGGCTGGGCAGTATTTCAGTTACTGGAAATACAAATACATATTTGGATTTTGTATTTCAAATACTTATCAAAATACATTTAAACATAAATACATTTAGCGTCATTTAACGTCAATCGTACTTTGTACAATTAATTCTACATTGTAGAATTTTCCATAGAAAATATTTATGTGATATACGGCTCTGACCTAGTACCGTATTCCAAATTTATATAAGCTATATGATACTTTCAAGGGTGCAAGTTCATGTAGTTCTTAGAGTTACAAATTGGTGTAAATTGTTATTGCAAACAAAGGTTCTGAACTGTACTTTATTTAATAATTTATATACACACAAACAATGCTTAAGAAGATATTTTAAATACATGCGTAAACTTTTATAATTTTGTAATTTGTACTTAAACTAAAGCAAAGCATGTATTTTGCCCAGCCCTGCTTACATGGCATGGCCTATTAACATGATATGGCACTACAACGCCCGTCGTGCACGCTGCTTTGCGCCTCGATTGCAGTGGACTGAACGACGTAACCTTGACCGAGCGGTCCGATCACGTAACAGGCCGATAAACTTACCCGGTAACTTTCTTTTCGTTGGACGCCTACTAATGTTGCGCACTCGTGTATTTGGGGAGGCGATACTTGTTCGAATGTCGTGTTTAAGATAATTAGATATAAATTTAATTTATTAGCGAGTTAATGTTTAAATACATACGGGCGAAAAAATGTTTTTAATGAGACTATATTTTAATACGGTATTTTTTTATATAAGTAGAATTTGGTATAAAAATTTCCAATTTATTAAAATGGTTTAAGGTCTAATCTACCACCCCATCTCATCTCGTGGGTGTCGTATAAGTCAACGGAGGGAAAATTAAAACCAGAAGATATGCAGCATAATCTTTCTGGAACATCAAATCCTCCAGTAAAGTGTGTAAACTTTTGTAGCAATCTATGGGGAGGCCTATGTTCAGCAGTGGACTAGTGATGGGCTGAGATGATGATGATAATGATGTAAGATTTGCGAAATAATCTCAATTAATTTATGGTAACTTAATGTAACACAATAAATGAATTTCTTTATTAATAACTTAATATTCGTGCAGTTATATTTATGTATAAAATTGTTTCACTCACCTTCTTCAAAAGTCCTTGCAGCTTCCCGCAGCTCCCCTGGTTCGAACTTGACGTTTAATTTTTCTTCACCTTTGGCGTCCCTAAATCAAAATACAGAAGTGCCAAAAAAAATTTTAGTAATATTTTCATAAGAAGAATTGTCTAACAAAAGAATCTTTCTGGTGGTAGGATTCCTATGCAAGAATCTGTCTAGGTAGGTACCACCCCAGGGAAAGTTATTCTGCCGTAAAGGACTGTGTATTACTGTTTCGGTCTGAAAGGCACTGAGAGCTTGTTTAATCACTGGGCATATCAGACTTAAGAACTAATATCTCAGGGTGAAAAGCTGAGTGTAGTGCTACACAGAAATGGTCTGGGTGACGTTCATAAAATGAGAGGTTTTCCTTACGTTTAGTTAAATAAGATATAAAATTTACTGGTCTAAGTAAGTTCTAAACGTCTTCCGTCAGGCGGTCGATTAACCACATCGAAAAAATGCCAATAAAAAGACCGGTGACAGGCAGCAGTGTCAGCAGCTGAGGTGAAGTAGCGAGGGAAGAGGATTCGTCTTTTTCCCTAACCTCTTCAACTTTTGAGGGGTTGCATGGTCGTTACGGCATTTGGGGTGGGAAGGGGGGTAGGGTGGACGAAGAGGAGGAACGGTACTAAGTTGCGCCACTCTCCCTATCCTCCGTGGCCGATTTGTGATCGGCGGCGCATACTCATGCGTTACACATTTCCCTTTGTTAAAAAAAAAGTTCTAGCATATTGGTAATAACTAATCCGTCACCTGACGGGTTATATTTATCTGGTATTTTTCTTAGTCTATTTTCACGACACTCACTATCAGGACTCTATCGGCTAAAATAATTGGATTCGATGTACACTACTACTACCACTAATCCAGACTTAAATTTAAAATAAAAAATGAACTCGTCCTAACAAAATCATAATCCAGTGTATGTTTTGCCTTAATCTGTATCTAAGAGGATCCGAATTTTAAATTCAAATGCTTGCTTCACATTCTCGCTAGACAAAGTGAGTGAGATTGTATGTTAATGTAATCCTTTTATTGTGTGGAACATTTAAATGGAATATATAATCGTAATCCTTTAACATATTTCTCTCCCTAAAGCTTCTTTAATCATACATACATACAGTTACGTCTTTGACCCATATCAGGGGTAGGCAGAGGCCACTCACGTCGCCGACTTTTCGCCCTCGCGTCCGTGCAGACGCCGCCGCCATTTTGGTACGAGTCAAAAAATTATTTCTACCTATTGCGTTCCCACGAGCAGTAAAGTGACGGTATTGCATATTATGGAGTTATTCTGCATGAATAAAGGCTGTCCGTACAACACCTTAGTTGCGTCTTACGATACCTCGGTAGGAAATAGAAACAAATTGTATTGCATTATTGTCTCTAGTAGTTATTCGTTGTGGTCGATTCGGGAAAAGTAATTTATTGTGATATGCAACTGGGAAGAATACAACATTATTCCTTATTAATGGGGCGTTTATATAGGCCGGTTATACCGAAAGTTAGGGCAACGCCTGCCCATAACAAATACTGTGCCACTCAGAACATCTCTTTGTGGCACCACACTGTGCACGTAATACTAACAGTGACCTTCAGACCAAAACACTATAATGCTTGCACACTACTGCTTCACGGCATACGGATTTTTGCACAGGAATTCTACCTACTCGAAGCTTAGGTTGGCTAAAACTAGAAATTCTTTTCTTAGCCGATTCATAAAATATTACGACAAAATTTCTAAAAGTACACACTTTTGGAAAAAAACTGTCATAGAATTCAAAAAACTTGTCAAAAAGATTTTATTATAAAATTATTATAGCGTATAATAAAATAGATTATTACATAGACGACAAAGATGTGTGGAAATAACTCTTACTCTGCACTTGCAAATCCCCTGACTACCAAACATATGATATTATAATCAAATAATATATTTTATAAACTTGACATTATGTAATATTATATTGAAAAAAAGAAAGACCCCAGAGTTTATTGTCGATTCTTCACTAGGAAGGTATTGTTATTGGAACCTGAGTAGATTTTGACAATCATAAAGAAATTTTGACTTTGACTTTGACTTCCACCTGCGTTCATTTGTTTTACGTGCTACAATTGTCCTTATTAAATGCTTCGCCACCAAGAACATTTATGTGTGGCGAAGAAATTTTCTAATTTAGAAATAGTTTAATACAAACATTCCACGTCAAAAATAAAATCGTAATAGTGTAAAAAAAAACCGTATGAAAAATAAATAATTAATGAAATATCCCATAATGTGTTATAATTCTTTTACGTACATATATTTTTTCAAAATATTTTTTTTTTGTTATTGGATTCATCCAATCCATCGTAACGAGTCGAGCAACACATTCACCTGATGGTTAGCGAAACGTCTGTTGTTATTCAAATGCCTATTACAATAGGCACATTTCTGTGTGGCAGGCATTGCCCTTGTCACTCTAAGACATCAGTTCTGAAGTCTCATATGCCCAGTTATTACACTACCTCTCAGAATCCTTCAGACCGAAACTCAATGTTTGTAAGCTACTGCTTCTCGGCAGAATAACTGCCCTTGCGGTGGTACCCACCTAGATGGATTCCCGCATAGACTTCCTACCACCAGTACACGTGGTGCGTTGTATTATGCCATGCATTATGTTATAACAGTGTCTAAGGTCTTGTTAGTACGTCTGACGACGACGTGGTTTAGTGGTCATAGTACTTGACTGCTATGCCACGGATCTTTGATTTGAATGCCAGCCTCAGCTAACATTTATGGAAAAACACAAATTGTTGTTCGGATAGGTTAGGACAAGTGAGTGCTTCTGTGTTTGCCCGTATATTCGTGGGATTTAAATATCTTCTGTGCAGTTTAAAGCTTTCGTCAGTATTGCACGTCTCATGGCGCGAAGATGCGTGAGATAGTGCTTTATACCCGACATGTCAAGGTCAAGCGATTCGGCGGTCTTCAGATGCCTCTATCACAATTATGTTGCATTTATATGCTACATAATTGTGATAGAGGATCTGATCTGAATCATCTGAAATCTGATATTTATATTTGAATAGACTCATATCAAGAAAACACTTTAATTAATTCATCAAACTCATTTTGAAAAATCGTCTACTATTGCTACTTTAAAAAAAAGTAGTTTAAAAAGAATTGACGTAGTCCTTCGGATTTTTTTAGGGATATGGTTACGATAAATCCCGAAAAAATTGACTTATCAAGACCGAGTTTTTTCAGAAGTTGAGAAGTGAGTTCAGAAGTTCAGAGTTAGGTGTGGTCGAAAATGGGCCAGGAGTAAATCGAATTTTTATTTGGCTTTTTTATAGGATAACGAGCCGAGCAAAACTTTATTTAGTGTGGAAGTGCAAAGTCTGCTCAAAACAAATGCTGTGTCGCCAAGAACAATTCTGAGTGACACCACACTGCGCCCGTCACCCTGATATATAAATTTTAAGTCTCATATGACTAGTGATCATACTAGCTGCGCTGCTCTTATTAGCGGTACATTTGCTTACCTATGATAGGGTAGTGAGGCATAAATTGTGGTCGACATTGCATATGTATGGGGTGAACGGCAGCTTGATACGAGCACTGAAATCACTCTATAAGGATCCCAGAGCTTGTGTCAGAGTGAACGGGGCTTACACAGACTAGTTTAACATCGAAAAAGGTGTAAGACAGGGATGTGTGGCTTCGCCGTGGCTGTTCAACCTATTCATATACAATTGCTTCAAAGATTTGAAGGAGAGTGCGAATACAGAGTTCTGATTGAAGGAGAAGAAGTGAAACAAGTGAAAGAGTTTGTGTAACTGGGTTCTATGTTTACGTAAGACGGAAAGTATGACTGTGATATTGAGAGAAGAGTATTGGCAGGAAATCAGGTGAATGGGACTCTGCATAACTTTATAAGAAGCCAGAATGTATCTAAAAAGGCACGACTGGCTGTACATAGGTGGTTTCTGGTCCCCACCCTTATGTATGATGGTTAATGCTGGGTCCGACAGAAGAAGCATGAAAGCAAGATTAATGCTGTGGAAATGAGAAGTTTAAGAAGTACAGCTGGAGTAACTGTGATCGTCAAAGCGAGAAACAGCGAGATAAAGGGAAGTTGCGGTGTGGTTAAAGATGTAGTGAAAATAATAGAGAAAGGGGTGCTTAGATGGTTTGGACACGTAGAGAGAATGAATGAAAGGAAATTTACGAAACAGATTTATGAGGCGATTGTGAATGGGAAAGCCGGTAAGGTTCGACCTAGGCGTGTGTATCACAATCAGATCGGTGAATTTTTGAGGAAAGGTCATGTTAAAAGTACCCACAACCGACGAGCGTGTATGAAAACGCTAATGAAAGTAGAAGAAGCTAAAGATGTGTGTCAGGATCGTAGCAAGTGGAAAGATGTGGTCTCTGCCTACCCCAATGGAAAAGAGGCGTGAATGTATGTATGTATGTTGCTTATTACAAAACTTCCATATTTTATGTAACTTTGTAGTTACATAAAATGTGCTTTCTTGTGAAAGAATTTGGCACGTCGAGTATAAAGACACTTCGTCACATGTCTTATGGAAACGAGTGTGACGATTTAGAAGCATTGTCTTGACATTTTCACTTTACTAACTACATTTGTATGGTAAGGAGAAAGTTTAAGTGGTTTAGACGAAAACTGGAGAATCTTATAATTGGGTCAGAAAAAATGATTACGGTGAAAACATTAGCAATAACAACATTTTATAAGGGCGTTGCTGCTCTGTTGTCACGTCAATTGTAAACGTAAAATAAAGTAAAAGTTTACTAATTTACAGTAAGTCACTACTGGACATGAGAACTCATTTTTGAGAGGGTTTTGGAGCTAATAATGGTCAGCCACGCCGCTTTAATACGGGTTGGTCTTCATTATTTTTTTTTCTAAGACGCGCAGTTTTATACGACGTTAATCAAAACTTAAAACCGCCACTAAAAAATTTTGTGGTACCGGTACAAGGATTCAGCCAAAGTCACTTTATTTCTTTTTAATTTAAGGCAAGCGCCCGGAAACTTTGATCATTATAAAAAAAAAAGCCAGTTTCAGTATATACAGTGCTACAACGGCGATAACGCCTGCGGATTCTAAAAGCGTTGAACGGTATAACTTACAAGCTATTTTTGTATCGTTCGTTCATTTGATAAGTTTGTCTATTGAAGGGATTTCTTTATCTTTATATATATATCTATATCTTTATCTAGTAGACAGTGACGAAACGAGCAAAACGTTCACCAGGTAGTAAGTGCAACGCCTGCCCATAAGAAATGTTGTTTGTTTTGGGTGAACTTTTCTGTATGGCACACTACACCCCTCTTCCTGAGATATCAGTTCTTAAGTCTCCAGTATTTTTTTTTTATTTTTTTTACTAGCTCTCAGTACCCTTCAGACCGAAACGAATGCTTCACGGCAGAATAACTGACCCTGCGGTGATACCTGTCTAGACGGATTCCTCCATAGGAATACTATCACTAGTTAAATGCTGTTAAAACTATAAAGTGATCGATGTGCCTGCTGAGTTGTGAGTTTTGGCTTCGAATCCTAGCCAAAACCAATATTAACAACGTTAGTTGATTGTGAATCGTGATTGTCCGTGTCTTTGACTCTATATGCGAGTATCAGATGCATTTTTCCGATTTTATCATATAAGCGTCACGTGTTAAATAGGAATAAGAAAACAAGTGAGTTTGTTCTATTACTTACGGCACTGTAATACGAGTATACGAGTATGTTGCGCAGATGATATATCGAGGTTGTTAATCGTAAAATGACGCCATTGTCGAAATCGACCACGAGGAATTATACGAAGTAAAGAAAAATATTCACATACTGTTAAAATTGACAAGATTCATAATAATTAATTTTATGATAAGTTTATTGTATTAATGATTACTTCTGTTTTCACCAAATCAGAGAAGCTACCTAAATCTTTTAAAAGTCCTGTTTGATTGATTATATTTTAAAAAACAAACAAAACTCACCTTTCAATAGCGACTCCTGTAAATAATTCGATTCTTCCATCATCTTCCGTGCCAGCACCAGGAGCAGCGCTGCAGGTTACCACGGCGACGACGAGAATAGTACACAACACTCTCATATTTGTATGTTAACTTTTTTTGCCTAACTTGTTAGAGTCTGGCCCTTTCTAGTGTCTGGTCGAGGGTAAAGTGAAGCCCGCCCGGGATACCAACGCTTATATATTAGAAGAGGAAGACGAATGAATTCTGTGAGGCTCAGATTCAATGGGTTAGGTTCCGTGAAGTATGTGGATTTAACAATATTGATACTTGAACTGTTACTAGAGAACAAAAACATTGTATTTGATATGAACTGTGCTTTTATTTAATATTTCGCGTATTTTATCACAGTAATAAAACAAAACTTTAGTTAATTATTAAATTGCCAGGAGTTTATTTAAAAAAAAACTTAATAAGTAACTCTGATTGTGAAATTCTGCTTCATTTCTTTGCCCAATTAATTGGTAAGATATGAAGTAAGCTAACATTGAAAAAAATAATTAAATTATAAAATAAACATCTGTTAATATAGATTATAAATTATTTTCTGATGAGTGCTACAATTGTAAGAAAAATTGGACTATGCGTGTTATTCAATATGTAAATAAAAATAGTATTTGTATTAATTCAAACTATGTGAATCCTCACAATTACTTAACACTTTCACTTGCGGTGTTATATATAATTCATTATACTAAATGACAAAAGATGTGCTATATTGTGTCGTGTGTAGTGTTTTTTTGAGTTAATATTAATCATCGCTTCAAGTTTTAGTTTAAAAGTATCAAGTCTATCAAGCCTATAGTAATGTATTTCATTCATATATTTCGAAGGCACGCTTGAGATTTGGATGAAAAGCGATTGACTTGACGTCATACTAATTTTAAAATGGGGAATATTAAATATTTTTTTTCATACCAAGTAAAATGCTAAATATCAGGTTAAAATTTTGATTGATTTTTAAAAAAAATACAAACATATGTTGTCTTTTAATACTCTTTTATTATACTAAAAAAATTAGTCTGCATAAAACGTAAGAGTACAGGCGGCTGTGCAAAGCTAAATTAGGGTAACTATATATATATATATATATATATATATATATATATATATATATATATATATATATATATATATATATATATATATATATATATATATATATATATATATATATAATAATCCATTTGCTCATCTGCTCCCTCAAAGCATTTACTGGTGGTAGGGATCAGGGATCCGTCTAGGTAGGTACAGTTATTCTGCCGTGAAGCAGTAGTGTGCAAACATTACTATGTTTCGGTTTGAAGGGCACTGTGAGCTAGCGTAATCACAGAGCATATGAGACTTAAGAACTGATGTCTCAGGGTGACGGGCGCAGTGTGATGTCACACAGTAATTTTCTGGGTGACACAGCTTTTGTTATGGGTAAACGTTACACTTACCATCAGGTGAAACGTTTTGATCGTTCCGTCACTCATATGAAATTAAAAAAAAAATTAGGTAATTGTTCATAAAACTCTTTTTTACTTCATTTTTTTTAAAACTTCGTTCAAACTTCGTGATTATTTGCATAGTAAGCGGCCAGCGTGACAGTAACATATTGGTTGAAGTTGAGCGTTAAGCTTAAAAATTAAAGCGCACGGGCAAGCTCGGTACGTTGCAATATATTTTCTGTGCACTTTGAATGCAGCGTTTTCATTATTTATGGGTGATTTTGGGTAAACGGTTTATACCTAATAAGAAACGCATAAATGGTATGAAAGATTTTCATTTATGATCGAGTGAAATCTGTACATACGTTTGTCATTGTAACACTTGGCAAGCGTGGGGTAATTCATGCATTCTGTGCCATTGAATAAATTGGAATGTACTGAACTTTCTCCAAGGATGATTTTTACGTAAGAATACGTGGTCATTCTGAAAAATATTGTAAGTTTTGTAGCTTTACTTTAAAGTAATTTTTGACGTAACGTGTTACTGCATTCTTCTTCTTAAGAAGTTTGTATATTAAATTATTGCGTTATCTTCAAGGCCATATCACCCAGTTAATATCTATGGAAGTTAATGTGCATCACGCATAAAAAATTAAAGTGTATTACTTAAAGTTTTCAGAGTTGGCAACGTATAGGCATCTCTCTAGATACATGTATACATAGATAGATTTTAACCTTAGTGGTAAAACATATGATTAAATATTGCAAAAACAGACGAATTTAACTATTTATCGAAATATAAACAGGGAAACATTGAAAGGTTGTCGGCCTCTAGCTTAGGTCATTGCACTAAAAATAATATTTAACGACGTCTATCCCAACTTTTCTCATCTTATAAAGGGGTCAAGGATATTCTCTGACTTTCTCCAATACATAAAGCTGTGTTCACACAAATGTTATGAAAATTGTGAACAAAAAATGGGGATGCAGAGGATGTCATGATGTTTTGGGAATTAATTAAATAATTTTAGTATAAAATGGAGCGTTTTTGTCAGATGGTTTGTGTATTTGACTCCTAGTTACACCTTTAACGAACGTGTACATATTATACTTGCTTAAAGCGACATTCAGTAAGACGTGAGCAGTGTATTGTTTAATAACATTAAATAAAACTAGATTTACAGATTTATACATTTGTAACCCGACGTTTCGAGCCCTTTACAGCACCCATGGTCACGGGAGGACTGAGGATGAAAGAAGTCCTGATACTCGTATCATCGTTAACCCGGGGTAGCTTCAGCTTTAATTATTATTTTTGGTCTAGTCTACGAAAAGCGAGCTTATTGGGGCATCGTATCAAAAAAAAAAATAAAAAGCGGCCCATGTCCAGCAGCAGGACCTGATATTTAATAAAACATACTTATGAATCGGGCTATTACTGACTCTGACGTATGACTATACACCAGTGTATCTTAGAGATAAATTAAAAGAAACAAGTATCTTAACTTTGGCCTATATCGAGATATATATGAAAATATTATATCGTACGCAAGAATATAAATTGCTTTAGTAAAAAAGTGATTTACATCATGTCAATACCGGGCACAAACACAAGCTTGTTATGCCGGCTACTCGACTCGTAACTCATTAATGCTGCAAAGTATACGTTTTTCCAAGAAAATCATAGAAAGAGCACTAAGCCGTCCTGCCCATAGGTTCAAATTTTTTATTAAACAAATACTCATTAATAAAGGGCTATCATAATTGTCTATTTTTTATGCATGAGATAAAATATGAGAATATGGTGATCGTCGCCAGGCTATTTCTAAATATTAATTCCTTTATAATATAGGAAAGCTATTGAAGAATTGATTGTTTGTTTGAATTGTTTTTGAATTATTATTTATTGTTTTTTTTAAACAAAGATTTGTTTTTATTAGCGGACATGTGAACGATTCCTAAACGGAGATCAACAAACAGCAGCCTGCGCCTCAAGGTCATGACAATGAACCTGCCCGATATCTTACTTTCTATTTGTGCTGGACGTGGTACAACTAAGTAATGAAAGATTACGTTCATATGTAAAGAGCATTTACACTGTATGGTTGTGTAAGCAAAAAAATAACAAAGTAATAAAATTCTAAGGATACTTTATTTTCTTAATACAACATAATTTAAATGGTTACAACACAATTTTTGCACTTGACTATTTATTTATTTATTTATTCATGGAAACAGTCATAAACTATTTTCCAGTGGCAAGTAACATATCCAAGTATACAATCTTCAAGCAAGACTTCAAAATTTTCATCGACAGTAAAATGACTGAAGATTTGCTGGACTGATAGGAGACAAAACGAAAAGCACAATTTTAGGTCTCGTATTGTATTTTCCAATGACTGTACACTTTCAGGAGCACTTGCTGCATAATAAACTATCAATATTAAACATAAAAACTCCAAATATACACAGAAATTACAAAATTAATTAAAAACACTACTGCCACTTTTCGAATTAGCGCCAAAATTCTGCACTTGACTAATATCAAATTACAAATGAACGTTGTTATGCAAAACGGAACCAACCCACAACTTGCTTAATGAAGTTACCGGTAAAAGAAATTAAACATCTATTTTAAAGATCCAGTGATAAAGAATTATTTTTTTCAGCTGTTAAAGGGATATCTCTGGGTCCCAGATGTTCGTCGGTTGCATTTTTTAAATAATAAAGTCAAGTGATTTAGTTCTTGACTTATTGGGAATTGGTTCTGATTTGCTTTTGTGGTCTTACACTACGCGTGCTCGATTTGTGGGTACCTACAAATATATTATAAGATTTAGTAAGCTCAACAAATTACACAAAGTTAAAGAAGCAACTCTTGTATCAGTCAAATGGTTTCTCAGTAAAAAATTATAGATTTCCCATTAAAATTAGTAACCTAAAGACACATCTCACTAAAAATACTTTTATACAAATTCCCCTTTCTTTTTTGCCGTGTACGGCTTAAGAGAATCTGGCACCCCATTTCATCTCTTGGGTGTCGTAAAAGTCGACAGAGGGAAAATAAAAACTAGGAGATGGGCAGTAGCATCTTCGTGGAACATGTGAATAAAAAAAACTGCGGTTGTCAACCCGTCTGCCAAGCGTGGCAACTATGGCAAAATCTCCCCAAAATGATAGCTACAAACTATTGTAGCAATCTATGGAGGAGACCTATGTTGAACAATGGACTAGTCATAGGCTGAAATGACGATACATTTTATATATTAGGTCGGGGAAAGTCTTTTCGCATTTAGTATCTATAAATTTGTAATAAAATCTCTTTGGCTGTACTATTCGCATCTGGCTGGTTTTGATGACATTAAAAAAGTTACATTCTATGGCTATTTTTCATTTGTTTTTCTTTCTGTCAAAATTAGTGAATCTATTGAATAAATTCGATAAGTTTGCAACGCAATTTATGAATAAAAATTGTGACGTTTATGGACCTACTGCAGTATCAGTAAGAGTAGCACAAAGTTAGTTTAAGCGTTTTCAATCCGGGAATTATGTTGTCAAAGATGCACCACCCTATGGTCGTCCTGTTACGGACAAAATGGACACCATTTTTAAAAAGTGAAGTAAGATCAGCATATCAGCTACGACATAGCTGAAGAACTGGGAATTGACCACAAAACAGTTTGACCCATTTGAAAAAAGCTGGGGACACAAAAAAACTCGATATTTGGGGGCCTTGGTGAATAAATTTATCCTTCTTGCTCTTTCCCTTCGGTTACTTCTTCCGAATGAATCTTGGGCTTAATCTGAAAGAAACCTTATGAACCGTGTACTCATTTGTGATTCTTTATTGTGACAGACTGTGCCAAAATCCGGGTTAACTCGCAATATGGTGATGCTGTGTGTATGGTAAGATTGGAAGGGCGTTGTTCATTATGAGCTTTTACCGCCGGGCAGAACCATCAATTCGGATCTCTACTGCCAACAACTGATGATAACAATACATGACAATACATAACAATGAATGAAGCAAGAAGTTTAGAGAAAGCGGCCGAAATTGATCAATAGAAAGGGTGTGATCTTTCATCACGACAACGCTAGACCACACACATCTTTAGCCACGCAGCAACTCTGCCGGAAATCTATCGGCGTTAACTGTAATTACAGCACTTAAAGCTGTTTTGCCATGTGCTCGGTGGCTGAAGAGAAACATTTCGTAAATAATGTCTGAGTAATAACAAATAATTCCACTAACAAGATACAAGGTCAAATAGTGTATACACATTAATTTTTGTTTATTAAAGTATTTTTCTTTATTTATACCTCAAAGGAAACAAAAATTAGGCATTCAACCAATAGTAACCAAACACAAAAAGTGTTAAATTATATATTTTTAGAATTACATGAATGGTTACTTAATATTCGGAGAAATTATGAATGAAATTTACAAATGAACCTTTTTACAAGATTGTTCATCATATCGTTTTTCTGTTTGAACAAATGTAAATATACATTGTTATTTAAAATATTCCCTCTGTTCACTTACTCGTTGCACACGGCACTAGATGGCGAAGGAACGACTCCTCTCCCTTTGCACTACATGGGATGATGATACTTATCATTCTTATCGTGTTCGGAAAGTCGATGAATGTAAGTTGCTCAGAAGGGCTTGACAAGTTGCAGTCTTTGACGATAACAGAATACTTTAAAAATGTATGGAATTGACGTCGGCCTTCAACAAGATTCTAGGTGGTCGTTAATGTCATTCCCATACGCTGTTAGACTTTTCGATTGTCAGTTGTAGACTTCTCTTGGTCTCCAGGATCGTGGGAAGTCCAGCACAGGACTTGATATGCACTGCAGTAATGATCATGATGATGATCAATAATAAAAAATACTCATTTATCAAGAATCCCATCTTTTTTAGGAAGTGATTGTCTGATAAATATAAGGATAGATGAAAATCTGTTATACATATTTCCCTTACTTAACCAAATGTAATAGGACAAAAATCTGCCTGTACGAATATATAGTATAACTTAAGCACTACTGAAGATAGTGACATTTCATAGATTATATATTATACCCTGCGACTAAATTAGGCTTTGTTTCACAGTAACATCTCTAAATTTTTACTTTTTCATAAAAAGTGGAGCAAAGGAGCAAGCATTTCACCTGATGGTAAGTAATCAGCGCCGCCCGTGCACATCTGTAACATCAGCGGAAATGCGAGTGCCTTGCCCGCCTTAAAATTATCTGTGATTGTGACATAATTTTTTATATTCACTGTACCATACGTGAGTGGTCTCTTCGTTTATAGTACTCGTCATTATAATAATGATCTTCATTCTTTGATGGAACTTGAATTATTTCCACTTGCGTCTTCGCATCGTCTTTTCGGTTTTGATAATAGCCATGCGAGTGATCAAACATTCCCTTGAGACTGAGAACTGATGCCAAAGCAGTAGAAAAGAAGCCGAGCATGAGACCTGTTTAAAATATATAATTGAGCTCTTATATGAGTGTGATACAATACGAAGTCGAGCTACTCTACATATACAAGTGGTAGGACTCTTTTGCTGGAATCCATCTAAGTAGGTACCACCAGTGCCAGTTATTCTGCCCTGAAGCAGTAGTGTGCAAACATTACTGCGTTTTGGTCTGAAAGGTGTCCCGATTTTTAGCTAGTGAAAAAAGTCACCATGCCTGCACTTAAAATCATTCCAAGTAATATGTAACTACTATTGCTTTTAAGTTTTTATGTTTATTTGATAAAGTGAAGAAACGAGCATATATGGTAAGTGCAACGTCTGCCCATAACAAATGCTGTGTATTGTATATACTTGTACCCATAATGTACTTAGAACATTTTTGTGTGACACCACACTGCGCCCGTCACCCTGAGACATCAGTTATTAAGTCTCATATGCCCAGTGATTACGCTAGCTATGTGCCCTCCGAACCGAAACACGATAACTGGCCCTGGTGTGGTACCTAGACGGATTCCTGCCTAGGAATCCTACCACCAGTAAAACAAGCACAGTGACTACCCTTATATAATAAATAGATTTATATAAAATAATTTTGCATTTTCAAAAAATTTGAAAAATAATGGCTTTACACAATACTGTATGGAACAGCTTAACTAAATAAATTACAGTATTAACTGAATTTTCGTAATGTAGCATCTGAAATGATTAATTGTAACTTTTTTGGAACACCTAACCTTGGCCTAGTTGTGCAAAGGTAGCAAATAAATCCAGATCACTTAGTGTAAATTGATTTCCGAAATGTGAAAAGAAATGTCATTCAGTTTACTTACTGATATTCAACATTCTTATCTCGGACTCCGTCTAGGTAGGTACGGTACTAGGTAGGCTAGGTAGGTGACACAGCATTTGTTATGGTCATACCCTGCACATATTATCAGGTGAACTATTTGCTAGTCTCGACACAGTCTTAAATAAAAAATTTAGAAATATAACTAATGAATGAGTCGTACTCAAAACGCTGATTTAGAACTGCGTCTAATACATTCGAACACTGCGGTCGTCAAAAACGATGCGAGCGTTTACTAGCAGTTATTTTAACTTAGTAGTAGATAGTGCATCAAAAAACTATTTACAGCCAGGTTATGATGTTGTTGGTTAATTCAAGTATTATAGAATTTCTTACCTTTGGCAGATATAAAAGTGAGAGCCTTCAAAACGATTGGAATTAGCATACTTTTTGCAGCCAGTAGTCCTAAGATTAAGGGAAGCATGTATTTACTTTTCATGCCGTATTTGTTCCTTCTTTTCTTCTTTCCCTTCTTGAACACTTTTAAAATACATTTCTTCAGTTTCCCACCACGGTGATGTTTCTTCTTAAGTTTCTTCTGGTTTCTCTTTTTAATCTTCGCCTTGCTTCTTTCTTGTGGCGAATATGTCAATGCTTTTATGGGTACCGGACCCTGTATATAATTTACAATTTGTTAAAAGATTATCGACTCGGTTGGCGCAGTGGCCCTTGGCTTTTGGCTCTACGAGACGTAGGTTCGATTCCCGCCCGGGCCAAATATTTGAATAGCCTACAGATGGTTGTTCCGGGTCTGGGTGTTAACGCATGTGGATATTTTGTCTGTAAAACGTACCCACGACACACAAAAAGAAAGAAAACCAGAAAGAAATAATTAAAGTAAAATTATTTTGGTTTCAAAAAATGTATGTATATGAGCCGTGTTAGGCAGCCATGGGCGGGGCTCGGCACTCGTTTTAAAATTTCACTGTACGCGAGTGACCTGAGTTAGATCCAAGGTATCAATACCTCTTAAATTGATTAGTAATTTTCAGTGCTGATTAACCATGTGCGCGATAAACCGTTTCTGCGGCGAAGAAAAACGTCGTGGGGAAACAAACCTGCAAGTCTAAGGAATACATAAAATAATAACTTTTATAATTTGCAAGATTTTTTTGGAAATGCTGTTTAAGCTTAAATACTGTTCAAATTATTTTGAAATTAGAAAACAAATGAGGATTTGCACGCTATATATAACTTAGCAAAATATGAATGCACATTCGTATTTGTTACACCATTATTATTACCATATTTTAAGTAAATAAATGTACAAATAAATTAATATAAATATAATAAACTATACTCGCAGCTTTGGACGCAGTAGAGAGACGAGCCACGACCAATCTACTGAGACTCTAACACAAGCGTAGGGTATCTAGTTTCTCAGTGATGTGCAGGTTACATTTCGGAGAGTGTGCATAGTAATAACAAGATTTAATTCCCCTTTCTTTTTTGAGAATCTATCACCCCATCTCATCCCATAGATGTCGTAAAAGCCGACAGGTGAAAAAAGAAAACCAGGACTTAGGCAGCAGCATCTTCCTGAAACATCTGAATAAATAGACTGCAGTTAACAATCCGCCTGCCAAGCGTGGCAACTATGGCAAAATCCCCCAAAATTAGTGCTACAATTTTTTGGCAATCTATGGTTGAGGCCTAAGTTCAGCAGTGGACTAGTGATAGGCTGAAATTAAATTATTATGATGAATTCCCCTCTCCATCATCGGACAACAAGACTCACGGAAGGTTTTCGACTCTTTGCTGTGGATATACCTAGCTATTCCATTCGGACGAAGCGTTTTTCTCCGTCTCTTAGAATGCATTTCCTGTACTGGACTGGAATAATTCGCCTGATTCAGCCTTATCATTCAATTACAAGGGTGTCTTCAAGAAGAGAGTGAATAGGCTTTTCTAAGCTAGAGCGTTATCTAACCAAAACTACATCAGCACTTACCATTAGGTGGGATCGTAGTTGAATACTAGCCTATAATTGAAAAAAAAAAACGAATATTTCGCTATACCAATGCGTCGGGACTAGGCATACCCAAGTCCACAAAGACGCATTCGAATAGCGTGGTGAACTCTTCACGGCTCCAAAACCCTCTTAGAAATGAGAGGAGATCTGTATTCTGCAGTGAGACTTTTCTAGACTGTTATGTATATTTATGTTAATATCTTTTTCAACCTTAATCCACAAAAATTCCCTTCGCCGAATATTTGTTTCCAGGAATGGACAATATCGGATGAATAAAGATCTTCACAGAATTACGGTGAAAAAGTTTTAAAGTAGGATGTATGTTATATAAATACCTTGTAAAGATCTTCTCTCAAAAGGTGTATGTGAGAAAATCCATTGAAGAGGTTCTTTGTCACTGAAGGTACTATTAATAAAATTATCTTGAATTGGTGGACCAAAACCGAACACTGTTTCAGTTTTTACTATACCATAGTTATTTCTGCTATCCAGAATAAGCCCGTTTGAATAGGGCATCGTTTATATAGTTACTTCTTAATAATTGTAATCCTAATAACTGTAATTTTGTAAATAGCATATGACTCTGTTGCGTATTTTTCAGTTTCAGTGAGCACTTCCCTAAACGAATGTTTGTCACAGTGTGATGTTTGACCCTGGTCACTTAGTTTTTTATACTGCTATAACTGGTTCATTGTAGGCTGTCAACCATTGCGCTTTAATAGAGTGATATGTGTATTTACCCTAATTACTTATTGTCGCTTATGTGGCCACAGGTGAAAGTTAATATGTGACAATTAGTACAGAAATAAGCAGTGGCGCTACTAAAATTGTTTATTGCTATTTTAACTGCTAATTTACCACGTGTTCTAAGGTAAACGAAAACGTAGAAATTACCGGCACGTTCGAATAATAAAAAGTACTTCGATGATACGCGTATTGCGTCCGCAGACTGCAAGCTGCGCTGCAATGGAGCTGCGTGGTGGATTATTACCGGCGCCAAAACTTATTAAATAATTTTATTTATTTAAATGAAACTAATTTTACGGATTTTATCGCGTTTTATTTTATTATTTATAACCCGACGTTAAAATATAAAATAAATTTTATTTTAATTTTTAATTAATAAATTTTATTTTATAAAATATAAAATAAAATTAAATCAAAAACCAAGCATACCACTGCAAGACTTCAAGACACAGTAAGCTCTTTCTGCGTAGATCGGACAAGGAATAATAATTAAAAGCTGAAGGTACTCCGGGTTAACTATGACATCGGGACATCTGTCACCTCAGTCCGCCCGTGACCATGGGTGCTGTAAAGCACTCGAAACGTCGGGTTATAAATAATAAAATAAAACGCGATAAAATCCGTAAAATTAGTTTCATTTAAATGTGTAGTGTTCGCGTAAATATAAGAAATCATAATTTTATTTATTTAATTTCTGGTTTGCCTAATAATGTAAATTATGTCTACTAATACACATAATTAGGCAAACCAAAATTGAAACTTTACACTCGCCTAGTAGCACTCGTATTTACTCCCGCTTAGTCGCATGGTACACACGGTCCTGAGTCAAATCCATCGATTTACTTCCAGGAAACCGTATAAGTCGTCGCTACACCTATTGATATTCCTTTATTATGAAAGTGTTTCTATTATATACATATATACGAGATTAAAGTCAAAGCGTATAACCATTTCACTGCTGGACACACGCCTTTTATCAATTTTGAGAGGACTTTAGAGCCGCATAGATTCTGTCACTCAACGCGGTATTTTTCAGTGAACAAGATCTGTATAAAAGAAGGTTCCAGGTTATCTTATGCCAACCCTTCTACGCTGTCCACTGCGCACTTCCTACTGTGACTATGTTAACATGTCACACTTGCCCGTCAACAGGAACGATTCAGCACCATCCATTTTCAGACCTGGCTGCTTCTGGGAATACAATTTAATGCGAGCGCCTGTCCCCTGTGTTGCCACGGCATTATAGTATGCGTTACATGACCGTATGGTGGTGGTGTACCGCACAGTCGTGTGACTCACGAAATGAATATCGGCCACCTCATCTCATGCCTTGGTTGTCTCAGGAGTCGACATAGGGAACTGCCTGAAAAAACTCATGGGCTCCGACCGAACATGTTTTTCTCTTTTTAAATACATACTCGTATTATAAAAAATACGTTGCAGTTATTTATGGCAACATTCTTAAAAAAACCGCAGACATCAATCAAGTAAAAGTCTATAGCTATTCGGAACAAAACGCTGGGATCGGCTCTCGATGATTTACGACCATTATTTGATCGTTTTACGGTCACAGGTTTAAGAAAAAACATTAATATTTTTTTCAGATTGCTAAGCAATATACATATTTTCCAAGACGTCTTAATATCTTTATAAAAAATTGGCCTAAACATTTTCCTCTTAATATTTTATGCAATTTAATAAGATTTATTTCCCTAAGTGAAAATTATTTACAATAATAAAATGAATAAGAGATAATTTGAAATTAAAAAGAAACAAGGTATTAATCAAATAAACAAGGATATATTTTTCCTTTACATATTTAATTATGTATTTTCTTAGTATATACTTTTAAATTTTGTACCCGACGTTAGTAGGAGGCAGCTGGGCTATGTTTAACTCTTACCGACTAAAACCCAAAAACAAAAACGGTGGTCTCCATAAGCTCTGAAGAGGGATCACGGGATCCCTCCATTGCTTTGCTAACATTAGCCCTTCCGAAGGGCAGTACTCGCTGCCCACAGTATTGTCTCGGTGCTTTCACGATGATAACTTCGAGTCATCGTCTTGTCCGTGGTTGCTTTACTGAGCGTTCGGGACCTCCACCCGTATTGCCCGCGACCACGACGGCCCCGTTTCTGGTAGGGGAACACCATCACGACCTCTAAGCCTAGTTGGAGTGGTTAACAGGAATGTTAATAATGTTAGGACCATTGCTAGTATTTTCGAACCCAGGACCCGCGGCGTGTAAGTCAGGTGCTCTTAGCACTAAGCCACGCGGTCATCGAAATAATAATGATGATGCTATCTTCTTTGCAGAATTCAACCACGGTTACGTCTTCGGGTTTTAGGAAGTTGTTATCTACGCAGGTATCCGAGCAAAGGCCATGACTTTTCATGTGCCAACATCGAACAGAAATTTCGTTTAGAAAAACACAAAACCAATCAAGGAACGTTTATATTTTTAATAGTTTTTGTGTATTATAAAAGAACAATATTAATGGTAACTACATTAATTGTTTCCTAGTTTATTTCGCTACATGATTAACCTAAAAATAAATAACTTAATATAATTTATCTTATATCAATGTAACATATTTACAATAGCGAAAGAACTAGAATTGTTCTCATTTTCCATAGTGTTAATAAAATAATAAAAAGGAACAACAGTTTATGAAACGAAAATATTCTTAAATTAATAATGAGTTTCTAGACAATGAGACAAGGTCTGTTGTTTAGTCAGACTAGAAATAAAATATAAAATCTAGTAAATATGGTCACAACCTTATGTAATATTGAACTTGATTTATTGAGAGATAATAGATATAGTAGTTATAATAATATACTCGTAGGAGTAGCAGTTATTGAAATAAACTATCTACCTAATCTGGAATGGCATCTGCGAGCACTTGTCGACCTTATTTATTTTATCAGTAATCACCCTTCTGTAGTCCCATGACGGCAGCAAACAAGGCAAAGAAGAATCCGGCAAGTCCTGTTGCTCCTATTAACAATACAAGCCCTGCTATCATTACTGGGACCAGAGCAAAATATTTCAGTTTGTATGCTAAGAGCAACGGCATCATGTACTTGTTCACTTTTTTTGATTTCCTTTTCAATTTTTTCTTTATGTTCTGTTGTTGGTAAAAGTTCTTATGTTTATCTAATTCATCCTCTAAATCTTTTTCCCCTTCTTCAACATCTTCATCTTCTTCTTCTTCTTCGGGTTCTTCCTCATCATCTTCGGCTCCTAAGACATCTGAAAATTTGAAAAATAAATTTAATTATCTGTATTTTTAAGTGCCATTTGTTTAGTATTGATGTATAGATTTAATCTATCTCCTTTCGTAAGTGTATTTTTGATAAATAATTTAAGTTATTTAGGTAGTTCCGAATTGTCTAACGGGTTATGCTACGATTTGTAAACATTTTTTTTCTCGCTGTGGATGTATTAAGACTTTTTCGCGTTTCTGGTGACGTTTAACTATTTTATGTAACTAAGAAAAGTTAGTTCCAGTAAGTTTCGCCGATAATTTAATTAATTTCGCCCAGAATGTAACTGCGACGTATTGCCGTGGTAGAAACAAACGAAGAGGGTATCAATATCTAATGTCATAATGCAGCTCATTGTAAATTAAATTAAATTAAATTAAATGTAACTTTATTGTACACCATAAAAAATATACATGAAGGGAAAACAAAATTAATGAAATATACAATGGGCGGCCTTATCGCTAAAAGCGATCTCTTCCAGGCAACCTTTGGATGGACAGAAATTAAAATTTGACAAAAAAGGACGGCAGTGTACAAATTGATAAAATCAAATCAATAAACTACATAAATAAAATTTAAATATAATATATATATATATATATATATATACATATACACATACACACATATATATATATATATATACATATACATACACACATATACACATATATTTATACATACACAAATATAATACATATAAAATTTCCATATACGACCTAGAAGGACAGAAAGATGAATACACATAAATACAAAAATAATTAAAGTAAATAACAAGATATAGGTATTAAGACGACCTGTTTAGCAATGACAGATAGTGTTCAGCAACCAGGGTTTTAAAAATGGGAAGAGATTTTTGATGTCGGATAGAGATAGGAAGAGCATTCCACAGTTTTGTAGCCTGCAGCGTGAAAGAATTACCATAGAAAACTGTGGAATGGACAGGAGTTTTTAACTGAAGAGTTTCAGAGGAGCGCAAGGATCGAGGATTGGAGAGATGGAGAAACTCAAAACGTTCCTTAAAGTAAATCGGGGAGGAGGGAATAAAAAGGATGGTGTAGAGGAGAGAAAGGATGTGTGCATTCCGGCGAAGGCGAATAGGTAACCACTTGAGCCTGTGGCGATATTCAGAAACATGATCATATTTGCGAAGGCGAAATATGAAACGGATGACGAAATTTTGGAGCCGCTCAAGTTTATTAAGTTGGTCTTCGGTTAAATCGGGATAGCAGGCATCGGCGTAGTCGAGAATAGGGAGCAATAGTGATTGTGCGAGCGTAATTTTAGTGGAAGTTGGAAGGAAGTTTCGCAGCCGTTTCAGAGAGGCAGCTGCAGCAAAGGTCTTTCGGCTAACCGCTGCTAGTTGGGGTTCCCACGACAGCTGCCTATCCATAACGACACCCAAATTTTTCACAGTTTTACTAATCTCTATGACAGTTCCATCAAATTCGACATTCGGAAGGCAGCCCCAGTCAACCTTGGCAATCATCCTTGAGCTGTATATAACTATGACCTGAGTTTTGCTGGCATTTACTTTCAGGCCATAGGACTTGCTCCACTCAAGGATGCGTTGCTGATTTAAATTAGTGCAAGTAATGGCTTCGCACAAAAGCTCAACGGGAGCCTGCGTGTAGATTTGTAAATCATCTGCATAGAGGTGGTAGGAAGAAGATAGTTGATTGGAGATAGAGTTAATGAAGATAGCAAAGAGAATAGGAGACAAAACGCCGCCCTGAGGTACACCGGCACTCAATTGACACCAAGAAGATAATGAATCGTCAATACAAATACGTTGCCGGCGACCGAACAGGTAACTACGAAACCACCCAATTACTGTTGGAGATATGTTAAGAGAGCATAGAAGTGCTAATAATATATCAAAGTCAACGTTATTAAAGGCATTGCTGAAATCCAGCAGTGCCAGAACAGTGACTTGTTTATTATCCATATTGTTTCTTATATCATCAGTAATTTTGAAGAGTTGTGGATGTACTGTGACCTGGGCGAAAACCGGACTGGAAAGGATTAAGCAAGTTATTTGTGTTAAGAGAGAGACAGAGTTGCTGTTGAACAAGGCGCTCTAGGACTTTAGATAGGAACGGGAGTATCGAGATAGGACGGAAATCAGAAAAAATAGACGGATTAGGCTTTTTGGGAAAAGGAGTCTCTTACTTTTACTTTAGCCTCCTTCCACGCACTTGGGAAAATTCCCTCGGCGATCGAGAAGTTAAGTAGGTGGGATAGGACGTGGACAATGTCGTCGAGGATGGGCACTATCATTTTTTTACTAATGCTGTCGCTTCCGACCGCATTCGATGATATGGATGATATGCTCTTTTTAACATCACAATCAGTAAATTGGCGAAAGAAAAAATTTGTATTTTTTTGTTATAAATTTTTGGTTAAAAAATTGTATTTTTTTTATATTGTAGTTTATTTTATCTATTTCCAAACTATGAGAAAAGATGTAGCTGTAAGTAAAAGTTGCAGCCTATACATGTCTCAGTAAAGAGGTCAGGCCTCCTCCCATTTCTGAGAAGGTTTTGGAGACGGGGAAAGTCCACCACGTTGCTCCAATGTACTTATGCGAACTTCACATGTCTTAATATTTTTATTTCTCAAAATTGAAGGCTTCCTCACCTCATGTTTTGCTACACCGCTGAGCACCTGATAAATCATCACTTAAAATTGCAGAAAAATTTTAGTGGTGCCGGCACCTGGGATCGAACTGAGGTCACTCGCGTTTTATTAAATTTAAGGCGAGCGCCTGGCTCTTGAGCTACTATGACTCATCTTGTCCTAATTTATTTCGCTTCATGTTAAGTTTGACACAAGGGTTGAGTCACATGAGTTATGGACAATAATGAAACTAGAATGGTCAAAAGATATCGCAAAAATTTTAATCAAACCAAGACCTTAATTAATCAAAGGTATCATAAAGCGATGCGACTAAAGTTATATTTATAATAGTTGTGTCAATGAAAGCAAGTCATAGAGTTTTATCAATTACTTCGTGAATAATCTCACGAGCACGCACTATGCGTGCTTATAGAAAAAACAGATTATCATAATTGGCAGTAATCTCAATAACTTGAGTGAACGTTGCGTTTTTTCTATCAAAAAGAATCGAAAAAATTGTTTTCGCGGCAGCGGTTAAGGCGTAATAGTACTTTAATTTTATTTTTAAAGAGTAATATTTGTTTATTTTCGACAGAATTATAACATTAGAACTGTCAAATTAAAGCAAATGTCGAATAGTAGGGTCTGTTAATTACAACAAATGGAGATAAACTAATGAGGTATAAGTATTTTTTTATAAGCGACGTCAGATTTATCTACAATTTTATTAAATGGGTAAAGTAATAAATAGCCGATAAGCAGAAGTAATGCTTAATATCACGAATATCTTTAGGTTCATTGAATCATGGCGTGACGACGTCAGTTCTTCAGACACGCTATACTGTTATAACTGATGATAGATATGTATATTTAGCTATCCACTAGCGGAAAAGATTACAAGGTAAAGTATCGATGAAATTTAGGGCCTCGGGGAGAGCGATGACAGTTAGGCGCTCGACGGTGACGTTGTAACGGAGCATAATAATAGAGCGAAATTTCCTATTATAGTGATATTTTCAAATTGGAAAGGATTAGTTAGCAATTTTATTACTTTTACTTTGAGCCAAAATTTAGTTTGCTCGATATTTGATTTGGGACTGCGGACACAATTAGTAATGCCTCCTTTCTTCTTTATTTTCTATCAGTATAATTATATCTTAAAGGCAATAATAATACTGTACTGACAATCATATTGTATAAAGGAGAGTAAACAGTAAAATATATTATATTTTTCATAAATAAAGTTAGCATATAGATGTTAGAGATGAATTTCCATAAAGTAAATAATAGTAAGAGAATTCTTTCAGTTAGTGTTGATGAAGTCAAAAAAAGGAATTGTACACAAATCTCGAGGCCTCTGACAAAAGAAATATGCAAAACCATTATAAATTGTAAGGCATCTAGTGAAGCGATCGCCAAACTGTCTGCCTTGCATGGCGATCGTGGGGTATTCCACCAACTTGGTCGAGATATACACGTATGCTCAGCAGTGAAATGTTCAAGGGCATGATGATGAGGGCCAGTTTTTCTGCCGTAATAGGCAAACATTACTGAGGATCAGTCTAAATGGCCAATGAAAAATATACACCAGCTGTATTGATATAAAAGCTAGTGTAATTATTGGGCATTTGAGAGTACATATCCGTCCCACTGATGTCTCAGGGGGTTCTGGATGGCACAGCATTTATTATGGGCAGACGTTGCACTTATCAGGTGAACGTTTTGCACGTCTCGTTTACTCCTATAAAAAATATTTTAATGTATATAGATGGTTGTGTCCTTTAGAAACTACTACAGTAAAGTATATAAAACATATGTGTTTTAGAAAACTTGTATAAAATAAAGTGTTTGTTAATATGAAACAGCCCACCTGTCTGTATAACTATGCAAAGATCCCTAATACGACAGAAGATGATCTCGGTTTTTTCTTTACTTTAATTTATTATCAGCACGACTTTAATGTACTCGTTACGCTTGATGTTTAAGTCTTCAGTAACATTGATTAACGACGTTTCATAATGAATTATGAATGTTAGATACTTACATGACAATGATCTCTTCGACGCAGATCGTTCCGAAAATCCTTGGGGTTTTTGAATAAGTGGTTTTTCGTCTAAATCTAAAAATCTCCCCTGAAACTCTGGATTTATTATTAATGGTATCGCTTTTGGATGAAATGTACCTTCAATCATCTGCTTATTAGAGGATTCTTGTACAAGGTTTTCATTATCTTTCTCTTTGGCAATTTGGAGAAAATTACCAGGGAAATGTATTTCAGAATTGTGCTTGCCATTCACATCGTTTTGTGAATAATAAACATTCTTTTCATCTAGACGCTGCTCATCTCCTCGAAGAGGTATCGCACGAGGTCTAAACTCAAATTTGTGATCAGGAGAGGTTCCTTTCAAATCTTTCGTGTTTCGCGCAGAAACAATTTGGCTACCACCATAGTTTGTTGGCTGTATAACAAAAGATGCACTGGTCACATTAACTACTGCAGACCCATCACTTTGCGAAGCACTGGTTAAAGACCAAAGTTTCGTTAAATTGTTCACGTAATCTTGGTCAGCTGTTGATAGCACAACTAAGCATGAAACAAGTATAACTTGACAACACATATGGCGCTTCATACTGATCTTTTTAAGTAATGTTTTATTATCCAGTGACGCGTCACTGGTCACACAATTGCTGACACTTCACTTTCTTCTATTCAATTAATCTTGGGACCCTCACCCCGTTCTTACCATCATTTTGTTGCAAGCGATCGCGCAAAACTGAATCACTATCGTTGGACGTCGTTATATTTATACATGTGTAAGTATAAACTTGCGTTTTTCCCGACTATTCACGGTCGGATGGTCTCGCGGAACCTACCACGGCTTAGATTCAATTCCTATATAGACGAAAAATAGAATAGCCCAAAATAAAAACCAGGTGCGTCGCATGACTTTGCCGAAACGCTACGCGCCGCTTCTTCCGCTAATGACTCCTAGCTCGATACAACATAATCAGTTTTCTCAGATACATGCTCTACTAGCACATAATTTGACATGTCGTTATAATTTAACTATTATCCGAACTTATTTATTTGTCAGAGCAATCAAAGTGACAACTTTATTTGAAATGGTTTTCAATCGTTACAGGAAAAAACATAACCACATTTGTGTATTGAAATAATAGTACATTTAAAAATATCGCGTCAAATTGACATTTTCATAAATTTTCGGTATTCATAATTTTTTTTTTTTATTTCATAAAAGTGACGGAACGAGCAAAACGTTCAACTGATGGTAAGTGCAACGTCTGCCCATAACAAATGCTGTGTCACCCAGAAAATTACTGTGTGACACCACACTGCCCCCGTCACCCTGAGACATCAGTTCTTGCGTCTCATATGCCCAGTGATTACGCTAGCTCACAGTGCCCTTCAAACCGAAACACAGTAATGCTTGCACACTAGCTGCTTCACGGCAGAATAACTGGCCCTGGGGTGGTACCTACCTAGATGGATTCCTAGCCCACAGCAGAACATAGGCCTACCCCATAGATTGCCACAAAAGTTTTTAGCTCTCATTTTGCGGGGATTTTGCCATAGTTGCCTCGCTTGGCAGGCAGGTTGGCGACCGCAGTTTATTTATTCAAATGTTCTAGGAAGATGCTACTGCCCAATTTCTTTTTGTTATTTTTTTATTTTTGGTTTTTATATTTCCTCTAACAGCTTTTACGACTACCACACGGTTATTTATATATAGGTTTTGATATTTTTTGGTTAATAATAAGACTATGTGTCATCGAAAATAACCTGTTATTCTGTTTGGTTGTAATGATTTAATTCAAAAACTACAGAACCGATTTTAAAAATTCTTTCACCTATATACAACTACATTATCACCGAATAACATGTTATATTTAATTTAAAAAAAAACCGAGATTCCTACGAAAATTGCTATGATGTAACTCAAGGTATCAAAAATTTACTAATAAAAGTCATTATTTGGCGTGCGCTGCAAAATCTATTAATGATAAAGAAAATAATGTACTACATTTTCATAGTAGTCATCATTAATCACAAAAAAGTCCGCGGGGCTATATATGTCTAACTATTATAGTTAAGTCACAATAACCGCTTTTTGTTCAAAATAGTCTCTCAAAACACGGGTAAAGTCGAAAGATCATGTATCATGATATTAATCCTTATCCTACAAAATAGTTTCATAGTCAAGGTTGATTATGTACATGTAAAGTCCTCTTTAAATTATTCGAATCGGACCTATCGTTTAGAACTTACGACAGGTAGGCATGCAGAAAATCATAGAAAAAAGAATTACAAACAAAAACCCTGTTAAAAAATAAATAAAAAGTATTTAAAAAAACTGTAAAATTAAAAACTAAAACAATATCCATATCAACAGAGTGTACCATCCATACTAAAATTATAAATGACAGATTACCTTTTTCTGTTAAGAAGGAAACCAGGGCTAACAAACTGTTCGTCGCGAAAGGTTCACAGTGAAAAAGCAAAGATGACAACTTAGAAAAATATGGAGAGTAAAATTTCACGCACCTCCAAAGGATGATGGTATTTACTGTGAGATCTGCCCACATGCAGCAGAAACATAATCTAAAAAGGTTTTAATAGATAAACACGGTCCTAAACCACCTGCATACATCGACTACCCGCAAAACCGTGCAAGTCGTCGCTCCATCTAGTGGGGATCTAAAATCCAAATTCCAGTCGAAGCCAGCATTTGCGCAAAAACACAAAATGTTGATTTTTGGGTCTGTTTGTGTTGTTATTAACCCCGTGTCTCAGATACTGGAACCTTGTCGGCCTCCAATCTTTTCGCATGAGCGTTACATCTGATGTGTTAATGTTAAGACAAGTGAGTGCCTCTATATTTGCACATACAATCATCATCATCATCAACATTCCTAGTATACAGACGCTGCTGTCCATCCCCTGCCTAAATATAATATTTTAGATCTGACATATTTGAAATGGTTATTTCGAAAGCTAAGAGATTTTTCTGATGTTCGCCGTAATTAACATTTTACAACCACGAGATAAGATGGCATGGTAGATTCTCTTTTTCACCATCGCACGGCACATATTTAATTATATTTATCAAATAATGGCTATCCAAAAGAAATGCTTTTGATTACTACTCCATTAATTAGGTAAAGCGATCGTTAAACAACATGCCGTGCGGCCAACAGTTAAATGGATGGCTGGTTAAGCAGACTTTTCATCAATCTTTGGTTGTAGCTAAATTTATACTTAATCCAATTATCTGGCAACAGTTGTTGTTGATAAAGAATATTACTTTGAGAGTTTTGGGGTCGATGCTTTCGCGTCAGTGCAGTGCTACCCGCTAGTCGGTCCTGACAATATTTTTCCACGGCAGAATGCCTAATATAGCCGATTTTTAGAGCGAATTTTTTATTGCAAGTGATGAAACGAGCAAAACGTTCACCTGATGGCAATTGCAACATCTGCCCATAACAAATCCAGTGTCACCCAGAAAATTTCTGTGTGAAAACACACTGTGCCCATCACCCTATATTGCCAGTGATTACGATACCTCACAGTATCCTTCAAACCGAAACACAGTAATGTTTGCACACTACTGCTTCACGGCAGAAAAACTGGCCCTGGGGTGGTACCTACCTAGACGGATTCCTGCATAGGAATCCTAACTTTCGAATGTTTACTGAACAAACTGTATCTGGGAGTCCTCAGTTACAAGAAGTTCGTCGTAAATTATACCACCTTTTTTACAAATGAAAATGCATTTACAGTAATAATATCACATGTACCGTCCTCGCAGGAGCAGCCGACGAGTAGATGTAACGCAGTTATCTCGAAAGCTGCTCAGTCGAGTTGAATTCGTCGATTCACATTTTGGGCTTACCTAGCCAAACAATTTTGATAAGTGTCGACAACTTCGAGCGCAGTATTCCTAACAAAAATAGGTATACGTGTGACATAGTCATGGCCCTCATCTTGTCCATGTCTATCTTACGACCTAAGCTTTGGGAGACGATAATGGAAAGCAAAGGCCATCAAGCAATTTTGCCATAGTTAATATATTTTTGGCAAATAAAAGATAAGTAATGTATTCGCTAGTGACGTTAATACATATCTTTTCCAGTCCAGCTATGGAGGAGATCTTCAAAACACACCATCTTCAATTCAAATTCAAATGCAGCGGTGATGATTTTGAAGAATATGGCCTGTCTTATATCTTTAAAATTGGATAGGAAACCTATACTCTGGTTCTGTACGCTGATAGCCATTGCAACATTGCTGTATAAATACCGCAGCACGGCAGCATCGCTTAAATTTCGACAAGGCTGTACCAGTCTTTTTTTGTTGAAGCCTCCATACGCTAGACATAGCATTATTAGGCACAATACAGTAATGCACGATGCAAAAGAAAACAAAAAAATATTATGTCGTATATGGAATGTGTGTACTGAGGTGAACTACTTTCTTCACAGACATGCTCTAGACACAAAATTTGATACCAGATAATTTAAAAATATTCAAATGTTCAATAGTCAATTTTATTTCAATTAGTCAATTTCATTCCGATTAGTCAATTATATTAAAAAAAGTACTATTGTAGATGAAATGAATGTGAACGACCTAAGCATGGCAATCAATGATGGAAATGGCAAGCAATGAATTGAAAAGTATTTAGTTACTTTTTTTTATGTCATAATGTACATAAACTAGCAATTCATTTTTTTATTATATGTAATAGATAAGATTTGATAATAATTTAAAATAATTTTTTTTTTATGTACTGCCATCCCCTAATATCCTCCCTCCCCTGTCTCGGATACTCGTTTGGGCATTCCAGTTTATGAAACGATATAATCAATAGGTTTTATCTATTTTTGTTGAGACTATTGAAATATTTTTGTTATTATAGCAATCGCTACAATTTGTGTTATACAACAAATTGCTGACGCATGTTACAGTAATTGTATAACAAGAGACTCAATCACTTGAACATTGATCAATGTTAGCGTGTTTAAATTAGAGTCAACAACCGACTTAATATAACTAATGCATTAACACATGAATTGAACAGCATTTTACAATTCAGAAGACAGGAAGTTTTGTGATATATAATAAGTGATCAAAATTTGCTAGTTCTATTAATGATAGCAGATATTGAAGATTGTACGGCGGTAAATGTGGGACGGGAAGAAGACAAATATATAAATAATTTAAAAAAATGGGTGCGTGTAAGTACACAAGTATGTACGCGCGTGAGAAGTTAAACTTACTTGGCGTGATTGAAAGACTAAAGGCACACAATTTAGAAACGTCTATAATCTAAAATTTATCATCATAATCTTCTTCCCGCATACCGCTTCATCTATTCGACCTACACTGCATTAGCTGGTACGAAGTTGGCACTTCAGAACCTTTCTTCCCCATTGGTTATCGGTTCTACGAACTATGAGGCTGGTTCATTGCCATGGAAGGCTGTCGGTTACTTTAGTTTTGCTGCGGATATCATCGTTACGAATACTTTATCGCAGACAAACACAGAGTATAGCTATTTTTATAGCTCGCTGAGTAACTTCGAACTTTTTCATGCGGCCTGCAGTGTAATACCACGTCTCAGTTCCACATGTCACCACTGGCAACAAGCACTGGTTGAAGAGCTTTGTGTTAAGACTAAGGGAAGATGAAGTTTCTTAACACAGCGCAGCCGTTATTCTTAGCCGGATTCGTTGATTGACCTTTTCGTCTAGTTTATCATACCCACTTAGACAATTTGCCCTAGACATTGATTTCTTATCGACAACTTCCAGCGTGATATTCTCTACAACAATCGACATAAGTGTGACATTGACGTTAGACATGATCTTCGTCTTGTCTATGTTCGTCTTAAGACTTACTGTTAGGGGGTCATTTAGGATACTGCCAAGGTTCTTCAGTGATTTTGCGATAATGACTATATGTCGTTGGCAAAGCGAATAAAAAATATAAAAATATGAATTAGGTGATTGATTATTAAAAGAGTAACCTCAAATTATTTAAAAAAAAACACTACGCTGAAAAAAAAAAATTAAAATTGAAACTCTGTTACGAGTGATCTCAGTGAAAGAAAATGTAGACTCTTTGATAGCTAAAAACCACGAGATGGGCAGCAGCATCATTCTTTTTACACGCACAGATGTGTACTGATGCGCGTGTAAAAAAAAATGATACAGCGACAAAATTATGCATATGGATGCTTAATTTTGCCGCTGTTATAATTACAAGCCGGTGGTAGTAGGCACTCCCCCATCTTCTCTACTTAGGACCTTTTTTAAATTTTAATGTTGTGGTAGCAGTTTTTTTGATATTGTAGTAAGAATTAATGAAAGTAAATTTTACATATTTTATAGCGTTTATTTTTACACTTTGCTTGGCTTGGCACACACATGGTTCCCATGGTGATGTAAAGTGCTTGAAACCTCGCGTCGGTTAATAATTAGTTAAAATAAAAGTGCTAAAATCCGTAATATTTAGTTTCATTAAATGAGCCGTGGTAGCTCAGGGGCTAGGCGCTCGCTTTAAATTTCATAGTACGCGAGTGACCTGGGTTCGATTCCCAGTGCCGGCACCACTAAAATTGACAATTGCAATTTTAAGTGCTGATTTACCACGTGCTCGGCGGTGAAGGAAAACATCGTGAGGAAACCTGCATGTCTGAGAAATAAAAAAATAAAAAATATATTTTAAAGACATGTGTAGTCCGCCAACCCGCATTGGAGCAGCGTGGCGGATTCTTCCTAGCTCCAAAACCCTCTCGGAAATGAGTGTCCCACTGCTGAGGCCCATGCTCAGCAGTAGGATATTTAAAGGCTCAACTTTACTTTTTTTACCATTTAATGTGTAATATTCGTGTAAATATTAGAAATCATTATTCTAGTAAGATGAAGAAGATGCGATTTTACTTTCTGTCCCTTACTTACTTAAGTTTACTTTACTTTAAGTATTTTTCGTTGACATTAACGACAGCCAATAGACAAAATAGAGTAAATTTTCTCAAGTCCTTGGCACTCGAAAATTAGTAGTTTAAGTTTCTACCTTTCTTTTTTTAATATAATTGCACTCTGACTTTAGAACATGTGTTTACGTATTAGCAACACTTTTTTTTAGGACTGATGGTTACTGTTAACCCGAAGGATTTCACACCTTCGCCGGATTGAGTTACAACATTTTGTAACTGTAATAAGTAATAGGATTTTAGATTTATTGAAATCCTTGAAATAGTAGAAATGTCTGTGTGGAAATAGTAGTATTTGCGAAGTACGTTTTTTACTTAAGTCCTGACCGTGCGCGAAGGTATTAAAAGCCAATAAAAACAATAGAGAATCGCGGAAAGATCGTGCGTAAATAAAATTCGGTTGCGTGTAAAACGCGTTCAACGGAAGCGTTGTATCCAGAAAATTTGAATCGAATATCAGTTGTGTGCTATTTGTCGTATACATAAGGAAAGTGAACATCGTTTGGTTTTATATAAGTAATACTTGAAACACGCAAAAAATGCCGTGGCAATATCCGCGCTCATATGCTGTCAGAATATCTTTAACTATTGTTTCTAATATAGGTTTTTAGGAACACTATTCTTCTTTGACTTTTTATGGTTTTTTATAATTTACGAGACGAATAAGTCGTTCCCCCAATGCAATTGCCAAGCCCGCCCATAACACTTAACCAAGAAGATGGGCAGCAGCATCTTTCTGGAACATCAGAATGAATAATCTGCGGTTGCAAACCCACCTGCACAGCGTGGCAACTATGGCAAAATTTCCCCCAAATTAGAGTTACAAACTTTTGTAGCAGTCTATGGGGGAGGCCTATGTTCTGCAGTGGACTAGTGATAGGCTGAGATGATGATGATGAAGTGAAGTAACACATCTTGTAAAAGTCCCACTACTGAGCACAGCCACTAGAGCCGGGAACAGTCGATCACGCTTTTTCCTATATAAGGGGTAGGCAGAGACCACACACGCAGCCACACGCTTCTCGCCCTCGCGTGAATCATGAGGTGACGGGTGGCAAACCACATCGCCGCCATGTTACAGAAATACACAAAATATTAGTACAGAATAATTTAAGACACGCTGGTATCGGTGATCTAACTCTGTTCAACCGAGTACTTTATTTATACAAATCAGGTTAAGCGCTATGTCTGTCCATAACAAATACTGTGTCACCCAGAACATTTCTGTGTGGTGTAAAACTGTAGAAAACTGTAAAACTGTAAAACTCTAGTCACACTGAGTCATCAGTTCTTAAGTCTTATATGCCCAGTAATTACACTACCCAACCGTGCTCTTTAGACCGAAACACAGTAATGTTCTGCTTGACAGCGGAATAACTATCTGAGCTACCACTTGTCAATGGTTGTCCGTCACCGGTCTGAATAATATGTGAATACTTTTTAATTATTATTTCTAATTACCTAGTAATGAAATACTTAAGAATGGTTATTCCATAAACTGTCCTGGGCCATGTGATTTGCTAGAACATTTCCCCTTGGTCGAGTTTTATGGCACCCTCGAAAGGAGATGAGTTAGCAGATCTCTTACGCTGGCACCAAACGGCGATTTAATGTGAAAGACGGTGGTGGAATATGGTATTAGATTGGACACTATTTCTTTAGAGGATATATAATATGTACGTATTTCTTTATACTGTGGATAGATGGCGGTATTGTAAATAAATAATGTCTGCTTTTTGGACTTTGTATATCCTGCCATAAAGTAGTCGATTTATCATATAGTATTTTAACTGTGATGTAACAGTAATTAATATTTTGTATAATAAACAAAGATTTGAATGCTTTAAGAATATTAAACTTTCTTAAATATGTATAATACACTCAAGAGTTTATTATTTCGAATAAATGTTAAAGACTGATCGAACTTTGTATTGGAAAGTAGTCTAAAGAGGTAGAAATTATTTTCTAGAACCACGTTATGCAAAAAAAAATATGCCAGGCCTTCCCGCACGTTCTACAAATAAGTTCAATGAATATCTTATGATTCCCAAGGGAAGAAATCGGGCAAGGGATTTTACTTTTAGGCAACACAGTGACTATCATTTGCCCATTACTGTCGCGATTTTCAGGCTGTCGACCGTGTATGGAATTACAGGTCGGAATATTCGGATGGGAAGTCACCTTTCTTTGCATTCCATGGTTTTGGGTTTGCTTCTCGCTGTATGATCCCTACGTCGTTGCCGAGTCTGACGCTGATGTGGTAGTTCATGCAATGGTTCGGTTGGTAAACTTACTTTTTCCTAAAAAGTCATTAGCAAATAATTTTATCAGCCGCAAAAGTAAGTTTGTAAATTGTAAGTGTTAGTATTTTTAAACAGTACCTACATATTATTACATTATATACATATAGGAGTAGCAGAAGGAATTTTATGAGATATGGAGGGGCGGTTCGCAGATAAGAGGGAGAACATGTTATGACAATCAATATACCCGATCCAAGCAATTTCTTGGCATACACATTGTATAAACATAAATAATAATTAAATATTAAAAATTAATTAAAATCAATACAAGTTCTAGTGATAAAAATAATTTCAAGCTTTTATGAAACATCCAGTTTAAAATTTTTATGTTTTAACCAGCCAATAAAGCGCAGAGCGCGGACTATTCTCCTAAAAGCCAGAAACTACCACGTACGGTTCCGCATTTGAAAAAATGGCGGCCGCTGCATGGTATCCCCACACTTTCGAGGATTATGAAATTGGCAGTTTGAGAAGATCTTTTGGTGATAATCCTGGGAACCCAGTGAAACGTTTACCGTACGTTGCACTGTCAAGGGTCACAAAAGTCAAGATGGATTGAAGCTAATGAATGTTGACTTCAGTAGTAGTCCGTTATTGCTGAATATTATGAGATATGGGGGATATTGATTAGGAAGCATTTATCGTCCAGAATTGTCGAGAAGTGTATGGAACCCTGCATACCTTTATGTAAAGCCAGAACCTATCTAAGAAGGCACGACTGGCTATCCATAGTCCTTGGATAGCCCCCCCCCCCCCCCCCCCCCTATATGCATTGTAGTGAATGTTGGGTCTAGCAGAAGAAGCATGAAAATTCCTGCTATGGGACTAAAAAGTTTGATTCGTATAACCGGAGTGACTGATGGACAAAGTGAGGAATAGCGTGATAAGGTGACGTTGTGGTAGAATGGAAGAAATGGAAAAAGGGGTGCTTAGATTATTTTGACACGTAAAGAGGATGGATAAAACAAATTTCTCATATTTCGGCTGTTCAATTGCTTTTAGTGTTTGATTTTGTTACATTCGTGTTTGTTACCAATATGACCCATAGTAAAACAAATATTATTTTAAAGAAACAAACTAAAATTTCTAAGATGAACAATTTTAGTTGAATTACCTTTAAGAAAAGTAATTTAGTTTCTTCCTGTACTGGTATGGATGGTACTGGTATGGACAAAGTTACGCCAGATTCTATTAACGACTATTAGTAAACATTAGAGCAAATAATTGTGTTTGAAGAACGCAAAAGAGACGTGACGGGTGGATAACCACGTCGCCGCCGTTTTGGTATGAGCTGAAATTCTTGCTCCCCATTGCGTTACCACGAGTAGCTATTAGCACGGCAAGCACTGGCTTCGTGGAGAGGAAGGGAAAATGATTAGGTAGGTTATGGACTTGGGGACTATAAGGTATAGGATACTACTAGCTCGGAAGGCCGGGGTCGCTTACCCGGTACTCTATTTGTCGGACAAGGCTAGGGGTTACGGATGTGGTCTCTGCGTAAAAAGGCGTGACTGTATGTATGTATGTATGAAGAATAGGAAGAATTCTATAGATAACCATTAACGAGTTAGAAAACAAGATTGCATTTGAAGCCCCACAACGTGTTCGAGTAGCATATTGTAACGTCAAGTCTAGAATGCAAGCCTATTAGGTTAGCTTATCTGATACTTACCAGCCACGTACACTATTTTATGTCAGATAATTCCATTTAATACTGTATGGTAATATCTTTCTTTCTATTGTTAGGTTTTACTGAAGTTTTACATATATCATAACCTAATTTGTGCCCTTTTTTAAGGAAGTAAAGATGACCAAATAACACAGCCCACCATAAAACACACATATGTATTCATCCTTAAGAAAAGAATCCGTGAGATGTTAGCCCTGAAGAATAAGACAACAGACACGCTTTTAAAAAGCCGTCATATTCCAAATTGTAGCATAGTTAGAAATATTTACAGTTAGATGATGTGGTAAATAATGAAGCCACACGAAACGAAGGCGAAACTTGTCTTTGGTCCGTGTCTTAAAAACCAGGACAAATCCTGTGATAGATTTTCTGTATAAACAAACTTATTAATTATTCTTTCAGTTTTAGTTTCACAAGTGGTTGGATTTGTATACAAGAGTCTTAAACATTTGTTGGTTCCGGCTGGGATTCGAACCCAGTACAGGCGGCGTAGAAGGTACTATGAACTCTACGCCGCGAGGTCGTCAAATGTTACTTATTTTGAGTAATTAAATGACTGCGTGTCGTCTCAAGATCAATCAGCCGTTTTCTTTGTAAGTGGATATTTAAAGTTTTGCATTAGAATAATTTGATAATATTTTAATACACTAGTTTTGTATTTTTTAAATATTAAGTTGAATAGAAAATTATACTTTTAATGAGTTCAAAAGAACTTTCAAAGTCAGCAAAGAGTAAAAATCTTAAATTTACAAAACATTAACTACGGGATCTCAATCGAAACAAACAAATTTCTGTTTATGAAAATTTTATTAAATACTTCAACAATAAAAAAATAACAAAATAAAAAGGCTATATTTCAACATTTACCATTCAACCGAACTTATTTATACTCTTGCTATTAACATATTTCATTTTTTTTCATTATGATCAAGTTTTTGAAAATAGTCATGATGTATTGGAGGGATATATTCTAATAAATCAATCATGTCTGTAAATTTTCCGAATGTCCTGGGTCTGGAATTATGATATAAACGTGTTAGTACCATATTTCTTAAGTTCTGTGGACTTCTCCGTGAGGGAAAAAAATTTAGTGATTAAAAATCTTCATTCTCACTTAATTAAGTTTTATAGAACATTGTATATGCTTTGCTTTTTGAAATCATTATCCATCATATCTTCAACCGATTTACTTCTTATCGTTTATAAATAAAAAGTTCATAGTAAATTGCATTCATTTTTAATTCTACTATTTTTTTGTTAAAATGGACTAATACCGCTTTCAAAGAAAACGGCTGTATATAATTTTCATATAAAAGTTACACTTCTAAAAATATAGCCGGAATACTGAAACGCCATCAATAATCATTAAAATAAGGTTAAAGTAAACAAAATCGACTTAGTAAGTGCTGCTCAGGCTAGCTCAGTGTATATATTATTCAGTAAGCAAACACTGATTTTCAGTTATTACCTAGAGCGCGAAAAGTAAATAAATTTTATGTCATAATGACATTATGAAGGTTAAACGTATGTTTTTGTGATATTTGTTAATTTCATCATCATCATTTCAGCCTACCACTAGTCCACTGCTGAACATAGGCCTCCACCATAGATTACCACAACTATTTGTAGCTCTCATTTTGGGGGGATTTACCATAGTCACCACGCCTGACAGACGGGTTGGCAACCGCATCTTATTTATTCAGATGGTCCCAGAAGATACTGCTGACCATCTTCTGGTTTTGTTTTCCTGTCTTCTGTCGACTTTTACGACATCCAAAGGATGAGATGGGGTGGTAGATACCAACGTAGTATTAACGTTGTTATGTAAAAGTAAGTGAATTTTCAATCTATAAATGTCCCACTGCTGAGTACTAGCCTTCTCTCATTTCTGAGAGGGTTTTACAGCCGGGAAAAGTCCGCCACGCTGTGTGCGTGTGTTCGGGGTGGTGGACTTCACATGTCTTCGAAATATTTTTGCAAAATCTCAGAACAATTTTAGTAGTGACGGCTCTGATGATCGAACTCATGCCAGATAATTGTTTTTGGGGGTGTCACACGGAAATGTTCTGGGTGTCACTGCAATGGTTATGGGTAGACGTTGACTATGTGGTGGAATCTTAAGAGAATGAACCATCCCATCTCATCCCGTGGGTGTCGTAAAAGTCGACAGAGGGAAAATAAAAACTAGGAGCTGAGCAGCAGCATATTCCTAGAACATCTGATAAAATAATCTGTGGTTGCAAACCCGCCAGCCAACCGTGGCAACTATGGCAAAATCTCCCCTAAATGATAGCTCCAAACTTTTGTGGCAATCTATGGAGGACGCCTATGTTCAGCAGTGGACTAGTGATAGGCTGAAATGATGATGATGATGAGACGTTGCACTTACCATCGGGTGAACTATTCGCTAGTCTCGACATTTTCTTCAAAAAAAATGAATATTAAAATCGATATGTTTCTTTAAGAGTCCCGAGCATAATTCATTACTTAGGAAGGGAAAAGCGATAAGCAATATCCAATTTGACTGGTGGTAGGATGCCTATGCGGGATTTCGTGTAGGTACCACTCCAGTGCCAGTTATTCTGCAGTATTTCGGTGCGAAGACTCACCGATATGAGAAAGTTTGTGGTGACAACTGTTATTGAAAAGGCACTTACCATCAAGTATCATTTACACTACGATTTGACGGTTGGCTGGCACTGCGATGACGCCTACTCGTACCTAGGCGGATATTTTCATATGAGTCCGACGACCAGTACATGTTTTGTTAAAGGTATTACACACAACAGAGTATAATTGACGAAGTGAGAAACGTTAAAATAAAAAAAAACTGTGAATAACAAGACACAAAAATGTTTTATTTCATAAATAATTTAATAAATTAATAAGTTAACAGTCGTGCAATTTTCTGATGCATGCAATTTTTGTAGTAACTAACATATTATAAGAAAAGAAGTCATGAAGTAATCAAGTGAAATATTAAAAATGTTAATATTAATGTCTGATAATATATTTTATTTTTGACATTATGTCTATAAATAGTTGTAAAACATTAAACATTCAACAATATAGTGACGAAATAATAAGCAGTGATGAGATTCTTTTCATTTGAGGTACATATTTGTATAAAACCGAAGGTATTAATCACTAAGTACGAGTATAACTGAATAGTATATATTTTAATTATTATATAACAGAGCCATAAAAGTATTAGCCCAACGAATACAGAAACAAAATAAATGGGTAAAACGGAAGACAGGGCACTAACTAAGACGCGACAGATTTTTCAAATACGCTTTTAAGGAAAACAGAAGACAACAGGGAAGACATAAGAGAAGTAACATTATGCAGACCAAAAGTCATAGTCCTGCAGTAGTTATTAGGAAAGAGAATAACCGACCACCCACTAGAGAAAGGGCTTAGCTTTAGAGCAAAAGAGTCTTCTTCTTTTAAAATAAACAGTGTGAGTAGCGTTCTCAAAATGGAAATACATGTTCACTAGATTTTAGATAACGTACACACTTTGACATGTAATAATATTTAGATAGAAGCAATTGGAGTTAATTTATTATTATACTGACGTCGCCAGTTGCTTATCTATAACTGTTTTTTAATAAGTCCAACGCATGTGTAAATAATTGAGCACCGGTGATGGAAGTACAAAATAAATGGTCCGTTTTAAGCGACTTTAAAAATAGAGGCGGTTATATGTTCGTCTGTATGTATTTTTCTATGTATGTTTACCGACATTTTTGTCAATAATTGTGGACCAACTTTAAAAAAAAAATCATTTCTTTGAAAGGGAATATAGTAACACAAGGGTAATCGCATATAATTTTTGTCAAGTTATGATGATGGCAAATATTTAATTATCGAAAATATTTACGGCACAAAATTTAAAAATCGATAATACTAACTAAACTTACGTTAATTTTCATTTGGTTCATTGTATAAAACGATGAAACGAAGAAAACGTTCACCTGATGGTAAGTGCAACTTCTGCCCATAACGAATGCTGTGTCACCCAGAACAATTTTGTGTATAACCATGCTGTGCCCGTCACCCTGAGACATAAGTTCTTAAGTCTCATATGCTCAGTGATTCATCTAGCTCTCAGTGCCCTTCAAACCGAAACACAGAACTGCCTCACGCCAGAATAACTGGCCTTAATAATATTAAGGTTCTCACCTTAAAAATAAATAGTAATAATAATTAATTTAATACTTATGTGTTTATTGTCTACAATAAATTAATTCCATTCTTAAATGTAAATTCATCTCACACCTAACATAAACAAATTGTTTTGCACTTCGACAGTCTCTTTATCGTAGGTTATAAACAGAATCAATTAGCGATACAAACGTTTGTTTCGAACCTTTATGGTCGTAGTTACGTTGTTATTAATTGTGTGTTAAGATCGACATAATTCCCGAAGACTTTTACACTATAGTTGACAAAACGAAAGTAAAAAAATTAGCCAAGCATTTCACATATAGCACATAATTAACAAAGTTTAGTAACTTTATTTAATTTACTTTAATTACATCATATAATTAATGATCAGTTATACCATAACTACGATTACCCATGCATACCAATAACGATATATCTAAAATCTAGCTTTTATATGCTGAATATGCTAAATCTGACACATCATTATTGTAAGACCTTCGGTCCCAACCACCGCCGCTACCACCACCGCCTCCTGAAGACCAGCCGTGGCTTTCGTGGCCCCCTCCGCTACTCTTCTGTGACATTATCTTCTTTAACGCGATAATTCCAGCGAGAAGCAATGCAATCTGAATAATATAGAAAAGAAATTCATAAGTCCTTGTGGCATATAACATCTACGTGTATGTTTCTACCAATATTATTAGAATGAATTTGAAAACCCATTTTAAATTTTACGTGCAGATCATAGCAAATTAACTTTCCCTCATTATATTGGATTTCCGCAAAGTAACGCCAGGTTCTATTAACCATAAATATTATTAGAAATAAATGTTGGTGTTTCAATAGCCTAGTTGCTGATGGTCGCGGATTCGAACGAGGGCAAACATTCTGTATAGAAGTGGCAGCCTGTAAATGTCCCACTGCTGAGCACAGGCCTCCACCCATTTCTGAGAAAGGTTTGGAGCCGGGAAGAGTCTGCCACAATGCTCCAATGCGAGTTGGCGGACTTCACATGTCCTCGATATATTTTAATTCCTCAGATATCCAGGAAGATTTTGCTGCCCCGTCATCTCATCCCGTGGGTATCGAATGAGTCGACAGAGGGACAATAAAAACCAGGAGATGGGGAGGAGTATGTTTCTGGAAAATCTGAATAAATAAACTGTGGTTGTCAACCCGCCTGCCAGGAGCGCTCCAAATTTTAGTGGCAATCTATGGGGAAGGCCTATTTTCAGCGGTGTTCTAGTGATATTTTCAGCGGTGTTCGAAATGGTGATGATGATGTTACATGCAGGTTTACTCATGATGTTTTCCTTCACCGCTGATCACGTGGCAATACTACTATACTGGTGGTAGGATTCCTATGCAGGAATCCGTCTAGGTAGTAAATAAAGACACAAAGTACAATAAATAAAGACTTAAATGGCGGAATGGCTAAACAATTAGCTTTTTCGCTACGGATCGCGGGTTCAATTAACGCACGAAACAAATATTTGTATGATCTACATACAATTGTTATGACTGTGAATGTGTGTGTACGTGCAAATTATGTCTGTAAAAGCAGCTACGACACAGCAGAAATCCTGGTGTGGGGTAAAGTTTTAAAAATATATTTATTCGAATTTTCATGTTGATTTTGGAATTTATAATCTATATGAATAATAATCCACGAGTACTAAGTCACAGTATACATAATTAGTTTTTAATTTATTTAAAAGCTATCAATATTCATATTATTTTTAACCACTTGCTAGAAGATGTTCGTCATAACTGATCGATGACAGGCCCGAAACTGTTAAAATAATTTATAGTATACTGGCTAATAACCGCGAATTCGTCTGTGTGGATTTAGGTTTTTTAACAACCCCGTCAGAAATATGATTTTTCGGAATGAAAAGTATGTCCATCTTCAGGATGCAAACTATCTCTGTGTGTGTGTTCATCAAGATCGATTCAACGGTTAAGCCGTGAAAGGGTTTCAAACCGACAGAGGGACAGAGAGAGTTACTTTCACACTTATAATATTAGAATGGATACATTTCTTGGTTGGTTGTCGTAAAGGTCGTCTAAGGGAAATTCACACGGTTTTCGGTGGATGGCGGAATAACCATCTCAAATGTTTTTAATAAATGTTCATTAGCCTGAAAAAATCCATTACTGGATCTAGGCCTCTCCCTAAGAGGATTTTCCGTAATCGCCAAGGTTGGCTAGAGGATTGGCGACCGCAGTGCCACCTCGTCTTTTACACTCCGTCAAATAATGAAATTTTTCTTTTGTTGTTCACAATAAAAAATACAATAGACTTAATTAGAGTTCTTTAACGCAGTTAACTTAGAATGTTATGCGGATATCCGAATTAAAAAAGGAGCTGCTTGAATAAACGCGATTGCATGTTTCACACACGCTGCGGAAATATTTAGTCAATGTACAACATTTAAACGCAAGCATAAATTTCCCCAATAGTCGTGACTTCAATTCTCGATGCCGGTACCTCCAAAATTCTTAACTAAAATATTAGATGTTGAATTACAACGGGCTTGGTGGTGAAGGAGTTGTGAGAAAACCTGCATGGGCGAGGAAATACCTCAAATACCTCAAGCGATATCCGTCAACCTGCGTTAGGCGGAGTCTTTCACGCTTTTTTTATTTGATAATGTGACGATACGAGCCAAACGTTCACCTGATGGTAAGTGCAACGTTTGCCCATGACAGATGCTTTGTTACTCAGAATATTTCTGTGTAGCACCATACTGCGCCCGTCACCCTGAGACATAAGTTCTTAAGTCTCATATGCCCAGTGATTACATTAGCTCTCAGTGCCCTTTCAGACCGAAACACAGAAATGTTTGCACACTAATGTTTCACGGAAAAATAACTGGCCTGGGGTTCCTACATAGGAATCCTACCACTAGTTAAGGCTATCTAAACTCTTTTAAAATAAACTAAAATAACCTATACTCAGCCGCAGGATATTTAAAAGCTGTAATTCTACTTTAGTACCCTTCGTTACAATTTATACTTTTTTAATCTAGACGAGTGTAACTTTAATAAAGTGAAGACATGGTTTATTAGAATCATGTTGTATTTGTATGGAATAGTATGATGAAACAAAGACAGTGTTATTTCTGAGGTTTAATCTTTGCAAATAAAATAACTTTAAGACCAGTTTAGTACCCTATCTATGGGTAATTCTATGTATAACGGACCCGCGTGGCCTAGTGGTCTAGTGGACCTGACTTCTACGTCGCCGATCTTGGGTTCGAATCCCAGTCACAAATTGTTGGTTTTCTGGTGTGGTCGTATTGGGAATGTCAAATTTATGTCTGTAAAACGCACTCATGATACAAAAGAAATCGTACTGTGGGGTTTTGTTAACCCTATTTGAAGGTTTGTATTTAGAAAACGTTTCCCTTCACTAAGCTTTCGTCGAAATGATTATTTGTAGGTCATTAAAATATTTGTTCTCCGTGATAAATAACCCTCGACCCGTAGCTCAGAAACCCAACCGTTTTTTGTGGTATACTATAACTGAACGTCCTTTACATAATGTTACGTACTCGTACAATGAAAACCTAATTTGCATGGGATTCTAGTGGAAAAGAAAACTGTGAAATCATGGGTTTGAATCCTTGCTGGACTCATTTTTTCTTATTGGAGATACAGAAGACGTTGGAAATATATTTACGACCACATGGCCTAATTATAAGAGTACCCATTTGTACGCTGCGGATCACCGGTTCAAATCCCAGCCGGAGCCAACACTTGTGCAAAAACACAAATTGTTGCGTCCGTGTGGTGGCGGCTTAAGAAATTCTACCATCCCATCTCATCCCGTGGGTGTCGTAAAAGTTGACAGAGGGAAAATAAAAATAGATGGGCAGCAGCATCTCCCAGGAACATCTGAATAAATAAATTGCGTTTGCCAACCAGCCTGCACAGTATGGCAACTATGGCAAAATCCTATCAAAATGGGGCCCACAAACTTTTGTGGCAATCTATGCAGGAGGCCTTTATTCAGCAGTGGACTAGTGATACGCTGAAATGATGATGATCACACATTTTTGGTTATCCGATTTGATTGTGTTGATTTTCCCCTTCTCCTGGCCTACCTCAGATCTTAGCAAATTAGTGTGGGCGCAGGTAGGTTAGGACTAGTGGGTGACTCGGATGTTTGTTCATACACTTGTGGCACTATATCATTTCCTGCTCAGTTGTTAGTTTCCGACAGCATTCAGAACTTGCTCATGCGGTAGAAAATAGGCCAGTAGGACAACATAGTGCAAAAGTTATTTCCTCTGAAGCATAGTATAATCGCAGTAAACACAGATTATTCTTTTTAATAAAAAATATTGTGGACATCGAAAACATGTAACTAAACGCCGTAAAACTTGGCAAAAACAAACAGCCTCTAGAAGCGACCGTATTAAATTAATTTATCGTAAACTAAATTTAGTTTACCAGTTATTCAGATATTTATCGTTTTAAACAAACACGCATAGTAATGTAAATATTAGTTTTTATTTCAATGCAATAAGGTTCATTTTACATTTCCTCAACACAAATCACTTTGAAAAATATAATGATCCATACTTACATCATTTTTTTTTTGTTGTGGCCAATTTTAATACAGATTAATAATTTAATATTTGTTTCAAATGAAAAGCACCTACTTATTTTATGCAATTATCCAAATATATATATATTTATAATTTATATTATATTATGAAATGGGATAGAAAATAAACGTAGCTTTATTTGTTAAACGTTAAGATTTATCACCCATAGCACATTACTTCACAAATTTACTATTTTTTTATTAGCGACACAAAGTTATAAGTTAACTAAATATGTTACAAATATTAAATAACACGTAAAAATAGTAATAAACGTAAATAACCTAAAACCTTCTTTCAAACGTTCCCACGTGGCTTGTAGCTTTGTTCAATATCGTCAAAAGTAAATCTCGTGCGGGTTAAATAACAATAATAAGCCGCACGAGATTTACTTTGCACGACGGTGAAAGAGCATTCATCGTTTTCTTTCTTCAATATTTTTTTCAACATTTCGCGGGAAAATCGTCGACTGAATTTAACATTCACGGGTGACTCGGTCCGACGCGGGAACAATACTGTCAGCAACATAAATGGTTCGCGACCGAATGATAAGAAACCGGTAAAGAGCAGGATGCACACCTGTTAATAGTGTACCGCGTAAAGTAAAGAAAATAAAAATAAAGATATAGAGTTTGTTAAAACATATCGATTGTTTTAAATGTAATTTATCGGTACTGGAAGTAGCAGATAAAGTTAGTCGACATGAATTATAACTGCAAGTTATTCAAAAAATAAAAAATCGCCTGAACTAGTTAAACTGGTATGACTATTTTTCGTCGAAACATTTAACCATCTCCTAATCGAGGGCACGTTAGCGATCACATTAGAGGAAATATTTCCTGATTCATAATATTTTTTTAATTATATATTTTGCCGTCAATGTATTATTTTATTACTAATACAAGCAGTTTTAAGCCTATGAGTATAAAGCTGTAGTATAAGGTTTAAAAAGAAAAAAAAAGTTCAATTCGAATAAAAACTGTGTTACGTCGCATTATTAGGTAACAGCACTTACGCATGTTGCTGCGCTATGAAAAAAGGTACAGTTTGTTATTTTAAGATATCATTCATTCATCGTACAAGGTCTTGTGGCGATCGATAAAGCAACGTTAGCCTCAAGTCTAGTCATGCTGTACGAAAGATGCAAATAAGCTGTCAGTAATACGAGTATTAAGTAGGTTTCCTTCACTTAATATAAAATTCCTTAAAATGATGACATCATTGACAGAAGCATTAGTTTTATGTGACTTGAAAAGTTTTGTGTTAATATTTAGTGTAAAGAACTTCAGATGTCAGAGAGAAATTTAAAATATTTGTATAGTTTGTAAATTTAAGTTATCGTTATAATAACAAAGAATATTTGAAAAACAAAGTATTCTGGCTTAGTGATAACCGTACAAGGCGGCCGAGTCGTTGGTCTTGTATTTAAATTCTCGCCGGGTACATTTGTTTAGTAGCCCGTGTACCGTGTCACTACATCTGATCTTTTTTCCAATCTTATTATATAAGCGTATCAGGCTCGTTAAGATGAGAAATCTCCTCTGTTTATATACCACAACAAGATATACTATATTACAATAAAGTTCATGCGCTAATATTATTTATCTTGTGGTTTTAACTTCTAGTTGTGGAAGATATCGCCATGCTTGAAATCGACCAGGACGACATCATCACATATCAGTTGTTCAAGGGCCAGATATTCGCCTCAAATTTCAAATATTTTTTTTCTTTTTTGTTGCATTTTTTTATATCATTAGTAAAGTTAAGCAAGGTCTGATTTCACGAACGAAATAAATATTATTAGGCATATAAATAGTTGTTCTGGATATTTGTATTTATGTAGGATTTTTGTCTGTAAAATACACAATACAAAGTAAACTACCCCAGGGCCAGTTATTCTGCCATGAAGCAGTAGTGTACTGCTTCATGGCAAACATGACTATGATGTAGTATAATTACTGTGCATATGAGATCTACCACCCCATCTCATCCCGTGGGTGTCGTAAAAGCCGACAGAAGGAAAATCAAAACGGAGGAGATGGGTAGCAGCATCTTCCTTTAACATCTGAATAAATAAACTGCGGTTGCCAACCCGCCTGCAAAGCGTGGCAACTATGGCAAAATCCCTCCAAAATGAGGGCTACAAACTTTTGTGGCTATCTATGGGGGAGGCCTATGTTCAGCAGTGGACTTGTGATAAGCTGAAACGATGACGATGATGATATGAGATTTAAAAACTAATATCTCTGAGTGACGGGCACAGTGTGATACCAAACATAAGTGTTCTGGATGACATAGAATTTGTTATAGACAGACGTGTTGCACTTCACCATCGTTAGGTGATCGTTTTTGCTCGTGTCGTCAATTTCTGTTATACAAAAGGATTTGTGCCCAGAAGTTGGACATTTAAAGCCTATCGCTATACTACAGCTGCATTAAAACAATACAGTGCGCTCGGCGAGCAACCGATATGTTAACGGACTATTCAATAAAGGTCAAGTTTAACAAGTTAAGTTAAAACAATAATAAAAATAAGTATCCACGAATACCGTTTCTTTTTGCACACATATTATTCAGGCGCTCCTATCAAATACATAAAAATTCCAGATATAATTAAAGAAAATGTTGATGTACTAAAGCAAATGGTCTGTACTCTAACACTAAATAATTTATTCCTATTCAGACTTTCTAACTATCGAGGTTGTAGGTTAAGTGTGTGAAAGCAAGACATGCAAGAAAGATTAATCCAGGTTTAGTACTGAATAATAACGAATAACATAAGAAAATTTTCTATAATGCGAATAAATATTACTAATGTGAAAATTCTTATCGTTACGTCTTAGTCTTCGGGAGTGACAATGCAACTATATATAGATGCTTCACCTTCCACATCAAGGGAACAGGTGATAAACTGTGTGTAATGATGACACCGCTATTTACGTAAAACAATAATAATAAGTATCTAAGCACCTCTTTCTATCTCTGCACCACCCTTGAGGTTGACTAGTAGAGAATGTCTCAGGCATTAAGTCCGCCTATATACTTTCTGTATATAAAGTTAAATAAATAAATAAAATAACGTCATTGATTTTGACAGAAGTACCACTAAGGGGTACATCGGGTTAGAAACCGCACTGTTATATTATAATTTCAATAAAACTTTACTTAGTACCACCACCATTACCAGTAGGTTCTACCCGCAAGGCCAGTTATTCTGCCGTGAAGCTATCTAGTGTGCAAACATTATAGTGATTCGGTCTGAAGAGCACCGAGAGCTAATGTAATTGCTGGACATATGAGACTCACAGAAATGTTCTGGGTGACATAGAATTGCTGTGGGCGGACGTTGCACTTACCATTAAGTAAAAGTTTTGCTCGTCTTATCAACATCTGACCAGTCCACTGCTGGACGTAGGTTTCTTCCATGTTTGGAGAATTACTCGTAATCGTCACGCTTTGCAGACGAATTGGCATTCTTAGTATCAAACATTGCGCACTTTAGCCGCAGCTGACCGTCACCGGTGTTGATATCTTAGATTTTGTATATTAAGTTAACCATGGGTAACTCTAGTAGTTCTCTTGTATCGGGCGATTGTGGACTGGGATTATGCCACCCAAAGACAAACAATTTATGTTTCTGCAAAATGATGGATTAGGCTGGGTTTCGAACTCAGGACCTGCGGTGAAAAAGTTACCGCACGCCTATGAGCCACGCTACTGCAGCGTTCGTTGGATGGGATTTTAAAATAAAAAAAACTATGTTTTAATGTAGAAGAATTTACTTTCATAAATCCCATTAGTACGAAATTGGGATTGTTTAAAAAATATGACTATTTAAATAACTAAACATCAAATAAATCATAGAAAAATAAATGTTCATTAATAATCTTTGAGAACGGTATATGTTTTTTGGCATTTTCTAGAAAAGGCATTCTAGCAAACGTTATTCGTAAATGAACTGGAATTATTGGAGCTGTGTAGAATCCATTCAAACACGCAGATGTAAGGAAGCATGCTAATTACTTTCAAGATTGCAAAAGTTTGGTCAGTGACATTTTTCGTTAGTAAATATTTAAGGGACCAAACATTACTCAGAAAGATAGAGCTGTGAATGCTCAGGTCTGGACACATGCCTTACGACTTAATCACGTGGTTGATCAAAAATCATGTAATAAGTACTCGTATTTTTAAATGTCTGTAAAATGCAGTCATGACACGGGAGAAATCGTCATCGGACATCCTTTTTGAAAATATATTTTATAAAGAAATATTGAATGGTGCTTTTTTACACGAGTAGATTTTCACTGAAAATATCGTACAAGTAAGAGATGATTCACGTCAAGATAATTCTCCACGAGTCATAAAAACCCTTATACCATTTCATGTCAACGCGACGGCGGAATTCTCATTATTGTTCCACATTTCTTGTCACACGTAAACTATGCCATGCATCATCGGAAAATCAATGCCATTACGATTAAGAACAAGCGTGTGTATGCGAATTTGTGTTTGTGTAACATCATGAGCAACGTTTTTATATGAATGATAGATAATTAGTGACATGCCTTTACGTCAGATGTGGGATTGCTCTATTAGTTTGTTTTACGTACAGGAAATGCTTATAAACTTGATGTACACTTCTATTTGAAGTCATCTTGTTAAACTATTCACGAAATTAGAAAGGCATTTGTGAGCATCTCTCACCAATGAGGAAAATGTGTTGAAAAGAAAAGTGCACAAAAGTCATTACAGGTCATCAGTAGTAATTGCACAATTATTTGAATCATCTGTTACTTTTTTATAGACTGCATTGTACATTGCAACTAGGCACAATCTAACATCCTTTGTAAATAGTTTTTATGTCAAGCGTGTTCAGCTTGTACGACGTACGCCCTTTGCTTCTTAGATTTTACTTACTTGCTTTATGTTCCGTTGATGATTTTATTCCAAATTTTGTACTGTTGAAATTTAAATTAAAAAAATAAATTGTTTTGGTAAAGACATTGTATTCAAATAATTTGAACTTTTTTTTTTAAATAACGATGCCCCACAGTAGGATTTCTCCTGTGTCGTGGGTACGTTTTACAGACATAAATTCCACATGCACAAACCACCCAGACCCGGACCAACTATCTGTAGGCCATACAAAATATTTGTCCCGTGCGGGAATCGAACCCGCGACCCGCGGCGCAGAAGCCAAGGGCTTAGCCACTGCGCCAACCGAGCCGACATATTCACAAAGAGCACTAAATTTTAGGATTTCCTTTTTTTTAGGTTATGTAACACTAGGTATGAGTTTTAACGACTGTTACATACTAGGGTACAGAAAGCCTCGTGGCGTGACTAGCTTATCATTTTCCAAGTGTGTCAAAAGGTTTAACTCCAACTCTCCGTGCATACTTGACATATTTCGCTGCTTGAAGCTATTTCCTCGCTCTACAGTGCATCATTTGCGTGAGTGTGGAGATGTCAATTAAATTTTTCACGCTTTCGTCATATATTAAAGCAATATAACATTTTACATTAAACGACAAATAAATGCTCGTCATAATTGTAGGTAGAAGTTATGATGGTATTTATGATAAATATGATGATGACATTTAATATAAATGTATGTAGAATTTTTACTGCATACATCTAATACTTTCAGCGATATTTTGTTTATTTTGAGTAAATTGCGGTGTCAGAAATATATTTTCATTATTTCAGTACATTACATATGAATTGTTCGATGGCAATTTGTAATCGCACCGACGCAGCTTTTAGGGTTTATTTTATACTAATACGAATACTGCCTATTATCCAAAAAGAAAATACTTCGTATCGGATTGAGAAAAGCAAAGTATGTAGCAAATATATGTATCTACTTATAACTGCTAGTTACCTAAATACCTGAATAGATAAGCCTAGATTACAGCTTCCGTCACGTTCGACCTCAGAACATGTAGTACGATTAAATAATCTTCACGTAAATCAGAAATGTACAGTCACAGAAGACATAACTAAGTAACGCACAACCTATTTAAAACAATTCCCACTTCGCATACTGTAAGTTTGAATGGGACCTCGCCGTACTATAATTATTAAAGTGATTGTCGAGTAATTTTTTCTAATTAGTTAATTTCTCGGAAGACCGTTAGTGGACCATATGGTTGAAAAATTCAATTGTCTGAATAATTCCGATGAAAGTATAAGTGACGATAATTACATTAAAAAAAATAAGGTATATTTGAATTAAGTATTTTCTACTTTGTAGCGGGGAAAATCTCTATGCGTTTGATTTTACTAACATTATGAACTCATGCCAATTGCTTCCTGTACTATAGTTGTTCATTCATCAATGATAAATTAGTATAATGTCTTCGTTATTCTTATCTAATGACTGATTAGTAGTTCACTAGCCTTCTTATAAGATTATGATTAATTAGATTAAATAAATTAATCATATTTAATTAAAAGTAAGTAGAAGTTAACATTACCTTTGAAACTATTAAAGCCTTTCCAGCTAAGACAAACAGCCCTGCAATGGCGAGCGGGATCAACGCGGCCATCTTCATTGCTCCACCCATCATCATCATTCCCATCATCTTTTTCATCTTGCCTCGACCTGGAAATATTTTCAAATATTTTCACATATTACATAATAATAACAGATAGTCAAGTGAAAAAGATGTCAGTTAATTTCTATATTACGACATTGCAGTAATTATTAAACAATCTAATGTATCTATATTAAACGAATGCTATCAATAAAAATAGTTCCCCGTGGGTCGGTTCTGTATTTGGCAGTAAATTGTATTATTAATAATAATAATAATAGTTTTTTTTATTTGCTTAAAATATTAATTACGAATAGGTACTATGTGATTCAAATTTTATATTTAAAAACTATCGATTATTTTAGTTCCATTTTAAGCCACATAAATTGACGGAAGAATTAACTAGAAATGAAATAGGTATATGCGTGCTATATGTAGGAAGATTGGTGTGTGCTTTCAAACGCAACATTTTAATGGTTTAAGTTAAAATGAACGATTAAGCGAACAAAAAAGTTATTAATTAACAATGGTTTGCATCTATGACAACTGTTAATAAAATGCAAATCATTTTTGAATTTAATTATACACTGACCAAATCACTATTGTATTGAGTTGTTCAAATTTACTAAAATAACTGCCTATAAAAGTCCCTCTGCGAAACACACGCCTCCTTCAATTTTTCGAGAAGGTTTTAGAGGTTTAAATGCAGGTTGGAGGACTTAACATATCCACCAAATATATATATTCCTGAGACACGCCGAATTTCTCACGATTTGTCCTTCATCGCTGGCCACATAGCAAATCAGTACTTAAAACAACAACAAACATTTTTCAGCACCCGCGATTAAACCTAGGCCCCTGAGCTACGGATTCAGTGACTAAGAAAAAACGTTGTTTATATTCTAGTTACCGAATATCTAAAAATTAAATCTGAAGAGGTTAAGTTCGTAGTTTCTTTTTGGACACATGGTATTCGACAATTAAATTGCCTACCACAGAATAGCAAAATTATTTGAATGGGAAACTATACCCATAAAGAAACTTTCTATTACAAATAAACGCGTGACTACCAAATAATTGAAATACTATTATTTGGTAGAATTATGAATATTCAATTTCTCTTTTATGTACAATTATTTACAATTTAGTAAGTAAAACAACTCTCTACAGTTCATACAGTATTTATTAAACTAGTTTTCGATCATGACGAAAAGATTGCATCAAAATGTCAATGTTTATTGCTTAAGCATCTCATTCGCGCTTCCGTAGCGACTTCAATTACGTCTATTGCTTTGGTAAAAGTAAGATATTCAGCGATTTGGTTGTCGCCGGACGAAATCCGTTAGAAATAGCATTGTCATTTTATTTCAGTTCTTAAGGCGTTGAGAAAATTTGCTATTAGAAATGAACCAGTTTATCTATTATTACTGTGAATAAAGACATTGTCTTTCACCGTTTTATTTAACGGTTTTCCATTAATTTTCACATGGAATGGTTTTGCGGTTTCCTACGATATTAATCCAAGTGATCTATTGGAATTGATGTATTTCAAGCGAATAGCTTCTTGGACGTGCTTTATCGACAGTGCTTACTAACATACAGTCATTATGATTTGATTGATTTACAGAAATAAAAGAAAGACACCATATATTGATTACATTTGAAAATGTTGTAAAACATGGAAAAGAAAGACAGATATTATTTTAAGTGATTTCAAGCATGTTTTCCTTAAATTTTTTAATGAAATCTTCTTTTAGTCTTAAATTGCAAAAACTTAAAATTATTACGTCAATAACAAAATAATTGAAGAAATTATATATATTATTACTTTTGGAGTGAAAGACAAAAATTACATCCTTTCCTTCATTATAATGGATTTCCGCAGTGCCGCCTAATTCTATTAATGACTTTAGATATTGGAAAAGTAAAAGTAATTGTTCTAGTATATGATATAAGGACAACTTTATAAATTGATAGATTTTGTAGTTGGCAGGTTTGATTGTTATCTTTTATCAATAAGACATGTCGGAATCAACGGTTTGTCTGTGAATTTATAATGTTTACCATTTCGCATCAAACTCTTTCTCTATGTGCAATCGTTAATAAACTTTGACGTTAGAATATCTATTGTTAAGTAAATTGTTTCTGGATCCTAAAGCTCTGAACTCAATTCTAATTGTCAAGAAAATAGCACGAATTAGAAATCATCTCATTGTATTCTAATATATCAAAAGGAATTTTGTAATTTCTGTATATATTTTGAGTTTTAATGTTTAATGATTGATAGTTTATGACGTAGCAAGTGATTGTGAAAATGTACAGTGATTGGAAAATACAATTTAAGACCAGAATTGTACTTTCCGTTTTGTCTCCATCAGTACAGCAAATCTTCAGTAAGAGTTAACTATTATTTTATTGTTGATCGAAATTTGGAATTATCTATTGTCACTCCCGTGACTGACTTGACATTGGCAGAATTCTATTGAGAAGAAGAGCAAGGCGTGTTCCAAAGCCTACTAAGGACACAGTTTTGTTATCACGAAAAACAATTTTGGTTATATTTTTCTAAGAACTTATCCTAAACGTTTAATAAATTTACTGATTGTGGAAGTTCAATGTAAATATACGCTTAGGTAGGTACCACCATAGTGCCAGTTATTTTGCCGTCGTGTGCGTCAGGAGACTGAAGCTAGTGTAATTACAGAGCATATGAGACTTAAGAACTGATGTCTTATGGTGACTAGTGCAGAGCAGTCTTATACATATTTTTTTAGTGGAAAGCGATTGGTATAGACTTACGATCAGGTAAACGACTGCTACGTTTCGCGATTTAAAACTAAGAGGCCAAAAATAAAGTGCACTTATTTACAGAGTAACTAGCTCACTGGTGGTAGGATTCCCTATGTATCCATCTACGTAGGTACCACTGCAGTGGTATGCTGCCATCAAGCAGTAGTGTACACACATTGTTCAGTGCACATAAATCTACAGTGAATTACAGTAAGAAGGTATTAAATTAACATTTGTCTTCAAGCGATATAAACCTTAAGATTTACGAGGTGAGCAACTTGGTCAGTAGCATCGTTAGATAGCTTTCACTGAAGCTTCCTTCCAAGTTGAAGCTGCAAAAGCACTGTGGAGTATTTAAGTTAGTCTTCGACATACAAAGCTTTTGATGTTATGATGATTAATTAAAATATAAGGTTGTTTCTGAGTACGTTTATTTGCAAGAGTATGTTGGCGTATTAAATACTAATTGAAAAAAAAAAATGTTAGTAAATATTAGATTTAAAACAAAAGTTACTATTACAGGCATACTACCTTAAATTAAGTAACCTTTACGTAATCGCCTAGGTAGAGATAATAGCTCATACTTATTCCTCATACGTGTAAAAATCTATTGTTGGAAAACATTAGTATAGCTTAATTAGTCTTAGCTAGCTTTAAGTTTTGTAAAACACAACAAAACAATTGACAACGTTTTTCCTGTATTTAAATTATTGGTATATTAGTAACATAAAAAAATTGCGTCCTTATTGATTGTAAACATACCCCAAAAGAAGTATCAAAAACGTCTTATGAAATATAGTATCAACAAAATTTGTACGATAATCTTTATTTTGATTTTGATACCAAATTATATTAAAATGGAGTATAATTGGAACAGCTTTACACGAAGTGATTAATTGAAAAATGTGTCTTACCTTCCTCAATTCCTCTATTTAACTCCTGACCCGACATCTTCGGTAAAGAAAACTGGACTGTCCTGGAATTAGCAAAAGACGCAATTTTATCCCACAACATAGCGGATAACGTTTCATCCTTACTATCCATTCCTCTTGGTAGATGAGCATCAATATAGTTTTCACTGATGGGTGGCACTTCTGGTTCAGAAGCTTTCACTATGTCAATACCATCAAATATCGGTATAGATTCCATTCTAGCGGCACGATCGAAGAATAATATTGCTTTTTTCTTTAAACAGGGAATTATTCCATCCGCCTGCTGACAGTCTTCATATACTCTCATCGCGTATTTCATTCCTAGATCACCCTTTACTTGCCCTAAGGTACCTAATACAACCACAAAGATAACAAATTTTGTAAACATTTTGAATAATGCTTGTTGTACACGGGCTGAGATTTTAAAAAGACTGCAGGACCGCACGTGAGCGTCTAGCGTATTTATAGGCTATGCAGAGACTATAGAAAGAATTGTGCCTCTTAGATCGGGGGTACAGTCTCTACGGTGACTGTACACTGAAGCAGGTACGAATGTCTCGGTACTTCTAATGCAACTGTTTGGTAAGGCGTTATACCGCTTACTACAAGTGTGTAAGACCCCTTTTCGTAGCACACCTGTGTGAGTGTGTAGCGAAACGGAAAATTGATGTTGTGATCGTCATAGTTTGTTATCATAATGAAGGATATATTTTTTTATAGGAGGAGGTATTGCGTTTTAGTGCAAATTGCTAAAAATATACTCGATGATTATATATTGGAAATTTATAGGAATATTTACTGCCATCATTTTCCAAATAAATATGCAAATATTATGTTTTTGTAATTAGTGACGCAACTAAGCAACACTGTTTTATGACGAAGTAAGCCATTCATCTGTATAAAACTCAATTCAATTCAAATTACCTTTTTTCTATCTTCTTCTTCTTATAGTTTTATCCTCTCTTATTCTGCCAATTTCAAGTCATAGGAGTGACAACAATTTTTACAGTTCAACACTAGAATATGTAATAATTATGTACTCGTACATTAAATATTCATAAATGGATCAAACACAATGGTCAACAAATAAGGAAATTTAACAGCACGTAGTATGTTATGGGAGAAAACATCCTATAAGAAGTATCTAAGTATAGGGCAATTGAAATATATGGTTATCGGAGTCTTCGTGTAGTCCACACTCGCAAATAGACACAATCGAAAATTATTCTAAATTCTTTGCTTAGCCAGATGAACTGGTACAAGTGTCCAAAGCGGATGCGGTTTTTTTCTACCTTATAAGGCGTCACATATTTCAACATTGTGCAGTTAACCGTAATAAAATTATTAATACAGCAGGAAATTGACATTTTGTACAATTTCATAAAAAAATAGTAAAAAGTTTTATAAATTAAATGGGAGTGAAAAATATAGTTAAACATGTGTCGCATCCAATTTTATGAACTCCATGTCGTTATAACGCAACTAGGCATTTATACAATACGGAATATTGTGCGTAATTAATAAGTTTGAACAAATTAAGTGTTGTCTAATATTTCCGTATTTTTTTAAACAAAATAAATCATACGAATATTATTGTACGACACTAATTATGTAAATAATTAGGAAATAATAATTTTACGCTGAAAGTATATGCTGTGATTAATTTATTTTTACACTCGTGTTATGTTCTCATTTTTACATAGCATCATCTCTCAATAGCTACACATGCTGTGTAACTTAATCCATGTTAAAAAAAATTATTGCTGTTATTTTCTGATGATTATGTTCTCCTAGTGACGTTGATCATGATGATCACGTTCACGTTGATTACTGTTGGTAAGGTTATAAAGCAGTAATCCATATAGGCTCGGTTCCACCGCAGTGCCAGTTGTTTTGCCGTCAAGTAGTTCAAACGTCAGTGTTTCGGTCTGAGGGGTGCTGTTAGCAAATGTAATTATGGGGCGTACGATACTTAAGAACCTGATGTCTCAGGTTGACGAGCGCTGTCTAATGCTACATATAACTTTGCAATTGAATTTGGATGCTATGAACGCTTTGCGTGTCACCTCACTTAACTTCCGCAAAAGAAAAATCTGTTGGTTACTACAAAAAGTCAACATCTAAAGAATTATTATGGGACCGCTAGTATCCGTGCAAGCATAGAGATATAAATAGTGCCAGAAACACAGAGAAGACCCACAAAATATGTAATTCAGAAAACGAATCTTAATTACTGTTGCGCATATAGATCTTGACTGAGATTAAATCTGGGACCCATAACTTTCACTGTTACTGTCACCTATTTTTTATAGTGTAACAAGGCTGCACATTACCCACCTAATGATATATGTGGCCAGTGGCCCACACAATTCTACATTGATTCTCGATTAAGTATCAAAGTGTGGTCGCGTAGACATGTGTGTACTAAGGTTCTGTCTCATTAGTAAATGGATACAGAACGCAGTGCCTTCATGCTGCTTTTTTGCAATAGTATTCTGTGCGAGAATAAACTTCCCCCAGGTAACGTGCTGGAACCAAAAAACAAATAGCTAGAAAAAAAGTAGAAAAAAGTATATTAATAACCTGAAACATCCGAGACACAAGTGTCCTCCTATTTTTGAGGAGGTTAATTATGGTTATGTGGTGGTGACGCAAGGAAATATTCCACCCAAGTTCATACCGTGTGTGTCGTAAGAGTCGACTGAGGGAAATATCTAGAAAAAATCCTGACTGAAACTACACGAACCGGCGAGGGGCTGCATTGTCTACGTTGCTAAGTGTCTGTTATCATCCAAATCCTCCTTTCTTGGGAGAGTCCTATGTCCAGCAGTGGACTATTAACATGCTGATGATGAACTTTGACTGGGTTACATAAATAAAATGATAGACTGTGTGGTTTACATTTATTTCATCTAGACTCGAACTCAGAGCCTACTCGGCAAGAAGGCTCACCGCTGAGCTTCGCGGTCGACGTTTTCATTTACAATTATATTACAGAAACTAGAAATGAGATATGTATAGTCGTTAGTATGCAAAGATGAACTCCCGAGGTCATACACGAGCTTACCGTAGCGAATACGTTGATTTGCAAGTACATAGGAATGAATAAATGATATCTGACTTTCTTATCGAAAAATTATAATGAGATATACATTTATTTAATATAGAAATATGAGAAAGCTATTGTTCTGGGGTTGGCTGTTGGTGTAACTTTGATAGTTATGGTGGGAAAAGCAGAATGATCGGCCACCTGCATACCGGTAAGTAATTCTCTATTGCGAGCTGGTGACAAATTACCTGGCGAGGAGGACTTTTACGTGCGTCCATCTGTGTAGTGGGCGCAATTGAGAATCAATCAGAAAATCGGGTCTCTTTCTATCTTTTTTTCTGTTTGTGGCCATGGCCTTTAGGGCCGGGGTCATGTGGAAATGCTGCGGTTTAAGACTGCTAAGTGTCTGACCTGACCTCTGTTTTTGAAATTTCTAGAGAGTCTGATTACTAACTTTTTTAGTGTTGTAAAAAACACCTTACTAGGATTACGCCTGCATCGTGGATATAATTTACAGACATACATTTCACATGCACGGCCAAAAAGACCCGAAAGCCAACAATTTGTTTTTACACAAATATTGACTCGGGCTGGGTTTCAAACCCAGTACCTGCGACGTAGAGAGTATAGGTACTCTGATCACTTGGCAGTCGTTCCTAATAGAAAAGTTACGAAATATATATCATTATGCTTGGTACCAAATTTAAGAAGATGTTGAAATTTTCAGGCAATTGTGTTTGCGATACACCCTCAAGTTACTACAATTTTTGAGAAAATATTATATTCATTTTGGTGTTAATGAATGATAATTCCGTTAATGGTATTAACTTAACATAAAGAAGTTTTATATACAGATTACAGCTTTGAATAAAACGTAGATTTGATTTAAATTTTTGCAGTATATTTAAATGATAATTGTAATGTAAATCTTTTCTGTTGTCAATTAAGAGCCATTAAGGTACGGTATTGCACACAATGATGACTCTGTCAAGTATCACAGTAAACTAGACCTTATACAATTGGAATAATAACCACAGTCCAAAAAAAGTCTTACTAATTTACATGACTCTTTAATGAAAACGTTTTTAATGTGGTAAGTAGTTGAGGCACATACGAATAACTATGTTTTTAATTTCTCTTACACATGTAAAAATGTTGTTTATAAGTATGCTTTCTCTCATAAAGTTAGAAGATGGTGATTGTAATTTAATTTTTACTAAAAAATATGTAGGCAAAGTTGTTGAATGAGTTTATCGCACGGTACAATGTGGTAATATATGTCTACAAGGTAAAATAACATATCTGAACTTTTTCATAGAAACTCGTTCACTTGACGAATGCAGTGTTTTCTGTATGCACTCGTCACCCTGAGACAGTAGTTGTCAAGTCTCAGTAATTGCACAAGCAATTAATGCCGTTCAAACCGAAACACAGTACTATTTGCATACTACTGCTTGACGACAAAATAACGTACACGCGGTGGTATCTACCTAGAGGGATTCCTGTATATGTGATGATGTTCTCTTGGCCGATTTCGACCACGGCGACAACTTCCGACTACTGTCGAGAGCCATTAACTGCGCAGGAGATATTAGAGTGCCACAAGTGTACGTGCAAACACAGAGGCACTCACTCGTCCCAACCTACCCGCGCCCGATGTAACGCTGATGCGATAAGATCGGAGATAGGCTAGGATGCAGTGTCAGAAACACGGGGACAATCACAACACAACCAGACCCGAAAACCAACAATTTATGTTTTAGCACAAATGTTGGCTCCGGCTGGGATTCGAACCCAGGACCCGCGGCCTAGAAGTCAGGTACTCTGACCACTAGGCCACGCGGTCGTCATTCCTGTATATGTTTATGTTTATGTTTCCTGTACATGTATCCTACCACCAGTCACTAGAGAAAATGGATTTCACCAGTATCGTGGGTGCGTTTTACAGACACATTTCACATGCAAAACGCAAGCAGACCCGAAATCATAACAGATGCTGTGTCATCCAGAATATTTATGTGTGGGCACCGTACTTCGCTGGTCCCCCTTAGATATCAGTTACCATATGTCCAGTAATTACACTAGCTCTCCGTGCCCCTCAGACCGAAACACAGTAATGTTTGCTTCAAGGCAGAAAAACTGGCCCTGCGGTGGTACCTACCTAGACGGATTCTTCCACCCTACCACCAGTAGGTAGAATTTGCCGTAAACACAAAGCTTGGATTGGTTATCGCAGTAGGTACAAGTACACTGCGTCTGTCAGCCGGGACATCAGTTCTCAAATCTCATTTGCCCAGTGGTTACACTAGCTCTCAGTGCCCTTCAGACCGAAATACAGTAATGTTTTCACATTATTGTTTCACGGCAGAATAACTGCCCCTGCAGCGGTACCTACCTAGACGGATTCCTGCGTAGGAATCCTACCACCAGTAACAAAAGCCTGCAAATCCGAACTGAAGCAGTGTAGCGGACTCTACTCGGTTTTGAAACCTCAAAAATGAGAGGAAGCCTTTAATTACAACCGAAAAGTAAACGTTGTGGTGACCTCTCATGGATATACCTAAATATAGAAAGATCTTCACATGAATTTGATCTTATTACGTATTAAACGTTCAGTTTTTTGGTATAGCACGAATATTAATTAAAGCCTTATAATTAAAACATATCAGATAGAGTAGAGATCAAGCTTAAATGCTGAATAAAAAAATTGTTGAAATCATTGTATAATGATTAAGAAAGAAGGGCTAAATAACAGAAGTCAGTTATGCTAACGCTATATCGCTTTTGTAAATTGCAATTCTCAACGGATAAACTACCGTTTTGAATAACTCTGAATACTCAAGATTCTGCCGATAGAAATAGGTAATGAGAAAGTTACTATTGTTATTATTTGATAATGTTCATTAATAAAAAATATAATGAATAAGGAAGGCTTACAGAAGTGATGATTTTTTTTAAACTTTTTTGTATATATTTTAGCTTTATGTAAATTACTTTTTATATATAGCCGATAAAAATCCTTAAGGAAGTGGAATGAGGTGTTAATGTTTAAGGTATTCTGTTATCTTCAAACTGGCACGCAGAATATTTCGCCGCACCCAATTCTAAACGTACTAAAAATATAACCTTACGTACGCTTATTATTAAGTATCAACTAAAGTTTATTAGAATCCAAAGTTGCGCAATTACAAAAAATATTACTGACTGTACTTATACTTCTCATGATGTTGTCCTGATCGATTTTAGATTACGACGACAACTACCGATTGCTGACGGAAGTAACCGACTGCGCAGGAGATGTAATAGTGCCACAAGTGTACGCGCATAAGATCGGAGGTATGCTAGAATGCAATGTCAGGGACTCAAGGATAATCAAAACACAACCACACCGGAAAACCAATAATTTGCGTTTTTCACAATGGTGTTCGGTTAGGATTCGAACCTAGCACCCGCGGCGTGGTATTCAGATGTTCTAACCACAAGACCACGCCCTCTCATAAGAAGAAGTGATGATGTTTTCTTGGTCGATTTTGACTACGGAGACTGTTTACTCGGTAGCGATCAACTTCGCAGGAGATTTTATAATGCTACTAGTTGACACCCGCGACTTCGTCCGCGTAGAAAAAGCTATTTTAAATAACCCGTGTGAACTATTTTATTTTCGGGGATAAAAAGTATATTAATATCCTATGTCCGTTCTCAGTATGCAAGCTATCTCTGTGCCAAATTTCGACAAGATCGGTTCCGCGGTTGAACCGTGAAAAGGTAACAAACAGACAGAGGGACAGAGCGAGAGTTTCTTCGCATTTATAATATTAGTATGGATAGTTTTGCGCAGTATTAGAGACACGGGTACAATCACAATCAGACTCGACAAAAGCGTTTTTGCACAAATGTTGACTTCGGTTCGGATAATCGAATTCGATTCGAATTCGGACATACAAATAGACGTGTACATTTACAGCTACGAGGTTATCATTGAAATAATAAAATAAAGAAAAAAGAATTAAAATAGGAAAAATTTAAAGAATGTAATAAGGAAAGTAATCTTACCTCACTACTTATAATAAAGCTTAGAGAGTTAGTAAGTTTGATCGCACTAATCTCGGGAAATAATTATTCGATTTAAAAAAAATTTGCATCAGATAGACGGATGGCTCTTTGGATGCAGGTGGCAGTGGACCGTGTTTTGTCGCAATTTATAGGGGGAGGCCTATGTTCAATAGTGGACTGAAATAGGCGGAAATGGTAATGAACATGATTAGATAGCCCGTTTATTGAGAAAAGCTATAAACTATAAAACTTAATAGGGCCTTAGGGAGCCGCACGCTGAGAACTGACCATTACCGAGAACAGCCGAACCATTTGGCTTTGTCGGCTTATTTTACACATGTAAAACCGCGGAGCGCAGCTAGTCCTTAAAAATCCTATTGTCTTTATATGTATCATCATTGGTGAGCCTGTTAGTGATCGTATAATTTCTAAACGACCGATTGAGATTATATTCACACAATATAATTGTTTTGTCAAGATGATGGTGGTTATGCCAGGATCCGATAGTTTTTATTTAAATTATGAAATTTATATTTATGAACTAAAATTACTAACATATATAATATATACTATATACTCGTATATATACAATATAATAAATAATACTCTATGTATACAATATATACTGGTGGTAGGATTCCTATGCAGGAATCCTTATGGGTAGGTACCAGTACCAGGGCCAGTTATTCTGCCGTAAAGCAGTAGTGTGCAAACATTACTGTGTTTCGCTCTGAAGGGCACTGAGAGCTAGCGTAATCACATCACATCACATGTGCGTATGGGACTTAAGACCTTGTGTCTCAGTGACGGGCCCAGTTTAGTGTCACACAGACATGTCACCATCAGGTGAACGTTTTACTTGTCTAAATTACTTTTTTTTGTTTTTTTTATGTTTGCACACTACTGCTTCACGGCTGAATAACTGGCTCTGGGTGGTACCTATATGGTACCACCAGTAACTTTACCAAATAAAAATAAAATAAAAAATAAATTGGTTTATTACCACAAATAAATCACAAAAACTGGACCCGATAGGTGTAGCTGTCGACTCCGTTACTCCATGCGGCGGATCATTAGTCAACATTACATGATAATGTAGGTATTTAAAGCTTAATACTTAGATGTAATTCATTGCGTCACCTATCGGAAAGGGTAGATGTCTGCCGGGCCAGCAAGTTTTATATAGAATATTTGACCGTGATCTTAACCTGAGGATCGTTTGCATAAATTTATGTTCGTAGAACGTTATTCCCACTTTGCTGTTATTAAGTCGTGAACACGTTAAGTGTCCCGCTCGTTCACTGCCATTGTTAAACTGTCATGTATAATGATTGTTGTTTTGCTTTTACTGTTTGCGTCGTTGATTCTCTTTAATGCTTGTCTAATTTTAGCTTTTGTTATAGTAACACGCACCACTAAAATTGTTGATTGCGATTTTAAGTGCTCACTGACCACGTACATTGAAGACTACGGCCATGTGAAGTCGACATAATTTTTTCTTATTGTTGAAATTAGTGAGACGCGTAAAACGTTCACCGGATGGTAACGCCAACGTCTGCTGATAACAAATGCTGTGACACATACAACATTTCTCTGCGGCTCCACACTGCGCCATTTACCCTGAGACATTAGTTCTTAAGTCTTATATGCCCAGTAATAACACTAACTCTCAGGCCCCTTCAGTCGTAAACACAGTAATATTTGCACACTACCGCTTTACGGCAGAATTATTGGCCCTGCGGTGGTACCTACCTAGGATTCTTGCATTGCCGGTTTCAAGTCCCTCTCAAAAAAGGTATGAGCCTTGTGCTCAGTATCGAGACGCTTGTAGGCCATTATCTTCTTATAAAGTAACGTGTGAAAGTAATATTTTTTTTTCTTTAGGAGTTAATTCTTCACTGGTGGTAGGATACATATGCAGGAATCCGTCTAGTACACTGAAAGCTAGTGGAATCACTGGGCATGAACTGATATCTCAGGGTGACGGCCAATGTGTGGTGACCCACACAAATGTTCTGGGTGACACAGCATTTGTTATGGGCAGACATTGGTCTTACCATCAGGTGAAAATTTTTGGTTCTTTCCGTCATTTTATACAATAATTAAAGGATTCCTATGCAGGAATAGGATAAGGAAGAAGGTCAATATTTAGCAGTGAAGTAACGCCGGGCGGTATCTATTATAATAGTGATGATAAAGCTTAAATCTAAAAATGACAAATGAATGAATACTGCTTGGCGCTAGTTCCAAGTGCGCTAAATTAGATGTAATTTTTCTAGAGTCTCTGGCTCTCACTGCATCTGACCTTTCCACCGATTTTAACACATATAACGTTAAATGGAATATGGGAACAAAACTTGTTGTTGAGTGCACGCTTACGCTAACTATTACAACACTATATTTTATACAGATGATAATAACTGTTATAAACCGAAAGTAGTCGTTCTGATCGAAGTGGGTTAAGAGTTTATTAATTCGACTAGCGTAAACAAAAGAACTAAACTGACGTATATTTTTATTACCAGAAACGCAAGAGACGGAGAGGAAAATACCGCAAATATTTTTAAAACAACCTAAGAGACTGTGAAATGCAACTCTGTTGCTCGCTTATCATAATTTAGAACAGATTTTGCGTTCCGTACATGTTGTAGGCACTGTGTGTAATCCGACATTTAACCAACAGTGGTAAATTTACAGGCTGATGATGACGATGAATTAGTTGATCACCTATTTGTGTCCGGAATATGGTTCGAAAGAAATATTATTCTTATAAATTCAGAACTTTTCAGATACTATAATTTTTGTACGAATTTTATGTCAATAGTTCATGAACATGCCTGTTTTAAAGTTATTGTGTATTTTTTTTATAGGAGACGGGGGCAAACGAGCAAGCGGCTCACCTGATGGTAAGTGATCACCGCAATACCAGGGGAATATTCAATACCAATATACCGGTTAGTTCTGATAAAAGTTCAAATAAATAGGCAAAGAAGACTTGTAAGTTTTATTTAGTATAGCATATATTATGTTTTGCAAGTCGTACATAATTACTTGGGCCATCACAAACCCGAATATTTTAATGAATGCTTAATAAAAGTTGACTCGATAGATGGTATTATATTTAAAAAAGGCTTTTAAATGCCGATTCAAATTATTATTTTAATCGGAAATTTCAAAAATACAGAGTAATTTTATGTGCATTTTATTTCTTTAAAAATCATCAAAATCATCTTCAAAAGTAATTAATCAACATTTGTTATTTATTTTCCTCAAAACGTTTACAAAGTTGGGATTATTTTCCATACTCGTCACTAAAGTTCTTGCTAAAGGATTGATGATTGCACTACCAAACGTCTCGCACTTTTGTTGTTTATATTTTCGATCCGGCATAGATGAAATGGTTATTTCGCCATGTGTCGTTGGCCAAAAGATGAAATTATTAGTATCGCTTTCTTGATGCGGTCAAGATCTTAATTAAATTTGTTGAACCTACTCACGGAGACGGTCAATGCAAAGGAGCCTCTATGAAGAATAGCTTACCACATATCATCTCCGGCCTTTGTTTGCCATAGTCTTCTACTTCATTGACGTCTGGGCGTGATAAGGAGAAATATTATACGATGCCAACGTACACCAATTATTTTATTTACTACTATCTGTATGCGACTTCATTCGCGAATACGATGAAACAAATCTTCTAACCTGTGTTAATTTCATGTCAATAGCTTTAGTTCTCTAGTTATTTCCGTTCGGACAAACATACAGCCATAAAAGCGACATCTATTTCATTCATATAGCTAACAAATGTGTTGTGGTTATTGCCCTTATTTTTTTTATATAACACCTCATAAAACACAGTTTCATTGGGGTCTTTAGGACAAATGAATCAACGACTTAATTGGTAATGCAAACGTTTAAGCGCCAGTGTCCTAATGGTTACACGGATACACGTAACTTCGCAGATTCGAGCCATTAAGAATCCGAATTCCAAAAAAATATTTTCGTAAACAGTCTTGGTTGGAGTGCTATCAGTTAAATGTATCTTATATAAAAATTAATTAAAAACGTTTGCAATTGTGCATAATATACGGAATAAAAACAAATTAAGAAGCACGTGGTTTTTTAGAAGTTTTCGGAAAAGTCTGAGACCGTTTTATCTACCTTGACATTGACCACGCGAACCCCGTAAGCGTAAGAGCGACCACCGCTGGTCAACGCCAAACCGTCACACAAACAAGATCACAAACATGCACATATACGCCTCAGTGCGCGACGATACGATGCAACGATTGCACGCTCTAAAAGATTTATAGATAAATGCAGTTCCCGGTGAAAATAGATAAATGCCAGTGCTCATGTGTTTTCTACACATTTCAATAGGCGCAACGGCTTAGACTGGACATTGGTCCAGTATTGGATTTGTGGCACAAACGCGGTTATTCTTTCAAAATGCAGTGCCGCGGGAATATTGTCCTGTGTTTGTGCGTCGTCCTTGCTACAGCTTCGGCTGACACGTTCGGAGCTGGCCTTAAGCTCTTGGGAAGGATGTATGACAACTGCGAACGGTCGCAAGAAATGCTCAAGTGTTTCAAGATCCAAGCTGCAAAGTTAGCCGAAAGGGCTGCCCGGACGGAGTCATTACCCCTCATTGATGGAGTTTCCTTGGTTAGAAGACCGGAGCAGAATCGCGCTTACCCGTCTTCTCTACCAGAAGGTGATCTGAATGCGCTGACGTCAGATGAAGTCGACAAGTGTCTTCAACAGGCAGCCTCAAAACTTATAGAGACTCATCGGGTGATTATATCTCCAACGAGTATAGGTGATGATATAGGACGCTCTTTTAGCCAGGCTAGGGGCAAACTGAAAAAAATGATTGGACCAATTATGGCTGGAGTTGCAATAAAGGGTGGCTTGCTCGCAATGGCATTCCAAGCGATTGCTATCATAGCTGGTAAGGCACTGCTCATCGGTAAGATTGCCTTATTATTGTCAGCGATAATCGGATTGAAGAAATTGGTTTCGAATGGCGAGTCCCATGAGAAGACAACATATGAAATCGTCAAGCACCCTCAAGTGTCCCAGAGTCATTCCTATTCATCGTCTCAATATGGTAGCGATTTTGATACTACCTGGCCCAGGAGGTCACTATAGGAGAAGTGTCGAAGACGAGGCAGCTGCTCAAGATAGAGCATATAGGGCCCAGGCCAAGAAGCAATAGGCTCGAGATAAAGTAACTACTGCTTACGACTCCTTATATAATGAACAACGACGACGCGGCATCTTAACATTTGCTACAAATCAAACGTCTAAAACGAGAATAAGTTTTGGCTGTTTATGATTGGCAGAAAAATAATTCAATACATATTAATTTAGTAATTTTATTTAAACGACACTAATAATTTATTTTAGATTAGATTATTTATTCACTGTTTTTTTTTTAATTTTTAATATAACATTTGACTAACCCACATTAACGCACTGATACAGTTATAGGTAACAATGTAAATAAGTTTAATTACTATAAAAACATTATTTGAATAAATATATTATAGTTTATATTTTAATGTGGTATTATGTAGTCGAATGTAGGATAATAAATACATATGCTAGTATGGTACTGTTATTGAAAACATTTGTGGTATATATTATATTATTAAGTGCAATAATCGTACGATTTATAATTAGGCTAGTCGACGGGTACTGTGCATTTCTGTATCTAAATGTTCTTCTGTCCAATTTTGTAAAAACTAATTTTAAGAATAAGTATAAATTTAAGATATGGTGCTGTTAAGGATGTTTGAAGTTATTTAGTAATTTAGTTTTATCACTATTTGATTCTACGCATTCATAAATCTTGCTCTATATTATGTTATGGTGGTTACGCGAGTACCTTTTTAGTGAAAACACAATGATATTTATTTTTTATCAAAAATATTGTAGTATCTTATATTTATTATAGTGTTTGATGATGAAAAATATCCTAAGCAATGACACCAACATGAGAAGATGATGATTTTATAAAACGTTATTCCACCTGCGTCATTGTTTTATTTTAATATACTGAGAATGAACTTAAATTGGCCAGTAATATTAACAGATGTTTTATTAAATTAACGATTGTCAAAATCCTTATTATTTTCTTATTATTTCTTCAGTAATTGATTGATTCGGTTCATAAATTCTAAGGTCACATGTTTTCCTCTTCGTATTTCCAAAAATTTTAAGCTTTACGATCAGTGCATTGGTCGATACCTTTTATCATTTACTTAGTTCTTTAAAAGACTATACTCCACAGTAGAATTTCTTCTGTATCGTGGGTGGGTTTTACATATGTACTCGTACATAAATTTCTCATGCAAAAACATCCAGACCCTCAACAACTATCTGTAGGCTATAAATATTTTTCCTGTGCGGGATTCGAACCCGCAACCTAGAGCTCAGAATTTAGTCGCTTAGTCAGCCAACCGAGTCGACAACAATACAACAAACATCCAAAACAAACATGAATCACAACACAATCAAAACACGAAAGTAAGAGTTGTACAGATATCATATAGGAATTCCGATTCGGAGATTACACCCTGATTTAATACCTACAGATGGCTGGTCCACATCTCGGTGATATTTTAGAATTTTGTTGAATCAACAGCACAAGGCAGAGACATCAAACAGAAAAATCTAAAGTGTAGAATAAGTAAAATAGTTTAAAGCTGAAATCTGCACATTAGTGACAATCGTTTCCTGTATCACGTTTCACTATCGCGTGTCTTTCAAGATTTGCTAAGGCATGAACACGGAAGAATAGTGATAGATTTCAAACATAATTGAGTTGAAAATATCGACAGTTTACCGCATTCTGAACATTTCGTAGCATGTCTTTTTAGTCATATGTAGTTTTGTTGCATTAGTTAAGTGTGATTTATTGTTTACTAGCTGAAGCTCGTGACTTCGGGTTTTTTTTAATATACCGTGGCAATTCTTTGATTTTCCGAGATAAAGTATTCTATATCCGTTTCCAGGATGCAAGCTATCTTTTTGCCAAATTTCATCAAGATCGGTTTAGCGGTTGAACTGTAAAAGGGTAAGAAACACCACCGAGAGAGTTACTTTCGCATTTATAATATTACTAGCTGATGCCCGCGACTTCGCCTGCGTGGGTTAACGTTTTCAAAATCCCGTGGGATATCTGATTTTCCGGAATAAAATGATCGTATGCCCTTCTCCAGTATGCAAACTATCTCTGTGCCGAATTTCGTCAAGATCGGTTCAACGGTTGAGCCGTGGTAAGGTAAGAAACAGAGAGAGTTCATAATTTTTTCATCATTTCAGCCGATCACTAGTCCACTGCTGAACATAGGCCTCCCCCATAGATTGCTGAAAAAGTTTGTAGCTCTTATTTTGCCACGCTTGGCAGGCGGGTTGGCAACCGTAGTTTATTTATTCTGATATTCCAGGAAGATGCTGCTGCCCATCTTCTGGTTTTAATTTTCCCTGTGTCGACTTTTACGACACCCACGGGATGAGATGGTGTGGTGGACTCTCGTAACAATACAGAAATAGGTTACACGTCTGAATTACTGTGTTGCTGTTTATAAATGACCTATTGGGTTTTCAAGATAACTGAAATTGATATTTGGTTGTGTAATGGCATATGAGATATTTTCGCTTCTTCGCGAGCTTCGAATGTGTTTAACAAAAATTTGTTTATTTTTACTGAATTAAAAAAAAATCTCTCAATGATCCTCATCTGGTGTAAGGTATTTAAAATTAGGCGTACATAAACCCTCGAAGATCACAAGATTTTACTGACATTTCTCTTAAATTAATCTTACGACATCCACGGAACGAGGAGGGAGATGGATTGCATAACGCCGCCACAGGAGGGCTTTTATACATATATTATTTTATTGTAAATTAAAACTTTTTAAAAGATTCATTTGTTTCACATGTATTTTTTATACATGAAATGAAACCTTGTGTTATTAAATGTAGATTTTTCTCTGGTATAAAACAAATACTCTCTTATTCGTATATTAATTTCTATAATAATTTATAACTCTTATTAGTTAAAAGATAGATAATTTGCGTCTATATTTATGGTATGAGGTTAATTATGCTCCAGAACATTATCACAACCTGCACTACCTACGGTGCCTGAACTTAGGTCGCCGGATTTTCTGGAATCACCATGCTTGATTAACAGTTTCACGGTAGCACTATTAATCACATAGTATTTAACGTTTTAGATATTTGATATAGTCTGTTGTCGGAGCCCACAAGACAGTTCTGTCATTTTTCTCAGTAAATTTTATTTTTGTACATTTAATTATTATTCTACTATTTAAATAAAATATTTGTGGCTTATTTCGCTCAGCGGTGCATTGCACTATTATTATTTTAATTTTCGAATATGTATTGAACTATAATTACAATTATACATCTTGACGTGTAAAGTTCCAATAAATCGTACTTTTGCTAATTACTAGAAATTGGTTACGTATGTACACAGTATGACTGTATAGTAATTAATAAACATTGTACAATTATTAACAAATTTCTAGTGACGTTTAGGTGAATTAATTTCTTTCACTTTTGTGTTATACGAGTATTATTAGCAATAAGTTATATTTCATCAAATACTTATTTTTCGATTTATTACTACCTTATGTTTCAACGCGCTAATTTTTTAAATTGTTTTTAAGTATTAGATAGCCTATTTATTGAGGAAGGTTAGGTCTAGGTAAGGTCTAGATTATAAAATTTCATGCTGCGGACCCTGAGAACCAAACATTACTGAGTAGGGCCAAACTCAGGTCAGCGAGGTACCATGCCGGCAGCAATCAAGTGGACGGCTTATTTAACGCGGGTGAAACTGTCACGGTGTCATTGTCACCTTCGTAAATGAGTATTTCAATATTAATTTTAAATTTATATCTATTTTTATTTTGCTTTAGTCTTATTTTGCCTTTTCAGATGTTATTTTTACTACAACATAAAGTTTTGATTCTTTGATTCGATTACTAAAATCTATATCGAGAATAAAAATATCGCTAAGATATGAGGGCCGCCAATCCGCTTTTCAGCACGGAAGCGTTCTCTTTACTATCTCTGGAGGCCTGTGTTCAGCAGTTTATAGGGACATTGATAGGATTTATTATTACTTTTCTTAAATATCGAAGTGGTGGCTTAAAGGCCCAGAAAGAGAAAAATCACGAGAATGCCTTTTCCTTTAAGCAATGACGGAAAATCATCGCGAAAAATGCCAGACCTAAAACACTCAAAGCGGTGACAGGAAACAGTATCTGACGTGCAAGGCGATTGGTTACTGCGATCGCCTATCAGCGATGGTGTGCAAACATTGTTGTTTTTCGGTTTGAAGGGCATTGACACCTAGTGTTATTGCTGGGCATATGGGCCTTAAGAACTGATTAATCATAGTGACGAGCGCGGTGTAGTGCTACACAGATATGTTATGGGCAGACGTTGCAATTATCAACAGGGGAATGACATGCTTATATCGTCACTTTCTTCATTTAATTAGGAGCCCAGCAGAGAACTATTTGCAGAGTGCATAAATATTGGCAGAGACTTAATGACAGGACGTCAGACACAAAAGCTAATTAAATCATGGAAATATTAGATTTGTGACGAATATAAAGAACAATGGTGAAAAATTAAAGTTATCTTAATGTAAAAGCTAGGAGCGTTACTAGACCGATATCTCGAATATAAGTAATTATCAGATTGCCAGCTGGAGCGAATCTGGACTGTTACTCATCCTAATTCTGTAAATCGTTTAAGAGAAATGCACGTAAACGTGTTTAACGAACGATAACGAAAATAATATTAAATATCTATCGAGAGTAAAAAACATGAAATATATTTATGTTTTACGTTTAAATACTTAACAATGTTTTAACCAAACAGATTAAACCTCCAAATTATTTAAATAAGTAGCTCATTAACGGCAATTTCTCCCTTATTGACAGAGGCTTTTGTTTAGCAGGGAATTATAAGCAGGCAGCTGATCACCAGCTTTAATCTGGTGATAATTTGTCTGCCAAGTACTTTACTTAAGTACATAGTGATCAGAACGCTTAACTACTACGGCGCGGGTCTTGGGTTCGAATCCCAGTAGGAGTGAGCATTTGGTGCTCGAGTCTGGTTGTATTGTGATTGTGATGAAATGTTCTGGGTGATGTAGCATTTGTTATAGGCAGTCGTTGCACTTACATTGAGGAACGATTTGCTCGTGTAGTCATTTTCTTTAATAAAAAAAAAACGAAACGTTGAAACCTCAAAAACAGAAAAATCAATATAATGTTTTTCTTGAACAAAGAATTGTTTTGGTATCCTGATACATTTATATTATTTATGAAACAGATAGTGTTAATCGTTGTTATTTTTACACTAAGGCTTAAGAGTGTGTCATTTTCCATATCTGGTTTCATTATTTTTTTCGTATTCACATGTTTAGCTTTGAAGTCGTCGTTGTTTCAGCCTATCACAAGTCCACTGCTGAACATAGGCATCCGCCATAGATAGCCACAAAAGTTTGTAGCTCTCATTTTGGAGGGATTTTGCCATAGTTGCCACGCTTGGCAGGCGGGTTGGCAACCGCAGTTTATTTATTCGGATGTTCCAGAAAATGCCGCTGCCCATCTCTTGGTTTTCATTTTCACTCTGTCGACTTTTACGACACCCACGGGATGAGATGGAGTGGTAGATTCTCTTAGGCCGCCACCACCCGGGCTTTGAAGTGACACTTCTTTATTCGCGATGAGAGCAAAATTTCAAGGTTAAATTTGAGTGCAGTGTTCGTGCAACTTTTCTGTTATTTTAATTAATATTTATCAATTGACATAGTGCACTTAATTCAAATCTATAATCTAATTTTTAATATATTATATTCATGTTCTGTCATGTAGACTGAGTTGTACGCGTTTTTTTTTTCGGTTACGGCTTCACGGTTGACAACTTACATATTTAGTATATGTTTAATTTAAGAATCAGCGTAAAGCGTAATTTGAATACTGATAAAGTTATTAGAATTATTATTGATGTGATAGAGATTCATCATCATTTCAGCCTATCACTAGCCCACTGCTGAAAAAAGACTTACCCTATAGATTGGTGGTAGGATTCCTATGCAGGAATCCGTCTAGGTAGGTACCACCCGAGGGTCAGTTATTCTGCCGTGAAGTAGTAGTGTGCAAGCATTACTGTGTTTCGGTTTGAAGTACACTGTGAGCTAGCATAATCACTGGGCATTCGAGACTTAGGAACTGATGTCTCAGGGTGACAGGGCGAAGTGTGGTGTCACACAGAAATATTCTGGGCGACACAGCATTTGTTGCGGGCGGACGTTGCACTTACCATCAGGTGAAAGTTTTGCTCGTTTCGTCACTTTATTAAATAAATAAAAAAAGATTGTCACAAAAGTTTGAAGCTCTCAAGTTGGGGGATTTTGACATCGTTGCCACACTTGGCAGACGGGTTGGCAACCGCAGTTTGTTTATTGTGATATTCCAGGAAGATGCTGCTGCCCATCTCCTGGTTTTAGTTTTCCCTCCCTCGACTTTTACGACACCCACGGGATGAGATGGGTGGTAGATTTTCTTATGCCGCCACCATACGGAAATCACACGACATTCTATTTGTGATAGAGATTAAAGAGTAATATCTATATCTATTTGTGATAGAGATTAAAGACAATAATTAATTTAGAAACCTAGAATTCTAAGAAAACAAAGAATCCCCCTGCGGTCACGCAAGACGATGATAAAAGGCACGAATAAATATCACGCGATGATGCACAACTAGTAAATGGTATTCGGTGAAAAAATGATGAAAGTCAAGAAAACAATGCAGCCGATGTAGTGGTGTCTGATTATAAATTAGTACGGAGCCGAGATGCGTTAGATACAGTTTAACAACGGCACGATACTGTAATGGAAATTTTAAATCATTAAATGGTGCAGTATTAGCGACTCAGCTATTTTAAAAAAAAGTGAAAAACCAAAATAAGTGTAATTATGAATACACAAGGATTCAAATATACAGACTAGTTAGAGAGCTCTAAGGTTTAACAATTTTTAAAAAAAAAAATTTAAGCAATTTAATAACATTTATTAGCGACGAGCACTTGACCTGGATGTCGGAGTCAAAGTCAAAGTCAAAACTTCTTTATTCAGTTTAGGCTTGTATAAAGCTGTTATGAATATCAAAATCGAAAAGAACCGGCAGGAAACTCTGGGATCTTCCTTTTTTTTTTTTTACAATGTCACATATTTGGTAGCCAGGGGATTTGCAAGTGCAGAGTAAGAGTTATTTTTACACATCTTTGTCGTCCATGTAATGATCTGTTTTATAATACGCTTTTTCTAATTATGTCCTCTAGTCGAGTTTGTTGAATTCTATGCCAGTTTTTTTCGTCACACTTTTAAGAATTTTGTTATAAAATTTTATGGATCAACTAAGAAAAGATTATCTAATTTCGGCCAACCTAAACACAGGAATCTCGTGCATGTGGCCTCGGCCCATTCCTATAGGGTTACAGTGACTTTTTTATTAAATAATTTCAGTGTATTTTCTTTACGTACATTATATTTTCATATATATTCAACAATCATCATCATCATCATTATTTCAGCCTATCACTAGTCCACTGCTGAACATAGGCCTCCCCCATAGATTGCCACAAAAGTTTGTAACTCTTATTTTGGGGAGATTTTACGCTTGGCAGGCGGTTTGGCAACCGCAGTATTTATTAAGATGCTCCAGGCAGGTGCTGCTGCTCATCTCCTGGTTTTTATTTTCCCTCTGTCGACTTTTACGACACCCATGGGATAAGACTGGGGTGGTAGAATATTAGTATGCTCGAAGAGTCCTCCTAAGCGACTCGGGAGGACCTAAGTTAAATATTGCCCGAAATGCTTGTTGTTGCAAAATGAGTACCTGATTATTAAGCCGTTCTGGGCTCGAACCGCAGCCATCGCATAGATACAAACAGTTGGAACTTTGTCTTATAGAGCTGTGATTGTCCCTGTGTGACTGTGTGCATTCCAGCCCATCTCTTATCTTACATGTGTGTTATTTGCGTATGCCTCCCTATTTGTGCGCACACTTATGGCAACATAATATCACCGACACAATATATAGATAGATTTAGATAAATGATTAGTATTTATTATAAAATATACTGAACGTCCAAAGCATGTAATTAAACACCATAATTTTGTCAAAAAACAAATCGTATTAAATAAATTTATCATAAACAAAACTTAGTTTCTGTTATCTTGTTGCTGTAAACGAATGTTTTTTATCGTTTTATACAACACGCATAGTCATGTCATCACATCGTTAATTCAAAAAGTATAATTCGTTTATGTATATCATTGTATCAATACGTGAACATCAAACATTTAAGATTTTTTTTTAGTATATATTATAAAAGTAGAGGAATGAAAGTTAAAGCATTCGAAAGGTACTGTGCGGTTGATGAGCAAAATAAAAATATATGTGTATTTTAAAAATTATCTCTTTTATACTGAGATGTTGTGAGTGGCCTCTGCCTACCCCTTACATGGGAAAAAGGCGTGATTGTATGTATGTTACTTGTATGTGATACCAATTTAAAAAAAATAAGTGCTTATTTTTGTATTGGATGAAGTTACGAAACGTGCGAAACTCGATGTAACATGCGCTCGTCAACTTAAGATATCATTTCTTTAGTGTTATTTGCCAAGTCTTATAATAGATATCGTTGCCATTCAGACTGAACCATACTATATCTTAACGGCAGAATAACTGGCTCTGCGATGGTACCCACCTAAATGAGTTCTTGGGTAGGAATCCTACCACCCTTTACATATTCAAATCATTAATTTGCTATTAAGTCTCTAAAAAGGTTAAAAAGTAGCAGTCAGTCGTCTGCTACTTCTTCATGCCGATACTTCGAGATATGTTGGTAACTCTAGTTCAACTATCGTAGAATATGGGTCGTGGCACTGACGTTTGGGAAGAAAGGTTCTCGAGTGGCAATTTTGCATCGGCAAACGCAGTGTAAGGCTGATGTTCACGGTCAATGGATGCAAGTGGCGTGGCGGGACCGTTCTTTGTAGCAAACTCCGGGGGAGAATTTTGTTCAGAAGTGGCCTTGTGATGGGCTGATAAGATGATTACGAAAGTTCTTATGATTAAGTCATACGGCAATTATGTTTTACTAGTCTATTTTGGGAACTGCAAGAACTGCTTCGGGAAGGACGAATCACAATGAGGCACATTTTGTTACATGAGTGAGAAAAAAGATAAACGAAGAAAGGAGAAAAAGAGATATCTAATAAATAGTTTTTAATTTATGTTCATTTTAATCGAATTTCCTATGAATAAGTTTCACTTCTGTCACATGTACTGAGTTGCACGTGTGCTTTGCGTTGGTCCCGGGCAGTGCAGGGTCCGCTTTTCCTACTGTTTTCTTCCACTTCGCATCTTTTTTTTCCATCCATAGGTGTCTAAGTCTCTATCCAATTTTTTTTATACCTGTTCACTAAAATCTAAAAGTAAAACATTGAACGTATTAAGAAGTACTTATGCTTTTTTCCGCTTTCTCTTGATATTTCTTTAATCGGAAACGCATCCTATTGCACTGGCCGACTGTTTAACAAGTGAATTAACAGCCGTTTCTTGATAATCAGAGCGTGTAATCGAGTAGACAATGCAGGATGCGAAGTAAGGAGAACATGTGAAAAGCGACTGAGTGTCGAGTGAGAAAATAGGAAATAGACTCACGTATATTTATACAATATTAGTGGTAGCGTAACGAAATTGGATGGTAATTCATTAAGTTTTTTTTAATTATATTTAATGTTTGTATAAAATTTATAACACATTTTATATACGAATGTTTGCTTTCTGCACTACTTTTCTATATATAATTGAACTATGCCAAATTAAAAGTTACTACAGTGTACAAAGTGTTTTCTGTAAAGATTATCCCATATAGGATAGACAGAGAATTTATGGTATCGCTATCTATTCGCTTTTATTATAAGAGTATAATAAGTCCGAAACGGCTTTAGTACCATAGACCACATACATACCCTTTCCCAGATTGTACAAAAGACCGAAAAGTACAATCTCTTGCCATATTCCGTCGAAATTTGGGCAGTACTAAAGTCACTTCAGGGGTGCCGGATCGACTGTCGGTATATCGATATGCTGCATGCAGTGTTTGTATAGCTAAGCTACGATTGCTATCCGAGAATAGAACCAGAGTAAGAAACCGCTCCAATTGCAGAAAAAAAGGAGGTCCAGCGCTGTGTATTGTGGTAATCTATTGGAGAGGACTTTGTTCAGTAGTGGACCTTTGATAGTCTGAAATGTGCTGACATGTAGGTCGCTACAACCTGCCAAGCGAGTAAATTACGGTAAAGCATTTGTGATGCTTATTTTTAATTAACTATAGAAAATGAATAGTGGCGCTGATTAACCACGGCATTTCTGGGACAATAAAATAATTTTGAAGACATGTGAAGTCCGTCAACCCACATTGGAGCAGCGTGACGGACTCTTCCCGGCTGCAAAACCCTCTAAGAAATGAGAGGAGACCTGTGGTTAGCAGTGGGACATTTATAGACTTTCTATAAAATGAACTGCGAATTATTGTAAATATGCTTTTATTTCATAGTGTGGTATAAAATTAGGATAACGTAATTGAGATAGGACGAGAAAAACTTTTTTGACTAGAGCTATATAAAATAAATCATTCATTAGATTAGTAATTATCTAAATGAAAGAGAAAAATGATATAAATATTACACAAGAAAAAAAAATGGAAAAATAAATGCATGAATACAAAATTGTAAATTAGATTTAACATTTTTTTAAAAACCCTTTTACTGTACGTAAGTTCTTATCGTGTTGGTTTGACATTAGCCCTGGTTTTTAATTTAACAGTTTAAGTTAGAACCTTTTAATCAAATTAGATTACTCTGTAATTAATAAATACACATTAGATAAGTCATTCCTCTATCCCACATTAATGGGCGTCCAAGCGAAATTCCTAGCATTTCGTATCTTAGCTTCATCTCTTGGGTCTTCTATAACTTTCTTGGTTATAAAAAGTCTTTCCAGTCTATCTTTAAGCTCATCAGGCGTTATGGGCGAAGCTGTTGTTTCTGCTGATTTCTCTTTATAGTAGTGATCGTCGTAATGAGAAGGTCTGCTGATAGTGCCCTGCGAAAAGAAATTTATTAATTTCTAAAATAATTAATAAAATAACTTTTACTTTTTGAAAATACAGCTCTTTTATTCAACGTTGCCGGTTTGTTGTAGGATTCCTATGCAGGAATCCATCTAGGTAGGTACCATCCCCAGGGCCAGTTATTCTGCCGTGAAGCAGTAGTGTGCAAACATTACTGTGTTTCAGGTATGAAGAGCTAGCGTAATCACTGGGCATATAAGACTTAAGAACTGATGTCTCAGGGTGACGGGCGCAGTGTGGTGTCACAGCAGTAATTTTCTGGGTGTCACAGCATTTGTTATGGGCAGACGTTACACTTACCATCAGGTGAACGTTTTGCTCGTTCCGTCACTATGAGATAAAAAAAATTGTATTGTGTGACCTTTTAAAATTGATCAAATGTGTTTAAATAAAGTTATTTTGATATACTTACGAATTTTTGTTACTTTAAGGATAATATTTTTTTCCGTAAGGATTAAGGGAAGGGTTCGGTTAGTGTGCATCGGCATGATGTCAACGGACCTGTAGTAACATTAGGAAATGTTTTCTGGATAAATATAATACTGTCAGTATTATATATATATAGTAGCTAGTTGACGGACTATAGTATTATATTAATCTGTTTAGATTTCAATATTCGTATTGATTTATTTAATGTACCGGAAGCATTCAATTTAAATATGTAATAAATGTATGTCCAAATAGAGAAATATCAACTTGCGTAACGTGATCAAAAATAGATTTTTTTAAAAATGCTTCAATTTTTTATTAGGTAATGGTTTTCATAGAAATGTTAAAAATTAAAGAATAATTAATTTCATAATTCTAATAAATTAATAGTTATTCACTATCGATAATATAAAGCATGCAGAAAAAAATAATATTAAAAATGTTACATTATCAAAATACTAATTCTTTCCAATAAAAACTTGCCTTTAGTCGTCCCACAGTTTTATTTATTTAAACTTTATTGTTTTTACGATGGGCGGACTTAATGCCAGTTGGCATTCTCTGCCAGTCAACCCAGGGCGTAGTGAAATAGGTTTTCCAATAATGGTTGTTTAGACATAAAATAGTAATAAATTTAAGTTCCTAATGCTCTTTAAATGCTACCTAAGTATATGAGGTGATACTTGCTACAGTTTTAATGAGAGTATATCAAAATTACCTCCAGTACCATGATGGGAATGATAATGTCCAAGATTTTCATGTGAAGTAGTATATGAGGAGAGTGATGGAGTTCCCAATCCACTGAAATATTGTCCACCATATCCCGAACTGCTACTGAATACAGTTATGGCGAGTAGAGCAATTTTTGCTAATAGAAACGCCTTTTTACTGGCCATGAGAACTAGACCCAATAGCAAGGGCAACAGAGTAGAAATGTGAAATTTAATTCCCAGGAGGAACGGAACCAGTACATTTCTTGCTAGTAAACGACCTGAAAACAGAAATAAAAGAAAATTTAAATATTGGTATAAAACATCCCTTACTTTTTTATGTATCGCACAATCGTGGCTACTGAAAAAGGAATCACAACAGAAGACAGTCCTAAACACAGTCCAACTCTAAGAATAGGAGCCGGGAAGAGACTGCCACGCTGCTCCAACGCTCAGGTGTCAGGCACTCGTCTTAAGATTTATATTAAAAATGGTAGTTTCAAATTCTGATTTATCACGAGTTCAGCGGTGAATGCAAACATCATGAGAATGATCCTTATATCTAATGTTTTATACATTGTTTATTTAAGATTGTTAGATTTAAGGATCATGTAAGTATATAGTTATGGATAATGTATATAGTTTAATCTACACATAGGTAACTGACTATTGTATTTATTTTATACAAGGTAACTGAGGCGATCAAACAATGTACAATCATTTATATATACAAACTTTAGTGTAATAGCTCTGCCTAAAATACAATAGATTTTTTTTTAGTTATGATTATGATCTTTACATGGTCGTTTCATCATTTCAGCCTATCACTAGCCCACTGCTGAACATATTCCTCCTCCATAGATTGCCACAATGTTTGTAGCTCCCATTTTGGGGAATTTTGCCATAGCTGCCATGCTTAGCAGGCGGATTGGCAACCGCAGTTTATTTATTCACGTGTTCCATCAAGATGCTGCTGCCCATCTCCGGGAACAATAAAAAATATGATCTTTACATGGTTGTTTACGAGAGTGAGATGGGAATGTCTTTCAGTAACTGTAATCAAAATTTATTCTTACGTAGGTGAACAGTAAACACAAATGATCGTTTATTTATTTAATGGTTTATATACACACAAAAATATTTAAAAAATATAATAAACAAAAATGTGTACAAAGTCAGTGCTTATTTAATAATTCAATTTGTTCCAGCAGGCCTGATACTGGACGATTTGATTGAAAAGCAACAATTAGTGTGTACTCGTATTTCTAAAATAATACATTTTGTATACAACACAATTGTGTAATTTTTAACATAAATCAACATATACACACACAGATACATGCATATAGTCACGCCTCCCTTCTATACAAGGGGTAGGCAGACTCACTTTTCGCTCTCGCGAAACGAGACGTGACGGGTGGCGAATCACGTCGCCGCCATTCTATACGAGTCAAAAACTTATTGCTCCGCATTGCTCATAAACAAAATAAATATAACAGATAACCAGTATCCCGCCTAATGTAGCGGTATCTTCACCATATCTTATTTTAATCAGCCTATAAAGAGGAAATAAGCCTTTCCCAAGTTATAATAATAATAATAAATTTTTCCGTTTCAACATTTACAGCTACTAGATTAAAACAGACTGCACTACACTAGGCACTGCCACGCTAGGCAAAGCGTGTCCTGTGGGAGTAATTTATGAATTACCTGTTACAATTTCCTACGTTAATTACTACGCCTATAGAGTAATATACAAAAGATAGATTAAAATAACTGAATTACTTATGACGTAAAAAAAGGAACAAATAGCGGTAATGGTATTTTTTTATAAATAAAAGGGTAACGAGGTAAATATTCTTCGTGTGTATTATGTGTCTGTGTGTTGTACGTGAAAGTAAATACTGGTGATTTATGTTTGTTTACATGTTTCTTTATTACTTTATTATCAGCTGTAATTATTTTTTAGAGCCTTCGTAAGTCCAATTTAAAGACTATAATCAATTGTTTAAGCTTGATGAGTTGACCGATTCTTAAAGTTACGCAGCACAACTCATTTGTTATAAACGTAACGAAAGAGATATGGTTTAAAACGTCGGAAATAACATGTTTTAAATTGCTTTGAATGTCGAGTCTGTAAATTCTCTTTTTAATAAAATAGTTATGTTTAGATGAATTGGCAACAAGACGATAAACATGCTTTCACAAGTTACAAAGAAACTTTTAATCTCACACACTGCTGCCGGTCACCGATCTGGATAACTTAGGCCTACAATTTGAGGAACCAAGGATACCGAGATTTTCTTGTCAAATACTCTAAGTATACTTTAACAACATCAATAGGATGAAATGCTACCATAAGGTCAAATCATATCAATTCATTAAATAACTACGTATTTAATTTGAGGAAAATTTAGATGCATATGGTGATATATGTATTTAGGCCCAAAAAAATAATTGGATTACTGCACAAATACTAGTTACACTTGAGATTGTAACCGACATATACATGTCAGTATGCTAGAACGATTTTCACTGTACCATCATTAATTATCTACATAAATATCAAAAATACATATTTTAGGTTTAATATTGTGTCTTACAATAGATGGCGCTTTATTATAAAGTTCAATGCTATGAAAGCCTTGAGTCGGTTTTGTATATGTAGTGTAAGGTCGCGTACAGAGATGGCGTTAAAATAAAATAAATGTAAAAAGTCGAAAACCGACGACTATTATTAACCCATAACATCTACATCACCATCATCAATATTCTAGATATTATAGTACACTGCTAAACACTGAACAATTCTATTACAATTATCCGAAGGGAGTAATATTACTAAATAATAATATGTTTTTTAAGTTTTAAAAACATTATTCATACACTGTTCAGTTTTTTTTTGCCAACAAGTAGTAAATATGTATAAAAATATGCCGGTAACTCAGGGGCTGAGTAAAAGTAAAAACGTACAGTAACAGCCTAAAAATGTCCCACTGCTGAGCACAGGCCTCCTCTCATTTCCGTGAGGGTTTTGGAGCTGGGAAGAATCCGCCACGCTGCTCCAATGCGGATTGGCGGACTCCAAATGTCTTCGAAATAATTTTAATTTCCCAGACATGCAGGTTTACTACAATGGTTTCCTTCAAATCGTATCGTATCGTAAATCAACACTTAAAATTGCAATTAATCAATTTTACTGGTGCCGGCACCGGGAATCGGACCCAGGTCACTCGCGTACTATAAAATTTATAGCGAGCGCCTGGCCCCTGAGCTACAATGTTCTCTCAGGGGGCTGAGTGTTCGCGGTGATAGCAACATTAAAAATATTATTTAAGGTAATTTTGTTTAGTGATGATTTGTCACCTGCTCGGTAGTAAATAAAATATCTTAGAGAAACCTGCATGTCTGAGAGACAAAACGTGTTTTAGGTACAAGTGAGTGGAACAGGTGTCGCCTGCACGGCTCCAAAACCTTTTCAGTTTTTAAATAACTATGAAAATATGAAAGATTCTGTAGTATACAAGCTGGATTGTGAATATGGTCTACTACATAGGACAAACAATATCAATAAAAACCTGCGTTAAAGAACACATAGATGACGTGAAGCATCGACTCTCTAGAAAGTATACAGTCTGTGACTATGTTCTGGTACATACCAACCATTATATAAGAATTGATAGACCACAAATCCTTACAAAGGAATATTGATTCCTGCCAGGGATGGTTCGCAAGGCTATTGAAATAAAGAACTACCTTTGATAATATCGGCCTGGGATCTTATGAATAAAAAAAAATAATCAAAAACAAAACATATCACTGCAAAACTTCAAGATACTGTAAGCTTGTTCGAGTAGATAAGTCCAAAACGAATTATCTAAAGCTGAAAGTATCGTTTGGCATCGCAGTCCTCCCGTGAACAAAAAAGCTGCTGTCGTGCTGTAAAGTGTCCAAAGCGTCGACAAATAAATAGTAAAAATAAACGCAATAACTATAATTTAAATAAAATTAAACTCCAAATGAGGTTGATGATAATTGAAATCTATATTGTCATTCAATATATTTATATTGTAATTGCCGACCTGTGTGCTAATTGTGACAATTATGGCGATTATTCTTCATGAGTCGTTTAAGGGCGCCGAAAATATACCTCTCTAAAGAAGAGAGGATTTGCTGTAATCCCTACGCCTGACAAGCGGATTGGACACCGCGGTGTCAGACGCTTCACACAATGGACGCGGCTGCCCATCACCGATCTGTGTATTTTTATTTTGGCATTTTTGACATGATTATTGCTACACCTGCGAAGTCATACACATTTTTACATATTTTCCAGGTATTTTCCTTAGTCGATTCTGACGATACCCACGGGATGACACAGTGTAACATTTTCTTATACTACCACCATACTGCAATTCGCTCTTTTCGTAAATAAAAAAAATATCACCTGTAGTAATTTCACTGTGACTCTGATAAGTTCTGTCTTTTATTCTCGGGTCCACCACAAATTCGAGCACACCGTTTGCTAAAGTAGGGCCAATTCTCATGACTAATCCAGGGTACACCTTACTCATATCCCAATGTAAGGAACGCTTTGAAATTAGGTCGCTTGCATCTTCCATTATGGATCTGAAATATAAACGATGAGAATTAAGTACACTTGATAAGACTTTCTTCTTCGTCAATTGGCCCTTGAGCCATGCGTATATATATTTTCGGTGATGTAATTGCTGTTAGCCTTCTCGGCTTTTAAAGCTTCATCGGATACTAAGAGCCATGCGTGGTCAGCGTCCCTAACCGCAGTGTCACTCTCGAGTACCAGTAACAATTGCTATTTGAGTCTGGTAATTTTATGTTTATCTTGCAATGTCTCAATGTGACATTGCATCTGCCTCTCTTAATTTTTTTCGACAAATGCATTACATCGGGTTCGGTAAGGCAAGGACAAGCAAATGCATCAGTATTTATTACATTGCTTTAATAAATCCTATCTGTAGAGGATATATTACTTTTGATTACATTATATTATTACTTTTCCCTACCAATTAACACGCAAGTGATTCCAGTTCAATACAATTGAAACTGAAACTTGAATTTCTCAAACTTCGCTGCATTCCCCGAATCGTTCGTCCCTCCATAAAATGACATAGTATGTATTTAAATAATGATATTTACGAGATTTGCCATTTTCAGCTGCTTTTGATACAGACCTGGATTTTACAGGTACTTCTGAGATGGAAGGCCGACAACGTGTCAACGTCTATAACTTCTCATTAATAGGCTTATTCTTGTTGTCCAAAGAACCAAAAACGTGTCAATAAAGTTTCAGCCATCACTCATCTCATCCTAATTGAAACATCAGGTATTTAAAATTTTACTCCACTACAAATATATTTTACAAATATAAATTAAAGCTGTTTATGCAAATTATATTTCATAATTTCCCAAATAAGCATAACAATCCAAAAATAATCAATGTATTCAAATAACACAAATTATTTTAAACCTTACCTACGAGTACTTTACGGTGTCTATGTATGCAGTGTATTCCTTTTAATTTTTTAAAAATAAGAAGATATAACGAACATTTTGAGATTATATATTGGTGATTTGTGAAAATCGACAATTAAATATGATAGATAGGAGTAAAATAGAAAACAAAAATACCTAAAATCCATAGGATCCTTGTCAAGAAAATGTCCGAAATCCCTTGGTGATTTTTCATCTCTTACAAACGTAATACCAGTGGCTAAACTAAAAGATTCCGCTTCATCATATTGATTTAAATTCGTCAATAGCTCTTTACCGAAACACACGCCTACTTCAGCACCTTTTTTAACACTTAAACAATCATTTAACTGAGACTCTTGAACTACATTTTTATTTAGTTCCTCTCCTTCTTGCAGGCCTATTTGGACAGGTACCACTTCAAAAATCAGTAAGAGAAACTAAGAAGAAAGTTCCGTTAATTAAGGACATATTAGCGAGTTAAAAATAGCATTAAAATTTAGTTTAAATGTATCTACATTTCAGAAAAATCTAGTTTATTGTGATTACTTTCCTGTATCTTCAACAGTCCTAGCTTTGTGAACTTTAACATTACGTATAACGTTATAGTAGCAAGTGCCCCGTTTTATAGGCTTTTCATGTTATGTTTGGTTGAATTCAGCTATTGTTTTCTAAGGCCCGTCACGGGCACTTCCCACGCCTGAGCTGACAATAGGGTGAAAATTGGAAGTGGCTAATTTACTGGCCAATCTGTGAGAACAATCTGCCATTTACATATCGCGAATGTTACAGTACATTACATAATGTGGTAACGTAATTTTAGCGATGATGTGTAAAATAACGCTAAGAGTATACGTACTATGAATAGGCCAAAATATATATAGCAAAGTATTTTTTTTGATGCCTCTCAATAGTATTTCTCCTGTGTCGTGAGTGCGTATGACAAGAATACATTTCACATGCACAACACAATAAGACCAAAAATCAAACGATTTGTGTTTTCGCACAAATAATGGCTCCGGTGGGATTCGAACCCATGGTATGCGACGTTAAAATGGTACCAGGTACTCTACCCACTAGGCCACGCTGTCGTTAAAGTTATTTCACTGTATTTTATATTACAGAAGGACCTATTGAGGAAGACAAAACACATTCAATACTTTCTTCTTCATATTTTTTATCAGCTTTTAAATGTTTACTGTCAGACATACATAGACCTCTCACATATTGAGTGTATTCTCCGCAAACACTACGCTTTGCAGGTGGAGTACATACTTGTATTATCGCATTAACTCCCACTAAAAAGACAGAAATATTTGAAAACAATTTTTTTATCATTCAAATAATTTAAAAACGACTATTACTCATTTTGCCACCACGGCGCTACTAGGGAAATATTTACTCGTATTTCCCTGGTCTGTTTTATCTGCCTGTAGAGGTAGTTACTATTTTACCTGAAGAAGTAGGGAACCAAAATGGGACAAGTTGGACAGGCCTCTGACCTCTCCATTGTCTCGCAACCTGTTCGAGCGATCATGGAATAAAAGATATTTACATCTGTACGAATCAAAGGAAATGTATGTGGTATTTCTTAGGAATACGGTTTAAGTTTAAACGTAGTTTTATTGGTTGATATTGCATTTAGGAAGGAAGTAATTCCAAGAAGTGAAAGTACACACATTTTATTTCTTACATGTCCGGTTCGGTTTAGTAAAAGTTTTGTTTGCCTGACGTAACATTTTCCCATGTTTAATGAACTAGAAGTTATCACACTACGTTTGATATTTACTAGCATTCATTCAATTAGACATTTGTTCTTTTTAAAATTGTTAAATACTTCTAGTTATATATACCTTACTTATTTAAAATAGATTCTTCACAAGATGTTCCATGTCTATTTATAAATTCTGGATATCTAATATCGTTTCTTCCGTGTCAATAGCGGAAAGTTTTATTAAGTAAAGTTTGTTCATATAATGTGGGCTATCGGCTTACATCCTATTTCTAGTCCAGCGAGATTTATATATTCGCACGGGTCGTGATCTATGACTTTATACATCTCATGGGATTCTACAATTTTTAAACGTTTAGGCGAAAGATTAAGTTAGAGAACTAAATAATAAACAAAATAATGATAATTGGAAACCTACAGTGACTTCGGCTTATACAAATATTGGCGTTGGCCCAGAATTGAATATAGAAATTATGAATTATGAAAGATATAGGATGGTACGTAAAGTTACGTGGTTATCGATGGGAAAAAATATATTTCTCATAATTTCACGTCAAAAATTTTCTCCGCGACGTTTTTTTTTTAATAATGAATACATAAATAACAGGGATGTTACAACTGGTATTAATATCAATTTGTAAATCATTTTTAATAATATAACAACTGCAATGTTTACAGCAGAACGAATTTTTATGAATGAATGGATATAAAACTTAATCGGCTTTTCAAACTCCATTATTACGGAAATCGTTGTGAATTTGTATATGCCTTTCCATTCCATGACCTTAAGCGGGTTCTGTACATTAGTCATCGACGAAAGCTTTCGCTACAGTCGCCAGAGGCGCATGGGCTTTCTGTGCCTCACGTGTTTTATGTAATCCCCCTTCCTTCTTCTTTCTCAGCCATACAAAACTGTCTCTTACCGGTTCTCAAACCGGCTTATAAAAATAATGCCACTTTATTATAACGCATTACGGGTCATAATTTATTAGTATTTTTCTTTTATCATGAAAAAAATTGTGGTTAAACTGGTCGAGTCTTTACTTAGTACGCTGTCTTTCACGTTCTCAACGATTAAGTTGATATTTTTCAAAGGCTATAAAGTACAAATTCGCTTGCGTTTTGTATAAGCGTAATACGTGATGAAACACAGTTGTTTATGCGTGTATTGGAATCATGCTCTTACGTTTTAACTCTTTTAGTTATTTTAATAAGACATCGTTTTCTGTATATCTAGTTTCACCAGTATTACTGTTAATATTGTTTACTTTTAAAAGAAAAGCGGATATAAACCGGACGTAGGGACGCATGTGAAGAGAAACTTGAAACGTTTTATTTAATTTTATGAAAAGGATGCTGTGGGTGCGCACGGCACAAATACTTTTTTCTGACGTCAAATTACGTATCCAATTCAATGAAATGCATTTTACATAATACTTAACGTTTTTCGTTGTTGTGAATTGAAGTTAAGTGACTCACCATTTATTCGTGAACGTTGATTTTTAAATGTAATGGCTTGTAGTAATGTTACTGTTTTAATTATTATATTTGAATAAACGTCTTTTGAGTTTTTAGTAATCAAATGTCCTGTTTTGGTCTTAGTTTTCACTTTTGTTTAGTTGTTCTATAACAATGTATTGTAGTATTACTTTTGGAGTCCATTTAGAATAATAACGTATACAAATTTGATGAACAGGTTACCGTTGGAAAAGAAAAGTTACTTAGTGGCAATCTCATGTCCAACACAAAGTGCGAATTGTCATTTACTAGATGGGACAGTGACTAGTCCAAATGTACGATTGGATATTGCTTTTTAGTTTTATTTTGGTTATTGGATAGCATTGTAAAATGTTTTGTGGCAAACTACAGGATATGGCAATATTCAGCAATGAATCATGATGATCAATAAATGATGTTAATGATGATGCATGATGATTTAAAAGAGCGAATAAGCTATTAATAAAACCAACATTTTATCGATATTTTTTTAATAAAGACTAAACAATTGTTGATTGTAATCTGTAAACAAATTTATAGTAAGAAATAAGAGTAAAAGTAAGTAAGCGTAAGTGGACCATTCAATAACTATTCAGTTAACCAAATTTCTTCGTACGCTGTTTTACATAATCATAGTTTTAAATTAATTACACAATAGAGTCTAGAAACTAGGCGTTGTATTACAAGTAAGCTTCGTGCATCGTTCATTACTTTTGTTACTAAATTTATTACTAGACTACATCAAACTGATCGCATTCGCGTCTTTTATTACAATTTATTATTACGAAATTTACTATCATAATTGTACAGTTATGTTGTAGGAAAAAAATTCTTCTTTAAAACAAATCAAAATCCCAGCAATAAGGCCAAGGATACGCCATCCGTCACGTCTCGTTTCCTGTGAGGTCGAAAATTCGGCTACGGATGCGAACTCTGCCTATGGGAAACTAGCATGATTGTATGTATGTATGTATGTATGGGAGACCCCTCACTAGATGGAGCGACGACCTGCACGGTTTTGCGTGAAGTTGATGGCTGCAGGTGGCTCAGGACCGTGTTTTGTGGCAATCTATGGGAGAGGCCCATGTTCAGCAGTGGACTACGATATGCTGAAATGATGATGATGATGATGTACGTATAAATGTCTCATTTTCGAGAGGGTTTTAGAGCGGGCCACGCCACACTTCTCCAATGCTGGTTGGCAGACTTCACATGTCCACACATGCATCCTCATGATTTTCAAGTGCTCATCGCCGTCCATGGACATCCACCAACATTCAACCAGAGGAATTCCGGGTGCGTTTTACAGGTCTTTGAGAAAAGGACACTCTTTTCTTATTGTATCGGTCCAGAAAAATTGCCGAAAGCAGGAGACTCCACAAAGTGGTCGTACGTATCAAAAAATTCATGTCAAAGCGCATTGTGATGAAATGCCAGTCATTCAGGTGATGTTGATAATTTTGTATTTTTTTTCTATGTGTGAAACATAACAGCTGAAATTGAATCCGAACATCACCTCGGAACACTCCCTATTGTAAATTCAATAAAAAACGCAACGACTCTCGCAAGGCCAGTGTATCGAGCTAATCGGAATGAACTTGGTCGTTGATGATTCGAGCAACTCTTCATTGGATTTAGTGAAATAGAAGGAGTTGGCACTGGGGTGCCCCCGCCCAAAGATGAGAACAGTATTCCATTTGAGGCCGAACTTGCGCCTTCTAAAGTTGCAGCAAAGTTGTAAAGGGCCAACGTGAAATATTGTGCTGCTAAAAATTAGGCATTTTAAAATCTTAGCTTAGATTTTTAAATTCCAAATTTATTCCCTTCCAGGAAGCCACCGAACTGAATTATCACTTGATATGCCAACGCCAAGGATTTTGGTGTGTAAGGTATCACCAGTACAGTCATCCGCATAGAAATTATGTTTTCCTTCAACACAAACAAAAACTTGCAGAAAATTTTAAGAGGTTCCGGCGTCGGGTCAAACTCAGGTTACACGCGTACTATGAAATTTAAGGCCTTTTATCGGAAAAAACCAAAAGGTGCGTTATCTTCACTTTTTCACCTTTACTAGAAGACTAATGTGTGGCCCTTGGTCAGCTGTTCTCGTCACTTACCATATGAAACGTAACGTAATTGTACGTGGGCAGGCTACGCATTTCTAAAAGCTAAGCATTTCTCCTTCCAGCCAGCTGCGGCGTCGCTAACAAAAGAAACCAATGTTAAAATTGATAAATGAAAAAAGAAAATATAAATAAGTTTCAATCAGACAATCATTGTATAATTTTGATAAATTATGTAAATATCTGACAAATTATAGGAAATATGTTAAACCCTTCTGCTCATTTTAAACCAGTAATATTATACAAAATCTCTATACGTCGTATCATAAAACGAGAAAGCGAAGACCGATTTGTACGTTTAAGTTTGTACGGCTACATTCAAAATATCTTGTTAATACTACGTATCGTTAATTTAATAACAGTTTTGGAATGTAATTTCGAATCTAACATTACGGACTACTGGAGAGGGAACTGTTTACAATTTCAAGTTATAACGTATGCTCATTCGTAAAGCGTTACTGATAATTATAAATATAAAATTTTACTACATCTAAACTCAAAAACTACTGAACCGATTTTTAAAATTATCTCACCAATATATAGCTACATTATCAGCGACTAACATGGGTTGTATTTAATTAAAAAAAACAACCTTACGAAAATTGCTAACTAAGGATATCAACAATTTACTAATAAAAGTCGTTATTTGGCGTGCGCTGCAAAAACTACCGATGATAAATAAAATAATGTATTAAGCTGCTCCATGACGCTAGTGTTCTAGTTGATCTTGGTAATTTTCCCTTCGGACAAACCATTTAATGTGTACATATACTATTTAGCTGCACGGGGCTGTACATATCATCATACTGATCGTTATAATTAGCCTGTTAAAAGTCCATTGCATATGCTAGACATAGGTCTTTTCCAAAAAGAGACTTGCTATAATTAATACTCTTGACAGGAGTTTTCGATCCCAGTATAAAAGTAAAGTTTCACCCTATAAATGTCCCACTACTGAGAACAGGCCTCCTCTCATTTCTGGGAGGGTTTTTGGAGCTAGAAAGAATCCGCCACGCTGCTCTAATGCGGGTTGGCGGACTGCACAAGTCTTGGAAATATTTTTTATTTCTCAGACTCGCGATGTTTTTATTCACCGCCGAGCGCGTGGTAAATCAGCAATTAAAATTGCAATTATTAGTTTCAGTGGTGCCGGCATCGGGAATCGAACCCAGGTCACTCGCGTACTATGAAATTTAAAACGAGCGCCTAGCCCCTTAGCTACCACGGCTCTACGGATCCCAGTACCGGAGGTAAATTTTCTGTGGCACCTTGTATGCTGCTGCTCGTCACCGGTCTATCAAATTTCGGTTAGAAATTTTCCGGGACAGCTATTTCTTTACGTTACCCTCGGGGATGAGACGGTGTTGCTGGTGATGAGTAATCGTCTTACATCATCACTGCGTTTACCTTCTTTACTCTTTTCTTCTGTGTCTTTAAATCACTTTATTAATTTGTGTTAAAAAATCCGCCTATTAAATAGTTATCCACCATTTTGCATTATTAAAATCTGAGTAATGCAAAGAAAAGGAGATTGATATTTTCTATGATATTTCTCAAAAGTGAAATGAAAGAACCGTATGCAGCAACGCACTAATGAAATATGATAATTGGTCTGTATTCATAGGTCTGGTTTGCTCTCGTGTGAAAATTAAGTTTAAGTAACCTAATATAGACAGTTTAAATTAGGTTTACAGGTGGTAGGATTCCTATGCAGGAATCCGTCTAGGTAGGTACCACCCCAGGGCCAGTTATTCTGCCGTGAATCAGTTGTGTGCAAACATTACTGTGTTTCGGTCTGAAGGGCACTGAGAGCTAGCGTAATCACTGGGCATATGAGACTTCAGAACTAATACAGAAATATTCGGAGTAACACGGCATCTGTTATGGGCAGACGTTGCACTTACCATCAGGTGAACGTTTTGCACGTCTCGTCACTTTATCCAATAAAAAAAAAGAGGGCTTAGCTTCGCGGGCCCTTAAAATCCTCCTAGAAATAGAACGTAGGTGGTTGAATATATAGTGATTTGTTATCTAGACCACGAGGAAGGATCATATGGACAGTAAGTTCCGCAGAATCTTATCCTAAACAGTAATGTCATAAATTCTAAATTTTTTTTAGATAAGCTACGAGAAGCTCAACTTATTTCTAAAGATGTCATAAAAGTAAAGTAACATATGCCAAAATTAAATTCATATACACAACAAACACTCACAGATGGCATGTTACGAAATAAATGTCAGACCTAAATTATCTGAAGCGGTGACGGCAACAATATCTAAGGTGCGATGACATCTGGTATTGCAGTCGCCAATTTGACTGTACACCTGTTGCGATAAGAGCAATTATTCCCAAATTACGTTGACCTTAGGACCAGTACAGCAGTTCTAAAAATAATTTGTTTGAGAAAGATTAGTACTAATTTTGCACTTACTTTAAATTATGTATGTTAAAATAGCTGCTTTAATACTTTCTCGGTGATTATGAAGATCATCACTGTGATCTTACTCGTCCATATCTCAGAAAACATAACAATGTTCCGAGGACATATGGAGTTAGCCTACTCGTACTAGAGCAGCATAGCTGACTCTACTGGGTTCAAAAACCCTGTAAAAAGCTTGAAGGAACTGTCGGAGTAATCTTAACATTAAAACTACTTGAATCGATTCTATTCGCCATGATATTAGTCGAATAACATTAATAATAAAATAAAAGAAAAAATATAATAATGGCTCAAGGCCAAAACGAAACTGTATATATTTTTTAACGGATTGTATAAAACGAGTTACATAAAACATAATGAAGTAATTTGTATATTTATGCTACTCGTATTAAAGTCTATTTTTTAAGCCGCACCTCAAATAGTGTCCTAAAAATACCTATATTTTAAATGACAGATATTTTTGTGTTTCGGTCTGAAGGGCACGGAGAGCTAGTGTAATCACTGAGCATATGAGACTTAAGAATCAATGTCTCTGGGCGACGGGCGCAGCGTAGTGTCACACAGACATATTCTGGGTGACACAGCATTTCTTACGAGCACACGTGGCACCTACCAGCAGGTGAACGTTTTGTTCGTTTCGTCCAATAAAAAAAAGAAGTATCACGTCTATACATATGAGCGTACAACTAACAGATGCGCCTCGCTTTTTTCTTCATTTAACTTCGTAATGTAAAATGTTCGATCACGTCGTTGTTAGCGTGATCGTTCCATATTCCATTAACTTTGTCTAATACATGTTTCAGTATGATTTTACAAGATATTTCAAGATGAGATTGCTTTTCTTAGTGCAAGCACAACATTAAGTTATTTTTAATTGAAAATCAAACTCATTGTTGTATTTTGCTTTATTTAGAAGAACAAAAGTTCGCTTATCTGAGAAGCGTAATCCAATAAAGTTGTTGCTAAGAATTTACTTTACGGAGACTTTACACAAACAAAAAACTTTATTTTTCGACAGTGCCAGACTACCGAAACGATTTTTCATGCAATTTCTTTTTCCCTATGAGACAACTATAATTTTTGGTTAAATTGTATCCTTGTTCCTTTACAATATATTTTTCTTCATTCATTTCTACAGTTATCAATGATATTTTTTATATTTGTCTTAATTAAATAGTAATTCAAATTTGAAAAAAAAAACTTTCTTTCACAATTGGCATGTTAAGACAAATTAAGAAAACAAATAAATCAATTAGTAAAATAAGCTACATTTATACTTAGCTTTATTGATATTGTGACATATGAATACACCATTCCTTACACTGAAATCACCTGCAATGTTTTCTAATTGCAGTTTTTCTAACTGTACAAACCTGTTTTAATCGTTCATTGTCAAATATAAAACATTTCTTAGTTCCTGTTGTTTAATAATGATTAAAAACTGCACGCTCGATCTAGTACAGACCTATATGTCGACGGAACATCAAAACCATTTGTACAGTCGCGGAAGAAAGAGCAAAATGATTTTAATAACAACCTTCGATGGATTACAGTTTTAAAAAACACATTTAGCGCGAACATGATATTATTGCTTTAAAAATCATATCACTAAATAATCTAGTCTTTCGTCATATAAACTCATAAATTCTTGAGGTTGAGGTTTGAATAATTATTTGTTGGCAAAATTTTAAGATTCTATGGCAATCTCTACTTTGTGCGACTGTTTGGCTATAAATTGTTATGTGTTTGACATTGGCGGTGTGCGTGTAAATAAACGACAGTCGATTATATGATTGACATCGTCAGTATGAACGTGAATAATGAATGTTTTTTTATTCAATTTAATGTAATTGTAACACATATTATAAATAAATTTTAGTTTTGTCTCTTCTTCTACATACAAACCTTAACTATGCTAAATCTCAGATTCCTTCTCAAAGTTTTCTCTTCAGGTATTAATATATAGATTATGATAAAAATAAGAAGCGATGAAAATTTCGTAGCTTCCGATAGTAGGTAGAATAATCATATTGAAAAATTATAGATCGAAAATAGAGAGACCGCAGTCTACGGTGCGAAGGGAAGAGATACTCAATCTACCTGATAAAGCACGGTGAGTACGGTAGTCTTGCGCGACCTATCTAGTAGTTTTTAGTATAATAATAATAATAAAAAAACATTAATTCACTCCCACAAAAAGGTTTTACTAGTACAAGCAGATTATAAAAATAGGCTGAATCCTCAAAGTGAGAGAGAGTTTGGTGCCTGACGTAGGTTTTTAAAAAAGGCCTGATTTACAGGTCACCAGTAACCTCCCGGTACTCCCCGGCTGATAGATTCTCGAATTGTTTATATACTATAAAGGCCTATTATGTTAGTATGAAGAGATAAGGACCATATCTTTGCCTATTATTTTAATAATTGTTTACCTATTAAACTAACATAATCTTTTAAAACAGGGTAATGAACAAATTTTGTAAGTGTGTTGTGTATGATTGAATGAACCTGGATGTGTGTATGTTTAATTAATGATTACGTATATTATATGATTGTAATTGTGAATGAAATAATTAGCCCTAGGGGCGAAAGGATATAAATGATTGTGGGGAAAGAATGTCGTATTTAATGTCTTCGTCGTTTATTCATTCTTAGGTCTGAGTCATTTGTAGCTGAGAATTCTTTTTGAGTGCGATGGTGAGAACGTAAGTTTGGCGAACTGTTAACAACTCTCAGTTATTTCCAGTTTCATAAAGGACAGCGAAAAGGGAGACCTACTCCGACTTTGAGGATAGCACGTTTGGCTCTCTCCACTTGTAATTAGGTGAGATATTGCGGCACCACCCCATGATAAAATAGAGTAGTCTATGAGTGACAGTTATAGGGCGTCGTAGACCATCTTTATCATTCAACGGTCCGATACGTGATACAGGTTTTGAAATATATAAATGAGCTTACGTAGCCTCGTCACGAGTATGTCTCCGTGAAGCTTAAAACTTTACTACGAAAATATATCCGTGTAAGATTTGTGTAGGTGCCCGTAGTGATTATAGGATATTGAAAGGTTGAGAGGGTAGCAGATTTGACTTAGTGTCATCGGCGTAGGTTAGTATTTTACCACCACGGAATTGTAGAACACAAATACCACAGAATCATTTATATAAATCAGATCAGGTTTGGTCCGATTATACTGCCTTGAGAAGTTCCATACTCCGTGATTAGTTCACCACTTAGCCTTGCTACTTACCCTTATCATTTAGTTTACTAATTACAGGCTGATGAAGAAGGAGTCTTGTGTACAAACAAATAATTTTGATAGAGCAAAAATTAGATTTACTTTAAGAACTATAATTCATCTAATAAAATTAGGACTTTTTTCCTTGACTGTGCACCCAACTGCATAAATGCATCGATGCATCCCTCTCATGAACATCCACTGTACCGTGAAACTAAGCGCATATAAGCGCAAAGACTGTTCTAGTTATAAACAGAGTGCCAATAGAGCCAACGAAGTGCGAACGAAGACAAAATGGTACCACACTACCTCCTCGTCCTCACTTTGGCAGCTGCTGTTAGCGGTAGAACGGCTTCAACCAATCAGAACAAACTGGATGAAGCTAGGAGTTCGGAAGACACTGTTTTAGGTGACCTCAAAATCGCCTACGAAACTTACAAAGACTGCAGTGTCAGTGATATCGGCAATTGTCTGAAACTGAAATTGGCAAAAGCTCTTACTAAAATATCGAAGAGTGACGAGATCGTGCTCCTGAACTGGAGTAACCGTATTAAAGGATAAAAATGCAGTCGAGAAAGTGGAAGTTGAGGAGGCGATTCCAAGAAGTCTTGACGAGAACTCATTGGACAGCCTTATTTTGGACAAAATCGTTGGATTCATGCAAACTCATACCATCCAGGTAATATTTATCTATGATTGTCTGTAAATACTTCTTATAGGTAATCTCTTCTAAATACATTTTATGTTTTTGCTACGATAATGCTTTATGTCCGTTAAAGCTCTGTATGTTTCGCAAAGGATTTAAGCATAGAAAAATCTCAAAGTTTACACGAATTAAACTTCAAGCAACGCCTATTGTTAACATTTCTTATATTCCTGTTAATCACTCCAACTAAGTTTCAAAACCTGTGCTAGGTGATGGTTCACGTCTTCTTATTATTCTTTTAATGTCTGTTTTTGTAAAATGATAACGAAATAAGGTGATGAAAAGGAATTCTAAATTTTGATTGATAGTCCCAAACCTGAAACAATAAATGCAACACACTTAAAGTCACCAACATACAGACACAAAATGCCACAAAATATCTAGACTAGGCTTCTATATCTAGATCTAGGCTATATAGACATAGCAGGGTTATTTAGAGAAAGTAGCTATGATGTATAAGAATCTTCAATCAATAGAGAGCCGTGGTAGCTCAGGGGCTAGGCGCTCGCTTTAAATAATTTAAACGCGAGTGACCTGGGTTCGATTCCCGGTGCCGGCACCACTAAAATTGTTAATTGCAATTTCTATGCAATGCAATGCAGTGTCGATTTACCACGTGCTCGGCGGCGAAAGAACACATCGTGAGGAAACCGGCATGTCTGAGAAATAAAAAATATTTCCAAGACATGTGAAGTCCGCCAACTCGCATTGGAGCAGCGTGGCGGACTCTTTCCGGCTCCAAAACCCTCTCAGCAATGAGAGGAGGACTGTGCTCAGTAGTGGGACATTTATAGGCTGTTACTTCTTCTTCTCCAATCAATGGGTAACCTGTAGAAAAACATTCGAGCTTACTATTATGACATAACACAAACAACAATGACATAATAATAACGGGGTTAATGTCAGATTACCCGACATGGTCACAACGGAACGGAATTATGGCAATCATTATTCATGATGTCTAACTGACTATAAATTATGTGCTACGGTCTATAAATAAAGTCTCATGTTCTTAGTGCAGTAAATGATAAAAGTTGTATTTAAAATCAAATTTTCAATGAAAAATATCTTATTTATGAAACACTAAGAATTTGTAGAACGGAGCGCGATTTTAGATATTCTGAAATGGTGTTTATTTGACCACTGAGCTTCCCTAAGTTTACCATTGATGATGCGAAAGTTTTCACTATTAGATATCACTAAAAATGTTGTTTTCCATTTTCAAGAAAAATAATCAGCGCACTTTCAGTTTCTCTTTTTATCAGACTTATTAGAACACATTAACCGATTAGCCGATGGGTGTCCGGCAGAGTTGATTACCACCTACCTACCTCTTTCCTATCTATTGTAAAGACTTTCTTTATTCGTGCACAATAACACCACAACATGCAATGCCGTCACTGCTCATGGGAACGCAATGGGGAGAAATATTTTCTTTTTTACTCGTACCAAAATGGCGGCGACATGTTTCGCCACCCGTCACGTCTCGGGAAACCACTACCCCTTATATGGCAAAATGTGTGACTCCATGTATGTAAGTATCCTTAACAACCGTCTGTGACCAAATTTCAGACGTATAATCAGGTCTTACTATACAATTAATTATTTTAAACTAATAAGTGATTCGATCACGTGTGTAAATCAATAATAAGTGACTATTTTGGACGCATAAAGGCTCATCCTAGCGCCAAACCCCTCTCAAAAACGATAATAGCTTTCTCGGTAATGTTTTCTAATGATTTCCTCTTGGTCCGCTATTATGTATTCGTTTTCTTACTACTTAATGTTATAGACCCGTAATTTTTCTCATAAACATACATAGATATACACATCCTTAACATCCGATACCAGTAGCCTAGTGACTAGAGTACCTAACATGGCCTAGGTCTGTGCTCATCACTGAGACATTTGTAGGTTCTTACATAAAAAGTAAAGTAAAGTTTCAGCCTATGAATGTCCTACTGCTGAGCACAGGCCTCCTCTCATTTCTGAGAGGAGGCCTGTGCTCCGCCACGAAGAATCCGCCACGCTACTCCAATGCGGGTTGGCGGACTTCACATGTCTTCGAAATATTTTTTATTTCTCAGATATGCAGGTTTCCTTCACCGTCGCGAACGTGGTAAATTTCTTTTCTTACATTATTTTACATAATTTTTAAGCTATTAACACCTACAAATTTTATTAATAGGATGGGTCCAAAAGTTGAAACGAAAATTTAAAAGAGACGTAGTCGATAATGTAAACATTTAAAATTTACCTATATATATATAAGCACATATATAATATATAAGCATATATATAAGCACAACAACATTTTATTTACTTCAGGTTTTTTGTTTATATATTTTTTTTTAGTACGATTATTATCAGTACGATTAAGTAACTACGATTATTTATTAAATGGAAGTTTCATCTATGCGAACAGAATTTGAAGCATAGGTTAATTTTTTATTTAGCTTAAATTGTTTTCAAAGTAAAATAGCGTACAGAATAAATACTCATAACATTGTCTGAAAAGTAATAAAAAAAAATCATGAACATGCAAATTTCACCAGCCCGCTCTTGAACAGCATAGCAAACTCTTCCCTCTATCAAAACAGTCATATGGGCATATGAGACCTAAGAACTTATGTCACAGGGTGACGGGCGCAGTGTGGTATCACACAGTAAGTTTCTGGGTGACACAGCATTTGTTATGGGCAGACGTTACACTTACCATCAGGTGAACGTTTTGCTTGTTCCGTCACTTTTATGAAATAAAAAAAAAACTATCTTCACCCTTGTAACTTTCATAGTAGAAAACTTACCTTGGAGCGATTCTCATTTTTGAGATACATCCGGCGACCACTTCGCGGCCTCTGAAATACGTACTGTCAATCAGCGATATTTAAAAATGGTCCACATGCAATTTATGTCTATGAAACACTACCACGATGCAGGAGAAATCCTTGAATTCGTCAATTGTCTTGAGGTTTAGTTGTTTGTTGTACGTGTAATTTGTGTAAAATCTGGTTTACTGAGAGTATTTAAAAATATTTTTAATAATATTTTAGTGACCATTATTAATTATATAATAATTTTTAATAATTAATCGAGCCGTGAAATAATCGGCTTCATCAAAGTAAGCAGTAGTATACAAACACTACTGTTTCGGTCTGTTGGTTACCGAGAGCTACTGTAATGAATTACTTGGTATAACCATGGAAACTTAAGAACTGATGTCTATGGGGGACGAGCGCAGTGTGGTGCCACATGGAAATGTTCTAGGTGACACAGATTTTTTTTGGGCAGACGTTGTACTTACCAGGTGAACGTTTTGCTCGCCTCGTCGTTTTCTACTATGAAAAAAAAGGACATACCGTTAAGTAAATTATAGGAAGCATCATTAATGTTCCATTCTTTACATTTTCCTGGTTATACATGAACTAGTTCTTGCCTGGAAAATATATTTCAGGTATACTTAGTTGTAGGTGCACCAGACTATGACAAATTGAATCATTGTCATTATCAGTCAGAGATTCGAAGAGGCTTATGTCTTTTGCTGGACATAAGTTCCTTTTAAAATAGAAAGACGAACTTTACTTGACTGGCGTATCACTATATTGTTATCACATATAACAGTTAAATTATCTTTGAACCGTTGTTGTTTAACGTATAAATATTATATCCCGTTTAAACCCGCGTTCACTTCCCAAGATTTGCAGTTTTCAATACGCATTTCTGTCTATTTTTCATCCGACGCCCGGTAATGTCGAATGAATATGATGCATATTCTTTTTAATACAAATAATCTAAACAAAGATAATTTTCTAAGACCCGCATGCAAAAATCGTCATCTCATTACATTGACTTTGTTTCTATCCTTTGCTAATACACATACTATTAACAATTGTTTTATGCATCTAATGAAAGAAAGAAATAAACCTATTTATTTGACCAACACCCAAGATTAGCCTTATTATTTTTCTGCGTACCTCGAGAGTAATATAATATAAATATACTAGCGCCTGTGCGTATCTGCAATAATCAGTGTTGTTTCTCATGAACAAGGCTTTACTCGTATCTTTTGCAGAAAATTTCTTTAAAAAGTACTTGTAACATTGGCATGTATACGAATTGTTTTTATTGTAAATGAATAAAAGCTACTTTTCCGCGCTCCAAAGAAAGAAAACCAACCAATTAGTATTCGAACGGCAAAAAAATAGCAATAAATCAATTCCATCACGAAAACGCATATGAAAAATTCCGCAACATACCGCACATCGACGCACCGTGACCGCTTTCACGGATCTCTTTAATTGCAAGCCATCTTTACTTTTTACATTATCACACTCTATTAAGCCGTTCTTGCTCCGACCTACTTCGTCACGTTCAACCGTTTCTTTTGCTAATTGGCTAAGACGTGTTAACGCAGTCTTATTAATTTGTATGAACTACAGTTTCATAATAATAACAGCTAATAGTTTCGCTTTGATTAACAGCTAACGTTTTAACATTATCAATATTATTTTGTATTTGATTAACTTATATAATGAAAAATCGAATCATCTAATACAGACTTTATTGTTAAATTTTGTTTGTAATAATTTAGTACATGTTCAATTTTATTAAATCTAATTTATTTTTACGCTAATGTGGTAGCCGAAACAGATTGGCAATATGAAGATATGTTTTAAACATCTAACTTCAGTATTTTAAACTAGCTGATGCCTGCGACTTCGTCTGCGTTGATAAGGGGTTTTATAAATATCCCGTGAGAACTATTAAATTTTCCGGGATTCAGCGGTTGCCCCGTGGAAAGGTAACAAACAGACAGAGAGACAGAGAGAGTTACTTTCGCATTTATAATATTATTATGGTATGGATACAGTCATTCACCAAACATTATTGACAAATTTGAAAGTTCTTTGAATCATTGATTTGTATGAAGACACATGATTCAGCACACTTGAGTGACGGTTTGTTGTTATTTGTTCTTGCGGTATCGTTTACGAATTCATGCATCGATGAAGTAACGAAATAAATCGTATTCAAGTGACGATTCTGCGGAAATAGGAAAATGCAAAACGCAACATTTTGTAACAATTAATTTCCTACATTTTGTACGAAATGTACAGGTTTTTTTTAGTTCTTAAGTCTCATATGCCCAGTGATTACGCTAGCTCTCAGTGCCCTTCAAACCGAAACACAGTAATGTTTGCACACTACTGCTTCACGGCAGAATAACTGACCCTGGGGTGGTTCTTCAAACACTCTCAAGCTATCATTGATATTCTTTTTAGAAATAGTAAAATTTTTTTTTCATAATTCTTCGTTTTCATATTTTTTCTTAAATAGTAGATCATATGTGATTATTTATTAGACATCGACTTTTCTTATAGAAAATTGGCTTAAAGTTGCCAATTTGTTTTATATTTATTTAAAAAAAAATCTGAAATTATATTTTTATAAGTCAAATTCTTATTTTATTTCATTAATTATAATCATTGATTTTCTGCCTCCAGATCAAGTTCCCAGCTGGTTCAGATTTGCAAGGCACGTTTGAAGAAGGCCGAGGCAGGAGGAAGAAATTCGCTCCTCTATTAGCAATTCCCCTCCTCATCGGAGGAATGTTGGTGCCTATGGCATTCGGCGCCCTGGCATTGCTCGCTGGCAAAGCTCTAATTGTCTCCAAGCTTGCTCTGGTGCTCGCCGGTATTATAGGTCTCAAGAAGCTACTGTCGTCTAGCGGAGGAGGTGAAGCCCACGAAGTGGTTGTATCTGCTGGACATGGTGGTGCAGGATGGAGCAGGTAATTTATGAAAAATATCAAAACTTTTTCTTATACGATAATCTGTTGAAGATGAGCAAAACGTTCACCTATGGTAAGTGCAACGTCCGCTCATAAGAAATGCTGTGTCATCCAGAACATTTCTGTGTGGCACACATCACATCGCGCCCGTCACTCAGAAACATCAGTCCTTAGGTCTCATATGCTCAGTAATTACACTAGCTCTCAGTGTCCTTCAAACTGGAACACCGTGATGTTTGCACACTTCTGCTGCTCAAATTAATAGATTGTAATAAAAATAAACGTATTTACTATTTTTATTTCTGAACAAGATTAATATGTTATTATGAATTTGTTATCAAAAAGCTTTTAAAAATAGGTACCAATGAATGTTACCATTGGAGAGTTATTAGTGATAAAAAAAATTGAACCGAATCTTACAATTAGCGCTATAAGTTTTAGATAACAAACAATTCAACATAAAATATTATATCATTTTCAGCGATAAAGATGAGAGTAAGTACGTTTATTGTCATTACAATCTATTAATGTGAAATTATTAATATGTGCGGGTAGGTATGTCTACTTAATTAAATTTATTCTTTTCAGTATATATTTACTTAAGTAGACATACCATTTCATAACCTTAATAAAAACTAAAACTTATAATATTCATTTTCGTATGTCTTAAGTAAAAGCTTGTTTTTTAAATGGTTTTCTTCTTTATTTTCGAATAGATACGGTCTAGGGGATAAATAGGGGTGGCTGCTTTTATTTTATATGACTATGCATATAATTTGTATATTAAAAGAAAATATTTCATCTTAAACTTTTGTTATACTTAACTTACATTATTAGATATCGCAAAATAGAATAGCAGGCTTTACCTCAACATTTTTGTTTCAGATCTCTTGACAACGCCCACGACCTAGCATACAGCGCGTACTCCCAATAATCAACCAACCCACCAAAGACGTATAAAAAATTATGATGATGTATAAAAACTAAATTATTAAGCACTATTTATTTAATATACACACGTAGAAACAGGATTCATGCATCGATTAATAGTTTTTAGGGAATATTTACAGAGACAAACAATTGTTATTACCGTTTATAATCAATTTGATTTTATATTTAACATATAAATCCGTCCAATCAGTAGGATTTTGTACAAGAATTTAAGGGAAATTTTGGAATATTTATATTTTTAATACAGGTAATATGGATTTGTTATCAAATGGCATAGAAATAAAGAACGAGAGGGTTTAAATTAACGTCAACTATTTTTTTTTCAAGTTATAATTGAAGTACCTCAATGCTCTAAAGTGCATTCAATTTAATTTCTCTTAATACGTATTTTGATTAAAACTGACTAGCTAGTATATGAAATTATGTGTTTGTGTATAAACTCTGATATATATTATATATAACAATAGCTATAATTGTGCGTAGTTATTATAAAGACTTTGGATATTGCTTTAATATATTATACAACGTTATTTTTATTATTAGATTAGTGTTATATGTCTTTGTGTAATATTTATGTATAGTATACAAAATACAATATACAATATATTTATATACGTATTTATATATCAGTATTATAATATAATATTAACAAAGATGTAAGGATGGAAAGTATAGGTCGTATAAGATTTAAGTTATGCATGTATGGTATTATATATTTAAATAAATAACATGTACATATGTAAATAAAATATTGCATTTATTATGTTTATTTATATAAAGTATGAAAAAATAGAAATCCGCCAAATATAGTTTATCATTTATCTGTATTCTCTTTATATATAAATATATATATTCATTATTTATAAATCCGGACACAGATCTCACAGATAAAAAACGAAAAATTTATTTATTTTACAGTATTGCTACATAAATGGTGCTCATAATAGGTAGTGTAAATATTAATATGTTATGTAATTATTTATGTAAATGTAATGGACCAGTCAGTTCACTATTTTATTTCATTTATATTCACAGTGTTATCAATTAAACTGTTTGTTGCTCGTTGAATGTTTTATTTCTCTTATATGTAATCTGTGCAGATGACAGCTTCCGAGAGTATTCGGGTGTTGTCGTCGTGGTTAAATCGGCCAGGAGATAAAAATAAGTTTGCGGGCCTCCGTTCGGACTGTCGACTTGTGTTTCGGTAACTCTGGGCGGTGAGAACCAGGTCGCCCTGGAACACGGGTGTATCTGGTGTACGCGGTGTTATTTACGATAGCTGCGCGCCGCTCTCTACGGCGGTTGCGCGACGTTGTGCGTGTTATGTTGAAGCTATTGACTGTGTGTACAGTGTTGCTCGGATCGTGGCTGACCGTATCGTGGTCAGGGAGTGCTGAGACGTCCGTGTCGTCTATCACGTTTCGCGGGCGACGTTTGCGTTCGTTCGCGTTTCTGTCGGATCGATAATTCGCTGCTTTAACCACCAGCGGGTTTGGATGAACCGCAGCTTTTTCGAAAAACCACCGTGATATTTCTCTGAAGTGTTCAGAGAGTAAGGGCATTTCACAGTCGCTGTGAAGGTCTACATTGCGTTGGTACCAGCCGGCTCCGGTGGCACCTCGCAAGAATCTATTTTGCACGGTCTGCAGTTTCTTTATACGGTTGCCCGTCGCGTGTGCGAACGCGACGCATGCATTGGCCATTACGGGTCTAATGCATCCAGTCTTGTAGAGGCGAAGTTTGTGTCTAAGGCACATTTTGCTTGAGGAGCAAGTTAACGGATATAGGTGACTTGCGATAAAAGCCGCCCTGTTACGCACGTTCTTTATGTGTTCAGCGAACGAAATCGCTGCGTGTAACGTGACCCCGAGGTATTTGACGCTCTTTTCCCAGGGAATAGGGCGTCCGAACAGGGTGATCGAGCCTAGCTGATTATTGCCGATTGTGTGGTAACGTCCAGCGGGCTTAGGCGTGCCCCTCGAGAAGTATATCGCTACACTTTTCTCGGGGTTTACCTCTATTCTCCATTTCCGGAACCATTCGCCTAAGCAATCGGCTGCGGCTTGGAGATAGATCGTCATGCGGCCCTTGTGCTTATCGGAATAATACAGGGCCGTGTCATCTGCGAAAAGCGCAAGATTGACTTTTGGGTCTTTAGGTTGACTTTTGGGTCGCTAGTGTATAGCGAGAACAGGAGTGGGGAGAGGCAGGAGCCCTGAGGGACACCTGCACGAAGAGGGCGGCTTGAGGGGCGCGTTCCCTCTACCCGGAACCGAAATAGGCGATTGGACAAGAAGGCTCCTATGATGTTCACGAGTCTGTCCGGCACTTTCGTGTGATACAGCTTGTAATACAAGCCGTCGTGCTAGACTTTGTCGAATGCCTTTGCGACATCGAAAAATAAGGCCCTGTGCCTACTGGCTTAGGCGGTGCACTTGATGAGTACACGAGTGTTCGGGGCGAAAGCCGAACTGCTCGTCTGGAAGAATGTTATTATTAAGGACGTAGTCTTTTAATCGACTAAGAATTTTTCGCTCATAAATCTTGCCCATCGAGTTGAGGCATTGGCATAATGTATGCTGCCATATGGTAGCGGCTTGAAATAATCTACCATCCCATCTTATTCCGTGGGTGTCGTAAAAAGTCTTCTGAAAGCTGGTAAAAAAGGTACTAGTCATTAAGAATCTGTTTTATTCCATTATTCGGGGTGGCTCACGCCGGAAGTGTAGAGTGTGGTGGTGTTCTTCTTCAAGAAGGCTGATAACGTCCTCAGAAGACCGATATCGCTCCATAGACGCCTATATACTGTTTTCGAGAGTCAGTTTTATCGTCTTGCACATACTTGATGACTTACAGCCTCCCGAACAAGCCGGATTCCGAAAAAGACTTTAGTAACATAGGACACATCCATGTTTTGCTAAGAGAACAATATGAGTGCACAGTGGTACTACGAGAAAACATTTGATTCCTTCGAAACTTTGGTGGTGCTACTGTCACTTCAGCAATGCCGGATTGACCGTCGGTATATCGAAGTGCTGCAGTGTTTGCACAGTAAAGTTTCGATGGCTATTCGAGTACAGAACTAAAGTGCGAAGCCGATCCAATTGCAAATGGGAAAGACAGAGCGATGTAATATCGGCGAAACTCTTCATCGCTGCATTGGTAAATGTCTTCAAGCTACTAGACCAGAAATAATACGGTATTAACTGTAATGGCGAATACATCTTTCAACTTAGATTTTTCAACGACATACTCATTATGGCTGAATTGCTGAATGATCTTAGAACTAGTTCTAACGCCCTTGTCACACCTATACCGGTTGTGGTTGAACAAAAACAGTAATGCACTTATAGCACTGCTCGACGGCAGAATAACTGGCACTGCAGTGGTACCTACCGGTTTCCTGTATAGGAATCCTACCATCAGTATTCTATGATTGTTCTTCTCTCTCTCGGATTTTTTTCTTATCCTCATCGGAAAAGAAATCGAAAATATCGTGAGCACATGATAAAAAACAAAAAAACTTTACTTGCAGAGCAAAGGCAAAAGGATTGCCACAAGTTTGTAGCTCTCATTTTGGTGGGATTTTGCCGTAGTTTCCACGCTTGGAAGGGGGGTGGGCAACTGCAGTTTATTTATTCAAATGTTCCTTATAGATACTGCTGCACATCTTCTGGTTTTCATTTTCCTCTGTCGACTTTACGACAACCACGGGATGAGATGGCGTGGTTGATTCTCGTAAGCCGCTTCATTCGTATAAAGTTATGATGATGATCTCCTTCAGTCCGATTTCTTTTAATTACTATCAAAATTAATTTATCAACTGCGAAGGCTATGCTATTTTGTAATATTGTCATCCTTGTCCGATAAATCGCTTGTTCATTAATATCGGTGGAGGGATCGGGTGCAATGTCAAAGGAACATCAAAATAAGATACATCCAATCCTTCATTTCAATTGCCAAAGGCTTAGCTCTGACTGGAATTCGGAACCCAAGATTACAAGCCATGGTAGCTTAGAGACCAGGCGTTCGCTTTAAATTTTATGGTACCTCTAAAATTGTTTGCAATTTAAAGTGTTGATTTACCATGTGTTCAGCGTTAAAAGAAAACATCGTGAGGAAACTTGTATGTTTGAGGAATAAAACGTTTTCGGAGTTAAAGTTCGTCAGCCTACACTCGAATAGAGTGGCAAACACTTTCCTGTTTCAAAGCCCTCTTATAAAAAAGGAGGGGAGGGGAGGCCTGTTCTCAGCAGTGGGACATTTACTAGCCGTCGCTTTAATTTTTTTAATCCAAGACAGAGGAAAACGTAGTCAGATAGGTTTACTGATGGCATGGTGGTGTGCAAACATTACTGTATTTCGGTCTAAATGACACTGATAGCTAGTAGTAATAGAAATTACGGGCGCAGTGTGGTGCCACACTAAAATCTCATATGTGACACAACAGTTATTACGGGCTGACGATGCACTTTCATCAGGTGAACGATTTGCTCGTCTCGCACTAAAAAAGATACACTAACCACTAAGCTACAAGTTGATATTTGATTAAGTGTCATTACAAAAGTATGTTAGTCATTTTACTCTTTGTAAAGAGCTCAGCATTATAAACACCACATCTTCTGGGTTCTATAGTTCAACTACTGAATTTAGATATTTAGGAGAATGCTTATTGCCGTTGTGATAAGTATCGAACAAGACCGAAGACATCTCAGTCGCTGTCTGTCATAAACATTATTTATATGTAATCGGATCTTTTACCTACATAAACGAAAAGAAGAAGCTGAGTTTATTATTATTTAAACAAGTTATAATTAATTCAATAAAAAAATCCTTAACCGCTACTAAATTGTGTAGTAACTGTACATCTGATTGAAAATTGTTTCTGCAGTTTTTTTGAAAACATGTAACACGAATTACTAATATATAGTATTATTTTATAAAGCATGATCAGAAATGTAAATATTAGAAAATCGTAGAAGTCCGAAAACTTTACAAATATTTTAAATTATTTATATTTTAAGGAACTTCCTGTATATTAATACATTCACAGCCGAATCTCAAATGGAAATGATTTGCAAAATTGATGTATAAAATATGTAAAATATATATTAATTGTGTCTAAACTTTCACTGTCGGGGTTACTCAATATACGAGACGACTAAAGTAGACTTGTTATACGATACAGTCAATGAAACTCATGAATAATGTAAACAGAATTCGCGTGGTTGCCAAAATACGACTAAATAAAGCGCGAAGTATTTGTGTCGACGAATACAAAATGATTTCGACTGGCCTACACTAATGAAAATGTCTCTGGTCCGATTATTTAGACACGTTAGTAATTATTCGAAATCATTACGCTTGAATTGAATCGGCATTATACTAAAGCATATCAATTAAAGAATTGGCATTTCATCTAGAGAACATTTTGAACACTGAGCCGACAAGCTCATTCGGAATGCGTTCAACCAGGGACCTGCAATTTTGAATTATTTGCTCGGCAGTAGATAAGAACGTCTTACCGAAACCTACCAATAAAAATGAGAACTACATGGTACGGCCCAAATGCCAACCTCACCTGCTGGTGCAATCGCAGCTTTGGTCCAAATCCAACAGACTAGTATTGGGGACTAGAAGTAGTTCCTAGTGTGAGTGCCGTTAAAATCAATATTTAGAACAATACTTAAGATTTAGAGATGATTAATAAATAATCCTTATTTTATATTGACAGGGAATGGTGGCGTTACTTAGGAATTGGAAATGATGATAATAATAAAAATTGCCCACTCCGCAACTTGCATGTTTGATGCACTCATAATACTCGTATGAAGCTTTTTGCTCATAAATTTGAGATAATTTTATATTATTATTTCGTTACTCCATTAGTCTCTGTGAGTCAAAGGTCAGGAAACCGTGGTGAAAGTTACAGATCTATCTTCGTAAGTACACTGGAAATGTACAAATAATCTCCTTAAATTACACCGAAGTATCCGGCAGGCGTCAGTTTATGCGTGCCTAATGTGAAAATGTTATTGATAATTTTAGTTTGATAATAACGGCAATCAAATATACAATTAAATTTACAGCGTTTTGGTAATTAAACATTACATATATATTCTTCTTTTTATTTAGTACAGGTTTTATATATTTACTACAGTTAAAATTTACCTTTGGCCACTACTCTCATTAGGTTGAACATTGCAAGATTTTTTTTTAGTACAGATATTTCGCACAGAGTTTTGCATTTTCTTGCTTCGTACAAAATCACTCACCACTGTATTGCATAGGTACGAGTAGGTGTTTTGTAGGGTTATAGAACTTGTTAGGTTGCGGTTGCGATCACAAATTTTGAACTAACCAAAGATAAATAATACAAAAATGTGTTTTATAAACTAGGTGATTGTGTGATGATGTGATTATGAGACGATGCTATGATGTGATTTTTTAAGAATACTAGAAATGCTGTTAACATGACTTATATTATACTCCTATTAAGCACGGGTATCACGTGAATGTGATTCGAACTCTAATCTTACATTCAGGCATAGCGATTCAGAGATGTTGAATCAAGATTCAGATGTTTTCACTCATGACGTCAATCCGAGAAAACATTTATCCCTCCACACGCTTTTCACAAATTAACTTTAACATAACTAAGTTACGTGTGACGTGGAATAAACACCACAATGCCTAAGACTAAGGTTGCATTGTATTGACCTAAGCGGTACGTCGTTTTAGAAATCAGTATGACCACAAGATTAGGTGGAGCTGAACATGTACTACGAGGAGGGAGTATGATAATGATAATTACGATCGCTCAGTCTCACTCGTCAAAGAACGAGTTTCTTCGAACTGTTTTGTTAGATCGTACTGGACATAAAATCGTTGTTATATAAGACGGTTTGTTGCTATTGTAGATTAATAATAAATTATTTTATTTTGCAAGACGATTGTAAAGCTCAATATGATTATATTTAATAAAGAAGTGTTTAAAGCTTCAAAGATAATGAAATATATAATTTAATGATTAATAACTATTATCATATTGCATAAAAAGCTCAACATATTTTCTTTTAACTCCGCGCTAGTATTTTGCCAGTATCGTGAGTGTGTTTTACAAATATATTGTTTTTATGTACAACACAACCAGAACTGAAAACCAACAATTTGTGTTTTTGCATAAATGTTCTCCGGCTGGGATTTGAAACCCGGACTTAGCGGACCCGCGTAGAAGTCAGGAACTCTGACTACTACTAAATAGTATTAATTTTACTATATGTAATCCTGAAATTATATTTTGAGTATGGCCTACAAGTATACCTTACGATATCAATAATTAACTGCTTAATAAAATATCACCAAAACAGGGCAGTTCAGTGCGATAATGACGAAATGGCATCATGACCCACTCTTAGACTCACTTTTAAACTTGGTCATTTTAATTATTGACAATTTTAAATGAATTATTGTCGATGAAGCAAGTCATGCTTCCGCTTCATCGACTCAGTACGTATTTCTGTACAATATATTCTTACCTTTACGAGGCATTTAGTTCGCTTTCGCAGACATTACACACGGTTGGTGAGATTTTAGTGGTTAGTAAATTGGTATTTGAAATTGAAACAAAGTAATGATCGCTTATTATATATTTGTTGATCTATGTTGCTTCATCATATTGGACAGTGTATATAAAATTACATACTCAAAGGAAACTCTAACACCACTTATTATCTTTTGGGTGGTCGTTGGAAACGAAGATTCTTGGATAATCTCATGTGTTCAAATTATAAAAATGCTATATCTAAAATATCGCTGGTAGGATTCCTATGCAGGAATCCTTGAGCAAACATTACAGTGTTTTGGTCTAAATATAAGATTAAAGAATTTATGTTTTAGATTTACGAGCGCAGTGTGGTGCCATACAGATATTTTCTGGGTGACACAGCATTTACTATGGGCAAACGGCATTTTCGATCAATTTACAATATCATCGACCCGCCTCTGTCTTAAATATATTTTTGTAATAAGACAAAGACTAGCTATGGGCACCAGCATCTAATAACCGGCTATTTGGTGATACCTACTCGTATCTAGACGGATTCCTGCACAGAAATCCTACCACCAGTAGATGATAAGAATCACCATTTATGATCAGCTTGTAAAATGTCAGGTTACTTGGCACGCAGATTGTTGAACGCAGTGCAAAATTTCTTAGAATTTATCTTAATCGACGTTAATGACGCCCACGGTACACATTACCCACAAAATTTAGTGATTCTTTACCCACCGATGTTGGCTGTGCGTCGTCCTTCAGTCAATCAGTGTTCAAGTTTAATTAAGTAGATGTTTGATTTTTATTTTGTAGGTATAACACCAATAAGTTACCCAATTTCATCATTATAACTCTATTTTCATAAAACTAAACTAATCTACTACAAAAAAAAAGCTACAGTTTTATGTGCCGATTTACTACGTGGTCATTTGTGAAGGAAAACATTGTGAGGAAAACACTTCTGAGGAACAAAAATATTATGAGGATATGTGAAGTTCGCTAATCCGCATTGGAGCAGCATGGTGGACACTTCCCGGCTCCAAAACCTTCTCAGAAATAGGAAAATGCCTATGCTCAGCAGTGGGACTTTTACAAATTGTTACTTTACTTTCCTTTTTTATTCATAAAACACTCAGCATAATGAATGATTGTAATACAAGAATATTTAAAAAAATAGTGTTAGCGATTTAACAATGATATTCACCGAGAATTAGCTCATACTCGTAGTCAATACCGACCGAGAATTAGCTAATAGTAATAACACCTGATTGTATACAGTGCTGAGGTTCAAGATGTTCAATTCCGGAGAATGAAATGTAATTAAGAAGCTGGCCAGATCTATTCCATAGAAAGTGGATATGATGAAGACTATAGTATTAATGTCTATCTGGTAAATACCAGAGAGACATTATCACGACCATTGCTAAATATTCCCATAATCAGACAATCTAACGTCCGGGTCCGAAAATCAATAATTTGTGTCTTTGCCCAAATGTTGGCTTCGGCTGGAGCTAGTAACCAAGACCCGCGGCTTTTAGCTCTGGTACTGTGACCACTAGACCGTGCGGTCGTAGTCGGCTGGATATATTTTAGGGACGATACAATAAGACGCAATTACAGACAAATTACAATTCATTAACTCGCTGATTTTCACCTCTTCAAAAGTGTTGATGTCGATAACCGCAACGCAAATTGACTTATAAATCAGAAGTACACACTTGGAGACTAGATGATGAATACTGAACCAAGTAGCTGTTAGTATTTAATAGTCCTTTCTCAAAGGCCGACGAGGGTGCAATTCCTTTGGTATTGTAGAAGTTCATGGGCGGCAGTGACGACTTACCATCAGGTATTGTCACAAACCATCAGGTTATGCGGCTTGCTCGTTGCTCTTGTGTAAAAAAACAACACAACATTAAACTTTTTAAACAAACACAGGATATACTAAGCAATATAGTTTCAACACCATTTATGACATGTTGGAATGAAAGCCGTTGCTCCGCTACAAGTTGCTCTGTAATTAAACAACCTTATTTGTTTAATTCAACGTTCTCACGAAGTGAATTACTGGACTTAGAAATGTGTTAAAAAGTGTTTACTTTCCCGACCACGGAATATGATAGACAAGTGCAGGATATGATATACGAGTATTTAAAGAAAGAAAGAGAGAAATACCTTATTTGGCACAAAAATACTGACTTACAAAGCATGTATAAACAAAAGAGGACCACAAAAAGTAGACGCTTATTGCTATTTATAACTCAGATTTAACAAGGTCATCACTTAGCATATTTTTGCGGTCACAATCACAACGTTAGTCACAACGAAAGGAAGGTAAAAGACCATTCCATCCGGATACTCCCCGACAGCATGGCGGTACTACCGGCCCTATATAGTAGTAAGGTCTTGAACTTACTACTCTGGTGGTAGGATTCCTATGGAGGAATCCGTCTAGGTAGGTACCACCCCAGGGCCAGTTATTCTGCTGTGAAGCAGTAGTGTGCAAACATAACTGTGTTTCGATGTGAAGGGTACTGTGAGCTAGCGTAATCACTGGGCACATGAGACTTAAGAACTTATGTCTCGGGGTGATGGGCACAGTGTGCTTTCACACAGAAATTTTCTGGGTGACACAGCATTTGTTATCGGCAAACGTTGCGCTTACCATCAGGTGAACGCTTTGCTCGTTTCATCACTTTATCCAATATAAAATAGTTGTAGAATACAGTACCAAGTGTTCTCCAAGTTTCGTTCAAGTTCATTTATTTGTAATAATAGATACATACTTATTATGAAATTTTGCTTTGAATACTCTATGTTTTACCAGGCAAGAAGGCGTACAAATACAAATTTATTTTTAGTATAGGAATAGCAAAGATAAAAATTAAAACATAAAAATAAATATAAAGATTAGTAAGTCAGAATTAAAATTTAAAGTTATTTTCATAGTACATTAACAAAATAAAGTAAAATATTAACATTAACCACATACAAAAGATGCCAAAAATTATAATGTCATGTCATGTCAATTTATTAAATAATTATTTTGTCCGTTAAATAATCTTCAATTGTATAATAGCAATTACTTACTACGATGGCGTGTGGTTTTCTTTTAATACTACTTAAATTGATATTTTTCAATGTGTCAGGTAATTTATTAAATATTTTGTTAGCTATACATATAAAATTATTATTATGGTACATCAATCTGTTGCTCATTTTTATCACGCAATTTTCTCTATCGACTTTTAAAGGCGGTTTCAAATAAATTGAGATGAGTTTTTACAAATATGTTTACTTCATATTATAAAGGGATGGAAAGGTTAGAATTTCTAAATTTATAAAAGAATGTCTACAACTAGCAATTGCCGGTTTATTTTCCATTGCTCTAATACACTAATATATACTAATATATTTTGGGCTCGAAAGATAAAATGTTTGTTCATAGAATTGCTCCAATATATAATTCTATATCTAAGAGCGGATACGACAAATCCGTGATAGGCTATTAATATTACTTCTTTGTTAGCAATTTTAGTGAGTCAGTACAACGCACCGTAAGTGAGTAAGACACTCAATAAAGCTGCCTACAGCTTTATTGAGTGTCTTACACACTTCTTCCAAGCGCGTTTTCCAAGACAAATTATAGTCTATTAATAAACCCAGAAACTTTACAACTTTCGTTGGATTAATTTCTACTCCTTGGTATTTAAAATTTAAACTAAAAATGCATAATCTTTGTCTTTTCCAAATCAATTATTAGATTATTAGTCAGCAAGCATTGTAGTAAGTAACAGTGAAAACTCTGCGCCTTTCTTTATCCGATAGATCTTCTATGAAAAGAGAGATTCAATTGAGTATTATAGACAAGAGGAGAGTCAGAGTACACCCAAACTCGAAAAAATATGAATTTACATGTTTAACTATTTATTATAAATATTGGCTTAGATTGGGACTCAAAACTAAGATCCCGTTAACTCAATTGTTAAGCGCACTGACCATAAAAAACATAATATTGCAGTTGTGTGACGATGTAAGAGAATTTGCCAGCCAATCTAATCAACCAAAAAAACCCAAAGGAGTCGTAAGAATAGACTGAGAGAAATTCACTGAAAAACATATGGCTTCTGACAGGTATCTGAATAGCCATGCCAGACCTAAAATAATCAGAGCAGCAACGAGGAGTCATGGGCCGGAGAACCAATTACTGGCAAATATGAATATAAGAAAATAGATACAGGTAATTGGATTTCTTTGCAGGAATCCGTCTAGGTAGGTACAACCGCAGGGTTAATTATTCTGACATGAAGCAGTAATATGCAAACATTACAGTGTTTTGGTCTGAAGGGCACTGCGAGTAAGTGTGACTGCTGGGCATGTGAGACTAAAGAATTGATGTCGGGCGCAGTGCGGTGCCACACTTTTTTTTACTGGGCGACACAGCATTTGTTATGGGTAGACATAACACATACCATCGGGTGAATGTTTTGCTCGTCTTTTTACTTTCTCTAATAAAAAAGAGACAACATAGCTTCATCTTGTAGATAGTTGTAGGTTTTTATAGATCGTTCACCAGATGGTCAGTGCAACGTCTGTCTATAACAGTTACACTGTCACTTAGAATTGCTAAGTGCAGTATGGCACTACGCTGGGGTCGTCACCTTGAGACTTTGGTTTACCCTGAGCTTCTTTAGTTTTCCCTGTGATAGCACTAGTTTACAGAGCTCTTCAAACCGAAACACAGTAATGTTTGCACTCTACGGTTTTACGGTAGAATAACTGACACTGCGATGTTACTAACCTAGATGGATTCCTGCATAGGAGACTTACCACCAGTAATATTTATGAGTCCAAGACACTTTTTAAAAATTGGCAACATGAAAACTTGTGATGGAGAATGCTACATAATATTTGCCATCTGGGTCGACAACCATAAGATGTGATAGAATATCCTACATATCGCTTTAAGTGATTCAATCTCTCAAACTGGGAGGATATGCCGTAATTGTTACGCTAATGAGGCGGTTATGCAATCGCCGTATCAAATCACCTTAGATGCTGCTATCAGCGGTCTGGATTATTCGACCCTTCGGTCTGGGAATATACAGATAATTGTAGATTGCAACGAGTCGGTTTCCGCAACTCCACAGCTAGCTTTACTCGAACCAATTAAGCTCCTCCAGGAATCGCAGCAGACCCTTGAAGTTCTCTGTGACATCGGAGAGCGATTTCTGCGAGCCGAGATACTTGGCCCGGCATGTCGTGACCGTAGGGCAGTCCAGCAGGACATGGACCGCCGTTTAGTCCATCTCCATACAAGCTTTGTATAGAGGGCTGTCAGGAACACCTAAAGTAAACAGATGTTTGTCAAATAATCCATGTCCAGTTATGGCGCTACTGACCGTTCTGATTTGGGGTTTGTTCAGACGGAGTAGTACCTTGGAGATGTGGCTGTTGATGATGGACAAAACTGTCTTCGCCTGTTTGCACTCCGGGTGGTTCACCCAGATATGTGCACGTTGGTTTCGAGCGAACGTTCGAGGTATCGGGCGAACATACCTGAGGGGAAGTGGGAGTATATGTTCTGTTCCACGGTACACTGGTTTGAGCCCCCCCGAGCAAGTACGTCCGCCGCATCGTTGCCTCTAGACCCGCTATGTCCCGTTATTTATTGTAGGGTTATTTCATTGAATTGACATACCACTTGACCACTTTTTTGTTGTTATTACACCTCTTTATAATATAAATTCTCCTCTGTATAATGAATTGTTACAACCTCATAAAAGTATTTATAGGTCGACTAATTCATTGTCGTAATTAAAGACAGAAACGGCAGGAGTCACTGACCCGTCTGCGGGTCTCGTGCTCTCCTGTACCTTTTGGGCATTCTGGGGCGTTCGGCGCTTGAGTTCGAGCCACTAGCAGGGTAGCGACCCTCGAACTTGACATAAAATGCGCCGCATGCATATTCAAGGGGGCACTCTGCCTTCATCAGGGTCGGAATTTGATCCTCCGGGATCGATACCACCACGAAACACCCGTCGCTGTTCGGCTGTTCGGCGACGAGTAGTAGCCACTTCGGTAGAAGTACCGAGTGTATTAGCCTACCAGAATCCCTGGATTGAAGAATCCAGAATGGGAGTGAGTCCTTCCAGATTCTCTGTTAATTCGGGATGAGAATGCCGCAGCGTATTCACTGTGCAACTCAGACTGTCGCTTGATCGCCAGCTTGACGCCTGGGACAAGGTTCGAGCCCGAAACACTCTCCCGTAACCACTGAAGCTTGATTGAACCTTCAGTGTATGTAGGTTTGCTCCTGAACATAGGCCCTGACGTACCGGGCTCTTAGGTGTTCAAGGCTTCACTGATTATCTTTATTTGAATACCAGTGTAGACCTTGTCCACACTGGTATTCAAAGTGGCCTGTGCGTATGCATGTTACAGCGACGAACAGCTCCGACTTGGCAGCTGAGGAGTAGCATACCGAGATCCGTTTAGAGTGCTCCAGTCGCACTTTCATATGTACGCCTCGTGGTGATGTGGACTTCTTGTTTTTCTTTTCGGCCTACTTTTGGCAGGAGTGGGTACCCCAGAGTGGCATCTTAGAAGACGCTTTGCCTTCGCTCTTATGGATTACCACTTGCCAAGAGGCTGAGAAAGCGCCTCGGTGCGTGGTGGTTACAGAGGATCCTTAGCAATCGAGGTGTGAGGAGTACTAGTGCCGGTGTTACCCTTAACTGAACTTCCTTATTTACAGATGGTTATTCTGCCATATATCGGAGTCCGACAGTCGGACAATTCTCTTATACGACTTTTACGACTCCCACGGGACGGAAGATTCTATTACGTCTATACAACTACTCATGTCGCATTAAAAATTGACTGATCAATCATAATAATAGTACAACATAATAACTTAAATACCTAATAGCCTACAAAACTAGCATAGATAAAAATAAATGCAAACATAGATAAAAAAGACAATGACTAACACAACAAGTGAGTCGTTGGCTATAAAAAAATAATGAGGTTACATCACGAAAGTTACTCTGTGCTCAGTTTTTTTTTAAATGAAAGCGAAGTCTGGTCAGAAAGAAGTTTTAACTGCGTTCCAAATAGGTTTACCACATGTTTGAAAATAGATAGATATCGGGGATTGTACATAAACAATCTATATGCATAATTGTTTCTTTTTTTGAGCCTTATACATTCCTTTATCATACATCTGATTGCGATGAAACTTTAGTGAATTTTTGAGCGCCTCTTGCCATTTCTAAGAGAGTTTTGCAACCGGAAAGAATCCGTTACGCTACTCCAATGCGGGTTGGGGGACTTCACATATCCTGGATATAGTTGTATTCCTCGGACATGCAGGTTTTCTCACGATCTTTTCTTTTACCGTTGAGGTCGTGGTAAACAAGTAATGATTTATATCAGTATTTAAAGGCGTAAAAAGCGAACGCCCGGCCCCTAAGCTACCACGGCTACTATTCTAAATATAACTTCCATTGCTTATTTAAATTTAATAATTGGTATACATTGCATAGAGCCATGCTGCGTATTAAATGGCAATCGCACGTAAGTAGGCCGCCACGACTTGACAAGATCAAGCAGTCGCAGAAATCCAGCGAAAAATAGAAACTATAGTTATAGTTGGCAACTGCCAATCGTATGCTAAGTGGCGATAACCTCAATTATTAGCTCCTAAATGCTGTATTTGCCTTTTATAGATAATACAGCCCCTCAGTAAAGCCTGTTAAAAAGAGCCCCACAGCGGGATTTATCCTTTATCGTAGGTGCGTTTAACGGACATAAATTTGCGGAGTCGAAGTCAGGTACTCTGACCACTAGGCCACGCGGTCGTCAGTATGCTTTATTTATTTGCATTGACCTTTATAAGACACATACGAATTATGGATAAAATTTTATAAGTAATTTATATAAAATTCGCGAGCACAACACATAATAACAAGCAAATAGAAACTATGGCATGTACTTAAGACTAACGTCTAATATGCACGGTTTATGGTTATGATTTTTACTGGTGGTAAGATTCTTATGCAGGAGTCTATTTAGGTAGATACCACCACAGTGGTATCTAACCGTGCCTCGGGCCTAAGGGCACTGTTAGCTATTGTAATTAAATAACATATGAGACTTAAGGAACCGATGTTTCAGAGTGACTAGTGCAGTGTGGTGCCACACATAAGTGTTGTAGGTGACACCCACAGACGTGGCAGACGTTGTACTTGCCATTGGGTGAACGATTTCATCGTCTTGTCATTAACTTACATCACCAACATAACACAAAAAAAATCACCTGGTAAACGTCTCAAGTACGGAAAATCCTACTTACTTATATACTTATCTCGTATAAAATATCGCGATCTGTAACTAATAAAGGTAAGATATAGATAGACCTTAAATTATACGTTATAGTTTTTCATGAAGATGTCCTTTAAAGATGTATTTTATCACGCCTTTATTTAACAGAAGTTATTAGTTTAAGCCAGGTTATAATGTAAAAGTCTTTGTTTTTAAAATTACAGATTGGTCACATTAGTGCCACTTGTTAACTAAGTGTTCCACCAACACTACCTGACAACACAGCTTACATACATATGTTAAAGTAGCACACGTTTGATCACTAGCTAAGCAAAATATGCAAGGAAAATTTTGTATTAAATGTCCAAGATACTTTGCTGCTACTTCACAACTAACTTTTAACTAACCCATTCAAATTAATGAGGGTGACCGCGTGGCGTAGTAGTTAGAGTACCTGAATTCTATACCGCAGCACCTAGGTTCGAATCCCAGCCGAAGCCAACATTTATGAAAAAACACAAATTGTTGCTATACGGTTCTTGATCGTGTTTCTGACACTGCACTCTAGCATACCTCCAATCTTATCGCACGATCGTTACATCGGGTGTGGGTAGATTGGGACGAGTGAGTGTCTTTGTATTTGCGAGTACACTTGTGGCTCTATAATACTACTTCGCAGTTGATAGTTTCCGACAGTATACGGAAGTTGTCACCGGGATCGAAAATCGGCCAAGAGACATCGTATCTGCTTCATTAAATAAGACAATGGCATAAATTATTCATTATTAGCCATGGTTGACTGGCTGAGGAAGCTATTTGGGATTCTTTCTCGTCTTCTTATTTATTTTCATCTGCATATTATTAGTGAACTACTGGACATAGGCCTCTCCCAAGTAGGGTATCTATTGCCCAATGATTGGATTGATAATCTTATTACCCAACGTCTCGCACCTCAGACGCTGCTACCTGTCACCGGCCAGGATATATCAGGTCTGAAATTACACATATGGTTATTCAGTCGTCAATCGGAAGCCATGTGATTTTCTTGGTATTTCCCTTAGCCAAGACTTAAGCCACGAGACGAGATAGAGTGGCAGACTCCTCCCTTCTTAGGAGAAGTATGTGTCCAGTAATAGATTATTAATAGGCTGATGATGATAAAGAACCACGATTGAAGCAACAAAGATAAATAGTGTGATTTTTCTGTGTTAATCCGATGTCCGACATAATGACGGCTCCGGGGTACGTTTTTTTTTGTCTTCATGATTTTAGATGTTCTGTACTCTTTTGCCGTCTATCTTATTCAATTATGAATTGTGGTCGGTGAATAGAACGTCGATTGAATACTTGGAAATCATTATCGAAGTGTGATGTAATGACGATTACAGATATTACACTCCTTTGCTTAATGTAGACTTTATCCAGATACTAAATGCAAATATAGCAGAAGAAGCATGAAAGTACGATTAATGCTGTAGAAATGAGAAGTATGAGCAGAATAGCTGTAGTGACTTTGATGGACAAAGTGATAAAGATGTGAAAAGAGATAAAAAGATAGAAGAAGAAGAGATGAAGAGAAGAGAGAAGTGAGAAGAGATGTAGTGACAAAGATAAAGAAAGTGATGATTTAAAACGTAGAGAGGAAAGATGAAAGTAGATTGACGAAACAGATTTATGAGGCGAGTGTGAATGGACAAACCGGTAAGGGCCGACGTAGACAAACGTATCACGACCAGACCGAAGACGTTTTAAAGAAAGGCAGCGTCCAATGAACAAAATGTGCAACCTACGAGTTTTATAAAAACGCTCATTAAAGAAGAAGAAGCAAAAGATGTGTGTCAGTATCATAGCCAGTGGAAAGATGTGGTCTCTGCCTACCCCAATGGGAAGGAGGCGTGACTATATTTATGTAGCCATACAAGTCATTTCTGCAGTCTGATCCATGACTTTGTTTAAAAAGGTGAAATTCTACATCTTGAATTTATTACAATGTAGTACTACACATAAATGTTCTGAGTGGTGTCTGTTATAGGCAGACGTTGCCATTATCATCAGCTGAATGTATCGCTCGTCTCATCTCATGTAAAAAATTGTTATTTTTACAATTTCTATTGAAGAAGACATCCATTTTCTTTATCACTTCGGTCGGCTAAAAAGAATTGGTATTTTATGTCAATAAAAATTTACAATAAGTTACCACAGGACATAAAAACATTAAACGTGAAATATTTTAAAAACACGCTTCGACAATAGTTAATAGGAAAATGTTTTTATGACATAAAATCGTTAAAAGAATACTACCACTCCACCTCATCCAATGGATCTCGTAAAAGGCGAGTAAGGAGTAAGGCAGTTTAATACTGCACTGTGCACCCAACAGCGCATGGTGGCGATGGGCTCACCACCTATCACACCAAGTGCATTATATTGTTTTGGTGAAACGTGGATTGTGGAGTCATCTGTTTTTGCAGTGAGTGCCCAGTCTCTGACTACCCTTTATGGGAGATTTTTAGGTTAATGTAATATGATTTTTATACGATACCACCAAAATTTGACATTTTATTTGTTGACCTGTTACTACTATTTCCTCTAACATATTATACTAATAAAAATTAATAAACACTTACGGCCTTTTTTTAAAAAAAAAACTCGTTATTTCAATCATGGCAGCCTAAGATTGTAACTAAAAATAGTTGAATTATTTTTAAAGAATTTTTGTACAATCGGAGTTTTAATTTTTGTTATGCTTTCTTACAATTAATTCAGTACTTAGTAAGAAATTTATGGTTTTAAATTGAAAAATAGTTAGTCAAAATGAAGCTAAATATTATAGTTTATATAGTTTTTTAAAAGACGCTACTGATCTCGCAAAAAAATGTTAGCTCCGTCTGGGATTCGAACTCAGGACCAGCGCCATAGAAGTCAGATACTCTGTCCAATAGGCCACGCCAAACGTAGCCCACTTTTCGCACCCGCGGGAAGCGAGACGAATGTATAATTAATTCGAAAATATATCATATTAATAAAACGAAAATCTGAGTTTATGTATAGATTGGCTATCTGTTCTCGTATAAGTTAGATGTTCTAGGTATTTAGAAAAGACGTGAGAAGTCATTTTTGTTTCGATGTGTAAAATCTAAAGATATAGGGTGTCCAGGTAGATCTCTAACGACAAAAGCACATTGCCAAGTGCAAGGGAAAGTAGGTGATATCTATTATATTTTCTGTAACGTACGTGAACTAAATTTCTCAGTTGCATTTTGTCGTTCGAGATTATTTTCAGAAATGCTAAAAAGTTATTATGACGGAATTTAGTTATACTTAACAAACAGTTGAATTTCTTTGGTAGCAAATTATTGAAAATTTTTTTTCTCGTAATTCATAAAAGTTCAAAAATAGAACATGATTATATAATGAAACCTTTAGTCTTATCCGCAAAATTGCTATTGTGAATCTTCGTCAATTACAACGAACATCTTTGAACGATTGGAAATGCCAATTGAAACGAAGATTATGAATGTGCTTTAAAAAATACTAAATAATACTAAAAAGCTGCTCTAAAAAGATTTAATGTATAATTTTTATTTATACCATTGATAAAAATGTCGAAAAAATATTAATCAAATCAATAAAATATAAATGGAAAACAATAAAACTCAATATTAACTTTGGGCCATATGTAACTTCAAAACTGTATGTATAGTACATAAATAATCTTAAAGTTTCTAGTAAACAACCACTCGTTGCAGAAACTACTATCAAATGGACATCGTTTTATGACGTACGTTTCACGACAAGTAATAGGTGATTTACGACTTCTTGGTACTAGATAATTATGAACTCATTAAATTAGTTAAATAAACAGTAAAAAAAAGTAAAGTTTCAGCCTATAAATGTCCCACTACTGAGCACAGGCCTTCTCTCATTTCTGAGAGGGTTTCGGAGCTAGGAAGAATCCGCCACGCTGCTCCAATGCGGGTTGGCGGACTTCACATGTCTTCGAAATATTTTTTATTCCTCAGACATGCAGGTTTCCTCACGATGTTTTCCTTCACCGCCGAGCACGTGGTAAATCAGCACTTAAAATTGCAATTAACAATTTTAGTGGTGCCGGCACCGGGAATCGAACCCAGGTCACTCGCGTACTATGAAATTTAAAGCGAGCGCTTAGCCCCTGAGCTACCACGGCTATCAGATCTAGATCGAATATTTAAATAAAATTGCTTATAGAAGAAAATTGTAAATAGCAAAAACTGCACATAAGATTGACGGTGATAATACAAATGATTAAACTTTTAACTTTGTTAAAATAAACTTAAATGTCATATCAGTTTTTAAAGTCATGGGTTATGACTTTAAAAACGAATATTTCATATTATTTTTATGTTTAAAGATTGAAAAGTAATCGTTGAAATATAATTCTAATTCGACCGTTATTACACATTTATTTTTGTAATAATGTACCTGATATTAAAAATTATGTCATAAGTTTAGCAAGGCAGTAAGACAAATTACGAATCTTATTTACTTTTTCTTGTCAGTCTGAAAAGGCTGAAAATATCTGAGAATGTCACATTTAATATGATATGATAATGAATGTCACAATAAATCCACATTTGTGAATCCATTGGATCCATTTCAAATATCTCCGTCTACTCACCTGTAGTAAGTAAATAACACTTACGGGGTATACATACTTACAATGTACCATAAAGTAAAACAATAAAATTAATGAGAATTCAGAGTGAACACTTATAATGGAAAGTATAACATGTGAGATTTTTCTTCGATGTACGCTAAGCATTGTTTGTCTTGGTTGAGAAATGATACTTATTTATAATATAACGAGACCCTTGCTTTCTTTTCGAATAATTAGACGCTGTTGTAATTATGGGAACTATGTGAATCTCAGTCAAATGAATTTATTAACAAAATAGCGGTTTCCATCGTAGGGGACTACAATATTTTGAACTGTAATATCTACAAAAAAAGAACCTGTTATTGGCATTCAGTATTTTTTTTAAGATTTCATTTTGTAGCTTTGTAATAAGCTGTTGGTTCTATGATAAAATAATAAAAAAGTAACTTACCTAACGCTAATTTTTAAACTGATATGTATAATAATGGAATTAGAAGCAGAACTATTTTATTCTTTGTCGATTGAAGTTCACGTAAACGTAACTTGAAAAAGATCACAAAACAAATCATAAAATTCTTAAGCTTTACGTTATCAATATCAAGTAAAGTTTCAATTAAGTATAAAAATAACAGAATTACCACTTATTTTAATAATTAAAAAGCAAAAAGCAACAGGAGAAAAAAGTAAGCAAAAAAAAAAAAACTTTCAACATAGATTTTTACTAAAGATATTAAATATTTTAAAAATAATTTTGTTTAGCGATGTCTAAATAGAATAATTTGATTAATTTAAATTAATTACTAAATTATTAAATATTTTAATGAGTTATTAAAGAATTTTTGCAAGGATCAAGAAAACTTTTGTCTATCCGTATCTACTGCGCTAGCGCATCCGCGCCGCCAACGTCATCCTACGCAAGTGGCTCGACCATTGATCCGTGACCGTGTACTTGACGCACACATAGATAAAAATAACACTACACACACCGTCCGTGTGAATGAACCTCAAATAGTTGCGGACACACACCCAACTACTCGTATTAACGTAAAACTATTTCGTCGGTACCAATTTAATCGGACGCTTTTAGGTTCACTTTTCTTGTCTGGCCGGCGGCACTTGGTAGTGGGGTGAGATGCTTAAAACAGACCGTCTTATACACCGTGGCCACACTTTGTATCTAGCTTTCCGTAGGGGTAGTAAGCAAAATGAGAAGTTACGTAGTTGCCCTATTTCTGGTCGTAACAGCGCGGGCGATGCCTGCGCTGGACCAGGACGTAAAAGATCAAGGACTAATGGGCAGCGTTCTGGGGGTTGTAAAGGAGTGTGCAGAAGGCGATGTATCCTTGTGCCTTAAGGTTGTACATGTGAAGTGACGTGCAGTGTTTGTGATATATGTGGTTACTAAGTCTGTCTTTTGGTTGCAGGAGAAAGCTTTGAAATACGTGGATTCGTTGACAACTGCAAGGGAGATGGATTTGGCTGACGGTGTTACTCTTCTTGGCACGGGATCTCCAAGGTCGGCGAGAGCATACGAGCCCTTGACTGAAGAGCCTAAAGCGAGAGAAGCTCAAGTGGAATCCAGGCTATTGGATTCTGCTGCCGACTTCTTAGAGAACCATGTCATTCAATTCAGACTACCTTCGTCAGCTGTTGAGGGCATGAAGCGCTCATTAGAAGAAGGTATGTTTTTTTTACTTATGTCTTACATAAATTATAAAAAGTTCTGAAAAGATTAAATTGACATAAAATGCATCGCATATACTTATCTTATCAAGTAAAACTAATAACTTTATACACATGCTCGATGTCGTCAAGCTTTTACTTGGTAACTACGACTATTCCCAAAACTTTACTCAAGGTATATAAAATCTAGGATTTATAATGGTTATTCAAAAATATATATTTATAACGGTGCCTTATAACGTATGTGTAGTAAAAGGCTGTAATATAATTTAGAAGTATTTTAATATACCAAAATTTATGAACACATTTATTATACGAGTACATTCGTAAAACGGCTGATCCATCAATAACTCTTTATAATTAAAATAAATACCACCTTTAATGATCTAATCGTATATTATTAGAGAATGCATTCAACATTCTCTAAAATATGCTAATGCTCCACAAACACAAATCACGCATAGATATTGAAGCATTGCCAGAAACTTTCGTTTTTCAAACATAAACTCCATATTACATCAGTAAATGTTACGAAACAAAAAAGAAGCAAAATAATGAAATTGCGAGAGACAAACTACACAAAAAACAGCAAAGAAATGAAGTAGGCCAGACGCCGACCGACTGAATAAAAAGAAATGATGATTTAATGTAATAGTTCACAGCGTATGTTACCTCAATGTTAAACAAATAGACAAAAACAACATTGGTGTAATGGTATTATGTTTTATTGTTGTTACCTACAACTACAGATATTTTTTATTGTAATTATTTTTGACCGGATAATATTATATGAATCGCTTCGTCACGTATTTAATAATTATCTAGATAGGACAATAAAACTACTTTTACGGATTTTATCGCGTTTAATTTTTAAACTATTTATAACCCGACGTCTCGAGTACTTTACAGCACCCATGGTCAAAATTAAACGCGATAAAATCCTTTAAAGTAATTTTATTAAATGTGTAATATTCGCGAAAATATAAGAAATCATTACAGGACAATAAAAGTTTTTCAAGAATCAAAGTATATTTTTTTTAATCAGTTTGTTTATAAAAAAAGGATGTAAAATATTTTCCACATTGATTTCATGAGGTACACGTTAAAGATACTTTATAAATACGTCGCGGACATCAAAATAAAAAAATATAAAAATTCTACAATCTGAAACTGAAACTACTTTTACTTTTCGACGATTGGGCTCTGGTTAATTACTCTTTATATTTGCTTTTTCATTAAATAATCGTTTTAGTCACTTTCTCTCGCATCAAGAAGGATCTGACAACTTTCACTCCTGTGTGACTGTCCGCCATATTATCATAAACAAGTTTATATGGTTATTTAAAACATAAATCTGGTGTTATTCAAAAAAAAATTCCCTATTCAGTCGACATCAAAATTAATAAAATTAGAATTTCAAATGAAATGAAAATATTTTACAATATACAATATACAATATTGTATATTGTAAAACAGCTATTTTCTAATTTAGGAATCTAGTATATTATGTGCAATAATATACGAGTACTAGATTCCTAAATTAGAAAATAGCTGTTTGCCGACTTCTTGATAAAGTATTAAGAAATTTAATTACTTTTATTGATCAAAACAATTGTAAATTAATTGCAAATTGACATCTAATTCTATGTATCGACATTCTAACATATGTAGCATTGACGATGTCATCTGCGCTGAATATAAAGAAGAGCTATAAATATTGTTTCTAACTTCCCGTATTCCCTATGGGATACTATGGGATAAGATCAAAAGAAGGGTTAAGAAGGGATAAGAACAGAAACGAAAACCAAATTTTTTTGTGCTAAAGTATATTGTTTCCAAAAAAAACAGACAGTTACGAAATACCGATAAAATAATATTTGCAATTGTAGTTTTCAGTTATGAGACGATAGTATACATATTTGTTTAGGAAATAATACGTTACTTTAAAGGCATTGTTCGTATTTATTGTAATTTTCTCGTTTCAATAGATTCAAATCAAAAACCACTGATTCCAATGATTATCCCAAAATTTAATTTGATTTAAATTTATTATTTTCTGTTCAGATATTCATATATTCAAATCATTTTTATCATATATTCAAATCAAATTTCTATAAATCCATTATTAATAAGCGCCTCTGCAGTATAACAATAGGAACACCGCTGACCCGATTTCGTCGCATCAGAATGCGAGAACATTCATATGCCTAACAGGTGGTAATACGTGATCACACGATCGTAAACATTACAACGCCTACTGGGTCAGGAAAGTAGAACTTAACATTCCTACTACGGTTATTAGACAAGTTCCGCACACTTTGAATCCTTCTGTTCCATCGAGCTTTCATGCTTAAACCAGTTTCCTTTGCAAGCAAGTCATCGTGAAATCGAGCTGTAGTAAGCCAGACAGTCTTCTGTGAAGTTTAAAGAAAGTTGTTTCACCATTCTTGATGGTCAATTACAATCTTCACATGATCATTGCCTTTTGTCGTTTCTCTAATACTGCACTGTTGCACTTTTCCTAATACTTGTTTAATTCAATATGAAATGGAATTTAACATACGATGTTACTAACATTATTATTAAAACTATATTTTCCAAAAAAAAAAAAACAGAAATTTTCAACAAAAATAATTATTTTATTTTTATGTAACAAGAGTGAAAGTCAATTAATTAAACTACACGTGCAATTAAAAAAATACGTTATTTCATTTAATTGCAATTATTTTAACTTGTTAACAATATTAAAGGATCCAAAATTGTGCATACAGTATTAAGAAAAATAATTAATAAACTGTTAGAAATTTTTGAATATTTTATTTACGAGCAGTATTATGATGTAGTGTTTATTCAATTGGTGTGGGTCTTAAAACTAGGATTATAGAAATAAACTTGAATAATGGATGAAGCTTCAGCTGGCACTAAGAAGTTTACTTGAATAGACATCATGAAAATACTTTCACTTTGTGGTGGCGGCTTGCGAGAACCTACCACCCCATCTCATCCCGTGGGTGTCGTAAAAGTCATAGGAAAAAAATGATAGGCTGAAATGATGATAATGATGATAACTAGTCCACTACTGATTTTGAATGATTTAAATTTCTGCTTCAAAAATTTGTAGCTCTCATTTATTCAGATAATCCAGGAGAATGCTGCTGCCCATCTCCAGGTTTTTATTTTCCCTCGGTCGACTTTTACGACACCCACAGGATGAGATGGGGTTACCACCCCGGCGGCGGCGGCGGTGGCGGCTTAAGACATTCTACCGAATGTCTTAACCACCGCCACCTCACCCTTTTTACTTGAAATGGTTAAATATTATTTATAATTGCAATTACTTGGACTATAAATACTATAATTAAATTTGTTTGAATATTAAAAAACTAGTAATATGTACCGGTATAACATAAATAACACATTCCTCATTTACTCTTCTAGCTCGTGGAAAGAAGAAGAAGATCAAGCAGCTCATTCCTCTGTTGGCCATCGCGAAGTTGAAGATTTTGGCTCTCATTCCTCTGTTCTTGGGTATCATCGCATTTGCCGCAGCTAAGGCTGTTCTCCTTGCCAAGATTGCTTTGTTGGTTGCCGGTATTATTGCCCTGAAGAAGCTTTTAGCAAGCAAACACCATGAAACGAGTTATGAGGTCGTTGCTCACCCTCACCATGAGGAACATTTCGCAAGCAGTGGACACGGTTGGGGAAGATCAATCGATGAGGCACAAAATTTGGCTTACTCTGGCCACATAAAAACGGATTAGAAAAAAGTTTGCTCAAGGGTCAGTATTAGGTCCCATATAGATCAGTCATTATAGAGATGTTTGTATTTATTTGCTAGACTTAAGAAATATTTATTGTGTGTTTATCCCACGACGTCCCTTCGTAAGGGATGATTAGTCGAAATAAAATGTTTGTTGTTCTGTTTTCGTAAACGTTCGTTCTGAGTTTGTATGATCTTCTTTATGTATGTACTATATTAGTATATGTTTTACACTCATTACGGTATCCGTATTTGTGTACTTTGTTATAAAGAAAACTTATTTCATAAACACTTTTATATATTATGTAATATATTATGTCACTATGTTGATCTAGTCCTTTACTTTCTCATTTTTGTATTTTTGCTTACTATTACTATTTTCTATCATATAAATGGTATTATTTTAGTATTGTATATATTTTGTAAATAATTTAGAGTAATGTATTTCTGAGTAATTTTTTGTATTGCTTGTAATTTTATGCAATATGTACGAATGCCATGTATTTTCAATTTTATTTAAATATTTTTAGTAAAAAATAATGTTTTTGTTTGTTATGCAATATATAAAATATATTATTATATCTTTGTGCCTTTTATAAGTACATATGTATATTACGATTGTATATATTTATATATTCTTTTTTCACGCATATTTAACTAAATATATATTATCGTTTACTGCTACTATTATAATTTTCACAAATAGATTCGTACAAATAAAGAATTAAAAACTTTTTAATCTAATCAATTATGACTTGACCTTGAACCTGTCCAATCCTATCATAATCTTTATTGTTTCTTTCGTTCTCTTAAACTCAGTTTCATTGACAGTTGTTTACTTGAAATTTATGACGAATAACAATAATTGAATGCCATTAAAATTTAGAGTAGTGAAGAGAATCAAATTGATTAATAATAAATATATAAAAATAACAGGATGATCACAGATTAATATAAACTCGCATAAAAGAACATCTAGTTGATGGGAAGCATCGTCGCTCTAGAAAGTTTGCAGTCTGTGATCAACCATAAATCCTTGCAAAAGAACACCGATTCTTACCGAGCAGTATTCGCGAGGCTATTAAAATTCCAACCAAATTTCAACAGAGAAGATGCTTGGTACTACCACCGGGCTTGGGATCCTATTATTAATAAAATTAAATCAAAAACCAAGCGTACCACTGCAAAATTTCAATAGACAGTTAGCTCTTTCTGTCTGGACCAAAAATAATTATTAAAAGTTGAAGGTACCCCGGGACGTTAACGGGGTTAACGGGACATCGGTCACACCGGGTACTATTAAGCGCTCGAAACGCCGGGTACAAATAAATTAAAAATTAAAAAAGTGTATAGAAAAAAAACTATCTTATAACTACCAGTTTTTTTTTGATGTTTGATATGATTACAAGAGCCATGATCTTTTTCTTGTTTTAAAGATTAATAAATAATATTAAACTATGCATACACCGTGTCTTTGTTCTACTAGACTTTACTAAAGCCGTTTTAGCTCAGAGGCTAGGCGCTCGCTATAAATTTCATAGTACGCAAAAAATCGTGAGGAAACCTGCACGTAAGAGTTATTAAAAAATATTAATAATTATTTCTTTACATGTAAAGTCCGCCAACCCGAATTGGAGCAGCGTGGCAGATGCTTCTCGGCTCCAAATTCCTCTCAGAAATAACTGCGCTCAGCAGTGGAACATTTATAGGCTGTTACTTATTTTTTTTTAATACTATACTGAATAGGATTCGGAATTTAGACATAAAGTCATGACAACAGGAAGGTATGAACCACCAGAAATCAGTCACTGGCAGCAACACCTTCATTGCAGGCGTTTCGAAAACAATAAAAAAGTCGTCAAAATGTCCTGCAGTATAACTATTTCTTGATTACTCTTATAATCATTATTTTAATTGTTTTAAGCGACATTTAACATAAAAAACGCAATAATTCCTTCTCTTCATGAAATGATAGAAAATAAAATGACCGTTAAGTTGGTCGAGGATTTAACAATCACATTAACATTACCAATATTCCTGGTAACTTATATAGCAACTAAGATTAAATAATGATTCTTAACAGGAATCAAGCACATAATAAACAGCGTACTACCGGATTTTTGAATTTGTTTTGTAGCCTGAAACAAACTATCCGTTGACGGACAGCAGTATCTAAGATGCGAGGTATCTGGTCCTGCGATCGCCAACCAGCCTGCTATGGCCCTTGAGATTACGGAATCCATTGAGATTACGGAAAAATTTCCTGATGTGGGAAGGGCCTGTTTCGCATTTGAATTTTCAGAAGTGGATGATGACGAAATGTTTTTTTTTAAATAGTTGACAGTTATTGTAAATTTGAATGAGCAAGCAAAAAGCCGGTTGCCAAATCAAGAGTAGGATATGATATACGAATCAGATGATGAAATATACAATTAACGATTTATTAATTACGCAGTGAGTCTACGGCACTTTACGGCAAATACGGTAGTGTAGCGGCGACCCGGCCTTCTGAGCTTACTGCTTTCTCCCCCTGCTCCACAGTATTATCCTACACCTTATAGTACCTTTCCCAACGTCCCATTCTCTACCCCAAGTCCATTTCCCTTCAGCTCCGCCAAGCCAGTGGTTGCCATGCCGATGGCTAGCTACTCATGGGAACGCAATGGGGAGTAATCATTTCTACTAGCAAAATGGCGGTGACGTGGTTCGCCATCCGCCACAACATTTGTTAAGGGCAGACACTGCACTTACCATCAGGTGAACGTTTTCACGTTTCATCAATTTCTTCTATAAAGAAATAAAATAATGTCTGATTCTTCAGCAGAGCGACCAAACTGAGAACCACCACTTAGTCAAAGTCAAAGTCAAAATTTCTTTATTCAGTTTAGGCTTGTATAAAGCTCTTATGAATGTCAAAATCTACTCTGATATTTAGAAGGTCATCGAACTGATGTAAAACTGTCGGTCATACTTTCTCGTTTTATATCAATGGCCTGTGGCTGCTCATGGCCGTTATAACTCAGGAACCGGGCGCACCCATATAATTACATAAGTGTGTGATGCGTGTTAGATCGTAAGAAAAGGTACCACTAACAATCTAACCTTAAATGCTTATTTACCAAGTTTTGAGCAGTAAAATAATACATCACGAGGAAACTTCTTACAAACATATTTACACAGAAACATGTGAAGACCGCCTACGAGCACTGGAGTACCACGACAGACTTTCCCTAGCTACAAAACTCTTATAAATGATGACTTTCGGTTTTGGTGCTCAACAGTAGGACATTGATAGGCTGTTAACATTTACATATTGTGTTGTGCTACTATTCAGGTTTTATTTAAAGACCAAAATGTTAGAGGATACATCAGAATCCATACTAATATTGTAAATGCGAAAGTAACTCTCTCTGTCCTTCTGTCTGATTGTTCCTTTTTCACAGTTCAACCACTGAACCAATATTGACAAAATTAGGCGCAGCATCCAGGGGACGGACATAGGATACTTTTTATCACGGATACTTAAAACATCCGCGGACACCTGCTAATAATAAATAAAACCTTTGTTTAATGCCTGTAAAAATGAATAGTAAGAATAGGAAAAATGTTTTTTTTTATTTCAATGGCATACAAAATATTCTGTTATACGAGTATTTGGATCTAATGAATCAAAACAATGCCGCCATTGTAAGCTAAAGGTTATTTTCTTTGTTATTAGGTTTATCGTGTTCTATTATATCTCTGTATATCATTTACTGCAGGTCGCATCAGGAAACTCAAAGTCGCTCAGCTAGCTATCATATAGCATATATCAAATAGCATATAGCAAAAATCAGGGTCCGGTGCAGCACCAGAAACACGGGGTTCAAAAATAAGTACCAAACCCGAGAAGCAATAATTTGTGTGTAACTCAAATGTAGGCTTCGACTGTAACATAAATGATGTCTCAGGGAAACGAGCGTACACAGAAATGCTCTGGGTGACACAGCATTAGTTATGGGCAGACGTTGCACTTATCATCAGGTGAACGTTTTGTTCTTCACTAAATCTATTAAAAAAATTGGTTGGAAAATGGAAAAACCTTAATATTGCGAAATGAAAGGGTATCGTGTAATCTATCGTAAATTCATGTTGCTGTGATTGTGTAAGTCTTGAGCATTTATGATTTTTTCGATAGATGGCGCTTTTTACAACAAATCAAAAAGTGAAAATTAAAAATAATTGCATTAGCAATTTTAGGAAATTAAAACAAACTATAAATTGGTGAATTTATAATTTTATTTGTCGATTTACCATCTTTATTACCGATGGCATATATTTGACCCGAAGTTATTCTGTGTTATTCTAATGCTGTCGCTTGACGGATGAGACTATAGCGCTATGAAGGCTATGTTCATTGCAATTTCACCGTGTTAGATTGCACGACACGCCACGCTAAAGATATTTCATTATCATCATATTTTTAGCCCATCACAAGTTCATTGCTGAAGATAGATCTTCCCTATAAGTTGTCAGAAAACATGGTCCTCCATGGAAACCGCACAGGTCATGAACTTTACTTCATTTGCAAAGATAAATAATTATACATAAAAAGTTGTTGCCCATGATATCATTACTTTGTTGCCGCTTATGTGGAATGTAAACAATGCATAAAAGACGCCCAATGTGTCACCAGTTTTATAATAACATAATTTTCTTCACGTATTTGGCTTATAAATTGAGTCATGAATGGTTGGAATTCCACCACAGTGCGTTCACGAAATTTTCAGTCACGCACAAAAACTTATATGTAATCTGCTGGCAACGCATCTGCTTTTCCTCTAGTATTGAAGATGTTCATGGGCGGCAGGGATCACTTACCATCACGTGAGCTACCTGCTCGTTTGCTCCCTCTTCTATAAAAAAAATGTCTCAGGGACACGGCAAACGACGTAATGATCGAGTTACCTGATATATAATATTATATATGTGAAAGGATGTTTCGCCTTTAATCACGCAAGAACGGCTGAACCGATTCTAATGAGCAGCGTAGGGGTAAATTTTTAAATTTATTTATATCCGGCCAAGCGGGTAGGTAACAGCTAGTCTCAAATATTTCAGATCAAAATTATCCAGACTGATGACGGGCAGCAGCGTCTAAGGTGCTATGTTTCTGCCGCTGCGATCGCCAATCCACCTGACAGGCGTGAAGAATTAAGTAAATCCCCCTCCCAACTTAGGAGAAACCTTTGTTCTACAGTGGACAGTTTTTTTGTGCACTGTAGAACATAATTACGGACGATAAAAGAGCAAACACTACTTTTTATAGGTGGTAAGATGCAGGAATCCGCCTAGGTGGGTACCATCGCAGTGCCGGTTATTCAGTGCTGTCAAGCAGTAGTGTGGAAACATTACTGTGTTTCAGTTTGAAGGGCAATGATAGCTAGTGTGTTTACAAAGCATATAAGCTTAAGAACGAATGTCTCATGATGACGAGCACAGTGTGGTGTGACTCAAAATAGTTTTGACACAGCATTTGCTAGAACATTTGCTACAGACTTTGCACTTACCATCAAGGAAATTTTTTGCTCGTCTCTTTGTTCAAAAAAAAAAATGCTGGTTTATCTTTGTTTTTTTATGTTAGAATAGTAAAGGCATTGAATTCTTTAAGCATTCATTGTAGCTCCACAATCAATAGTAAACTGGCATATTCTAGTGTACCATGATCAAATATTGGACATAAATAATTCCATTAAGCGTATTCCGTTGCTTTATATAAATGGATGAGACTAAAACCCCGCCAAGGTTATTTTTATTTTATAAAAACATTTTTTATTTTATTATGTTATAGCTGCAAAAAACAGTTATCATCAAAAATATAGATTTAGTTTTCAGGTCTAACTTAGACAAGGTCATGTTTATTCTGTGCTTGTTGCAAAATTGAGATATACCACCTTATGTTAGTTTTAATTACGAGTATGATTGAAACGTTTCCTTGGACGTCATATATTTCTTATCGTCTATATCTGTAATCTATGTGGTCAAATGATCTACAACTCTATACGCAGTATATGAAGTTATAGATCTTGTGTTCACATCTCATTCGAAACTATAATACTCTCACTCTCTTATTAAAACTCAGCATTGCGGTGTGTTTCCGTTTAGAACTGATCCTTCCTGTGACAATTTAATAAATGTTTCGCAATTTACTCCTTTCCGTGTTAACCGATAAATCTTTTTTATTATCATCAGAAGTAAAAGTCATTTATTTGTAATAAATAAGGATGTCAAGGAACGTACGTCAGTATCAATGGTAATGTACACAAATATATTTAACGAAAAGGGAACATGACATGTTTTACACCTTACGACAGGCAACTTTCTTTGTTTGGGTTTCACGTTTACGATGGGCGTACCCGAAATCAAGTATTGCGCCACACAATAGCTCTACTCATTGAATAAATATTTGGTACTAATCATAAGTTGGACACTAGAATTGCATATTTGTATAATTTTAATCTACTTATACTTTATTCGAGTGTTAGAAAAAAGTCTGCTTATTTTTTTTAGTTTGTGACAATGCGTTAAGGAAGAGACATCAAAAAAGCGCGCCCGAAAACTTGAATTACAAATATAACTTTATAATGAAATAATTTTATACATTAAAATTTAAAAATAGATATGGTTTATGCAATAAATTATGCAGGTTCTTGTTACAATTTCTTATGATCTCTATAAGGTTTTGTATGTTTGACTACACCCAATTCCTGGCAGTGTAACAGCGCACTTCGCAAAGGTGCAATTTACAAATGTTGGATATACTAGATGAAGGGTCACAGTAACTATATTTTTTTAAGGAAAATAGTAAAGGATCTAGTCTATCCTGATGGTATCTGCCCATGATAAAATTCTGCCACAAAAATATTTCTGTGTGACATCAGTTCTCAAACGCACTCTAATTACAATAGCTTTCTTAAGTCTCATATTACCAGTGATTACGCTAGCTCCAAGTACTCTTCAAACCGAAACACAGTAATGTTTGCACACTACTGCTTCACGGCAGAATAACTGGCCCTGGGGTGGTACCTACCTAGACGGATTCCTGCATAGTGATTGTTTTTGTGTCTGACACTGCATCCTAGCCTACCTCTCATCTTATCGCTCGAGCGTTACATCGGGCACGAGCAGGATGGGATGTGTGAGTGCCAGTGTGTTTGCGCGTACATTTATGGCACTATAATATCTCCAGCGCAGTTGATAACTTCCAATAGTATCGGGTAGTTGTCGCCGTGATCGAATATCGGCCAGGAGGACAACATCGTCACCAAGATATGAAAGATAAAATAAAAATATCTATAGACACATAGTGTTTTGCCATATGGAGACGGCGTACAAAAATCCTCCTTCTTGTCCTATGTTTTGTAAGAGCCCACTTTTCCCCTTTATTCCTGAACAAATTTTATTTTTTTCGACTTGTGGCGAAATAACCATCTCGAGAAATAGTATCGAGATGGTAGTAACCTACACCTTATTGTTCTTTTTTCAATTTCCTCATGCTCTATACTAATTCCATTTCCTACCTAATCCTTTTTCCTTCCTCTCTGTCAAGCCAGTAGTTGTCGTTTTTTTTTTTTATAGAATAGGAGGCAAACGAGCAGGTGGCTCACGTGATGGTAAGTGATCACCGCCGCCCATGAACACCTACAATACCAGAGGAATAGCAGATGCGTTGCCGGCCTTTGAGAAAGGAATAGCCTCTTTTCTTGAAGGTCCCTAAGTCGTATCGGTCCGGAAAAACCGCTGACGGCAGAACATTCCATAAAGTGCAAGTGCGTGGCAGAAAATTCCGCGAAAAACGCACTGTGGTGGGAATGGCAACCATCAAGGTGGTGACGATGGAATTTGAGGTTATGCCGTAAGGTGCGATGGTGAAATTCAGCGGCTGGAATTAATCCGAACAATTCCTCGGAACACTCCCCATGGTAGATCTTGTAAAAAATGCAAAGAGATGCAAAATCTCTTCGCAAAGCCAGGGGATCAAGCCGATCAGATAAGACATGGTCGTCGACAATTCGAGCCGCTCTTCGCTGAATGCGGTCAAATGGAAGGAGCTGACACTGGGGTGCCCCCGCCCAGAGATGAGAACAGTACTCCATGTGCGGCCGAACCTGCGCCTTATAAAGTTGCAAGCGGTGGGCCGGCATGAAGTACTGTCACGCTCTACTGAGCACTGTGTGTGGTCTGTGTTCGAATCCCAATCGGAGCAAACATTTACGCAAAAACATAATTTGTTGGTTTTCGGCTCTGATTGTGTTGTGAAAAACGCACTCACAATGCAAGACAAATCCTGGTGTGTGGCATCGTTGGTTTTCTAAGAAAAAAAAACACAACAGTTCCGGAAGTTTTGAGGCAAACACAAACACACACTCTCGTTATCCATCCATATATGATTGAAATTCAAAGCAATACGATTCGATACGGAGAAAAACATATACACAAATAATCTGAAATATAACGCTTTTCATTGACGGTTATAAATTAGCTTCGTTTTGGACTTAACGCTTAATCCGCGACTCGGTGGCCCGATAAGCTGATTACTAGTGATACAATAACGTTGTATAAAATATTTTTAATCAAGCATACAATAATCAACTGACCTTTACACCTTTCACCTTCCCGTATTAAAATAAATAACTGAAATAAACTAACAAATCGCATGTAGTGGCAAAGCCATTGAGGTGTTCTTGTAGTGGTAATATATTAGTAATGTGAATCAAGAGTACCTACGAGTTTTTTTTATTTAAACATTTGGTATTTACATTAAGTAACGAGGGGCGGACTTAATGACTACCAGTATATCAATTAGATGGTGTAATGAATGGATGCTGAAATAGTATTGGATCGAGAATGATAGTTATAATCTCATTTATATAGTATACTTTTATAGGATACAGTGACAAGACGAGAAAATATGCACCTGATGGTAAGTGTAACGTCCGCCCGTAATAAATGCCGTCTGACCCAAAACATTTCTGTGTGGCATTAAACTTCTTAAGTCTCAAATGTCCAGTGGTTACACTAGCTCTTATTGCCCTGCAGACCGAAACAGTAATATTTGACAGACAGAAATACAGTCACACTACTACTTTTTGGTAGAATAACTGTTTTGGAGACCACCCAAGGATTACTGCACAAGAACCAGTAATACATTATAATTGAATAAATTCTGTTATAAGACAACCGTTTCTTAGTTTCATCATAGAATTACAATTTAACTTTCGTTAAGTAAATTGTAAGGTATTAACAAAACAAATCTCGTAGCAGGAAATGTTGAAATGGATAGTACCATGGAAATTTAGTTAAGTTTATATAATTCCAACTGCCTAACTGATATACGCTATTACATTCTAGCATAAAGGTTAGAATGTCGTAAATCAGCGGTCAGCATCCATCAACTCATTGACAACTGCTGATTAGGTACTCATTTGGCATCTAAGGAAAATTTCCCTTAGTACTTACACATTCTACATGTGCTTAGATATGGGCGGACGTTTTGTCCTCCCAGCCAAGTTTACATCTAGAAAACAGGTACATTGCGATTCACCAATCGATTGCAGACTTAATTGTGTTTGTCTTAAGGAATACTCTTGAAGCTGTATGCTAATCATTGGAGGCCGCACTGAATATGGATACTGGACAATGCACTCTCGCCGATTCAGATGGCATTGTTTAAGCATCACAGTCAACAGAATCTTTTAGTTCATTTAAATGACACTGATTCTTTACAACAATGTGGCTTTACAATATTTTGAGACATGACATTGATGATTAATTTAAGACCTAAAAACTGTCAAGAAGTTATCATATACTTACATACAATCATCTCAGTAATGAGAGGAGGCCTGTGCTCAGCAGTGGGACATTTATAGGCTCAAACTTTACTTTGTTTTTACGCCTTTTTCCCATATGCGGGGTAGACAGAGACCACACCAGTAGTCCACTTTAAACCTCCGCGGTAAACGAAACGTGACGGATGGCGAACCACGTCGCCACTATTTTGGTACAAGTCAAAAAATTCTTACTCCCTAATGCGTTCCCACGAGCAGTATAGTGACATCATTGCATATTATGGTATTATTTTATCCAGTGCAAATTAGTTGTTGCTAATGCCCTTTTCATACAAATCGAAATTGAAAAGAAATGCTCGTGGAAACGCAATGTAAAGTAACACGTCGACTCCCGTCATGTCTTATTTCTCGCGGGGTCCAAAAGTTGGCTACGGATGTGGTCCCTGCCTACTATTTAAATTGGAAAAAAGCGTGACCGTATAATATAACAAATCGTAATACTGCTCAATCGTTGCTGTTAATGTTTCAATACTAACTTTCTTTTTCTTTATTATTCGAATGAATTGAAATTAAGCACATCACTGTGCCAATGATTCGGCACATTCAAAATAATTTAACTCTACACAAAAGATAAAATTGTTGATAATAACAAATACATATAAATGAATATTCTAATAAAATATATCCATTGGCTCTAAATTATAAAAAAAATTGTTAAAAACTTACAAAATCTCCACAAATCTGAATGAAATCACTTCAAAACTTACTTAATTAAAATGAATTTAAATATTTTCGTCGAGACACAATTTATAAAATATTCATGTAATTATAATTCATATATTTTCACATTTTTGCCAATTAGTTCCTTAAAACTATTTCACTCGAACATTATGATAATTAAATCTACAAAATGTAAGTTACGTAATATTAATGGTGCAAAAGCGACATTTGAGAAATAAAAAATTGTGCACCGTTTGATAGAAATAAATGTGCGTGAATTACATAATTCGGCAGTTTACATTCAGTCACTATGTCCAGATTTTGTTTGAAAACAGTTCAACTTTCGCTTAATGCAATGCTATGCCTTCAAATAGTCTTAATAATTTTTGACCGCATACAAATGTCACTACTGGCATCGGAGGATCGACTTCGTGTTGTTTAATGGGAAAATTATTAATGACTTTCGAAAGTTTAATATACCTTTAAATTCTTATGCAAAAACCATGAATGAACATGAGTAATTTACTTTTACGCGTGTTACTTGCCGAACAAGTTCGAGAGTTTTTGCACAACCGATTGTAGAAGATTTATATTATATTGCATAATTACACCCTTTCCATGGTTTGTTTTACCTCCTAAAAGTTATCTGTAAATGATTCGTAAGAAAATAGATTAATTTATTTTGCTTAATTACACCCTTTCAATGGCGCTGTAATGTTGTTTTACCTCCTAAAAGTTATTTGTAAGTAAATGCGCTTACTACATAACAAAAGTATGAATAAAGTAAAACAAAGTTAGCTAGTTTTACTAAAAATGTAGACAAAAAAAGTGAAAATGCCGAAAATTACCCTAAAGTGTAGTCATCATAACACACTTTTTTGAATATTCCATTAAAACCTAGCCGAGTCATGTTAATTTGTTTAATGTGCTTAGAGCGAGATTTGTGTGCTTTGTGTTTCGTCATAGCTTCACACATCGTTAGTGTGGAGCCTATACGTGACATATGAACATTTGAAGAGGAGGGGGCACAAAATAAAACTCACGGCCTTACAGGGTTCTTTGACAATTGAACATTCGCCACCGTGGAAGATGAAAGCATTTGTGGTATTGTGTCTTGTGGCAGCTGCCGCGGCGATGCCGACGGCGAAGGAAGATGGTGTCATGGAGCGGTTCATCTCAGCGCTGAGGGATTGCGTGGAGACCGACACCATGCTTTGCCTGAAGGTGTGTGTAGTGAAGTGAAGTGAAGTGAAAGGAGTGACAAGTGTCGGCTTGCATAATTCCGAGATTAGGGTTAATAGATAACTCCGTTCAGCCAATTAAGAAGAGTTTAGCGCTGTAATAAGCAATTGATAAAAATAAGATTAAATTAAAGATCTGATTACAAATTTATACAGTATGCAACTAAATATCAAGACTACTATTACAAAAAATGTAACTTTAAGTACACAATTTGGAGTTTTAAGTTTTTTTTTCTGTGTCATCAATTGGTATGACTATTTATTTTTCGTATTTATTTATTCTAATAGGAATGATAAATACAAAATGGAATAATGGTTATTTCAGATCTACATTTATTACTTCTTAACTCGGAATATCTTTCTTGATAGAAATTTAAGTGAAGCTTAAATGTGATAAACTAGTTCCCATTATTAAGATGGAAAGCTCTCTCAGAATACAATGACAAACTGTTCCAAAGTAAATTATAGTATTTTGGATGCTGTTCATTCACATTTATTTATAAAATTATACCGAGTATATTACTTACGTTTATCTTAATTTGAATGATTAAACAAAACTAAGATTCAGATGAGTTGCGACAAATATTTCATCTACTAATTATTCTTGTGTTTATTTACAGGAAAAGGCGATGAAGTTTACAGATAATCTTGCAGTATCCAAAGATCTAAGTTTAGTTGAAGGTGTCACTTTCGCTAAGACAGGTAGCCCACGATCTGCCCGAAGCTATGAGCCTCTTGACCTAGACCCGAAGGCCAGAGAACAACAAGTTGAAGACAGAATCATGGACAATGTCGTTGATTTCTTAGACAGCCATGCCTTGCAACTAAGAATGCCGAAATCTTTTATCGAAGATAATTCCGTAGAGGAGGAAGGTACGAGCCATTTATTTTGTATACCATTTATTATGTATTTAAAAATGTTAGAATTTCTTACGTATATAACACAGAATGCAAAATATTTAAATAAAATATAACTTTTCTAATGTTATAAAAAAAATCCGAATTTAAAATATATTAAAGAAGAAAAAAAAATCCCTATGATAACAGTATTTACATTTTAACTTGAATAATTTAACTCACTTATGAATGCGCTAAATTCCTTCTTATGCAACGTTTTTTTTTCCTATCTTAACATTGTAAATTACGTTAATAATTGTCCAAATTAAACGTTAACGGTACCAGCAACGGGTACCAGCTTCTCTGGTGTGTGGTGTTTAAACAATTTTTGTTAACAAAGGTTCCCACACTAGGATTTCTCCTGTATCGCGGGAGAATTTCACAGATAAAATTTCGCATGCACGAACGCCCAGACCCGTTACAACAATCTCTAGGCCATACAAATATTTTGCCCGTCCGTGAATTGAACCTACGACTCATAGCACGCGAGCTAATCGCTTAGCCATTGCGCTATTGCGCTAACAGAGCCGACAAGTACAGTTTTATTTTTGTAATGTTTACTTATATGGTATTCAGTCCATATATAAGGAAGGGTAATTACGATAACTTCTCAAAATTAAAAGACTTATGGACTTACCTTGATAGTAAGAGATAAGTGGTCACAATCAAATCTTAAGAAAGGACTTAGTGCTTTATTAAAATCAGTTATAATTTTCAGTAATGAAAATGTAAAGGACAACAAATCTTAGTCCTATATTATCGTATCTAACAAATATCTGATCACATTTTAAAATTCCAATTTGATTCCAGGTCGTGGCAAGAAGAAGAAGAAGCTGAAGAAGCTCCTCCCCATCTTAGCTCTCATCAAATTGAAGCTGGCAGCACTCGTTCCCCTTTTCCTTGGCATCATCGCCTTTGCTGTATTCAAGGCCTACCTACTGGGCAAGGTAGCTTTCATTGCCGCTGCCATTGGAGCACTGAAGAAGTTGTTAGATTCAAAGAAGAACAGTGGCTGGTCCGAACCCCCTCATGAAGAACACGGCTGGGAAAACAGCGGTGGTTGGGGCAGGTCTCAAGAGGCCCAGAACTTAGCTTACGCCGCTCATGCTAAGCAAGCGTAGAAATAATAGTCAATTATTTATTTATTTATTCGCGTAATATAAGGCCAAAATGAATTTAACTTTACTTTGTATTCAACTTTTACATATTTATTCTTACTTACGAGTTTCATGACCACCGTTTTTATTTAATGACACGTTATGTGATTGTGTGCGTGTTGGGAGTATGTGTGAATGTTACTTACCAGTATTTCTATTTTATCTTTTTTTTTTGTCTTTCTATATTTATATTATGACTAATTTTAGTCTGTTTACAATATTTACATATATATTTATGTACTTGAATATTTATGTAGTCTATCTGAGTTTACTAGATACTCTTCTTTTAGAAGATATTTGATATACGATGTTTTTTTACCAAATATTTTTAAGTTTATATTCCAAAGATATTTTTATCTTTATTTTTAGTTTTTATTTCATAAAATAGTTGAATGTATGCATTGAAACGAGTCATGTATTTATTACCGAATGAATTTTTATATCTTACGATTAAAATATCGTTGAGCTATTATTTATAATAACAAATGTTTTGAGGTGGATCCACATAAAATAAATAAATTTTTGTACATGAATTAAATAGGTATTTTACATTAATTTTTCCTCCTACCTTTTTTGGCTGCGGTGGTGTCGTAAGCTAATTAGTCAAAGTACCTCGACCTGCACGCGTCGAAAGAGATAAATAAAACATACTATAAGGAGCACACGGGGGCTAAAACTATTATTGATTTATCGTCTACCGTGCAAGCTTACTATATGTAATAAATCGCAAAGAAGTACTCATCAGTACGTTGTAACTGACTGCAATTACGATGACGATGATGAAAATAATAAACCCGACCTGACACCTGACAGGCGGGGCAAACATGGCAAACCCTTTCAACTTGGAGAGACCTACTTCCAGCAGTGGACTTATTACGTGCTGGTTGAGAAGAAGAATGAAATTAAAGAAATGTATTCATCTTCATTAAGAAATTTAAGAATTACATTTTAAAAGCTCTTAGGATTCATAACAGACTTTATAAGGACTCAATTGCAATTAAGTAATGATTTGTAGAATCACATTTAGAAGATTTTTTATTAAGATTACATACTAATTCAAATACCATATATATAATCAAATTTATATGATATTTAAAAACAAAGTAAAGTTTAGCCTATAAATGCCCCACTGTTGAGCACAGGCCTCCCCTCATTTCTGGGAGGGTTTTGGAACTAGGAAGTATCAGTTACGGTGCTTTAATGCGGGTTTGCGGACTACACATGTCTTCGAAATATTTTTTATTTCTCAGACATGCAGGTTTCCTCACGATGTTTTCCTTCACAGCCGAGCACGTGGTAAATCAGCACTTAAAATTGCAATTAACAAATTTAGTGGTGCCGGCACCGGGAATCGAACCCAGGTCACTCGCGTACTATAAAATTTAAAGAGAACGCCTAGCCCCTGACAATTAATTATTTATGAGAGAAAGTTGTGTATTATAATTTTTTTTAAAATACATTTAAACCGCCTGTTTTATTCATGATGCTTTCATAATTAGCAATTTTGTTTGGTTAGTGACTGTAGACTTTTTTCCGTCAAGTGTATTTAAAGAGGCGCGTGAAATTAAGAAAAACGATAGTTTGTAAAACTGTGTTTTTTATTTGTTAAGTTTTCTTGACTTCTAGAATTAGTAAAGACGTGTTCATTAAACACGAGATTGTATAGAGATCGCATAGGTTTGTATGCCAACAGAAAATTATATAAACAATAGGTTACACTCAGCAAAATCTCATAGACAGGTCACCAGAGACGTTCACATAACTTTCACTCTTAGGTTAAAGAAAGTAGGTCTATAGTGGTATACGCGATACCGTGAGATGATATAAGCGGATATGTTGCGATGTGTACGAAAAAAAAACTTTCATTTTCAAGTAAAAGAAATTCGATTGGCAAAGTCTTACACAATGTCGTCGTGTGTGATCGGACGTTGACAAGTACAATCACCTGCATTTTACTATATTTTTTTTTAGTTTTTAATATCTTAACAATCATCATCATCATCATTTCAGCCTATCACTAGTCCCCTGCTGAACGTAGGCCTCCCCGATAGATTGTCACAAAAGTTTGAGTTCTCATTTAGGGGGATTTTGCCATAGCTGTCACGCTTGGCAGGCGGGTTGGCAACCGCAGTTGATTTATTCAGCCGCGTAGTAGCGGCTTAAGAGAATCTACCACCCTCATCTCATCCCGTGGGTGTCGTAAAAGTCGACAGAGGGAAAATTAAAACAAGAAGATGAGCAGCAGCATCTTCCTAAAAAAAAAAAATTATCCTATCACTCAGGTTTATAGTATAATTTAGACGGTGTAGATTTTTACAATTATTAAAAGCTAAAATAGGATCCGTATTCTGGAACTCCGTCGGTAAACTAAAGTGACCGACGCAGCTCAAACAATCTAACTATAGCATAGCGACTAGGCATCGGACAGGCCACGTTTGTTAGCGAAGGCCGTTGGAGCAGTAAAGTCCTTAATAGGAGGCCACAAATGGCTAAGCGCAGTATGGGTCGACCACGGAATCGCTGGTCCGACGACTTAAGAAATGTGGCGGGTATCAGCTGTATGCGGAAGGAGGAGGGCCGCGCGTGCAGATGCTGTTGCGAAAAATGCTTTTGTCCGGCAGTGGATTGATAAGGGCAGATGATGATCATCATGATTTACATGCATATTTATCTTATTTTCGTGCAGTCTTCACATGACGTAATATATTTATTTCTGTGATATGCAGGTTTCATCGTGGTAAATCAGTACTTAAAATTGCAGAATAATTTCAGAGGTGCCGACGCCGGGGATCGAACTCAGGTCATACGCGTACTATGAAATTCTAAAAAGGTTTTTTCATTTACTTTATTTTGTGTTTTTTAGTTGGTAAGTCTTAAACTTGTCATTACTGACAACAAAATAAACAGGCCTTTTACCTGTAAACCTTGAGCTATCTAGCTCATCAACGAGGAGGCCATCTACAGACTTTACTCTGCTCAAGTCTACATACGCTTGTCCAGCGGGGTAGATCATATAAATACTTGCCAAGACAAATCCAACGAGCCCAAACATGACGGTGTTATAATGGGTACTTGAGTAGTTTTTATGACCACCTCCCGGCTCCAGCATGAGGCCTTGGACATCATCTAGGTCTATAGTACTTGTCAGAAAAAACCCAACGAGCCTTAAGAAGTTGAGGAGTTCCTACAGCCACATCTCGGCTCCATCATCACCTGACCCCTGAACATTATCTACGCCTACAGTACCTGAAAAGACAAATTCAACGAGCCCAAACTTGATAGAATTTCGGTTTGTACTTCAGGAGTTCCTATGACCACCACTCGGTTCTTGATGACATCTTGGACGTCATCTAGATCTATAGTATTTGTCAAGAGAAATCTATCGAGTCCATACTCGACGGAGTTATGTTGAGAAGTTGAGGAGTTCCCATGACCACGTCCCGGTTACCTCATGAAACCTCCTTTATGGTACAATATTATTGCATTGTCATCGAAGATACATTCCAAATTTCAGCTCAATCGGTTGAAGGGAACTTGTCAAATTTTCGTTTGCAAGAAGAACTTCACATACATTGCAAGTAAATAAAAGCTTGTAATAATAAAAAGTTTTTTTTATTTTATTTTATTTTATTTAGGACCATCAACAGATCTACTGTTGATGGTCCTAAATAAACATACAATCATACAAGTTTATACAGAGACAAAGTTTACAGTGAGGTAATTGTTCCACCAATAACAGATGATCTCAGCATGCGCTTATAAATTAATTAAGTTCCGAACATGAAAAAAAAACTAATACTTCGAGCTAAATGGTAAAACCAAAAAAAAATACATTAAAGGAACAATATTCAGGCAAAAAAAAGCAATGAAATAAAATTTTCTTAAATTACATTAAAGTTCACTGCATTTTAATTTTGCCCAACATTAGAATTGCTCTCCATTGTATAAGTTTACTAAGTTTGCTATAAATGCCCAAATTTTAAATTATTTAATAACAAGATAATAAAAAACACGTTTTGTTTTATTGAAAAACATACATACATACATAGTCACGCCTCTTTCCCATTGGATTACGCGAAGAGCACATCTTTCCAATCGCTACAATTCATGAGTCTACCACATCCATCCATCCATCCAGACCATCTACCACACCTCAACGTTTCCTTATCACGCTGTAAGAAGTATATCACCATCAAATTCTTAAAGGCAATCAACAGGGGATGATAAAGATAAACGAACCCAACTACTCGTATTTAAAAAAAAGTTTAAGTTTCTTTGATAAAGTTCTTTTGAATTTCCTTGTCAGACGGAGATAATGTTGCAACCTTCTCCCCTCCCTCGGTTTGACGTAAAAAAGTAACAGCTTCTAAATTCTCCACTGCTGGGGACAGGCCAACTTCTTTTTAATGATTTTTAGAGACGCGAAAAAACTTCCATTTAACGTATCCTCAAAGTATTTTTATTTCTCAGGCATACAGGTTTCCAATATTTTTAGCACCGTACCGTGAAGCACGTACTAAATCAGCACATAAAATATTACTTTGATACTTAAGGCGAGCCCGGCCTCTGAGTTATCGCAACCAACGCCTCGCTTAACTGTAATTATTTATTACATATTCTTTAGAATTGCCTGCATCTAAAACTGTAGATGCCCACAGTGAAATTAATTTTATAATCCAGCAATTTTAAATAATCTCCCACATACATAGTAGCATTTTCTTTATAATATTCCTTTAGATAATTAATGTAATCACTGGGCATATGAGACTTAAAAACTTTGATCATGAACTGTGTTTCAGGGCGACGGGCGCAGTGTGGTATCACACAGAAATGTTCTGGGGGACACGGCATTTATTATGGGCAGACGTTGCACTTGCCATAAGGTGAATGTTTTGCTCCAGAAAAAAAAAAAGTAATAATAATAAAAAAATACAATAAAAAAACAACGCTCATGCTAACCTCGAAGGTAGGTGCAACTACACCGAAAACCAACTACTTGTGTTTTGCCCCAAATGTTGGCTGCGGCAGAGATTCGAATCCGAGACCAGCGGCGTGATATTACGATACTCTAACCATGGATCCACACGGTCGTCAAATAATAATAAACCAACTATAAAACATAAGTGAAAAAGTCATATCCGCAATGAAAAAGAAATACTGTGGTCTTTCGGTTGGAGCATAAAACATGTTGCGGTTGAGATGCATATATGCGTGAATAGATGTGTCTGTAAATAGATGCAAGGCACTTGCGTGAAATCGCCTACTTATCAAGCGTCTGGCGTGACGCGCAGGGTTGTAAGAGCAATTTTTTTACTTAAGCTGGCGATATAATAAATTTGTAAAGTAAAATACTCCTCAAAAAATAAATATACATACATACATAAGATCACGACTATATCCCATAAGGGGTAGTCAGAGACTGGGCACTCACTGCAAAAGCAGATGACTGCCATAATCCACGTTTCACCAAAACAAAAATATAGTACTCGTAAAACAAAAAATAAAAAACAAAGCTAATATAAGTTGAGATCAAAAATACTATATTTATTCAGAGAAACCTTTAAAAAAAACAACGTTCATGGATTGTGATGTAGAGAGTTATAAAATCTTAGAAATTGTAAACCATTTTCAATAGAAGATCTCAAAACCATCACAGACTAAAAATATTGCTACTTTTATGATATTTTAGTTATTTATTAAATAGCTCGGTGTAATAAAAATTGTTATAGCCAATTAAACTCTTACAATTATGTGAAAATTTTGGCACATTCTATTGTTTCTAAAAAATAAAAATTCGTTTTTGACCTAGTCACTACATCATAGACCTAAGAAAGCAAATTATACTGAGAAATTAATTAAATGTTTTGCTTAACAAAGTAAGGTAAATTGTGAACTTACACTGCCTCTTTTAATATTTGAATGGAAGGCTTTTTGTTACTGGGACTTTCAATACTATTATTGTTAATAACAAATTGACATACGATGTTTCGAAAACGTAATATATTTTTATTACATTAACTTGACAACCCTGCATTCATGTGGGTCGTTAACGTGTCAGGTTTATTTGAAACATAATGTTGTGCACGACTGTACAGAGCTTGCCGGATGCTACGTCGAACATAGAAGTTTACTTATGAGTATTAACGTGTCATAATTATTAATAGACAATGCGATGATTCTGCGATATCGTTTAACTGCAACATCACTCTGAAGTTCTGAAATGCAAATGTATGTAATAATGTCTGCGAAGTTAAAAGTTTTGACTTGATTGTAATAAATTAAAATATATAAATCGTTCACGTGATGGTAAGTGTAACGTCTGCCTGTAACAAATGCTGTGTTACCCAGGACATTTCTTGACGTTACCGCAGCAAGCTTGTCACCCTGAGATATCAGTTCTTAAGTCTCATATGCCCTGTAATAGCTTAAAGTGCCCTTCAGGCCGAAACCCAGTAATGTTTGCAGAGCACTGCTCGACGGCAGAATGACGGGCACTCCGGTGATACCCACATAAACGGATTCAATAATACCACCGGGTAAACTGTACAACAACTATATTTTTGATAAGACACAGTTATCAAAGTAACTTATATTGACAGCCTCATGGCTATTGACCTTTGTGGTGGCGGCTTAAGAGAATCTACTACCCCATTTCATCCCGTGGGTGTCGTAAAACCCAAGAGATGGGCAGCAGCATCTTTCTAGAACATCAGAATAATTAAACTGTGGTTGCCAATCCGCCTCCCTAGCGTGGCAACTATGGCAAATCCCCCCAAAATAAGATCTACAAAATTAACGTGTTTTGTAATATTCTATGGAGGAGGCTTATGTTCAGCAGTGGACTAGTGATAGGCTCAAATGATGATGATGATGATAATGATGACGGCTATTAGTCCTGAGTTAAATCTTCACTGAAGCCAATAATTATTTTAATCCTAATTTGTTCCCTTAGGTTTTGTGTGTAGTGTCAGCCTGTAGGTCTTACAGTAAAGATTAAAGTTTAGATTGCTCGTAATATATTTATTAAAAAAAATGATATCTGAAGTTATTAAATAATGTGACATACTTTCATGAAACTTAATCCTCTACAAAATGTATATGCGCTACATATATAGATTAATAATGTGATGTGTTTTTAAAATACTAAACTTGTTGTCCAAGTGATTGAAGAATATTGAAAATATAAGTATCTCATGAGGCAGTTGAATAACATCTAACAATGATATTACGACAAATAAATTCTAACCACACGTAACATCCGTTTCTGTGTGTATCCGTATGATCGTAAGGTGCGTACCGCTGCGGGTGAGGTGTGCTGCGAAAGTTCGCACAGCCGCACCCATTGCCTTAGGTATGTTACACACTACTGTTTTTCCCATTGCGATTTTTTAAAGTGAAATAATAATTACATTAGACATTAGGCCGATTTACTGTATACGATTAAGAATGCACGGAAAGTTCTTATTCCTTGTAACAGACACGGTATTTCAGACCCGTAAACAAGTTTATAGTAGTAGCAGGTGACAATAAATACAATTATTTAACGATCGCCGCCTGGCTAGTGTAGTGGGGTTTATAGTAAATCTGTCAGACTTAGTACGGACCTATCTCTGGTGTAATTAGGCTGAGATTTCAATCCTCTGAAAATTAGAATGCCCCCAGTTATATTTCATACGATTATTAGAAAGATCATATTCATGCAAAAAAATATTATTTCGATGTGTAAAAATACCCAAAATCAAAAGAAAAATCTCATAAAATCGCACTGTATGTACCGAGCCTGTTTCATCGACTAATATACCGTTGTTCAAGGTCACACGCATTCTCAATGGCCGTCCAGCTACTGACTCACCATCGGCCACTTTCTTCTGGACGGAATGTGTTTTACGAGAAACGCGACTTCATACGTTACATAGTAGGTGCGGTGCGGCTTTTAGCCAACTTATCTATTTCACAAGCTGTGGTAGCGCAGGCGACGGGAGCTCGCCTCAAATTTCAGTGAAACCTACAGGTCTGACAAAAAAGGAGTGTGAACATGTGGACATGAGAAGTCTACCAACTCGCGTTGGAGGAGCGTGGTGGACTATTCCGAGCTCCAAAACACTTAAAGAATTGAGAGGAGGCCTGTGCTCAAAAGTGGAAAATTTATAGGCTGTTACTTTATTTTAATTTTACACCAAGCATTTTTAAAACAATAATGCCTCTGACGGTACCAATAAGTCCATTTATAAATGCCCAATAAAAGCTCGATCGCTTAGAACATAGAGAACTAGTAGGCCCGGCGGACGTTCTGCCATTTCCTGTAGGTGACGCGATGAGTTTGATCACTGAACTACATCTAAGCATGAAACTTTAAGTGTGTCCTACTTACTATTATAAATCTGGAGAGTTAGAAAGTTTGATAGGACTAGGAAATGCTAATCCGATTTGAAGATATATTTTTGCATTAGTTTTTGAGGATTATAGGCTATAAAGCTTCTTGCTACGGTCCTCAGGAACTGAACGCTATAAAACTTCTTGCTTCGGCCCCCAGGAACCAAACGCTTAGAATCAACCATTACCGAGAAGGGTCGAATGTAAACCACTTATTAAGATATTAGGAGAAATATTGAAACCGCCACACACTAAAATAATATAAACCAAAATGCAAATTAAAGCTGCGCGTAACGTCCATCAACAAAATGTCTACAGATTTTACGCAGGAAACCTATTTTTTTTTTTAAAAGCGCGTTTTTTGTGTAATCATTTAGTATAATTTGTAAATTATGTTATCTGATATCCCATAGAAAAAAAGATCCCTGTGTTTCTGGCCGGTTTCTCCCTAAGGTCTTATTTTTCGAACCGGTGTTGAATCGGTGTAATACAAGCTTAAATTGAATAAATACATGTTGTCTTTTTTATATATACGAGTATATCTTACTAACTAATTAAAGTAATTAACCAAAATCTTAAACATAGTACTTATATTTTTTTAATCCGATTTCTATTTTAAAATGATACTGGATTTTATTTTCTTTTCTATACTAATAATTGACTACTCTACATAATCTTTTCCTGGAAAACTATTTGTCATTAAAAACAATGCAATGATTTAGGAAAAAAATTATTGCATTTTTTTCCCGTCACGTAAATTATTTCTATTAGTAAGACAATAAATCGTCAAATAGAAAGCGGCATAGGTTTAGGAGAGCCTATGAGAAAATGTCAGTGACGTCATTTTAAAGGTGCGTCATATAAAAGATTTAAACGAGAGTGCCGCTCAGATCACTAACGAACGACGTTTTAGATATACATATTTTGCATAGCATTAGTAACATTAATACATATAGGATGGGACTAGATTCGATTTCCATAATTTATTAAGACGTGTGACTTCTCAGATTATTAAAACTCTCATAGACTTCATAGATAGAACCGTAAATATTTTAAGTTTTAACATAATATACGTACGAGCGGATACACAGGCAACCTACACATAATATTTTTATATCATCATCATCACTTCAACCTATCAATCGTCCACTGCTGAACATAGGACTCCCCACAGATTACCACAAAAGTATATAGGTCTCATTTTGGAGGGCCGTAGTTGCTGCATGGGTTGGCAACCGCAGTTTATTTATTCAGATGTTCCAGGAAGATGCTGCTGCCCATCTCCAGGTTTTTATGTTTACTGTCGACTTTAACGACACCCACGGGATAAGATGGGGTGGCAGATTCTCTTAAACTACCACACGGTTCAAAGGCGCTCGCCTTAAGATTTCATAGTACGCGAGTAACTAATTACCTCAGGCAGCCATCAAATAAGTATTTTAGTTGTATGTAGTATGGTATTTTAGAACAAACTATAATACACACTAGACATTATGTGTGTATAAACTTATTAGTTACTTATTTGAATTCAGAGAAACTGTACATTAAAGCAAAAAATAACTTTTTGATGTTGATTATTCTGCCCTGCTGACAGGTGTATTTATTTTTGTAATTTATACTTCACCCCGTTATTTATGGACTGTATTTGAATTAAACTAGGTGTATTATTATTAACCAAATTTGGTTTAGACGACCGCGTGGCCCAGTGGTTAGAGTACCTGACTACGAAGTCGCGGGTACTGGGTTCGAATCCCAGCCGGAGCCAACATTTGTGATCGAAAATCGGCAAAGAGCACATCATCATCATGGTTTTTAGATGACTATTATATATATCTTTTCTATCTAAACATATTTTTAATACAAAACATAAATCAGTAAAAAAAAATTACTACTTTAATAACATTTTATGACAAGGAAGTCATGTCGTATTTTTAAAAATTTCTCTCAGACAATTTTAAAATTAAAAACTGGTGAAAATGGCATATGAATTGGACTAGAAATCTTTATTTAATAAAGCGATTTAAGATCGATATTTAAAATTTTAAATGTGAATATACAATTGGTGGACTTAATGCAATAGGACATTCTCTACCAGGCGAACCACGAGTTAAGCAAAAATTAAGCTGACGCTTTCAAGTAAAACCATAATTATAATTTAATTAATTATATATTGTATAGGTTAAAACAAATAATTACATAAGGATATATATAACAAAAAAAAAAATTCTTGGCAATGGATGAAGCCAATTCACTTTATAGAGTGTTCTGTAACACGATTGAAAAAGGTAGAAAGAATTTTTCAAAATCTATGAAAAACAGTAATTCATAATAGAGGCCTTAAAAGGCCTCACCGCGAGACACGTGAGAGGCGAAAAAAAAATCATGCGCATACTTTCACCGGGCGGCGCAAACTCAACGTAATGCAAACGTTGCATCAGCTATGAAGTGGATGTAACACAATTGGTGTACACTTGAGCTCAATTACTTAATCGTTTTATAATAATTCATGGTCAGCGGTTGCGCTTGAATTCAATGACTTAGAACACGAATAGACCGGGCGACGGCCGCGTGGCCTAGTGGTTAGCGCACCTGACTTCTACGCCGCGGTTCCTGGGTTCGAATCCCAGCCGGAGGCGACGTTTGTGCAAAAACGCAAATTGTTGGTTTTCGGGTTTGGTTGTGTTGTTTGTGAAATATATGTAAAACACACCCACGATACAGGAGAAATCCCAATGTGGGGCATCTTTTTTTTGAACAAGGAAAATCACATATAGATCGTCAGTGATAGAAATAAAGCAAGAATGCATTGGATCTTTTTTTTACAAATCGACTTAAGATTTCTAAAGAACTAGACGTTTCCTGTAAATATCTACTATATACCATATGAATGTAATTTTGCCGAATTCGGTATTGAATTATACCTTCGCGACGTGTTCATTTCGGGTCTTCAATATTTTTGATATTATGTTTTCTTTGAAAGTCATAGAATCAAAAAAAAATTAAGATGATCTATTGAGCTATTTGTGGATATCTGAGATATATTTAAAAAAGACTTAAGGGTCATTAAAGCGGACTTATTACGGACATATATTATTGACCTCAATTCTAAATATATCACTGTGAGATATCTTTGAGTCAGCTTTTGTAGACATTTTCTATGAAATGTTGCAAACAACAAAAATAAACTTAAAAAAACATAGTACTTATTACAGTCAATGATATTTGTACGATTTAGATATTTGATAATTTTAATTTTTAATTTTTAGATATTCGTACAACTTTCATAAGTAGACTGCTGTTTACTGTACCACGAAAAAATTAAATAAAGAAAGAAGTAAAGTTACAGACTATAAATGTCTCACTGCTGAGCACAGGCCTTTTATGTCTGAGGAGAGCCGGGAAGAGTCCGCCACACTGCTTCAATGGTGGGTCACATGTCGTCAAAAATATTTTTTTTTATTTCTCGGACATCCGCTATTCCTCTGGTATTGTAAATTTTAGCCGGTGGTTGTGATCACTTACCGTCAAGTGAGCTACTTGCTCGTTTCCTTCTCTACTATATAAAAATCTGGTATTTCTGAAAAGAATACATATATATTTTTTTTGAAAATTCTGTTACGATAATCAAAAAAATATTGTCAGTAAACAAAAAAGCGAGCAAAAAACTTGCGATTTATATGTTACATCTCCATCAAAATCAGCTGGCGATTCTTTACTAGGCAATAGTTTAATATGTTAATTCCGAATTCCGTTGAGTTCGGAGTGAAAGTGTATAATTTTATCATATATATGTTATGAATGAATCGATGTGATAACGTACGTAGCTTCTACTTTTTTAATTAATTATGTAAATAAGTTAACTTTTTAGACTAAAATTATTAGTAGCGGTTGAATAAAAAGCAGAACATAAAATATACTTTATTATGCAATAATAAATATTCATTAATTTTGTTACATATATAATGTTAGGTAACATTTTCGATATAGAATAAAATGTAACAAAATAAATAAGAGATATGATTTCAAGTAATATATCTTATATAGCATATATAGCTCCTTCAGGTAAGAGAAACGTTGCATCTTGTAATCTGTAGACCCATCGACCGGAAAAGTCTGTCTAGGTAGGTGTTTTTTGGCTAGGTGCCGTATGAGGCTTAAGAACTGATGTCAAAGGGTGATAATAGTCGTGTGGTGGCATAGACATTTTCTGGATGACACATAATTTGTTAGGGGCAGACATTGCACTTACCATCAGGTGAATGATTTCCTAGTCTCGTCACACTTTTCCATAAAAAATACCATATCCTTACATAGTGTTATCAGGAGATCCAACTGCAAGAAACAAGGATTCCATTATGTGGACAGTCTGTTCGTCTGTCACCCTTTCCTTCTTTCAGTTATAGCTTTTTAACCAAGTCTTTCTGAAACTGTAATTGAACCTGACCCTATGAAATTCCGTAGAGGTAAAGTAACATAAAATCGATACACCGCTGAGCAAAGACCTTCTATTATTACTGAGACGGTTTTGGAGCCGAGAAGTATCTGCCACGCTGCTCCAATGCGGATTGGCGGACTCCACATGTCCTCGAATTTTTTATTCCTCAGACATGCAGGTTTCCTCACGATGTTTTTGTTCAAATCTGAGCACGTGGTAAATCAGCATTTCGATATAGAGAAAAAGATCATAGGTACCGACACCGGGCCACCAGTATATCAATACAAAATGTGGCTATAAAACTTACGATGACCCTTTAATGTGGCAGATATGAAAATATTCTTAATATTTTAGGCCGGTCATACCACTTTCACTCAAAACACATAAATCAATATAGGTACACACACTCACACACACGTACGCACAGACAGCTATGTCGCTTGTAATTACAATCAAAGTAATCTGTATAATCCATTACGAATCTAAGGTAACTAATACCTCTTTCTATTTCAGTTAGATCTCTATCATGTTCATAACCATCTGGTTTATTTGTGAATATTCATCAATTTTATTTATGTATCAAACAATTACAAGGAGCCTATCGTGTAAATTGATGATACTATTCAATAAGTAACAGTATTTATAATTATTCTATTTGTAAATAAATTTTACTATTAGTTAATTAATTCAAATATTAAGTAAGAACTTAGCCTGATGATAGCAGCAAGATTTAAATCATAACAGCATAAAAATGACTTACACATATGTGTGTATGTATAATAAAAAAGCGTACAATGCAATTAACCACGAGACGTAGAGCTTACTTTTTGTTTCTAGGAACCCTCGTTCGTGACGTTTAAAACTCAAGAAAGGTGAAAAATATGAAATATGTAGTGACAGTACTACAGAAACACACTTTTGAGGGCATACGACACTATTCTTTCCGGTTTCATCTTATTGACTATTATGACCTCCAATGCAAAGAATTAAAAAATGGCTATATATAAAATTAGGCAAAGTTTATGCGAGAGTGACCAAATTATTTATGGATTTTTTTTTATTTAATTTTTGTATTAATTTTCATAAAAATTATCATTTTCACTTGACCGCTAGTATAGAAGTGCAAATAATCACACTTTTTCTTTCATTTCATTTACACTAACTTCACAAACGCCGGTGCGAGTGCGTATTGGGATGTTGTAAGCAAACTTCGCTTTCTAACATCCAATATTTATTTTTCTACTTATCCTTACGTCTACAGAACTTACGCGATGCACGGCCCATCAGTTAGCATACGCCGTCAAACAGTACACACATACTTTACGTCACATACGTTTGACAAAACGTAGTGGGGGGTCAAAGGATAAAATCCATCAGATTTTTTGGAAGATATCATAACCTGCCCAGCATCGGTTGTTGAAGTACAACCATTAAAACACATTGAAACATGTGGAAAATAATACTAACATTAGCCACCTTCGCAATAGTGAAAAGCAGTCCAGTAGAAAATGGAATTGCGGAAAACTTTGTCGGCGCCGTTTCTGAGTGTATTAACAGCGACACGTCGTTGTGCTTGAAGGTGAACAGTGATTTTACGTGTAATGTTTAAAGTGAAGTGACACGTTTAAAAAACAAAGGATGAATTTTCACTTGTACTTAGTAAATTCCAGAAAAAACCTTGTATTCTTCCTAATTTTTTGTTATATTTGATCTGATGGTAAGTGCAACGTCTGCCCATAAAAAATGCTGTGTCACCCAGAACATCTCTCTGTGACACGACACTGCGCCTGTCAACCTGAGACATCAGTCTCATATGCTCAGTGATTACGCTAGCTCTCAGTGCCCTTCCGACTGAAACAATTGCAATTTAAATTGCATCGTTGATGAAACGATGCCAAGGATTACTATCGTCGAAGCTTTTTCACTAGTACCAAAAAAACTTCATGCTCCAAAAATTTTATAGCATTGTTATTTAAATATGCTTAAAGTTCATGTAAATTGTTTCAGGAAAAAGCGTTTAGACTAACTGAAAGGTTGGCTGTAACGAAAGACTTAGATATCTTCGAGGGTATAAGTCTAGTTAATACTGGCTCAGTACGTTCTTCTCGCAGTTATGAACATTTAGCTGAAGATCCAAAAACGAGAGAAACTCAATTAGAAGAAAGAATTGCAAATAACGTTGGCGATTTCTTAGAGAACCACGTACTACAGTTGCGTTTATCCGAAGACTCCGAAGGAGGTCGAGATTTAGATGCAGAAGGTGGGTATTTCCCATTTTTTTTAATTAAGATATAGTAAAAAAATACCAATACTAAATAAATTATATAATTTGACATGCCTTATGATTAAAATAAAACATAAAAGTCTCTCAACATTATCTATTCACCTTCTTTATAGTAAAAAGAGACAAGACGACCAAAACGTTTACATGATGGTAAGTGCAACGTCTGCTCACAACAGATGCTGTGTTACTCAGAATATTTCTGTGTAGCACCAGACTGCGCCCGTCACCCTGAGACATAAGTTCTTAAATCTCATATTCCCAGTTATTACACTAGCTCTCAATGCCCTTCTGGCCGAAACACCATAAAGTTTGCACATCACAGCTTCACGGCAGAATAACTAGCCTTGTCGTGCTACTAGAACTAGACAAATTCCTACACAGGAAACCTACCACCAGTAGAAAAGAAATCCTAAAAACTATACTACTACAGTGCTATATTTATTTTAAATCACGTTTTTTTTAACAGGTCGTGGTAAGAAGAAGAAGAAGAAGATCAAGAAGCTTTTACCCCTACTTCTACTCTTGAAGGTTAAACTGGCTGCTCTCGTGCCACTCTTCCTTGGTATCATAGCTTTCGTTGCTGTTAAAGCAGTCTTCCTTGGAAAGATTGCCTTTGCAATTAATGCATTCAACCTCATAAGAAGGCTCCTTAACAAGAATCAGTCCTCAGGAGTAGTATCTTACGCTGCTTCCCCTCAACATCAAGATGAACATCCAGGTTACTCGTACGAGCCCGCTGGAGGATGGAGCAGGAAAGTGAATGACGCCCAATCATTGGCGTACGCTGGACAATTAGGCAATTAATTTAAATTTAGAACGAGCGTGTGTTTATTTATTTGCGCGTGTGAAATATTTATTTCGATAAAGAATGTTTGTGCTACCGTGTTCAAGTACCTCAATTTAATTTATTAATAAATAATTTTATACAATTACTCGTCCATTTACTTTACAATCACATTGTTTCCGTTTGCGATTACCGACATTGCATAATTGTAATGCCAATTTTAATTTTCAATTCCATGTTTACTCTGTGCAACATTAATCAAAATTGCGTGGATCATTTAATTCTATAATCATTCACACATTTTGCATACACCTTGTATAAAAGAAAGAAAGAGTGTGCGCTATCTGAAATTAAATAAATATTAATGGAAGAATAACTATGTCACTCACTATGGCATAATGTCTTCTCCGTCTCCGATATGGCATCAATTACTTTAAAATGTTAATATGCCCAAAAAACAAGGTGGGGGAAATTTAGATAAAAAACTCTTACCAATCTGCCGATGACCACAGTCCATTTGGTCCCGCTTGAGAACGTGCGTCGGAAAACAAAAAAGAAAAAAAAATGAAGTTCTTTATATTACTTATAAGTGTTTTCGCTTTAGCGAAATGTGTTCCCGTGGCCCCGGAAGATTCAGTGCTGAAATCGGTGATCGGAAATTTTGTGAATTGCATGAACAGTGATTTGAATATGTGCTTAAAGGTAATTTCAGTGTAAATTTGACAACTCATGAATCGATTTTAGTAAAATCACACGACGTCGTAAGGACGAACTGGTTTCGTATGTGCCACTCCCTACTTTCTTTCAAGAGGCGCAACGAACGACCGTGTTGTTCGTGTACTTTTAAAATTTTATATAGTTTTCGTATTAAGAACTTTTAAATTCACTAACTGTACAAAATTAAGTGCATGCAATCCCTAAAGAGTAAACTTTAAAATAATTTAACCGTAATATCAAAATAAAAAGGTTTTTGTTAAAAAAATAACATTTATTTATTATTGCCAGTAACTAAAGAGTGTTATTTAACAGTTACGTGATTATAAAATGAGATTAATTCAAAAAGGAAACGCTGTTAAAAATATTTTACCATGCTACTATGCCTCGCAAATTTTATATCTATAACAAAATAAAATAAAATTCCATGAAATATTTAAGGGTTATCGTTCAAAATTACTAATAAGTGGCTTTGTTTCACAGGAACAGGCACTTAAAGCTACTGAAAGACTGGGTACAGTGAGAAAGCTGAATATTATTGAAGGAGTCACCATCTATAACAACGGGCCCAAAGAATCACGGAGCCTGGAATCCCTATCCACAGACCCTGTACTAAGGGGCAAGCAAATCAATGAGAGGCTTTGGGAGAGCACCACTGATCTTTTTAAGAGAAGCGATTTAGAATTAAGCTTCAATGGTTCTGACGACGAAGAAGATGAATCCAGGTCCATCGATGAAGGTTAGTTTTTTAATTTTTATTAGATATATAATATTTAAAGATATAAAAAATACGTTAAAAAAATCTATGACAAATTATCATTTGCCACATTCTACATTAAATATTTAAAGGTAATTCCCTTTTTAAGTAAAAGTATTACATTAGACGTTTTAAAGTTAATGTCTTATATGTAACAAGGCAATTAAAAATGAAAAAAAAAATTGCCATCGCGCACACGCCAACAACCTTACGTCAATTAAAAATCTTTTACGCACTTTCCAAAAAATAAATGGAGAAATCTGAACTTCACTAACATTCTTTCGCGTTATTTTTTTAAGCTATAAAAATCCATAACCACTGTTTGTAAGATAGGATAGATGGGAAATCTCGTTTATAAATGATTATTAAAAGGTAAAGTTTTGATCTTCTTAAAAATAATTAAAACTTATCGCTTAAACTATTATATCGCCTTAATTATTGACTTTGTCACATGATTCTTACCTACTTTTCTTTTACTGTTAAACTGTTGCCGAAGACTATGTTTAGTTAACGGTTAACATGACCTGACATTTTAATAAAAACGCCCAATGAAGAATTTAATTTGTACCGTTATTTATTTTTTTGGTGGTACGATTCCTACGCAGGAATCACTTTAGGTATGTAACATCCCAGGCCAGTTATTCTGCCGTGAAGCAGTAGTTTGCAGAAATTGCTGTGTTTCGGTCTGAAGGGCACTGATAGCTAGAGTAATCATTTTGCATATAAGACTTAAGAACTGACGTCTTAGGGTGACGGGAGCAGTGTAGTGCCATACTTAAATGTTTTGGGTGACACAGCATCTGTTATGGGCGGATGTTGCATACACCATCAGGCGAACGTTTGGTCGTTCTCTCGAACGTTTTCTCGTCACTTTATCAAATAAACAAAAGACTAATGTAGAGATATGATAATGTCTTGATCTTAGCGACGTCTTCCGGTAAATATCCACAAAGTAGTACCTGAAGCCCGCTGACGTAGTCGCCGGCTTCAGCTTGTCGTACTATAAATCTCGAAATAAATGCTTTTACAACTATTACTTTCGAATAATGACGCAAATTTAGTATGTTACATAGTTACTTTCATTTTGTTTATGTTTTGTAAAGTTTTATAGTGATACATGCATTAAAACTCTAAAATTTATAATATTTAGTATCAGATAGGTTGAAAGTCACAGCTAATTTTAAAACCAATATGATGTCTCATATTAAAAGAAAGCGATTGGTTTTTACTCTATGGTTCATGGGTTCGATTCCCGTACGCAAAATACTTATATGACTTACAATTAGGTGTGTTTGTATATATGCAATATCAATCCAAAACGGCGTTGCTATAAGAATTGGATGTATCACAGTATAATCACGACATTACATGACCTTCACCACCATACCTCTCACCAAAATATTAATAGAAAATGTATCATTATCCAATTTCTGTTTCAGTTGCTGAAGGCCGTGGCAAGAAGAAGAAGCAGCTTAAGAAGAAACTGAAATTGCTTATTCCCCTCGCAATCTTGGCCAAGGTCAAAGCTGTCGCCATCATTGTTCTGGCTCTCGTAGTAATTGCGGCTTCAGTGTTCAAGTTAGCCCTACTTGCCAAGATTGCCTTCATTGCCAAGGTGATTGCCATCGTTAAGGCTCTCATTGCCAAAAAACATGCCCAGGAAGAGCATACGTGGGTGACTACCCACGAGGAGCATCCTCATCAAGGGGGGTGGGATGGTGGTTGGTCGCGCTCGAAAAACGATGCTAATAACCTGGCATACTCCGCATATAGTAAATAAGAAATCGTAAAAACCAAATGATTTATACCGGGTGAAATTATTGTCGTCTTTATTTATTGATTGTTAATTTATTGATTTATGAGTGCGGGTGTGAATGCGATTTTGTTGTTTCATTTCATATTTTGGTTAGATATTATTTTCATGACTCACTTTTTTCTTTTCGGTCATTTTATGTTGGTTTTATTTTTGTATTTGTTTTCTGATTACGCAATAATCTGACTGAAAAGGATTTTTTATTTGCATGATTTCCTACTGTAATTATATGAATTTGTGATAATATTACCAATGTATTTATTTGTGTAGTAAGTGTAAATACTTAAATTGTTTCTGTTTATGAATAATATTTTTTCGTTACTGCATATTGAATATTATCTATGTATGTTTATTAATTAGATATATAAAGGAATCAGTCATATCTATCTATCCAGTCTATTATGTTTTAATATATTTTACTTGTTCTTTGTAGATCAGTTTTGAACTGATAGATTTCTATTGATATCACATTATTCCTTTTGTTTATATATTATATCTTATTACTATTTTTTGTATATATGTCATATATTAATATTTAGACAGTGTTTAGTTTTCGAAAGCTTTGCCTTCATTTTTGTTTTATTTTAGTTTTTTTGTTATCACGAGTGATACGGGATATCTCGGATCACGTTTTTTTTATTTCCACGTGTGCTTGTGTTAATTTATGTTTGACATGTTAAAGTAAAATAATAAACAAAACTGCAATTAAATTACCACGTGCTTTCATTCAGATATATCCTAATCCCATAATTAAAACAAATTCTTTAAAAATATTCTACACACTTTGACAATATTTTCATTAAAAAAAGACAATGCCTCACAGTAGGATTTGTCCTGTTAGTTCGGTTTTACAGACATAAATACTGGTTTCACAAGCACAACACATCAGATCCGAAAACCAACAATTTGTAAATAACCTATATTTTTGTTTAAAAATAATCTTCATCTTTCACTGATGGTTGGATTTTTTTCTAAGAATCCATTTAGGTGCCACCGCAGTACCATTTATTCTGCTTTGAAACAGTAGTGTGAGAGCGGGGACATGATTAGAAGAGATATTAGTATGGAAGAGATTGTGGAAGCGATGAATAGTATGAAATTGGGCAAAGCTGCAGGGTATGATAGAATTACGATTGAGTAGCTGAAAGCTGGACAGGGCACGGTAGCTAGTCAGCTGTATACCAGTAAATTGGTGTAAGGCCGTTACCGTACCGCTTTTCAAAGGAAAAGGGTCGCAGCAAGACTGCAAAAACTACCGAGGCATTAGCTTGTTCAGTATCGTCGGCAAACTGTATGCAAAGGTTTTGATTAAGAGAGTGATGAATGAAACTGAAGAGAAGATATGGGATGTACAAGCGGAATTCAGGAGGGGAATAGGATATATGGATCAGGTCTTTTCCTTACGAAGCATAGACGAAAAATTCTTGGCACAAAGTCAAAAGGTCTATTGCGCATTCGTGGACTTGGAAAAGGCCTGTGATAGGGTAGTGAGGAATGAATTGTAGTCGACATTGCATATGTATGAGTTGAACGGCAGCTTGATACGAGCACTGTAATCACTATATAAGGATTCCAGTGCTTGTGTTAGGATAAACGGGGCTTACACAGACTGGTTCAACATCGAAAAAGGTGTTACACAGGGATGTGTGGCTTCGCCGTGGCTGTTTAACCTATTCATAGACAATTGCTTAAAAGATTTGAAAGAGAGTGTGTCTTAATCCAAATTAAGAATGAATGATCTGATCGTCAAATGCCTCCTATACGCCGATGATCAGGTTATATTAGCATCATCGGAGGAGGAGTTGCAGGCAATGGTTAATATTATGCATGATGCTCTACAAAGCAAAGGAATGAAAATTAATGTAGATAAGACGAAAATAATGGTTTTTGAAAGAGAAGAAAGCATGTCGGATTGCAAAGTTCTGATTGAAGGAGAAAGAGTGGAACAAGTGAAAGAGTTTGTGTACCTGGGTTCTAAATTTACGAGAGACGGAAAGTATGACTGTGATATTGAGAGAAGAGTATTGGCAGGAAATCAGGTGAATGGGACTCTGCATAACTTTATAAGAAGCCAGAATGTATCTAAAAAGGCACGACTGGCTGTACATAGGTGGGTTCTGGTCCTCACCCTTATGTATGATGGTTAATGCTGGGTCCGGCAGAAGAAGCATGAAAGCAAGATTAATGCTGTGGAAATGAGAAGTTTAAGAAGTATAGCTGGAGTAACTGTGATCGTCAAAGCGAGAAACAGCGAGATAAGGGAAGTTGCGGTGTGGATAAAGATGTAGTGAAAAAGATAGAGAAAGGGATGCTTAGATGATTTGGACACGTAGAGAGGATGAATGAAAGGAGATTCACGAAACAGATTTATGAGGCAAGTGTGAATAGGAACGCCAGTAAGGGTCGACCTAGGTGTACGTATCACAATCAGATCGGTGAACTTTTGAGGAAAGGTCACATGAAAAGTACCCGCAACCGACGAGCGTGTGTGAAAACGCTAATAAAAGTAGGAGAAGCCAAAGATGTGTGTCAGGGTCGTAGCAAGTGGAAAGATGTGGTCTCTGCCATGTGAACTGCAGTGGGAAAGAGGCATGACTGTATGTATGTATGTTTTCGTGTGTGAGAGCAACACCGAGTTTCGGTTTTATGGACACTGAGAGCTAGTGTTTTAAATTACTGGGCATATGACCTCTTATATGAGGCTTAAGTACTGATGCCTGATTCTTAATCTGCGTTGCAATTAACTTATAGTATTATTCTGCTCAAAAAGGCTAATTGTTGTTTTACCGCGCGCTCGGCGGTGAAGTGTAACCTAAGGATAACGTAAGGATGTCTAAAATATTTAAAAAACAGATAACATCTGAAGTCCGCTAACCCACGCTGGGACACCGAAACCTAAATCTTTCCGACTTCTTAACCCTTTTAGAAATGAGTAGAAGCCTGTGTCGAGTAGTGGATCATTAACAGGTCGTTACTTTACCTAACAAAAAAGTACGTGACACTGCAATCAATAGTCCACCCACCGAGCATGATAATTATGGAAAATCATCTTAACGTGGGAAAAGTGTATCTTCAGCAATGGACTGTTAAGAAATAAAGAAAGAAACAATGTGTGAAATACACAACAATAAGAAACAACAAAAATTATGTAAAATAATTACAAAACTTAGTGCAACGTCAAAAAGGAACCTCAGTTATAATCTGTGAGGATACCTCAGCACAGGTTTTCAGTCGGGACCTTTATTGATCCCGAACAACCGGACAAAGTACAATGATTATACACCAAGAAAAAATTATGCTATACTTAGCAATATCAAAATAATAATTATTATTAAAAAAATATTTGATGAAGTGTATTAACAAATTCCTATAATGAAAACAATATAAAAATACAAATACAAGACAAAAAAAAACACAATATATTTTTTTTATAAACGGTTAGCCGATCAACACCACATGCGTCATATTTATTAACAGGTGCTGCTCGTGGAGGCTTGTCTGCTTGAGTTTGCAATACACCTATTTTTTTTTTATTTTTCACAAAAAACTTTTGACGTGATGGTAAGTGCAACGACTGCCCATAACAGATGCTGTGTCACCCAGAATATTTCTGTATGGCACCACACTGCGCCTGTCAACCTGAGACATAATGTCTTAAGTCTCATATGCCCAGTGATATCACTAGCTCTCAGTGCCCTTCAGACCGAAACACAGTAATGTTGAAAATTGTAATACGAGTATAATATATTAAAACCATATTGTTGGAAAATTGGTTATGGAGCGTTTTTCGGTTTTCGGTAATTACTGTTCTTGGTAAATTTGTTTATAATATTTTGACTAAGATTTTTTTTTAATGAAAATCGTGACCAAACGAGCAAAACGCTCACCATCAGTTGATCATCAGGTAAGTGTCACGTCTGCCCTTAACAAATGCTATGTCACCCATAACATTTCTGTGTGACACCACACTGCGCCCTTCACCCTGAGACATCAATTCTAAAATTAATTGAAAAAATAAGATACCTGCGGAGTTTCCTTCGTCGCTTTCTTCACCGTCAGACGAATCTCATTACGAAACGTTGGAAGATGATAAAAAAATGACGTTGACAAACGACATTTGTATTTCTTACGTTTAAAAATTCTCATTTCATTACATAATACAAATAATGTTAAATGGTTTGAAATTGTCTGTAGTACGTCAAAAATTACTATGTGTATAAGTCTAAGAGCTAGCGTAATTACTGGGCATATACATAGACTTAAGAGCTGATGCTGAGACATCAAGTAAATTAAAAGGTCCCCAAATACATTTCAGGTAAACCATCTATGCAGGCACAATACAATTAAAAACGCGTTACATCAAAGACTAGATTCACTAGTGGTAGTATTCTTATGCAGGAACCCATCTAGGTAGGTACTAACCCAGGCCAGTTATCCAGCCGTTAAGGAGTAGTGTGCTAACAGTACTGTGTTTCGGTCTGAAGGGCACTGAGAGACGACTAAAGCACTGATGTCTCAGACAGTCAGTGACGGGCTCAGTGTGGGACACAGAAATGTTCTGGGTGACAGAGAATTTGTTTTGGGCAGACATTGCACTACCATCAGGTGAACGATATGCTCGTTCCGTCACTTTCTTCAAATAAAAAAACTCTTTGAATACTTATTATAATATGTTAGCTGGACATTTAAAAGGCTTTCTATGAGACAAATACACTGAATTGGGATTACATTTTGGGATCAATTGATCAGATCTTTCCTTTCTGAACTTCTTTTTCGTAAGAACCGCAACCACAGTTTCAGACACTGAACTTTAAACGCTGCCTCTCATCATCGGTCTAAGTTACGAGATTTTTCTGTTACTTCCGTGAACTTGTGCTGTACTCACAGAAAAGGATAAAGTTAAGAATTTTAATTTCCACAAGAACATGTCAAATAAATAATCATTCCTTATAGCGCCTTGTAAAAAGTAAAGAGCAAAACGCTTTCTTGTAAAAGAATGTCGTTGTAACATTGAACTAGAAACGCCTTGGCCTTGAGGCCAGCTATACTCGACGTTGCGCCATCGCAGTTAAACTTGAGCAGGCGCTTTTTTTACTTCTATTATTACATTGGATATTTTTAGATCGACAATTTGACTTAAGTGGTAAATTGTAAACTTTAAGAATTAACTAAAATGTTATTTGAATTTTTGGAAAGATAATTCCCCATATCTTCTCGTGAGTGTCGTAAAAGTCGACAGAGGGGAAATGAAAACCAGGAAATTGGCAGCAGACAACTGAATAAACAAACTGGGGTGCCAACCCGCATGCCAAGCGTGGCAACTATGGCAAAAAACTTTTGTCGCAATCTATTTGGCCTATGTTCAGCAGTGGACTAGTGATAGGCTGAAATTATGACGATGATGATGGGAGAGTAGTTATAAACTAACGGTAACATATAAGATTTTGATTCGTTTACCAAGCAAATAAAAATATGCACAAGTAAAACAGTTTTTGATATTTAGAGGAGAGTAAAGACGAAAAGTTAATCCTTTTTTTATCTTAGTCTAAAATACATTATATATTCATTATAAGAATTTTGGAAGATGTCAATGTCGCGGTTTTTGTTTTGTAATGAGTTATATTCCCTGCATGTTCTTACTATAGGCGACTGTAAGCCGAGGTTAGTTTTGCACCGAGGGATGTAGAATAGCTGTGGTATAGGTTTACGGTTTTTTAATTTATAAAGAATAGTCTAAAAGAAAACCAAATCACGCTCCATGTTAAAATTTTAGACAAGATTTAATAATAAACATATAAGAAATTTGCTAACTCGAGCAGACCCGCCTCTCTTCTGGTATTGTAGATACGAGTACGTTCTCGGGCAGCAGTGATCACTTACCATTAGGCGTCTAGATACAATAATATTTACAAGATATCAATCAATCTATCATAAAGATATTTTTAGATCGACAATTTGACTTAAGTGGTAAATTGTAAACTTTAAGAATTAACTAAAATGTTATTTGAATTTTTGGAAAGATAATTCCCCATATCTTCTCGTGAGTGTCGTAAAAGTCGACAGAGGGGAAATGAAAACCAGGAAATTGGCAGCAGACAACTGAATAAACAAACTGGGGTGCCAACCCGCATGCCAAGCGTGGCAACTATGGCAAAAAACTTTTGTCGCAATCTATTTGGCCTATGTTCAGCAGTGGACTAGTGATAGGCTGAAATTATGACGATGATGATGGGAGAGTAGTTATAAACTAACGGTAACATATAAGATTTTGATTCGTTTACCAAGCAAATAAAAATATGCACAAGTAAAACAGTTTTTGATATTTAGAGGAGAGTAAAGACGAAAAGTTAATCCTTTTTTTATCTTAGTCTAAAATACATTATATATTCATTATAAGAATTTTGGAAGATGTCAATGTCGCGGTTTTTGTTTTGTAATGAGTTATATTCCCTGCATGTTCTTACTATAGGCGACTGTAAGCCGAGGTTAGTTTTGCACCGAGGGATGTAGAATAGCTGTGGTATAGGTTTACGGTTTTTTAATTTATAAAGAATAGTCTAAAAGAAAACCAAATCACGCTCCATGTTAAAATTTTAGACAAGATTTAATAATAAACATATAAGAAATTTGCTAACTCGAGCAGACCCGCCTCTCTTCTGGTATTGTAGATACGAGTACGTTCTCGGGCAGCAGTGATCACTTACCATTAGGCGTCTAGATACAATAATATTTACAAGATATCAATCAATCTATCATAAAAGCCGCGTGTTAGCAGCTTAAATGAAATTCTCACTCAATCACATTCAGATGTCATAAAAGTTGACAGTGGGAAATGCTAGAAAAAAATGTCATGGCATCCGATAGATCGCAAAATAACAATCTCTAATACATACATACAGTCACGTCTGTTTCCTATACAAGGGGTAGAGAGAGACCACATCCGTAGCTCACTTTTCGCCCCGCTGTATGTTGCCGCCCCTTTGGTACGTGTCAAAAATTCTTACTCCCTAATCTTTTTTATTCTGTTCTCACTAACAGTATTGCATTATTGCAGATATTACATTTCATTTATCTTTATTTATTCTGCACGAACAAAGGCTGTCCGTACAATATCTTAGCCGCCTCTAACGACACTTCGGTAGAAATGAGGTAGGTGCTATTCTACTCTGCCAGACATATATCGGTATACAATCTCCACACTTGGTGTAGGAGGTACATATAACTACTCTCACTACTAGGTCTTACGCTCACAGTTATGTGGCTTCGTGTCTTCTTATTGTACATTTTTATTTAAATATTCCTTCTGTATATATTATGTGATACTACAATCTTTTAACAGCAAAATAATATACAAAGTAAATCTCGTAGTTTTAGATTACTCATATATAAAGTACACACAGTCTCATTTTTCGTAAGTATATAAAATAGACGCGAATGACGACCGCGCGGCCTAGTAGTTGGAATACCTGAATACTACGGCGCGGGTCCTGGGTTCGAATCCCAGCCGGAGACAACATTTGTGCAAAAACACAAATTGCTGGTTTTCGGGTCTGATTATCGTGTTTGTCCTTGTGTCTTTGACACTGCATTCTAGCCTGCTTACGATCTTATCGCATGGGGTTACATCGGGCACAGGTAGGTTGGGACAAGTGAGTGCCCCTGTGTTTGCGCGTACACTTGTGGCACTATAATGTCTCATGCGCAGTTGATAACTTCCGACTATATTCGGTAGTTGTCGCCGGGGTCGAAAATCGACCTGGAAGACATCATAAAATAGAAAAAAGAGAAATAGAGGAATCATTTATTCGGTTCAAGAACATATATTTTTTAAAACAAAATTGATCTGTGTCAAATTATGATTCAGATTTCGATATATATATAGAGTCTGATTATAATACGAATCTGTATATAAATAGAATGGACGTCTGAGCCACCACATTCACCGACTTCCCGCAAAACCGGGCAGGTCGTCTCTATCTAGTTGGGGTCGCCCGACACTGCGTATGCCGGTACAAGACCGACTCGTGAACCTTTCAACCCACATCAGTTATCGGCTTATGCTTACGGCACTATTATATATAATAACTATAACAATTATAACACGGGTAGATAAACACATGGTGGTCTATAGGTACTATCGCAGGGCCAGTTATTCTGCCGCGAAGCAAGTAGAGTGCAAGCAGTGCTGTGTTTGGATCTGAAGGATACTGATAGCTTATGTAATTACAGGGCATACAATTTGCAGGGTTGTGCCACACAGTAATGTTCTTTGTGATACAGCATTTTTTCTGTGCATACGTTGCACTAAGCATCGGGTCAACGTTTGATTCGTCTCATTACTTTCTTCAATAAAAAAACACTTCTTGACATAACCGAAAAGATGTCGCAGTGATCGTAATCGCCTAGGAGGTTATCTGGGCAGATGTTACACTCTTACCATCTGTATATCTGCACAACCATGATAATGTAATGTGTGAGGCTACTAATATTTTTAAATAAATAACTGTCATATAACAACGTAACTACATCTTCATTGATAGTGCTACATTGATGGCATATGCGACGTAATAAAGTAAGAATGTGACGAGTGCAGTGTGGTGCCACATAAAATTGTTCTGTGTGATACAGCATTAGTTACAGACAGATATAGCACTTACCATTAGCTAAAAGATTTTATTTTCATAGTAAGCGAGTAACCTGGGTTCGATCCCCGGTGTTAGCACCTCTAAAATTGTTCTCCAATTTTAAGTGCTGATTTACCACGTGCTTAGCGGTGAAGGAAAATATCGTGAGGAAACCTGCATGTCTGAGGAATAGAAATATTTCGAGGACATGTGAAGTCCGCCAACCCGCATTGGAGCAGCGTGGCGGATTTTTAACCAATCCTTTCCAAAACCCTCTCAGAAATGAGAGGAGGCCTGAGCTCAGCAGTGGGATATTTATAGGCTGAAACTTTACCTTTTTTTTTGCACTTCACATCACATTATTCCATAATAACACTTCTTAGTAATTATTTGGAATTGCTTTCGGACCCAATAATTATCTCGATTACAGCAGATATACTTCTAAACATTTTCTTTAATAATTGGCATTATTGAAAATTTTGTCATAATTACCATTAACTTACATGCATTAAGAAAATCTACAATCTCATCTCAACCCGTGCATATCGTAAAAGTCGACAGAGGGATAATGAAAATCAGGAGATGGGCAGCAGCCTCTTTCTGGAACATCTGAATAAATAAACTGCGTTAGCCAGTATAACGTTTCCACATAATAATCTTTCTTCCCCTATGTTTATCAATACTTCGAGCTATATGGCCTGCTTATTGATACTTCAGCTTTCTTTCTTCTTTGATGACCGCGTGATCTGGTGGTTAGAGCACCAGATTTATACGACGCAGATCCTGGGTTCGAATCTCATCCAAAATCACCAATTGATTTTCGGGTCTGATTCTGTTGTCATTGTCCACATGCTTCTGCCACTGCACCTTCCTCTGATCTTATCGCATGAGGGTTACATCGAGCGCGGGTATGTTGGTACGAGCACAGGTAGATTGTGTTTGTGTGCACACTTGAGGCACTATAATATCTCCTGCGTAGTGGATAGCTTCCGACAGTATTGGGAAGTTGTCGCCGTGTCGAAAATTGGATAGGAGGACATCAACTTTAGATTTCGGGTCCGTAGGGCTATGTCGGTTACTCCAGTTCTGCTGTGGATGAAATTTTTATGGATTCTATCTAGCAGAGAAACACCAGTATAGCCATTTTTCATAGCTCAGTGCGCGGCTTTGAGCTTCCTCACGCGGTCTGCAGTGAAGGACCATGTCTCGGTTCCGTTCGCCATCGCTGCCAACACGCATTGACATTTTTTTAAAGACACGGAGATAAAGTCGATATTATATCATCATCATCATTTCAGCCTATCAGCCGTAGTTGTCACTTTTGAAGGGCGAGTTGACAACCGTAATGAAGATGACTCTGCCCATCTCCTGGTTTTTATTTTCCCACTGTCGACTTTTACGACACCCACGACATGATATGGGGTGGTAGATTCTCTTAAGCCGCCACCACCGTCACCATTTTATATTATTTATCTATACTAGTATACAACTTTCAAAGCTTCTATAAACTACTTGACCGTCATAATCAAAGTCTCACGGTCTGATGAATAGTAGTTCTCTCACATAATGACTGTCATCTTATTTAAGCAGCTTGTTTCCTGTTCCGTGCATCATTTGTGAAACTTACCTATGGGGTATTCACATACAATTTAAGGTAAAATAACAATATTAAAGTTCGACAATGTTTGTTGATAACAAACCTTGTTTGATCGCCCTAGTTTAAAGACTGCCTTTAATTTGCTTTAAGCTTTTTAACGACTGTGTACTGTAGTTAAAACAAAATTTCAAAGATTTCTCCTGTATGGTGAATACATTTGTCATGCATGCAATCACATGTACAATAAAACCAGACTCTCACCCAACATCACCTATCACGTCCGCTTAGTGGTCAGCGATTCTGACTTCTACGTCGCAGGTCCTGGGTTCGAATTCAAGTTGGAATTAACATTTATTCTACATTATTAATAACACACAAATTGTTGGTTTTCGGGTTTCAAATTGATGTCTGCAAAACGCAATCATGATACTGGACCTTACCTTACTGACTTCATACTTGTAACTGGACTTAACCTAAGTGCAGTGCATCGATTTTTTTTAAAGAAGTTTTAATTATAAACTCTTATCTTAATAATGAGCATCATCATCATCATTAGTATATAGTATCCTTGTTTAGAATAATATGTATTATTATATTGTATTAGTAGTATGTATTCGTATATTATGTCATATAGTATTTAGGTATATGTATGTATGTGTATATTCGTTTATTTATTTAATAATACGAGTATTATATTTATTTCAGTAACCGCCATCGCTGTTTACTCACTGCCCTAAGGTTGACTGGCAGAGAATGCTTTTAGCATTAAGTCCGCCTTTTGTTCCTTTACTTAATGGTTCAATAAAGAATAAATAAAAAAGATAGTAAGGAATCAATATGTACTATCAAGTGTCTGCAATGGTAGTGGGACTAGAGAAGAATACTATTACCAGTTATTTTGATTTGCAGTAGTGTGCACGTGTTACTGTGGCCCAGTTTGAATATAGCTGTAACTAGTGAAATTAACATGGTTATACAACTTAATAACTAATGTCTCTCGGTATCGGTAGGTACCACTGCAATTCCAGTAATTCCGCCGTAAATCAGTAGTGTGCAAACTTTACTGTGTTTCGGTCTGAACGACAAAAACATTGTTTATATTACTGGCCATATGAGACTTAAGAACTAATATCTCAGGGTTACTTTAGTTCTTAATATTCTGCTTTAGACAAATGAATATGTTTATTTCTTTCTTCCTTTTTTCTTTCTATCTTTCTTTCGTTATTTAGGTTCACACAGACTATTCCGGATGACACAGCATTTGTTATGGGTAGGCGTTGCACTTGCCATAAGATTAAGGAGTCTCTTCACGATCTTGGATTAAAAATATCGTAATGAAGTTCCGGTGACTCTGCAACTGCTATGAGTAGGCGTGGCACTCCCCAGCAGTTGGACAACATGCTCGTCTCATTTACTTATAATAAAGTAGTTGCGCTGATCACCGTCTTAATGTAATAAATATGCCAGTCACTTTCGATTATGTTAAACACTTGTTATGGACCCATGACTTGCACTTTGATGCTACGTAAATGTAATATGGAAGAAATTTTACATCTCTAAATACGAGTGGCTTTCTCGGAAAGAGTTAGTTTCTCTACCAATGACTTTGTCAATGTCGATTTAATTAATCATTTTCTTTCATTTTAATATGAAGTGTTGTTAATGTAATCTTACGTTAGTGTGACGCAATGAATGAAAAAATGACGACTTTCAATGAATATAAGAACTTTTTTTTCATCGAAATGTGTTTTATTGTTTCAATAAATACAGTACGATGAGTTTTGTTATAATAATAGTATAAAGTTTTTAGTTACAAGTAGTTGAAGCATCCTAACAGCGTTGTAAACTATTGTGTAAGATAGCCTAAGGAAAACTAAAAACGAATTTCTTATTGAAAAAGAAATGTCATAAAAAGTTTCAATATACCTAACAAGCACTATTATCAAAATAATATTCTTGACATTAATTTAACAAATAGCAACAAGATTTTGCTTCGAAATTAACATATAACGATTGGTAAAGTTGTATAAATATATACAACGATTGATATTAGCCCTCTGGAGTATTGTATAGGAGTTAAAAACTTTAGCCGTCTATCAAGCGATTGCAAAGTTTTATAGACGTAATTTCTAATTTATCGCCACTTTCGCATCGCATATTTCTAATATACCGTACAGTGAGAGCCTTTTTAATTTATTACCTTCTCGTAAAGTGAAATTCTACCAGATTGGAAATAAATTTATTTTATTATATTCTCACAGGGAAAAATTTGTAATATAAAAATGCATAAACGTAGTTAAATACATCAATTCAAAGGTATATAACAATTTTTTTCTTATTACGTTGGTACGGACATGTATGTAGACAGATTATTTTTATATTATGTTTTTTTTACGAATTGAGGCAATAATAAATATAAAATTAGACAATATTTTATGTATAACGCCATCAATAGAAAGTCGTGGCTTAAATAAATGTCTGCTTTGAACCTGTTTTGGCTGTTGCCTGTTTCATATACAAGTACGAGTAGATTCGTTAGCCGTTATTCGTTAGTCTGCCGAGATTTCTCGTATGTCTTATAATATCTTACTAATTTATATATGTGGAATAACCATTCCTAAACACGACAGAGAGAGTGAAAATAGTTACCTACCGTGTTAAATACGATGAGGTAATCTTTTCTTAGCTTAAAGTACAAGAATTAAGAGCATTGTTAAAAAAACTGGTTTGTTGATCGAAAAGAATTTCCTTTAAATTATATTAATTTTTATAAAATCAAAAAATTTCGCGAGTCTGTGGTTTTTGTGAAATTATTTTTTGTCGCAAGTCTGTGGTTTTGAAATTAATCATTCAATTGACCTATGAGCCAATTCGAATGCCCATTAATCAAATTATCTTTGAATTCTTATAATTAAGCTTGTAAGCTTGTAAGCTTGTAAGCTTGTAAGCTTGTATGTTTCTGTATTTGTTCTGAACGCAAAGAAAACGAACGTTTAATCTCAATCATTTATTAAGGCACAAAACAATAAGTTAACGGTAATAAATTAAATAAATTATTAAATAAATCTTTGTACAACAGAGGTTACAAGTTAGCTGAATTCAATCAACAAATTTGGTATTAATTATCTACTTGCTGTGGGGTGAGTAGGCGCTGTAAGCGAGGTTTTGGGCTTCATCGAGGTTCTTGTTCCAGTCAGAACCATAGCTCGAATAGCCGTGTCCAACGTCATGGGAGGCGTGCTCAACGTGGACAGGGTGATGCGATTCGTGATGATGGGCATGAGGGACAACTTCGTACGTTGTCTTCGTGTGGTCTTGCTTCATGCACCATGCGACGAAGAGGATGACGGCAAGAACAAGGGCAATCTTGGCAGTCGCCAAAGCCTTTAAAGCTATCAGCTTGACGATGAATAGTTTTCCGAAGAGAACTTTAGCCGCGAGAAGTCCAATGATACCACCCATTCCACTACCTCCTTTCTTCTTTCCACGACCTACGACAAATTATGCATTTAAAAGACATATTTAATTTAATTAAAAACACGATGATATATTATACTGCATTTCATCATAATCGTTATAAGCTTCTAATTAGTGTATTGTAGAACACAAGCCTTTCCCAATTTAGAGGGATGTTGTGTTATCGGCAAGGTTGGAAAGCGCTGTACCTTATGCACCTTAAACACTGCTGTCCGAATAGCTTAGGTGTGCTATAATAAGTCAGTCGGTTATTCCAACATTGGGTTGTTCCGAAATTCCTTTAGTCAAATTAACGATACCCACAAGATAAGATGTTAGAGTATATTTTTGCAAATCTTTTCAATTTTCAAATAAACTAAAGTAGAGAAAAAAACATACCTTCTTCTAGAGATCTCTGTACAGTTTCTTTGTCCGCAGGGTTCATTTTTACTTCAACAGCATGAGACTCAAATAAACTGACAACACCATCCATAAGTCTGTAATTGACTTCAGCATCCCTAGCTGTAGGGTCTACAGGCAAGGCATCGAGCTTCTTAGGTGATCTTACGTCTGGTTCTCCCTTTAACACAACACCTTCCGCGATGGTAATGCTTCTTGTCGCTCTCAGGTTGTCAACAATCTTCAGCATTTTTTCCTGAGAAACAAAAACATTCTACATTACATATTTGAGTACAATATCGTTCTAGAAGTGAACATGTGAAAAAAGCGCAGATGATGTAACAATTGATTACAAGATTACAGCTGACAGACCAGAATGACCACTAGTGAAATTAACCATATTCCTATTTATAAAATATTATATGTATTGTATTTATTCATGCAATGCCACTAAAAATCAGGGCAGGACGGTACGTCCTCGTATATCCTGAGTAGCAATCTTTTTTAGAGCATTGCACCATAAGCAGATAGATTTTAAATATTTTTTTCTGTTTTGCCTATTTTGTATTCTATATTGGAAACCTGTGTGCGTGTTACAAATAAATATTTCTTTCGGAAATTAAAAAAGGTCCAGGTAATTCATAAAACTTAACACAGGCACTACACGTTCGTTTCTCACTTAACACTTTCACTGTAATAATAAAATTATAGACCTTAACACATAACATGTAATCTCCTTTGCAATCCTTGACAAAGCTTAACGCGATCTCCATGGTATTGTCACTGTCTTCAGCTGCAGTGAAGGCCCCCAGGGCAAGAATGAAAACGAGAGTGAATTTCATTTTTTTACTTTATTTTTTTATTTTACTGTTATTCTAATTTTCTGACATCGAGTGATGTCAAGCAATGTTTGGCGAGATGTCGGAGCCGCCATACAGTTTTATCATTTCCCCCCCACCTGTGGCGTATCTATTTACTCCATACGAGTCTCTCATCTAGGTTAAGAAGAAATTCGATTCAGTTTAGACCCTAATGTTTATGCAAATAAGTTTGCTTTGTCAATATTTGCTGTTATCTGACGGAATTTTCTTAAATATTATAGAGATAGATTGTCAATTCGGAATTTCCATATAAATGTTTAAATCAATCGTTATCTAGTAACTATTTATTGTAGTTTCGAATTTACACGAGATTATGCAGTCATGTCCTTTACGCAATAGGATACAGATAGTGTTGACCTGTTATAAACCCTAACATAACCAAAACTAATTATAATCTACTTTTTCTGAGTGTTTCCAAAATATTTAGTCTATTTTAAAATATACTACTTTACTCTCACCATAGTTTTTTATTTATTTATTTATTAACTAATTTTTTTACATTTTTATGCCAACATTATTCTGATACAAAAATATAATTTAAGTATAACTGGAAAACGCATGAGTATTTAAAAATGTTTTGTAATATAATCAATATTAGGCCTTTCCTAGTACGCGGGTGACCTGAGTTCGAACTCAAGTCACTTGCGTACAATGAAATTACCGCCATTTCTTAATTTTTTCAACAAATTTAAGTGCTGATTTATCACGTGCTCGTGAAAATATTTCAAGCGCATGTGAAGTCTACCGGATAGTTCCTGGCTCCAAAACCCTCTCAGAAACGAGAGGAGGACTGTGCTCAGTCTTGGGACATTTATAGGCTGTTACTTTAGACTTTATATGTGAACTATCGTATCTTAGAGACCGGTAGGTTACCATAAGTAATATAATACGAGGAAAGCGAGTTCGATCCCGGTCCCGGCATAACAAAATTCTTAGTTACAATGTTAAGCGCCGATCTACACTTGGGAGTGAAGACAATATCGAGAGGTAATCCGAACGTCTAAGCGATGTTAATATTTCAAAGATATATGTGGTCGCTTTTAAAACAATTATAGCAAACCTATCAATACTTGATGATAATATATCAGTACTGATGATGATAATATCCTCCTAGTATATCTAGAACACAGCGACAACTTTCGAATACTGTCGGATGTTATCAACTGAGCAGGACATAACATAGTGCACAAATGTACACGCAAACACAGAGACACTCACTCGTACTAACCTACCGGTGCCTAAAGTAACTGTAATGAGATAAAATCGGAGGTAGGCTAGGATGCTATGGAGACACACGAACAAACACAATACGACCAGACCCGTAAACTAACTATTTGTGTTTTCGCACAAAAGTCTCCGGCTTGGATTCAAACCCAAGACTCGCGATGGTAGAAGTCTGATACTCCGACATCTAGACCAAATACAAACAAACATTACTAAATTACTATAATAAATTAGACACAAAATTTCGTATTATACACAAATTCACATATTTTCCGAACTAGCTCTTTTATTAAGAGACCTGTTTATCAGAAGATAAACAGATCTGTTAATTTTTTGTCCCTTTTTTAAAATGATGACACAGTAATGTGTTACTTTAATCATCATTTATCCCTTCTTAAAAACTCACAACATTTTTAATTAACAAAAAAATAATTTCTAATGTTGATTTCTGTGGTTGAGAAAGTGTAAAATATTTACATAAGGAGCATTTCGATATTTAATAAAACAAGCCATAAGAGTCAATGGACCAACAAGTTGTGAAATCCATTACCAATATCAATAGAAAACTTTGTTTGATAATTGTATAAGTTTATGTTAATATGGTTGTGGGACTAATATAAGCAGTGTTTTAAAGGGAATCAACTTTTATTCTACTTAACTTCATGGAGGAGAGTACGAATTAACGTGAGATTAGGATCAACTTAGCTGCGATTAAAGAGCAGCAGTAGCTCAGGTAACGAGCGCTCGCCTAAAATTTCATATTACGCGAGTGATGTAGGCCGGCACCACCACAAATTATTAGTTGCAATTATGTGTTGATTTATCGCAAGCTCGGTGGTGAAAGATAACATCGCGAGGAAATGTATAAAAAAGATATTTGACAACATTTGAAATCCGCCGACTCTTACAGGAGCACCGTGACCGATTCCTACCGGCTCCCAAACCATCTCAAAAAGAGAAATGTCTATAAAATTGTCGTTTTGTATGCGAGGAATATAAAGTCGTTTCTTTTTTTGTAAAATATAATTTTTTTTTAATCAAAGCATATACCATTATTATGTATGCACTTTTGCCATCTTATAGGTAGTTTATTGATCCCTTTATTAAAAAAAAAACATGGAGACGAGAATCAATATACTCTCTGTAGGCAGTTTGGACTGCCACATCCGAGATGAATTTATTTCCTTCTAAGAAGTTATCCAAATTGCGGGAAAAATGGTAATCTGTTGGAGCAAGGTCCGGCGAGTACGGTGGATGTCGCAGACATTCCAATTGCAGCTCCTCTATTTTAGCAGCCGTCTGTTGTAAAGGGTCGCCACAGTGTGGTAAACTGTGGCCTAGAGCGATTGACCAGCCTCGGTTGTTTAGCAGCTAGTTCTTCCATCGTGGTTTGCCGTTGCTCATAATAGATATTTGCCGTAATCTTTTGACCAGATTTAAGAAAGCTGTAGTGACCGACACCGGCACTAGTCCACTAAATACTCGCAAGTCACTTTTTCTGAGTAAATTTTAGCTTCGGGCAGGATTTGGTTGGTTCTCCAGTGTTCAGCCATTGCGACGAGCGCTTTCCGATTATTACTTATATTATTATACCCGATTTAAAATCCTCTTCATTATTGTGCCGGTTGAGCAATGTAACGCAGCAGTTGACGCGTGTTTGCTGGTTTGCCTCACTCAATTCATGAGGTACCCATCGTTCAAGCTTTTTTACTTTCATATCACTCACAGCGAAGCCTGCAGCTAATTCTGAAGTGGTTTGCGATGAATCCGTTCCACAATAGTCTTTAATTCTTCATCATCCACTTTGGTCCCCGGCCGTCCTTGTTCTGAAGGTCGAAATTTCCAGAATGAAAACGTTGTAACCAAAAACGTACCTTGGTTTCTTTTGCGACACCATCGCCATCCATACACATCTTTAATCTTTTGAGCTGTTTCTGCAGCACGAAGCTCGAAGTAGAAAATACTAAACCCTCTCAGAATAACAGCGTAAAGAAGGTGAAGTGAAGTGATCAGAACCGGAGACTGTGTTAAGCCTGAGCCATTTTATCGTATATGTCAAATTGTGACAATGCATTCATGAAGGATGTAGATGTTTACGAAACATTAAGTAATTATCATCAGACTTTGCGCTCTCTTTTAATTTTTGACCTCTGAACATATTATTTTAAAAAATATTACTCTACTTTATATAAATTACAGTAGAATAATGATAAATATTAAAGTTCTCCTCGGGGAAATTTTTCGGGGAAAGTAACAACCAGAAATAACCATAGTAGTCGGCATGAATACATAAGACAGCCCTCTTCTTCCTGATTTCGAAAGCAGTAGCAGCCTACAAGAGACCTAAAGCACTGTCAGTGATATCGACTATCCTCGTTGGTGTCACAAAATGTTAAGACCTAGGCCCAAAAAAATGGTATTTTGCACCAAGTATCTAATAAAATATAGCTTAGAAGCAAAAACTTGTAATTCTAGGTGGCTTAATTACATCATCATAACGATATAAATATTCAATCACTGACGTGATTCGTTCTAGGACAATATTTTTTTAATTTCTTTTAATTATTCTTTCTTTCTTTCTTTCTATTATTAATTTAATTAGCGCCTGAAACCATAGAAGCAACAAGAGAATTACGACTATTTATATACTACGACTTTATGGTAAAGTTTGGTTTTTCTTGTATAAAGTGACGAAACGAGCACTTAATAGTAAGTGCAACGTCTGCCCATACTTTACTGCAGAATAACTGGCCCTGGTGTGGTACTTACTTATACGCATTCCTACATAGGAACCCTACTACCAGTTTTTTTTAGATACATGTATGTAATCCAATAGTGTAATCATCGAATTCTTAAGTCACATTTTATATGATCAGTCCATATACATGGGTGAAATATGATTTTTTTTACGTTAGGATGTTAATGTCTCTGCCGTAAAAGAAACTATGATAAGAACATTTTATGGTCGGTTAACAATACCATTATTTGAAGACGAGTGGAGTTGAATTTTGTCCCGTGAATATTGTAACGGGAAAATACTCGCCCAAGGATGAAGAAAAGTAACTTCAAAATTGGGTACTGCGCTTCCTAAATTACGACAAATCCTCTAAAATTGGGAGATACAGGTCATATTTGAACCTAGATATGTCAACCCCACCTACCTACTGTAGGCTAGCGTGCCAGAATGCGCTCTAATACCCTTAAGTATTAAAGTCTGCAGTGGGACACATAAATGTGGGAAACATTTACATCGTATTAATGTGCCTACTTGTAGTAATTTTCATACATTGTGGGAAATGAACAAATGTTCTTAAATAGGTTGGTATATTATCCAGTCAGACATTAACAATAAAATTCTACCAGGAGAGAATAATTGTTAGCAATATTTTTACTATTTGGGTAATTTCTATGGTGTCGAGGAGAATCGCCAGCTGTATGAGCACGGGGCGGCTCGTCACGAAGTCCCAATTGTCGCAGCATTTATGTATTTGAATGTTGGTTACTATTTGGTATTGTCTTGCCAACAATGTGGAAAAAGCTTAAATTATCAACAAACATATGGGACGAACGGAAGAAGGGTACTCGAGTATCAATTTCGTATCGGAAAACCCAAGGTGGGTAGTCTTCCTGATAGGTTAGGTTTGTGACAATTCGATGGATTTATGGATGGGTCAGGATCGTGCTTTGTGGTAACACGTGCAATGGCCTATATTCAGTAGCAGACGTGACACGGCAATGATCATTATGCGTAATAAAATGACACCTCGTAAGTTCATCACTTACATACAACAAATAGCTTTAGGTTCGTTTCGCTGTTCCCGGGGAGGTAATGTAGGAGTTATGTTTTAAATAAATGACAAAAGTTATTTAAATACGTTATAAATATTAAATAGCTATAACTTTACCTATGTCTATATTTTAATATGTTTATATTTTCTAAATCATATCTTTTCAATAATAAATTTGCACATTGTTTTATGAAGGAAAGTGAGCAAATGATCCCATAACCTGATGGTAAGCACCACGTCTAATCATAATGATTGCTGTATCATCCAGACAATTCAGTTGCAGAGATTCTGTGTCTAAGTCTCCCTGAGACAGTGCACTGCGGTGATACCTACCTTTGGCAGGGATTTGGAGCTAAGAAAAAGTCTGATATTATATTATACTCAGTGAAATAAAATGTACTTGGACAAGTCACTGCTCTCTACATATACTCGTACTTTGTTTACCGGGACGCCGCTGCCACTTTATAATCTTTCTTTCCCAATGATTATCGTTAAACATACAATCAGCTAATTATGTATACCAAGGAGTTTGATTAGCCGATGGCCGTACACTTAATACGCTGTACATGTATTCAGAACAAACTGTACACGTGACTTTATTCATTCGGAATCTAGATTTAATGTATCTCCACAATATTTGCGGATAGTTAGGAACCCAGAAATTTTTCTACATCAAAATATGTTCGGTAATCGGAAAAAAAAGTCTTTTTAATTGATACTAACAAAAGATTTTGCCCCGAACTGCGAACATTGTCCGTTTCGAATATTGATATAAAAACTCTTTCATACTAGTTTGCAAATTCGTTTCGATAATTTCAGGTAAATTAATAAGCATTGGAGCAGCGTGGCGGTTTCTTTCCACCTCTAAAACCCTCTCAGAAATGAGAGGGAGGCCTGTGCTCATCAGTGGGACATTTATAAGTTGTTACTTTACTTTACTTTATATACAATCCAATAAAGATATGTCTAGAACCGCAGATTAAAAGATGTTTTAATATGAACTACTTTTGTATTGCTATATTATTCTCTATAATCTATTAAACATAAATGTGCTAATGTGCTGGCCCTTAAGTTTTCACGCTGCAATTTAGAAGTAAAATTAACTTTATTTAAATCTTATTGTCAAATTTTTTATACCAGTGCGTTTTGGGTCAGACACACACAGAAAACATACAATGACCTCCGTATACAATGTAAAAACGCACTTAGGATGTTGTTGAAGCTTCCCCGTTTTTGTAGTGCTTCTGGCATGATTGCAGAAGCGAGGGAGGACGATTTTTTCGCATTGATGAGAAAGAAATCATTCTCATTAATTTCCCGAAAGCGGGAAAGCACCAACAAAATCCTGAAGATGATAGGTAAAAGAGTCGATTGTTATGTCCATGGGAGGCTCACTGAGCTGCATGTAGCGAGTTGGTGCATTGCGGTGAAGTTTTTTCGGAGTGATATTTCTCAATTGTTTTATTTTATGAATTGTTTATCACTAACATAGTCATATAAGATGTTACTAACACAATATGGGTTGTTAATACCTGAAATAAAAATTATTATTATTATTATTGGGGTATTTCTATAGTTTTCTCGTCTGGTTGGGATATATATGAATATATAGATAAATATATAAAATAAGATAAAATAAATAAGATACTATAAGGTATATACTAGACAATACTTTAAAATACAATAAAATACAATAATATTATTATTATTATTATTAAATGATGGTGTTTACATTATATAAGCTATTTCAGTGAAATTCACGACAGATACTAATTTCTATTTCTTATAGTGCGCTATCTTAGCTACGAAATTTTAAATACTGTTGCTCTCGTGTAAGCGAAATATAGAAGAGGGGGCAAACGAGCGAGCGGCTCACCTGGTTGTAAGTGATCATAAAACCTCAATTACCGCATAGGAGTCACGTGTTACTTTATTTCAAATATGAATATGATACTTCTTTTCTTGTTTAATTTTAGTAAGCAATCATTTTTAGCAACATTGATTTATGTTATATGCTTGTAAGCATTAGTTGTTAAATTTTTCGTACTTAAACATTTCGGATTATTGATCTATTAGCAATTACGGACACGATATGATATAAGACGTAAATTTCTTTTAAAAGATAAAAAAAAATCAACACTCGCATGTTCTCGATTTGTCATTGTTATATGTCTTGCTATTCTCGAAGCATAGAATTTAGAGAACTCTTCTTGAATAACAAAATGCGTTTCGATGTCGGCTAATAGTTTTAATCTGTCAATATATTCTATTACATTATCAATATATGCCCATAACGTCTTCTCCAAATTATTCTTTAGTCTTAAAAGCTATAAAAATATCTACACAACATAACTCACATAAGGCATATTATTTTCTATAAATTAGTCAAAATATTTCAAAAAACAAATACGTAATAAGCAGTATTCTTGTATTTTCCTTTTTTATACTGGGCATGTCATATGATATTTCGGACTAAGTATCTACGTTAACATTTATCATAAGTACCGTATGCACTCGAGATGAAAGAGATGGTAACTTCAAAGAAACACTTGTGAAATTCTTATTAATTGAAACAGATAGTCGTGTGGTGGCGGCTCGTTAAAAGAATTCTACCACTCCATCTCATCCAATGGATCTCGTAAAAGGCGAGTAAGGAATGAAACTGCACTGTGCACCCAACAGCGCATGGTGGCGATGGGCTCACCACCTATCACACCAAGTGCATTATATTGTTTTGGTGAAACGTGGATTGTGGCAGTCATCTGTTTTTGCAGTGAGTGCCCAGTCTCTGACTACCCCTTATGGGACACAGTCGTGATATTATGTATGTATGTATAAATGTATTATCACGCTTTAAAATTGGGCCGGTAACCGTCGCATTATTGTTTGCACAAAAGAAGCAACACAGTTATTATGTTCACGTTTTAGTCATTTAGTTTCGTCCTGGTGGATACAGCAGTGGACGAAAGTAAATATTTTATCATACGAGTACAGTGGAGTGCGTTTGTACGAAAGATGTGGCTCCGTATTTATTCATAGCTAGGGAATTGATTTCCCGACGGTTACTTTTAGGGAGCTGTATTGATTACAGCTCCCTAAAAGTAACCGTCTGTAAATGTCTCTGCTCGGCACAGGTCTTCCCTCCTTTTTAAAAGAGTTTTTGAATCTGGAAGCAATATCTACATCATATCAATATGAATGTTTTCTCACTATGTTTGCCTCGACGAAGACATAGTTTATCGGTAATTGCACCTGCAATTAACGATTATAAGTAATATCGGAACCGGGGAATGAACCCAGTCTCCCGCGTGATATTAAATTTAAGACAAGCACTCTACCTTTTCATTGGCATGGACATAAGACTTCGGAAAGTGTGTTCGTTTGTTTCAGTAGGAACATTATGAAGAATGTTAATGTAGTTAAAAAAATTATTGGTAGTAGTGTATAGCGTATTACACTTCTTTACACAGAGATGAAAGAGAAGCGCTTTATTGTACATCGAAAGTAAGATAACACGGAAGAACACTGTAGAGATGTTTTAGATGTTACGATATACACTTAATGCGTTGAATGGCGACTGACGACAATCGAATATTACATTTCTTAGTACTCGTAATGAAAAATAGATAAATTTCTAGCCTTTGGCTGTGTTATTGAAACAAAGTATTCTGCTTGTATAACATCTTAGATGTTGATACATTTTATTGAAACCGGTTTAATTTCCGAATTTCTTTTAAACCATTTTTATTGTGAAAATAGGAAATGTGACCATTTATAAGTACTAGTAGTGGTCGCTGAACGGTCAAAATTGTACCGTAATTCATAAACTTTTTTAATTGAATTGAATTTATTTGTATATACCTATATTACATATAAAATTAGCATTCTGCACTCATTGTCGATCTCAACTTTAACCATGATAAATCTCACACTCCTCGCGTGCGCGCAATATGCTTACAAAGAGGTACAAAGTTTTTTCTTCAAGTATTAATATATAGATATCCAACATGGAGAATTTTTGTCGTAAAAGTAAATAAAGTAACAGCCTATAAATGTGCTGCAGCAGAGCACAGGCCGGGAAGACGTTAGCGGAATACACATGTCCTCTAAATATATTTATTCCTTAGATATGCAGGTTCTTTCACGATGTTTTCTTCACCGCCGAGCACGTGGTAAATCAGAACTTAAAAATGCAATTAACATTTAGAGCTACCTAAATCTAAATCGCTATTGTTATAATCTATTGAAATATGATCCTCTCCTAAAAATGGAGAATTTGCCGCAATTATTAGTCAATCAGTTGCCTTATACGTTTTAACACTGTTACCCGCTATTGTTATTCCGCCAACTGCTGGAAGAGTTGAGATGCGATGGCAGATTTTCGGATTCGGAATCTGTTTCTACGGAAGTTGTTTCGAAATTACTAAACAACGAAAGCATAACCAACACTTTCCATATTCAAATTTTAGATATGATTAGAAAGCTCCTTGGTATTTAAATCTGCATATCCCTAATTATATATTTTAGTGAATTCATTGGAAATATGTACAAAGGTTGTGAATGTATTATTAGAATCTCTCGCCATCCTTTTAAGAAGTGCTACTTCGCACAATCTTCGGGTTCACGTTAGTAGAACATTGTTCATTAAACTAAGGGGCGTCCCGACGGTCCATTAATACATAAATTTGTTTCTTTTTATAGTAGAAAGTGCACACTGCGCATGTCCCCCTGAGACGTCTTAAGAGAGGTTCTCAAGTCTGATATGCTCAGTAATTACATTAGCTCTCAGTGCTGTTCAGACTGAAACGCTTCACAGCAGAATTACTGGCACTGCGGGGGCATCTATAGACAGATTCCTGCATAGGAATCCTACCAACGCCTTTATGTAAACACGGAAGGCTGTATCGGACACCCCGGTGTTCCGGGTTTGAATTATTGTATTGTTGACGATTTCTAGTAATATCATTGATTAAAATCTCTGTGTGTTTCAATTGATTAGCAATTATTACATTTATAAATTATAATTTTTTCAACAAAATTTCCCTTGCGGTGGCGGCTTAAGAGTACCTTCCACTGCATCTCATCCCGTGGGTGTCGTAAAAGTCGAAAGACAGAAAATTAAAACTACTTACTGGCTTAAATTAAAATCAGAAAATGGACAGCAGCAACTTACTGGAACATCTGAATAAATAAACAGCGGTTGCCAACCCGCCTGCCAAAAGTGGCAACTATGTCAAAATCCTCCCAAAATGAAAGCCAAAAACTTTTGTGGCAATATATTGGGAAGACCTTTGTTCAGCGGTGGACTAGTGAGCTTAAATGATGATGATGATGATGAAAATAAAGAATGACAAGGCTGCAGATTTTCAACTTTATTTGTCATTATTTTTATTGCCCATTAAGAGGCATTTACATGAAATTAAAGACAACATTTAAAATATTACTCGTATGGTATAAAAGACCCGTTGCCGCTATATGCTCAACTTTTTGAGACTCATCGTCATGACAGCATGTCGACATAGATTTCGAGGCGGACTTTCGTTTTCTTACCTTAATTTTTACTTTCAACTAATACTTCGCTAGATTCTTTTAATCCGTGGCACTCAAACTTTCGTCAACAGATTTTTTATTTTTTAATGAGAACATACATGAACGCATACATATAGTCACGTCTTTTTCTCATATAAGGAGTAGGCAGAAACAACACCTCTAGCCAACTTCTCGCCCTCGGGAAACGAGATGTGACAAGTAGCGAACCACGTTACTGAGAATGCTGTTATTAAACCACAAAAGTATTTTAAAAGAATACTTTGTTCAATATTGTTTTAAACAATAAAATATTTTTTTAAACAATAAAAAAAATAAAACAAACAAATAAATAAACTAGAAAATTCTTAAATTTATTTTCATAGACTGGAAACCTTGTCAAAATTTATGCATATAAATCTCATCGTCATCATTTCAGCCTATCACTAGTCCACTTCTGAACATAGATCTCCCCCATACATTGCCACAGGCAGATGTTGCTGCCTATTTTCTGGTTTTAATCTCTTTGTCGACTTTACGACTCCCTCGGGATAAGATGGGGTGGTAGATCCTATTAAGCCGCCACCACAAGGTTCATAACTAAAATTATAATACAATTTCTACTCCTCGTGGTATAATGCCAAGGACATTATAGAACCAATATAGAAGAGCAAATACAGAACCAACCCTTCTGTCAATTCATTAAAAAAAAATACTACGTGAGGACCTCACGGACCGATGGTCTCTGCAGCAAATGGCACAAGTACATAGTCTTCACTTAAGTCCTGTTCCTATATTCACAGAACGAGATGTTTTCCTTAGGTTCCATTGAATTTATTCTTTATTTTTTATAGAATGTTAGTGCCAGACGTGCAAAACGTTCAATTGAGTCGTCCCTCTAAGACATCAGTATTTTATTATATCTTAGTATTTTTGTCAACAGTTACCGTTATGAATGAACCACATTTTATAAATTCCAAATGTTTAAATAAAACAATTATAAAATAAAAATAACTAAATTCCGCACAAAGTTTTAGAAACACTGCTTTAAATGATTTAGTAGCGTCGTCTAAATTTTCTACAATGGATGACACTTCACATTCCTTTGGATACACTGGTTTTATGATATGATATGATCTTTGGAACCAGTAACAAGTGTTGATACAAGATCTATCGAAATCATCAAATCGTAAATGCTTAGAGAAAACACATGCATACATATAGTCTCTTTGTAGCCTACTTTTCGCCCCCGCGGGATACAAGACGTGACGGGTGTCGACCACATCGCCGCCAATTTGGTACGAGTCAACAAAATTCTTACTCTCCGTTGCATTCCCACGAGCCGTACAGTAACAGAATTGCATGCTGTGGTGTTAATCTGCACGGATAAAAGCTGTTCGTACAATATCTTAGTCGCCTTTTACGACACCTCGGTAGCAAAGGCTCTAGAGAAAATTGAAAGTAAATTTATATTTTAACTAAGTTTTTAATGTTTTCATGTCAGTAAAAAAAAAAACGAGTTACTGAGAAATTCGTCTAAGTGGTTGAACAGTTCGAAAAAGTCTATAAACAGGGGTAGTTTAATAATAAAAAGTGCCACCTCCGTCTTAACTCTTGGGTGTTATAAAAGTCGACTATGGCATCTACCAGAAAAATATAATCCTATCTAATAGATGGCGCTCACAAAATCTCGAACGATGACAGGTGTCTATGGTGCAAGGCGACTGGTATTGCAATCAACAATCCGCCGGCCAAGCGTGTTCATCATCATCATCATTATCATCATTTCAGCCTATCAGTAGTCCACTGCTGGCTACATAGGCCTCCCCCATAGATTGCCACAAAAGTTATAACTGTCATGTGGTGGCGATTTTGCCATTGTTGCCACGCTTGGCAAGCGGGTTGGCAACCGCAGTTTGTTTATTCAGATCTCCCAGGAACTGTTGCCTATTTTCTGGTTTTAATTTAAGCCACTAAGTCGTCCATGGGGCACTGCATATGTTTTTACAACCAAATGCCAGAAATTTCACAGTCTTTTAATCATAAAGTTCAAATTTTTTTATTTAACAAAGACTTTTTAAGAAGAGTTATTATAATATTAAAAAATGCTACTGCTACATCTTTATAATATTGTTGTATTTGTACATTATTTTTGAAGTGAATGAAAAGAAGACAAATATCCCGCTGGGTTTCTTGCTGGTTCTTCCCAGAACAGAAGCATTGGTTTGCGAACCATCTATATTGAATAAAAATTATCACCACCCGCTGATGATGGAAAAATTAATCTTCAGTGAAATATGCTCAGAAGAAGAAGAGTTAGATCAATCTGTAATAGATGAATTCGAGGATGTCGCAGTACACCAAAAATAACAAAGTCATGATCTTCACCGAGACTGACTACTATAAACAGAATCAACCCATATCAACTCTCTAGCACAAAGCAGTAGTGAGCGAGATTTTTTTTATATAGAAGAGAGTTTAACAAGCTAGCGGCTCACCTGATGGTAAGTGATCACGAAATGTGGATGCGTTACCGGCCGTTAAAAAAGGTGTAGGCTCCTATTATCTGAAGTCGTGTTGCTCTTAAAAAAACCGCTGATGGCAGTACATCTACAAAGAGGTCGTACGTGGCAAAACATTCCTTAGCGCACAGGAGTGAACTTTAAAGTAATGTGGATTGAAATTATAATTATATCGCAATGTGCTATGGTAAAAATAGTCGTGGTAAATGCGCTAAAAATGCAAAGAGATGTAACATATCTTTGTAAGGCCAGATCAAGCCGATCGGAAATAACGTCTAGGTTGACGTTTCGGGCCGCTCTTCTTTGAATGCGGTCAAGTAGAAGAAGGTAGTACAGTAACTGGTGAAATTACTGGACATATAACTAAATAATTGATATCTCAAGGTGCCGAGCGCAGTACATAAGACTTTACAATTAAAGGTGTCACATTTATTGGTGGTAAGATTACTATGCATGAATCCATCTAGATAGGTCAGTTATTCTGACGTGAAGCAGTAGTGTGCAAAAATTACTGTGTTTCATTCTGAGGACACTAAGAGCTCGTGTAATCACTGGACATATAAGACTTAATAACTCATGTCTGACGGGTGACGGGCGCAGTGCCGTGCTACACAGAAATGTTCTAGGTGACGCAGCATTTGTTATGGGCAGATGTTGCACTTAGCCATCAGGTGAACGTTTTACTCGTCTCGTCACTTTACCAAATAAAAAAAACCTTAGGTTCATCTTGTTACTATAACTTTACTAAATTAAAAGACATTTTACTTCTAAATTTACGCGAATATTACACATTTAATAAAACAAAGTTTTACCGATTTTATCGAGTTAATTATTAAACTATTTATTTCCCGATGTTTCTAGCGCTTTAGAGCACCCATGGTCACAGTAGAACTGAATTGTTAGACTTAGTTAACCCAGGCTACTTTCAGCTTATAGTTGTTTGTTTTGGTCCGATCTACTCAAAACGAGCTTACAGTGTCTAGAAGTCTTGCTGTTCTATTCTTGGCTTTGGATTTAATTTGTGCTGTAAAAATAGTTTAATTTTAGCTTTATTTTCAAAAAAAAAAAACGATGCCCCTCAGTAGAATTTCTCCTGCGTCGTGGGTTTATATCGTCGTTTTACAGACATAAATTCCACATGCACAATCATCCAGGACCCGGAATAACTATCTGTAGGTCACACACACATTTGTACCGTGCGGGAATCGAACAGAAGCCAAGGGCTTAGCCACAGCGCCAACTGAGCCAACAAAGTTAAAGAATAATTAATATTTTTATATTCAATAAAATATTATAGTCGTGGTGATACTTACAAAAACTTTAAACAGAATAAATCGCGGCAATTCTCTGACTACGAACATGTGATTAAAAAAAGAAGCAGTTATTACTCGTATTTTGTTTCTACCAAATCAGAATTCACACGTGTCCGCAAAATGAACAATTCTCATACAAACTATTATCTATTATCACGCGTGGAACAAGTAATAATTTTTATTATTATAGTAAATTGGTTACTATAAAAAGCGAAATTACAAAGAAATTATGGCATGGAATTTTCACATCACCACGCCATTGTCTTAACTCACCGTCTTAGGGTAAAGAGTGAAAATAACTTTCTTTGTAATTATTGTAGAAAATCACGTAGTGGAAATATATCTAATTTTATCACAAATGACGTTTTCCTGACCGACAGCGAAAGTGTTAATACTTTTAAAAATCTATGCAAAGAGTACTAAAGAAATAGAATTGTAGTGTCGTAATATGGGTAGTAGTGGCCTAGTGTACAAAGTACCTCCGCACCACGCCTCGGAGTTCGGGGTTCGACTTTTACTTTACTATGTAAAAATTAATTAATTATAATCGCGTGCTAAGATCAGAGTAGCCAACAAACAGAACATAGAACAACAAACAGTTTAACTGCGTTTGCCAAACTTCCGGGCAAGCGTGGCAACTATGGTAAATTCCCCCCAGGACCTGTGGGGGAGGCCTATGTTCAGCAGCGGACTTGTGATGGCTGTAAGGAGGAGGAGGACGACGTGATACCTACCTAGACAGATTCCTGCATAGCAATCCTACCAACCAGTGAAAAGTTTGGGCAATTACAATAAAACAAAGACTAAGTTGGTCCCTGAGTTGTATATATAATCATTGTAAATATCCCAAAAGCTTAAACCATTTTCAGTAAGAGCAGAACCATCATTTTTTTTATTGTATATTCAATGACCACATCTTGTCTAATACTATAAATTATACAATATCATAAATATGTTTTAAACATTACACGTTATATCACATCGTGTATAGTTTCACTGTTACGACATTATTTTACAATTACGCAACTTACATACGTTTATTCATATATGGCTCGCAAGATGGCGCGGTCATCGACACCTGTTATGACACTTGTCAAAAAAACGGGTGAAAGCTACCCCAAATCGTAACTTTGCAATTGAAACGATGCGACCGTATAGAGTGGGACCACTTTGCGAATTAAGGTCATTGGCATCCGCAAGTAATTGGTGTAATTTAATTCAAGTTAGTCAGTTCCGAATTCAATAATATGCGCTGCTAAGTTATACAAGGCGAAATTACTGTTTGTTCATAAGTACACTTTTGTATTAAACTAGCTGTGCCCCGCGGTTTCACTCGCGTAAAATACCTCGCTGACCTGAATAATCTTGGTTCGGCCTTTACCCAGTAATACCAGTAAACCGATTACGCCAACGCCACAGTCATCACTATGTAAAGTAATTTTATAAATTTTCCACGGCGGGATGAAGGTTTCGTATCATTTTTGAGAGAGTTTTGGAGTTGAGAAGAGTGCGCCACACTCCCAGATTGACGGACTTCACATGTTCGAGAAATATTTTTTAATTCTTAAAAACGCAGGTTTCTTATACAGATTTCACAAGATGTTTGTCTTCGCCGCCGAGTATGTGGTATATCAGCACTTGAAATAAAAATAGTCAGTCGGCTACCATCATCTGGGTCGCTTAGCTACCCTAGATGCGTAGCTCAATAATAATGCTACTTATTCAAGAGCACGAACGTAAATGACGATACATATCAAACCTGGACAAATATATAACTACTTATTAACATTCACTTCCTTCGTCGTTCGTTTTTTAATAGGCAATTGAGTATTTCAAACCCGAATAGTCCAATAAATCGAACAATTCGATGATATGTATTCGACTTACGCTTGAAGCGTTGCACGTGAGGGAAAATTAGTCTACGGACGTAACGATAACGTGGAAATTAGTGGTTAGCTTTTTGTGGGGCGTCCGGAAACAATTTTAACTATCATTGCGTTACATTGTTACGGAATATATGATTCGTGTAAAAGTGTTAAATGGTGTTAATAACGCCTTCTGGAAGTATCGAAACAGAATTATAATTATTGTGGTATTTCTGTCCGGTGTAAGAAAGTAAATATGCGGGCTTCTATCTAAAGCAATCTCATCAGACCTTTGATTTGTCCAATAAGACTTTTTGAGTTTTCCTAGTATAGAAAGTAGGCAAGACTGGATCAAAGACATGGTAATGAAACCCGTGTAATAAACCATTCAAAAACGTATTCCGCTTATCCTGAAAAATCAAATATGCTAATTTTTAAGTCATACTCATCGTTGAAGACGATGAATAATTATTTGTCGTAATTTTCTTTAATTTTCATAATTATATATTTCACATTTTCAATATTAAGTTTCTCACAAACCCGCCTGTGAAACAAAGCAACTGTCACAATTGGTGGTAGGATTCCTGTGCAGGTATCTAGTTAGGTACCACTGAAGAAACAGTTAGTCTGCCGTGAAACGGTAGCGCATTTCTCTGACTACAGTTTAGGACTTCCCTGTTAGGGTAGTCGCTAAGAACTGTATTTAGTGGCATTTTATAAGAGATACAAACATTCAGCAATGAACTTGTTATGATCTATAATGATAATGATGTATACACGATCAGAAAATAACATTTCCGGAAGTTTTAGTATTCAGTTCAATTATACTATTAAAATTCACACCAAAAATTATGACTATTCCTTCAAAAGAAAAACGATTTCACGTGCATAACAATTAGAAATTCAACCGAAAACGGATATACATAACTCTTCGTGTAGCGCGTAATAATCGTTTCCGGTTCAATCGTTAGCGTTTTCTCACGGTATGATTAAAATTTATTACTTTATCACCCGTAGACACATCACATTGATAATTGTTGCCTTCCGATTGAATGTGGATGAAAGTTTTATTGCCTTGTACCAAATTATCAATCGTTATTTCGCGTGATGCCTTCAATCTGGATCGATCGATTGTGAAGAAAGTGTATTTTAGCGAATGTCGTATTCGAATTTCGTTTAGAAATATATGCGTGTATGTATAATACAAGAGCTAACTTGAAATTTAATTTGGTGGTGTCATAGTAGAGTAACCAACATAGTCTACAGCTGTAGAACTACAGCTAGCAGCTTGCTGATAAACTGAAGTGGAAACGTTGTCGAATTACGACCTCGTACCGGAAAACTAATTCAAGGGCGGTCCCCCACAAGATGGATCGACGAGCTGCGCGGTTTTGCGGGAAGTCGATGGATCCATCGACGTGGCTAAGTGATGTATTTTGTATCAATCTATGGGGTAGGCTTATGTTCAGTAGTGGACTTGTGACGGGCTGAAATGATGATGATGATAATAAGAGAATCTGTTCGATAGATTGTGGAATAACAGAAGTGCAAAATTTGCGACAGAAGACAATGATGATGATCTCCCTGGCCGATTCCGATGACGGCGACAACTTCCGAGTATCGCTCAACTACCGGGAGCTAGCGACTGCGCAATAGATAGTGCAGGAGATAGTGCAACAAGGGTACGCACAATCCCGCATGTAACGCTAAGATCGAAGGCAAGCCAGGATGCAGTGTCAAAAACACGGGGACAATAACAATACAACCAGATCCGAAAACCAACAATTTGTGTTTTTAGCACAAAGGTTGGTTCAGGCTGGGTTGGGCGGGTACTCTAACTAATGACCCGCGGCCTAGATGTTAGGTACTCTGACCACTAGTGACCATCACTAAATACAGTGACAAGTAACACGCTGAAGGGTTATGATGTCCTGTACTGCAATCGTCAATTTGCCTCCTGAGCGTAGGTTACAGCAAATCCTCCATTCTTCGAGGAAATGTATGACCAGCAGTGGACAATTAACAGGCTGATAACAATAGACAGTACCACAAAGATAAGACATTCCAAGTTGTATTTAGACTCAAAAGTTCTTGGAATTCGATAAGTTTCAAAGTCAACGCGAACCTAAAATATTTATTAAACGTATGCCAGTTGTAGCAGAACTGGCTGTAGATATCATCGTTACGAACTCTAAGATTGACTATGAAAGCCTGGAACCTGTATTATATAATGGACAGTTAATTCCCTTTTCTCATTCCATAGTAAATCTTGGCTTGCATATGGATGACACCATGAACTGGGGAATACTAATTTCTGAAATTAGCCGAAAAGTTGTTGCCACCTTACGTTCCCTTTATCGTCTCAAAAAGTTCCTTCCCTTCAAAACTAAGCTTACGCTGGTATATTCTCTTGTCTTTCCCATTATCGACTATGCTGATGTGTGCTATCCAGATCTTTCGCTAAATCTTCTGAACAAGTTGGAGCGCCTTCTCAATAACTGTATCAGATTTATTTTCAATTTACGTAAATATCACCACATCTCTGCTTTTCGCTCTAAGCTTAAATGGCTTTCTATACGTCAATGGCGTTGCTCCAGAATCTTGCTAACCCTTTTTTCTATTTTAAATGACGCTAATTCTCCTTCTTATCTTAAGGATAACTTCAACTTTCTTTATTCAACTCTTGATCGTGGACCTCGTTCCTCTTACGCTCTCAAATTTCGTATTCCTCAGCATAGTACTGGATTCTTTAATTCATCTTTCACAGTTCAGGCTATACTTCTCTGGAACGCCCTACCCGATGATGTGAAAAAAACACAGAATAAGCATTCTTTTAAACGACTGGTTCGCCAACATTGTTTGAAGAAATACAATATCTGACGATATATATATAATTTTTTTTATTAAATATATTATACATGTATGTATGTATGAATATGAATATGTATGTATGTATATGTGTATGTATCTGTATATATATGTTTTGATTTTATTATTGCCCGTTTCGCACCTGCCAACATTAAATTTTCTTCTCCCAGGGTTGACTGGAAGAGAATGCCACAAGGCATTAAGTCCGCCCGTTGTAACCCCTTAGAGTAAGGTGTCTTACAATAAAGTATTAAATAAATAAACTCTGTCTGACTTACTGAGTACTTCATAACTTGCTAAGCATGACTTGACCTTCTTCATGCAGCCTGCACTGAAGGATCACGTCTCGGTTCCATATGCCATCACAATTCCAGTTTATGTCATGTTGTTCCGTAACACGTATTATTTAAAAAGTTTAATTTTTGACTTTGCGGTATACTCGACGAGAAAACGAATTAAATTATCAAATACTAGCTGTGCTCCGATGTTTCACCCGCCGTTTAATTTGAAAGAAATTGCTCCTAGGGTCGAAGGGTCGTGAATTGGGCTATCAGATTCAAAAACAAATTTCGATATCCGATTTTTATTTCGAGAGATTAGCGCATTCAAACAAAAACAGACATAGATTGCTTATATCTCAGAACGATGTATGTATATTAGCTTAAAACACTGCACACGTACGTTGTTTTGGAACTCTTCAAAATGATATCAAAAATATTAGCTAAAGTGTAGTTAGTAGAAAACGTACGCCGCACGCTTCCGGCGTTTAATAAAGTACGTAGTTAAATGTGTACCGACTCGAGCAACGAAAAAAGAATAACTACATTATAAACGTAGCCTACTTTTGGTATTCGTTAATTGATAGAATAATGTAAAATTTTTAACCATAATCATCATCGTCATCATTTCAGCCTATCACTAGTCCCCCATACAATGCCACAAATGTTTGTAGCTCTCGTTTAAGGGCATTTTGCCATAGTTATTAAGATGTTTCTGGAAGATACTGCTGGCCAACTCCTGGTTTTTATTTTCCTTCTGCCTACTTTTACGACACCCACTGGATGAGATGAGGTGGTAGATTATCTTAAGCCACCACCACACAGCCGGTCAATTTTTAATGCTATAAAATTTGTTTGTTCTATTATTATTTGTTTCTTTCTTTCTTTCTAATGATTAAGTATTATGAAATATTGTGCTATATTATAAAACTGTTTATTAAATACTAGGTGTTTCACCCCCGTAAAATAAGCCGATCACATGGACATTTTCGGACATTCTGGGTAAAATTTGACTATCTATTTCTTTATTTTCTTTAACTTTCTAATTAAACGACATATCTATGTAGTAGTTTTTTTTTAGTAATTTAGATCTGGCATAGTTGTTTTTTTTTTGTTTATTGTATCGAAGGGACAAGAAAACCAATCATATAATGTTAAGTGTAACGGCTTACTATAACAAATACTGTGTCACCCAGAACATTTCTTAACAATTCTATAAGATTTATTTGAGACCTACGTAAGTATGACCATATATCCCCTTATCGTTCAAACCTTAAATGGCTGTACATTCGTCAAAGGCGCAGCTCCAGAATTTTATAAGTACTTTACTCACTTTTACGCGATCCTAATTCTCCGACTTATCTTAAAGATAACTTCCAATTTCTTTATTCGACTCATTATTGAATTCCTCGCTCTTCAAATAGTGTAAAGATTAGTATTCCACAGCATCATACTGGATTTTTCAACTCTTCTTTCACAGTTCAGGCTACACTCCTCTGGAATGCCCCTCCTGATGCTATCAGGAATGCACCCAACAAAACGCCTTCAAAAGGCTTCCTAGAGAAGATTATTTGGAGGCAAACTAATACTCAAATTCCACCTCTTATTTTGTTTACATGTGTAGTATTTGTGTATTATATTTATTATTTGTATGTATGTTCTTATCTATGTTAATTTTGTGAATATATATATTGATTATTTATATTATTATATAATTATTATGTAATAGTATTTATATTTTCACAACAGACTCCAAATATAACATATTTGCACCCGCCATCATTTTTCTAGTCTCCCAGGGTTGACTGGCAGAGAATGCCTCTAGGCATTAAGTCTGCCCATTGTATTCCTTAAATATTGGTGTTACAATAAAGATTAAATAGTTAAATAAATAGTCAATTGCAATCATGCGTTTTACAGTCTATAAAATAAAAAATACGTATATGTATTTATATTCTATCGTTCTGTATCACTACTACTACTATAATTAAGTTCGAAAACTTGTATGTCTGATCGCACTAATCTCAAGAAATACTTATCCGATTGTTATGTATCTTTTTACATTAGATAACTTGTTTTTTGAGGAAAGACTTCATACTACTATTTCAAGGAGAAGCACGCTGAGAAACGATCATTGCCGAGAAGGGCCGAACATTGCATAGGTCACACGGCGAAATAGTATGTGGTCAGCTTAATTTAGGCGAGCAAAACCGCGGGACACTGCTAGTAGCTATATATAATAGTTGTTTGTTTTATTGTGCTTAATAGGTCGATTACTCAGCATGCATATCGGTTGCCTGCCCCTCCAAGCGAGCAGTGAAATACCATTGTATGTAGATGTTTACTGCATTGAATAAATTATATGATTCTCTAAAGATGTTGCCGCAGTAAAAGTATAACGTATAGTTCGAAATTAAAGTCCAGAACAGTTTGAATATTAAAATATATAACACTAACATTAGCATTTTAGTTTATTTTCTAGCACTTAGACAAAAAACACCCAAGCTCGGAACAACCATCAGTACCTAAAAGAAATACTTGTTCAGTGTAGGAAAGGAACCCGAGATCCGTAGCGCAGAAGCCCTTAACGAAGCCGTATACGCATCAGCAACCACTATTGAGTTCATATAATAGTGCTACGTATACGTGTTTTTGTTTACCATGGTGGATGGCTATATGATGTGATGTTCTCCTGGGCGATTTTCAATCATGACGTTTGGTTATGATGAGACTACAAGAGTTCGCACAAACACTACCTGTGTCATTGCACGAAAACTTGTCTCATCCTTACCCTTTTTTATTGCATAAAGTGACGAAACGAGCAAAACGTTCACCTGGTGATAACTGCAACGTCTACCTATAACAAATGCCGTGTCACCCAGAACATTCGTTAGTGACGCCACACTGCGCCCGTCACCCTGATACATCAGTTCTTAAGTATCATATGTCCAGTGATTACGCTAGTTCTTAGTACCCTTCAAACCGAAACACAGTAATGCTTGCAGACTACTGCTTCATGGCCGAATAACTAGCCCTAGGGTTGTACCTACTTAGACGGATTACTGCATAGAAAAACGGCTGGCGGCAGCATATTCCACAAAGTGGTTGTGCGCGGCAGAAAATTTCAGGCAAAGCGCACAGTGGTGGAATGCCAGTCATCCAGGTGGTGCCGATGAAATTTTGTTTTGAGTCGCAATGTACGATAGCGGAATTTAGCAGCCGGAATTAATCCAAAAAACTTCTCGGAACACTCCCCATGGTAAACACGGTAGAAAGTGCAAAGAGATGTCTCTTCGCAAAGCCAGTGGATCGAGCTGATCGAAAAGAACTCGGTCGTTGACGATTCATGACTTGTAAAGTCTCAGGCGATGGGTTGACATGACTCTACTGAGCACGCCAAGCTTTTTGGAGGCTAATTTGGCCTTCCCTTCCAGGTGACCACAAAACTGAACGTCACTGGATACGTCAACCCCAACACTGGCAGTGAGGCGAGTATTATCAAAGCGAGGGGATGTGACAAAGGGTTTCTTTTTAGCGGTAGAAATTGCAGAGTGCACTGCAATCGCCAATTTGCATGACAAGCATGGCGATTATGGCAAATACTCTCATTTGAAGCGAGCTACATATGACCATCTCTTGACTTTGGCTCCTGAAGACGTGGTTATTACGTCCGGAAATTCTTTAACTGTGTTTTGTATGCCTAGGTAACACCACATATGCCTTGGTATTAAAAGGAAAGTACCGATAGGTGTCCGGCAGAGTAGGATAGCGCCTACCTCTCTACTACTTAGGTGTCATAAGAGGCGACTAAGGTATTGTACGGACAGCCCATGTTCGTGCATATTAACACCACAACATGGAATGCTGTCACTATACTACTCGTAGGAACGCAACGGAGTCAGATTTTTTTTGACTCGTACCAAATGACGACGACGTGGTCCGCCACCCGTCACGTCTCTTGTCCCTTGAGCGAAATGTGGGTTACATATGTAGCGTCTGTCTACCCCTTAAATGGTAAAAAAGGCGTGACTATGTGAATGTATGTATAAAAAGGAAGGTAAGGAGGTTCTCAATTCGTTGAAATCTTTTTCATGTATGTTCAGCGATAATCCTTCACCACTTGGTGAATTCGATTAAGAATTTTTTAATTAGAAATTGAGTATCCCGGGGGTAGTCCTCAAAGATACTCTGATGACTTAACTGGTAAATTTGGACAAGTTCTGATGATGGGATCTATGAGAAAATCGTCAAAATTTTAAATTAGCATAGGCATGTTTTGTGCTGCCTCGTGTAACACGTTAGTTTAGCTAGGTTGCCGTATGGCACGGCCTTGTCTAGTTAGGTCGTTTTCGATTTTACCGGACCCAATATTTGTGGTGTCCCGCATAACCGGTAACACGTCGTTTCTACGAGTTAGGTATGAGCTGAGCTTCGCATCGAGTTCCGCTGCCGTTAGATGGTTTGTCCACATAGTGAAGTGACATATTAGGTACACATACAAGCTGTGTCAAAAACACACCACCCTGCCTTGCGGCAGGGAGTCCTGACTTAAATAAAGGTTTGCGCCGTGCGTAAAAATTCCCGGGCTCAGTGTGGCCCAGGCGGAAGCCGCGCAGCAGTAGCTTGGCCGCCTACTGGCGTCGAAGTATCCCACGCTCGACCCAGAGGTGATCTTTCGCCCTCTGTTTCCTGGCGCCGACGCCAAAACACCGTCGCGTAACTGTCGCAGGCCCCTCTGGCCTAGCCCGATCGCTGCCTTTACCGGACGATGACGAAATCGCGCGCACGCAGCCTGATTTTTGTCGCGACCCGCCGCGATCCCCGGAAGACGCGCCGATGCGCTCGACGCCGTCGTCGCGTGCACCGTCGTGTGCGTCCTCTGTATCGCGTCACTACACAGATGACTCGTACATCACTGACCCGGAAGGGTACTGCTCCTCCTCCGCACCGTCCACGGAGGTAGGTATGGACGCTCCCAGCGACGATAGCTTCACCACTGTCACCGATCGTAAAAGGCGCCAAAAGAAAGACGCCGATGCCAGGCCTTCTTGAAAGGTGGCTGCCGCAACCCCGACTCCGAGCCCGAAGGTGATGCCGGAGCCCCTCGCACCCCAAAGGCTTCGCGCCTCCTCTTGTAGTAATACAGGCTACAGTTGCCTAGGGCATCATTTCAAAAGTACTAGACGAAAAGCGCATTAACTTAACGCGCGCTAGACCGATCGCGAACGGCATAAGCGTCATGGTGCCGACACCGAACGACCACCGCGCGCTGACAAAGTGGTTAACCGATAGGAAGATTGGATACCATACCTCCTACCGAATCGTAATTCACGGCATCCCGTGAGAACTCGAGAAGCAACTCGTATTAGATAACCGTAAGTCAAAAGGCCTCCCCGTTCTACAGGTCCACCGCATGACGAACATGCGGACAAAGACGCCTTACAATTTAGTGTTCGTTTTTGAGATACCTAGCGTATGCAATCCCTCCGGCATTGCTATTGAGGCACCGCGTAAGCGGTAGTTGCCTAGTAAATGCCACCGATGCCAGTGTAAATGCCACCGAAGCCGCGCGCAACTGCTTCGCAAACCCTAGATGCATCAAATGCATCGGGGGACACGTGACAGCAGATAGCAGTCGCGACCCCAACACCGCGGACGCCCCTAGCTGCGTGCTGTGTGGGACGGTGGGCCACCCCGCGAATTATTGCGGGTGTGTAAACGCCCCCCGCGCCAAGCGGCGACGCGGGAAACGCGGCAAACGCAAAAGGGCGCCTAAACAGGCGAACCTCCGCACGCCACTCGCCCCCGCCGGTAATAAGACAACGTCGGCGGAGCCTACTCCGCCGCCGAAAACGAACGCGTAGGCTAGACCCCTGCCTAAGGTCAGCGCGGCCTCTGCTCGCCCCCCGCCCCCCTAGCTTTTCGCACAGACGCCCGTAGTTGCCACACCTGCCCATAGCCTGCCGATATCCTCCTGCAGTATTTGGACAGTGTGGACATAAATGAGCAAACGCTCGCACATAAAATTAGAACGGCACGCTCTCCTAATGAGCGTTTGCAAGCGTCCATAGAGCACATCGGAGTGCTTAACGCTATTAAAAAATTTAAAGCCTAATAGGCGCGTAAAATTTATAACCGCTTTATTATTATTTTTAATTAAAATTTACATCTAAAAATAAATGTAAATTCATTCGCAATTAAAATACGCGTTTGAGGCCAACGCCTCACTACCCGCGTACACATACTCGTACATGCACCCGCTAGCATAGCGGCGCACCGCACTTGCCGGCGAGCCTGCAGCCGTGAACCTAGGACAGGTTCACGGCTGCACGTGTCATTCGAGTACAAAGAGCGTTTTGCTTTTCCAGATTTAATTAGTTGCTGTATTTTTATATTGTATACATAATTTACATAAAATAATATAAGATAAGTATTTTTTTCTTTCGATAGTGATCGAAGCCGAGATTTCGTAACTGCTTCAGAGGGACCCACTTCGAGACCCTCCCCCCCCCCCCCCCCTTGTTAGTCGGATACTATTTTATTCGTTTTCAGGGGCCGTTTTCGGGTTGGTTCAGCGGAGCAGCGGGCGAAAGCATCGCCTCTCGTTAGCAGCGATGTTGTTCTTCTTACTCGCGGGCCTTCTGCTCGATCTATGTCGCAATATAAGCTAATTGCATTATACAAAAAAAAATGAGGGAATGCTTGTGTTGTGCATGTAAAATATATGTAAAACGCACTCACGATAGAGGAGAAATCCTAGTTCGAATCATCGTATTTGTTTTAAAAAAAAGATTCAAACACTTGTTTGTGTAATAAAAATTCATATATTTAATAATTACACATATAGCTTTACTAAATTTCTTTTACAATTTTCTTTTTAAATAACTGAATAAATTAGATATATTAACATAATTAATCTAAGATTAACATAACTTTCGCCGTGTGATTGCAGCTAAAAATAACTCATAATATTACCTCGACTACTAGAGGATTATATAAAAAAGAAAAGAGCTTAGTCCTTCAAAGGTCGGAAACTCACCCGTAATTCCTCTGGTATTGCGGATATTCGTAGGCGGCGGTGAACACTTACTATCAGGAAGCCCCTTGCTCTGTTGCCCTATATATGTATAAACCAGGGGATGGACAGCCACATTTAGTGGAGTGGATTTTTGGGCTATGTTGACTTTCGTCTGCCTATACAACTTATTTGCTACAATTTTTTTATATGAAACTGAACAATGACTAAGCAAAGTCTAAAGTAGAAATTCGCCAGCGATCGCGAACACGTTATGGTACGAATATTATGCACGCGCATATTACGCAACTTTAGAAACTAAATTAATTAACTATATTCGACTTGATGATTATGTTAAGTGATTGCACGTCTGAAAATAAATCAAGAACGTGAATTTCATTACTAGCAGTCCCACTGCTGGCGAAAAGACTTGCCCAAACCGGAACTATTAGTCCCAGTCGCTTGTTAACCGAATTGCGACACCAGATGCCTCGCACCTTCGCTTCTGCAGCCCGACAGTTGGTGGTAGGATATCTATGCAGGAATCCGATTGAGTAGGTTCCAACGCAGGGCCAGTTATTCTAGTCAGTATTACTGTGTTTCGGTCTGAAGGGCACTAATAGCTACAGTAATTCCAGAGCTTAGGAACTGACACTTCCGGGTGACGAACGCAGTATGTTGGCACACAGAAATGTTCTGGTCGACATAGCATTTTTGTGGGCAGACATTGCACTTACCATCGGGTGAACGTTTTGTTCGTCTCGTCACTTTCTCCTGTTAAAGAGTCGGGGATATTTAAAGTGGTCTTCCGCTAACGCTAAACGTTGACAGTATTGACTTATGAACAGGACATGGTAAAGAATGTGGGCATTTCGCCATATGTAAATCATCGACACATAAAAAACTTGCCCGCTGGGTTTCTCGCTGGTTCTTCCCAGAACAGAGGCTCTTTTTTGCAAACCAATGTAGTTTAAAAAAATGCGTTCAATAAGTATTATGTATTAATCTATACTGAAAAAAATAATATTCTATTCTATTCTATGAGAAGGTCTTATTTCAATGTAATGATAATAAAGTCGTCAGATCTACTATTGTGTACTCGTAGATGTAGCGTGAGGGAATGCAGTAGTAGGATTCCTATGCAGGAATTCGTCTAGGTACCACTACAGTGCCACTTATTCTGCCGTCAAGCAGTACTGTACAAACATTATTATTTCGGTTTGAAGATCACTGATAGCTACAGCAATTACAGAGCATATGAGACTTAAAAACTGACGTCTTCGGTTGACAAACACAGTGTGATGCCACACAGAAGTATGCAGGATGACACAGCATTTGTTATAGACAGACGTTGCACTTACCATTATGTGAACGTTTTGCTCGTTACATAGACAGGTGCATTTATCACTGATACGAGTAGTCAATCGTTGTAAATCATGCTAATACAATAAGAAGCCGATAGGTGTCCGGCAGATCAAAATAGCACCTACCTCTTTCCTACCGAGTTGTCGTAAGAGGTATTGTACGGAGAGCCTTTATTCGTGCTGAATTATACCATAATATGCAATGCTGTCACTATACTGCTCGTGGGAACGCAATATGAAGTAAAAATTTCGACTCGTACCATAATGGCGGCGAGGTGGTTCACCAGCCGTCGCGTATCGTTTCCCGCGAGGACTAAAACGTGATTGGCCTCTGCTTACCCCTTATGGAAGAAAGGCGTGACTGTATTTATGTTCTACAATAAATATGGAGAGTATGTATGTTTGAACGCGCTAATCTCTGGAAATACTAATCAAATTTGAAAAATATATTTTTTAATTTGATAGAGGCTATGAAACATTATGCTACGGTCTCAAAGAGCCGCGCCCAGAAAACCGATCATTACCGAGAAGGGCCGAAGTGTGAATGTTGAGGTCAGGGCGGTGCTATTCTGTACGGCGCAATCATGTGGACGGATTATTTTACGCGGGTGAAACCGAGCAGCACAGCTAATAGGTCATAAAATTACTTACATATCATTCTACTACTCGTTGGACAATAGAATTTACATTTTTTTTTCCTCTTTGAAACATACAACAAACGCCCTCGTTAACACTAATTTGATCGTAACGTTGTTACAGTCATCATATGCACGCACTTGAAAATAGAAATGTAAAAAACGACTTAGCATAGACTGCTGTAATAGGTTTATAATCATTATGACGCGGCGTAAAAGTATAAATGAGTGTCGCAATTGTTTACTTCCCCTGATCTATCTTTGTGGTCAGTGAAAGCAAAAAATGGGTGACTGGCTCTTTTTACGTTGATATTACCACGGCACTGTGATATAAGAGCCGTGGTCGCTGAGGGGCTGGGCGCTCGCCTTAAATTTCATAGTACGTGAGTGACCTGGATTAGATTCCCGGTGTCGATCTCTAAAATTGTTCTGATGTTTTAAGTGTTTTGTCACGTGCTCAGTGGTGAAGGAAACATTGTGAGGAAACCTGCATATCTGAACAATAAAAATATTTGAATGATGATTCCGACTGGGATTGAAACCCAGTACCCGTAGCGTTGCAGTCAGGTACTCTGACCACTAGCTGGCTGTCAAAGTAGTTTCTACCTGACTGCGTTATTTGCATAAGGTTACAATAATGCAGTTGGTCCCCGCAAACCTAGCGGCATTCAGTGGTCTTTCTCCTACTTCCTTTATTTCGAAGAAATTCCTAAGCTAGGGATTGAAGGGGTGACACGATCTTAACAAATTAACTTATTCCTCTTCAATACTGTAATAGGTATCTGTAAATTATGATATGATTATAATAAGAAACAGTCCACTAGTGATGGGACCTTCCCATTTGATTCTGATGTTTGTAATTACCCCAAATGCCAAACTGAGCAGTCAAGTCTGTAATATAATGTAATATAATGTAATATGTATAATTTCTTTAGGCCTTCCCAAAGTTATGTTGGTGCCGATGTCATGTTCTATTTATTTCTTTAGTTGCCCCTTAAGTCAGTCAATATTCTTACGAGGCCAATACACATATGACTAATCCATAATTCATATATTTGTAATTCCCTAAGCTTTCCTCCGAAAGGTAACTCGACTACACCAACCTACGAGTATTATAATCATAGTATAATAGTGCCGGCTTAAGAGAATCTACTACCCTTTCTCACCCCGTGGGTGTCGTTAAAGTCGTCAGAGGGCAAATGAAAACTAGAAGATCATCATCAGCATCTTCCGGGAGAATCTGAATAAATAAAGCCGCTTGCCAAGCGTGGCAACTATGGCAAAATCCCCCCAAAATGAGAGCTACAAACTTTTGTGGCTATCTATGGGAGATTTCTATGTTCAGCAATGGACTAGGTATAGGCTAAAATGATGATGATTGGCCAAAATCATAGATTTTTTTCACTATCACACTATGTCGGAAACTCAATACACTCCGTCTATAGCACTAAAAGACGATATTTTTGTTACGAATCAGAGTTTTAAGCTTAGTCAAAACCTACGCAAACTTATAATTATAAAAGCTAAAACTAAAACTGAGTCTCATTTTTTTACATATAATAAAACACAGAACCGCCCTTTTGAAAAAACTATAAATTTAACTAGTTTTAAATCAGATTATTAGATTAATTCAAACCAACAATGTCGTAAAGTATATTAAGAAAACGCCACAAAAAATGCGTTCAATAAAATGAAATTATTTCTATTTAAATACATTTACGTTTTCGTCAAGTCATAGAAAGCGTCACTTATTTTCTATATACGTAGATGAAAACACAATTAAATTAATTAACGATCTCAAACTGTAACAACCGTTATATTATAATTAGAAACCCAACAAATTTAGCACTTATTAATATTAATCACATTTTCTAGAAAATATCTGCACATTCAAGTTCTTCTTGTGATCCGGTTCCGAACTAAAACACATTAAATATTTTATAAATAATCCTTAAAATGTCAACACGTCGGACATTGTTCATCGTATCATGTACAGAGTAACACTGCAGGCCTCAGCACACATTTCGCGATAGTGTAACAATCAACGGTATCTATTTCATTCACGGCACCTCTCCCTTGAGTACTCTATGCGCGTACGCAATTTGGCGGGAATAGATCCGCAGTGGGGGTACGCTGAATAAAACCGCTTTGGTGCTCTCCAGACGATACATTTCTCGTATCACCACCGTAGGAAAACAGAAACAATGAAGGCGATCCTTCTGGTACTAGTGTGTGTGGGTGTTGTCAATTCAAAGCCTGCTGGTGGTGAAGATGATGTCGTCGGTTCCGTCATCGGAGTGGTGAAGAACTGTGCAGAGGAAGATGTATCGTTGTGCCTCAAGGTGTGTGTGACAGTGCTAAGTGCAAGCTAGTTAAAAATACCGAAACAATAGAATCATTGTTCGCAACTAGTAGCCCTGATTTACATCGACCTACAATACATTTAATGTCGAACAAATATATGGGAAATGGAATTCAAATGGCTACTTATAGACCCTACTAGCTTTAATTCTGTTTATTATATATGTTTTTACTTTATTATAATCATTTTATGCTGATTTAAAAATAACTATGGCGCCAATTTTGGCGTTGTATAATATCTTTTTGATCGATTTCAATTTGTAAATGTTACTTTTTGTTAATTACTTTAATATTTAACATAATGTTTTCATAATAGGAAAAAGCGCTCAAATACGCTGAGAATTTAGCTGCGGCGAGAGAGGTCAACATCGCTGATGGGATCAGTCTCATTGGAACAGGCTCTACAAGGTCCGCAAGGTCCTTCGAGCCTTTATCTGAGGAGCCAAGGGCGCGGGAGAACCAAGTGGAGACCAGGCTTCTTGATACAGCCGTTGATTTCTTCGAGAACCATGTCATCCAACTGAGGGTGCCGAAAGGTGCAGTTGAAGATGTTAAGCGATCGCTTGAGGAAGGTTAGTTACATTTTTAATCTTTAAGTTTTTAGTTTTATATAGGGTGGAACTGATTTAAAAAATTTAAATTCTAAATCATTAATAGGCGAATTAGCTTCGAGTAATTTCATGCAGATATAACTATGAAAAATATAATATTTCTGGAAATAAATAAGTGATATTTATAAATAAAAAATGGTGAATTTTTAAATACGGTGAACTAGACAAACGTAACAATTTTCAAAGTAAATAGTAATAAAAAATATTATAATTGCAAAAAGTACTTTTTAAAAACGTTACTTCTTAATTCTGGCAAACTAGAATTTCATCCGCTGATTATACTGTACATCGTGAAATGTAGACCAAAATATATAGTATGATATGCCATACCAAGTAGGTAACGATTAAAAAAAATTGTAAACAGTACACTTAATTTTGATTTTGTGGATGTTTTTTTTTTTCTAGGAGCCTCTGTGTGTTTCGATGTTATAAATTACTTATTTTGTAATGACGTTATAAAAGCCACTTTATCGTTTTTAGCTCGTTTCTTCACATTCAATACGATTTCAATTTAAAGGTACAAATATATCTATCCACTGAACTCTATTGAGCTCAAGATATATTAATGCCCATATTTATGAATTGTACAACTACAACTTTGCTCTCATTGTACCTATTTCGCTTTCAAATCTAAAACGAATCCTTTAGAGTCAAGCCAATCTCGCAGTAATCCTAACGTAGTATTAACAAAGAATTTACAAATACTTTACTTAAACTGTTTGTATCTACGTAATCAAATAACAGAACCATTTATAAATAATACAAAAAGTAAATCGTTTATAAATCACTTAAAGAACACAGAAAAAAAAATACATTCTCGTAATAAGAAGTGCATAAAACCTTAAATTACTTTACGAATGGCAAAAGTTTTTTTTTTACTGATATCGTTCATACATTCGCGCTTTTAAGTCATTGCACACAGGCAGAATTTCAAGAAGCGGCAGAATTTTCAGAAGCAAAATTATCGTTTTTTTTACATAATTAGAATGTTGCAAGTAAATTAATCCGATGTACAAAAACAAAAAATAACACTTTTATATTTTAAGTCATAACACGGGATTAAGACCGCGTACATCAGCGACAGGTGTCCGGCAGAGTAGAATAGCACCTACCTTTTTTCCTACCGCGGTAACTAAGGTATTAGTATGGATAGCCTTAATTCGTGCAGAATAACACCATAATATACAATGCTGTCTCTATCCCGTCACCCGTAACGTCTCGTTTCCCGCGGGGGCGAAAAGTGTAACGTGTGGCCTCTGCCTACCGCTTATATGAGAAAAAGGCGTGATTGTATGTATGTATGTACATCTGCGATTAGCATACTGGTCTCAAAAGGCTAGCAGCTATACATAGAAAAACAAAATTTTTGTACATTACAAATTATTGCTTTTCGAGTCACATTGCCGAAACCGCTCAGTGTTTCAATCATATCTCTTGAGTATTTCATGTGATATGGCAAGGTGCTGATACGTAAGTGCGTGTATTGGAGAAAGCGCTTCGGCACTATATCCTGGAAATGAAAGCTCATCTACAGATACTATTATAAAGAATAATAATATAAAGAATAATAATATAATATATACATTTAACGTTTCGGCTAGTTCAATTGCTAAGTGGATTCTGCGGTAAGTGTTACGGGTTCGATTCTCGCACCAAGGAAATATTTGTATCACCTACTCGTAGTTGTTTCGGGTGTAACTGTGTTTGTAAGCGCAACTCGCGACTGTAAACGTACGAAAGAAAAAACCTTGCAGTGAAATAGTTCATACAAAATTCTTAAAAAAACTCGAATGTAAGTGATCTCTAAAAAAACCAAATGAAACTATATTTTCAGTGAAAGAATTATATTAATACCAGTTATCTTAATTGCACATAAATTACAATCTAAATTCGCCATCTAATCAAAACACCATTCGCAACTTTCTTTTTTAAAATAACAAATTAATTTTATTACGAAACTATGAGAGCGTGTAGACGCGATCGCGTTAACGATGATAAATAATATAATATACCTAACGCTATCGTATAGAAAATACAAAAAAAAATGAAAGTAAACGTAAGTAGAAAATAAATGCAAATTGGAAAACATTAAATTTGTTTTATCTCGCGTAGACACTTTATGAAATGTCGCCATCTTTTCTATCTGCGTGTTGTCATTGAGTATTGTTGTGCTTTTACTAGCTCCGATTTATTCAAACTTCACCACAATAATGTTTAGCAAAGCAAATGCTAGAATTCTTAATAATATTAAGTATAATACTTAGACATGTACTTTGTTCTACATACACAATACATAAATCAAACGCAGGACGCCAGTATAAGAAAGAATAAAAATTATGTAGACATGGCGGGTGGTGTCCACGCGACTGCCATTTTGGTTAGAGTCAAAAAAATTCTTACTCCCCAGTGCGTTCCCAAAAGCAGTATAGTGACAGCATTGCATATTATGGTGTTGTTCTGCACGAATAAAGGCTGTTCGTACAATACCTTAGTCGCCTCTCGCCACACCTCGTCCATAACACGTGTGCAATATTTCAAATGTTTCAATTTCAGACGTCTGAAAGTGGATGCAAATTGAATTGATAGATTTATCTTGTTGCGAAAATGTCAAAACCTTGGTGAGATAAATGATGCTGCATTATGAAGTCGAAATTACATACACACATACAATCACCCCTTGTTTCCATATAAGAGATTCCAGATAAGAGATAGGCAGAGACCACAGCCGTAGTCCACTTTTCGTCACCGCATCAAACGAGACGTGGCCGATGGTGAACCACATCGTCGCCATTTTGGTGCGGTTCAAAATTCTAAGTCGAAATTGAGTATATTATTTTCTTTATCATCGTTTAATTAGCCTACTAGGCCATAGGAATCTCCTTATTTAGAAATTTATTTCGTAATCTCCACACTAGGTGGGCGGATTAGCGATTGTAGTAACTAGATGCCTCGAAGCTTAGACGCTGAAGTCTTTCACCAGTCTGTATATCGTAAACGCTTTCCAAAGAACAATTCCTATTCAAACACGAGACTATGAGGACCGATACTGAAAATGATAATGACGGTTACCCAGATGTTCTGGGTATCACAGCATTTGTTATGGGCAAACGTTGCTTACCATCAGATGAAAGATTTGCTAGTCTCTTTACATTCTTCCGTAAAAGAAACCTTAGCTTGCAAGTGAGATAACCGGGCATATAAGACTTAACAACAGATTGACGAGCACTGTACAGGCGAATGACTGTGCAATTTCAAGTTCTGCGCAATATGCGACTGCTATCACCGCGTCAGAAATGATGCTTACCTTCGGGTTAACGACATGTGAGTACCGTTACTCACAGCCATAGAAAATAATTTCCAAGTCTTCATTATTACAAACTACAATTATTTGCACGCAACAATCCTCTTAAAAAAGACTTGGTGACTCTTCGAAGCCGCATACTTTAATTTGTCTTCAAATTTAGATTTAGAATAATTTGAATCTTTGATATAAATTCCACACTAACAACGAGTACATACATAAAATATTAATGATATTTTTTTTGTAAATTTCATGATTACACAAGAATTTCTTCAGTATCGAATGCGTTTTACAGACAAACATTTCACATACACAACACTATCAGGCCCGAAAATTAACAATTCGTATTTTTGCACAAATGTTCATTCAGGGTTCGAACTAAGGATCCCCGTAGAAGGTAGGTAATCTACCCGTTAGGCCACGCGGTTATTTATCTTAATAATTTACAATCAACGATTGGTATTCATAATCAAATTTAAAGAGATTTTTGCATACGGAAGAACTGAAGTCGAGGGAAACGAGTCGTTTAAATATATTATGTAAGCTTTGCTGTCAAATGCAGAGTTAAACAAAAAATTAATTGATTTGAAATGAAACCATAAACTAGTTTTAATTGTTGTACCGATCTGTGACATAGATAAAAAATAAATAGGTTAAGAGGAAACGTCAAACTTTACGTGTCCCTCGCCATTTTGTTAATTGTATATCTCGTTTCTATTTAATATTCATGTAGTAGGGAAACTGATAAAATAATGAAGTAAACAGTATCATTAATGTCAGCATTTTAACAAATGGACATTGGTTTCCAATGTCTGTAGGGTTTTTTTATCGGAAAATATTATGAGACGAGCAAGACGTTCACTGATGGTAAGTGCGACGTCTGACCATAATAAATGCTGTGTTATTCAGAACATTTCTGTGTAGCACCATATTGCGCCCGTCACCTGAGACACCAATTTAATTTCTCATATTATGTGTAGTAATTACACTAGCTCTGAGTGCCCTTTAGACCGAAACACGGTAATGTTTGCACACTATTGTTTCATTTTATGTAATAGCTACCCGCCACTGTTCTAAATATTTTTTTGGTCTGACATATTTAAGATGGTTTTTCTGGTTTCCCCTTAGACGACTTTTATACCACCACACGGCAATAACAGTCAATATACCATTGATAGCACTCAAACCGAAATTCTAATTTTAAAAAAGTCGCTCACAACCAGCTTGGCAGGTACGTGAGAATTTTAAAATAGAAAGCTCATCGTGATAACCAATGAATATGGACACTATAATGAGAAAATTTACATCGCATGTGCAATAAAGTTAAAAATCTGGTTTAATAATGTGTGTTTCACATCTCACCGGCCATTCAACATCCGTATCAGTGAGCCTTATGAAGAAGACACTAGAAATCGCAACAAGTCCGACAGGGGTTTCTCTTACCTATTAACAAACTTGACTGCCGTGGAAAGCGGTCATGCCTGCGTCTAGTTTTTGCCATAGTTCTAGAATGTAGGACTATGCGTAACTAGTTTAAGATTTCCGTTACGAAGTTGTCGCATCGAAAAGCTGAGTAAAAGTCTTGCTCCAGGCGAAATCTCATAAACGAAAATGGAAGCAGGCTCGAAGCTTTCGAATTGTAACGTCCGGTAATATAATCGATGCACTTTCTAGATAAACGAGGTTCGTTATGCAAACTGAACGTAACATCGTGAATTTCAATCGAAACGTGCCTGCTTAAGTTTCAGCGTCAACTATCGGCACGCCTTTGAATTCAAATCGGAGCCCTGGGCATCGTGGTACACTTGTATGTTGATCGGTTAACAGAATTAGAAATTAAAACTACTCGAAGACTACGCGTGAAGGTCGACATTCGCGTCTATACTCACGATTTTTGTAGTTCGTGACGGTGATACACTTTGCATACGACTTCCTATTACACTGCTGTATATGTTTTGCTTAATTAAAACTTTAACATCTTCGCATTAAAGTGAAATAAATCAAATGAAAGATTGAAACACGAATTCATAATAGTATGATGTATCATGGTTGCGTTTTACAGACACAATTTGCACATGCATAAACAATTGGATTAATTATCTGTAGGCCATGCAAATACTTTTCAAGTGCAGAAATCAAGTCCGGACATAGCAGAGTAGAAAATATTTATTGCGCCAATGGAGCTGTTATTCTTATTTATTAATTTACTTTATATTTAAAATAAAAGCATCAGCCTATGTCCTAAAATGAAATATAAATGTCCTACTGCTGCTTTGAGGTTTCGGAAGAGGCACGCTGCTTCAATGCAAGTTGCCGGATTCCACATGTCCTTGAAATATTTTTATTCCTCCTTTCCTTAAGATGTTTTCCTTCGCCGCTGAGCACGTGGTAAATCAGCAATTAAAGTTGCAGAATAGTTTTAAAGGTGTCCGCACTTGGGATCTAACTATCCCAACAATTACCACCAGTTCATCCTCTAATATTTATTATAAGGATGTATAATGCATTGTCAGTTCTGAGTAAAGTTATGTCTCGGATACTAGTAACTATGTATATCTGTTTTTCATCGTTATGTTATTCTTACGTGAATGTATGTTCAGTAATTGTTATATTTTATTATAGGTCGTGGAAAGAAGAAGAAGCTTAAGCAACTGATCCCAATCTTCGCGCTCCTCCAATTGAAAATCCAGTCTCTTATTCCCCTATTCCTCGGTATCATCGCTTTTGCCGCAATCAAGGGCCTGATGCTCGCTAAAGCAGCGCTACTTGCATCCGCCTTATTGCTGCTGAAGAAACTACTCTCAAAAAACGACCACCATGAAAGCTATGAGGTGGTAGCGCATCCCCACCATGAGGAGCACTTCAGTCATGGCGGAGGCCATGGTGGTTGGGGACGGTCATCTCAAGACGCCCAGAACCTGGCTTATAGCGCCTACTCCAACTAATACCTAAGATATTGTCCAAAATATTAGACATAATAAGTAAGTCTGACACGGACCTCAGTTTGAAGAGAGCTAATTTATTGTTATTTAATAATTTATTGTTAAATTATTACGGCATTGTTTAATAAATCTAATGTCGTATCGAAGTTAATAACCTTTTAAAGCATCACCGAAATCTTTATATTTATTATACTTTCACTACGACGTACCTGTTTATTATTATATAGTACAAATTATTTATTGTCACTTTGTTAAGTTTAGTAAGCTTTAATATTTCATATTTTATATATCTCCACACCTATCTTATATTCTTTTAATATTCTATTTCATATATTACCTGTTACATATTCCGTCTTTTGTAAATATGCTTCATATGAAAGTATTTGTGTAAAATATTATTGTTTGCATCTTCATTTATAACTATAAAATATGTATGCGTTATTTTGTATGTGTTAATACATATTGAATATATATTTAGTACGTGTTACTATATGCACTTAATATATATTGAATTTTTTCTACTTCAAATATATTTCAAAATTTATACATTCTCATGGTGATGCCCTTCCCACTGATTACTTTCACTTTTCTAATTCTGTTTAACTTTAATTTTATGAATAATTTATAAATAAATAACATATCATGTGACGTTCATAATGTTATATCTTTATTAATTTAACATAATAATAACTAAAGTCATTTACTTTTCAAAAAATACATGTTTAAAAAAATATCTGGTTTTATTTTTAGTATCTCAATCAAAATATTATAAATTAAAATGTCAAAATATAAAAAAACTCTTATAATAATTAAATGGTCCACGTGGCCTAATGCTTAGGGCCTCTGATTTCCTGACTGCTACCCCGCGGGTCCTGAGCCGAATTCCCAGCCTGAGATAACACTAATTGTTGGGTTTGTCGGTTCTGGTCGTGCTGTGCTTGTCCCCGAGTCCCTGCCACTGCAGCCTAGCTTACGTCTGATTTTATCGCATGAGCGTTACATCGGACGCAGCTAGATTAGGAAGAGTGAGTGCTTGCGCCTTTGCGTGCTTGTGGCACTTTAATATGTATACATCTCCTACGCAGTTGAAAGCTTCCGACAGTATTCAGAAGATGTCGCTGTGATCGAAAATCGGCCAAAAAGACATCAATTCAATAAAAAAATATTTTTGCATTATTATTTTCACGTTACATTAAAAATAGCTGTGGCCAGACGCTCAATTTTAATAAAATGGACCCGAGTCACCATTAAAGTTGGGCCGCTAAAACTGATAACTGTAATTTTTAGTGCTCGAAATAAATAATTAATTTCGAGGACATGTGAGGTCTGCCAACACGGACCGTTTGCTGCTTTATGTATAGCACAAAGTGAGACGAGCAAAATATTCACCTGGTAGTAAGTATCAAGTCGCCCAACACAGATACTGTGTCACGCAGACCTTTTCTGAGTGGCACCACATTGCACTCGTCACCCTCAGACATCAGTTCTTAAGTCTAATATAGCCCAGTAATAACACTAGCTATTAGTGGGGCATCACAAGACAAGGGAGAGAACAAGCGAGAATGAGAGGGTTGCTTGAGCATCAAACTTGTGCAATTATAAACATATGAAGAAAAGAAAATCTTGTATTTATTTACAAGTGTTACTTTTAACACTTGGTTTGTTTACTTTTATAATATGAATAAGTGGTTTAAATAAATCTATTTAAAGATTTGAATATTACTTTCACTTGTTAACGGCTAGAGTTAGAGACAAATTCCTTCGACGTAATCCTACTTAAAGAAGAAAGTTAAATTAATGACTAACAATCGGTTCAATTCCGACCACACCAAACCACTAACAAGTATTGTAAGTTAGTCACAAATTACGTATTTTCATCAGAAATTTATATAAGAATATCATGTACAATTATCTCAAATGACTAGTATTTAACATCGCGTCAGATTAAAATGTACATATATAAAGTTGCGAGTTTCAAATCATAGCACCATACGAATCAATCGTTATACTGTCAAACGAAAATAAAATCCGCAACTCGCCAAATAATCATAAAGGGTCACGATCTTCAGAAATGAGAGAACTATTAATGAACACAGAAAAAGTGATACTGCTTTCTTGAAGTCTTATATTTTCTTTTTTAATGGAACAACATGACGAGGCGAGCAAATTGTTAACCTGATGGTAAGCGCAACCACTGCCCATAACAAAAGCTGTGTCACCCAGAACATTTCTGTGTGGCACCACACTGCGTTTGTCACCGTGGGACCAGTTCTTACGTCTTATAAATAACACTAGCTATCAGTGGCCTTCAGACCGAAACAGTAATATTTGCATACTACTGCTTTACGGCAGAATAACTGGCGGTAGTACCTACCTATACAGATTCCTGCCTAGGAAACTTACCAGTCATCATCATCATGTCAGCCTATCATAGTCCACTGTTGAACTCAGGCCTCCCCCATAGATTGCCACAAAACACGGTCCTGCCACCATCGACTTCCCGCAAAACCATGTTAAATACCAGTAGTAAAATAAAACTTACTTTCATAACTTCGTAATATATTCAAAATTAATTTCATGTATGCGATTGATTTTGATTATGATTTTGCTATGATTATTGATTTAAAACGACAGAATTACTCTCAACCAAATGACCGATTTGCTAGCAAGGTATAGTGGTATTAATTCATTGATTATCCCACAACGTATCTAAGAGAAATTTCAAAACTTTCATAGATTTACAAGGTTACAGGTCAAACGTCATGGGCATGCGAAGGCGAGAAAGCTATAATATTTTAAAGGTCACATTAAAAGCTCTTGGAACCTTGGAAACAAAATAATTGCATCTTGGTATTTATTGCCCACTGAAACACGTTGCTGAAGGTCTAAAGGTGATGCAGGAACTTTCCTATTCATGTTCAAGCTTGTAATCTCTTACAGCATCAGTGTAATAACAAGACATATATTGCAACCCACATTACACATGTTATTAATTAATTCTATCGGGATTGATTATCTATTAGAATTGCATAACGTCTACTTTTATTTTAGTTATAAATAACTACTGACTGAAGATGATTACGACGACACCTTACCGCTGCTACGAGAAGACCTCACCTACACGCGATATGTTTCTTCTTTTTTATTTATTGAAGAAAGTGACCAGACGAATCAAACGTTCCCCGGTGATAAATGCACCGCACATAACAAAGACTGTGTCACCCAGAACATTTCTGTTGGGCACCACACTGTGCTTGTCACTTTGAGACAAAAGTCTCGTATGCCCAGTCATTACACTAGCTAACCTTAAGACCAAAAGACAGACCAGTCGGATTCTTGCATAGAACTCCTACCCCCAGTACATTCTTCGCTCGCTTGTCTTCACCTTGCCGTATTGAAAACTTTATCAGTAGTTACTGTACCATAAGGAGCAGATAAGTATGCAGTATAAAAAACACCATGTCGTGGCGGCATAGGAGACTCAACCGACCTTCTCAAGGACAATGCAGCAGGGAAATAATAGCAATAGCAAGGATGTTCCAATTTGGGACATACTTATGTTCTATAATGAACTTGCCGTGTTGTGGCGGCTCGATAAAAAAATACTACCACTGCATCTCATCCAATGGATCTCGTAAAAGGCGAGTAAGGAATTAGACTGTGCACCCAACAGCGCATGATGGCGATGGGCTCACCACCTATCACACCAAGTGCAATTTATTATTTCAGTGAAATGTGGATTGAGGTAGTCATCTGTTTTTGCAGTGAGTTCCCATTCTCTGACTACCCCTTATGGGATACAGTCGTGATCTTATGTATGTATGTATGTATAATGAACTGTTCAGATGCTGATGATGCTCCAACAGGAATTCCGCAGGAATTGAGAAATATTAAAAAAAAACAATTTCAAATGAATAATGTATTTTTTTATTTAAGTATCTGTAACTGGACTTAAAACCTTTTTTAAGGTTATCGCGCAAACACGGATGCACTATCTCGTGTCATCCCTCTCATTAACATTTTATAATTTTTGTTCATATTGGAGGAATGGTCCGGTTTGTCGGAGACGGATGTTAGAGACACCATAATGCAACCAAGCTGGGATTCGAATACATGTATTCAGGTACGCGCGGGCGTCAAGAAAATTTTACTTAACGTCTATTTTACATATTCTTTCGCCAAATTACTTACCAATTAAAAATACGCGAGCTTTAAGATACCTTTGAACTGTTATAATTTTAAAATACAATTTCTTTATTTTGTGTACTATTTTTTAAGTAAATAATCAATTTATAATTTTTTTAATCTAGAAAAATATTTCCATATCGTATTACTTATAAGCATTCCTAACCAAACACGGTAACCTACTTTAAACCAGAAGAGCCGCGCCCAAACAAATAAGCAATTCTACGACTAAGCTGGACACTTATGCATACTGATAAGCCAACCTGTTAAATCCGTAGAAATCATGACCTTCTAGTGAATACAGCGACATCTTTTGGGCGGATTCCTAAAGGTTTACAACAAAACTTAAACCCCTAAATTCTGATATTTTGATTTACATCTTCCAACCACTTTAGTATTCTTGAAGTTATTGTTTTTTATAGGAGGCAGGGACGAGACATGCTTAACGGTCATCTGGTGGCAAGTCCAACGTCTGCCCATGAACTACTCGTATCTCACCCAGAACATTTCCGTATGGCACCACACTCCACACGTTCCCCTGAGACATCATTACTTAAGTCTCATATGCCCAGTAATAACAGTAGCTCTCAGTACCCTTCAGATCGAAACTCGGCAATAATTGCATACCAAAGTTTCACGGCAGAATAACTGGCCTTGCGGTATGCTAGGTGCCTATACGTACCTCACTGGTGGTAGGATTCCTATACAGGAATCCGTCTAGGTAGGTACCACCCCAGTGCCAGCTATTCTGCCGTGAAGCAGTAATGTGCAAACATTACAGTGTTTCGGTTTGAAGGACACTGTGAGCTAGCGTAATCACTGGGCATATGAGACTTCAGAACTTATGTCTCAGGGTGACGGGCGCAGTGTGGTGTCACACAGAAATTTCCTGAGTGACACAGCATTTGTTATGGGCAGACGTTGCACTTACCATCAGGTGAACGTTTTGCTCGTTTCATCACTTTATACAACAAAAAAAAACGTATTCCTGCATGGGAGTCCTACCACCAGGAGGATTATCCAATCCAATGGAAAATCAAAATAGTGACAATGTTAACTCTGAAACCGTGGTAGCACAGAGGCCTTTAATTTCATAGTACGCGAGTAACCTGGGTTCGATCCCTGGTGCCAGCACCTCTATAATTGTTCTTCAATTTTAAGTGCTGATTTACCACGTGTTTAGCGGTGAAGGAAAACATCGTGAGAAAACCTGCATGTCCGAGGAATAGAAATATTTCAAGGACATGTGAAGTCCGCCAACCCGCATTGGAGCAGCGTGGCGGACTATTCCCAGCTCCAAAACCCTCTCAGTAATGAGAGGAGGCCTGTGCTCAGCAGTGGGACATTTATAGGCTGTTACTTTACTTTTTTTTTAACTCTAAATTTACGCCAGTCTGAAAAACGTCAAAAGTGCATTCCTTCAGCGGCAGAAATATAATGCTTTGCCACACAGAACATTTCTGTGGGTTTGGTTTTCGGGTCTGTTAGTTTTTTTATCTGATAAAGTGATGAAACAAAGAAAACGTCCACCTGATAGTAAGTGACACGTCTGCCTATGACCCTGAGACATCAGTTCTTAAGTCTGATATACCCAGTGATTACGCTAGCTCACAGTGCCCTTCAAACAGAAACGTTTGCACACCTCTGCTTCACGGCAGAATAACTGGCCCTGGGTCTGTAGCTACCTACACGGACTCCTGCATTGGAACCCTACCACCATTAGTGTTGGGCATGTGAAATTTATGTCTATAAACTAAATCGAATTCACGATTCAATGACATTCTAGGGATCGTAAGAGGAAAATACAAAAAAGTTATTTGCCACAACTATAATATTGGATATTGACGTTTGGTGGAAAGTTTAATAATCAAATAATGCCACTTCTCCATTGTTCAATTGTTTTATTAACTTCAACACATCACTAATTATACGTTACTTAAACAATTTAAACTTAGTAGTAGTTTAGCATACATTGAGTGGCGCTGCTTATGATATATCACCTTCTGATGAGCCCATGGAAGTCTTATTTTCCGTGTTGCCAGTACATATTTTAACATACAAATTTTGCTTGCTCATAAACTAAAACGCCACAAACGTTTAGTAACGATTTGTGTACCAAGCCTGGCGATTATAAATGTAAGTTGAAATGATCAATCAATCGATACGAGAATTAAAGAAATTTATACCTAATACATTATATTAAAACCATAGTGAATCTACTTATTGGTACAACAGCGCCATTTTCTAAATTTTAACACTTCGATAACACCGAAATCAATGCTTAACAATTGAAAAAAATGTTCATCAAAATTTCAGCCTATCGCTTGTCCACTGCTAAACATAGGCCTCCCCTGTCACAAAACACGTAAGTTTGTGGCTCTCATTTCGGGGGGATTTTCCCATAGTTGCCACGTTTGGCAGGAGGGTTGGCAAACGCAGTTTATTTAATCAGATTTTCCAAGGAGATGCTGCTGCCCATGTCCTGGTTTTCATTTTCGCTCTTTCCAATTTTACGACACCCACGGGTCGAGATGGAGTTCTAGATTCACTTAAGCCGCCAGCACACGGCGAAATGAAACTTTGTTTAAAGTTTTATTAAGGGTCCACTTTTGCTAAGATTGGCAAAATATTTTTTTAGGACAAAGGATTGTTATAAATGATTGCGCTAAGAGCAGACTCTAGAACTACAAAAAAGAAATATTAATACAGCGCCATCTATGAGAAGTATGTTGAACAACATTCATGGTCGTTTTTGTTTACATCGTATGTCTAGGCGTACGCGTGAATGAATGAGCAGGTACGTCTTAAGTTCAAGGTTTCGCCGCTGTAGGGCGCGGCAATGAACTTTTACACCTTATTATATAGGTGCTAATTCCTTTGACCTCACTGATTCCCCATTCTTCAAAATCAGAATAACTACTCTAACTATGGGTTTAGGAGGTTAACAAGATATCCAATTGACAAAATGTTAAATAATAGTTTATTAACAATTATAAGATATCATTTTGTTTAAACTTTAGTGCATAACTTATAATATTACTTTCTTTTTATGTTGGTAATTAATTATATTGAGTACAATAAAAATACACATGTACTAACAATACCGCACACCCAAATAGTTTTTCTATACATTTCTTTCTATAATTCTTTCCATTGTCAAGGTTGTTCCGCCTGCTGGCTCGTGACTGTCGGTCCTTTTATTGTAGCCAACAAAACCAAGATGGCGTAACAATCATTACGGCAGTTATGTGATATTTTTTATTTGATGTTTAAAGAAAGTGTCATTGATTCTAAAAAAATATTATGTTTTGAAAACTGCTAATTTTGTTTTAAAGTTATAATCACATTCTCACCAACTTCAAAAATATATTGGTAATATTAAGACTGGGCTTGTCAACTGGACTGGACAATCTTACTGGTGGTAGGATTACTAAACAGGAATTCCTCTAGGTAGGTACAACCGCCAGTTATTGCCAGTTATTCTACCGTGTAGCAGAAGTGTGCAAATATTATGTTTCTGTCTGAAGGGCAGTGAGAGCTAATGTTTTCACTGGACATATGAGACTTGAGAACTGATGTCTCGGAGGGGTGCGCAGTGTGGTGCCGCACAAACGTTCTGGGCATTCTGGGCATTCTGGGCAACAGTATTTGTTATGGGCGGACGTTGATCTTACCATCAGGTGAACGTATTGCTCGTCCAGTCTCCTTCTTTTGTAAAAAAAAGAAATAGGTACTAAATATATTATAACGTTAAGATACGTTTAAACATAGGCGTCATATCGTTAACGTTAACGAATAAGTTTAAAGTTATATAAATAAGGCGATATATCTAATTTTAATGAATACATAAATAATTGTAATTCTAAATAACAAGAATTTGATGTACATTTTTTATTCGTCTGTGATTTAGAAAAGTGAAAGTGAGAAGTGGATCCCTTGACTAACCAGCAATATATGACGCCTATTTTTAAGGCTAAAATAAAATTGTATTTATAGACTAAATTGCAAAAACACAAACATTGCCCAATGGATGATAAATTTCTGAATGGAGTGGAGGCCAAGGTTACAATATTACGTCGTATTGTTCGTTGCGTCGACAAGATGGCGAGACTGTTTGTTTATTTTTATTTTATTCGTAATTATGGTAGTCTGTGGCTCGCACATAACTCGCGTAATATTAGTTTTGTTGTTCTTTCATTGAATTAATAGTAAGAAGCATTAACGTAGCCAGGGTTTTGTTATGGGGGGCGGGGGGTATATTGATCGGTTAATTAAATTTAATAATATTAAATCTTCTTGTTTATATCGGGGGCACAGGGTTTTCTGGCTACGCCAATGGTAACAAGAATCATTTAGTCAAATGGAAAGTATTATACTGCGTAGAAGATTCAATGTTACTTCTGCTTACAGAGTTTATAGTTATGGACTGTATGCTCATGATATATTATGATCTAAAATATTATGTCATAAAAACTATACGTATTTTGTAATTCATTAATAAAACATCACTTTTTATAGTGAATAACTTAATTTTGTCTTGCTTGATTTATTTAACATTCCAAAGTGTAAGATGCTTTAAATATCTCTTAAACAAATGACAATGTAATTTTAACTTTATATTAATATGTTATAGTTCAATTCCAAAAGCAACTACATAGGTCACATTGATCTTAAGATATTTAGTTTATCCACCATTTAATCGCGCCGTGCAAATTAATTCCATACCACTTAAAGTTTTATTATAGTGTATGTAATGATACTAAGTAAGATAAAAAGAGGATTTCTCTTCGGAAGACTAGCTGCGCCGCAAACAGTTATGGGCAATGTCCAGCTTTTCCGTCCTCTTTCAAACACCATACGTTTTCTATTCTCTATGATCATAGGCCGAGCATACACTATAAGCTAAGTTTATAATGTATACTTGTTTGTGTATTTGTATGTTAAGTATTAACTGTATTGCACATTTTAAAAGTAACAGTTTTTCATTTCCAAATTAAGGCTACATTTTTTTAAATTCTTAATAGGATTTTCCATAGTTAATAGAATCAGGCGTTACTTTGCGGAAAACTATTATAAGAAGGGAAAGAAAGTTAGTTTGCTAAGATCCGCATGCAAAATGAAAAATGGTGTGTATTACCTATACTACGTGTTTTGAAGAGCACCGCCCGCCCTACCTCAACAAAGTGCACAAGCAAACCAATACCGCCACCGGGAGCTGCCACCGGATACCCTCCACCACTACAAAACTACCACTAGGCAATACACCACTGCCGAGAACACGAAGCGTTTTTCACCACAAAACGAGGCATTATCAAGTGATATTGACTCTACGACAGTCAGCCGACGAGTATTCCAAGCCAGGATTACTTGACCTAATTACTTTCGACGGCAAATAGGGTAGAGTACCGGGTAAGCATCCCCAGCCTCCCGAGCTACTACTGTCTCCACCTGCTCCTTCCGAGATACGTAGTATCCTACACCTTATAGTTATTTTCCCAACTCCCCAATTCCTATACCAAGTTCATTTAAACCCAATCCTTTTCCCTTCCTCTCCGCCAAGCCAGTGGTTGCCGTGCCAATGGCTAACTACTCGTGGGACCGGAATGGGGAGCAAGATTCGCCACCTGTCTTGATTCCTGCGGGGGGGGGTAACTGAGCTACGGATATGGTCTCTGCCTACCCGTTATATGGGAAAAGGGTGAGGCAGTGGAATGCGATTGTATGTATAGGCTTTTGAGAGTATAGAAAAGTTCAGCACGCTGGAACAACGTGCTGAACTTTTGATTAGCGAACTTTATACGTTATATGTATTATTTTAACTTCTAAGACCTGCTTGTTCCCACATGATGTTTTACTTTAGCTTCGAGAACGTTGAACTTACAATTACATCGAAAGCTTTAAAAATATTTTGGACGAGATAAGACGCAGTTGTCCGAGAGCCGTGGCCGTGGTGGTGGAGATTTACCACGTGCTCGGTGGTGAAGGAAAACATCATGAGGAAACCTGCATGTCGGAGAAATAAACAATATTTCGAAGACATGTGAGGTCCGCCAACCCGCATTGGAGCAGCGTGGCGGATTCTTCCTAGCTCCAAAACCCTCTCAGAAATGAGAGGAGGCCTGTGCTCAGCAGTGGGAAATTTATAGGCTCAAACTTTACTTTACTTTTATAATAAGGTTGCCGTTTGGTCAGGATATTTAAACCGATACCTTCACAACCACCCCGCAATGGAGCACAGTGACGGACTTTTCCCGGCCCCAAAACCGTCCCAAAAATGAGAGGAGGTCTGTACTCAGCAGTGGGACATCATTGACTGTAATTTTTATATATGAAAAAGCTATATGGGCTTTTACATTTCATTCAAATTTAACTTAACGTTTAGATGATATAAAATACATACATAGAAACGTGGCGATGTGATTCGCTAACTGTCATGTATAAAGAAAAAGTCTAAATTAAAAAAAGAGTTGTTTTAAGCCTACTGGCCCCTAGACCCGGTGTACCATTCAATAATGTATATACATCGATTTTATAAAATATCAAAAAAAAAATTAATACACTCGGTGTCAAAAAAATCGCACATCCGAAAAAAATAATTTAAATACTATTTTAACACAACAGGCCAATGGCAATGTTGTGGTTTGAGGGTATCATTCGAAAGGTAATTTCATTAGCTTTCAGGAATTTTAACTGAATTTTACTTTTATAACGAGACGAAAGAGAAATTAAAGAAAAAGACAGGGTATGTACAAATTTGCAAATTAATAATTTTAAAAAAAACTTAATAAATACAAAAAAAGTTCTTAAAACCTAGTGTTACCCCCCCTTGCCTTGATAACGGCTTCCATGCGATCTTTCATGGACCTTACAAGGATCGCAACAGCCTCTTGGGGTATTTGTTCCCACTCTTCAAGTATCGCATCTTGGAGCTCTTGAAGAGTGGCTGGAGCTGGATCTGCTGGATGCGCCGTTTTAGGTCATCCCAGAGATGTTCTATTGGGTTAAGGTCTGGACTTCTTGCTGGCCAATGCATAACAGGGATATCGACCTCCTGTAAATAATCCCGTACAATAGCCGCGGTGTGGCAACGAGCATTATCATGCATTAACATGAATCCATCAGCGGACCATATACGGGACCACATGTTCCTCCAGGATTTTAGTACTGTGCCGACCAGCATTTAATGACCCTTGCCCACGGCCACCCCGAGTCCGGGAAACGCACACAAGTTCCGTTTTCCCGTCGACGGAAATGCTTGCCCCAAAACATACACGAGCCACCCCCGTATTCGACGGATTCTTCGAAGCAGGGTTGTGTGAACCTCTCCCCCTGTCTTCTGTAGACCCTTCTACGTCTGTCATTGCAGAAGAGACAGACCCTCGTCTCATCAGAGAAGAGTACGGTCCGCCACTGTTCTAGAGTCCACTTGCAATGATTGCGAGAAAACTCTAGTCGATCTCTGCGATGCTGTGCAGTAAGTTTTGGACCTTTAGCAGGTCTATGGGCTGTTAAACTCTTTTTGTGTAACCTTCTTCTTATCGTAGAAACACTCACAGATGTTTTCCGAGTTGATCGAAGCTGTTGTTGCAACTCAACAGCATTTGTAAAACGGTTTCGTAAAGATGTCGTAATGATGAAACGGTCATCTCTTTCTGATGTGCACCGTTTTCTTCCAGATCTCGGTTTTCTAACATAACCACCAGTCTGCTGAAAACGTTGGAACACCCGTCGAACTGAAAAACGGGACAGGTTTAACTGTCGAGCAACGTCACACTGCCGCATCCCCGACTGCAATAGGGCAATCACTTGAGCGGCTTCTTCAGAGCTGGTGTCCATCTTTACTTTTTCTTACTTGGGTTACTTGTTCACGTGTGTTCACTGCAAAGTCGAAATTACGACTGGCCCATATTTCATCCAGATCGACCCTTTTATACCCTTTTTAGGTGGTGTCACTAGCGTCCTTACTAACGAGCATTTGACAGCGTTTATTTTTGACGCTCTGTAATGATAAATGTTTTAATGATTTCATGATTTTTTTATTAATAATGTAAAGCTATTCAAATACCCATTTCAAACATACCAATATTTATATAAATACTCGTATAATTCGTTTCTAGCCATTACAGACATTTTTCGCGCAAACTCAGAGAGGTGCGATTTTTGTGACGCTGAGTGTAGTACCAAAATGGCGACAACGTGCGTGGTAAGTCCCCTCTCCTCGTCCCGTCTCATTTCCCGCGGGAACTGCCTACCCTTATATGGGAAAAAGGCATGACTGTGTGTAAACAGCTTATAAATGTTCAACTGCTGAGCACACGCCTCCTCTCTTTTCTGAGACGGTTTTGGAGACGGAAAGAATACGCGACGCTGCACCAATGCGGATTGACAAAGTTAAGCGAGCGAATAATGTTGTTGGATGTTATATGGGTTCTGTCTCCCTGTTTTGCAGTAAATACGCACGCCGTTAACATACTTATAATCTAGTAAAAGTATATACATAAAGGTTCTTGCTTGCACCCAAGCTTGATGATAACTGGCATCAGATCTTCAAAATCAGTACTTCATGCTAGTACCGGTTTGTCCCAATCATCGGTTCGTCCATTATGCCCCGAGGTAACGTGTTTTTCCAAGCACGGAGAATGTCATTAATGTGGTCACCGCTCCTATAGTTAACAGCGCGGAAAATTGATTTAGCTTCGGTAGCTATTTAATTATACGATGCCCGATAACTTACAGTATTTATAACATCGGGGTTGGATGTATAAATTACGTAGTTCAATATCAACATATCATTTTACAAGAGAAAATATATAAATTGGGTAGAACCTGCTGACAGTTACAATTATAAGCAGCTACTTGACTTCGCTATGATCATCTTCTGTATGTCTTCTGTATCGGTCGAGTCGAGTCGATCTAAGTTACTCCAGCTTTACTTCTCAAATTTCCACAGCATTAATCTTACTTTCATGCTTCTTCTGCCAGACCTAGCATTCACTACCATTTTACTTTTTTGAAATATTTTTTTACAAAAAGAAAAATCTGCTTCTAATAAATTATCAAGCTTTTTATAACGCTTCTTTGTTGGTGTATATATATTATCTATTAACCGGAAAATACGATTTCTCTTTTATTGTTAGTGCGTTTCCCAGCCATAGGTGATCTTCAAATCTTCGCCTTTCGTGGAATGAGGATTTAAATGACACTGTTACGAACATTACAGAACGTGATATCTTACTTAAAAATAGCAAAGTTTATAGAACGTTATATCTTTCCCTTAAAGAATAGCGACGTTTCTAAAACGTTATATCTTTGCCTTAACGAAGAATGAATTTTCTAGAACATTACATCTTCTTAACAAATAGCGAAGTTTCTAGATTTAAAACTAACATTGCATATCGGGATTTTTAGAATTTCCACGGCGCTCTAGAATATTCAATGGCATATAAAAGCGCGACCGGAGCGCGAATTGGTATGAATTTAGAGAGCTGTCATAGTCAATCGCACAACTATGTAAATCCAGAAATAAATTTTGTTTAGTATTGTTTATTGTTTGCATCTATGATCTATTTCTATATAATATAACGTGATCTATGTTTAAAAACAGGCTATTCGATGTCGCAAAATACGAAATACATCGAGTTTTTATTTTAGATTGTGACGATATTTCATGTAAACTTCGTTTACCTAAACGCGATCAAAATGAAGCTGGTAAAATCAGTCAGACGGAAACCGAGAACAAATTATACATTTCAACTCCCTTATCAGTGACGGCTTAGGAGAACTTCCACCCCATCTCATCCCGTGGGTGTCGTGAAATTTGATAGAGGGAAAAAATGAGCAGCAGCATCTTTCTGGAATATCAGAATAAATAAATCGCAGTTGCCAACCCACCTGCCAAGCGTGGCAAATATTTCTTTTTTTTTACTACTATAACTATTTAACTAGATTCTCCTGTAAATAAACCGACTATTATAAGCAATAGTGATTGTAAATTGACTACCGTATAGTCTAATATTCAGACTATCTTACTATGACGCGGGTCTCGGGTTCACATCACAGCCGGAGCCAACATTTGTGCGAAAACAATTTTTGTTTTTCAGGTGTGGGTTTTACATGTGAAATTTATGTCTGTAAAACGCATTCACGATACAGGAGAAATACTAAATTTTTAAAAAAAGTAGTTTTTAAATAAGAAGAAGAGGAAAATAGACAAGTTATTATTGAGTTCAGAAGTGGACGTCGTATATGCCGACCTAACTTTATTTACAATTGATATAAAATAACATTTCTGGCAAAGGTTTTAAAGAAATAAAAACAAAAAAAAATTATCCATTTTTATGTCGCATTTGATAATAGAATTCTTATCAAAACATAACACAGGTTAAAGATCACTGAAAACAGACACAACAAAACATAACGTTTCACATGTGAAATTCGACATCCCACCTACGAAACCGGCTTATCTCACTCCATTATACACACGTGTACTTGATTGAATAATGTGATAAAACCATAAAGAAAAAATTTCGTTCTTAGTCTATTTCGTAGGTGTCTAAGTCGAGAGAAGAAAAATATATACCAAATTTCAAGTTATTCGATTTTGTAGTTTCGGAGATAGCCTGATGATTCAGAGGTAAATCGCTTATATTATACACACTAGCTGTTCCGCCCCGGCTTCGCACGGAAGTTATATTATATTCTGTATAGAAGAAACAACACCAGCCCATTTACTCATTTGTGAGTTCGAGTTCGTAAGTTCCGTTCTTAGTGGGTATCTATGTTTAGAAAGGAATATATATGACAAAGGACATTGCCCAAATTCGCCTAAGAATCAACATACGTTTGACATATACTATAATTCTAAGCTTAGGTTACAAGCCATTAGCAACACTACATAGAATATTCTACATCCGTCTGCTGCCGTGAAACAGTATGTGTGCTCACTACTGCTTCACGGCATAATAGCTGACCCTGGGGTCTACCTAGAGTAATTCCTGCATAGGAATCCTACCACCAACATGATAATTGTTTCTGTTTGTTAGGTGTTCTGAGTGTTTTTTTTTTCGATGAGCTTTTATACAACCGGATTATAACAACTAACAAATTTTTGCAAAATTTGTGCCCTTTACCGCCTGCTCCGCGGGTCGGGGGTTGGTTTCCCGCACGGGACAAATATTTGAAAGTGGAATTTATGTATGTAAAACGCACCCACGACACAGGAGTAATCCTATTGTGAGGCACCGAATTTAAAAAAAAAACAACTGACATTTTGATATAAACCTAAAATCAAACAGCAAATAATAAATAAATTCTCCGTCGTGTGGTAGCGGCTGAAGAGAATCTACCACCCCATTTCATCTCGTGGGTGTTGGAAATGTCGACAGAGGGAAAATGAAAACCAGGAGATGACGAGCAGCATCTTCCTGTAACTTCTGAATATATAAACGGCGGTTGCAAACCCGCCTGCCAAGCGTGACAACTATGGAAAAATCCCTCCCACATCCAGACCAACAAATTTTTTGGCTAGTGATAGGCTGAAATTATGATGAATGATGATGAAAGAAATTCGTATACGTGTTCGTCGTTGAAATCTGAATGGGAAGCAAGAATTCCAGCTACCCGTTCCGTCTCGTTTACTGCGGGGGCGAAAAGTGGCCTTCAGATGTAGTCTCTGTTGTATGTTGTAGTGTAGACTGTGTTGTGGATATCCCAGAAGGCAATTTAAGGATATGTCAATCTGACAGTCAACCGTAGCCTATATAATAATAACCGTAGTTTAATAACCTAAAGTTTATTTTTGATATAATAATACCTTAAGTACAATCGCCAAATTATGTAAGCACTAAGCTTAGTCCGATAGTGTCTGCTATGGGGAATTGAACCGCGACGTTTATTGTTGACAAATGAAAGAAAAGGGCGCAATAGTTAAAATATTCCAGCCTAAAATATCCAGACCGTTGACGGACTATAAAGCATTAAAAGGTTACCTTTGCCCAGCAGTGGGTTGTGTAAATGCTGCTGATAATGTAAAAACACAGAAAATATACCATATCTCAAAAACTACACGACGTATATTATTAAATTTTCGTTAGAGGTGTTTTTCAGGTTTTACCACTTCCACTTTATTTCAGAACTTTCCACCGCAAAGTTGAAAAATTAGAGAGAGGGATAGTTTTTGCGAAGTTTGAAACGCATACTTCATTTAAATAAAACTTGTTTGTTTTGGAGCTTCTTGATGATTTTCACGATCAATACCTCTTTTAACAATACCTCACATGAAAAATAAAGTGCAAATGAGATTTTTTTTTCGTTGAGTTACATTGATGGAGTGTCATCCGTATTTTTATAGCAATTCGCTACAGCATCATTCCTTCAAAATTTCATCCAAGTGACAATATTTTAAACGTAAAATTTCTGTATGAGAAGGACAGGACGAAGTTATGAGGATTCCATTTTTACTACGGAACCCTAAATTCGGTGTCAGTTAACACGCAAAGCTTAATCTTTAACCTGTTCTGAAAATCAGTGTTGCGGTTACCCGCAGCCTAAGCTGAGCGCCGACCCTTTTACTGTAGCGTAGGCAGTAGGTAAGGTGTATTTTATGAAATAGTTCACCCTTTTTTATTTCATATTTTTTAAATATTTTATTTGTTTTGTTTTTTTTTATATGTTTTGTATTACCTTTCACCTTTTCCTTTTTTTATGTTCAACTTTGTAAATGTATAATAAGTCTGCATGTGTTTTAGGCAGCAATTTATAGATTTATTTTCAAACCGTTATCGAAGATAGTAATTTCTAATATTTCTGCGTACTGTTTCTTCCATTAAATTTTATATAGTAATATTTATAATAGTCTTTTATATATGATCCTAATGCATAGTTTCCGTTCAGAACCTATGTACGAGTATGTTGAAATATATATATGTGTATCTATTTAGTTACTGTGGATTGATTGTGTCGGATTGTTGTCTTACTAAGCACCATAATATGTTCTCTGCTCAACCCTAAGGTAGACTGGTAGAGAATGCCTCTAGGCATTACGTCCGCCTTTTTGTACACTTTTGTGCAAATAAATAAAATATAATTTAAAAAATATTTTAATAAATAAAAAATAAATTTAAATAAATAAATAAATATATATAGGCACGTATTATGTTCTTATTTATAACTCGATAGCCTAATCATATTTTGCTACTCTTATCTGCATCCCAAAAGATGAAACATAAATCCATCCGTACTCGACTCACACATAAGTAAAGATGCCTTATGAAAACAAAAACTGTTCGACGTCGACGAGAGACAAATATAACAAATCATGCACAGTTATCTTGCTAGTAAGGACATCGAACATGTCGAACGGTAGTGGTAGGTATCTACAATTATAATTCTAAACAGCTTACATTTATTGGTTTAGTAGATTTTTTTAAAGAAGAGGGGGTAAACGAGCAGGCGCCTCAGCTGATGGTAATTGATTGCCGAAGCCCATGAACATACCAGAATGCCAGTCACCCCATCTGGGTGACTGGCATTCCGTGAGTGCTGAATTTTTCATTTTTTTATTTGATAAAGTGATGTGACGAGCAAAACGTTCACCTGATGGTAAGAGCAACATCTGCCCATAACAGATGCTGTGTTGCTCAGAAAATTTCTGTGTAGCATAACACTGCGCCTGTCACCCTGAGACACAAGTTCTTAAGTTTCATATGCCCAGTGATTATGCTAGCTCTCATGATGGAAGAGTTAAGTTTAATCGTCATGCTTGGCAGACATATTAGGTGATATACTAGATACTGCTTCCTGCCATCGGTCGAATAACGTTTTGCATATTTTGTACAATTTCTTTTAGTCGATTTGGCGCGGTTCCTATATTCGCAAAGTGAGGTGTACTCCTTACGATCCGCTAAATTATGTATGAATAGTAAGTCGACACCGTTCCTAGAACTGGTAGATGACGTGATCAATGTGAAGCACTGCGTAAAGCCCCGTTACTCGTAGCGAAGAAACGAATAGGTTAATAATTTTTGTTAGTAGGATTCCTGTGCAGGAATCCGTTTAGGTAAGTACCACGCAGGGCCAGTTATTCTGCCGTGAAGCAGTAGTGTGTTTCCGTTTTAAAGGGCACTGTGAGCTAGTGTAATCACTGGTCATATGAGACTTAAGAACTGATGTCTCAGGGTGATGGGCGCAGAGGGGTGTCACACAGAAATGTTCTGGGTGACACAGCACTTCCTATGGGCAGACGTTACACTTACCATGTGAACGTTTTGCTCGTTTGATCTCTTTATCCAATAAAAAAAGAGTAGTCGCGGTTACCAATAACTGTTCGTTAAATATAGGAAGGTTAGTAGCAGTTACAATAAAAATGTGCAGTTGAATTTTTCTGCTATTTCATACTGGTATTCGGTGAGAACGAAGCTTCTTCTCATAATATTGTTAATTTTTCTTTACATGCAATGTTACAAACGTGACCAATGATTTCACCTAGCTTACCTTTCTCTAGTGTTAGAGGGCAAACGTTCGACCTGGATATAAGGAAAGCTACGTACTGTGCGGTCCAAGTTCAAAAGCGTGAGCGAGTTTAAAAATAGTAATTGAATCCGCAATTATGTCATGCTGTGAAGCTGCATTGAAACATAAAAAAATTAAAATATCTCCCAGAAGTGAAACAAAAAAATTATAAATAGGTAATATTAAATTATTGAAAATCCTATTTCGAAAATTATAGAATACTGGATGAAGCCCGCGGGTCCGTCCCTGTGGATTTAGGCTTCTTAAAAATACCAAGGCAACTATTTAGTTTTCCGGAATAAAAACAATGTCCGTCTTGAGGATGCAATCTATTTCGGTGCAGAATTTCGTTAAGATCAATATAACGGTGGAACCGTGAAAAGGTAACAAACAAACAGAGTGACAGAGAGAGTTACTTTCTCGTTAGTAATATCAATATGGTTGTGTTCCTGTTCTATCTGAAGAACTAAAACATAATTGTTTCGTGCAAACTTCAAGTCAATCATTTAGCTAATACGCTAACCAATCTGCATAGGAGGAAAAAACGTTCGGCGATTCCGCTGATGACCGTTTATACTCGCACTTTGTTAGTAATGATGATGACGATATTAACCCATTCAATTTTGAAACCAGCGGCGTGTGCAGCAGCTCTCATACTAGTAAGATACACAGAACACAGACCAATGACATGCGTCATCTAAGGTCTTGCGATCGCTAATCTGCATGCCAAGCGTGGCGATTACGCGATATTCTTTTTTTCTTAGGAGATATATATTTCCAGCGCTGGATCTTTTAACGGGTTGACGAAGATGAAAAGTTAATTATTATTTACAACTGTTCTTTATGGAAGAAAGTGACAAAACGAACAAAACGTTCATCTGATGGTAAGTGCAACGTATGGCCATTTCAATGCCGTGCCACCCAGAACATTTCTGCGTGGCAACACACTGCGCCCGTCCCCCGGAGACATCAGTTCTTAAGTCTCATATTCTAAGTAATTACACTAGCTCTCAGTGCCCTCCAGACCGAAACGCAGTAATGGTTGCGCATTACTGCTTTACGGCCGGATCATTAAGACTGGTGATCATTAAGCGGTGGTACCTACCTAGATGGATTCCTGCGTAGAAATCCTACTACCAGTAAAAATTTGCTGTAAGAAGTATCTCAAAAATACAGTTACATAATGTAGTTATTTATTGTACCCGAAAGTGAATAAAATGGTTTACATTTTAAACAATTTTCTTTGGCATACCAACAACAGTGTAAATATTTTTCTAGCGATTAAAAAGAAGAGAGGCAAATAGTTCATACCTGCTTTATCGCGTTAACATTTCTCGCTAATCTCTTATTAATTTTACCACTAACTTGTGTTGGTTGAGAATAATGAATACGAGTAGTTAAATGAATAAAATCACTTGTTGTAATATCAAGTTTAGTTTGTAGGAAACCAAGAAAGTCTCTTTAACAAGTGTACGATAATTGCGTTCATTTGCATGTTAATGGTAAAAGATTAAAAACAAATCTCAGAACGATTGTGGTTGCATAGATTGAATGATCATTTTACACATTGGCGTAGGACCGAGGTAGGTCAGTGTGGGTTATTACCCTACATTTAAAAGTACGCAAAAGTCCCGAGTTCAAACTGGGGATAGCACAATTAAAGTATATAACTGCAATTTTAAGTGCTGATTTTCGGCCGGTTATGAAAACATCGTAAAATAAAATCAAAACGACTGACCGGTCAGAGTATCTGATTACTACGCTACGGGTCTTGGGTTCGAATTCCAGCCGGAGCCAACATTTGTGTAAAAACACAATTTGTTGGTTTTCGGGTCTCACTGTGTTGTTATTGCCGACGTGTCTCTGACACTTCCAGCCTATCTCCGATTTTAACACATGAGCCTAACAACGGGCACGGGTAGGTTAAGACGAGTGCCACTGCGTTTTTCGTACACTCATGGAACTATAACATCTCCTGCGCAGTTGATATCTTGGTAGTAATAAATCGGCCAGGATTTATATCTGAGAAAAAAATGTTTAAACGGCATTTAAATTTCGCCAATCTTCACCGAGAAAATAATCAAATGAATATATTTCCTTTTCAAATAGAGTTGGAGTCTATATCCCGTAGGACCTTAATCGGCTGGTACTTCTACTTAAATAACAAAGATGTGAATAATAATAGTCAACAAGATTCAATAATTTAATGATAATAAATCAACATGTTTATTTGTTATTAAAATAACAATAACAATAGTGAACAAAAAATATTAACATTCGTAATTTGAAATGCAATAAAACGTCTTAATATAAAAGTGAATATATAAATAAAAATCTCTGAGACTACAACCCGTGGGGAAAGGGTATCCGTGAAAAAGTACTAAATTAGCTGTACATGACAAAATATAGTAAGTTTTTTTAAACTTAAATAATACTTATGAAAATTAAAGCCAAGTACTCGTTCGGGATATCATATATACGTTGTTATAACTACCGTAAATAATAAAATACATAATCATAGACATATATAACCGTTACAAATAATATAACACACACTATAAGCATAGTTATGCCTATAAGGCTAACCAATAATATAAGGAAAAGCTGTTACTTATACATTGTGAATAACGGCGGAGGATTGCGAGCTTAAACAAATACTCAGTCATAATAAATACAAACGTACATCACATTTACACTCAATTGAATAATAAATAATTCAACGTTGAGAAGGCGGCATAGAGAAAACGTCTTCAGAAAGAGGTCGTTAAACTAGGACGCGCGCTACTGAGGCTTTTGCGCTGAGTATGCCAAGCCTTGGGATTCTATCGACCGTCCCCAGCCACTTCCGTGACCACCACCGCCACCGCCGCCGCCGCCGCCACTGCTGCTATAGCTACTAGAATCTCCGCCGTATCCACTTGTACCACCGTAGTCGTGACTCGATGTGTGACTTGACGAATGGTGAGGGTGAGCGACCACCTCATACGTCACATGCTTCTGTTGGGATAATAACTTTTTCAAACCAATTACCGCAGACAAAACTAATGCCAACTTTCCTATAAGCAACGCTTTTCCTGCTATCAGCGCGATCGCTCCAATTGCCAAAGGCAACAAAGCCATCATCTTCAACATCACTGCCGCTAGCAACGGTCCGAGGATTTTAGCCGCTTTCTTCTTCTTTCCTCTTCCTTCTTCGGTTACGTCGGCATCTTCCGTAATCGATGACACTGTATCCTCGAACGCACGTCCTGCACTTGATACAGCATCAATGACATCCGAGCCTTTGACTTCAACACGGATTGCATGCGTCTCGAAATATCTTTTCAATCTTGCAACGGGATCCAGTGATCTTGGTGCTCCAATCTCAGACGGCGCATCGTTAGCTCTGACAACGGTCACGCCATCTGATAAGGGGAATGTTTCCTTCTGTCCAACCACTTTGTCTAAATACGAGTAGAATTTGTATTTGAGGCATGACGTAGAGTCTTTTCTGAAGCACTCACTGAGACCTTCGGAGTCGTTAACCGTCGGTCCGGACTCTTGAGCGGGAAGCGCGACGCACGCGGCGATTAGCGTAAAGATTGCACACGTCCTCCACATCGTAAGCTGTCTATACCCAGACTGTGCGCCGGCGCGGACTGTATGACCTTAAATACCTCTCCTCACCCCTCGATAGTTGCGGTACGTTGAAAAAACTCACCGAAATCATAGAATGGACTTTCTCAGTGGTCTACAAGTAAAAGTGAAGTCCAGGTTTCATAATATTGCATTGAGCGTAAGCCTTAGAATTTGAGGGGTCATTCCAAAGATCGTGAACTTGAAATGCGCACGAACATGTAACACTTGTGATAATTTAAGTGATAAGTAGTTATAATGTCATTCTGATCTGAATACTACCTAATGCATACTACCTAATGTATATCTAGTGTACTTAAATCTTTAAAATTATAAACTGTTTTCTTTTTTAAGAAAAGCTAATATCGCGTATTTGCTTGTTGAGACTTTAGAATTTATTTATGCCAAGAACTTTTGGATTATAACGGTTAAACAAAGCCTTACTTGACATCTATAGTGCACATATTTCGAAGAAGAGATTATTTTATTTTATTAAAAAAAAATTAATAGCAAAAATTAATTGAAAACGGTCTAAAGGTATATTTACCTTTAGACCGTTTTCAATTTTCTATTGAAAGATGTATTCTAATAGTTAGTTTATAAAGTAATTAATGTTTGGAAATTGTATTTATTAAAGACAACGTAAAAATAGGCAGAAAGAAAATTATACCACCCACAGAATAGAGGCTAAGCCGCAATGGTACATGGAAGAAAATTGTGGAAGAGGCTAAAAAAAATATTGCCAGAGCCGAAACATACAATTTCAAGACGAAATGTTTTTAAAAATATTTTAATTGTCTAATCTTGAATTCCAAAATAAAATCTCAATTTATAAAAATAAATTTGAGAGTTAATTTATAAAACCTAACCTATAATTATCCCACAACTAACTTTTCAATTACGACATCCAAAAAAAAAAAGATAAAAAAATAAATGGGATAGTTGTAGGCTAGGTGTAACTTTATACCACTGATAGCTGATAAAGGCATTCTATAGTTGAAAAATGCTTTCTTTTATTTTTACAATGGTGCCGGCATGAGGGATCCAAGCTAGTTTACTCGCGTACTATGCGCCGGGCCACTGAATAACCGCGGCTCTTTATATTAATTAACAATTATCCTATAGTCAGTGGAAAAAATGTAAAAATTATGTATTATTCTTAAAATTTTAAAAATGTTTTAGATTTCTAGAATAATAAAATATTTAAAAAAAATGCAATGGCTCATTCCTATGCGAAAGTACGAAAGGAATGATGTTTAGGCTATTTTTTTGTTACGCAAGCTTTTGGATACTTTATTAAACTTGGCGTTTTCTTTGAAGAACATGTCTTATGTGGTGTAGTAATTAGTTTTTTGAGCTGTGGCTATATAGACTAATATTTTATAACGTATATATTCTGTAGGTTGTGGATTATTCCTCGATGACACGATTGACAAACTAGCTGTGCCCTGCGGTTTTACCCACGTTTTTTTTTTTTAAATTAGAATAGCATAAATTACTCAAATTCAATGGTGGTAGGATTCCTACGCAGGAATCCGTCTCGGTAGGTACCACCCCAGTGCCAGTTATTTTGCCGTGAAGCAGTAGTGTGCAAACATACCTGTGTTTCGGTTTGAAGGGCACTGTGAGCTAGCGTAATCACTGGGCATATGAGACTTAAGAACTGATGTCTCAGGGTGACGGGCGCATTGTGGTGTCACACTGTTCTGGGTGACATTGCATTTGTTATGGGCAGACGTCGCACTTACCATCAGGTGAACGCTTTGCTCGTTCCGTCACTTTTATTAAATAAAAAAAAAAAATGTCAGTGAAAGTCCCGTCGAGAAGTTTTGGCAGTACTCTCTTGATGTTAACCTGACACTTCCTAAATAAATAATGAAGAGATCGAAACAGGTGGAAATCTGAAGGTGCAAGGTCAGGGCTATAATTATGATGCATTAACACATCGCAGCCAAACTCTCTTAATTTTTCCTGAGTGGCTAAAGCTGTGTGTTGTCTAGCTTTGTCGTGATAAAAGACCCTTTCACACCCTTTCTATTGATTAATTCCAGCCGCTTTCTCTCAATTTCTTGCTTTATTTTCATCAGTTGTAGGCAGTAGAGATTCGAATCGATGGTTCTGCCCAGCGGTAAAAGCTCATAATGAACAACGACAACGACGAACGACGAATACACACAGTATCACCTTATTGCGAGTTAACCTGGGTTTTGTCACAGTCTGTGAAGCCTGACCGGCCTTTGAACACGACCTTTTTCGCACGTCCTTGTCGTACGTGATCCACTTTTCTTCAAAAATGGTTCGGTTTCATTACGTCTCAATAAATAATTGCAAGTGAGTACACGGCTCATTAGGTTTCTTTCAGTGAGCTCGTGTGGCACCCAAATATCGAGCTTTATTGTGTAGCCAGCTTTTTTCAAATGGGTCAAAACTATTTTGTGATCAAATCCCTGTTCTTCACTACTGATATGCCGATTTTGCTCCACTTTTTTGAAAATGGCGTCCATTTCATCCGTAACAGGGTGGCCAGAGCGTGGTGCATCATTGACATCGAAATTCCGGGATTGAAAACGCTTTATGATACTGAATTAGGTCCATAAACATCACAATTTTTTTGTCGCGGTTTGTGTTGCGTTTTTTCCTTTTTTGTAATAAAAATTTAAAATGTATCGAATTTCTTCATTAGGTTGATTCATTTTGACAGAAATAAAAACAAATGAAAAATAGCTGAAAACAACATTTTGCTAATTTGTTTCTTTTTTTTAAAAGTAACCTTTTTTAATGTCATCAAAACTAGCCAGATATAAATAGTACAGCCGAAGAGATGTTATTACGAGTTTATACGTCTTATATGGGAAAAGACTTTCCCCGACCTATTATTTAAATAAGGATGAGTTAATTTTTAAGTTAATATAAACCTTAATAAGTGTCATAAAAGTAGGTGCTGATCTTATTACTAAGTTGGGAGTATTGTATTGTAAACTTAAAACATGTTAACGTATTATATTTGCTAGACAACAGATTTGCACTACAATTTGGGCTATTGTGTGCATGGTTTAGCAAAAACGTTTTACTGGTGGTAGATTTCCTATGCAGGAATCCGTCGAGGTAGGTACCACACCAGTGCAACAGAAATGGTGGTTCTGTGTGGGAACCAAACTTGCCACTCAAAGAGCAAAAACTAATCGTTCAACAATTGCACCACTGAACGGTTAATATATACGGTTTATTTCCGCAATAAATGTTTTCTTTCTTTCTTTCTTTCTTTCTTTCTATATTAATTCTAGAATGACTGAGATTTCGAAAATCCAGTATTTTATTACACATTAGCTATGTCCCGTAGTTCCCGCTTACAATACTACCGACCACATGACTGCGTCGTGCGGCTTGGTTCCTTGCTGACCTGACATACAAAGTCCGGCTCTTCTCGGCCATGTTCCGTACTTAGTGTATTGCACCTCAAAGCCTTACTATAAAGTTTTGAAGATTAGAACTTTTCTTAATAAATGTGGTATCTAATTTAAAACTATTTTTTCAATTTAAATCAGTATTTCTTTAAATTAGCGCGTTCAAATGTACAAATTGTCCATACTTATCATAATAGTAAGTTATGTAGGAATTGAAATGATTATGTAGAATTTGTGAAAACGGAACTCTATGGATACACTATCAGTGTGCTTGACTTGCACTGAAGTCATTTGCACATTAAAGAAAAAAGTAGTTATACAAAGCAAATCACCGCACATAGAAATCCACGTACAACTCGTTTGCAGAGGTGATTCTATGAAAGTTGGACACATTTAATTATACCTACGCAATAAATACTCTTTTATCTATGTGTTATAGATAGAAATTTCATTGTAGCTTTCCAACGCACTTTATGTTTAATGATCACGTGGATCAATGACCAGTGTATTTGCCAGTCGAGGTGAGGATCATGTTTTTTATGGAAGCAAATTGCGAGGAGACCTAGTCTTTGAAATGATCGTAAAAGCCACGCCTGCTCTTACGGTTGCGGTGTCAAGCACATTGAATTGTGTACTTCTGTAGAAGCGAAAGATGTGCGTCAGGGTCGTAGCAAGTGGAAAGATGTGGTATCTGCTTACCCCAATGGGAAATTGGCGTGACTTTTTGTAGGTATGTACTTCTGTGTAGCATCGCAATGCGATAATAAACATGAGATATCGGTTACTTGTAACGGTAGTAGGAATTGTTGTTAGTAAGTAAATAAATTAAAATATAAATAAAAGTCTCATATGCCCCGTAAATGCACTAGCTTCATTGCTCTTTCAATCGAAATACAGTAAATCGGAGATTGCGCACCACTACCTGATGTCATAATAACCGGCACTGCGCTGGTATTTAACTAGGCGGATATCATCAGGTAAATTAAATCCAAGTTGAAGTTCATATTTGTATGACATACAACTTATTGTTCATTGAATTATATCATAAATATCATCGTCAATGATTTTGACGAAGCCAAATTTAAAATCAAAGTCATTTCTAAATTTAGGTTTAATGTAGTAATAATGTCTTATGAATTTCAAAGTCTTCATCGGTACAAAAATAAATTATTTCCTTCGAAGAACCGGTAAGACAATTTTAATTTATTTCATTGCCGTATTGCAACACAACTTCATTTATTAAAAATGTTGCAGACGAATAATACTATTTGAAGTGATTGAAAATAACATTTAGTTAACAAATGCTACTCTGAGAATTGCACCGAAATTGATCCTGGAACTATATAATTAAAGTTTGCCTTTTAAAGTTTCGATACAAATTTTCACGCATGCAGCGATATACTACCGAGGAATTCTCAGTTTGTCACATTCGTTGTTGAGTTAATTTGAACGTTATTGTCAAGTTTGAAGGAAAAACTGCAGCCGTTCGCCTACGCCGTTGGTGTGACAAAGTATCCACTCTCACTGGTTTATTAGTTACAACCGCCATAAGAGAATCCGACAACCGGACAAAGCGGAAGCTGTTGGTACGTAAAGCCATGAAAGATAGTTATCAAGGACCTTTAGCAATGTCCCACTGCTGAACACGAGCCTCCTCTCAAGTCCGAGACGGTTTTGGAACTGGAAAGAACTTACTATGATATTTTTTATGGTATATTATTATACGGCAAGAAACGCCTATAAATAAAATCACATCCAAGAATTCCTCATCACCTAGAAAGTCTCTAATGAGTCCACTGTATACATATGATATAGATAGCAAATGCTATGTTACCCAGAACATTTTTGTGTTACTCTACTGATTCACGGCCGACCAGTAAATCGTTGTCATCAGCAACGTTGTACTCCTTACTCGCGGACTTTCTGCTCGTGAGTCTTTTCCGACGAAGCTGTAAAAGCCACCGGGCACATATGATATAGGTATCTCCTAATTTTTGAGGATTTTCCGTAATAGCCATGCATGGCAGGCCAATTGGCGATTGCTGCAACAAACACTTCGCATCTTAGACATTGATGGTCGTCACCCGGACAATTTTTGTCTGGCATAATTGCGATGGTTATTTAATCGTCCATCGAAAATCATGAGATTTCTTAAGTTAATAACCCTTAGTCGACATTTACCAGAAGACGGAATGTAGTAGCAGGTTTTTTACCGCCGCCTCTACATAGATATTTGAAGAACTTTAATGTTGATCTTCTCCTGTGATGTTGGGTATTAGAACATTACTGCCCTCGCTATCCTTATATCCTGCGGGGTTTACAAAAGACGAAAAATGTCATAACAATGACAAATGATTGAATTATCTCAAATACGCGAAGTCGAGCGCTTTTTTAATTGGATAAAGTGATAAAACGAGCATAACAGTCACCTGATGGTAAGTGTAACGTCTGCTCATAGCAAATGCTATGTTATCCAGGACATTTCTGTGTCACACTACTGATTCAAGGCCTACCAGTAAATCGTTGTCATCAGCAACGTTGTACTCCTTACTCGCCGACTTCATGCTCGTGAGTCTTTTCCGACGAAGCTGTAAAAGCCACCGGGCACACATTACTATTACACTCCGCAACCGCAGTTTATTTGTTCAGATGTTCCAGGAAGATGCTGCCGCCCAGTTCTTGGTTTTCATTTTCTCTCTGAAGCTTCTCTTAAGCCGCCAGCACACGGCGAAATCTCCCCTAAATAATAGCTATAAACTTTTGTGGCACTCTATAGGGGAGGACTATGATGATTAAAAAAAAATCAATTCCAATAGACCAATATCGGTGATGTATCAGCGTACTGCGTTGTAATTCGCCTCAGGGCGGTCCTTGTCCCGCCATAGACTACTTAGAGACTGATGATGATCTTGATCTACGATGCTACTAATTCCCTTTTATTCTACGCACGTAAATCAAATATATCAATGTTAATACACCGGCAAGAATAAAAAGTAAAATGACCAAGTTACCTTATACTGCATAATCCACTACGTAACTCGCTCCACAAATTGTTATAAAAGGTAAAAATAGTAAAAGTGCAGAGTAGTCACGAAGTGTGCCAGTCTAAGGAAAATCAAACAAAAGAACGAATACAGAAAACATGACTTGAAGGCCGTTGCATTGACGCCTTGCCTTTATTTCAATGGAAGTGTCTTAATCGTCGTTTTAGTCAGCTTTTTTAGTGCGGCAAAACATTAGTCTCATCAACATGCACATTCGGGATATTACGTGATGAGTGAGTGAGTAAGTAGTAATCGGATTTAATTGACCGAGCGATGCGAGTGTCTGTTTATCTGTTAGTTCATTACACGACCAAATACATTGTTCACTCTTCGAACCTGGATCGATCGATGGATCCCTTAACTTATTAAAAATGATGTACATACATATGAGGGGTAGGCAGAGGCCACTTACCTAGCCCACTTTTCGCCCTCGCGGGAAACGAGACGTTACGTTTGGCAAACAACAACGCAGCCATTTTGGTACGAGTCTTAAAATTCTCATACCCCATTGCGTCCCCACAAACGAAACGAAAACCAAAAACGGTGTATGTATAGAATTTTCATTTATTTAAGCTTTCATTTAGCTTACTTTTTGTCTGTCTGCCTGGAATTATGTAAGTCAATTTATAGCCAGTACCTGTTACCCAAACAGTCAGAAATTTTACACACGTCTTTAAGTCTGTACAATAAAAAAAAAATAAAAAAAATAAAAAAAAACAATATTTTGGACTTACCTGACATCCTGTTGCAGGTAGAATCTTCTTCTCCATAGGGAAACCATTTGTATCCTTGTCATATCCTTATTGTATAGATACAAACATAACTAACGTTAATAATTAAGGTAATCTACTTTTTAAACAAAAGGTATTTTTATATACAATTTTATTATTTTTTAAGGATTGAGTTTGTTTACACAACCATTACCTGATACAGATTAACCCAGCCAGTTATCCTGCCGTGAAGCAGTAGTTAGCAAGCAATACTGTGTTTCGGTTTGAAGGGCACTGTGAGCAAGCGTAATCACTGGGCATTTGAGACTTAAGAACTGATGTCTCAGGGTGACGGGCGTTGTGTGGAGTCCCGCAGAAATATTCTGGGTGACACATTTGTTGTGGGCGGACGTTGCACTTACCATCCGGTGAACGTTCTGCTCGTTTCGTCACTGCATACAAATAAAACCATTTTCCGTATCTTTTCTTGATTGTTCATCATCATCATCATCATCATTTTAACCTATAAATAGTCCACTGCTGAACCTAGGTCTCTCCCATAGAATGCCACAAAAGTTTGTAGCTCTCATTTTGGGGAGTTTTGCCATAGTTGTCACGCTTGGCTGGCGGATTTTCAACCGCAGTTTGTTTATTCAGATGTTCCAGGAAGATGCTGCTGCCCATCTCCTGGTTTTTGTTTTCTCTCTGTCGACTTTTGCGACACCCACGCGATGAGATGTGGTGGCAGATTCTCTTTAGCCGCCACCACACGGCATTATTACGCTGGATTTTTTAATTGACACTTATGCACTAAACTTATAGAGCTCAATGATTTATTATCAAATATAAATGTTTCACCACATGGTATTTCTGTTTCAAAAGATGTTGAAAGTATTTTTATTCCCACCATAAGAATAAAAAAAAGTGCGACCTTTCGGTAATGATAGAGTGCAAACACTTCATAGCAAAAGATTACTTCGTCATGTTTGTGGACAATATGGCCGAAAAGAATTATTATATATTGCGTGGAGAGTTAGTGTCTATCAGTTTCATGGTTCGTCTACATAAATGGATATGTTTCAGACGAATTAGTTTGGTGATATGACTGAAAGTAGTGTAATTACAGGGCGTATGAGGCTTAAGAAGTGAAATCTCATGGTAACGGGTGCAGTGTGCCACACACAACTTTATAAGGCCACGTTCTAGGTGACACTGCAACTATAATTAGCAAACGTGGCACTTACCATTGAAAGGCGTGAAGGTTTATTTTGAAGTGTACTGTATAGATAATATTAACAATCTTTATCGATAAACCAAGTTACATAACAACACTATTTTCAGCAGTCCATGACGACTCAAGAACTACGAAATAGAACTTGTATTTCAAGGGCCAGTTGCTATATCTTATATCCTAAACACCTTTTACATTTTTTACGAAGACGACACAGTTATTTTCACATTTTTAGCCACGCACAGCACAATATAGACTTTTGATAGCTGATCGTGCGCGTGTCTCCGGTTGTAATAGAATTATCAGCGCTGCAGTTTGTCGTGCGGCAAAACGGTGTTATATAGTTTTAAATTAACTACTGTGTTGCAGCCGAAAGAGTCTTTTAAGAAGTCTGCGGCAAAGCTGAGGTGAAATTGGTAAGATTCACGTATGGCCAAAATATTTGTTCTTTTTCAGACGTACCGTTTTACTTAAAATATATTCTTTCGTCGCCGATCTGAAATGTCCCAACATCGTTGCAATTTTAAACCCAACATTTAAAAATGCAACGAGCAGTTTTAGTTTTGATGGCACTAGGGATCGAACCTCTTATCTCACGTAAGATGCAAATTAAGGGGCTACCTCTGAGTTACTTCTGCTGCAATTTATACGTGTAACTGTATTGCGCTGCAATTTTCTTATAGTAAAGGCAAAAACAGAATCTGTTATTGTTTTTTGATCAATAATTTTGAATGACTACAGGACTTCTGTATCGTGGGTGCATTTTACAGCGACCCAAAAATCAGCAATTTGTTTTTTTGCACAAATGTTTGCTTACCCGCGGCATAGAAATCAGGTACTCTGATCACGTGGTCGTCACCAAATATATAATATGAGAAGCTTCATTTTTAGATGGAGAAAATCTGGAGTACATGTTTAAAAATCATCTTTTCCAAGTGACGGCAAGTCGCTAGCCGTATTATATATAATTACATTATTGCCTATTTTTTTATTAATAAAGAAATAAATTCTCTTTCACGGAAGGAATTCCGTAAAAGCGAGTTCGTTAATAAAACCATTTGGAATCAGAGGTTATTCATCCAAGTATCACGGAGCATCTTCATTATTATTCGCGTCACACATGAACTTGGCCAAGGTTTTTTTGTTCACGTAAAAGACGTTTCGGAATGATGTCTATTTTATTTAATTCTTACTACTATAATAAAGCTTGAGAGTTTGTATGTTTTAAAGTTCTAATCTCAGGTAAATACTAATTTGTTGTGAAAAAAATATTTTTTCATTAGATACTCCTAGCATGATTATTGAGACAATTTCTAATGAAGTAAAATAATTCTTCGCAAGGAAATCTGCGTATCTAGATATACTTATTTCATGATATACGATATAAGTATAATTTTCAGATTTCGCTCTGTTTTGGAAAAAATGAGGGAAATATTAGATATTGAAAATTTTGAAGTGGGATGATAATATACAAAAATCATAGATTAATATTTTCTAATTCCGTTACTACATATCAGTACTATAGGTCACTGCAATTTTTTATTGTGATGATAATGATTTTTCATTAACGTTTGTTGCAATTGGTATTATTAATAATGTGTTTCTCTACATATTACTTATTATATAGTCTTTTATTAACTTACAATTATATAATTCTGTGTGTACTGTTTATTATTTTTGAGGAAGTGTATTAACCTAGTGATGAACCTATTGACAAGGCTTTGGTTTTTCTTGAGCCTCTAAGGTAACGGTTAAGAAAACAGTGTTGTTAATTGTAAAAATATTCCAAATCATTATAGTCATTCTCATCGTTTTGTCCGCTGCTAATACGGCCGTAGTCGATGACATATCCAAAACTGAGATCCGCTAAATTTCAACACACAACAAACTGAAGATTGTCTGACATCTCCAGAGTTACATTTTGGTAAGTAAGAGTATTGTAAGATACGTTACATTCAGGAGATACGGTAAGGTTTGTTTGTTATATAAGACCTTGTTCTTGATATAAAAAAAATAAATTTTCAATAGTTTTAGGTCCTAGTCTATTTTAATTCTTTAACTTAAGCTTTTGTTCTGTTGATATGTTTAAACCTTTTTCAACACCAAATAAAAGATGTACTTGTGATAGAAGGCAATTTTTTACATCTTTAAAAGAGTTTAGAAAAAAGGAGGAGAAAATTTTATCATTACGAAAGTGTTACCAGTAAAAACTGAACAAATCGCAGTAATTTCAGATAGTATATAATATTTTTTTAATTGTATGATTAAAAATCAATCAGCGTCAGTCACCTTTTACAATTTTTTGAAAATGATTCCATCTTAAAACTCAATAACTGCATATAATAATTGTAATTTTATACGGAACCCCTCATCAGGTGGGTAGCAACAAGTTGAACGTTCTCTTTCCCACTGAGAATCCTTTCACTTTTCAAGTGCCTATAGAGTTCATTGACGTTTCAATTGATATTTCCGGCGTCTTGGTGTTATTTCTATTCAAAAATAGAAAAGCGTGAGCCGTGGGTAAAACGTATTTTATTCATATTTCGTTTATAGTGGTATAGTTCGCGAGCAGACTTAGAACTCCTAACTTACCACCTGTTATCCAATCCATTGTTTCTAAAGCACTTACCACATTATTTCTCCATGTCTGTCCGCTATTTGTAATCCTTTCTCATAAAGGTTAAAACATTAAAGAGTAAATAAGTAAATAAAAAACTTACCTCATGCTTAGCGCAGAAAAACATCGCGAATAAATTTGCATGTGTATAAAATAAAAACATTTCAAATACATTTGAATTTCGCCTAGTCGCTCTGAAGCAGCTTAGCGAACTCTTCCAGGTTACAAAACCTTCTGATGAGAAGAGTCTTATTCTCATTGCATTTTTATTACTTAATTACGTTTTGATCAATAATTGCTATGTTTTACATTTCTTTATTAATTCTATCCTCATTTACGAACCGAAATTAAACGTGATTGTCATTATCTGCGATTCATGATTATATATTAAGAGGCTAATTTTATGATAAAGTAGACGAGTTTCTAAATAATTTGGTGAGTAGCTAACTTTTCATATGAGATAGTACCTTTAAATTTTGGAAAGTGAAAGTTCATTTGAAGTGTTTTGTCGAGTCCGCAGAACGCGCAGTTACACATTCTCGTTACAATAGTGAGCAACGGTTCGTTTCACGTAAATACTATATTACTGTATTTAAATATTAACTGTTTTTAAAAACAATGTCCCATACTAGAATGTCTACTGTGCCGTGGGCGCGTTTTACGAACATACATTGCACTTGCACAAACACCCACACTATTTGTTCCCTACGTGAATCGAACCCGCGACCCGTGGAAGCCAATCTTTTACCCCCTACGCTACTGAGCCGTTAAATTTGTCGTCCAATAAAATATTTTAAAAACGCATATTTATCGGAAACAAATCAGGGAAAGAAATATATGTTCATGTTTTTTTTTATATTGTATAAAGTGATGAAACGGGCAAAACGTTCACCTGATGGTAAGTGCAACGTCTGCCCATAACAAATGCTGTGTCACCCAGAACATTTCTGTGTGACACCTCACTGTGCCCATCACCCTAAGACATAAGTTCTTAAGTCTCATATGCCCAGTGATTACGCTAGCTCACAGTGCCCTTCAAACCGAAACACAGTAATGTTTGCACAGTACTGCTTCACGGCAGAATAACTGGCCCTGGGGTGGTACCTACCTAGACGGATTCCTGCATAGGAATCCTACCACCAGTAAATATATTATACATTTAGGAGCATGTCACACTGCTAAAACAAAACCGTTGCAACTCAAAAAGTTACTTTTTCGAGCCGATGAAAAACTGATTACCATCTAAGGCTTAAGGGTTCTCTCAGTAAAAAATTTCTCTTGCTGTTGTCTATAAGTTTCTCCTCTAAATTTCTTGAAAACTGTTCTCGTGACGCGTAGATAATACACGTTATTATAATATACGTTAAATGCGCAAAAAATATATTTAATTTTTTGAACAAACGCTGTATCACCCAAAGACATTACATCATCGATTCGAGTCGACCGTTCTTAATTGATTAGATGTAAAAAAGATGTAATTAGATTAGATGTAATTACAGTCCTTAAGTGCCCTTGAGGCTGAATAACCAGAGCGGTGATACCTACCTAGACGGATTTCTGTATACGAAATAAAAGCAGTAACAGCCATCGTCAACATACTAAGGCAAAATGGTAGGAGTATTCTTTAGGAGGATTTGGCGTCATTACTCTACAATATCAGGCGCCTCGCCTCTTAAACGTTGTGGAACAGTGTAAGAGACCTGTGAATGGGGAGACTGCTCATTGGCTGTCATATTAAAATTAAAAAATTAAATGTCAGTGTCTGACAATGTCAGATCTGATAAATTAGTGAAGAAAATTCCATAAATCATAACACGGTTTTTAACCGACTTCAAGAATGGTCCCATGTAGTTTCTGGTGATGGGATCTATGAGAAAATCGTGGAATTTTTAAATCGTGCTTATGCGTTTAGAATTACTGCGTTGAAGTCGGTTTTTTCATTAAATAATTATATTAATGTGGTATGAAAGTATTTATTTTATTTAGCAATCCTACTAAAACGAAGGAAGATGCTACTTTCGGTAATAACTCCGGGTAAGTCTAGCATATCAAAAAATCTTAGGCCGCGGTGTGGTGGTGACGTAACAGAGTCAACCAATCCAAGTCAGTACATATAAAACATAAATACAGTCTCGTCTTTTTCTCATATTAGAGGTAGACAGAGACATGTGGCTGTAGGGAAACGAGACGTGTCCACATGGCCGCCTTTTTGGTACGAGTCAAAAAAAGATCTTACTCCCTTTTGCGTTCCGACGAGACAGTAGATTACGGTAAGATAAACGATCTTGGCAAACGAACGGAACACGGAACTACTATCCATAGGCCATACAAATATTTGTCATGGTCGAAAATCGAACAAGTGACCTATAGCCAAAAACCAACCGCTAAGCCACTGCGGCAATCGGGCCGTCTATCTTTTTCTTTACTATTTTTAAATTTGTATCGCTTATTCGAAAAACGTAAATACAAAATTACAAAGATGAGTCTGCTGTTAAGATAATTATCTCGAGGAAAAGCGATAACGATTTACCATTTACATAAGAGAATGTTTAGAGCAACAAAAATATGAAAGTTTAGAAATACGAGATATGATGATTGTTAACCGTGGTTACGGTAGCCGCTTTGTGTTTTAAAATTTAAATCTGCATGCAGGCATACTTAATCCGTATATATTGCTATAAAGAAGTAATCAAAATAATATATTAAATTAAATAATTATAAAAATGTCTGACATTAATTTTTATTATTCTATCATACCGACGAATATAAATGCTGTTACTAAAATTTTAGAACGTTATATCTTCTTAAATAGTATCTTCGTGTTAACGAACAGCGAAGTTTTTAGATTTTAAAGGAGCATTGCTTATATTTTTGATTCATTATTATATTCTTTTCGAAGTTTCTCTGCGCTCTAGAAAATTATATCGCCTATATAAGTACCTCCAAGGAGTCCCGACCTAATACGAGCTACAAGGCGAAACTACAAATAGTGACAAGCTTATAGACAAGATCTTATTAATTTGGGTAGAATCTTCATGAAAAGAAAACTTTGTACCCATTTTTTAAGCATATTGCGCGCACGAAGGAGTGTGAGATTAGACATAGTTATAGACAAGAAGCGAGGAAGCTAAAATGTATATATAATGTGTGTTATAAGTACAGTAAATTTAATAAAACAAAATATTAATTATTTACATACATACTCACAATGTCATTGGTCACCATCATGATGGTAAGTGCAACGTCTGCCCGTAACGAATTCGAACTTTGTCTCATTAGGGCCTATGACAAATGCTGAACATTTGTACTTGGTACCTCACTGCACTCGCCACTCTGAGATAACATCAGTTATTAGGTTCCATATGCCACTACACAGTAATATTTGCACACTACTGCTGGACGGTTGGATAACTTGTACTGCAATTGTATCTACATAGAGAGATTTCTGCAGAGGAATCCTAGCACCAGTAAAGTTAGGTAAGAGAAATTATAAGACAAAAATAACAAACAGACACGTCAGTTACAAAAGCCTTTGAATGCTGGACAGAGTATAAAAATATGCTCTGTATTCAAAATCAAGGAGGGCTGAATGACTACTGTTTTATATATATATATATATATATATATATTTTATACAAACAACAAAAGTCGTACAATGTATTTAATGAAGTGTTTACGACAGGAAGAAAATAAAACATTTATTTTATAACATATTAAAGCTATAGCATATTTTGTAGTTTTATACACAGCGCGAAATATTGCATAAAATTAAAGTAATACCGTAAATATTACATACTTTGTAAAAATGAGGCCGTGTGACACGGTGATATGCTAATTGGATGCGCATACTTAAGAGGGGTACACACCGGGGCCAAGAGTTACTAGAAACTGAAATCCAAAATCTGTAATTTCAACGTGAAACTTGAGGTACGATAATAAACAATTAACAATGATATTTTTTTGTACTTTGTTTAATGTTAATATATTATACTACAGTATTTTAAGCGTGTTGGAATCGATTACTTCATGCGCGTTTTTATTTATTTGTTTATTTAATCTTTATTGACCAAAAAAAGTAAAGATACAATACTAGCCAACCTTTGGGATAGCAGAAAAAGTCAATGGCGGTACAAAAAGATGACAAAGATATATGAACATATTACACTTAAGAATAAGCCTCGTAGCATAAACGTTGCGAAGAACGACTAAAAATATTTTATAAATCTCGTGGCCTCGACACATGGTGCAGTCACCATGTTTAATATTGAACCGAAACGAAAATAAAACAGACGCAAATGTATATACTTTAAGCAAGGCAGTACAATGGGCGGTGTTATCGCTAAAACGATTTCTTCCCGACTTACTTCTTACTTTACTTCATCATCATTTCAGCCTATCACAAGTCCACTGCTGAACATAGGCCACCCATAGATAGCCACACAAGCTTATAGCTCTCATTTTGAAGAGATTTTGCCATAGTTGCTACGCTAAGCAGGCCAACCTGCCTGCCAAATACCCGCAGTTTATTTATTCAGATGATCCAGGAAGACGATGCTGCCCATGTACTGGTTTTCATTTTCCCTCTGTCGACTTTTACGACACCCACGGGTTGAGATGGGGTGGTAGATTAATAAATGTCCCTATAATTGATAGGGTTTTGGAGCTAGGCATAGTCTGCCATGCGGCTTCAACGCAGATTGGCGGACCTCACGTGTCACGTGTCGAAATATTTTTTTTTTTCAGACACGCAGGTTTCCTCACGATATTTTCCTTCACCGTTGAGGACTGAACTGTGGTTACCCGCGTACTACGAAATTTGAGGAGAGCACCTGTAGTAGAGAGCAGCTCTAACCCCAATAAGTAGAACTGTTAAAAGTAATAAATGAAAGTTGTCTCGGATTGCGTATCCGAATGTATATGTACACAGGTAAGGATGCCACAGTACCATGTAATATTAGAGTACTCTAGAGCTCCTATTAGGTATTTCTGAGTGACACCACACTGCGCTCGTCACCCAGAGACATCAGTTCTTAAGTCCATGTGCCAGTGATTACGCTAGCTCTCAGTGCCCTTCGAACCGAAACACAGTTGCACATACAATGTTTGCACACTACTGCTTCACGGTAGAATAACTGGCACTGGGGTGGTACCTACCTAGACGGAAATTTTCGGGGTTTACCTTGAAAAATATCAAGGGTCAGAAAATAGTAAAATTTATGACTTGAAAAATGTTTGTTATATCTGAACGAAAAAAAATCTCTAGTGTGGCTCGAACTTAATGTCAAGTTCAACGGCCAACCGACTACATTTCGCTGAAACTGGTTTTTATTTGTCTGGCAAAAGTCTAACTAACACGTAATATAGATATGTCGTGGTGAGTAACACCCTGTGTAATTGAGATAATCCATCGCCATATTGAGCGAGACAGAATCTTTACGATAATTAAACATAAGGACTAGATATAAAGTATAGTTTTAATATAATTAAATTATTTCTTAGTGGTCTTGATTGGTTGTCACGAGTTTCTACTCGTAGTGTTCGACAAATAGTTGAATTTCGACAGTAATACATTAACTTTTTTTATTGAATTTAATGTTGCTTTTTTATTAAATTGTAACTGATATTATATATAACTTTTAGCTTTCTGCACTTTTTCTCAATGTAAACTTTAACTATGCCAAATCTCTTACTCCTCCGTGTGCGCATTATGCTTAAAAAGGAGTACAAAGTTTTCTCTTCAAGTAGTAATATATAGATTCAATATAGATTATTTGCATAGTTCCTATACATTTTTAAAACTACACTGTTTCGAAAAAATGCCTATGTCCTGGGAAGAACCAGCAAGAAACGCAAAGGAGAATGGTTTTTTTTGTCAATTATATTAAAAAGTACAATCAAAATAAAAATGTAAGTAGCTAGGCATCGATCAGCTCAGTCCCAGGGGTTATTTTATGATAATAGTTTTGATAAAGTCTTCGCTTAGTAAAAATGTTGAAATTTGCAAAACTATGCACTTCCTGAGTATTTGTTATAAAAACGTAGGCATGGCTCATCAATGAGCTACTGATACTGCGAGGTCGATTTACATCATCATCGTCATCAGCATTTCAGCCTATCACTAGTCCACTGCTGGGCCTCCCCCATAGATTGCCAAAAAGTCTGTAGCTCTCACTTTGGGGATTTTGCCATAGTTTCCACGTTTTGTAGGCGGGTTGGCAACCGCAGTTTATTTATTCAGACGTTCCAGGAAGATCCTACTCATCTTCTGGTTTTAATTTTCGCTATGTCGACTTTTACGACTCCCACGGGATGAGATGGAGTGGTAGATTATATTAAGCCGCCACCATACGGCACTATTAACATCAGATCTTAATTATAATTTAAAGCCTCATAATTTCTGTTTATATAAAATAGTATCCCACGGTTTTAAGTCTGTGGCCTGAGGCCGTCATGACACTGAGACGATTAAAACACAATCATCGTTATGACAAGTTCACAGTCCTACAAATGTCGGCTATGATTAATGTATACATTAGATATGCTTACATTATGAATGCGAAGAAACATAAACACGTTAATGATAGCTCTCCTATACTCAGCTCATAATTATTAAGTTCTTTGCTACTTCAAACTTTGACATTAAAAGTAACGACTTATTAACGTTTAGGCAAAGGCCTAAACGTTAACGAGGAAAACGTTCACCTGATGGTAAGTGCAACGTCTGCCCATAACAAATGCTATGTAACTCAGAACATTTCTGTGTGACATCACACTGCGCCTGTCACCTTGAGACATCAGTTCTTAAGTCTTATATGTCCAGTGATTTCGCTAGCTCTCAGTGCCCTACAAACCGAAACACAGTAATGTTTGCACACTACTACTTCACGGCAGAATAGCTGGCCCTGGGGTGGTACCTACCTAGACGAATTCCTGCATAGAACTCCTACCACCAGTAAAAAAGTTGGCACGCTGCTCCCCATAGCGAACTTCACATGGCCTACTAAAGCTACACTAAAGGCCAAGGTCATAGGGATTCTCAAACCTTCTAAACACACATCCGACCGCATCGCTTAACGACCTATTAGCCTCCTCAGGGTTTTAGATAAAATGTACGAGCGATTACTTCTCGCACCTTGGAGAGACTTCATGCAGTCTGGAGGGTTTTCCACCCATGAGAAGTTTAGAGTCTGAGCCAAACTCATATGTTAAAACAGGTCCACCGCATGACGGACCACATACAATCCAAATCCCTTCTCGGGCACTATACCGTGGCGCTTTTATTCGATGTCGCGAAAGCGTTCGAAAAGATCTGACACAAGGGGTTCGTATACAACCGCTATTTTCCATTCTCGTCTCATACGTGTACATCCCGTACGAGCCGGTGTAACTCAAGGCTTAGTACTAGACCCAGTCTCTGACGGCAGATGTCTCTTCGTGTCATCATTACCAAAGAACACCATCATTATCATAGTCGGCGTGGGCTTGAGCGTAATTAATAGAATTATTCGCGAAACCACCACATCTCTGACCGGAATTCCCCAACTATTAATACTTAAGAAGAATCATTGTCGGAGTTTCCAGAGCTTTCCAAATTGGTGGTAAATTTAGATATTAATGTAAATATCCCCTCGATTAAAGTAACTCACCGAGCCGAGGTGGGCTGCACCTCTCCTATCATCTCGGACACCCTCGAGTCACCCTTAGCCCTTGCTTTCGGTTGAGCCCCCTAAGCGCTCAGCCACCTTTCAATTCGGTTAAGCTGTAAAAGCCCTTAGGGCTAACAGTGACCATCAGTCATAAAAAGAGATATTACTTGACATCATTTATTACTTCGGAAGAAAACATGTGCAAAAATTTAATATAACTAGCTGACCTGCTGCAAGTTATTGTTATGTTAAAGTCTGTACACAGAAACAGCGCCAGCCCGTTTACCAGTTTATGAGGTAAATTTTAGTAATATCTGTTCTTAGTGGAAATTATCGATGGCGGAAGAAAAATGTTTGCCAAATTTAAAGTCTATGGGTCTTGTAGTTTCGGAGATATCGTGATGAGTCGTTAATAGACTTGGGAAGTGCTCCGGCGTCGCCTGAATAAAAATAAATAGTTTTTACAGTCATATACTCAATAAATACATTAGGAAAGAATATAACTTTTTTTGATAGTACCGGCAAACTTTTTTCACTAATAATCCTGTTCATGCGCAGCTGCTATAAGACCTAGAGCAATTTTTAATAAGCATGCATATTCTTGGAGCGATGCAGATCATTGCAGTAAAAACTGCGTGCCAATTCGTTCAGTGGTTCTCGAGGTTAAGGATGTCATACAGAAGGATAGACCCTCGCCCGGGGCTATCTTTTATAGTATGTATAGATATATAGATAAAAGATAAGATAGACTTTTACTTAAATGCCTGAACGGAACACCGTGACTTTGCCTAGGCATAAAACAATATTTATTGAGAGTTTTTGCCGTGAAATTGAGAGTTGAGCCTTAAGAGACTCTACCACTCCAACTTATCTCATGGTTGTCGTAAAAGTCGAGAGAGGGAAAATGAAAACCAGGTGATGGGTAGCAACATCTTCCTGGAACATTTGAATAAGTAATGCCGAGAACTGCCAAGAACTTCAAGCTTTTGTGGCAATCTGTGGAAGAGGCCTATGTTCAGCAGTGGACAAGTGATAGGCAGAAATGTTGATGATGATCAGGCTTTTTCCGTTTTGGCTCGCCACCTATCACACCAAGTGCATTATATTGTTTTGGTGAAACGTGGATTGTGGCAGTCATCTGTTTTTACAGTGAGTGCACAGTCTCTGACTACCCCTTATGTGATACAGTCGTGATCTTATGTATGTATGTATGTATTAATATCTCAAACAACAATAACGCAATACAATACTTAAATTATAAATCATTTAAACTAGTAAATTAGAGGCATCAAGCCGTAAAAAGTAGAATACGCATTATTACCTATATTATAATGAAAAGGGTCTGTATGTTTGTCAATAAACATGAAGGAACTACTGATACTGCATATTTTTAACAGCCTTAAAAAAGAAGGGGGTTCTCAATCCGAATGAATATTGATTATTTTTTTGTGTCAATGTTGTATTCGATGAACACGATGTATTCGTCAATTGTGAACCGATTTCAATTATTTTTAAGTAGTGTTGGATATACTCGAGGTTGGTCCCATACAAATGTGGTTAAGTTCTAATAATGGAAAGTATAAGAAAATCATGAAACTTTTAAATTAATTTTTAATAAAATTGAAGTCGTCATTTTATACTTTTAGTTACTTTTTTTTTTAATAGTAAAACATTGAATAATGGTTGTTTTCTAAAAGTATGATACGTCAATAACGAAATAACTTAAAAATCTATTTCTTTATATGCTATTTGTATCTTCCTGAAACATCTGAATAAATAAGCTGCGGTTGCCAACCCGCCTGCCAAGCATAGCAACTAGGGCAAGATGAGAGCTACAAATCTTTATGGCAATCTGTGGGGGAGACCTATGTTCAGCAGTGGACTAGTGATAGGCTGAAATTATGATGATGATGATATGCTATTTTAATAACTGAATGCCGAGACAAAAAATCTCCGAATAGTAGTCTAGAATAGTGATATTAACGAGCGCAGAGTACTTGTACTCGTAGGGATCATTATGTCAATCCCATATAATCAAATTATGATCGCGACTGATATAAACACGGCATTAACAGTTCTGATGTATGTATGGACACTATATAAGAAGTAGGTAACGAGCGAATCCAGAGCGAATCACTAGCGATGAGCATAACAAGATAACATATCTACGGAACTCACCGACCCGCAAACATTTCTCGTGGGTTTTCAAGTGAAAGTGAGCGAAAGCTGAGGGCTGCTTTGATTTTACTGATAAACAACAAATTTATTCAAATGTAATCATAGATAAATGTTTGGTATTTATGTGAATAGTCGCCCTTTGTATTTCTATTTATACTACGAGGGATTTCGTTGCATAAAAAAATTATTACCTACAGTTGAAATCACTCCACTGTTAAACATGGACTTCTCTAAATAGGGATTCACAGTTTTATAATTCCTATGTAGGAATCTTAAGAACTGATGCCTCAGGCTGTCATGAAGCGCAGCGTGTTTCAAAGTTATGTTCTGATCGGTACAGCATGTAAAATGGACAGACGTTGTACTTATTTCTAAATGAACAATTTACTCGTCTCGCCACTTTCTTCCATAAAAAAAAAGAAATCATTAGAGTATTGAAGATCCCATAGAATTTTTACTATGAACATTATTACCATATCCATAGGAATCGTGTGAAAAAAATACTACAATTCATAATTGCTTAAAATACTTTCGCACGCTCTTGTTTTTTAAGAAAAAATAGGCACGATAGACTACGTATTGCGATATTGTCTAAAAGCATGACCTCTGATGACAGCTGATAAAGCATTTTCTTTCTACGAATCCCGGAGAAATTACTTTTTCTGCGTAACGGATTTTTTACCACAAACTGGCAAACAGAAAGCGGTTATTCTGGTGACAATTTATAAAGCCTAGCGAATTTACTTTAATCATCATCATCATCATCATTTCAGCCTATCATTAGTCCACTGTTGAACATTGGCCCCCCCCTATTGACAAGCACAAAAGTTTGTAGCTCTCATTTTGGGGGGATTTTGCCATAGTTGCCACGCCTGGCAGGCGGGTTGGCAACCGCAGTTTATTTATTCAGATGTTTCCGGAAGATGCTGTCAATAGCATAAGATGGGCATCTTATGCTATTGACTTACTTTAATAAGTAGGTCAATAGCATAAGCACTTGCACCTCCAGAAGAAACTTAGACTGTTTCGCTAGTCCCATTGTGGATAATGTGGAAACAAAAGAGAATATTTGCTAATATTACCAACATAAGAATGTGTTGTGTGTACGAGTCGAGCTGAAAATATTATGACATTTTGATTTTATTTCAGGTAAGTAACGATAAAATCCGTAAAACTAATATATTTTAATTTTTTAATAGCGTTATATTTTTTTAGTCAATAAAAACTCGCGTAAAAAAAATATAACTGATGTGAAGCATCGTCGCTCTAAGACGTTTGTAGTCTGTGACCATTTTCTGGATAATCCCAACCATTACATTGGATTTGATAAACCACAAATCCTTGGAAAATAACACCGATTCATACTAAGGATGATTCGCGAGACTATTGAAATTAAAAAAAAAACATCCCAATATCAATAGATAAGGTGGTTTGGTACTACCACCGGCTCGGGGTCCTGTAATTAATAAAATCAAAAACCAAGCATGCCACTGCAAGACTTCAAGACACAGTAAGCTCTTTCTGCGTAGATCGGACCAAAAATAATGATTAAAGACTGAAGGTAACCCGTAATGACAAGGACAAGGACATGTGTTATCCGAGTCCTCCCGTGACCATGGCTGCTTTTAAGCGCTCGAAACGTCGAGTTATATCTGGGGACACGGCAGTGCCCCTAGGAATATAAAGAGAGGCCCAAAATATTGGTTATTCATTAAGAAATGTACTTAATTTATTACAAAATTGTTGAATTGGCGATTCGACGATAATAAAATTACAGACTGATTATAGTAGTAAGATTGAAAATTATAACTTCCAAAAATCAATTGTTTCTTATACTCTTAGAAAGCAAATGCGTTAAACAATAAGTTATTTTTACGTATATCAATGAATAAAAATTACTGACCATTTATACAATAATTGCTGACAGAAAGTGAAAGTAATGAAGATATTAATTTTTTCTATGGGGAAGCACGAGACGAGTAGTTGTAGCATCGCACTGCTTTCATCACCTTTGGCATTGGTTTCTAAGCCTCATATGCCCCGTAATTATACGTATATGTTTACCGACGACCGCATGTTTATTGGTTTCCCCTGGGCGCCAGGTTTAAATCCCAGCCAGAGCCAACATTTGTGCAAAAACAAAAATTGTTGGTTTTCGGGTCTGGTTGAGTTGTGATAGTCCTTGTGTTTCTGATACTGCATACTAGCCTACCTCCGATGTTATCGCGTGATTATGTCGTGACACAGGTAGGTTTGGACGAGTGAGTGTCACTAGTGTTTGCACTCAGTGCAAATCAAATGTAATATGTATATTCCTGCGAAGATGGAGAGAAGCCACTTTTTTATTGGATGAAGTGACGAGACGAACAAAACGTTCACCTGTACCCATAACAAATGCTGTGTTACCCAGAACAATTCTGTGTAGTACCACACTGCACCCGTCATCCTGAGATTGAGATTGATTAGTTATTAAGTCTTATATGCTTAGTTATTACACTAGCTCTCAGTGCCCTTCAGACCGAAACACAGTAATGTTTGCACATAACTGCTTCACGGTAGAATATCTGGCCCTGTGGTGGTATCTACCTAGACGGACGGACCCCTGCATAGGAATCCTACCACCAGTAACTTGAGCTGTTTACGACATTCAGAGACATGATCATATTTGCTAAGCCCAAATATGAATTGTTGTACAAATGCCAATGCTACTGGCACAGTTGTATGAATGTAGGTACAAATTTGTGTCTGTAAAACGTACTCACAATACGCGAGGAATCCTAGAATCGTTGTTTATTTCAAAAAAAAAGTCTAGGAGATGGTGATGAACTGGTTACTGTGGTCTGTCAGTCAGTAAGTACTCAAGTTTTATTAAGTCATCGTCTTAAATTAGATGAGAAGACGTGAGAAGTCATTAAAAAAATGCTTCATTGTCAGTAATTATACTTAAAAAAAAGGAAAGTTAAAATGGCCTCTCCACAATTACGATAATCTACTAGGAAATGTTAATCAATTAAAATATAGATCGTATACTTAAGACTACATTCAGTTACTGGCTAAACGAATTCGGTAAAAATGCTGCATTACATCTAGTTACAGTCGAGGTTTTGGCAGCGACATCAAAATCTTCCCCTTCTTTCTCTTACATGATTTCAATGAATTTCAAAAGTCAAAACAACACATTTTTTATTTCACGAACATGTTACCGCATGATTAAAATAAAGAGTATTTTGAAATAGTACATTTAAACTGTGCCAGTAGCATGAGCATATTGTCAATAGCAAATTGTTCTTTCTTTCCCATAAAACAATACACAACGACACATAAACACCATAACCTGATCAGATGATGTATCGAGCATCCGTTATTTAACCTGCAACCATGCGCACAAAAGATTTTTCCACGATCCGTTTGTTTTTCTGTCGGTTGCGTGGAAGTTATGCTATTTAAACTACGGGAACCGGCACGGCCTATGTTAACATTGACATTAATGTCACGTGTCATTGTCAATCATAATCAGCCTTTAAACAGTTAATTGTTGGACTAAGCTCAAAACAAACAAATGCCTCAATTAAAAAAAAAAACCGTGGGGATCTGAGTTTAGTCCCCGCCACATATTAAATATCCCGTGGGAACAATTTGATTTTCCGGGATATAAAGTATCCTATGTCCGACTCCAGGATGCAAGCTATCTCTCAACCAAATTTAGTCAAGATCGGTTCAGCGGTTGTACCGTGAAAATGTAACAAACAATCGGACGGACAGAGAGAGTTGCTTTCGCATTTATAATATTAGTATGGATACTGGCTTGGGTTTAAACATTTTTTTTTTCAATTTCATGTGTTTTTCCAGCGTTCAGAATATAATGTGGTAGGCTACGTATGATTTTTTGCAATGTTTTTATTTATTTATGCTTTATTTAAGAGGTAAACATAAAATACGTAAGATTGTTGAATACAATTATCGTACATTTATTAATAGAAAAAAATATTACCCTGCTTCAAATTTATTCATATATTTTTCAGAAAAAAATAATTACAATGTATGGATAAATACTGAACAGCTTTCGAGTTTCGATCGACTTACGTTAAAAGAGTTGCTGCATTTCCGTGCATGTGTAACAACGTATATACAGTACATAAGAAAGCTAGACATAGAGTTGCTATATACACATATAATAAATTTTAAAACCGTACATCATTCGAAAACTGTGTAAAATAATACTCGATTAAATCCAATAGTTTCGAGAAACTTCACATGCAACATGACTGGGCACTATTTAGAAACAACAAATCTTTATATTATATCCTACATAGTATTTAGTGGTAAAAGTACTCGATTGATGCGCAATGGAATGGTTAATCTATCAATCCGGTTCATAGTCTCAATTTGTGTAGAAAGTAACATCGTAGAACGATTTACCTCGAAACACAGATACCGGGCACGTGCTCCGTACTACCGGTGGTAACAGATTACTTTAGTGACAGAGAAAACGCTATGTTATAAAAGGCATAGGGTAGTTATTTTAGATACTATCAAAGTCAATGCCGGCTATTACTGAGGTGCCTCCACAGTAGTAATGGTGTTATGGATTAAAATACAGGTAAAATCATAATGGAACGCCCTAAAGTTGTTGTAAGTCAGGATGAAGTTATTTTATTAATAATATTTATTTATTTATTTACACTTTATTGTACAAACTGTACAAACGGCGGACTTAATGCCATATGGCATTTTATACCCGTCAACCAGAAATTTAGTGGGAAAAGCGTGTACGGCGGTGGGCAGGGGCGAAAAACATACACAAGTGAAAAAAAAGATACATATATTTACATATACTTAGATATATGAATAAACACACACTCATGTACACACACGCACACACACACATACATATATATATATAAATATATATACACATATATATATAATATAAAGAAATTAAACTTGTGTTTGTTCTTAAACTTCGACGTGGTTCGCCACCCGTCTCGTTTCCCGTAGGGAGCGAAAACTGGGATACATAGTAGTCTCTGCCTACCCCTTATATAGGAAATGGCGTGACTGTATGTATGTTGTGCTTAAATATTTAGATCGAACAATTATCTATTTTGGATTTAATTTTTACAGAAACAATAATAATTCCTAATATCCTGTTTACTATTCGCTTTTAATACAAGTGTTGGAAATATATAATAATTTCTTAGTTGCTAATACATTACGCTCAAATTCATTTTAATATACTTACACATTAGAAACTAAATATATTTTAATATACTTAAATGAAACTAATTTTACGGATTTTATCGCGTTTAATTTTTTTTTACTATTTATAACCCGACGTTTCGAGTGCTTTACAGCACCCATGGTCACGGGAGGACTCAGGTGATAGATGTCCTGATGTCATAGTTAACCTGGGGTACGATCTACGCAGAAAGAGCTAACTGTGTCTTGAAGTCTTGCAGTGGTATGTTTGGTTTTTGATTTAATTATATTTATTATTGGATCCCAAGCTCCAAGATCCTCAGTCCCGTGACCATGGGTGCTGTAAAGTACTCGAAACGTCGGGTTATAAATAGTAAAAAAATTAAACCATTTAAATGTGTAGTGTTCGCGTAAATATACGAAATCGTTATATTTTAATACATTTTAATATTTCAATTGTGAATTACTGCGGCATTTATTGCAATGAGAACTTTAATTTTACGCTACCTTTACTGTTATTTAGTCGCCTATCATAATGGAATATTAAAATTATGTATTTGCTGAAACTGGTAAAATGATTTAGAATAAAATACTTCATTGGTAATGACGTCGCGATATGAATGGCTGGTTGTAAATAGCATATGCAAATGTACGGTTGTATTCTTATTTAGCTTGTAACTACATAACCAATGAACATGACGTTTCTTGCCATTTAGTAAACCGTAATCTTTACTTATAAGTTACTCTGGTTTGTCCAATGTATGGTTTGAACATACTATCCGGAGTGCAGACAGGCGAAGGAAGCTTTGCCTACTATTAACAATCGCATCTGCAAGGTACTACTCCGTCTGAACAAAGCCCCAAATCAGAACGGTTAGTGGTGCTATAAAAGGACATGGATCTTTTCAAAATCATATATTTTCTTTTGGTGTCACGGATGGGTATCCGTGACACGTAAAATTTAAGGGGTCTTTATGCAGAGCCTGCATGGAGATGGATGTAACGCCGGCTCAAGTCCTGGACTGTTCAGTGTTCTCGAAATACCACGCTAAGTATTTCGGCTCACCGGGATCGCTCTCCGAGGTCGCGATCGACTCAAAGGCATTGCTGCTGTCCCTGGAGGAAATCAGTTGGCTCTAATAACTAAACTATTCCTGCCCACACGCAAAATACGCGCATAGACGTGGAGTTGCGGAAACAGGCCCGATGCAATCTACAATCTACAAGTTAATCTGGTTCCAGAGATTATTATAAGTACGTAAAGTAAAAAAAAAGTAAAGTTTCAGCCTATAAATGTCCCACTGCTGAGCACAGGCCTCCTCTCGTTTCTAAGAGGGTTTTGGAACTAGGAAGAATCCGCCACGCTGCTCCAATGCGGGTTAGCGGACTGCACATGTCTTCGAAATATATTTTTTTCTCAGACATGCAGGTTTTCTCACGGTGTTTTCCTTCACCGCCGAGCACGTGGTAAATCAGCACTTAAAATTGCAATTAGCAATTTTAGTGGTGCCGGCATCGGGAATCGAACCCAGGTCACTCGCGTAGTATGAAATTTTAAGCAAGCGCCTAGCCCCTGAGCTACTACGGCTCATTTATAAGTACGTACATGGTAATAAAAATTATTTAGTCACGTTTGGGGTATTATTATCTATTTTATCGAATTTATCATTTTCATCCATTTTATTACTAATTAGAAATTATTACTTAATACTGAAATTAAAAACGCTTGAGTGTTTTTATTCTATATCTACTACGCCTCTCCATAGATTTAATATAATTTAAAAATATTATTGACAACACTCTGTCCTATTTACTATCTCTGTCATCGGCACCACACTCACGTCATGACTTTGATGGAAGTGAGTGACGGGACGAAAAAGTCGTTAGTCTGATGGTAAGTGTGACGTCTGTCAATGACAGTTGAAGCGTCTTCACAACATTGCAAATTCCTATGTGACCGTCCGTCACTCATCCGACTGCGTCCGTCACTCTGAGACATAATGTGTTAAATCAAATGCCTAGTAACTTGACTTAAGTGTAAATAATAGAGTAATGATTGTAATCCAATATTCAAGTAATATTTATATTTATGTATTATTATTTCAAACGGAATTTAATTTAATAATCAATAATTACTTAAATGTTGCTATGCCCAAGTGGGTATCACGATGGACATAGAATAAATAACAACTGTAAACACAAAAATGCATCATGAATCTCGAACGACACGGCGACTATGCTGCGGGATTATCTAACGCCACACGACATTTTTATACCGAAAAGTTCAGTATCAACTAATATCGAATCTGTTTCGGAACTTTACCCGTTATTGCAAAAGTATTTTTTGTCTTTGCCATTTATTGTTTAGTTGCTTAACCCTAAATAGCTTACACGCTGTGTTGTTTTGAAAATAAAAGATATTCTCTTATTTCGGCAATCTTTATTATATTACACACGTGAAAGTTTGTAGGTTTGTTTATTTGAAGTTCAAACGGCTGAAGGGATCTTAACAAAATTTGTTATAGATGTACACAGGTAATGTTATACAATACTATTTAAAACAGATATTTGTGTAAAGTAAAAAAAAGTAAAGTTTCAGCCTATAAATGTCCCACTACTGAGCACAGGCCTCCTCTCATTTCTGAGAGGGTTTTTGGAGCTAGGAAGAATCCGCCACGCTGCTCCAATGCGGGTTGGCGGACTTCACATGTCTTCGAAATATTTTTAATTGCTCAGACATGCAGGTTTCCCCACGATGTTTTCCTTCACCGCCGAGCACGTGGTAAGTCAGCACTTAAAATTGCAATTAACAATTTTAGTGGTGCCGGCACCGGGGATTGAACCCAGGTCACTCGCGTACTATGAAATTAAAAGCGAGCGCCTCGCCCCTGAGCTACCACGGCTAATAAAAAAAAACAATAATTTCAGTATTTTAATTTACCCAAACAGTAATTTCAGTATTTTAATTTACCCAAACAATAATTTCAGTATTTTAATTTACCCTGGAGCACAATATGGAACGACGACCTGTCTGGTTTTGCTGGAAGTCGATGGATGCTGGAGGCTCAGCACCGTGTTTTGTGGCAATCTATGGAGGAGGCCTATGTTCAACAGTGGACCAAGGTAGGCTGAAATGATGAGTAATATATAATTCCAAACTGTGATCAGACCACCGATTTACTAAGAGTTTAACACAAAATTAATTATGGCATAATTTTTACTGGAGGTAATATTCTGGGCCAGGCCAGGGGTGCTAGACATAGCCTTGTCCGGCAAATACGATAGAGTAGCGGGCAAGCGCATTGAAGCAGCGTGGCGGACTATTCCCGGCTCCAAAACCCTCTCAGAAATGAGAGGAGGCCTGTGCTCAGCAGTGGGACATTTATAGGCTTTTACTTTACTTTTTTTTATTATGTATGTGCAGAACTCATAGTTCTAACTTTCCTCTATTAACTAGTACTAGGTTTTCACTTATATCACCGGGATATCCTAAATACTATTAAATTTTTAAGTTAAATATTTAATGTAAAGTATATATAGACTAATAAATAAAAAAAAATACAGAGGCTTCGAGGATTCGAAGGGTGGGCTCTACATGCATTTTTGCATGTAGAGCCCACCTTTCGAATCAAAAATGTATAATGCTATATGTCCTAACTGACCTAATTATTACGAATGGATTAGATGTTCTAAAAACTAAAAATCTTTTAATGTGGATACATCTAAATTAATAAAACTATAAAATCCCACTGTAACTTGGAATCACTATTAATTCCAATTTACAATGGGGAGCACACATTGAAAAATTGCTCCGAAGTTACGAGTAAGTTCTGCCATTTTTGCAATAAGAAAGATTAGACAGCTGACTGATGAAGCTACAGCTAAATAAGTATATTTTTCATACTTCCACAGTAGAATGTCTTATGGCGTATTACTGTGGGGCAGCTGGATTGGAAACAATATTTATTGTGCAAAAACAAGCGTTTCGGGCATTCCTTAACTTGGGACCTCGCGAGTCGCTACGTGAACTATTTAAGGAGACTAATATTTTGACATATATGTTGTAGGTCGTGCCGCATACATTAGAGATCTGTCTGTTTAGTTGCTGTTATGCTGACGCATCAGTTGAGGACTGTAGCTTCATTTCTCGACAGGCCTCCATGAGATTGAGAGTGTGATCGGAGAGCTTCTGGATCTTCTTTTTGCGGCGGGTTTTACTATGCCCCCACCGCCTAGACAGTTTATATGACCTCTCCAGCTTTACGTTCAAGTTAAATGTGCCTCTTACCATTCGGTGTTCACTGCCGGTTTTCATCCTAGCGATCACAGAGATATCATTGAACAGCAGACGTTTGGTCGTCATGATGAAATCGGTCTAATTTTTTGTGGGACCGTCTTGGCTCATCTAGGTCTACATTCTGTGTGGCCGCTTCTGGAAAAAGGAGTTCATCATAAAGAGTCCCTCCTTCTCCATAAAGTCGGCCAGCTGTTGGCCGCCTTGGTTCCGTTGCCCATTCCAAATTGCCCTAGTACCAGCTCATCGTTGTTCTTCATGCTCAGCCTAGCGTTAAAATCTCCCATAAATACCGTGTAGTGAGTTTTGGAAGAATATATGGCTTTTGAGATATCCTCATCCTCCACCTCATCTTCAGGGTGTACCGAGGTAGGTGCGTATACCTGTATGACCTTCAGCGAATACCAATTGGCTATTCTGAGTATAAAGTACGCAACTCTAGTCGACACACTCTCGATCTTGACAACGTTGTTAATGAGAGACTTGTGGACGATAAACCTGATACCTCCTTAGGACAGATGGTCGTCCTCCCGGTGGTAGAACAAGTTACCAGATTTGAGGATTACCGTGTCTTCACCCTGTCTTCGGACTTAAAATAACCCTACAACATCCCAGCGTAACTTGTTCACCTCTTCTTCCAGCTCCAGGATCTTCCGTCGGTTCTAAGCTTTCATGCGTTATATGTTGGATCTCCTCCTACGGAGATTTTTCGCAACCCCCGCCTCGCCGTTACCAAGTCCGCTACCGTAGCCAGGACTAGCGGAGCTGCCAGAGACTAGGGGCCGTTTTTTTTGTAGCACTCATATTTGGTGGGGATTGTGCAATAGTTACCACGCTTGGCAGGCGGATTGGCAACCGTACTTTATTTGTTTTGATGTCCTACTAAATTTATGATGTAGTAATAAATATTATATAATTTATAAATGACATTATGTAATATGGCATTGAAAAAAAAAGAAAGACCCCAGGGTTTCTTGCCAGTTCTTCTCTGAGAAGGCCATTTTTTGAACCGGTGCAGATTCTGACGTTCGTTAGAGATTTAAACAACCCTGAATTTAATACTGAAATGTTGACTTTGACATTGAATAATTTAAAAAATACAGAGGCTATAACGATGCTAGCATAGTCTTATAAAGCTTACCTTTCAATTAAAACAATGTGTAATGTACTCGAATGTGTCCTTACTGGTCTAACTAGTACTAGAATGTTTTCACGAATAGTTCGAATATCCTAACACGGGCAGTGACTCAACGGATACGGCCATTACGGGAGAGAAGCAGCGACGGTTTTCTAAGAGGCGTATTTAACCGGACTTCACTTAAAGTAGCGTTAGAAAAAAAAGTAAAAAATTATTAAAATATGATATTTTAATAGTTATTAAAAAATAATGATGTTATTCGCTATACCTACTGTAATTCGTAATCGTTGATGAATGCATGACTGGTTAGGGAGTCCTTGAAAACATAGAACAGATAACTTTATAGTAGCGTGTGACGAATAAGGCGTTTGTCTGTAAATTAACACAAAGACAAAGAACTAATTTAAACAAATTAATTGTTCTTCTTTGTTAGCGACATAGGTTTCTATCAAGAAATGAGAATGTTTCGTAATTACCACTCTAGGCTAGCGGATCAGTGATCGAGAGATTGAGAGATCCATGAGATTTTTTAGGTTTTATGGAAGAAATTGACAAGACGAGCTAATCGGCAATCTGATGGTAGGTGCAACGTCTGTCCTTAAAAATGCTGTGTCACCTGGTAGTTACACTGCTCTAGTCTCCCTGATACATAACTTCTTAAGTCTCATATGCCCAGTAATTAATTAAACTAGCTACCTAGAGATCTTCAAACCGAAACACTGTCATTTTTGTAATATTTGCATACTGCTGCTTGACGGTAACTGGTACAGCGTTATTACTCCTTAAAAGGAATCCCGCAAAGAAATCCTATCATCACTATTATTCCGATTCAGATCCCTTATGACATACGGGAAGGAAAAGGCTGGCATATTACCTTACACCGCTATAATACGGCGAATTTTGGTTTATGATTCTTAACAGTTATATAAATGGAAATTATTTTCGCGTCAGATTTTTCTGCGAATAGTACTGCACTTGATTCGCGGCCTTGTTGTCGTAGAAACCTCGCGAATGGGAGCTTGCCGCTCTTTATATAGATTGCAAACGCTTGTGCTCTCTCGTGTAACATTATAGTTTAGAACATTATATTATATCGCTACGTGTGAGGTTCATAACAGCGGAAGGGTAGTGGCTAATGCATTAGATATATTTATCAATTGTTTACAAACCCCGTTAATTTAAGTTATATATTATTAATGTGGTTGGTTTTCTTATTAAATAAATAAATTGTCTTTCTAGAAAATTATGATTCTATCTGATAGCAATACACATTTTTGGTATCGATATAAAATTAGAAAATAATTTTATATCTTTACCAAAAATATCTTCTCGATTTTAGTGGATTCGAATCGTAGCCATACTCGATATTTACGGATCACATTTCATGGGTTTGGATGTATTGTGACTGTCAACATGTCATACTGCATCCGAATCTTCATCCGGAGAGATTGCTCAGATTATTTCATTAGATATGCATTTGCTGAATGTATTTGCATTTATATATGCCTTTGCAAATAAAATTACTCTTAGTTGTTAACCGAATGACAGCGTGGTGGTAACAGGTCAAGAGATAATTATCATTGACTATGAAATCGTAGTTTCTATAGAGCTTGTTTAAGCTCGACTATGCCTTGATAATCTGTTTAACAATTGCTATCACCTTATAACCTAGTTACGATCATTGTCAATGCGCAATCTCCTGCAACGATACACAGTAGTGATGCGATACGTAGATATCGATCTGATTTCATGAAGCTTATCGACGTGATTAAACTGTTTGATATGAACAGCAAAACCGACTGCAAGATTAAGAATAATCATCGATATCTTTACCAGTAAGATACTTCAAGTAATAAGTCAAGTAATAGTGATTGCTTTGTGTTTGATAATACGAGTATCTAAGCTATTGTATTGGCATAGGTGAATGAATATACAGTATAGGTATTTCTATTTACCAACTGTATTTAATAGAAAACTCTTTTAGAGGCTGTTTGAATAGAATTCTAATAATGGCATTATTTTATTTATACTATGTGTTTGGTAAATACTATAACAAGCAGGAACATACCCGTGAAACCTATGCATGTTATCATCAACTTTATGTTTTTTGAAGATCCCGTAGGAAGAATTTGATATTCCGGGATAAAATCATCCTAAATCCGTTTTCAGGATGCAAAATATCTCTATGCCAAACTTTATCAAACTCGGTTCAGCGGTTGAAACGTGAAGGCGTAGGCTAGGACGCAGTGTCAGAAGCACGGGGAAAATCACAACAATACCAGACCCGGAAACCAACAATTTGTATTTGACTTTGACTTGAATACTCTAACCACTAGGCCACGCGATCGTCGATGTATCTGATCCAGTAATGGCATCAGATTATGGTAGTTTCCGCCTGCCAAGCGTGGCAACTATGGCAAAATCCCTCCAATATGAGAGCTACAAACTTTGATGGCTATGGGGGAGGCCTATGCTCAGCAGTGGACTTGTGATAGGCTGAATGAATAAGAATCGAATAGAAATATGTAAATATTTTAGTCATTTATGTATGTTAAAAAATCACGAAGCTTTTTTAAAATTAATTTAATATTGTTTAGGCTATTACTTGTATTTTGCTATTCATATATAACTGCCATCTAGTTGTTACAAACCGAATCATCAGTCGAAATAACTTTTAAATTTTATCACCCGCATATTTTAACTAAAAATTGTTGCTTTTAATTTTAATAGCATTACGTACCAAATCAAGAATATAAAGTTGTAGGAATCGTTTAATTAATTTAATTCTTAAAGCGACATCTATTTGCAATGAAACGTAGCTTTATGACGTATTTAAGTGAACGAAAAAGTTAGCAATACGACTACGAGATGGTGCTGTCCGCATTAGCACACATACTATACTCAGATGACACAGACTTAAAGTAATGAATTGTAAAAGAACATTCTTTCTTTTATGCATTCTTTTCCAGTTGGACCAACTGATGTTTTTTTTTGTTAATCTAATTAACCCATACTTTATTAATTTCTGTACATAGGCTAATGAAAAATGCCATAGGTATGTAGTTAAGATCTATAAAAGCTAAGAAATCCTTTTATTGTTGCCGAGATCGAGAATGGAATATATTCTAGACCGAAACAGAGATATGAGAAAATATTAAAAAAATAAGAAAATAACATACAGAACCATCAGTGTAGTAAAAAAAATGGTGTAGGATATTTAACTAGTAATCAAAATTACATAGTGTTATGTTATATGTTATAACATATAAAAGAAGAGCGATTTTTCAGCATTATGTCCTGTCAATTTGTATCGCTTTTCATCACACAGCTGTACAGCCTTACTAAATAGCTGCTCACTTGCGACACTTGTTAGTGTTGCTGACAATATTGTGTAAGCTGCTGGTCTTAACACCTTGAAGAAAGGTGAACGTCTTGGCTAGTTCTAGTACGCGTTTTCATTTGTTTAATTTGCGTCGCAAGAGGACGCGCCAACTTTAAAAATTTCAATATTTACCAAGTGCTGTGCAGTCTCGGTCATGGCTGAGGATTTCTCGAGCTTTTCTCTGACACCGAAACCGAGACCGAAACTAAAATATTAGCTAAGAATGGCCGAGACCGAGATCTCTGTCGGACCTTATACCTAAGCCTTTGTTTCATTGTAATGATCAATGAATAGGTGTAACAAATTCCGCAGATTTGACAGATTGTGATTGTTTATCAGAAGACCATAGGCATAGTCTCTGTTCACTGTGATTGGAATCGGCTAGGCTGTAACAGTCGTAAAACATTGTTATCAAACATTCCGTATTTCGTCACCAACTAAATCACCGACTGCAATTAATAACGTCTCTCCTAATAACCATGTTATGTGTGGTGGCGACTTAAGAGAATCTACCACCCCATCTCATCCCGTGGGTGTCGTAAAAGTCGACAGAGGGAAAATAAAAACCAGGAGACGGGCAGCAGCATCTTCCAGAAATATCTGAATAAATAAACCGCGGTTGTCATCCCTGCCAATCGTGGCGACTTTGGCAAAATCCCCCCTACGAGAGCTATAAACTTACGTGTTTTGTGGCAAACTATAGGGGAGGCCTACGAGTACTTACTACTTGGCCTTACCTTGTAATTATATCGGCGACTATTTACTTATATTATTAATATTTAAAAATGTCTTGAACTTGATCAAATTTATTAAATTTATAAAATAATTTATTGATATACTGGTGGTAGGATTCCCATGCAGGAATCCATCTAGGTAGGTACCACTTCAAGACCAGTTATTTTGCCGTGAAGCAGTAGTGTGCAAACATTACTGTTTCGGTCTGAAGGGCACTGAGAGCTAGTGTAATCACTGGGCATACGAGATTAAAGAACTGATATCTAGGGGTGACGGTGGATGGTATCTGGGTGATACAGTATTTGTTACGGGCGGACGTTGATCTTACCGTCGAGTGAACGTTTGGTTCGTCTCGTCACTTATATAAAATATGTTTAGTATGTAAGAAGAACATGGCGTACCATATTTGTTGTGTTAGTTTAATTAGTAAAAAAGAAAGATCTATAATTCTAAAATCTTGCTTTTTAGCCTTTTTCAAAGATTGGTTTTTACCGAATCGTATTCAGACTCAAATATTTCGAGTCATTTCCATTTCAGATGGAATAAATATGAAAAAAATATTTTTCTTAATAACTACAAGTTCAGACTTTCGATATAAAATAGGAAACTAGTAGATAAAATTCTGGACACCATAAAAAAAACCCAGTCTCGATACGTCAATTTTTTCGTGAGTAATCGTGTCCTCAATCCTAAAAATTCTGAGAGCTACAAACTTTTGTAGCAATCTATGGGGGAGGCCTATGTTCAGCAATGGACTAGTGATAGGCTGAAATGATGATGATGATGATGATAAATAGACGGCGCTTTGCAAATGACGTCGTTTTCTGAATTGTGCTTAAGACCGCAATTCTCCGCCGTTATATGTATGACTTAGAAACACGATTTCTTCAAATATTTGTACCTGGCGCCCAGTCATAGCTATACGATGAAGCTTTAAAGGGAAAATGATGTAAAAGTAAAAAAAAGTAAAGTTTCAGCCTATTAATGTCCCACTCATTAATGGCCTCCTCTCATTTCTGAGAGGGTTTTGGAGCTAGGAAGAATCCGCCACGCTGCTCCAATGCGGGTTGGCGGACTTCACATGTCTTCGAAATATTTTTAATTTCTCAGACATGCAGGTTTCCTCACGATGTTTTCCTTCACCGCCAAGCACGTGGTAAGTCAGCACTTAAAATTGCAATTAACAATTTTAGAGGTGCCGGCACCGGGAATCGAACCCAGGTCACTCGCTTACTATGAAATTTAAAGCGAGCGCCTAGCCCCTGAGCTACCACGGCTACAGTAAAATGATGTATCAAATGTTTATTGACATGAATTTAGATGGCAATGTAAGGGAGTTATTTATGTTCAAAAGTTTCGGTTACACCGAATCTGGCTGGGCCCGCCGATACAGCTATCCGAATCCGATGAAGCTGTAAAAGCCACACTAACAGGCTAACAGCAAAAACATCACGGAAATTAGGTATATCAAATATTTGTCGTTAAGGCTGTGGACGCTAAGTTATATCGTATATTAAAACTCTTTGTGCTGTTGATGCCATAGTCTCGATGAATGGTTTATTGAACTCATAGCAATTTTCACAAGTGTTGGTTAATTTTTTTAAAGTTCTTTATTTATTTATTGAATTGTTGGGTTATAATTTATTATTATTTACCTAGGTTTACAAGTTTTTCATTCGTTGTAAATTATTATTTTAAATTGTGCTGTAAATAAAATTGGAGTATCTGTCTGTGATTTCGATAAAGTTTTTGCTTAAAATCATACAATACATATGAGATTAAGAAATAATAATAATTTGCAGGCTACCAAATCTAACACACGCGTTTGTAAATTTTTGTCTGTCTGTTTATTTGTCCGAGCTAATCTCCGAAACGGTTGAATCAATTCATTCATTTTTCAGAGAGCAATCTATGCTACTTTTTATTTCGGAAATAATGATCCTGCGAAAATCTGAATAACTGTAGCTTGAATGTGCATTTTGATCATGATTAGTTTCGTTCATGGCAGTTTAAATATTTCTCATAATCCATACTTAATATTATAAATGCGAAAATTCTCTCGGTCCGACAGACAGAGCTGCTTGTTACCTTTTCACGGTTCAACAGCTAAATCCGATCTTGACAAAATTTGGCATAGAGCTTGCATCCTGGAGACTGACATACTTTATACTTTTTATACCAGAAAATCAAATAGTTGCTACGGCATATTTAAAAAAACCTATATCCAGCTAGTCTATACTAAATCTCTTACTGTAGAATTTTAAGAAATAAATAAAGAGACAATTTTGCCAAAAACTGTATATTAAAAGAGAATGTAAGGAATTATAATAAATTATTCTGATAGAATTTCACTCTAAAATACCTTAACGAAGAAAAATAATTCCCCTGAATATTTGACGACGTTGGGAACGTTCGGAAATAAACATAAATTATAACAGAAAAACATCTTTTTGAACTGAAAAATGATTTGTCGAAATTGGGACGCTTAAAATCGTACTTAAATCTAAATGTCTTAAAACGTGGTCGTACATTAGGATTTCACATGTGTTGTTTGCATGTAGAAATTTGACTTCTATGCCGCGAGTCCTACAAAAATCCTAAAACTTCTGACCACTGAGCCATTACATTGTACTCAAAAACAAAATATACATAGTACTTCGTTCTTAATCGACAATAGCGTGGCGATTTATATATACATTTGTTTAAATCATCATTTCTTAGTGAGGATGACCTGTAGCTGGCAGTGGAACATGTAGATGCTGCATTACTATTTTGCTGTGACTATCTATGAAAGTGTCGTCCTTTCTCCATTAAGTGAAACCGGCCCCTGCCACGTGAATATTTACAAACGACAGCCATTACCATCAAAAATATATGATATTTATATCTTTTTGATGGTAATGTACGATGTAAAAAAATAAAACATATAAAATAAATCATCCCTATTCTGCAGAATTCCACAGTTTGGTAGCCTGCAGCTTAAAAGAACAGCATAAACAACTTGTTTAGTCTAAAATACATTTTAGCCAAGTTCGTACTAGTGATGATTAACGTACTGGAAACTCCCTACGGACTGTGAGCGTACGTGATTGACGCTCAGGTGCGGAGAATAGCCAGATCTTCAGCAAGGAGTATATTTTCGGTGATGTTATTGCTGTTAGCCTTTTTGGCTTCTATAGTTTCATAAGATGTTTTGCTTGAGGGCAAGAGGCCCGCGTGCCAGAGACCCGCGCGCCAGGTTTGGCTTGACCCAAACATAAATACATAAATAAAATTTCTAACTAACATCAAGATTCGGTCACTCTCGCGTCAGTCGTGTCACGACTTCAGACCCGCGCGCCAGGTTTGGTTTGACCCAAACATAAATACATAAATAAAATTTCGAACTAACATCAAGATTCGTCACTCTCGCGTCAGACGTGTGTCACGACTTCAGACGTGTCGCGAACGCCAGACAGGAGTGCAGCGGGGTACTGGAGCCAAGTGCCGGACTAAAGTGCAAAGGAGTTTTTAAGTGGGAGCACCCACAGAGAAAACAATATACTAACCGACCTCCGACCCCGGAATTCTAAACATATTTTTTTTTTTATTTGTTTAGAAGTAGACCTTTAGTCAGGTAAAAAAAAACGTTACTGTACACAAACGCCCAAAGAAGCCAAACGATATATTATTATATAATTAGTATATATAACCGTGTTTAATATACTCAATAGTTTTTCAAGTCTCCCAGGATTGACTCACAGAGAATGCCTCTAGGCATTAAGTCTGCCCATTGTATTCCTTAGATTAAGATGTTACAATTAAGAATAAGTAAATAGAAGCCAAACGATATAAAAATGTATATTTCATTCACTTTTACAACTACAACTATAATGTAACAATCGTTTAATATTTCTATTTTCATTATTTTGTGGACGAATTAAATTTCAAAATTGTCAACAGAGTCCAATCCTTTGGGTGCAGTCTAGTTGAAATGTTGTAAAACATTAAACACTGTAGACTTTACCCCCGAGCTGTTTTCTATTTATTTGTGCTGAAGGAGACTTGAAACTGTAATCTACAACTCAACGTTCGCTCGAAACAAGACCATTTAACATTTTAGTACATGTGATAAGGCAATGCTTTATTGATGAGAATAGCGATTGTTTGAGTATGAGTGACAAGCACAGACTCAATATAGTGTACGATGTTTCATACGAACCAATAGCCTTCTTCGAAAAATAATCAAGAAGTAGGTGCGTTTATTACCCCTAGAGACAAATATATCGGTCTTCAGCCAATGACCTTACGAAACATAGGAACATTATTTGGGTTCGGTTGGCGTGGTAGCTAAGCAATTGGCTTCTGCGCAGTTGGTCCGCGACAGTGTAATCTTTCTATGGACAAGAGGAACTTCATAACGACGCACAAAAAACATCGAGATGTACTTCTCTTATATTTTGCTAAATAAGCATTTAAAGGTGCCATATTGTATACACATATTTATATGTATAGCACGTGCTCAGCTGAGAAAAACCCATCAAAGTCAAAATTTCTTTACTCAGATTAGGCTTGTATAAAGCTCTTATGAATGACAAATTCTACACCGGTTCAATAAATAAGACTTTCTTAGAGAAGAAGAAGAATTTAGTAGCCAGGGGGTTTCTATGTAATGATCTACTTTATAATACGATTTTTCCAATAATGTCTTCTTGACAAGTTTATTAAATTCTATATCAGTTTCATCGTCGAGTATCGAGGATATGTGAAGTCCGCCAACCCGCATTGGAGCAGCGTGGCGAATTGTTCCAGGCTCTAAAAGCCTCTCTGAAATAAGGAAATCTGTGCTTAGCGACGGGACACTTACAGGCTGTTACTTTCAACATTATTTTATTAACATGGATGGACTTAAGAGAATCTACCACCCCATCGCATCCTGTGAGTGTCGTAAAAATCGACAGATGGAAAATGAAAACCAGGAGATGGGCAGCATCTTCCTGGGACATCTGACTAAATAAATTGCGGTAGCCAACCCGCCAAACAATCGCAATTTTCGTTTTTTTAAGATTTCCTGTGGTCAGTAAACAAACTTCCTGACATTATTTGTTTTTTAAATGGCCATTGAATATCGTACTAGGAAAACAATATTTACTGCCAAATCGACCGTGTAGACAAATAACAGGCAGGTACAATATCCGGAAAAGCAAACAAAATGCCTTTTGTTCGTGTTTAGACTATAAATAGTTAGCGCATATGTGCTTGTGTGCATGTCAAATGTTATCGTGTCAATAATTTATTGTTATTTCCGGTACAAATATGCGTGTGAAAATTGTTAATTTATTTTTCCAACACTATTTTTATTATGGCACCTACCTCTTTCCTACAGAGGTATCGTAATAGGCGACTAAGGTGTTGTACAGACATCTTTTATTCGTGCAGAATAACACCATAATATCCAATGCTGTCACCATACTGCTCGTGGAAACGCAATGGGGAGTAAGAATTTTAGACTCGTTCTCGCGAGGGCGAAAAGTAGGCTACGTGTGTGACCTCTGCCAACCCCTTATATAGGTATGAAAGGCGTGAACAGATGTATTTTTTATGGTAAATAGTAGATATTACTGGAACAAACAAATTTATATCAACCATAAAATATGTCGTGGTAGCTCAGTGGCTAGGCATTCGCATTCGCTTTTAATTTCATAGTACGCGAGTGACCTGGGTTCGATTCCCGGTGCCGGCACCACTAAAATTGTTAATTGCAATTTTAAGTGCTGACTTACCACGTGCTCGGCGGTGAAGGAAAACATCGTGAGGAAACCTGCATGTCTGAATAATAAAAAATATTTCGAAGACATGTGAAGTCCGCCAACCCGCATTGGAGCAGCGTGGCGGATTCTTCCTAGCTCCATAACCCTCTCAGAAATGAGAGGAGGCCTGTGCTCAGTAGTGGGACATTTATAGGCTGAAACTTTACTTTTTTTTTTAAATATGTCACATCGTAAAATTTCTATAAGCGCGTTCAAACATACACACTCTCCAGATTTATTATAGTAATATTTGTATATAGGCTTTGTACTTATCCTAGCTTAGTTTCAGTTACGATTGGACTGGCATGGTCTCAAGTCTTTTAGACCCTTATCAAAAAAAAAAGAGGAATGACCATCATTTCGATTATTATTTATGAAGACTTAGTTATTCTATACAATCGGTATTGTATCTCGATGGGTGTAATAATAATTTGCCTCGAATATTGAATATTCTAGATTATAATTTAGTATTCCGGTTTTTTTTGTCATTGTATCAACTGTCTGAAATAAATCTGCTTGTTTATACGTACTTCACACAGGTTCTGTGTTAAATACAATTTCTCTCACAGAAACTATTCAACAAACTGATGGCATTTAATCGCCTAGGATAGTGAGTATATGTTTCAGTTTAGATATATTTAAGAAAAACAAATGTGTAAGAATTGAAATTAAGTACAAATAGTAACGGAGTCTCTATAGAATCTATTACGCACATTACGGCGATTGGTTTTCCGCTGCGGGTCACGGTTTCAATTTCCGCTTGAAACAAGTATTTGTACGGCCTAGAGATAGTTGTTACGGGTTTGGGTGCTGGAATGTATACTTTATGTCTGTAAAACGAGCCCACAATATACGAGAAATCGTAGTATATGGAAACGTTGAATCAATAACAGATGAGGAAGAAAGGTTTTCGAGTGGCAAAGTTGTACCAGTAAAAGCAGTGTGGGCGACCATCCACTTGTACGTTAAATCTAATAGGGAAGAAAGAAATCTGTATTTAAATATTCATCACAACATATCTGTGAAAATATATATTTCGAGGACATATTACGTCCGGCAACCTTAGAGCAGCGTGGCGTACGTTTCTCAGCTCCAAAACCCTGTAATAAATAAGAGGCGGCCTGTGCCTAGCAATGGAATTTAATATGCTATAACATTTTATTATGTAGTGATATAAGTCACGTATAGTAAAGTAAAGTAAAGTTTCAGCCTATCAATGTCCCACTGCTGAGAACAGGCCTCCTCTCATTTCTGCTGCTCCAATACGGGTTGGCGGACTGCACATGTCTTAGAAATATTTTTTTATTTCACAGACATGCAGGTCTCCTCACGATGTTTTCCTTCACCGTCGAGCTTGTGGTAAATCAGCATTTAAAATTGCAATTAACAATTTTAGTGGTGCCGGCACCAGGGCTCGAACCCAGGTCACTCTCCTACTATGAAATTTAAAGCGAGCGCCTATCCCCTGAGATACCACGGGATACCACGTCTACCGTTTATTATTCGTAAATAAAGGTAGAAATATTCACATGTCAGCGTATTTCATTCACATGTTAGAATTCGGTACCCTCGTCATCGAAATGTGTCAATAACCACCAGCAAATTGCTATTTTTATAAACATTCAATCGGCATAAGCCTAAACTCTGTCATTTTTTTTACAATCGTCTTTTTGTTTTGAGAAAGAGTACAATAACAATATTATAGGAGGTGTAGGTATGTTTGGCCATTCGTGTTAGAGATTCCTATGCAGGAATACATCTAGGTAAGTACCACCGCATTGCCAATTATGCTATAGTCAAGCAATAGCGTGCAAACTTTACTGTGTTTCGGCTTAAAGGGCACAAAGACTAACGAGACTTAAGAACAGATGTCTCAGGGTGATAAGCGCAGTGTGGTTATAGAAACACTTCTCTCGTGTTGTCACTTTTTTCGATAAAAAACCGAGACTAACATCTGTTTTACTTTCCTAAATTCCATTAGAACTGGATCCATTTGAATTTTCTATTTTTATGTCCATATTTTTGTTTTACAATAGTGCAAGTGCAATAGGTACCACTTTTAAATATTGAGCGATGCAATCAGGCGTTCCTTTTCTAAAATCACACTCGCTCACTAAATTAACTTTCTTTCTATCAGAATATCATCTTGAAAAGAGAAGGTTCTCAATTCGTCTGCATATTTTTTTATTTTTTATGCATGTCCGGGAATAACTTCTTTGTTTATGAATCGATTTAAATGATTAAATTTTTAAAGGGGTAATCGTAAGTGTGGTCCATATAATTTTGGCCAAGTTCTGATGATGGGATCCATAAGAAAATCATAAATCTCTTAAATTTTCATAAGCATTTTCGGAGCTGCTTGCGTTGATGTCGGTTTTCTGATTAATTAATTATGTTTATGTAAGAATCACTTTCTTTCGGGCAGGTAAGTGCTACGTCTGCCCACAACGAATGTTGTGTCATCCAGAACATTTTTGTATTGTCACCCTTAGACATTTGTTTTAGGTCTCACATGTCCAGTAATTACACTACCTATCAGTGCCCTTTAGATAGAAACACAGCAATTGACGGCAGAATAACTAGCACTGCGATAGAACTGAGGCGAAGTCCTGCTTAGGAATCCGCCTAAACCACAATGGCCGTGTCTGGGCGAACAAAATTCTGAGTATGCTATGTTAGACTGACAGAATTTTGTTCGCCCAGACGCGCTCAATGTAAAGAGATTTTTTGCAAGATACGGCATTTATTAAATAAATTGAAATGCCGTATAAATAGCTCAGCTTGAGACGTTATTTTATGTATTTTCATTTAAAGGTTATTCAATTATACAACTTTTAATTTACAAAAAAATCTTTTTTTCGATTAACAACGAGCTTAAATAAATAATTTAAATAAGTTACTAAAAATATAAATAAACAGTAACATAATCGAATCGAACAGTTTTCGAATTCCGAATGTCGAAAAAAATCCGTAAAATGCGGTTTTGTACTTCAGGATCTGTTTTGAATAATAATGAATGAGAGACAAATGGTTGATCAAATGAATCATGATTGTTACAATTTTTCTTAGGCTTGTTTATACTCCATCCAGCCTCTGTATGGGAGAGGTGTGTCGTCCAGGTGTCGTCTCTTTCGATGGTGTCCGTGATGTCCAGCATATATCACCTGATGATCGTCATGGTCATCATGGGAGGCCAGCTTCTTAACTCCAACTATGGCTGACAGCAATAGCGCTAGGGCTGATACTGCTAATGCCTGTTACAAAGAGCATTACTGTAATTTAAAACACAAAAATACAAAATGATGAAATTATAACATTAGTTATCATAATAATTTGATGAAAGATATATATAATATCTTCATAATGCATTTTAGATTTTAGTTCTACAAGACCTGGCAACACCGATATTGTACCGTTTATCTGCATCGATAATCATTCACGTTTAGGTATAAACAAAAACCATGATGATGATGATGATGATATTCTCCTGGCCGATTTCGACCACGGCGACAACTTTCGAATATTGTCGAGAGCTATCAACTGCGCAGTAAATATTATAGTGCCACAAGTGTACGCGCAAACAGAGGCACTCACTCGTCCAAACCTACCCGCGCCCGATGTAACTCTGATGCGATAAGATCGGAGGTAGGCTAGGATGCAGTGTCAGAAACACGGGGACAATCACAACACAACTGGACCCGAAAACCAACAATTTGTATTTTAGCACAATTTTTGGCTCCGGCTAGGATTCGAACCCAGGACCCGCGGCTTAGAAGTCAGGTACTCTGACCGCAATGCCACGCGGTCATCAACCATACCATACAATCTAAATTGTATGGATTTGGAATATATATAATCTTTGCAGAAATCCCAACTCTGTTCATGCTCATAGCTATTAACAGAGTGGAGATTAAAGCTAATATTTTCAAACATGGACCTTCATAATTTAATAAAATAAAAATACATATAATAAATTAATATAAATTACGAGACGTATTTTGTAAAAGTATCTCAATTGTTACAGATTTAGGTAAAAATTATTCAATTTGCAAATTATTACCATAAAAACTGTCACCATATTAAAAATAAGTACAAACACAACAGTATCAAACGTTAGCCTATATACAATAAAGAAAAAGTGTAATAAGATGAATAAGTAATAAGTCATGTAAATAAATTTTTTATTGGATAAAGTGACAAGACGAGTAAAACATCATCTGATAGTAAGTGCAACGTCTGCCCATAACAGATGCTGTGTCACCCAGAATATTTCTGTGTGGAACCACAGTGCGCCCGTCACCCAGAGACATCAGTTCTTAAGTCTCATATGCCCAGTGATTACACTAGCTCTCAGTGCCCTTCAGATCTAAACACAGTAATGTTTACACACTACTGTTTCATGGTAGAATAACTAGCCCTGGGGGTAAATAGCTCGGTTAGCATCTCTAGTGGTTGCATACACGAGATACCGAATTAACATGATCCGAACCCTGTTTCATTATTTATTTATTTAAACTTCTGTGCACTGAAATTATATGTAAATTGTATGGCGGACTTAATGCCTAAAGACATTCTTTTCCAGTCAACCATAAGGCTAAGCGGAGATAGGCGGTGCAGCAAACGTTATAAAGATAAAAAAAAAACAGAAAAAAATATATAGAGATAGATAGTAATAAAATCTTCATAATTATACCAATACATACATACCTACATATGCATAAGTTCTTATAAGTACTATATAATTATATAATTATTATCATAGAATAACATAAAAAAACATTTTATTATGTCGTTAAAACGTCCATTTGTATGAAATACTTGCATACTTGCAGCGAATTTTTGAAGTGCTGCCGGACTTTATTTTTAAAGCAAACCTATTGGGAGCTTTTTTAATGTCAAGAAGAATATCGTTCCAGTGCCTTGTAGCCATTAGGGCGAAAGAACGGTGTATCCAGAACGGTGTAAAGGCGTGAGCAACTTGGGTTTACCCGCGGGAGGGAGAGAAAAGTAATGAGTCTCCCAGATATTGAAACTAATATTTCAAATACTCAGGAGCACATGATTCGTTTAGTATTGTGAAAAGGGTGCAGAGTATTCTAACATATCTGCGCTGACGAATAGGCAGCCAGTTAAGCTGATTCCGAGAGTGAGATATATGATCGTATTTACAAATACCATAAATGTATCTTATACAATTATTAAGCAAACGATTTAATGTGTTAAGCTGATGTTGAGACAAATCCGAGCAGCACACATCAACATAGTCAATAATCGGCAGAATCAAAGATTGGAGAACATAAACCTTGGAAGTGGTTCGAAGAAACCAGGCCAGTTATTCTTCCGTGCAGTATTGTGCAAACATTATTGAAATAAACATTTCGATTTGAAGGACACTGAGAGCTAGCGTAATCACTGAGCATATGAGACTTAAGAACTCACGTCTTAGGTTAAAGGGCGCAGTGTGGTGTCACACAGAGAGGTTCTGGGATACAGCAATTGTTATGGGCAGATTTTGCACTTACCATCAGGTAAAGGTTTTACTCGTTTCGTCACTTAATCAATAAAAAAAAAAACATCACACCAATCCGAAACTTTTTGGCTAGTACGCACAGCTTGCTGGCGTCGTTGGCAAGACATGATGAGAACCATTCTTGGGCTGCAGACGAGATATTCAAAAGAGATAGAAGGGCTAGCAGGATGTCATGGTCGACTGCTTTAAATGCGTTAGAAAAGTCTATTAAGATAAGAACTGTCTGTTTAGTATGTTCCATACTCTCTCGGATATCTTCAGTAACCTTGAGAAGGGCAGTTGTAGTATTACCAGATCGAAAACCTGACTGAAATCGGGAGAGAATATTATTTTTGAAAATAAAGGCAGAAACTTGCTTATGCGCAACAGCTTCTAAAACATTAGATATAAATAGTTCTGAAATAAGAAAGAAAGCTATAATCAGAAGATTTTGGTAAAGGGATAATATAGGCTTTGCGTCAGATTATGGAAAGCCATTATGCATAAAAGTTCGGGCCCAGAACTTACCTGAATCCAAAGATCATCGTAGTGACACCAATTTACCCGATCACCTTGGAATTAGTTGATCCTAGGAACTCAAGTCAAGATATTACTGAGGAAGTAAAGAAAGGAATAGATATTTTCGAACTTGGTATAAGGGAAAATAGCACAAGGAAAGCCAGAAATCAAAATGTAATAAAGGTAATAAATTTCGAAAATGAAGATAACACAAAATATTGGAAGTCAGTCCTCAAGTTTGAAATAAGCTAAAAGATAATAAAGTTCGACTAGGTTTTCAAATTGTGTTGGCACTGGATCAGTCTTCACTTATTCAATGCTACCGGTATTTAGGCTATAGACACAGAGCCCTAGAATGAAAAGCTGAGAAACCCACATACTGATACTGTGTAATGCAGTGTAATCACAGTAGAGCCATAATACTCGTATCTACACAAGAAGCACTTTGTGAGGCAAGTTATCAAAATTACTCTATTTTGCTTATGGCATCCTTAACGTTCTTTTTACCTCAACTCAACGAGTACAAAATAGGAAGAAACCAGTCAAATAGTTTAGTTTCTTTCCTCGCTTATTTCTAGTTCTCTCTTTGCTGGTGTAAAAGTAACAACCTATAAATGTTTAAATGAATCATTATGTGAACCTATAAATGTCTCACTGCTGAGACAGCCTATAAATGTCTCACAACACAGCCCTCCTCTCATTTCTGAGGGGGTTTTAGAGCCGGGAAGAATCCGCCGCGCTGCTGAAGTCCGCCAACACGCATTAGAGCGTGTTGGCGGACTTCACATGTCGTCGAAATATTTTTTATTTCTCGGACATTAAGGTTTCCTCACGATGTTTTTCCTTCACCGCGGAGCTCGTGGTAATTTTAGTGGTGCACCGGAAATCGAACCCAGGTCACTCGCGTACTATGAAATTTAAAGCGAGCGCTTAGTCTCTGAGCTACCACGGCTGGGTAAGAGTAAATTAAATTTCAGAGCTGTATGAAGCAAAAAGAGCTAAACCAATTTCCGGCCTCTCCGGAAGAGAGCTTGAAAGAAGAATCAGCCCATTTCAACTATGACAGCCAGCTTCAAGGCAACCATTAACATTTAATCTCATAACATCAGAAAGAGAAATATTTGTGAAAATATTTACAGACGAAAGTATAATATAGGGTAAGGAGCAGTGAAATGGCGGGGGAAAAAAAGAAACTAAGTACCAAAGTTTTCGCCAAGAAAATTATTGCTCTGTCTATCAAGCAGAATTTGCTGCAATAATATGTGCAAACTAAAATTTTTTAAAAAGACTAAAAAAGCTAAAAATGTGTTAGTGATTCGCGATCTGCTTTGGAACCTACAAGGGACACTAGCGCAATGCATACTCTAGTAGTGAAAACATGAAAAAGATAGGCAAAAATAAAAATAAAAAACACTGGATAGAGGCTCACGCCTCATGCATGGTATAATAGAGTCACAAAACTTTTCTTCCCAGATGTTTGCCAGAGCTACAAAATATTAATAAATATAAAAATTAACAATAAATTAGCACAAATTTTCTCAGAACATGGTGGTTTTGGCGAATACCTTCTAAGATTTAACTTAAGGATAAAGATATTCATTAAAAATCAGATTAAAATAAAGAGTGGTAAAATAAGGATTTATCCGATGAAGCTGTAAAAGCCAAAAAGACTAACAGCAATCAAATCACCGAACATATATAGGAAAGAGGCGCTAGGTGCTATTCTATTCTGCCGGACACCAATCGGCAACTTCAGTCAATGGCTGAGCTGAACATTCACAGTTCGGCTCTTCGTGGTAATGTAATCTGTAATATCGGTTTCTTATCTGTAATTCTCCTTAAAGCCGTAGTATAAAGGTTAAGTCAATTGGGCTAAGCCAAATCTTATCCTATCCTATCTAAAAAAAAACATTTTTCAAATTGTATTAGAATTTTTTAATTCTGAGATTAGCGCATTCAATCATTTAGACTTTATTTATAGTAATAAGATTATCATTATCATCGGAGTTACTATTAATGCATTCAAGAAGGCGAAAAGAAGTAAAATAATTTTAAGTGTTCGTTGAACTGAAAGAAGTACAAAATAAATAAAAGTCAAATCGAATCACCAGAGTCAACATTTCACTTTGCCACGGAGTTGGAAAATTGAGACAATTATTCGCCCATTGGGATTATAATGACTGTCGAAGTGAAATCAGTCGAGAAATTGTAAATTTGTTTAAAAGACTTTCGTTTTTGTATTAATAGATGTTTTAAGTATTGATAAACCAATTATAAAAAACCCGGTGGTGGTGGCCTACGAGAATCTACCACCCTATCGCATCCCTTGGGTGTCGTAAAAGTCGACAGAGTGAATATGAAAACCAGGAGATGGGCAGCAGCATCTTGCTGGAACATCTGAATAAACCAACCCGCCTGCCAAGCGTGGCAACTATAGCAAAATCCCTCCAAAATGAGAGCTACAAACTTTTGTGGCTGAATCCTCCATAGATATGGGAGAGGTCTATGTTCAGCAGAAGACTAGTGATAGGCTGAAACGACCATGACGATGAAATAAAAAATATATTAAGAAAAGTCATTCACTAGCAGTAGGCGTGTTACTTCACGAAATAAACACTACACAATTTATATCCATATAAATACTCGTTTACTTATGGGTTTATCTATATATGGATATGATTTTTGTATAAGCTTGCAGTGTTTGATTAATTATTTATTTTTGCTAGACAAAGTCTTTATAGTTTCGTTTATTAGTCTCGGCGACGTGTAACGCCTATTTTACTCTTAGTAGAAAACAAAATAGCATGTGCTAAAAATAACTTTTTACACTAGGAATTTGCTTAACAGAAGACTATTTTATAACGCTACGTTATTAGATAGACGTTAAGATGTTTCTTGCTGTTATTTATGTCTTGACAGTTTTTTTTTTTTGGTGTATATTATTTATGTATCAATTAAAATATACACGAAACAGTGTTTTATACTCAGATAGAAGAAAATCTGAAATAGAAAACATGTTTACAATTTATTTTGTAAATTAATTTAAGTTGTTACAATACGCACTATGACGTATTATATATAATATTTTAATTACAGTCCTTGATACTATATCCGAACCTTTTCGATTGTATTAAAATATTAGACCCAAGAGAAAATAAACGAAAGTTCCTTTATGTTTGATCCGATATTATAACAGTAATATGTCGGTTATTGTCATAATATCCGATCAAAGGGTCGGGAAGAGAAGGGATTAGGATCGAATTTGACCAGTATATTATATGCTATTTTCATTTACGTTATTGCAAAGGACCTTTTTTATATATCAAGGACAACAAATAATAACATAGTGAGACTTAACTGTTATAAACATTTGTATAAATTTTAGAGCTAGTTATGTAACCAGCACCGTTATCCACAAAATAATAAAATATGTAAAATAAAAATGACCTATACAATTTTTATACAAAAAAATTAATATAAATTGTCGGAAAGAATAAGTACAAATGAAATAAAAATCAGGTAAGGTTAAAAAAAGTAGTAGTAACACGGGAAAGTGAGAAAAAAACTAATTTTGTTATTAGTAGTTTCTTATATAGTAAAAATTAAGTATTCAGTTACTTGTCTTTCCGATAGTGTAGATACCAAGAGGAAAAAAAGAAAATAATTTTAATAATACGTCTTAAAAGTGCACGTTCGCCAGCAACGGTTATACATCAATTTTTTTATGCAAGAAAGTGACTAAAAGATCGAATTGTTCACCTTAAGGGCAGACCTTAACAAATGCTGTGTCATCCAAAAAAATATCTATTTGAAACCACTGCGCTGGTTGCCCAGAGATATCAGTTTTTAAGTCTCACGTGCCGAATGCCCGGTAATTGTATTAAGTCTCAGTGCCCTTCAAAGTTAAACAAATTAATTTGTACACTACTTCTTGACGGCATAATAACTTGCACTGCGCAATCAAATTATATGTATAAGCCTAATATACACACCGGCACAATTATCAGAACGTCAAAAAAGGCATAGTATAGAAATAATAACGCGTATATTAAAACAAATAATAATCAGACATGAAGTAACAAACTAATAAACATCTTTTAAAATCGACTTAAGGAAGTTTTTAATGCAATTTTATTAAATAATGTTTTTTTTGCGTTCCGCTAATTGTGCCGGTGTGCGTATAAATAAAACCTTTTATACTATACCTTCATCGTCAAAAGACCCAATCCGCCGATGCCAGCAGCACCCACTGTTTTTGCAAACATCAAACCTAGAAGAGCCAGACCACCGGCGCCTCCATCACCTTTGCCTCGACCAGTAACTAGAGTAAACAAAAATGTAGAAATATTCATATATTATCATCAATAGCCGGAAGAAAGTTTTCTGTAGGACAACATTGAGCTATATGAACTCGGGCCCGTTTCTCATTTTTGAGACACATTGAAAACATATTTTATTCCCCAGATATACAAGTCCCTATCAATCGGAACCCAATCTTACTATGAACAAATTTACAGGTCCTGACACTAGGTTTCTCGCGTACTTAAATTTGTAAGGAATCCCTGCAGTATATTCAAGAACTATATTATCAGAAAAAAAAGAAAATAAGTGAAGTAAGACGGATTATCAACATTATGATATATAATATGCATGCATACATACTCTATTATTACCAAAAGAATAAATTACTAAAACCAGGAGATGGGCAGCAGGAAGATCCTGAAACATCTGAATAAATAACTCTGGTTGCCAACCTAACAGTCAAGCGTGTCAACTATGGCAAAATCCACCAAAAATGAGAGGTACAGACTTTTGTAGCAATCTATGGGGGAGGCCTAAACAGCAGTGGACTTGTGATAGGCTGATCCTACATTATCAACCATACTTGCGGATATTCAACTTTAAGAAGTGTTATTATTTTTGAATTATGCCGGTAATATAATCGCTATTCAGATTAGATTTTCAAGTTGTTTAATACAAATAATATCATAATTTAATACATTGTATTAGATCATCAGCAGATTACATCATATATTATAATCAATTTTGCTATTATATATTTAGTAACACAGTCAAAATTTCTTAATTCTTACAGATCCAGAGGTATAGATTTTGACTTCTAGTCAAAATCTATACAGACTCGAAAAATAAGTCCTGCGCAAAGAAAACCCGGCGAAAAACTCTGGGGTCTTTTGTAAAGTGCTACAAGTATATGCAATGCCATATTTAACAATACAGGTAGCTGCTGAATTTCACCTAAAAAGTGAAATAATATAATAATAAGAAAACAGCCGAAAATTAAGAGGTGATAAGAAAAAAAATTAAACAGCAGGAAATTTTCGAAACTTTCGAAATTCGAATTTGATTTCCTATATTAAAGGTATTTGCTATTGACTTGGTGGCTTTAAAATGTTCAGTCCAATATTTCGTCTCATTTATTATAGGCTAGGATGATCCTGGGAGATCTTCAATCTTATGGCTGCAGCAAGTTCTTAAATATTTTAATTGATAAAAATTAAAATAGTATATTGCGTTTTATAAAATCTTTAGATTATTGTTCAAATTTTAATTTATGATCAGTGATTTTCACTATTCAAATCGTCGAATGTATAATGTTTACATGTACATATATTATTATTTACTAACGATCGTTCTTGCTTGTTCTGAATTAATTAGACATTTACAATTTTTTTGAATGTTACGTGTATCAGGAAATGTCAACGTTTTCTTTGCGTGTATAAATTTTTTCTACCTACACTGACAAATTACTGAATTAAACATTTAAAGTACAGTTTATGTACTTTATTAAGCACTTACCGTTATTGCTCTTGTAAGATTCATCAACAATCTTTAACGATTCCGCGAAGAGATGACTTATTTTATCCTTCTCGATTAGATTTGGTAATTTGACGTGAAGTTCGTGTCCCTGTAGAAACTTCGCCATGCGAAATAACGGAGAGTTCGTAAACGATCTGCTTTCATCTTCTAAACTGTTCGACACTGGTATACTGACTAATTTAACACCATCTGCTATGTCCAAATCGCCATCTAACATGGAGCTCAACCCGATGGTAGCGAAGGCCAAAAGTACGGCAGTCTCCCTATACATTTTCTCTGAAAGTCGTTTGATCAATAAGTCAGAAAGGGAGGCATAAACGCTTTTATAGTGATAGCTTTCGAAAAAATGAAAACCTAAATCGCAGAGCAATTACTCCGAAGCGGAGCCGGCGAGAAAAAATAAAACGGTTCATTCTGTAACAGAGCTAGAGAGTTCCACGGTTGTTGACTTTGTTGAAGTTTTTTTCAATCGCCAAATATAGGAAAAAAATGAAATACTATTAAAGGCTAGAATTAATGTTTCAAACATACATAAGGTTTCGGTAAAATTTCTGAAATCTTGATAAGAGCGATTGTGTAAAGCGGTTTTAACATCAATGTATTTTTTTACCTTTTCTGGTTTTTAGGATTAGGAGTCCATTTTAGTAAAGCTTATTTGACAATTATAGAACTAAGAATTTAAAGTTAAGTGCGAACAATGTCTATGGTAACCGAATAAAAATGCATTATCGTTGACTGTAATTATACCGTCGTATATTAATAAGACTTAGGAATTGTCAAGGAACTTTTTGTATCCAGATTTTCTCACGTCGGATAAAATTAAATCAGATTTTAAATATTTTATCATCATCATGAATTTAACCTGATACTAGTCCACTTTTGAACCCAGGCCACCCCCATAGGATGCCACAAAATTTTGTAGTTCCCATTTTGGGAGGATTTTGCCATAGTTGCCACTCAGGCGTAGTTGTCAACAGTAGTTTATTTATTCAGATGTTCTAGGAAGATACTGCTGTCCATCGTCTGGTTTTCATTCTCCCTCTGTCGACTTTTACGGCACCTACGGGATGAGATGGGGTGGTAGCTTATCTTAAGCCGCCACCATACGGCATTTTTTTAATAAATAAAAAATATATTATGAATTAATATTAAAGATGAGCAGTCAGCATTTTTTTGCAGAATAACGTCGAAGTGAACGACATTGAAACTACTTAAAAATAAAACTAAAACAACAGCTTACATAGGTAAGCAATGCGATATAGTTGCTTGATGAGACAAGATTACACAAAGTGATTGCGTATGTCTTCTATCTTATTGTAAATTTAAAAGTTATAAGTTCTTTTGCAGTTATTATACAGTTGTATGTTACCGTGTAATATTTTGGATATATTTTGTATAGCTCGATATCTTAAAGGGAGAGACTTTTTTCACCACACATTTTAATATTTTTTTCACGTAGATCGGACCAAAAATTATTATTAAAATGGTTTATGGTTAACTATGAAAGTCAAATATCTCAGTCCTCCCGTGACCATGGCACGAAAAGTCGAGTTACATCATTGGTGACAACAACAAGACCGCTATAAAAAAAGAAGACGAAAATTGGATTATAAATCTGTTAAATTCATTTTATTAAACACATCTTTCGTATTCATCGTCAACATGAACGTAGGGCTTCCCATAGATTGCAACAAAAAACGGTTCACCTGTATCTATTGACTTCTCGAATACTTGAACAAATTCTCGCCCCATCCTAAATTTGGGAAAGAGAAGGCATCTTTCTACACTGATTTTGCCGGTACGGTGCAGCCACTTTTGAACTTTCCGACGCCTAAGATCACAGCGAGATACGAGTTATTATATTTTTAAAGTATTTTAAACGATTTTCAAAAACAAATCTTTATGTTAACAGCTTCGCGTAGAAGCTTTTAGCTTTTGCAGAATATTCTTTTCATTGGAGGTATACTGACTTCTATTACGTATACTGAGTTCCACGCGCTTGTATGTATTTATATTTTATTTAAAAATCTTACTTTACTTTAGCATCCTCTGTTGAACATAAGCTTGTTGCACAAATAAGAAGTAACACAGTTTTTACATTAAGCTAAAGGCAGTCGAATAGTAAAAAATTTAGTAGTTTTTTCAGTGGATATAGTGACTAAACAAGTTTCGTTCGGTCGTTAAACGTTCACCTGATCGTAAATTCAACATCTACCCATAACAAATGCTATCACGTCACATAGTCACCAACATTTCTGCGTGACATCACACTGCGCACATAACCCTAAGACATCAGTTTTTAAGTCTGATATGCCCCGCGATTACGCTAGCTCTCAGTGCCCTTACCGAAACACAGTAAGTGTGCAAACAATATTACTGCTTCAGGGCAAAATAACTGGCCTTGGTGTGGTACCTACCCAGACAAGATTCCTGCATAGGAATCATGCCATCAGTAAAAATGCGCCTTATAGTGTAGTAAATGATAGTGTAGATAATGATAATTAAGTCAAATTTAAGTACTCAAAAATTTAAATTTCGTATTAAAATGAATTACGAGTATATTTCGACTATTTAAAACGTGTTAAATGATAATACCAACAACGGCAATAACTAAATAACATTATTTCGGTATTGATTTTTCTCTGTTTGTCACTTCTAGTACAACTATGTATCTTCCGTATAGTGAAATAACACCTCAGTAAAGTCATTTTCGCCGTCGGCTAGAAGTAAACAGTGGTCTTTCATTTTCTTTTTGCATTTATACCGAGCAGGTGAGAGTGTTGGACTGAAAGTTGGTAGTACGGCAACGAATTGAAGGGCCGCACGAGCCTACTTCTGTACGTGATTTTGATTTGTTAATAATGCCAGTAGCGAAGAAAGTTGTTGGGTTTCAATAATCGGATTATTTTTAAATACGAGTAACAATCATTTAAGAAAGAGTCTGGCATACAATTGACAGTGGAGTTAGGAATATTGTGTTTGACAGCACTTTTGTGAAATTTTGTGTTATTTATTTATCAAAGAATTGATATTTGAATACACGCTACGATAGGTACTGCGATAAAGCAATTGAAACGTCTTCTAAATTATACCATATTCGGAAATTCCTTGCAGCAAGCCAATTCTTCGATGCATGCTCGACGTATACTTTGCCTCCTCATATTTTGTAGATCTGGGCATAGGGGCAAGCGGCTTAGCTGGAGGTAATTGATCACCACTGTCCAAGAACATCCGCAACGCCAAAGGTATTGACGTTCGGAGGGTGCGTTGCCAGTCTTTGTGAAAGGAGTAGGTTTTTTTCTTGAAGATCCCTAAGTCGTATCGGTCCATAAAACCTCGAATAGCACCGACCTCCTTCCTACAGAGGTGTCGTAAGAGGCGACTATGGTATGGAACGGAAAGCTTTTATTCGTGCAGAATTACTGGTGGTTCCTATGCAGGAACCCGTCTAGGTACCACCCCAGGGCCAGTTATTCTGGTTTGAAACAGTAGTGTTCAAACATTACCATGTTTCGGGATGAAGGGCACTGAAAGCTAGCGTATTCACTGGGCATATGAGACTTGAGAACTGATGTCTCAGGGTGACGGGCGCAGTGCGGTGTCACACAGAAATTTTCTGGGTGACACCGCATTTGTTATGGGCAAACGTTGCACTTACCATCAGGTGAACGTTTCGCTCGTCTCGTCACTATTTCCAATAAAAAAACACTATAAAATGCAATTTTAACTAATATTTTGACACTTCTGTCTTTGTATATTTATGAAAATATAATGTCTGCATGGAAACACATGCATTTATTTAATTAAAAAAGCGACTGTATCCTGTGGAATGAACCGAGGTGACCCGCTAGAAAATCTTTTCTTAGTAGATCCATAAAATTTTATAACAAAATTCCTTAAAGTGTGACTCATAAAACTGATATAGAATTCAACAAACTTGTCAAGAAGACATTATTAAAAAAAAGCGTATTAAAAAAAAATCATTACATTTGCAAACCCGCTGGCTACTAAATTTAAGACGTAATTTTTATGTAACTTTTAAATGACGTTATGTATTGAAGGAAGGTAAGTTACTTTGCTAAGATCCGCATGCAAAATATAAAAATGGTGTATATTACCTAGTTTTTTTTTTGAAGAGCACCGCCCGCCCTCCCTCAGTAGCGTGCACAAGCAAACTAACACCGCCATCAGGAACCGCCACCAGGTACCCTCCACTAACCACTACAATACTACCACTAGATAATATCCACCACTGAAGTCGAGAATACGTCACGTGTTTCGCCCCAAAACGAGGCATTATCAAGCGTCATAGACTCCACGACAGACGGCCGTCTGTCGTATTATCTAGTGGTAGTATTGTAGTGGTTGGTGGAGGGTACCTGGTGGCGGTTCCTGGTGGCGGTGTTAGTTTGCTTGTGCACGCTACTGAGGGAGGGCGGGCGGTGCTCTTCAAAAAACTAGGTAAAATTCGCCATTTTTATATTTTGCATGCGGATCTTAGCAAAGTAACTTACCTTCCTTCATTATAATGGATTTCCGCAAAGTAACGCCTGATTCTATTAACGACGTTATGTATTGCAAAAAAGAAAGATCCCAGAGTTTCTTGCCAATTCTTCTCTAAGAATGTCTTATTTTTTGAATCGGTGTAGATTTTGACATTCATAAGAGCTTTATACAAGTCTAAACTGAACAAATAAATTTTGACTTTGACTTCGAATGTTACTATACTGCTCATGGGAACGCAATGTGGCATAAGAATTTTTTGACTCGTACCAAAACAGCGGCGAAATGGTTACAAGTGGTGGAAGTGGCGCCACCCGTTCGGTCTCTTTTCCTGCGAGGGGGAAAATTGGACTACGTGAGTGGCCTCTGTCTATCCCTTAACACGTTCACTGCGGATCACACAAAATCGCCCCGATCCGGTGCTTACCCCGTGTGCGCACGGTGAAAACTACATCTTTCTCACTGCACCAGTACAATTATCGGAACGATTATCTTCGATATTTCTAGGAGTTCGACAGAGACAAATATAGATTTCGGCTTGAATAAAGCAAAGTTACAGCGCTTGATTTGTTAATAATGCCAGTAGCGAAGAAAGTTGTTGGGTTTCAATAATCGGATTATTTTTAAATACGAGTAACAATCATTTAAGAAAGAGTCTGGCATACAATTGACAGTGGAGTTAGGAATATTGTGTTTGACAGCACTTTTGTGAAATTTTGTGTTATTTATTTATCAAAGAATTGATATTTGAATACACGCTACGATAGGTACTGCGATAAAGCAATTGAAACGTCTTCTAAATTATACCATATTCGGAAATTCCTTGCAGCAAGCCAATTCTTCGATGCATGCTCGACGTATACTTTGCCTCCTCATATTTTGTAGATCTGGGCATAGGGGCAAGCGGCTTAGCTGGAGGTAATTGATCACCACTGTCCAAGAACATCCGCAACGCCAAAGGTATTGACGTTCGGAGGGTGCGTTGCCAGTCTTTGTGAAAGGAGTAGGTTTTTTTCTTGAAGATCCCTAAGTCGTATCGGTCCATAAAACCTCGAATAGCACCGACCTCCTTCCTACAGAGGTGTCGTAAGAGGCGACTATGGTATGGAACGGAAAGCTTTTATTCGTGCAGAATTACTGGTTCACTGCGGATCACACAAAATCGCCCCGATCCGGTGCTTACCCCGTGTGCGCACGGTGAAAACTACATCTTTCTCACTGCACCAGTACAATTATCGGAACGATTATCTTCGATATTTCTAGGAGTTCGACAGAGACAAATATAGATTTCGGCTTGAATAAAGCAAAGTTACAGCGCTTCAATCTATCCTTGTGGCGCCAGGTCAAAGAGGACTGATACGCACTGGCAGGTCTATGGATGCGCATTTCGTCCGCAGCTATCGTGTTATTGAGGGGTAGGCGAAAGGTCACTCCCTAAATCCCCTGAGTAAGGAGATTAAGAAAAGGTTAGTTGATACGATAAGATAAGTATATCGAAGCCTACTATGTAGAAAAGAATTTACCAATGCTTCATCCATTATATCGTGTGCTAAATTATACTATATTCGTACTAAGTTATTAGAAGCTGTCAACTTCTCACGTGTCAAGGAAACACGAGTCCCTTTCCTATTAATTTGCTTCCATGAACTCATAAACGTGCTTACAACAATATAACGTTACTAAGGCATCATTAAGTTCAAAATAATTTAAACTTTAGATAAAGTCACAAGAGGATGGATATACATTCGGCTAAAACTTTAAGTATTGTAGATGCTCATCACGTTAAGTCAAAAAACTGAGAAGTATTTAAATTATTGTAATACAAAATGTTACCGCAAACTTTGTTCAAGTCTATTTTACTATCCATGTAATACTTCACCTAGTTGCCTTGCCCACCAAACACGGTAGAGTACTGGGTCAGCGACCCCGGCCTCCCAAGATACTGCTGTCTCCTGCTGCTCCTTCCGAGAAAAAAATTATCCTGCACCTTATAGTACCTTTCTCAACCAAATCCATTTCCTACCTAATCCCCCCCCCCCCTCAAGTCAGTGGTTGCCTTTTTTTGAAGCGATGCCCAAACTACAGTAGGTACCACATGCACAAATAAAAACCTACACACGGAACAACTACCTGTAAGTCATACAAATATTTGTCATGTGCGGGAATCGAATCCGCGACGCCCACGACGCAGAAGACAAGGGCTTATCCATTGCGCCAACCGAGCCGTTAAATCGTATCGTAATCTATGTAACTTCAGAACGTTTTGAGACATTGACAATGAATTACATAATTTAGTTTCAGGGTTATTCTTCTCCTCCATCAGCCTGTAAAAAGTCCATCACCTCCGAGTTAGGAGGAATTATCGTAATCACCACGCTTTACGGATTGGCGATCGTAGTACCAGACACTTACCATCTTAGATGCTGCTGCCCATCACGTTTCTTGATAATTTAGGTCTGCCATATTTGAGATGGTTATTTACACATCAATGGTTGATTTGCCAAGCCGATAGGTGTCCGGAAAAGTAGAATAGCAGCCCTACCTCACGGCAGTAAGATTTTTTTTGACTCGCAAAATGGTGGCGACGGTTCGGTTGGTTCACAACCCGTCACGTCTCGTTTCGCGCGGGGGCCAATAGTTGGCTTCGTGTGTGGCCTCTGCCTACCCCTTATATGGGAAAATGGCGTGACTGTATAAATGTATTAATTATTCTATATATGTAAGAATTAATTCTAACCTCAGCATATTTATTAAATTTTTAAAGACAGATTAACAAAAGTTAGTAATAAAAGCTATATAATGTCGTTGTTTGAAACAAATACAACTTTTCAGTAATGAGTTTGAACTTGTCTGAAATTTGAGGTCAAGCTTACTGCTACGTAACGTAGGTGGTCATGTAAGGGTCCGACTGTAACCGAACACATAGTCATTTAACATTCATGTAACTTCTATATAACGACCAACGATCACTAACACACTGCTAGTTAACGATACGACCATAACGTTGCAAAGCTTGGACCAAATTCCCGTTCATGATTTACTTACACTTATAAAACATCAGAAGAGCAACTTCGTTTACGTGGATTAAGGTTTTTTTAATGTCCCGAAGGAATTATTTGATGTTCCGGTAAAAATAGTATCCTATGACCGTTTCTAGGATGCAAGCTATCTCTGTGCCAAAATTCATTAAGATGGATTCAGCGGTTGAGCCGTGAAATGTTTACAAACAGACGGAGGGACAGAGAGAGTAACTTTCGCATTTATAATATTAATATGGATTAATTAGTTAATTCGGAAAGATAAAATGATGTAATAGTGCTTTTAGCTTACAAACTAAAAGGCCTATGTGCAAAAAATGTGATTAACTGTAAAAGTTGCGTTAGTCTACGTGTGTCTCCTCTGCCTACCCCTTTATATGAGAAAAAGGTTTGATTATATGTCTGTTTATAGACGCCTAGTCATTATATTTATTTAAATATTTTACAATTATTATACTAATGATGTATATATTAGAGAAAATAAGTTGCTAAAGAGTAACACTTTTTTATGTTGCCTCGCACTGGATTTTTTTTATATGATAATGATAAGGCAAGCAAAACATAACCTTTTGGTAAGTCCAACGTCGGCAAACATCTGTAACTAACAGAACAATCCATTCCAGAAATTCTCTAGGTAGTTATCTATTAATTAAGCAAATTTCAATTTAGTTACCAATTCCATTAATGTTAATAACGAAACTGTAGCGTAGTCTGTTGTTGTGCACAAACCTTGAAATTGAACATGACTGTATGTAAGCAACTGCCGCATCCGTCGCTATGCCGACTGAATTTGAATTTATTCCGCAAACTGTTATTATGTTGTTCTCTTAACAGAGCTGTGTGGCAAAGTGTAATATAAATAATAATGATGCGACGTGATGTTAATATTTTGTATTGTAGGAAAGTAACATGTTTAGTTTATAAAAATAGTAGACTAAGCAACAATATCCGAATACCGTTGGAAACTATAAACTGCACATTATGGCGCCACAAGTGCACGTGCAAACTCATTCTTCCTAACCTACCCCGGGCCGGATGTAACTCAACATCGGAGGCAGGCTACGATGTAGTGCCAGAGGTATGGAATTTGACTGAGCCCCAAACCCGAAAATCAACTATTTGAGATATCGTGCAAATATTGGGCTCGTGCTGAGATTTCAACCGAAGACTCTAGGCCTACAAGTCAGGTTTTAATATTAAGATCGACATGAAAAGATAGTTTATTACACGTCAGTGATGTAAAGTCATTAATTTTTTCTAATAAACCTTTTTTCTTCGTATTCTTCATCGACATGTGATATCCAAGGTCTTCAAGGTATCCAAGGCCTCTCCTAAGGTTAGAGGATTTCCCGTTTATTTTCATAGTTGGTAGATTAGATTGCTGCTGCCACAGAAGTATATATTAATAACTTAAAGATATAGCAGTAGTCATAACACTACGCCACGCAGTCATTAAAAAAAGTAGAGTTTGTACCCGCCCCACTACTACTGCAAGAGGTACGAGTACATGAGTTTCTGCTGAGTGGAACCATTTTGACATCACACAATAGTGTTCAGCACATTACAATAACTGATTCCATTGTTCGACTTAGTTAAATTTAGAACAAAAATAATACGTTTCACTTTATTCATTGTTTTTTTTTTTGAATAAACCATACGTGATTTAATGTCGTGTTTTTTATAAAATTTTGTAAAATGCAAAAAAAAATTGATGTTTATGTACATTGATCATTGGTTCAACAAGTGAATTTATTGTATTTTTTTTAGTTTATGACAAAATTATGTTGTCATATTTTTTCTATCCGTTCAGTTATTTTTCATGTAGCTCAACTTGTTTTGGTGAGTGCTAATTTTTCCTCTATGAAATTTCCTCTATACTACCGCTATGCTGCTCAAGTGCGCTTTTAAGGACTCCAAAAAAATATTTTAAGATCATGTGAAATATTTTTTTGATTTTTCTTGTAAACGGAAAAGGGGTAATGCATACAACCATGCAGTATTTAAATTGTAATTAATATTTTTTGCAGTTTTAGTTTTTTTTGCTGATTTTCCACGTGCTCAGTGGTGAGGCTTCTTAGCCACTCTCAAAAGTTAGAAAAGACCGCAGCAGAGGGATATTTCTACACATTAAAAAAATAAGTAAAATAAACCTTACTTATTTTAAAAAATTTAAAAGTGTGGCATCGGAGACCGGCATAGTTAATCGCGTACTACGAAATTTAAGGCGATCGCTCAGCCCTATGCTACCAACAGTATTTGAAGACCAGCGTGACATTTCCCTGCTCCAAATCCTTTTATAAAAATGAGAGGCGGCCTGCGCCCCCGAGTGAGACAGTTAAAGACTTACTTCACTTCTTCAGAAATGAGAGGAGGCATGTGCGTTTTGCTCGTTTCGGCACATAATCCATAAAAAAATGGCAGGTATCTATATTTTTTAAGGAAAACTATTAAATAATATCATATTTTTCGTGTACTTACATATACGTAAAACTAATAGCATTATGCGTAACAAAACAACGAGTTTAATATTTTCCTCTTAATCTTTAATAAGAATTGTTTTAGAAAATCGACTCTTATACTTAAGCATTTGTGTAAAAAAAATCTTGTTAAAAATGGAGTTTACTGTCAAGAATGTAAGGAATATTTTTTTTGGACAATTAACAGTTCTTGAAATTGCAGGAGAAAATCACTGCGTCGTTGTTTTCACACGTAGATGTACGAGTATTTAGAGTATTCGCTTATTGTAAAGTACGTACTTTATACTTTTTGAGAGGAATTTCTTAAAAGCTTTGTTAATCTGCAACGATAAAAGGAAGCTTTCTGTGAAGGAGTAACTTCAAAACTGTTAATAGGCCTTAAATATTTAATTGGATCTTAAAACAGTGGAAAGGGGTTCTTAAATATTAAAAACTGAGGCGTCGTAGTTGTACTTTTTTAAAATGTAATAACGATAAAATTAAAATAAATAAATTTTAAAACAGTTACACTTAATAATAATGTAAATGAAACAAATGATAAAAAAATGGCGTTCAAAAAAACAATGTAGCACCCCGTCTTGATCAATAGAAAATGGCAAGAATTGTTTATAACTATTTAATCAAAAAACTGACTTCAAAACAGCAACTTCAAACAGAATCTCACGATTTTCTCATAGATCCCATTATCAGAACTCAAAACCAAAATTATAACATATGATTTTTATAAATTTTTCAATAAAAACAAAGAATCGTTAAATTCGATTCATAAACAAATAAGTTATTAAGACGATTACAAAGAGTTAAGAACCTCCTTCTTTTTTGAAGGCGGGTAAAAAGAATGAATACGTCTCAAGATCGACAGCGACATTTTTTGTCTACTATAATATATCCTGTGGTCATGACTGCTTCAGAAAGTATTCAGAAATTGTCGCTGTGATCTAAAATCGGATACACACAGTCTTATTACCAATACCTGGTGGCAGCACCACTAAAATTGTTAGATGTTATTTGAAGGGAAACATCGTGAAAAACCTATATGTCTCAGAAGTACAAAATATTTCATTGATATGAGAAGTACGCAAACGGGGGCAGCGTGTTTGAGTCTTTCCGGCTCCAAAGCCCGCTCAAAAACATTGGTATAGCAATAGGCTGTTACATTAAGTATATTAGAATTACGACTGCGTACCTTGATATCAACCAACTCTTGGATAATTAAGCAATAATTGTGCGAAATGGAGCCAATATTTGTGTAAAACATTTTTGAACACATGATTTTTTTTTAATTGATAAAGTGACAAAACGAGCAAAACGTTCACATGATGTTAAGTGCAACGTCTGCACATAACAAATGCCGTATCACCCAGCGCATTTCTGTGTTCACACTGCGCCCTTCACCCTGAGTTCACAGAACACGAGTTCTTAAGTCTTATTTATATGCCCAGTGATTACATTAGCTGTCAGTATTTTATGTATTTTAGGTCCGGATGCGTTGTATGTCACTGTGGCTTCATTTCTATCGCTCTCCTTCCGGTCTCGTTGGATACGAGAACGTTAAGGTAAGAGTATGCGTTGGGTAGTTTATGTTATTATATGATGCTATTGTAATAATTTAGAAAAACCCATAATAATGGAAAGGTTTTATTAATTATTCTATAATTTGAATATAATATTAACTAATAGGTTAATATTTTATTTTAAATTGGACGTAATTATTTACTTTTTATCTCGTTTTGGTGCACTTTGAAACAATAAATATCTTAAACCACAGTGTGTGTATGAGAGTTTACAGCATGAATACATAACTGTAGTTTTTTTTATTCGAAATCCAGATTTCTTCCTTATTCCCGATTTTTTTCTGAATCATGGGTGCGTTAAAGTAATATAACAGTCAGTGGAAAACAGCTAGAAAATAAAAAGGTTATAATTTTTTTTAAATTCATTGCGGATATATTACATTTTAATAAGATTAATGAAACACTTTATTATATTATTACTTCTAGCCCAATTAAAAATATTAAAACTAAAAAAAAATCTATCAAAGTCAAAGTCATTGCTTACCAATGTTTAACCGTCTTGATACTAAAATAACTTTCGATTTCTATAAAAAATGCAAAAGAAATGAAACGGTCGCTGTCCAATGCCATCGTTAAAATAATAATAGTAAAAAAAATGTACGCAAGCTTTCTATTGCGCCAATCTATTGCGTTATACTTTCACTGTTACGTCAGGAGTTTTTAAGAGATACTTACATCCTTGTTTACCGTATAAAATGGATTAGGTGGTTTTAGTGCTAGTTTAGTTGTAGAATACATGATATTGGATTTTGTAAGATACCGTTGCAATATCACTAAGATAGTTTCAAACAATGACTACTGACGCCCGGTTACTACATTCACAAACTTTTCAAAATTTTAAAAAAGGAATTACCACTGACGCCCAGTTACTACATTCACAAAACGAAACGTTTTCCTAACGATCCGTTAAATTACTTATTAATCGTAATTCAAAACCGTTACGAGTTACCCCACGAATCACAAATTTCTCTCCTGAATTTCATAGCACGCGAGTAAATTGGGTCCAATTACCGGCGCCGGCCCCTAAGATTGTTAATTTATCATGTTGTAGAAAATAAAATATATCCTGAATATCCTGAGGAAGTGTATACATTCTCGGAATATTTTTTTACCTTTGAAGTCCGGCAACGGCACCGAAGCAGACTGACGGATTCTTTTCAGCTCCAAAACCCTCTTAAAAATTAGAGCCATTTATAGGCTGTCAGTCTAAGTAATATTTCAACATTTGAAGTAAACTCATAAATGCTTTTAGTGACATTAGGTTCTGTAAAGTAGAGTAACAAAGTTAATTTCAATCAGTTTTTCTTCGAAAGCCCATAATGTATTTAAAACAACAATTTCAAGTAAAAAGACATTTAAGTTGTTACTTGATAATTCTTTTACACTGTTATTATACTTTCATAACCAAGGGACGGCTCAGGGGCTAGGCGCTCGCCTTAAATGTCATACTCGTCATACGCGGATGAGTTCGATCCCCAGTGGCACCTCTAAAATTGTTATTTTGAGTGCTGATTTAATAGTTGTTTTATTTACATTTTTTAATAGTTATGTTATTTTGTGATCTCAGATCTGTGATAGTCGGTCTGAGCTTGTGATAAGCAATTTCTTTCGAGTGTCATGGGAATCTATGATTTTTTTTTAATTGTATAAAGTGATGAAACGAGCAAAACGTTCACCTGATGGTAAGTGCAACGTCTGCCCATAACAAATGCGTTGTCACCCAGAACATTTCTGTGTGACACTGTGCCCACAGTACAATTTAAATTAAAATGTTTATGAATTTAGCTCTAGAAACAGGAAGTATATAATGAAATTTATAAAGGGCATTTTGACAGTCCATGAGCATTAATGAGCCTGATTATGAGTGTGCATGTGTATGTGTGTGAGTGTGTATGTGTGAATGATGATTGTATGTGTGGGACCAAGTGGTATTACCTAAAATAATGTTTGTAGGCTCTGAATCATCGATTGGATCAAACGGATGTGTTTAAGTTCAAAATTTCTTTAGAAAACTGTTTTCATAATGTTTTCTGACTCAGCATGTGACCATTTTAAAATAATATCTGTGAGAGAGAATTTAAATTGCCTCAGCGAGCTATGTTTATAATAAAACAAGCTTACTAATTTGTTGTATATACTTTGCTTATATACTTTTTGCATTAGTCCTTGATGCTGGTGTAGGAACTCTGAAAATCCTCCTTTTAAGCATCTATCTTAATTGATTTTATATTCTTAATAGTTTACCCAAAGTGTTATATTTGTTTGGCGTCAGTAGTTTCATGCAAGGGAAACGAATATACAAATGTATTTCACTAAGACACGATATATGTTAATCGGCAACTTCCAACGTCTACGTGAGGTAACGGAAAAACGTCTCAGCTAAGTCATGGTTTCGATTATGTCCGCACGAATGCGACGTGCCTCTTGTCAACCGTTACGAATAGGCAAAGAATATAATTAATTTTCTGTAGAAGGTGCAATTAGTTTATATTACAGTAATGACCAAAGAAAATGAAACTGGTAAAATTTGTCCACCACCATCACCACCTTTTCAGCCTGTCATCAGTCCTCTGCTGAACATATGACTCCCCCATAGATTGCCACAAAAGTTAGTAGCTGTCTTTTTGGGGGGATTTTGCCAAAGTTGCCACGCTTGGCAGACGGGTTGGCAGCCGCAGTTTATTTATTCAGATGTTGCAGAAAGATGTTGCTGCTCATCTCCTGGTTTTGATTTTCCTTTTGTCGACTTTTAACTTTTAACTTTTGAAACATAGATTGGACGAGAGAACATGATAGATTCTCATAAGCCGCCGCACTATAATTTATAGTACACTGGCTGAAACCCACAAATACGTCCGCGTGGATCCAGATTTTATAAAAATGTCGTGGAAACTCTTTGATTTTACGAAACAAAAAGTATCGTATGTCCGTTTCCAGGACATAAGCTATTTCTGTGCCGAATTTCGTCAAGATCTGTTCAGCGGTTGTGTCGTGAAAAGTTAAGAAACTGACAAAGGGACAGAGAGAGTATTCGCATTTATAATATTAGTGTGGATGTCATGGTCTCTATTTACTAAACGTCAAGTACGAGTTTCGAGAAAGAATATTATTAGTTTGAAACGTTTTACCTGTCGTCAAACTTATTATTATATTATAGAATTAGTAATAGAATCAGCTGCAACTGAAATCTGTGTTCCTCAGCAGTTTTTATAGTCCACTGATAGACCGGGCTTCCTAAAGCAGCATTTGCATAACTGCCACGCTTTGCAGGCGGATTGGCAATCGCTGTGCTAGATACCTTACACCTTACACGCATCAACCTGTGACCGGTCTCGATTTGGTCTCGATTAGAGATGTTTATTCCACCGTTAGATGGAAGTCACGATTTTTTTTCTGGATCTCTTCCTGAATCAGCATTAATAAAAAAAGAGCGAAAAAGTGACGGTAAAAAACGCCAATCCGTGAACATAGGGGTGTACACCAAATTGGTGTACACCCCTATGTTCATTTATTATCATACCTAATAAACGATTATTTTTTTCCTTTCACTCTTTTCAGTTTAATTTATTATTCCCTGAATGTTTAGCGAGCATAGCAGATGGGTAATTTAAAATGGAATCTGGAAAGCTGATTTTTATCAGAGTAATCAATTTCCCTAACGAAAATGATAGCCTTCTGTCGAAAAGGGTATTCAACGCAATTTTAGCTCCGGAAATATAAAATTTATATGTAAATAGTATAAGTTAACTTGTAAATAAGCCTACATTACAGAGTTAGCTGTGTATAACAATATTGTTTCAATACATCATAAAAATATTTTCGAGTCTAAAATTGAGAAAAATTACTATGAAGCCCAGCATTCATCTGTCCACACAGTAAAATCCACTTTTCCTTGCACAACGTTTTTGGTTTTTATATGTAAATTTAAATTTTACGTGTACGTAATAACAAAATTAAGTACATAACGCACATTTTTCTGGATTTTTCCATAAACAAAGACAACAAATGGATGATTACTTTTTAAGCCTTAAGCTACACCAAAGCCGTGTATGTACTTTTGTTTGGAGATGAAAATTAATAAGAAGATTTGATGGAGAAAGAAGAGCCCAGACCAAGTCAAATTAGCAAGGGGCATTCCACATTAGTCTTCAGGGGTCACAATTAACACACATCTTGAGTTTTCATCGCGGATGGATATAGATGTCTTCGACACTTACACCAGTTTAACTGTGTGCTTCTTTCTGTTTTCGTAAAATTTTCAAAGAAAGGCGACACAATTACATGAAACCAATTTAACTCTTTCTAAGGCTGAATAAAACAACTTAACGATTTCTCTGTTCTACAGCAGTACATAACGTTTGTGCAAGGAAATCAATTAAGCACGTATATGTACGTGCTGCGTGTTTCGAAGATGTTCCTGCATTTCTTTGTTTGCCTACTTTGTTATTTACGACTGATTTATAATTACACGTTATGTGCATTTGATATAGTAATTGAAAGATTAAAATAAACCATGTCAGCAGTCCTTCGAGCGTTGACTGGTGTTTTAAATTGATATAAATGTCAACCTCGTAATGTATAGTGGCACACTGTTGTAACGTAGTGGTAGCAAAAAAAAAGTGGTCAACCAAAGAAAACCACTTCCAAAAAAACTATTTTATTTCAGCCAATAGTTGGTGACATATGCGTTTCTAAAGTCGTAAAAAGCGAGTCCACCCCCATCTAACTTTTCAACAACGCGGTGGAAAATTCTGAAAAAATTAAGGTAGAACCTGGAAAACATACATACGATTGTGCTTTCTCCCTTATAAAGGATAGACAAAGACCACACAAGTATCCCACTTTTCGGCCCCGCCGGAAACGAGACGTGACCGGTAGTGAACCCCGTCGCCGCCGTTTTGGTACAATTAAAAAAAAAAAAACTTCTTATTCCCCATTGCATTCCCACGAGCAGTATAGTGACAGCATTCCATTATTATGGGGTTATTCGGCACGAATAAAGGCTGTCCGTACAATAACGTAGTCGCCTCTTACGACACCTCCATAGGAAAGTAAACTCCGCCAGACACCTATCGGCCAACGTAGAAAACACTTAACAAAATTGGTTTTCAATGAGATATGTCGTTTAGTTTAGAGATATGGGATATTTTCAAGTACACCCTATTCCCCACTACGGAATCTTCCGATGTGCTTGGTTCGACATGCACTTAACCGGTTTTTATTACTTGTAGCTACTACTAGACTTTCCTTTTTTTATTGAATCAAGTGTAAAAACGAGCAAAACCTTCACTTGATGGTAAGTGCAACGTCTGCCCCATAGCAAATGGTGTGTCTATCTGGCCAGCACCTCTAAAATTGTTCTGCTATTTTGAGTGCTGATTTACCACGTGCTCAGCGGTAAAGGAAAACTTCATAATGAAACTTGCATGTCTGAGAAATAAAATTATTTCCAGAAAATGTGAAGCAGGGATGTTACGGAGCTTCGTAACCGTAACCGAAACTATCGGATATCAGAAATAAAAATCTATCTAAATTGAACCGAATCAGGTATAAGTTTCGATCAATTTCGGATTGGTGCGGAGTCCGAATGAAACGTTATAATTATGATAGATTTTCGGCCGAGCCAAGCAGACACACAAGTCACGTCGCTTGCATAGTTCAGATGGTTTTTTATTTCCATTCATCATCATAATTTTAGCCTATCACTAGTCTACAGCTGAACATAGGCCTCCCCCATAGATTGCAACAAAAGTTAGTAGCTTTCATTTTGGAGGATTTCGATGAACATTTGTGCAAAAAAAACCCAAATTGTTGGTTTTCGGGTTTAGCTGTGTGTTGTTTGTCGCCGTATGTCTTACACTTCATCATAGCCTATCTTTGATCTTATTATATGACCGTGCATCGGGCGTGGGTAAGCAAGAACTAGTGACTGCCTCCGTGTTTGTGCGTACACATATTGCACTATAATATCCCCTGTGCAGTTGATAGCTTCCGTCAGCTTTTGGAAGTTGTCGCCGAGGTCGAATATCTGCTAGAAGGACATCACATTACACTGCGATCAAAAAATAAACGAGAGCATTGGTTGCAGCATCACTTCCATTATACTAGGGTTGCTTTTCCGTCTTTCAATAAAACAAAAAAATCTGTCTGATATTTTAAATTTTACGGGTTTTATAAACCTGTAGCGATATCAATGTCACTAAATGAGAGGCCGTTGTAGCTAACAGGCCGTGGTAGGTCAGGGTCCGGACCCTCGCTTTATTTGTAATTTATTTAATTATATAGCGTTATAATTAATTTCATTATATAGCGTAACGCTTGCATACTACCTTATAGTTAGTACGCGGGTGACTTGAGTTCGATCCCCGGTACCGGCATCTCTAAAATTGTTCTGCAATTTTAAGTACTGATTTACCACCTGCTCAGCGGTGAAGGAAAACATCGTGAGGAAACCTGTCTGTCTAAGGAATAAAATTTCGACGACATGAGAAATCCGCCAACCCGCATTGAAGCAGCGTGGCGGACTTTTCCCGGCTCTAAAACTCCCTCAGGAATGCGAGGAGGCATGTGCTCAGCAGTGGGACATTAAAAGGCTGTTACTTTACTTTTTTTACATGAGAAGCTCAAGAAATGCGATGCTTATGATATATTAAACATCTGAAGATCACTAGTGATGTTGATGATGAGGAGCAGACATGCTCACCGGATCAGTAAGAATATATGCTTGCTAGCCATGGAAAGTAAAAAGTGTGAATCTTAAATATTTTCTTCGGCTAAGATTCATACTTAGACCTATGACACTTGCTGAGCAATGTTTTTTCTAATTTCGAATATTTATTTACTACGTAGTACGTACGTTAATTATCTGACTCATGATTCAACATACAACCCTTGTTGAATTAAGGTGCCATGATATGAATCAGTGCCGTGACTAAAATTCGTGTAAAATAAATTGTTGTTACTGGTGTCAGGTATTAATAATTGTCACATTTGATTTTTTAATGCGGTTTTTCTCACTCGTAATGAATAATTTGTTTACGTTAAAATTAGGGGCACTGTACTAACAAACTGACCTAATTAGTTTGCAATTTGACAATTGAGGAAAAGATTACTCGCCTGGATGAATTACTTCTATAGCTTCATCTTTTCCTATAATAAGGTCATCTTTTTCTAGTATAAGAATAGGTTTTCTTTCCGGCGTGTGTTTTCGCAGATTAGTAAGATATAGACATCATCAAGGCAAGTTTGAATAGGTATCCTTAACACCATCTTGGACCACATCACCGTTAAATATTAACGGGATTGCGGTCGTGCGTTGGCTTATTCACGCTTTGAAAAATACTGAAGATAGAATAATTGAAACCGGATAGTCTGAGGAGAATAAAAAGTGTACTTTGTATAATGAATGAATAGTTTTTTTTTCCTCCTGCGTCATAATGATTGGAAAACTATTTTTTCATCTTCCAGCCGCGACATGCTACGCGACGTGGGCAGGGCAGAAAGAGTGAATGTCTATTCGTTTGTACTTTTTTCAGTTTATTAGCGCCTTTTCTGCCTGCGAAGTTGATAAGCTTCAACAGTATTGGGAAATAGTCGCCGTGCTTGATAATTTGGTTGAAAGTTTTTATTAACATTTTACATACATTTTTTTTTATGGAATAAAGTGATGAAACAAGCAAAACGTTCACCTGATGGTAAGTGCAACGTCTGCCCATAACAAATGCTGTGTCACCCAGAACATTTCTGTGTGACACCTCACTGTGCCCATCACCCTGAGACATCAGTTCTTAAGTCTCATATACCCTGTGATTACGCTAGCTCACAGTGCCCTTCAATCCGAAACACAGTGATGTTTGCACACTACTGCTTCACGGCAGAATAACTGGCCCTGGGGTGGTACCTACCTAGACGGATTCCTGCATAGGAATTCTACCACCAGTTACATTTTAGTCCATAATTGTTATTTTGACATCTATATTTATATCAATTGCAACACGATAGCGAGTTACAGTTTCCAATAGTAAGTGAACGTCGCGTGTAAATTAAACAGTTAATCCCAAACTGTTAGCGTTTATAGTTTTGCTTTATTACGTACTGGTAGCGTTAGTAAAAAAATCCTTATACCTTAGTAATACTGATCTTTTTTAACTTCATCTATCCATCTATATAAATTAACTTATAGAGTTCTGCCATTGTGCGTGATTAGTTTTACTTCTTAGACACTTGATCCTTATGTAAAAAAAAAATGTCATGATATCTTCATTTAATATAAAGTTATAAAGTTTACAGAAACTACTATTTTATAAATGAGATCTGCCAATATGTGCTCATCAAGCAAAAACTACTGGATAGATTTCGATAATTTTTTGTTGTAGGTATTCTTTTCAGACACTTGGTCCTTCTCTGAAAAATAATTCAAAAATCACAATATTTTCATCCATACTAATATTAAAAATGCAGTAGTAACTTTCTCTGTCTCTGTTAGTTCGTTTTTCACAGCTCAACCATTGAATTGAACCTAACTAAAATCCGGCACAGAGGTAGCTTGCATCCTGGAAACGGACATGGATTTTTTTATTGTATAAAGTGACGAAACGAGCAAAACGTTCACCTGATGGTAAGTGCAACGTCTGCCCATAACAAATGCTGTGTCACCCAGAACATTTCTGTGTGACACCTCACTGTGCCCATCACCCTGAGACATCAGTTCTTAAGTCTCATATACCCTGTGATTACGCTAGCTCACAGTGCCCTTCAATCCGAAACACAGTGATGTTTGCACACTACTGCTTCACGGCAGAATAACTGGCCCTGGGGTGGTACCTACCTAGACGGATTCCTGCATAGGAATTCTACCACCAGTTACATTTTAGTCCATAATTGTTATTTTGACATCTATATTTATATCAATTGCAACACGATAGCGAGTTACAGTTTCCAATAGTAAGTGAACGTCGCGTGTAAATTAAACAGTTAATCCCAAACTGTTAGCGTTTATAGTTTTGCTTTATTACGTACTGGTAGCGTTAGTAAAAAAATCCTTATACCTTAGTAATACTGATCTTTTTTAACTTCATCTATCCATCTATATAAATTAACTTATAGAGTTCTGCCATTGTGCGTGATTAGTTTTACTTCTTAGACACTTGATCCTTATGTAAAAAAAAAATGTCATGATATCTTCATTTAATATAAAGTTATAAAGTTTACAGAAACTACTATTTTATAAATGAGATCTGCCAATATGTGCTCATCAAGCAAAAACTACTGGATAGATTTCGATAATTTTTTGTTGTAGGTATTCTTTTCAGACACTTGGTCCTTCTCTGAAAAATAATTCAAAAATCACAATATTTTCATCCATACTAATATTAAAAATGCAGTAGTAACTTTCTCTGTCTCTGTTAGTTCGTTTTTCACAGCTCAACCATTGAATTGAACCTAACTAAAATCCGGCACAGAGGTAGCTTGCATCCTGGAAACGGACATGGATTTTTTTATTGTATAAAGTGACGAAACGAGCAAAACGTTCACCTGGTGGTAAGTGCAACGTCTGCCCATAACAAATGCTGTGTCACCCAGAACATTTCTGTGTGACACCTCACTGTGCCCATCACCCTGAGACATAAGTTCTTAAGTCTCATATGCCCAGTGATTACGCTAGCTCACAGCGCCATTCAAACCGAAACACAGTAATGCTTGCACGCTACTGCTTCACGGCAGAATAACTGGCCCTGGGGTGGTACCTACCTAGACGGATTCCTGCATAGGAATCCTACCACCAGTATAATATCACCAATACTTATTATTCCGGAAAATAAAATAGTTCCCATGAGATATTTAGAAAACCTACATCCACGCGGACAAAGTTGCGGGCATCAGCTATTTCTAAGATAAGATTAAAGAGTGCAGTTGCTAATTTTGTTTTCTGTACTTAAAGGAATTATGACTTTGCAATACAATCATTTTTATTTTATTTTATTTTAGTTTCATGGTAAACCAACAACTAAATGAAGTAAGAAAGAAACTTATAAAATAGGAAAACTGCTAGCCAATTACAGGTTTTCGTTTATAAAAACATTATATATATTAATATTGGTATTAATTTAAATATTGGATATTTTAGACATACGTATATGGTAAAGCTCATGTATAGTATGTTGTATAAATTGGTCAGCTGGGAAAGCGTAGACTAAAGCAAAACAATGATCCGTTTCGTAGGGCGAATGTAACTGGTATCAAAGCATTTAAACTATCTACTTATGGATAAATATGTATACAATTTTTGCTGGTGGTAGGATTTCTATGTCAGAATCCACCACCGCACTTAATTATTTTAGGGACTAGCCATGCTAGAGTTATATTATAGCTGTGGCACATTAATGGCACTGCTTCAATTTAGGAAGAGCATGCTTCTGCATGTTATAAATTAATAAATAATACTAATAATATAATATTTGTATGATTCTTCGAAAGTTTGTTGGTCCTTAAAATTTAGAAAATATTTATGAAAAAGACTGTTGTTAACTCTACCGACTTTCAGACATCATTAGAGATACTAGAACTTACCAATAAAAATTATAAATTGAAGTTTTCCAGTCTCTATATTTATCTTATGTGTCTATTGAAATTCAGACATCACTTTAAGCACATCAGAAATTTGTGATTCGAGATTCCGACAATTGTTTACGGCACACTCGCATTTCACCCGCGTAAAATAAGTCTACCACATGACTGCGTCGTACGACACGGTACCTGACTAGTATTTCCATTTTTTATTGGATATAAAAAAAAGTAAAGTTAAGCCTATAAATGTCCCACTACTGAGCACAGGCCTCCTCTCATTTCTGAGAGGGTTTAGGAAGAATCCGCCACGCTGCTCCAATGCGGGTTGGCGGACTTCACATGTCTTCGAAATATTTTTTATTCCTCAGACATGCAGGTTTCCTCACGATGTTTTCCTTCACCGCCGAGCACGTGGTAAATCAGCACTTAAAATTGCAATTAACAATTTTAGTGGTGCCGGCACCGGGAATCGAACCCAGGTCACTCGCGTACTATGAAATTTAAAGCGATCACCTAGCCCCTGAGCTACCGCGGCTCTTATTGGATATAGTAACGATAAAAGCAAAGCATCACCTGATGGTAAGTGCAAAGTCTGCCCATAACAGATACTGTGTCATCCAGAATATTTCTGTGTAGGGCCCCAATACGTCCGTCACCCTGCGACATCAGTTCTATAGTCTCATACTCTCAGTGAATACACTAGTTCTCAGTGCCCTTCAGACCCAAACACAGTAATGTTTGCACACTCTGCCTTACGGCAGAATAACTGGCCTTGGGATGTTATCTACCTAGACAGATTAAATAGAGAAAGAAGCATAGGAATCCTACCTCCAGTAACAACCGCGTTGAAACATATAAACTTCTGAAAAGCCCCCAGTTTGTAGCTCTAATTTTGGGGGGATTTTGCTATAGTTGCCACGCTTGGCAGCCGGGTTGGCAACCGCAGTTTATCTATTATTTTTATATATTTATTTTCCCTCTGTCGACTTTTCCATCACCCACGAGATGAGATGGGGTGGTAGATTTTCCGCCGCCACCACACAATTTCTTTGCCTAAAAGAGAAATTTACCACTGATCTGTAATGGCTTTAAAACCAAAACGAACATACGAGTATATTTAAAATTATTTGCTTTAGAAAACCAATAGTCTGTATTGGTTTTCTACTAAGCATATGCCCACTTTTTATGTGAGGATTTTGGAACTGGGAAGTGTATGTCACGCTGGTCCAGTGCAGTTTGATAAACTATAAAAATAAAATTTAGCTTCTTTCACCTGCATCCAATAAATTAGCATTTTTTATTTCAACTAGCTGCGCCCCGCGGTATCGCCTGCATAAAATAAGCCGACCACATGACTGAACTGTACTGTATGGTACTGACCTGGCCTGAGCATTCATATTTCGGTCCTTCCCGGTAAGGTTTCAGCAAAGTACAATAAATAGCCTAAATCTTTCATCAATAAACGGGATATTTAATGCAATAATAATTCTTCAAATTGGAGTAGGATTTTTTTTAGAATCAAACTCTCCAGTTCAGTAGTAAAATAAACAAGCATAAACTGCCTGCAGATTTTTTACGCCTTATTAAGTTAAGGTGAGCATCCACACTCCTTAGCCTCCGCGGCCGAAGTGTGGTCCGCGACGGAGCCTCAGAGTAATCCGCCGTTGGGACCGGAAACACTGGTTCCTTTAAGTGCTCGTCTATTTGGCCACTTATCGGACTCGGGAGTTCCGTTGCGCACACATAAAGATGCCGTGACGGAACGCTCGTCGTGTGTTCCGGCGCGCTATTCTGGGAGGGAGTGTGGGGAGGAGTTGGGGCTGCCGAAGCTAGGCAGCTAGCGCCGGTGGGGCCGCGGATGTATGCGTAAGCATTCCCGTGGCCCTGCCCACATCCGACGAAGGCGGAACACCATGGGATTATAGTCGGCGCAAGTCCATCATAACCCGTTCTAGTTCCCGTATAACAGGTATGCGTTAGCCAGTTCCCCATGAAAAAAAAGGTGAGCTATGTGCTGGTATGGCCCTAAATGTAACAGATATTGGTTGGACGGAGGTACTGTACGGACAGCTTTAATTGGTGCAAAATAACACCATAATATGCAAACCAGGAGATGAGCAGCAGCATCTTCAAAAACTGCGGTTGCCAACCAGCCTACCAAGCGTGGTAACTATGGCGAAATCCCCCCAACGTGAGAGGTGCTAACTTTTGTGGCAATCTATGGAGGAGACCTATGTTCAGCAATGGTCTAGTAATAGGCCGCAATTATGATGATGTTAATGTGAATGATGGTTTTATTGAGTACCATCCGAAGATTCGTGTTGTATCATAATCATCATTATCATTTCCGCTATTTTATTCCACTGTTGAATAAAGGCCCCCCCATAGATTGCCACAAAACATGGTTCTGAGCCACCGGCATCCATCGACTTCCCGCAAAACCGTGCAGGTCGTCTCTTTGATGCTCTATTATAAGCTCCCAATGTTAGCATATTTTTTTGAAAACCTTACTTGCATAAAATTACATCTACTTTTTATACACATAACAACAATGTTAATTTAAAATAAAAACCATATATGGAAGTATGTAACTGAGTGCCTAGTCATCCGAAGTTAGAATGCAAATGATAAAATAAAAAAATATATACAACAAAAATATATTATGTTATGTCAATCTTAATGCAAATAGTTTTTATTTTTCATGCTGTCTGTACCTTCGAAAGTAAGATATCATTTCACCAAACATTAAACGAAACCGTATAATGCGTAACGAGTATCGAATATTTTTTTAGTGTAGTAACTATGCACCTTATGCGCTACGCTCATGGAGAATTGTTGAACGCTACCTTAACTGGTGGAAAGAAAAGTGCTGTACTTATAAATAAATAGGAATACTTGCACACATCAATGCATTAAAAAAAAATATTGCACACACGGTCCGCTAGGATCAGTGCAGCGTGACCGTGGATAAAAATCATCAACAGACCAAACGGGGTCTCATTGACGAACAAACCACCGATGCAGGTGGAACGGAACAAGGAGGCGTGACCCATAAATGGATTGGTGACGACTGTGTGTCAAAGTGTTGGTGATAAGGGCGACAAAGTGATCAAAATGACTGCTTTAATATACGTCCTCACTTTCATATTACTTGGGCATGTTGGGGCGGAGTTGGTCGAACTGAGTTGCAGTGATAACGCCACGTGTATAGATAACTTGGGAAGGAAGTTATATATGAGTATAAAGCAACATAAGACTGTGAGATTGTTCGATGTGCTAACAATAGAGCCGTTGAGAACAAGACAGGCGAGATCGAATCAGGGACCATTAACGCATCTGCTTACAAGTCACGCTATTAGCTTCGACTGGAACGACTTAACGTTCAGATTTTCGAACCCCGAAGATAAAAACGATTCACTGGATTTGGAGATATACGAAAATAGGTCAAGTAAAGGTTAGTGTTCTTAAGTATGTAATATGGCCTTTTTAACAGTAAAGTTGTAAATTTTGATTATTGCGATGATCCAAATGAAATATTTATTTTTAGACTTCTAAATCAATCTTATTTTGGTTGCTGCCAGATTCAGTTTTAATACTGTAATATTCTGTTCTGTGTTGAGTATAGTATAAATTCCCAAGAAAATTATCTAATTATTAATTTATCTAGAAGAGCTAATCATTATCGTGTAAAATGTAAGCAAAATAAACATATTCATTAATATAAACGCTAACACTTAGGTTTTTGAGTTATTCTGATAAAATAACAGAATGTAATGCTTGTAGTTCATAAAAATTATCCACTTATTCGTCTTATAATAGTAACGTATGCAAACAAAGATAATGTTAAGAAAAATCGGTCATTTCTTCAGTAAAATACAAACAAACATACATACAATCTCGCCTTTTTCCCAAATAAGGGATGGGCCACACACGTAGACTACTTTTCACCCACGCGGGAAACGAGATGTAACATGGCGAACCACGTTGTCGAAATTTTAGTAAGAGTCAAAAAACTTATTGCATTCCTACGAGGAGTATAGTGATAGCAATAGTGACAGTAGGCTGTCCGTCCAATATATTAGTCGCCTCTTAGACCCCGCTAAGAAAGAGATAGGTGCTATTTACTCTGCCGGACATCCATCGGCTGTTTTTTTATTTGCATTTAGTAAGATATGTAATTTTTCGGTAAAACATTACAATTATTAAAACCAAACACTCTACTAGAGAAAAAGTAAGTCTGTACTTTCAAGCTCCTCATTTTGAGTGGTTTTTGGAACCGGAAAGAGTTCACCATGCTTTTCTGTTCTTTCTTGTTTTTCTTTTCTTACATAGCATACCGGTCTCCTTACGATATTTTCGTTCGCCGTCAAGCACGTGGTAAATCAGCTCGGGAAACTAAGACCTGATCACACGCGTACTGTAAAATTTTAATACGAGCGCCCGGCTCTTGAGTTATTATAACTCATATACTGTTTCATATATCAAAAAGTACGGTTTAAAACTGTAACACATGTATCATAATTATTTTCTTTTATTTTTTTTTTAGTGCGCTTTAAAACACGTTCACTTCTGTGTAAGTAATAGAAAGTGGAACATATAGTTGAAAAAAACATGACTTTTCCGACTTTCTGTTACAAAGTTTTTTTACGCCGTAATTTTTCGTTCTACCAATCGTATTTCGGACGATCCTTTCTTATAGGAGATATTATAATTGCAACGTCCGCCCATAACAAATGCTGTCTCACCCAGAACATTTCTCTGCTGCGCCTTACTGCACCTGTTCTTCTGAGACATCAGTTCTTAGTCTATTAAACACTGATTACACTCTCAGTGCCCTTCAGACCGAAACACAGTAATATTTGAAGATTTCTGTTTCTGTACTTCTGTGGTGTACCTACCTAGACAGATTCCTGCACAGAAATTCTATCACCGATAAACAACCTGAGTTCGTTTCAAAATTTAACGGGTCAGTTAAATAACTGCACAATTTAAAATATCAGAAGAAATGTAAATATCAGCCTATAGTAAAATTAAGTGGCTAACTTTTCTCCGCTTTGACATCGTGTTTACAATTAAAGACGACTTTGTTTTAAAGCTTTAATAAGAGGTTTTTATGATCTTACCTTAATGTTTCACTTATATTTCATGACCTCCGGTATTAAGACCTAAAAAGGTCTTAATAATTAACTCTACTTCCATGGATTAACATGCCAGTAGGGCAATGCCGTGGTAGGTAGCAAAGTAACACGGCGATCCATTAAAATTTCATAGTACGAAACCGAGGTGAGTCCGATTCCCGCTGCCTTTTTTTTATGCCGGATAGTCACTGTTAACCGGAGGACTTTTAAAGCTACACCGGATAGAAAGGTGGCCAAGCGCTAAGGATGCTCGGCCGAAACCTTTCTTTATGGACAACCAGTGCAAGTGCTCCCGAGAGGGAACCTCAGCTTTGACCTTTTGATTATTTATTGTATTCCCGATTTACCAGATGCTAGACGATAAAGTCGTGATAGTGGAGGGGTTAAGCCCTTATTTTAACTTTCATAGAACAGGAGTGACTTGGGTTCGATTCCTGGTGCCGGCACCACTAATTCGATGAAGGAAAACATCGTCTAAGAAATAAAAAATATTCCATGATATGCGAATGATATGCACCAATCCATAATGGATCATCTTGGCGGACTCTTTCCGGCACCTAAACCCTCTCAGATGAGAGTACGGAATCTTACTCAGCAGTGGGAGGTTTATAAGTCGTTATTTTACTTTATCACGTAGTGGGTCAATATTTCCACGATGCGTAGAGTCATCCCACACTGGCTCAGCGTGGTGGTTTCTTCTCAACCCAAAACTGTACTAAGAACTGAAAGGAAGCGTGTGCCCAATAGTAAAACGTTTAGAGTCTTACTTTCTATGTAGTATGATCATTAATTTCAACCTATCGCTAGTCCACTGCTGAACATAGGCCTCCCCCATAGATTGCCGAAAACGTTTATAGCGCTTATTTTGGGGAGATTTTTCCATAGTTGCCACGCTTGGCAGGCGGATTGGCAACCGCAGTTTTATTATTCAGATGTTCCAGAGAGATGCTGTTGCCCATCTTCTGGTTTTAATTTTCCCTCTGTCGACTTTTACGACACCCACGGGATGAGACAGAGTGGTAGATTCTCTTAAGCCGCCACCACACGGTAATAGTATTATACTATTTATAGTACTAGTTATAGTATTTATTATAATAGTCTTTTCTGTTGCTTTAATACGATTGATGAAGGTTTTAAGTACAGTAAAAGTAAAGTAAAGTTTCTGCCTATAAATGTCCCACTACTGAGAGGGTTTTGGAGCTAGGAAGAGTCCGCCACGCAAATCCAATGCGGGTCGGCGGACTGCACATGTCTTCGAAATATTTTTTATTTCTCAGACATGCAGGTTTTCTCACTATGTTTTTCTTCACCGCCGAGCACGTGGTAAATTAGCACTTAAAATTGCAATTAACAATTTTAGTGGTACCGACACCGGGAATCGAAATCGAAATTCACACTAAGTAAATTTTGGATCAGAAGGCTTAACGTGTATGAATATTATAGTCGCGAAAATATTCATATACACTCGGCGTCAAGAAAATCGCAGATCCGAAAAAAATAATTTAAATACTATTTTACCACAACAGGCCAATGGCAATGTTGTGGTTTGAGGGTATCATTCGAAAGGTAATTTCATTAGCTTTCAGGAATTTTAATTGAATTTTACTTTTATAACGAGACGAAAGAGAAATTAAAGAAAAAGACAGGGTATGTACAAATTTGCAAATTAATAATTTTAAAAAAAACTTAATAAATACAAAAAAAGTTCTTAAAACCTAGTCTTTCATGGACCTTACAAGGATCGCAACAGCCTCTTGGGGTATTTGTTCCCACTCTTCAAGTACCGCATCTTGGAGCTCTTGAAGAGTGGCTGGAGCTGGATCTCGAGCTCGCACGCGCCGTTTTAGGTCATCCCAGAGATGTTCTATTGGGTTAGGTCTGGACTTCGTGCTGGCCAATGCATAACAGGGATATCGACCTCCTGTAAATAATCTCGTACAATAGCCGCGGTGTGGCAACGAGCATTATCATGCATTAACATGAATCCATCACCGACATAACCAGCATACGGAACCACATGTTCCTCCAGGATTTCAGTAATGTACCGACCAGCATTTAATGACCCTTGCCCACGGCCACCCCGAGTCCGGGAAACGCACACAAGTTCCGTTTTCCCGTCGACGGAAATGCCGCCCCAAAACATACACGAGCCACCCCCGTATTCGACGGATTCTTCGAAGCAGGGTTGTGTGAACCTCTCCTCCTGTCTTCTGTAGACCCTTCTACGCCTGTCATTGCAGAAGAGACAGACCCTCGTCTCATCAGAGAAGTGTACGGTCCGCCACTGTTCTAGAGTCCACTCGCAATGATTGCGAGCAAACTCTAGGCGATCTCTGCGATGCTGTGCAGTAAGTTTTGGACCTTTAGCGGGTCTATAGGCTGTTAAACTCTTTTCGTGTAACCTTCTTCTTAACGTAGAAACACTCACAGATGTTCTCCGAGTTGATCGAAGCTGTTGCAACTCAACAGCATTTGTAAAACGGTTTCGTAAAGATGTCGTAACGATGAAACGGTCATCTCTTTCTGATGTGCACCGTTTTCTTCCAGATCCCGGTTTTCTAACATAACCACCAGTCTGCTGAAAACGTTGGAACACCCGTCGAACTGAAAAACGGGACAGGTTCAACTGTCGAGCAACGTCACACTGACGCATCCCCGACTGCAATAGGGCAATCACTTGAGCGGCTTCTTCAGAGCTGGTGTCCATCTTTACTTGTTCTTACTTGGGTTACTTGTACTACTACTTGTACTATATTTCATCCAGATCGACCCTTTTATGCCCTTTTAAGGTGGTGTAACTAGCGTCCTTACTAACGAGCATTTGACAGTGTTTATTTTTGACGCTGTATAATGATAAATGTTTTAATGATTTGATGATTTTTTTATTAATAATGTAAAGCTATTCAAATACCCATTTCAAATATACCAATATTTATATAAATATAATTCGTTTCTAGCTATTACAGCCATTTTTCGCGCAAACTCAGAGAGGTGCGATTTTTGTGACGCTGAGTGTATTACATATATTTCATATTTACTCTATAAGATACCTAAGTTATTGATTTATGAAAAAAAATATTCGTGCAGCTCAGTACACGCGACAGAAATGAAACTTATATAATAGAAATTTGATAAAAATAAGTAAACAGAAATGTAAACTGTTAGTAACCCTATTTGTAACTAAGGAACAGGGGGATCCATTTTTATGATTTTGGATTTGTCGAATTTGTCTTCGCCCTGAATAGCAGAGTAACTATTACAACATCGTAAAAATCACGAAATATTATGAAGTACGAATAAATAAACAAATTTAAAATTTCAACGATAAATTCCTAAAGTATGTGACAATTGCCTTTTTGGGTTTTAACGTAGTGATTATAATCTTTTTAAGCTTTACCGCTTCATTGGAGAGTGAGCTCGCGGTCAAGGTAATTTTTTTTGAAGAAATCTTGTCTCTCAGTCATACAATGGCGGAGAATCTTAACACCGCAATTCATAACAGGTCATTTGCACAATGTCATCTATTGAACATGCCAATTAACTATTGTTGTACATCGACGGCGAAAACTGCGTAAAGATTTACCGCGACTCGATGTTCAAGAAATAATTTATATTGCAAACAATAAAAATTTAAACTTACTATATAGCGAATTAAAAAAAATGTTAAGCAAAGTAGCAACGAATTAGCCTATTATAAATTGAACTTACCAATACATGGTCTACATTACAATACCCTAAACCGTCGGTAGTTCAAGTGGATGCTTCTGCTCTTCCCCAGGTTTTCATTTCAGGTTATAACATTGATAGCTTAAGTGGTTGCTTCTTCCTTTCCCCTGACTTACAATACACACTAAAACATTAGTAGTTCCAGTGAATGCTCTTCCCCTGGTTGTAATTATTCACTTTGTCGCCGTTAAGGACTCTTACGGGACGATATAGTTTAGAAATAATAAATACTGCTATGAGAGAAGCCATGCTTCCACTGATTGAAATTACTGTTTAATATATTATCAATTATTACACACTTACAAAATACCTACGTACTAGATTGGGAATTATGATAATTATGATGGGCATAAGGTAATTATGATGATAATTTATACTTACATCCACGCTTAAGTAACTATATGTCCCGCTGTCTGTTTGTTACCTTTTTAGAGCTCAAACTATAAACCGATCTTGACAAAATTGACACAGTGAAAACGGACATAGAATACTCTTTATACCGGAAAATCAAAAATTCCCCACGATATTTTTAAGAATCCTCAATCCCCGCGGACGTATTTGTCGGCTTCAGATTAGCGGTGGGTAATATCGCTTTGACGGCGTACCGAACTGTATCCATGTATCGGTTTTGAATATCAGATATTGTATCCATATATTTCAATATCTATATATTGGGTGAAACGTACTGATATGGATTTTTAACGTTTTGATTTTGGTTACGGTATTTCGTAACAGTAATTCGCTACGAAGTGCACAAACTTCGTCAAGATATTTGGATATCGTCGTAAAATATTATGTTTCGATTGCTTCGGTGCTGAATTGTCGCGCCTACTCGTTCATATAATATTTTTAATAATCAAAATCAGTAAATTGAACTTTCCTTACTACTTTTATCAGGCTTAGGAATGACTACATTACGTATATAATAAATTAACTAAGATAGTTTATACGTGTGTCCACATTTACAATAATTAAGGTATGTAATGAAGCCGTTTAAGTTCATTTCGTGATATGTAAATTTATAAATTGATTTCTTATTACGCGAATACTACACATTTAAATAAAACTAATATTACGGCTTCTAAATAAATATTCATTCACATGGAACGGAAGTGGCCGTAATAATAATATAACACAAAAAACCAAGAATTAAGTAAAATTTACTCAATTGCAAAGGGTTACCACTTACACGAAAACGTGAGGTCATATTAAGTAAAATCCAATAAATCTGATGCAGAAGTGAATTTATGTCGCACGAAATATGATTTAAAATCCTTTGAAATTTCTATAAAAGGTAAGTAACAAGTGTTTAGAAAAATATTTGTTTTCTTTAAACTAAAAACCTCTCGTTAACATTTCGTTAACGAGAAGGTTTAAATAAGCATATGCCAATCTACTTCTATGTCTCAAGTACCCAGTACCCTTGCTTACATTCGCGCGCACTCGGTCCAATTCGGATATCAACATCGGCCGGAGTACCGTACCGTCCCATACCCACACCATAGTAAAGCGCTCTGAGTATCCAACGAACGTTATACCATATATTTCAATATCCAATATCTAGTTAGTGTGCCGTCCAATACATAGATATCGGTTTTTGTACCGATACATAGATATTGTATCTATGTACGTTTTGTATCGCTCATGCCTACTTCAGATAGTATTGTATAAAAAAAAGTATCGTAAAAGACATAAAAAAGTATAAAAAAAGTTATTAAAGTATGTAATTATACTTATGGTATTGGTCATACTCTGAAAGATTCGATTACCACCATTACCATTACCGCCTAGCTATCACCTTAGTCCAAGTTATTTTGCTATTAAGTTGTTTACACTGTGTTTTTGTTTAAAAGTTGCCGAAGCTAGTGCATTCTACAGAGTTTATAATACTTAAGAACTGATGTCTTAGGCGTGCAGTGCGAAAAAAGCTGTGCTTTCGAATGCAAAGTTCTGGAAAACACTGCAACAGTTATAGGACAGTTGTGGATGTATTTTTAATAAAAATTGGTTTAGGATACGGACTACGAAACATAGTAAGTATAAAGTATATAATATATAAAGAACTTCAACGAACCGAAAGCTCATTTTGCGTAGATTGGATCAAAAATCTATTTACATATATTAATATCTCCCGGCAGATGTTGTCCTGCCCGTTCCGTTATGTGACGCGATGAGTTTAATTTCAGAATTACATTTAAATATGAAACTTTACAGCCACGCGATTGCAGCGCCACCTACTTTTTTATTCGGGTCGGATTTTGTAATTTTCTTTTTTGGTTTTCCACTTCAATTTTAGAATCACATTAACAATTTGTTAACGGTTAACGATTCTCTACAGTTATATCGACGACGATACATTGGATAACCATCGTTGCCAGTGATAGTCTTCGCCGTCGAATTTCGTGGATAATGCTTTGAATACTAGCCGTCGACCATGCATGGCGATAACGCTAGAACTATCACAACGAAAGTGAAATGAAACGATTTTATGGTCGTCAACACTTGGATTGTTCCTTATTCGCCACTTCTTTCCAAAACATTCAAGGCGTAGTGCAACATGAAATATTGTTTTTCATCTGATTTTCATCTGTAGTGGATTTTTTTTTATTCTATAAAGTGATGAAACGAGCAAAACGTTCACCTGATGGTAAGTGCAACGTCTGCTCATAACAAAAGCTGTGTTACCCACAAAATTTCTGTGTGCACCACACTGCGCCCATCACCCTGAGACATAAGTTCTTAAGTCTCATATGCCCAGTGATTACGCTTGCTCACAGTGCCCTTCAAACCGAAACACAGTAATGTTTGCACACTACTACTTCACGGCAGAATAACTGATCCTGGGGTGGTACCTACCTAGACGGATTCCTGCAAAGGAATCCTACCACCAGTGGATTGATTATCATTATTGCGAAGTCTAATTGCATTACGGCTTCGATTAGAAAGATTAGACTTTCTGGCTCACGGCATTGTAAATAACACTAGAAATTTGGTCCCACTATTCAAAATTACATAATGAAGCAATTATCAATTACAATTTTGACAACCTCATAAAGTGAACATCTTCTGAAGCAATTTACCATTTGACTAACCAATGCAATGACAGTCGAAAACTGAATGAAAATTTGTGAAAATTGTATAGATACTGCGACGCCCGTCTGCACAGCTAGCTCAAGGGTAAGCAATGAAAGAACCGCGCAAGTGAATCAGAGCTGTCAGGATAACCAGAGAAGACAGAAAGCAAGAAAAATTATTTCATCATTACATCATCAGCACTTCAGCCTATCACTAGTCCACTGCTGAACACAGGCCCCCACCATAGATGGCAACAAAATTTTGTAGCTCTCATTAAGGGGGGATTTTGGCATAGTTGCCACGCTTATTTGGCAGGCGAGTTGGCAACCGCAGTTTATTTTTTCAGAGGTATCCGGAAGATGTTGCTGCCTGGTTTTAATTTTAACTCTGCCAACTTTTACGACAACCACACGGCAAGCACCACAATGTTTTTTTATATTCAGTGAATAAAAAAATATTCAATATATTTAAAAAACAAAACAGGTTATAATAAGGACGATAAAATAAGTCGATTATTATTCAATTATACCATTTATCTAGCACAATCTAATCAGCTCATTCCTATGAATTATGCACACGATTTTCTACAACCTAGACTCACGCGAGATGGAACAAGTAGCCCATAAAAATTAGACGTTGTGACGGTACGCGAGCGTTGTTCAGATGTGTGAGTTATGATTGTGCGTTCGTATCCGGTTTTAATTAGCGGATTTTGTATTTAATTACTTCACGGGCAGTGGTAAAAGTTACCAAGTGTTTAAAACAATATTGAATGGTAGAAAAAAGTTTTTGATTCGTGAAATTCGCCTCTGGAAGCGATGTGGCTTATCGATAAGCTTTTCGGCTACAGTTCATGGAATGGTTATTCGTTTGGCCTACAGATAGCAATTCCGAATCTGGAGCACAATTTATATCCATCGTGATACACGAGTAATCGTAAGGAAATCGTAGCGTAGAATCTATTTAAAAAGGTATTTAGTGAATCTCCAAGTCGAGCAAACAAACATCATAGGCCGCTTTTTATCCCTTCTGTATACGGTTCATGTCAATTATATCTCCCAACAAAGAATCGTGGGGAGTTATAATTGAAATTTATAGGTGGAATACATTTGTCGTTATTGTTTTACTGAATTTAAAACTAATCATTTCTTAATTTTTATTACATTATATTTGTATACCTGGGGCAAACCTGAGCGTAAAGTAATGTTGTGAAAATTAGGTAAAATATTTGATTAAAAAGATTATTAATATCCGCATCTTCATTTTATCGCAGGATTCGTCTCGTAAGGGGAGATTTATACAAACTCCATACAAGCTTCTACAAGCTTCTCAAACTCTGTCTACTAATACAACATGCGAGTAGTTAAAGCCTTTCCTTTCTACATGGTAGCTGCCATGATAGCTTTACAATGTTACTTCATCTGTAAGTTTCCTACGCTCGATTTTACTCGTAAAGTTCTCTTGATAAAAGGATTGCTTTTTCCTTCAACCTTTCCACATCTGATAAAAGTGCGATACAAGCATACGCCTACTTATACGTGCAATGTGAAACATCGACAGTAAAAATTTATGGCGATATAAAATTTACGGCAGTTTCATATGACATAGTACGTTAGGTACTACACTTTACCACTAAAAGTCTATGTATATGATGTATGCTATAATATTGCAAAGTTTCATGGCGTTGATGACCTTGTGGCACAGAGGTATCAGATGCTCTGTACACTAGCTCCTTTCAAAGTGAAACACAGTGGTTTTTAAACGTTACTGCTTGGCAGATGCCAAGAATAGTTATATAAATAATAATTAATATAAATGAATTAAATTACAACAGTGAATATACCAAATTGCTATACAAAATAGTAATCAACTTTAATATTTTTATCTTTTTCCTTAACTAAGTTCCATGGACCACAAGTGTTCCGGTGAATCTGATAAGGTGATCTGCGATAATTTGAAAGTAAATGCACTGTAACATTTAAAGATCTTTTACTTTACATCGAATGGTGTTGTGCAAAAATATCCAGATGTTAGTCAATTGTATCCCAAACGTTTCCGGGTTCGCGAAGTGTTCTGTTGTAGAAAATGTTTGGGAATCCTTGTTTTATATTATGTATCTCATGTTTTTTTTTGTTAATATTTTTATGGCCTTCAAATAGTTGTTTTGATTCTTAGTGTTTGAGTTTATTACTTTGCGTCACCATAGAGGATAAATCTTAGTGTAAATTTCTTTTTAAAAAAAGAAGGAGAATATAAATATATTCCATTTCTTCATTCTTCGACTGTAACAGACAACATTCAAGTACAATCGTTACGTTAATATGAAAACTAGTAGCTATAAATCTAATTGTATGACTAAGTTAAGTATACTAGTGATTTAAACATTCGGCTAAGTTATTCTAATGTTAGTAATAACAGAAAAATAACCTTATTTTTTCATTAATTGTAATGCTTTTATTCTGTTTCAAATAGTTCCTCTATTTATCTATTCCCCTCGACTTCTTTGCCCTCTTAAATAAGTTTCTTTTCGTCTCGGTTTTGTGCCTTCGAATCGAAGAAATATGGAATTCCATTAACAGTATGTTACTATTATTGACCCCTTACTTTTGCGATATTTCATTATTAAATGATGATACATTGCCAATTTTCCTTAAGGAATTTGTGATTACATTAAATGCTTTTATTAAATTTGCCACGCTAGTAATATTTTATCAAAGATAAATTGAAAGAAAATGTGTTTTTTTTTTACTTAAAAAAGAAAGCATTGAGTGATAATCTCTAATTACTTGCTGATATGAAAACTAGGCATTATTTTCTAAGCAGATCTATAACATTTTATTTAAAAAAATCTGAATGAGTGATGCTAAAATCTTATATAGATTCTAAAAAACTTGTGAAAAAGACATAATTAGATGAAGCATATTTTTTTTATTTGAATAAACGATGTCCCACAGTAGGATTTCTCCTGTATCGTGGGTGCGTTTTACAGACATACATTTCACATGCACAACACAGACCAATATTAGTAAATTAAAGCAATAATTTATCTTTTTGCACAAATCTTGGCTGCGACTGAGAATCGAACCGGCGGCGGAGAAGTACGCTAACCGCTACGCCACGCGGCATATAGAAGACAAAGATGTGTGGAAATAACTCTTCCTCTGCACTTGCAAGCCCCCTGGCTACCCAATATACAATATTGTAATAATTGAATTAACGTAATTTAAAAATAACATTATGCAATGTGAGACTGAAAAAAGAAAGATCTCAGAGTTTCGTACCATCATATGATTCAATCGTTCTAGAATAGAATTACAAGTGTACTATTTGTGTTTTTCTGGGGTTATGTTTCCGCCTTGGAGAATTTGTAAGATGAAATACACTTAAAATAAATTAAATAACAAATTAGGAGCTCGTAGCGTGATACCATCTCAGGTGGTATTTTATATTTAGATCATCGTTTACATAACAAATGCTCACAGCTATCGCTAATAGATTGCGGTAGTCCTCAAGTTAAAACTTAGCTATTTAGTTGGTTGATTAATTTGTTATAAAAAATGTTCAATCACTATCGTCATCATCATAGGAGTACCTGCGAGTCTACTTTAGAATGTATGCCTCCACTTTAAACTGCTACAAATACGATCCTGAGCCTATTGAATTTATAGCCTTTACATACTATTGAAAAGTAAAAATATTCAGTAATATCATAATACTTAAATATTATTTTGTAGATGAATCATTACTCATCATCGTCATCATTTCAGCCATTCAATAGTCCACTGCTGAACATAGGCCTCCCACATAGATTTCCACAAAAGTTTGCGGCTCTCATTTTAGGGGATTTTGCCATAGTTGCCACGCTTGGCAGACGGGTTCGCTACAGCAGTTTATTTATTATAATGTTCCAGGAAGATGCCGCAGCCCATCTCCGGGTTTTTATTTTCCCTCTGTCGACTTTTACGACACCCAAGGGATGAGATGGGGTGGCAGATTCTCTTAAGCCTCCACCACACGGCGGCTTACTAAAGTTATTCGTGAAAATAAAATACAGTTCACGTAGTGAAATATGTAGTGTTAAGAGTACGTTGCCTTAAATTAATGCTTCATTCTCTCTTTTCCAGATGAACTAGAGTCGGTTCCTAAGAAGGCAGTTAGTAAAGTAGAAGACGAATTAGAGGACAAACTACCAAAGATGCGAAATAGTAAGTAAAATACATATAAGTGTTTTGTCTGTAGTGTACAGTCTACAGTGTTACGTGGTTATAGCGTTGGTATTCTAGTTCAAAGCAATGCCAGTTACTGTGAAAAATGACCGTGACAGACAGACGACACGGAACAGACTTCCCATAAGGGCTCTTTGACGTTTCTTTTAAAAACAGAACCTTAACAATATTACATATATGTTTATTTTATGAGAACATTACGGTTTGCATATGTAAAAATTTTGTATCAGACATCTTGTAAGTTTCTGGCAGTACATACTGGTCCCCACACTTATGTCCTGTAGTGAACTTTGGATCTAGCAGAAGAACGTAAGATTAACGATGTGAAAATGAGAATTTTGAGAAGTATAGCTGGAGTGACTTTGATGGACAAAGTGGGCAACAGCGTTATAAGGGAGCGGTGAGGTGTGGTAGCAGATGTAGTGACAAAGATTGAGAAATTAATGCTAAGATAGTTTGGACACGTAGAGATAATTGATAAAAGAAGATTGATGAAACATTGATGATGATTTGGAAGGCGAGTACGTGTGGGCAAGCCGGTAAGGGTCGACGTAGGTAATTTATCACGATCAGATAGAAGTACTTTAAGGAAAAGTCTCATCAAAAGAACCCTCAACCGACGGGCTTGTATGAAAACGCCCATGAAAGTAGAAAAGCGAAAACTGTTTGTCAGAATCGTAGCAAGTGGTAAGATATGGTATCTAGATATGTTAACCCCAATCGGAAAGAGGCATGGCTGTATGTATGTTTATATGCAACAGAAGTATATCTTCAACTAAAATATTATAGCATTGTATTAATGCGTTAAGTTAGAAAGGATAATTATTTTATATTATCCTCACACATGTGAGGATAATAAAAATTTAAATAAAATCTATACAAATAAATAAAATTGAAGTGTCTACTTGTACAAAATAACACCTTCTTACTCAATGCTTATGAAGAAACTATAAACGGCACTTACAAGCAGTAAGAAAACAATATTTAAAAAAAATTGTCTGTCTGTCTGTTTGTTCCGACTAATCTCCGAAACGGCTGCACCTATTTTGACGGGACTTTCACTAACAAATAGCTGATATTATAGCGGGTAACTTACGCTATTTTAATTATAGAAAAATAATTATCCCTAGGGCCAAAAAATTAGAACATCAAAATCCGAATCAAATAGGGGAGTATACGTGTACATCATCGGTTGGGGTCGGCTTTTTTACGCGGGTGAAACCGCGGGGCACAGCTAGTAACTAATAAAAATCGGTAGGTAAGTTACAGTGTACTGTAATTCTTGGTTAGTGTTATTATTCCATGGTGAAATTTAGATGAACAGTTACCGGACATTTAATTGGCAGATACACTTTATTGTAGGTGATAAAAAATACCCTCAAAGTAGGAAAAATGTTTTTATGCGACTGTGAAAATATTAAAAAGAAAATAACATAAAAAGAGAAGCACTTTATTAAGAAACATCGGCGAACTGTAAAAAAAGCCAAATGAAATTTGAGTTTCTTATGTTACATACATACATACAGACACGTCTTTTTCCCATATAAGGAGTAAACAGAAATGACACCCATAGCCCACATTTTGCCCCTACTGGAAACGTGACGTGACGGGTGGAGAACCGCGTCGTCGCCATTTTGATAAGAGTCAAAAAAATCTTACCCTTAAGATAAGGAATAAATATTTTCGTTCATGCGAAAATTTCACCCTACATTAGGTTACACTACGAGTACGCTGGTGGCCACGAGAAGATCATAGTCTTTTTATTTTTTATCTGTTTAGATTTTGTATTGATTATGGCTTTTGTGCCTCGGGTTGATTCCCGCTCGGTACAAATATATGTATGGCCTACAGATTATTGTTCCGGGTCTGGGTGTTTGTGCATGTGGATGTTATGTATGTAAAACGCACCCACGACACGTTTGTTTTCTTAATTATTCCTAATAAATAATAATGGGAGACACCGTTTTGTTGAAAATACATTTTCTTAGATAGAATATACATAGTTATAAATTCGTAGAATACCGACGTCTTCTAGACATATTTTTATTCGCAAGAAGTTGAGTAAAAAATCGGAACATAAAAGAAAGAATTCGTCTTTCTCAGTTTCAGGCATTTCTAAGAAATCCTTCATCTCGTTTATCTCAAAAAAATCTTTCATATTTGTATACCTTAATACAAGTACATACTTAGCTTGTAAGGTAGGATTTTTATGGTAACGTAACCAGTCGTTTTATAAAATTTTCGTTGTACGTGATAAAAATTCTGTGCCAAAATATAAAGAAAACATGTTGAATATAATTTTACGCTTATTACATAACGCGAACAGACTATTTCAACTAAACGACGATAGTCGTAATCTTTCCGGTTACCTTAATGCTATAAGCATAATTTATATGTCAGTAAATAAACGAAATGGTAATCGCTACTATTATTTTACAGTAAGACAATAAAACTCGCAGAAATCATAAAAATCAATGTATCCCAATACATATAATTAAAATTAATATAAGATATCATCTCAGTCATCAACCTGTCTATCGCTGAAATTAGTCTGATGAAGACAAATCTTTTTTAAAAAAGTGCCCACGGACGCTAGAATGATATTTTAATATGACCATATCAACTACACAGGGCACCGGGTTTGTGAGCCTAGTGCCAGAACCTTGGTTTATAGTAATGCCACTATTCATCAGAAGGCTATGGTATTTAGGCTGAGAATATTGGGAATCATCCATCAGCTAGCAGCAGGGTGCGTGGCATGTGAGGTAGATATTTTGAAAAGAATATGATGTAATATCCCCTTATCATTTTACCCCCTTTGATAATATTAGTCGTAATTATTTAATTTAAAGCATCTGTCAGAACTTGATAACGTTTTATTACAATACGATATGGCCATCTTGTAGATTGCATCTGGCAGGTTTCCACAACTTACGTATTTTGTGCGTAGGCAGGATTTATGGTTTACTCGAACCAACCAGGAACTGCAGCGGACGACCTTATGGAGAGACTTCGTTGAGCCTACGATATACTTAACCCGGTATTTCGCGACCACAGGACAGTTCAGAGCGACATGGGTCGCCGTTTCATCTGTCTACATGCAGACTGAACAGAAGGTTTCCGAGACATCAAAAGCAAATAAATGCCTGTTAATTTGGATTTGATTATTTTACTAACCGTTCTGATTTGGTATTTATTCAGGTGCGATTGTAAATGATGGGCTGCGATTCCATGTCGCACTGGTAATAGAGAGAGATCGAGCAAGCTCTTATATGTAATCGTTGCCTTTTGATCAGCAGTTCTTTTATCCATCGTTGGGTAATTTTTCACCTAACGCCTTACTTACCTTACGTATTTTGCTTCTGTCTTTAACCGTCCCATTGTATGGACGGTAAATCGTGGCTGGTCAGTTCTATATATATTCGTTATTGATTTAACTAAGTTACTCTAAAATTGTAATAAAGCTACGCTTGATCATATTAAGTGTATCTATCAGATTGGATACCAAGCGCCATTATTTTGTTGCCATTATTGTCATTATATATATATTGCCATTATTGTTCTCGTGTTTCATAAATGTGCATTGTACTAAATCACAGCCATAATTAAAATGAATTCCATTACAACTCGCTTATATGTTGCTATTAAAATCTGCCAAATAATAGCTAGTAGTAGCATATTATTATAGCATATTTGAAGTAGTCACAAAATCAAACATAAGATTAGTATCAGTCTATATAGTCAATATCTCGTATTAAGTAGATGTTTACCACATCTACTTAATACGAGATATTGACTATCAGCACTAAAAATTTCAGTTAACATTTACGTTGTGCCAGCATCCTCACGGTTGAAATCAGATTGTTTGAACTCTCTAGCATAAATTCTAGAGAAATAACTATCCGTGTGCTAGTCCGCCACACAGCCATAAAAAGGGGTTATTGAATTTATATGTTCTCAAAAAAATTTCTTGTAATTCAAAATATTTTTCAGAATTTCTGACCCTTATTTAAACCAAACTCGAGAATAAGCTGCTAGCGAACAATATTATTTTACAAGGTCAAGTGCTTCATGGCTTTTGGCTTTTATATATTCTATTTTATCATAAAATTTTCATTGGAAAATTTTTTAGGAATATAATAAAAATAATAATATTTATTTTCCTATTCCTGTAAAAAAATATTAAAGTATCTACAAGTGAATATCGCATAAATAAAACTTCATTAATGTAATCAATTCTCATTTGATAATGCATGGATTTTCTCCGCACCGTTTTCTTAGAATCGATCTCTAAATTCGCGTGCGAGCTCTACAAGTATTCAAGTGTATAGATCAGTTTACTTTCTTGTAAAAATCGACGAGTTCTGAGGTATTAACATGTTATCGAATTATAGCGTGACTTTTTTATTACACTATATGTAGAACAAATAGAAGTTAAGTCAAATGTATATTACCAAGACCACATTGTACACAAGAGCCATGGCAGCTCAGGACGAAAGATATTTGAGACTTGGGACCAAACTACAATGCTACCACTAAAATTGTTAAGTGCTAATTTACCTACCTACTAAGTGAACCTGAATGAACCCGGACGGTTCCACCACAAACGAGATCGATTTCATCATGATGACTAAACGACAGCTGTTCAATGATTTCTCTGTGATCGCTAGGATGAAAACCGGTAATTCATCGAAAAAGGCACATTGAGCCTCAACGAAAAGCTGGAGTGATATCGTCGGATGAAGTCTACGCTGCATCCATCACATGCTTTTATCCAAAGCCCCGAAAGCTTCCAGACGAAATTGCAAAATCGCTTTCAGTGTCTGGATGATTGCGTTACAGTGGACGATATGAACGAGAGGTTCGAGGAAACTGTCCATGCGGTGGGAGCCATTTTCGCAAGACCCACCGCCCTACAAAGGTCCAGAAACTCTCCGTCCACACTAGTGGCTAGGCGTGAAATGCAGCTCCAGCCTCAACTGATGAGTCTGCATATCGGCAACTGAAAAGATAGATCTCCAAATGTATGCGGCGAGACGTGCGCAACTTTAATACAGATCGTATTGAGGAAGCGCTATAGCGAAACCAAGGCTCCAAGGTCTTTGCCAGGAATCTGTCTGCCGGAAAGAACTAACTGACTAAGCTGAGGACCGAGAGCAGGGTTGTCATTTTCGCTGAACCGGACTTTTTGAGTAAGATCGAGAGCCTTTACGGACAGCTGTACAGATCGTCGATGGAACCACACACTACTGTAGATAACGACCCAAAAACAAATCTCGTCCGACACAATTCCGATGATATCCCGGATGTCAGTCTCACAAGCAGACTAGACGTCATCCAGCCCCAAGAACAGGCCGGATTCTGAAAAGGCTTTAGCACCATAGATTACATACATATCCTTTCTCAGATTTTACAAAAGACCGAAGAGTACAATCTCCCGCTATGTCTGGCGTATGTGGACGATACGCTTTTGACGCAGTCGAAATTTGGGCGGTGCCAAATTGACTGTCGGTATATCGAAGTGCTGCAGTATTTGTACAATAAGGCTACGATAGCTATCCGAGTACAGATCCAGAGTACGAAACCGATCCAATTGAAGAAAGGTTTAAGACAGGGCGACGTTATATCCCCAAAACTCTTCAGCGCTGTATTGGAAGATGTCTTCAAGCTACTGGACTGGGAATAATACGGATTGACATCAATGGCGACAGCATTACTTACCTTTGATTTACTGACGACAAAGTCATAATGGCAGAATCGCTGGAGGACTGCGGAGTGCTGGTGTTTCCAAACGGATAGGTCTTAAGATGAACATGGACAAGATGAAGATCATGTCTAACGTCCATGTCACACCTATACCGGTTGTTGTTGGGTACACTACTGTCGAAGTTGTCGACGAATATGTATAACTAGGTCCAATTTCTTCCAAGAGGTCAATCAACGGATACAACTCGGCTTGCAGCGTACGGGAAAATGCGTCATATCTTCGATAGTCGTCAAGTATACCTCAATGCCGCAAAAACCTATGCAACAAGTGCGTGTACAACAAAAGTGTACAACCAGTGTGTGCTGATAGTGATTACATACGGAATCGAGACGTGGTCCTTCACTTCAGACAGCATGAGGAATCTCAGAGTTGCTCAGGGAGCTATTGAAACAGTTATGCTCGGAGTTTATCTGCGAGATAGAATCCGTAACGACGATATCCGCAGCAGAGCTAGAGTAACCGGCATTCCTATCTAAGGATCCTAGCTAAGGATTAGCAAACTGAAGTGTCAATGCGCCGGCCATGTAACTTGTAGAACCGATAACCGTTGGAAAAGAAAAGTTCTCGAGTGGCAACATCATATCGGCGAACGCAGTGTCAGGCGACCTCGCCCTCGGTGTAGCGACGACCTGCACAGTTTTGCGGGAAGTCGATGGATGCAGGTGGCTCAGGACGTGTTTTGTGGCAATCTATGGGGGAGATCTATGTTCAACAGTAGACTATGATAGGCTGAAATGATGATGATGATGGTGATAATTATTGTATATTTTATCTTTTACTTTGTATTCACATAGGATTTCCTTTATCAACAAAATTGTCGGTACAAATGCGAGTAAACACGAAGGGTCGTAAAATGTACGACCACTTATTTTCGGTCATAAAAAAGTTTCCATATTCTGTCCCGCTATGTTACTGCGGAGTGCTCCAATGCTCCTTTAACATTGACTCTATCTGGATTTGCGATATAATTTTACTACCTAATTTCAACTACAGTTTTATTTAGATATTACTAAGTAACCCTTTTGATTTTTGTAGATTGAATGAAAGACAAAGAAGTATCTGGGAGAGGTGAATATCATTAGCCCGTTTTAATAAATATTTTTTAAGGAAAGGTTAAGTAAATTTTATTCTCTTATCCTGCAACTCATCTCTTCTTGTAGGCTATATTAAATTTAAGTCGATGGTAAGGAAAATATCGGAGAATTCTTGTGGCCTCCGATAAAAGGCTGAATAACTGTTTAGAGAGAAATATACCCAAAATCCGTAGATCAGTGACGGTAAACAGCGTTTAAAATGTAAAACATTTGTACTCCGATCGTCAATTCCAGAATAGTGATGTTCTCAAATCCTTTGAACACTAGTATAATTTGGAAGTAGTCTGTTAATGACTAACCAGACTATTCAAAACGACAGTAAACGGGGCCTTATTTTTGAATGAAGCATGGATAACTTAGTATTAACATGTACTATATCGTTCGTAACAAGACGTGGGTTAAGAGAACACATCATGGAAAGTATAGAAGGTAAGATTTGTAAGTGATTATTTTAATGAAATTTTAAATCAGTTTCTTTGACTTACAAAAATCTTTTTTTCATGAGGAAATCCTAACCATCTTACCTTGGATTCAAACCTTGGAGCCCAATATAGGGATGAAGTTGAATTAAAACTAACTCCGTAGAGATTTAAATTTACAACCGAGTAAAAAGTATGCGGCACAACTTACATAAGGTCCGAAAGGAAACGTGTGTGTAGTTAAGCTGAGCGGTGCGCAGAATGGTGGGCGCGATGAAAATAGGCAATACCTTGCGCGGGTTTAGAATGATCAATTGAGGTCACGCGAACGGAGACAAAAGAAACCTGTCCGTAATCCGTAGCATAGGTGTAAGTTGAAATTTTATATAAATTGAACGAGGATATGCAGTTCGTAACTTAGCGATAATAAATATAAATTTTGGGGTTAAGATTTAAATTTGATTTATAGTATTAAATAATAAAGTTATTTCAAATTGTAATAAATATGTATTGTTTTTTATTTTTAATTAAATTTAGTCAAATTATGTTCACTACCGAACTATGCAGACATGGAACTACAACGTTACAAGCCGCACAAATAATATTTAATGTTATTGTTTTGCTGGAAGTCGATGATTGCAGGTGGCTCAGGACCGTGTTTTGTAGTAATCTATGTTATGGTATGGAGGCCTGTGTTCAACAGTAGACTATGATAGACTGCAACGATGATGATGATGATGTTTTATTACGAGATAGCAATTCTAACTTCGCTATCATTATCATCATTATTACTATCACCAGCTATTCAAAATGATACAGTCCACTGCGCGATCGACTCTACCAAGTTGCGAAGTTTATCATAATCGTCATGCTTAGCCGACGGATTGGTGGTTGCAATACCACATTGCGCTGAGATGCTGATGCCTATCGCCGGTCTGGATAATTTAGGTTCGGTCAATTTGAGACGGTTATTCTGCTAGCTATCGGAGTCCTTCGTTTTAGTAGTATTTCCGTAGTCAAGTTTCAAGACACCCACGGGACGAGATGGAGTGGCAGAATCTTTAACGCTGTCACTCCACGACGCCATCACCACACAAAAGGGTAATATTAGTAATAATGAGAGTAAATGATTTCTTTGATAGAACCAGAGAGTATTAATAATATGAAAATTTTATCTTGATAAACTGAAACAAAAGCGATGCTCTATCGCTAACAAATAATGTCCTTCATTCATACAATAAAAATATTTATTTAACGTAAATGAAAATAAAATTAATTTCCCAGTCCTACTGACAGGGAAATTAATTTTATGCCCTATATAATTTTATTTTCCCTTAAAATGTCGACGTTAACAATGAATGTATTCGATAGATCATAAATTATTGCTCTTATTGTAAACAAAGTGCTTACGCTTTTATAGATTTATGATTCGTGTTGTAAAGGCATATAAACTAAATCCATTTACATTGATTTATTTACGGTCTCTTTTTAGCGAAGACTCGAATTCCGTGTACTAATTTAATAAAACTGAACAACAAAGAAGTTATAAAGTCGTTTATCTAGTATATGGTCTTGCGGAAGTCGTAAAAAGATTTTTTATAATGTTATCTGAAAAAAGTGTTATCGGTTAGAAAGAAAGAAAGAAAAAAAAATATTTATTTCCATTTTAATCAAGAAATTACACCTAACATTGTTAAATAATTAAACTCTAAAAACTCGTATTTGACACTGGATTGACTTAGTAATATTCTAAGTCGACTTTTACGATAACCATGGGACTATACAAAGTAATGAATTCTTTAACGCTGCCACCACGGTAATCCAATATTTCTGTCAATAAAATCAAAATTTTAATAGAAATTGGTTTACACAAACTTTAAACTGCGGTTATCAACCCGCCTGACAAGCGTGGCAACTATGGTAATATCACCCCAAAATGAGAGCTATAAGCTTGTGTGGCAATTTTTGCGGGAGGCCTATGTTCAGCAGTGGACTAGTGATAGGCAGAAATGATGATGAGTATGATGATATCCTGATACATCAGATACTGATATTAAATAACTGATTGAATGCAATTAATTTTATTTTCAACAGCATTTTAATTGTTTCTATTATTCTAAATATTTTCACGGCTTTTATAATTATAATTTGATTTAGATTTACTTAACTCTGGTTTCAATATCCTATCTATCCGTAATACAAGGTATATTGCCAATGTGATTATTAATATTGTTAAAATGTAATCTGACATATAGTAGAATAGTTGCTGCAGATAACCCAATATTAGCATTAGCTGTTGCTATCATTCGCAAATATTATCATGCTACGTTTGTTGCACGCATATGATCGTTAATACCACATATATACGTTCATTTTTTCCTTTCTTGCGTTTCGAATTCCAATACCATTATACCCTCAATTTCTTTCGAGATTGCGGATATTAAATATACCGTTGAAAATATTCACGAGTGGAGGAATATTTTTATATTGCGTGTAAGTATGGAATTATCGAAGCTTGAATTACCAAGTGTTTGAAATTATGCAAGTGTTTTGGTCGATTTGTCAACATAAAAATTAAGTATTATGCAGAATTTCGTTTTACATTAGAAGTGGTTGTTACTACGAATAGTCCGATCATTATGTCTAGGAACCGTAATCAGGACGATTACGTTTCCAGTTCTAATTATTTTTATTTGTTTATTATAATAAATGAGACGCGGCAAGCACAACTAAAATTTTGAATTGCGATTTTAAGTGCTGATTGACCACGTGCTCGGCGGCAAGGAAGACATCACGAGGAAACCTGCATGTCTGAGAAATAAAAAACATTTCAAAGACATGTGAAGTCCGTGAACCCGCTTTTGAGGAGCGTGGCGGATTTTTCTTAGATACAAAGCTGTTACTTTACTTTTTTTAAAGGATACCACATATAACGCTTAAATACTAGAATAGTCATAATTATTATAACAGTTTTTTTTTATATTGTATGTATTGACGAAACGAGCAAAATAATCACCTGATGGTAAGTGAAACGTCTGCCCATAACAAATGTTATGTCACCCAGAACCACCCATTTCTGTGTGACACTACACAGCGCCCGTCACCCTGAGACAAGTCATTAAGTCTCATATGCCCTGTGATTACCCCGGTGTCTTCAAACCGAAACACAGTAATGTTTGCACACTACTGCTTCCTCGCAGATTACCTCGCCCTGGGATGGTACCTACCTAGACGGATTCCTGCCTAAGAATCCTACGACCAGTAAAGTCAGTCCTTCTCAATTCACAGCTTTATAGAAATTCATAAAGCGGAGAACGAGCTGTTTGAGAGTAAAATATGTAGTTGCCACGTATTCTATGCTTGACTATCGGTTTATTAACCATAGTATAAGTGCCTGATTGAAATACATGGAACAGCTACTTTTTAGCTTAGCACTGACTGTATTTATGAATATTTATGTGTAGTACATAAGTTTGTCAGCTTGACCGATGTAGCATTACGCTCTCACGTTTCACCAGCAGTAGAAACTTTCCCAAGGGCCGGCAATGCACTTGCATTTTCTTTTGTAACCATGATGATCAGGCGGCGGTGATTGCTGTTCATGGTCAGTTCAAAACAGGGTCATTGCTGTTCATGCGTGTTTTTTTTATTGTTAAAACTAAATTTAATTTTTATTCTGGTACATGTATATTAAACTTCTTGAGATACTGGACGAGTTGGGACGATCTCTTCATCACCGTCACACTGATTTCAAACTAGTAGCAATCTTTGCTTCATTTGTTACTCGTATCAGTAATTTAACACTTATTATTTCTTACATCATTTAGAAATAATATTTAGTTGTTTTTAAAAATAATTTAACAATAGTGTTAGTCGAAACCATGTTAATTAAAAATCGCTTTCTTCAAACCGGATGCGAATTGATTGATTGAATGTCAAAACATTCATTTCAACTCGACCGTTGCTAACAATCTTGCAATTAAAATAGCGCGTGGCGAAAATGTATATATCAACGAATAAGAAAAAATTGTGTTTTAAAACTTAACGTATAATTTGATTAATAAGTAATATATGCAATTATTGTAATGTTAACCAAAGATTTATATTATAATAAATATCCTAAAAAAGAAAACAATATGAAATGAAGGATTAATATTTTTTTTGTTATTAAAATGTGTTTATTTATCTACGATCGAATTTTCATTTTATTATGCTGCGCGTATTGCTCCAAATTTGATCGCTAATAAAACACGTTCATTCTGGTTTAATTTCGAGAGTATAGATATAAGATATTCTAACAAAATATTCATGGGCGCAAATATTTTTTGATGGGATGTTGGTATGAAATTTTTGTAACCTAGTAAAGTAACAGCCTATAAAAAGGTTTTTGAACCGGGAAAAGCCCGCCACGCTGCTCTAATGCGGGTTGGCGGAGTTCACATTTCGTTGAATTTTATTATTTTTTTATTTTATAAAAGTGTCGGAACGAGCAAAACGTTCACCTGATGGTGAGTGTAACGTCTGCCCATAACAAATGCTGTGTCACCCAGAAAATTACTGTGTCCCACCACACTGCGCCCAACACCCTAAGACATCAGTTCACAAGTCTCATACGCCCTGTGATTACGCTACTTCTCAGTGCCCTTCAAACCGAAACACAGTAATGTTTGCACACTACTGCTTCACGGCGGAATAACTGGCCTTGGGGTGGTACCTACCTAGACGGATTCCTGCATAGGAATCCTACCACCAGTAAAATATTTTTATTTCTCAGACAGCACGCGGAAATTGGTCGTGTGGTGGCGGCCCAAGAGAATCTACCACCCCATCTCAGCCCGTGGGTGTCGTAAAAGTCGACAGAGGGAAAATGAAAACCAGGAGATGGGCAGCAGCATCTTGCTGGAACATCTGAATAAATAAACTGCGGTTGCCAACCCGTCTGCCAAGCGTGGCAACTATGGCAAAATTTCCCCAAAACGAGAGCTACAAACTTTTGTGGCAATCTATGGGGGAGGCCTATGTTCAGCAGTGGACTATTGATAGGCTGAAACGACGACGACGCGGAAATTAGCACTTAAAATAGCTGAACAATTTTAGAGTCGTAGAAATCAACAAAGGGAAATTTAAAATCATAAGATGAGCATCTTCCTGGAACATCTGAACCAATAAACGACGGTTGTCAACCGGCTTGCCAAGCTATAGAGCTACAAACTTTTGTAGCAATCTATGGGGGTGGCCTATGTTCAGTACTAGTAAAGTACTGAGCACAGGCCTCCTCTCATTTCTGAGAGAGTTTTGGAGCTAGGAAGAATCCGCCACGCTGCTCCAATACGGGTTGGCGGATTTCACATGTCTTCGAAATATTTTTTATTCCTCAGACATGCAGGTTTCCTCACGATGTTTTCCTTCACCGCCGAGCACGTGGTAAATCAGCACTTAAAATTGCAATTAACAATTTTAGTGGTGCCGGCACTCGCGTACTATGAAATTTAAAGCGAGCGCCTAGCCCCTGAGCAATGACAGTGACTAGTGACAGGCTGAAATGATGATGATAATCATATTTTGTTTTATCTATATTACAAATATTTATTAAGTATATTGCTTAATTTAATTTATTTACTGAGTTTGTCCCAGTTCTTTGGTAAGACTCTATTCTGGTCATGTGTTTGAAGGTTATTGTTGTGAACCAAAGACACAATTATTCTATGAAAGTATTCAGAGATAACGCACCATCTTTATTACCGATCAAAAGTGAATCGCTTGCATGTCATCCTTTAATAACACTAAAATATATCTTATTGAGAAATATGTATATATGCATGAATTATAAATAATCTAATATAGTGAATTCATATATTTTCTTTTGCAATTCTAGAAAAGAAGAAGAAGGGACATAAACGGAAGCTACTACAGGCGGTCATTCCTCTTTTGTTTGGCATGAAGTCCACCGGCGCGATGATATTTGCTCTTGCCTTGGTGGCAGCTATCACCATTAAGGCATTCTTTGCAAGCAAACTGGCGCTCTTGGTTACTATTGGCATGGCTGCGAAGAAATTCTACGAAAGTTACAATAATGGGTAAGTACATTTTGTTGTCTTTATGAGCAATTAATACATATACTATAACAAACTTTCCATTATACGTAGAACAAATGTAGTAAATTCAACAAATTATTTCTGTATATAAGTAGTTCAATAGTTCCAAAAATGCAATTGATAGCATTTTGTTAACTGAATGTGATACTTCTGATGAGTTGTGTTAATATATGATAAGATCTAAAATTTAACGTAGTTTCTGGATTACATAATAAATTTGTTAAGTTACAAATATCTCTGTAATAAATAATTTGTAACACTGAAACATGTTATATATTTTATTATTACTGCAGAAGACGTTGACAATGATTATTATGCTAAAACTTATGATAGTTTTTTTAATACTGATTGTTATATTGATTCTTGTATCTCTTGAAAAATTTATTTATTTATTGAACATATGTTGACTGTATGCGTAGACTGCAGTGTACGGTCACAAGGATAATGCTCCATCAAAACGCAGGTGGCAATATATTCAGTAGTAATACGTTGCGCGCGCCTGTAAATAACACCAAAACCTTGTTAATAATATGACCTATACTGTTTGACTTATTATTGCACATACTGCCACGTGTCTAAGGCAGTAATGAATGAAGCTATCACTTGTAGAAATACATAGTCAGTGATAAACGCCATTTGTTTTCGGGAAGCAGAAAATGAAAATGGACGCCGGGGATTCATCTACGTGACCGTACATAATGTGTACTTAATTTTACAAGTGACTTGACTTTATCAACAGTTTACTGGAATGGACTCACGACATTTTTAACTGAATTTACTCTTCACTCATTAGTGTATATAGTACAACTATCGCGGAGACTCGACAATATTGGTGAAAGAATTATAGTTTTAAAAATTCATAGAGTAAAGTATATTTAAATACTATTCAAAAGGAAATGTAACATTTCGAGTAGACTAAATGTATGTAAAGGCTGTAAAATATAAAAATAATCAATTTATAACTTAAATAAAGTTATAAAGTAGGTAGTGAATTAAAGTTAAAAAAAAAATGTGACGAAACATGAAACACAGACTCAACGGTGAATGACTTTACTATGACCAAACCGACATACCATCGAAGTTTAAATCTCCAGTGGAGTTACTTACTATATAATTTCTTTGAATTCCAGTGTCGGTTTGCCTAATAACCCATATCTATACTCGCAATATCCGATTGATTTTCCGAGTGCATCATCGCAAGCGTACTCTGTTAGCGGAGTCAATTCGCAGTTTGCGTCCCCAGAACTGTATAACCCAACGGGTCTGGGATCGCAGACTCACACGCATGAGATTATGCATCAAAATGAAGTCACTGCTCAGCAGTCACAACAAGCGCCAACCTTACTATTTAACTCGACAAGGTCCGCTTCAGAGAGATGGGATGGTAAGTCAAAATTCCTAAAATTTCTCGAACCGGTTCTTGGCTCTGTAAGAAGTGTATTGGAGCCTATCGCGAATGTGTTCTACGCAATGCCAGCAACTTTCCGCGGCCTCAATTCTGATGTCACGACGACAAGCAGCAGCGAAACGAACATAGACGAAAATGATAAGAAAGAGTTTCTTATTCCTCAGCCAAGATACATTGCTCAACGAAAAATGAATTACAGGATGGCACCAAGGACAAAAAAATATAGTGAATTAAAAATTAATTTAGAGAGACTCAGACATAATAAAGATTTACCGGACTACGTTAAGACTAAAAAGTATAAATTTAATTACCCATTTACATATTATTATCCTAGAATAAAGTATGTCATTAATCCTAATATGTTTGCCACAAAATCTAATAATAGTCGACTATCACTTTATCGGAAAAATGTAATAAAAAAAAATGAAACAAAAGTAGAAAATAATAACAACATTCTAAGCGAATCGAGTGATTGGAAACCTATTATTGTACCAACGACAAACAATTCTTCTTTAAATGTTAATGAAAGGAAACCGACAATTAAGAAACAAAATAAACGAAAAAACATACGAACTAAAAGAAGCATAACCATAAAGGGATCCAAGAATAAACTTTCGCATAATCAAATTCTTAAATTAAGGTTGAAAACTGAACAGGATCGTAATATTTCTGGTAGAGGATTTTTATCATTTTTGGAACTTATGTTTGATCCTGTATCTGTTATTATTAAACACGCTGAAGAATACACAAAATCTATGTTTGACGTTTCAATGAAAAAGAAAGACCCTCCTAAGTATTACATTTTAGCACATAATTTGGTTATGTACAGTCTTGAGGCGATTGCTGGTATGGTAGAATTAACAGATGAAATAAAAAAAGAATACCTAGGGAACTTCAGTAGCAAAAAAATGAAAAAGCCTAAATCGAAAGAAAAAAATACGATGCCAAAAATTAAAATAACAAGTAAATTTTAGTTTAATTTAGATAACTTATTAAATTAAGTTATTATTGGAAATTATATTTTCGAAGAGTATTTGTGTATAAATTGATTGCATTTATCCAAGCATTTAGATTAATTATTATACACTCAAAACTATTGGTGATGGTTTTCAACTTCAATTTACATTTTTTTTTGTATTTCTACTTTAAGGGGATTTTTGTAAATATTACGTAATTTGAGTTTTGTTACTTTTGAATTGACAATTGTTTTGTTGCAAATTATACCAATTTATTTTACGTTGTTTTGAAATAATTTTTTGCCTAGAAGGCCGTTACTTTGGTTGTGACTATTGCAACAAGACAATTGTCGGAAAGAAGTTTACTATTGATAAGAGAATAGTTAAATTGGTTCCTAGCTAAATTATAATTTGCAAACCATTTGCGTTGTATAATTATTATTGTATTACACAGGGTACCGGAGACGTCCAATGTTTTATGGAACCTCGCGCGCTACTTCAGAATCCTATTCGGCCTACCAGAAATCCCGCCGATAAACAATTCTGCGCCAATGTCAATGCCCATGTACTCTTTGCCACAAATGTACGGCCCAACAATGGCAATTCCGACTAATCAGTAACAAATTTGGACATCTGGACGTAACTTTGGGTGAAATGTAGGACCAAGAGGCTTTAGTTTTTAATCAGCTAAATGTCAGATTGCCACGTCTGCTTGGTCTGGTTTATCGTATTATTAAGGCGTGGTAATCTGACATTTAGCTATTATTTAAGAGTAGTCGCAATGCTTTAAGTTACTGGATCAAAATCTAAATTTGAAATATTTTCCCAACAAAGTCTACTATTCTTAACAAAATCGCACGACTTAAAGCAATGCTTGACTCTTTTGCAATAATATAGTTTAAAATGTATCTCCGTAGTCTAAATTCTGAGATCGTAGCGCGAGCCCGTCGACTTTATTTATTTAAATTAATTACTTTAATTTATTGTAAGCTTAAAAATATTGTAGTAAGACTATTTATTCTGCACTTAAAGAAATAAAGCATATGAATACACACGTCTGCTATTATTTACTCACAACTCAAAACATATAAATATATGTAAATTAAAAATTTATGATATTAAACTGCTGTCAACAATACTATTGAAAAAACGACATTCGACATTCGACTTCCTCAAATTCATACCCGAATGTCGAATAGAACACCACCTCATACTGCTCAATTTAACTAAAATTTTCTTAAATCCAATTTGTATTTAAGCTTATTTATTATAAAAATAATAGTGTAATCTTGATTTATTCTCAATTCATTGCCTACTATTTATATAAAATAATATCTCTCTTAATATTTAATATGTCACAGTTTTAACAAATATTTAATTTATTATTACATGCTTTTGTCATTCATTCTAAAGTATGTGCTCCATACATACCTATAGTTAAACCGAATTTAAAAATAAATCAGATGAATATGCAGAGAAGATTAACATGTGTTTTATAAAATACGTCATTTTTATTTTTTGAGGCAGTCCTAATTTTTTTTAATACATAATATCACGACTGTATCCCATAAGGAGTAGTCAGAGATTGCGCAATCACTGCAAAAACAGATAATTACCACATTCCACGTTTCACGAAAACAATATAATGCACTTGGTGTGATAGGTGGTGAGCCCATCGCCACCATGCGCTGTTAGGTGCACAGTGCAATTTAATTCCCTTACTCGCCTTTTACGAGATCCATTGGATGAGATGGAGTGGTAGTATTCTTATAACGAGCCGCCACCACACGGCCATTTTTTAATAAAAGAAGGTTTAATTTAAATGTGGCTGATACCTTGTAACCCGATGATAGTTTCAAGTGAATAACTATTAAAAAGGTTCTTTGTTTTAGTATAATATATTCTTTAGCTACATAATATGCTTCCAGAGCCGCCCAAGCCGTTATACCCGGCTATTGTTGTCATATTGCAATTGTCGTATAGTCATGTACGAATTCAAGTGATGACTTATAAATTGTTAGTCGGGTTTCCTGCTCTGAAATACTGTACAAATAATTTACCTTGAACGCATATCTATACGCACGTCTATATATGGGAAATAGGCGTGAATATATAGTAGTGACAAGAAATTTACTCCATTTTAATATTACAGATACACACATATCGTCACGCCGCTGTCCCATAAGGGTAGGCCAAGACCACATCTTTCCACTTGCTACGATCCTGACACACATCTATCACTTCTTCTACTTTCATGAGCGTTTTCATACAAGCTCTCCGGTTGAGGTTACTTTTAACGTGACCTTTCCTCAAAAGATCTCCGATCTGATCGTGATACGTAAGTACCTATAACAGTCATCATTAGAACATCTTGAATAAAACGATAGGTATTTTACAAAAAAGACATTTTAAATTAATTGCTCCTGGTAAGCTGGAGTATCTAAATAAATTGTTTATAAAACATCTGTGGAATCTGCTTAAAAAAATCTTTGCCGAGGAGACAAATTCGCTTTGCGAAAATTATATATAACTACTTAAAATATTTGAATATGAAGATTTTTTTGTTGTTTTGGTGTTAGTTACAACAAAATTATGAGTCGTGAAAAAGTCATTAAAAAGATGAAACACACCACACATAATGCCTGACATAAGTCAAAATCTAAATTCTGATATAACATTACATACATGTGTATTTTACAGCCACGTGAATTAATTTTTAACTGAAATGGCAGAAAATACCCACGTACAGTTGACGACGCAAAATGAATTAAGCAGATGGATGTTTATTTATAAAACATTTCTTTGAACAAGAAAGGTTTTATATTACTCCTTGTTAAACACAAAACTTTATCCATTTTCTAGGCAGTAATAAGAGATATTGCATTCTACATTTCTAATATCGTACAAACGAAGCGAGCATAAAACAGAGCAAGAAAAATAAACTCTAGAATTCTTCTTATTGTAGAGTTATTCTGAAGTGCTTTAATATTATAATATGATGATTACGAAACACTATATGATTCCGTAACCATAGATAAAATATATGATCAATGAGAATAAAAATTCTTTATTTTTCTAAGTAAGAAATATAAATTTCGTTTGTCAGACGTAATTTTTTTACCACCGTTTCGTAATGAGGTTTCTTTGATAGAGAACCAGCGGCATAAACTCCGTAAGTATCCTCGTTTTTGTAAATCTTTTTTTTATCTTAGTCAAAAACACATTATAGAATTGCAAGAAAACCAAAGCAAGATTCAATAATAAATATATAAGTATAATAGCTGTGCTCCGTGGTTTCACGTGCGTTAAATTATGATTGCCTGGCACCTTTTTTTTACGTGGGAATATGCTTGACGCATACCCGACCTCGTGGGGGCAAGGACGGGTTATGTGATACTTGCACCGACGAAAACCTCATGGTGTTCCGCCTTCGCCGCATGTTGGTGGGGCCACGGGAACGCTAGCGCACACCTCCGCGACCCCATCGGCGCTGGCTGCTTGGCATCGGCGGTCCCTCCTCGGGAGAGGATAGCTCCTTCCCTGTCTCCTTCGTGATAAATCGCCCCGGAACACATGTAGTGTATTCCAACCAATCCAACATGGCCTCCCCTTTAGGGCTTGGTACCATGCTTATCTGAGCATTAACAGTTCGGCTATTCTCGGTAATGTTTGGTTCGCGGTAGGTATCCGGCAGAGCAGAATAGCACCTACCTCTATCATAATGACATGTCGATAGAGGCTACCAAGGTATCCTAAGGACAGTTTTTATTCGTGCACAACTATAACACTATAATGTCACTGCATTGCTCTTGGGTACGCAATGGGACTAAGATTTTTTTGAATAGTACCAAAATGGCGGCGTCGTGGTTCGCCACTCGTCACGTCTCGTTTCACGCGAGGGCGAAAAGTGGGTTACGTATGTTGCCTCTGCCAACCCCGATGCTACATGGGGTGGTATATGACCGCACAAAGTGAGTTGATCACTAAGAAATGGGAAAGTTTCGTCCACAAAACTTAAAAGGAACCTTGAGGACTAGTAAAATGTGCACAACCTAGATTAACAACGAGCAAGAAGCTTTTTATTGAGCTGCTAAACTAAAGGATGCTCAAAATTGATACATACATAATTGAGGGATTTGAGTCGTCGCAAAAAAAATATTTTGACGACAGACGATGGCGTCTTGGGTTCAAATACCAGTCGAAACGAACATTTATAGAAAACATGTGACATTTATGCCTATAAAACGCACTCAATTACAGAAGATGTGAGGCATAGTTGTTAAAAGGAGATACTACGATATACCCTTGATTGTTTAGGTGGCCGGTTATTTTTGAAGAAAAAAATGTTAAAGTCCTTTCAATAAATCGTTAAGGTATTCATATGATAGGTAATCATTATCGCAATATTTTTTTTTTAAAATATCGAGATTTTTAAGTGAAATGACATCATAAAATTATGGAAAGTGATAAAGTGTTCTAGCAAAATTTAATCCTACGTTTCTCATTCCGTACTTTATTAAATTCTTCATAACTTTTGCTCGTAAACATTCAAATTGAGGTGTCGATAAACTTGGGACATATGCTAGTACAAACCAAACACTTATCAGAGTCCAGAGATTTGGAGAGATCTACTGTGTTTTGCATTCTTCTATATTTTTCAAAGTCTTATGGCTCAAACAATTATAAATAATACGGCGTATTATCGAATTTTCCCCATATTATTTACTTCTAGATAAAAGGGAATCAAACTGCGAAATGGTGCTCCTCATCCCATTTTACTCCCCAACTTGTTTTTTCAAATTCAAAAATTAAATTTCGTTCAAATCGTTAGAGCCGTTACCGAAATACCAAGAATTTTTAGCTTAAATTATTGAGATATGTTTATGAAACTATTTATATTCTTCCCGTGATTCAACAGCTGGACGCCAACTGTTTTCAAGTAGTAGTAGTAAGTAGTAGGATTTTCCATAATTTCTACTTTCAATCAAGATTGGCAAACATAGCGACGTACAATAAAAACAAAGAATGTAGTGATGAAAATAGCGTTATGAAGAACCGTTCTCTGTAAGAATATTATAAATTTTATAAATGCTGCAACCCGAAGCTAAAAATTGATGGCCACCAAATGCGTAGGCTTAATGGAGAATGGGAAAGAATAAAAAAAAGTTTTTTTTAGTAACGAAGGCTTTTACAGCTTCGCCGGATTGGCTGCCGTGGTAGCTCTAGGGCCGGCCGATCGCCTTAAACTTCATATTCGTAGTATAGTGATCTGGGTTCAATCTCTAGACACCTTAATATTATTCTGCAATTTGAAGTCCTGGTTCATCATATTCTCAACAGTAAAGGAAAAAAATGTACGGATGCGATGCGATTGTGAATTGGGAAGCTTAAAGGTTTTAAATTCACCTTTAACATAACAATTAAATTAAAAAGACATAATCCATAAATTTAAAAAAAAAAGACATAATTCGCGTAAATATAAGAAATCATTACATAATGAAATATTAAATAATAAAATACATTTTCACATTGCCTACGCTAAAGAATTACGCAACAAAAGGCTCAGTCAAAATTAAAATAACTTTATATTTTTATGTACGAGAACTAAAAACATCAGTTAAAATAACGAAGAATATGTTCATGAAAATTTTATTACAGTGACAAAATAACAAAAAGTTTTAAATAAATTCTAATGCCGAATTTGTGGTCTCTAACTTTTTAATATAATGGAACTTTGTAATTAGATTGTGTTAACAGTTGAATTGAGTTTTAAATGGTATTTCTGCGAAATTGCATAAAGTGTATAAAAGAACATGAATGTACACATTTTTTTGTAAAATGTTATAAAAACTGAAAGCGTTATAATTAAACTTACGAGAAATTTACAAATAAGGAGTAGTTTAATTAAATTTATGAACTGGGTGTTCAGTGAATAGAATTTAATCAACAGTAAATGGCAATTAGTGCTAATAGGAATCTATAAAGTAACTTCTAGTGATTGTACATTAAAAAACTTTCTTTACTATTCAGAATTTTCTTACGTTCACAGTGAAGGACCTTACAATGTATTTTATTATGCACGTCTCATGGCGCGAAGCGGTGTGAGATAGTGCTTTATACTCGACATGTCAAGGGCAATCGATTCGGCGGTCTTCAAATGCCTCTATCAAAGTTATATTGCACTTATATTCTAATTTGAATAGACTCATATCAAGAAAACATTCTTATTAATTCATAAAAATTATTTTGTAAAATCATCTAATATTGCTACTTGAAAAAAAAAAACAGTTTAAAAACATTTTGGTTTAGAGATGTGGTCGCGGTATCTCCCGAAAAAACTGATATATCGGAACCGGATCTTTTTTATCGTGACCAGAATTTTATCTACTGGTTTTCTATTTCATATGAAAAGTCTAGCACTTGTAGTTATTAAGAAAAACATTTTTTTCTTATTGTTTTCATCTGAAATGGAAACGAATTGAAATGTTTGATATTTTTAACCACAATACGATTTTTGTTCCTTAAGAGATAAATGAGCGCCATGAGACGTGCACTTTTGTGTTTACGAAACTAAGTGAAAAGACAAAAAAATCGTTCACCTGATGGTAAGTGCCATTGACGTTTGCCGTAACGAATGATGTGTCGTCGAGAACATTTTTGACATCACACTGAGACATTATTTCTTAAGTCTCTAATTGATAGTTATTTTAGTAATTACACTAGCAATCAATGCCCTTCAGACCGGAATACAGTAATGTTTGCACACCACTGCTTGACGGCAGAATTCGGTAGGGGCCGATTTCTATACAGATTAAGTTAAACAAAAGAAAAATAAATGAGAAAATATACAATTTTACTGGTGGTAGAATTCCTGTGCTCCTCCTTATGAATTTGCAGTCTATCAATCCTGTGTTCTTGTTTTTATCCTCTCATCGGTTACCATTTGCAGAACCTATAATATCCAAGCATAAGCAAATTGACGCGAAGCAAAAGGATGACTGCGAAAAAAAGTTCACTTGGAAACACCAGTGTGACAGCCGTGCAGACTCGCAGTCCACGTTACATGAATGAATCGAATTCTGATTCTTGCTTAGAATATTATCCGTAAGTATATAATAGATGTCACTACTATACCAAGAATGTAAGTTCCCTTAACAATAAAATAAACGAAGATCCTTAACATTCCATTATTTTGATGTGCAATTCAATAAAGCCGGCCCGAAGAGGGCACAATAAAATATTTTTACGAGCCTCACCCAGTAAATCTAACGACATTTGCTGGACTATTACTAGTCTACTGGCGATATCATCGCCTTGTTGGGTAGCAATCAATATTGATTTTCTAATTGTTTTATGAGTACGCTTTTAAACAAACAGGTATAAAATATACAAGTACGGCCTTGTGCTTAGCTGTGTAAAATGGAATCATTTCAGGTTTGAAATAACCACAAGTGTTGGTATTTAACATCTTGTACATAGTTTGTATATGACTGACGACCAAGTGGCCTAGTGGTTAAAGTACTTCTACTCCGCAGGTCCTGGGTTCGAATCTCAGTCAGATCCACATTTGTGTAAAATACAAATTGTTGGTTTCCGGATATGTCTACGAAACGATCGCACGATACAGGAGAAATCTTCCTCTTATTCTGGTCAAAAGATGAAATCCTACTCTAATTCCTCCGGTATTGCGGATGTTTATGGGCAGTGGTGATCATGTGCCATCAGGTAAGCCGTTTGCTCGTGTGCCTCCTTTTCTATAAAAAAACTGTAGAGTTTTCATGTCTGTCTTGTTATCGTTCCGTGTTTCTTATATTTCACTAGCTGTGCCCTGCGGTTTCACCCGCGTAAGAAAGCCGACTCCCATTAATAATATTAGTTAAGTCTTATTTTTTTTTCGCGGAACCCTAATAATTTTTTCAAAATTAAAATAGCCTATGTTACCCGCTATACTATCAGCTATCTGTCAGTAGAAGTCCCGACAAAATGGGTCCAGCCGTTTCAGAGAAACAAACAGACATCGATGCATCATAAATTAACGTCATTGTGCCCTGGAACCAGTTTGCCTCCCTTTCAGGATCGGCCATGGCCATGCTGCGACGATGGCGGCGGCTTCGAGCTTGCCGCTTGAGACCCCAGCGACGCGGGGGGTTGCCTTCTCGGCGGCTGGAGCTTGCATCGGGTCGGCGAAGTGCGTCATCGAATACGATGTGGCGGTGGTCAGAGAGTGTGAGCACCTCCTCAGCGACCCGCCAGCCCGACAACATACGCATTGCAGGGGCAGTCGCCAAAGTGAGATCCATGACCGACTCCCCCTGCCACCGTACGCATACATACATAAGATCACGACTGTATCCCATAAGGGGTAGTCAGAGACTGGGCACTCATTGCAAAAACAGATGACTGCCACAATCCGCGTTTCACCAAAACAATATAATGCACTTGGTGTGATATGTGGTGAGCCCATCGCCACCAAGCGCTGTTGTGTGAACAGTGCAGTTTAATTCCTTACTCGCCTTTTACGAGATCCATTGGAAGAGATGGAGTGAAAGTATTATTTTAACGAGCCGCCACCACCGTATGCAATTGCTTACGAAACCCCGATTAACTAGGCGGAGGTCCGGTCCAGCCGCCCATTCCTGTACACTCCCACGCCCTGAAATGGGCATTGAAGTCCCCCAAGATTATCAATACGTACGTAAGATGTAGCAGCCCACTATGGCTAGGGAGCCCCATTGAACTGCGACGAAGCCCTGCCTTCTTTCCAAATAGGATGCAGGGTGGAGCACCCTCACCGAACCACCGAGGGTTGTCGGGAACGATATAAGGCTCTGCCAACACTGCAAAGGCAACCCGCTACTCCGCAATAGTCTGCATAAACAAATGCTGAGTGTTGCGGCAGTGGTTCAGGTTGCGCTGGAGGACTCTTGCGGGCGGAAATTGCTGACCTCAACGACCACCATATTCAAGCCTGAGCTCGGTGCTGTGATCGGTGCTGCTGTGTCCGTCACAGCAATAGGAGCGAGAGGTGGCTGCCTATTCCTTTTCCCACTCTTTTTTGAAGGCACAGCGCTTCTCTTTCCCACGCGCCCCCTATCGATGGGCAGAGGGACGCCCTAAGTCCGAGCACCGTGGACACTTCAAGGCCGATGCTGTGCACTGCTACCTGCTCCGACCCTTTTCGGGAATTAATAAACAAAGCATTTCTGATTGGTTTGTTATATTGTTCTTAGAAAAGCATTACCGAAGACGTCATATTGTAAATCTACTCTCGGGTGGTTGCGTTTAGTGGATACCTAACGGTGTTAACGAAACTAGCGCAGGCCTAGCCCCGTTTGCCCGCGGTTCCGTTTCTGGGAAACGCAGTATGGAAGTTGTTTACGTAAGTTTGCCTAGGGTAGAGCCCTAGTCAACGTAGACTAACTCGATTGGAATAAGCCCCGCATAGTTTTAATCAGTTTTGGACACATCCAAAAGTGTGCAAAATAAGGTCCACAATTGGACGCACTAGGTATACATACCTTAGGCATTCGTTGTGTGACTCTCGAATCGTATAAACGTTGGACTTTATTTATTTTCTTTTGTAAATTAATTAATTTAGTATCGTGTTATTCTGATTATTTGATTACAATAAAAACGATGAGTAATGGTGATGGTTTTACGACTTCTGTTCCCCCTCCTCTTACTTATTTACCTCTACAGTATTCGATTTGTATAATCATACATAATATAAAACTTTGTCTGTTTGTCTGCCCGTCAACGTCTGCCCATAACAAATGCTATCTCAACCAGATCTTTTTTCTGTGGCACCACACTCCGCCTGTCAGCCTGAGACAACTATTCCTAAACTATTCTTAAGTATCATATTCCCCGTAATTACACTAGCTCTCAGTGCCCTTCTGTCCGAAACAAGGTAATGTTTGCACACTTCTGCTTCACGGATTCCTGAATAGAAATCCTACCACTCGTGGGTATAGCTTGTACATTGTATATTTTATTCACTGTTCCTGTGGGATAGAAGTTGAGCGTAATTCTGTAATTACTTCTTCAAGCCAAAGTGGCGTTTACATCTCTTTTTTATATGGATATGGATAGCTGTATATTGTATTTATTCGATTTTCACCACTATAACAGTTGCGTGAGGGTTTCACAAGCGTAAAATAAGCACACCACATGACTGCGCCGTAGGGTATGGTACCTCGATTACCTTGTTAACAGTTCGGCTCTTCACAGTAATGTTCGGTTCTTAGCGTGCGACTCTTTAAGCTTATAGTTTTGTAGCCTGAAACACTTTCAGTACTACAAAAATTTAATTTTTTTTTTAAATCGGATCAGTATTTCCTGAGTTCAGCGCATTCAAACATTCAAACTGACCTGCTTTATAATATAATAAGATAAGTTGTAACAGGCGATTGGCGTCCAAGAGAGTAGAATAGCGCCTACCTCCTTCCTACCGAGGTGTCGTAAGAGGCGACGAAGGTATTGCACGGACAACCTTCATTCGTGGAGAATAACGCCAAAAAATGCAATGCTATCACTGTACGGCTCGTGGAAACGCAATGGAGAGAAATCGATTTTTTTTTGTACTCGTACCAAAATGGTGGCGACGCGGTTTATCACCCGTCACATTTCGTTTCCCGCGGGGGTAAACAGTGGACTACGTCTCTGCTTACCCTTATATGGGAAAAAGCGTGTTTGTATATATGATTGAATGAATAGACGAGGTATTAAATCTACTCTAAGATACTGTGTCTTATGTAACTAGGAAAAGCCTCGGGCCATTAACAGACAGAAGGGTTGTATTGTTACAAAATTATAAAGAGCATCATGATTTTAATATTTTAAAGCACAATTAAAAGCATTAGAAATAATTAATTTACTTTTTGTATCCTTCTGTAGAAGCCATCGAAATCAATTATGTACCTGTTGTAATGTTTGAAATGTGTTACATAACTGTAGAATGTGCCGATAAGTGTCCGGCAGAGTTGAATAGCTATCTCTTTCCTACCGAGGTGTCGTAAGAGGCGACTAAGCTATTGTACGGACATCTTTTACTCGTGTAGAATAACGCCACAATATGCAATGATGTCACTATAATGCTCGTCGAAATGCGATAGGAAGAAAGGTTTTTTTTGATTCCTACCCAAACGATTTCGACGATTTTCGTGACGTCTGCCTGCTTTTCATTAATGGTAGAAGCTTTCTAATGGCACTTACGTCATTTTTCAGTTTGCAGTTTCTCTGTTGCTTGAATCACACATAGTTATTTTTATCACGTAATAAAGAATGAAAAGTTGTCATAATAAAGACTCTACGTGACGTTCACATAAACGACAGTAGTGATTTATTTTGTGAATTAAATAAAACCGTTAATTTAGTGTTTAAGATTTTAAAAAAAACGAGTCGATTATGAACAGGGATAATTTATAAGTATAACTGCGATATTATATATATATATATTATGAAGATGATGAAGTCCTCCAGGCCGATTTTCGACCATGGCATCAACTTACCAACTGTCGGAAATAACAATTGCGCAGGAGATATCATAGTGCCACAAGTGTATGCGCAAACACAGGGGCACTCACTCGTCCCAACCTTTTTTTTTTGCACTAATGTTGACTGCGGCTAGAATTCGAACCCAGGACCCGCGGCGTGGTAGTCAGGTAGTCTAAGCATGATGATAAAAACTAACAATAAAAAAAATGTAAAGCTCGTGTCGATTTAAATGGTGAACAAAGTTGCAAATTAAAATAGAACTTCAAAAATGTTTTTAATTACAGGTGTATAATTATATATCTTCTATAATAACATGTCATATTATCCTCCATTTATTTCTGAGGGGAGTTTTTTTTTATTGGATTAAGTGACGAAACGAGCAAAACGTTAACCCAGTGCTAAGTGCAACGTCTGCCCATACCAGATTCTGAGTCACACATAATATTGATTTATGGCACCACACTGGCCGTGACCTTGAGACATTAGTTCTTAAGTCTCATATGTGATTACAGTGATTACACTATCTCTCAGCGCCCTTCAGAACGAAACACAGAAATGTTTGCACACTACTGCTTCACGGTAGACTAACTAGCCCTGGACGGATAGGAATCCTAGCACCAAAGTGAGTCAGTTCAGGTCCTTTTCCACACGGATTAGCGGACTTGACATTTTTTCGAAATGTTTTTTTTTCTTCACCGCCGGGCATGTACATCATCACTTAAACTTGCAATCACCTATTTTAGTTGTCGACATCTGAGATCAAACCATGTAATTTAAAGCGAGCGCCGAGCCTAGATTATAAAACGCAGTACATAATTTTATTATTATTTTTTTTAGTATGTTTGCGTATAATGTATGCCAGTTCTATGTAATTCATACATTTGATCAAAGTTTTCACATTAACAATAGATTTTCGAAAAAACATTCTTTTAGATAAGCTTTTAAAAGCCCGTTCGATCTGGGGACTTGGATTTCATCTAAAACGAATGATTATCAATTTTATCACTGCGACATAAGGTGTAGGATAACTATTACTTAATATTTAGACGACATTATCACTATATTATTTAGAAGGTAGTCTGTCAATGTTTGAAAGTAAATTTGTAAAGATAGGGGTAACAGTTGCCAAAGTAAAAAGGTTCTTGTCAATACTACAATCCATGTGTAAGAAGACAAGAAGGTCTAACACCTTCTTGTTTGTTTGATAATTATTTCTTATTTTAATGAAAGAAAGTGACAGGACGAGAAAATCGTTTACCCGGTTGTAAGAACGATTTCTGCTCAAAACAAATGTTGTGGCCCCAAAAACATATCTGTGTGGCACCACACTGCACTCGTTCTTTAGTGTTCAAGCCCATGCTCTGTGAAATAAATGAAGTGTATACCTGGCATTGTATACTGGCAAGCTTTAAATTTTATCGTACGTTTACAAACTACATTTTTATCACATTGCTTTACATTAGATATTTAATTGAAGATTGTATGTTGTGTAGGTTCATCAACACAAAAGACATAGCAGGGACAACTGTATATTCTAGTTAAAAAAAAAATAGGGTGTGTTATGTGGTCTACTTCAGAGCAGCATGGCGAACCCTTCCGGCGTCTAATGGTCTAAATCGGAGCTCAAACTCAGATTGCTGGGGTACTTTATAATAACGGAGGCGGCCTAGCACCTGAGCATCCTCGGCTTTTATTACTTAAACATGTCAGAATATGGTTATATAACTATTTGTTGTTAAACAACTCAAAAATTTTATGGCCAATTTTAGTAATTCATCCTCCCCCATAGATTTGTAGCCCTCATTATGAGGGAATTTTGCCATAGTTGCCACTGCTTGGCAGGCGGGTTGGCAACCGCAGTTTATTTATTCTGATGTTCTAGGAAGATGCTGCTGCCCATCTTCTGGTTTTAATTTTCCCTCTGTCGAGTTTTACGACATCCACGGGATGATATGGGGTGCTAGATTCTCTTAAGTCGCTACCACACGGCAATTCTAGTAATTGTCGATTTATAAAATAACAGTATCTATTAAACACCATTTGTCGTTTAAGTTATATCGCCATCAATGAGAGGTAACATTTTCAAATAAAACAGGCAAATTTGTGAACAGAAATTCTTGCTTGGATTATTTGTGTAGGCGTAAATTTCTTGGCAAGAAGGTGTAAACTATTTTATTCTCTACCACTAGACGCAACATGACAAAATACAACTTTCTAGATAATTCATTTTCTCGTAACGGATTATTTTTCTCTTCGGACTTTTTCTTGGAGATAAGCAATTCTGATAAAAGAACGTGTTCAGCTATTCATGTAACGTCTATTTAAAGCTCAGTATAATCCTTACAATCCTCAGTAGCGAGGGCAAAGTCTTATAAAATAATCATTTCGAAATGAAAAAGGTAAATAGAAAGGTACATTATAAAAGTTTTGTTTTTCGCTTTCGTAATTTTCTCTCGTTTCTCTTATAGGCCAGCAAAATATGTCTGTGTTGACATACTGAAGTGAACTGAAACTTAATGTTTCCATTTCAATACGACTGTCGCTATAAAGTGCAAAAATTAAACGCCTGTAGAAGTGTAGAGTCGCAACTGAACACATTATAAATTACAAATGATAGTTGTTACTATACTGACAGCACGTTTTATAAACATATGTATATATATATATACATATGTATCCTAGTTAGAGGACCAGACTTCTAAACCGCAGTTTCTGGATTCGAATCCCAGCCGAAGCTAACATTTTGTTTAAAAACGCAAACTGTTAATTTTCGGGTTTGGTTGAGTTGTGATTGTCCCGGTATTTCTGACATTGCATCCTCGTCTACCTCCGCCCTTATCGCATGAGCGTTACAACGGTCTCGGGCAGTTTGGGACGAATGAATGCATCTGTGCTTATGCCTACACTGGTGGCACTTAAATATCACCCGCGTTTGTTTCACGTCGGAATCGGTATTCAAAAATTACTTGTAACACTAAGTATCTTGTGCTTGTGCTTGCAATACCTTCCGACAGTATTCAGAATTTGTCGCCGTGTTGGGAAATCGGCCAGGAGACAATCATTCCAGTTAAAGTTTATTTGAATATCTATACTGTATCGGTTTTAAATACAACAACAACCGTTAAGCTGTCCATTGATGGACCTAGACCTTGTTGTAACTGCCCCGGTTTGCAATCAGATTAGCGCCCATTTTACAAACACAAACACCTTAAATGTGCGTATTCAAAAATAAATTAATTCGAATCCCAAATAACTTTAAAACCTTACGAAAAAAATCACCAATGACACTATATTAATGACATATGACATATACTACTGACACTACACTACTGGTGGTAGGATTCCTATGCAGGAATCCGTCTAGGTACCACCCCAGGGCTAATTATTCTGCCGTGAAGCAGTAGTGTGCAAACATTACTGTGTTTCGGTTTGAAGGGCACTGTGAGCTAGCATAATCACAGGGCATATGAGACATGAACTGATGTCTCAGGGTGATGGGCACAGTTAGGTGTCACGCAGAAATGTTCTGGGTGACACAGCATTATTATGGGCAGACGTTGCACCTACCATCAGGTGAACGTTGTGCTCGTTTCATCACTTTATACAATAAAAAAAAAAACTATAACCAGCTTGCTTATTATATCTGACGAGCTTGTGTCTTCAGTGCCGTCTACGACAGTAATATACAATAACAATCTGAATCGTAGTGAGAATTGATGAATTTGGAATAGTTTATATTATATAATAGATAAAGTTAGTTAATAGTTTAAATGTCCTTTTTTCCTCATGTTTCATAATGCTATAATGTTTGCTCATTGTTGCGCACCTCTTTATAGGCATCCACGGAAGAGCAGCGTCAAAGCTAAAATCGACCAAGGCATTATGTTGAGTGGAGGCCTTTTGGTGCCATTTTTAATTTTAATTTGTTTTTAAATTGTTTAATGTTAAATTTGTACAAATGTTAAATTGTTGGTTTGTGTGTTGTTTATAATTTATTTCTCTTTGTATGTATTTTGCTGGTACCAATAAACCTTTTCTTTCTTTCTTTCAAACATATAATGTACTGAGACTATGGAGTACTTTGGAATTAACTGTTTTAGAACAAGCAAAATGAAAATACAAATATTGTTATAGCTACTTTCTATAGTCAGAATAACGTCCTGTTGGCCTGTGCGGAACTGTGGGCCTTATAGAAGGTGTAAAAGAACAGCTTATAAATCACCCACTGCTGAGCACAGGCCTCCTTTCATTCAAGAGACATCTTAAGAACAGGGAAGAGGCCGCCACGCTGCTCCAATGCGGGTTGGCGGACTTTACATGTCCACAAATTTTTTTTTCCTCAGACGCAGACGGTTTGCTCACTTAAAATTGCAGAATAATTTTAGATGTGACGGCACCCGGGATCGAATTTAGGTCACTCGCGTACTATGAAATTCAGACGGGACCGACCCCTGAGCTACCACGGGGAGATGTAATTAAACGTTAATAATATACTGATTTTCGTAATAAAACGGAATTACAATTTGAAACAATAGCGTTTTTTTTTTTTTTTCAATTTAATATAACGTTTGGAATACAGCGATTCGATTACACATTTAGATATTGGCCTACCTCTTTTATGAGAATAAATACTATAATGTATTATTTGTTAATTGCGTCTTAAAATTGAATAATAGTAAATAATTTTTGGTTACCATATTAAGTACCATAGAGAAGTGCGGAAAACTCCGCTTCTAGTATATATTACATAAGTTTCTGTAAAGACTAAATCTGTATCGATATTATTGTTTATTAGATGAAATGAGGATAAAATAAGCATTCTTTTGGATAGTTACGAACTCTGTAAGTATTGTTTTGAACTGGGCATGGATGGCTAGGGAATGGGGAATAACGAAAAACTGCTTACTCATTACATCTGGCACATTCAGTACATCACGATAAATACTAATCATCACTTGTTCATGTGAAAACTTGTTTAAAAAAAAAGCGAAGTACTTTATCTATTTCTTTGTTTTCTAATTTCTATTAACTTTTCTTATGTGATTGTAAGTATTTGAAAAACACACGCCTGTCATGCGGCCCAACTCTGTCAACTTATCTTCTTGTTATTTGTTCTCCTTGGAATCAGTTCTTTAGGGTTCAGTTCAGTTTCTTAGGGGCCCTACACTAATTTGTACAATGTCATCGTTTGTTTCAATTATAGCACAGAAAATGATGACGTATACTTTCGATAGATCGTTTATTCCAATGTCGATACTGGATGATGGACGGTACTTTCCTTTCTGGTCCTAACTTGACAAAGGAATTTCGGAATATTCTTCAACTGTCCGTTTTCACTGTTCGTTGTAGTTTTTTGCTCATTGCTTATTGACTGGAGCTTACCTAACTTAGTTCTGTTACCTAGGTAGTGCGGCATATACTCACATGAATGAGGAGATCCATTTACTAAAATACTGAAACGTTTTCATTAAGATGAATTTCGTATGTATATGATATATAGAATTTAATCTGCCATTGTTGCTACCGCTGTCCGTTATCGCATCGGGTAATTTTTTATCGCCAGATTTATTCTATACTATATATAAAGATTGCCATTGCATTTTATAATGATTATTGTGTCTTATAGCAGGAATACTCCTTGAAAGGATTTTTAAGTGTCCACCACGCTGCTCCAATGCAAGTTGCAGGATTTGAAAAACATTTTTTTTCATTAATTTTCGTCACAATAAAGTTATTCTACCGCCGAGCACCTGGTAAATGTGTATTCAATACAGAGACTTACGATTATAGTTGCGTGATGGGAACGAACTCAAGATGCTTGAGATGATTTCTATGAAATTCAAGAAGAGCAATTTATGATCATAGTGATTGCAAATTTCATGTAGTCATTATTTTATCTATAAATTAGTATAATATTCTACAATACTTTCTGTTTTGACCCGGAACTTCTATTTGGCGTGTGGCCTGCCTTGATGCGATCACGGAGCACGCATTAAATAAGCTTTTAATTTTTTTTCATTACCACAAATCCACAACAGACCTCATGTTTATTCCCGTGTATACATAATACAGTGCTAATTGCCGTCGCTGGTATTCCAACTCGCGTGACAATGATGCCGTGTACATTACTTTCCACATCGTCTTTTAATAAGATCGCAGTGTTAGCTCGAAAGTATTTTTTTTTTATATCCAATTTTCCCCGTTGTAATGTGCTGTCGTTAATTATTTATGTGCAATGTGCAGGCGTATTGACTCTCCATTACTTTTTTATAATTCAATATTCGTATATTGAACAAACAAATTTGTTAACGTTGACGTTGTTAACGTTTTATTTATTTATTGTTCTTTTATATGACTTTATTGTAAGGTATGATGGAATGAATAACGTGTTAGTACATTATGACGAAAAACACTGCGTAAGGTCTAATATTATTGTAATATTTTTTAATAATTTGAAACTCTTATACACTTCAGCCGTGTCGTGTAAAGATATTTGCCACTCCTTGTCATAAGGGGACGTAAAAGTTGACTAATACAAATAAATGCCTGGAAAATAACAAAACTTGAGACATGTGGCGAGAGAACTTTCTTGAAAATTGCCAGACTGAAATTACATACCGTCGATGAGCTCCAGCGTCAAAGGTGCGAGGGGCGGTACTACAATCACCTGACACGCTGACAATGCCGATGATATTTGGCTGTAAAAGTTAAATATTAAACAGAGTAGATATTATTCAATGTAGATTTAGTTTAATCAAAAAGTTACATAATATGCACTAACGTAAGTTTAAGTAATTTAATAAAATATATTTGTTCGTTGTCGTATGGAATTCTTACTTCATATGTAAAATGTATTTTTTTTCAATCACAACCGTTTATTAATGAGGTTCATCTCTCCGGAAAAGAAACAGGGGAAAAAAACTCCGCGAGCTATTTTGTTATTGTTAAAAAAATACAAGATAAATAAATATTTAAAAACAGCCTGACAACGATCACCTCTTTGTCAGGGATTGTTCTCCTCCTTTTAGCCACCACAAGTCCACTTCTGCACATAAGCCCTCATATATTCGAGGACTTGCCATGTTGCCATGCTTGGCCGGTGTATTGGCAACCGCAATTGATTTGTTTAATGTTCCAGAATAATGCTGCTGCCCATCTCCTTGTTTTAATTTTTCCTTTGTCGACTTCTTCAACACCGACGGGACGAAATGGGCTGGTAGGTTATCTTACGCCGCCACCACATATATTATATAGTATAAATATTGAAAGGCCAATAATAAGCTACTTATTTCTTTAAATTTTTTTCCGATAAATAGTCTAGAACTAAGGATATAAATAGTTCTTACAGCACTCTTTGGCAAAAATAATACAAATTTAGGTCGCATTTCCCCATAGCAAAATATCATACGAAATTACAACTAAAATAAACGGCCTAAGAGAATCTATCACTCCATCTCGACCCGTGGGTGTCGTAAAAGTTTACAGAGGGATATTAAAAACCCGGAGAAAGGCAGCAGCGTCTTCCTGAAACATCTGAATAAATAAACCGCGGTTGCCAACCCGCCTGCCAATCGTAGCAGCTATGGTAAAATCACCATAAATGAGAGCTATAAACTTTTGGGGCATTCTATGAAGGAGAACTATGTTCAGCAGTGGACTGGTGATAGGCTGAAGTGATGATGAAACTAATATCGCTGTTTTAGCATGAGACTACCTATTTCTTTTGCAGCAAAAACCGCAATACATTTTTATTTATTATATATTTTAACTGTGTGCATACTCGAATTAAGTTGCTCAACATTTGGTGATACGTGTTTATCACATTTTTTTTATTTTTTTATTGTAGAAAATGACGAAACGAGCAAAACGTTCACCTGATGGTAAGTGCAACGTCCGCCCACAACTATATTAGTCTCATATGCCCAGTGATTACGTTAGCTGTCAGTGCCCTTCAAACCCAAACACAGTAATGTTTGCTACAATGTTGACTACTGCTTTTCGGCAGAATAACTGGCCTAACTAGACCGATTCCTGCATAGGAATCCTACCACCAGTGTTTGTGTGTGATCAGAAGTTTTTTTATTACTAATAGATGTGTGCAATGGCTAAACATGTGTAAAAAATAGTTATTTAAAGGAGTTGCTCTAGAACCAGTAATTCAAGTTGGCATTAAAAACATTTTAACTGCATAGATTGTATGATTTAAATAGTGAACTGAATTTAATATTTATGGATATTTGATATTAAAGTTTCCGCATTAAACAAGAGATTTGTTCTATTTATTATGTTTATGTTAATCTTCCTCCATTATTATCTCAAAACAATAATGCAAAGCATAAAGAAAGAAGAAAGAAAGAAAGAAAAATTATTTTATTTGACATCACAAATACACAATAAATTATTAAAAAACAAAAAAATGAAAATGAAGTGAGAGAGAAAAAAATGTAACAAAAAAAAGAAAAAAATGTGAAGTCAAATAAGGTCTCTATTTCAGCAAATTGCGGCAGCACTAAGATGCTGCAGCGCTGATTTTCAAATAGAGCCTGATATTGACTTCACGGGCGGAAATACGTTCAGTTACGAAGCGTGTATGAAAAAAATAAAAAAAACATTAATCTGCCTCGCAACTAAGCAAAGTCACACACATCACGGTGTATATCGTTTTGCTTGTTCCGTCAAGTAAAATAAATATCCGTGACCATCTGTAGTCTGAGCCAACAAGGGTGAAATGACACCTCAAAAAAAAATTAAAGATATTGGTTATTAATTTTAACAACTAGTAATTAGAAACAGCGTAGCAAAATTCTACATTGCCGTATATACAATACATTCATCACCATGAGTGGGGAGGACCATAAAATACAAAATATATGAAAATAAATATGTAAATGAAAATAAAACAAAACGAACAATTTTTTTTTTCAAAATGGTTATATAAACTAAAGTTGACGTCATAAAACGTAGATGATTGTAGAGGAAAATTTTTTTTTGAGTTGTGTCGAATAAAATTATGTATGGCTTTGATCATACTCGTATTTTAAATAAAGTGAGAGTTTCTTCCTAAAAGTTCGAATTGCATAAGCCATGTCTACAGTTCGTTTCGCTAACAGAAAAAGTCATAATATCTTTACATTCTTGTAAATGTTAATGCATTCATAGTCAGTTTAGTTACTTATAAGCTTCGTCGCTATCGTCATCGTTACAACCCGCCAATAATCCACAGCAGAAGCACAAAGGCCAAACTGAACGAAAAGTAAAAACTCGAAACAAAACTCCCTTAAAGTCCATAATTAATATTTCTAAACGTCAACAATTATAAGTTCATTTTTGTTTCAAAGTAATGCTAAAAACTAGTTTCACATTTTTATTTACAAAAGCAAGTGAAACGCGTGTATATTTTAATGCGTTCAGTTGTAACACTACAGTCGAGTGTTTGTATTGTAAATGGCGATACGGGTTGTTTTTAAATCTAAAGTGTTACCATTATAAATAAAATAGTAACATAAATAACATATCGGTATACTAAGTGTTTGTATAACTTTATAATGTGACCATCAAGCGTATTACTCATTTTAAGATTTTGGTCACAAATAATGGAAATAAGACAACCCAGAACATCGTTTTGGTGCAAGATTTTTTTTTATCTTCTGAATTCCATTAAGGAAGTCTTATATTTCTACAATTAATTCCACGAAATATGTGTTTCAGTGAATATCTGAACTGTCTGATTTAAACATAATATACATGAATCATAATTCATCATCATCATCATTTGAACCCATCTGTCACTAGTCCACTGCTGAACACAGGCCTCTCTCATAGGTTGCCAAAAAAGTTTGGAGCTCTCATTTTGGTTGACACTCGCATTGATTGGCAACCGCAGTTTATTTATTCCGATGTTCCCGAAAGATGCTGCTGCATCTCCTGGTTTTCATTTTCCCTCTGTCTCCTCTTACGACACCCACAGTATGAAATGGGGTGGTAGATTCTCTTAAGCCGCCACCACAAGACATTACAATAAGATACTGCTTATTATCTAATACCGTGTGGTGGCATGCTGGCAACTATGTCAAAATCCCCAAAATGAGAGCTACAAACTTTTGTGGCAATCTTTTGGGAAGGCCTATGATCAGCAGTGGACTAGTGATAGGCTGAACTGATGATGATGATGGTTATTTAACAAGTAATTATTTATTAAGTTAGTGTTTGCCTTTTAAGTTTCTAAATAAATAAGGAAACCTTTTTTTTAGGACAAATTCTATAACTTATCCAAGTTTGATATGTTCAAGCTAGCATTTCGAAAAAGTTAAAATGAAATTTCGCACCTTTGTTCGTAAAACATAAAATATTTTTCTATCACACAGACATTTTGAGAGGTATCGCTTTGTTTTGTATTTCTATGTTTATTTATTTTGTGATATTTTTTTAGGTCAAAATATTTAACAACGTTCTGTTGTGATTTTTTTGAGTAAATTATAGTGTGCATGTATATATAACTTAGGGGATGTTATAATGAAGAAAATACCGGAAATCCCTGGATTTTTGGTATTTTCATCATCATCTTCACCATTAAAGTCCATCACCAGTCCACTTCAGAAACTAACATCCCGGATAAATTGCTACATAGCACAGTCCTGATCAACCTGCTCCATCGCCTTCCTGCAAAATTGGAAAGGCATTCGCTCCAGCTAGTGGAGGTCATGTTTGTTTGACGGTACGAGGTTCGTGATATGTAGTCGGTTCACTTTAACTTCTCGCTTTATGATCATTTAGTCTACGTCAGTCACCTTACTTTAGTCACGTATATCATTGGTGCAGATTCTATTTCGCAGAGAAACACCAAGCATGGCTATGCTTTATCCAAGTATAGCCCATTGTGGAAAGGGTTTCATAATGTTTGTAAAATTGCTTCTTCTACTTTCATTGGTTCCTCGTCGGTTGCGGGTACTTTTAACGTGGCTTTTCATTAAAACGACTTCGATCTGATCGTGATACGTTCGCCTACGTCAACTCTTACCGGTTTGCCCATTCACACTCGCCCCATAAATCTGTTTCGTCAAACTCATTTCATGCATCCTCTCTACGTGTCCAAATCATGCCTCACTTTGCCCATGAAAGTCATTCCAGCTAAAATTCATTTTTTTTTTATTTCCACACAGCATTAACCTTACTTTCATGCTTCTTTGCCTCTATGTAAAGCCAGTAATGCCTTTTTAGATATGTTCTGGCTACCCATAAAGTTATGCAGTGCTTCTTACTCTTGATTTCCTACCAACACAATTCTCTCAATATCACCGTCCTACTTTCCGTCTCTCGTAAACTTTGAACCCAATTTTAATACATTCCTTAACTTTCTCTTTCAACCATAACTCTGCAGTACGTCATACTTTCTTCGCGAAATATAGTGGACCACTGTAGATGCTTACAGAGTTTAGGGATTTTTTTCGACCCCGGGACTCTTTTGAACCTTTTTTCGTTAGTCCCTATTTCCTAGCCATCCGTGCCCAGTTGAAATATTCAGTCTCTATATGTCTGTAGATGCTTACAGAGTTTATATCTACCCAAAAAATTGGATTAGCTACGGAGTTTTAACGATCCAAAGAAAGCTTAATTAAATGCATATTTTTTAATTCTATATTTACATAGTACTACATAATTTTACATGCGGGATTTTCTGCACCTTTATTATTATGGTACTCAAAAATTATATACTATTATTAAACTTTACAACGCAATTAACAAATAGACCCAACATTCACTTCATGCATACGTGTGAGGACCAGTACTCCTCTATGTACAGCCAGCCGTGCCTTTTTAGATTCGTACACATAAAGTTAAGAGAAAAGCCCCAAACACTTGATTTCCTGTCAACACACTTCGCTCAATATCACTGTCGTATTTCCCGTCTCTTGTAAATATTATGTCACTAGTTTATTTAGTTTTAGTTGTATCCGACAGAAAAGAAAAGACGCCTTTTATTTAAATTTTTTGTAAATAATTTGCAAAAAAAAAAAACTTTTCCGAAACTTTTTACTGGAAAAACTAACGTTTAAATAGACGTAACCATAAATGTTCAGTGTCATCAAGCATTAACAACTTCGTTTACCTTTACAGAAAACGTAATACAAACATTTTACTAATTTTTATGATTCCGGCTACGCTTCTTTATGGTTACTGAGGCACGGACGCAAAATAAAATTTTATGCTAGCAATTATGCCATTAGCGTAGGTCACTATGTAAATTCGTTCTCTTGTTTTTCGTACAGTATTTTGCGTGTTCTAATTAAATTGCGCTTTCATGGATATGGCTAGCTAGGTTGTCAGGTTGGTTGGCTTTTAATAACTATGGGACGAAATAAAACTGTAATTACATAATACATTTTAAATGCCGAGTAGATTTCTGTTACTTTTTTCTAATATCAATGCACTGTTTCACTCTCGAGCGCATTCATAGTTGCTATTTACTAAACAAGCAAATTGCCGTTTGGTGGCGGCTTAAGAGAATCTACCACCCCATCTCATCCCGTGGGTGTCGTAAAAGTCGACAGAGGGAAAATAATCGAGGAGATGGGCAGCAGCATCTTCCTGGAATATCTGAATAAATAAACTGCGATTGCTAACCCGCCTGTCAAGCGTGGCAACAAAATGCAAACTACCTTTGTGGTAATCTATGGGGAAGCCTATGTTCAGCAGTGGACTAGTGATAGGCTGAAGTGATGATGAAACAAGCTAATAAGGTCTGCCAATTACAGTGGCGGCCGCATAAAACTTACTGATAGTGGGATTCCTATGCAGGAATCCGTCTAGGTAGGAACCACCCCAGGGTCAGTTATTCTGCCGTGAAGCAGTGGTGTGAACATTGCACTGAGAGCTAGTATAATCACTAGGCATATGAGACTTAAGAACTGACGTCTAAGGGTAACGGGCGCAGTGTGGTGTTCAAAAAAATATTACTGGGTGACACAGCATTTGTTATGGGCAGAAGTTGCACTTACCATCAGATGAACGTTTTGCTCGTTTCGTCACTATCTCAAATAAGAAACAGAAATGTTTTCTCTGGGTTGGTAACCAAAACTACAGTCAGGCCACTGGCACGTCATGAGGTCGTGATGGTATGGAAGTTGTAAAAGTGGATAGTAAATTTGCATAGCAATACTATAATCGTTTACTTGCTCTACTAACAATTAATATCATTCAAAATTATTTTAACTAACAATAAAATCAATACGTGTTTATATAATTTAATACTAATTATATAAGAAAACAATACAACTGACAGACGTCAGGAACGCATTCTCACAGCGGCCGGACTGTAGAATCATCACTTACGAGATCGTATGTACGTCCTTTTATGAACGTCATAATCTGTTATATAAAAAACTTATGATCGTCAAAATCTGTACAGGTCAGAAAAATAAGAACTTTTGAGAAAAGAACTGGCAATAAATTCCAGGATCTTTTTAAAGTGTACATAACTAGGCTACATATAGCTGAATACTATATGAGCTGCTTTCTGGGAACTTATTATTTAAAATAAATATCTTTAAATCACAAACGGAGAGCATAAAGAGATAAGGATTATAATTTCTGCACTTTTTCTTGATTTGGTAAACATTTTGCTTCCAGCTAGACGCTGAACAGACAAAGAAAAGCTACTCGTAGCTAACATCTAACACGTAGGTATTTACGTTCGATCATTGAAAATGTAACAATTGTATTCTACATATTATTTCATATTTATACTAGGACTTTTGTAATATCTTAGGCCTATCAAAGCAATCGGTAAAGTTTTTGTTTCGTTAGAGGGCTTTTGTTATATCTCGTCTTAAACGAGAGTTTCGAACAAATGTACCCAATTATTGTTATTTTTTTAAGAACTTTTCGTTTATATGAATAATAAAGCTTTGATTTTTTAATAAATAAGGCCCTTTAACAATTTATACAGTTAAGATTTTACATCGCGTAGCTGTCTACGCCTAAAAAAGTAAGTACGGAATCTTTTGTGATGTTAAAATGAAGTCTCTTCAAGCGCCTTTCTTAAGTACTTCTTTAGATATACGAGTCTGCACAGATTATTAACGTGAATTTTTACGTCATATTTGATATAGCAAGGTAATACTTAAACGGAAAATGATAAACTTTCTTTTTCACAATTACAAACTCTCAAACGACAAACAATACGGCTCCAAATACTTCTACATAATTTATTTATATCTATATATTGTATTTAAAGACAATGACTTATACGTTATTTATATATTGTTACTATGAACTGACTTCTTGAGAAACAGTAAAGATAACGTAAAGTTGAAACTGTTACAAACTAAAACTTTACACTGTGAAGGAACGCTAGTGAGTAGCATATGTATGTATATCAGCGGAGTACACCCCACTGCGTCTTCAGTGAAGCGTTGTCGTATAAAACAGTATTACTTGATGCACTTCTGCATTTGCTATATACTTTGTGAAGTGCAGCAGTTGTCATCCTGCGTGGGTGTACGTTACTGTAAATTCGATAAAAGCAGTGTAAGCACACTTGTGCCAGTGAAGTGAAGACGGATTTTATTATCGATAAAATGAAGAGCGCGTTTTTATTATCGATTTTGCTGTTCGGAATCGTAAGGTCGAGTGAGATAGACAATGAGGTGAGTTAATAAACAATGTATACAGCAAAAAACAAAATAGACTGAATACAAAGGTAATCTATGCAATCACTTATAAAATATATATATATCATAATAATTAAGTAAAAATTCGTCATTGCTACAATTTTGTTAAGAATCATTTAAAAAAAAGAAAGAGCTATAAAACTATAAAAGCTATGATTATTTTTAATGCTCCTCTTATTAATGTATTGTTTATACGGTTATCTATAAATGAATTTACAAAAGCAGACCATACGCCGTAAATGGAAATTGTAATCTTGATACTTTTTGAATATTTTATTTATTAAAATATATTTACATATATTTACATGATGTAACGTATGTATATAGCCGGACTTAACACTGGAGGCATTCTCTACTAATTATTATCATTGTACCGTTCATTAGTTTATTCAGAGACAGAAAGAATTAGGTGTAGAACGTAGTTAATAAAAAAGAATAAAAAAATCAGTATCGTAAAAGATGACGAAGTTAAAAAGTTGTTTCTTTTAAAATACTTAGTCATTCATATATCCGACAACTACACGGTAAACCTGAGGCATACACACAGAAAAACAGCGATGCGGCAACACTGCCATAGCATTATGTTGAGCCTTTTCATTGCTACAACCCAGCGTATATTTGTAAATGAAATACAACGTATGTAATTGTTACTTATCTATTGTATGATAGTATTATTACTTTGTAATATACGTTGTGTTGTAGCAATGAATAAAGTCTTTCTTCTTTATTAACGAAATGCCAAAAAATGCTGGCCTCTTTAATTGTGAAATAAGCATTAATTGAGAAAAATCAATCCGGTGTTATGCTTGATATAAATTATTCGACCAGCAGCAGCGTCTACGGTGCGCAATGTCTGGTACTGCAATCGCCTATTCGACTGCCAAGCGTGGCGATTATGGCAAATCTTCCCAACTTAGGACATGCCTGTGTCCAGCAGTGCACTTTTTACAGGCTGAAGAAAAAGAAGAAATAACGGTAATCTCGATCATCGTATAGATCATCATATAAACGTAGCATTGATCAAGAGAATTTTATCATGAAAATGCGCTATGATTCCTTAAATGTGAAGCTCCCTTTATCCATTAACAAGACATGGTGTTTTCTCTTATCTCAAAATACTTCCTTTAGGTAAACAGTAGTATGTAATATTTCGGGTTAATTGATAGTATAGTATAATTGAATGTGATAACGATACATTTAGTTTACTACTGTTTAATGTGTATGTTCTATATCTGTGAAATAAAATGATCAAAATTCAAGATGTTTTGTGTTGTTTGGTAATGATCTTCTCCCAATTAGCCAACGTCACTTTTGTTAGGCAAATTGGCTCAAAAGTTTGTTTCAACCCAAGTTGTTTCATATGTTATGACAACAAATTGGTAAAATACCCTAAAGGCACATTCATGATTCTGTCATTTATCTGTGACTATGAAATTTTTCTGGAATATCCGTCACGGGATAAGATGATGGATTCTCTTACATCGGCGCCACGAATTGTTTACGAATAAAATATTCCGTATGTCATCATTGATAAGACGCACCGGGTTAACAGTTTTTCTGTAGATATTGAGGTATACTCGACGAGAAGATGTAACAAAGTTTCCCGAACACTACTCGGTTGGATTCGCCGATTGACCTCTTGCTCGAAGTTGGTCCTACCTAGACAAATAATCTGTTCTACGTATACATTCGAAGACAACTTTGAGCATAGTGTTCAAAAGTTGTCTAATTAAAATCATGATTGATAATGTTGTTTAATATCTGGCATAAAATGAAAAAGAAAAAGTAACAAGATAATACTAAAATTAAACTCAAACCCTCACACTGAAAATGATTTGAAAAAGACAAAATAAACAAATTGATAGAAATTAGCAGATGATATCTTAGGAATATATTTTATGAAATATATTAGTTAGAGTATAGATAAATAGCGAGTTTCTGATTTGAAATTTTCTCATAGCGGTGGGTTTGAGATTGCCATACATCATTAATGCTGATCATTATGTGTTATTCATGAACATGGCAATGGCTGAAGATGCCACGCTATACGCATTTACTGAAAGCTGTTACTCGTCCCTTAGTTCATATTTTTGTAAGCCTTTTATGTTATGTAAATGGTTTTAAGCAATAATTTAATATTTATTTATTATTTCTTCATATGGCTCTTGTGAAACCAATTTCACGAAATGTGCTTTTAGATTCTCCTAAAGTTAGGTAAAAAGGTCATGTAGTTAGGATTACCAAATATTTGTAGTACTCAGTTAACAATTACATCTAACAAGTAACATTTAGCATAAATTTAACATCATCATCAACATTAAATAGTCAGCATTTATAGATATATTTATGTGGGTCTCTTCTTAAAAGTGTTAATTAGCCCGATCAACGATTTCACTCATCCAGTTGAAATCAATTTAAAAAATTCTTAAACAATTTCAATTTACTTTTGAGTCGTAAAAACTGTTCACTAATATGATTTATGTATACTCTCACGCATTCCTTGCCGCATGAAATCGTTGAATTGTCATGTTTTACCGCTCGTTACAGATAACTAATGACTTGACTATAATAATGCGCTGATGCGCGATAATTTTCTCCGCGCATTCTTCTAAAATATTACACTGATGCACCATTACAGGCTACTTAGGAGAATCTTACTTAATCTACTTAATTAGTAAAAAGCTAATAAGGAGTATGGATCGATATTTTCCACAACAAGACAAATTTCATACTTTTTAGTATTTATCGAAGCGTTCTGAGTTATTATTAAACCATTTTCTTTTCATTCTACAACTTCAGTTGATACTGTGGTGGTTTTGCCAGTTATTCTGTCAATTATAGTAGTGTGCAAACATAACTATGTTTCGGTCTTAAGGCCGTTAGCTAGTGTGCATATAGGCATATGGCACTTAAAACTGATGTCTTAGTAACGGAAGCAGTGTGGTGCAACACAGAATGGTTCTGAATGACACAGCACCGACGTTCTGCTTACCACCGGGTAAATGATTTGCTCGTCTTGTCACTTTCCATAAGTGCAAGCATGTCTGATTTCTATTGTTATTATTGTTAACAGCGAATAATTTTTTTTAATAACTTCATTTATTGAGGATTAATACAAAATCTGCGGTCACAAGGGTCCTCTTGACCCTTTGTAAAGAAACAAAAGAGCTCTACAATAACGACGAATACTTTTGATCGTACCCTATCGGAGCCTTTTTGATACATTTTCTTTTATGTGAATTATTTACTATTATTTCATGATAGAACTTGTGTTAAGCCGCGGAAGTTTCGGGGCCGGCAAATGATTACAATTTCATAGTACCTGAGTAGTATTGGTTACTGTTGTTACTATTCGCAGTATAGGGTGTGTACGCTACTTGTTAATTGCAATTTTAAACGCTGATTAGTCAAGTGCTCGGTGGTAAAAGAAAACATCGAGTAGAAACTTGTGACATGTGGAGACCAATAGCTCACAATTGAGTGGCTTGGTGGATTCATTTCGGCTCGAAAACACTATCAAAAATAAGATTAGGCTTATGTTCAGCACTGGGACATGTGTAAGATGGTATTTTACACATTGACAAGCCATATAATGTTATACATATTTTATAATTCGACTTCTTCGTTACAGTTTATCATAAGTTCACTGCTAAACTAAGGTGTCCTCCAAAGATTTCCCCCGTGACACGGTCCTCCCCCGACATCCATCAGCTTACGTTCATGTCGACGGCATAGAGAAAACTTGATCGCCACTACGTGTGATGGTTTACGTGTTATTGAGACAATCCTCTTTTCCCTACCGTTAGTCGTTTAGGTTTTTATCGGAGCTTAATGAGTGCTCTCTTGCCACGTTTGCTCATTAATCTTTTGCAATATGTCGGTAACTAGTATAGTCAAAAAAATCAAAACATTGCGCCTTCGCTCGCTAAGCAACCACGAACTTCCACACAAAGCTAACAGTGAAGGACTACATCTTGGTTCGGTTAATGATAACAAGCTAAAACCAGTACGTGCTTACAGTATGTATGACACTCGTACATCGTTTTAAGATTAGATAGGACTTAGTAACGTGTATTCTTGCCTGCTGAGTCAATAGTTACAGTAAAGTAAAATAAAAAAACACGTGCGTTCTGGTCACTCGCCAAGGCTGTCCAAGGGAATTTCTGTCAGCCATCACTACCATATCTGCACATGGAGGACAACTCGCTGGCCCATGACGCAAAGGAGAAAGCCGATCTTCTAGGTTATCTTTTTGCGTCCAACTCGACTCTCGATGACAGGGGGAACTCACCGCCGACCATCCCGTGCAGTGATTGCTCTATGCCGGACATCCGGTTTTTTCAGAGCTCAGTGCGCAAAGCACTCCTCTCCCTGGGCATCCAAAAATCGAGTGGGCCCGATGGAATTCCCCCTATTGTGTTGAGGATGTGTGCTCCAGAGTTGGCACCGGTCCTTACGCGTCTTTTCCGGTACTCCTACTCTCTAGGCGTCGTCCCGAAGGCATGGAAGACAGCTTTTGTGCACCTGATCCCCAAAAAAGGCGACCACTCTGATCCGTCCAACTACAGACCGATCGCCATCACCTCCTTGTTCTCCAAAATAATGGAATCCATTATAAACTGCCAGCTCTTGAGGTACTTAGAGGAGCACCAGTTAATTAGTGACCACCAGTACGGCTTCCGTCGGGGTCGCTCAGCTGGTGATCTTCTAGTGTACCTCACTCATCGATGAGCGGAGGCAGTAGAGAGCAAGGGGGAGGTCCTGGCAGTTAGTTTGGACATAGCGAAAGCCTTTGATCGGGTCTGGCACAAAGCGCTTCTTTCGAAGCTTCCTTCATATGGGCTTCCCAAAAAATTTTGCAATTGGGTCACTAGTTTTCTCACAGACCCGAGCATCAAGGTCTTAGTTGACGGTGCATGCTCGGAATCCAAGTCTGTGAACGCTGGTGTCCCACAAGGCTGTGTGCTATCGCCAGCCCTGTTTCTTCTGCATATCAATGATATGTTACAGATTAGTAACATTTATTGCTATGCAGATGACAGTACTGGTGATGCCTTATACACAGGCCGTGCCAATATTTCTCGGGAACACGTCGACGAGCACCGGAACAAACTTGTGTCTGAAGTCGAGATTTTGTTAGACAAAATCTCGGACTGGGGCCGACTAAATTTAGTCGAGTTCAACCCTAACAAGACACATGTTTGCGCGTTTACCGCTAAAAAGAAACCCTTCGTCGTATCACCTCATTTCGAGAGCACTCCCCTTGTTGCCTCAGCCAGTATCGGAATCCTTGGCGTCGACATATCGAGCAACGTTCAATTTCGCGGTCACTTGGAAGGGATGGCCAAATTGGCCTCCAAGAAGCTTGGCGTGCTCAGTAGAGCGCGACAGTACTTCATACCGGCCCACCGCCTACAACTTTATAAGGCGCAGGTTCGGCCGCACATGGAGTACTGTTCTCATCTCTAGGCGGGGGCACCCCAGTGTCAGCTCCTTCCATTCGACCGCATTCAACGAAGAGCGGCTCGAATTGTCGACGACCATGTCCTATCTGATCGGCTTGATCCCTGGCTTTGCAAAGAGATGTTGCATCTCTTTGCATTTTTTACAAGATCTACCATGGGGAATGTTCCGAGGAATTGTTCGGATTAATTCCAGCCGCTGAATTTCACCATCATACCTTACGGCATAACCTCAAATTCCATCGTCACCACCTTGATGGTTGGCATTCCACCACAGTACGTTTTTCGCGGAATTTTCTGCCACGCACTTGCACTTTATGGAATGTTCTGCCGTCAGCGGTTTTTCCGGACCGATACGACTTAGGGACCTTCAAGAAAAGAGCCTATTCCTTTCTCAAAGGCCGGCAACGCATCTGCTATTCCTCTGGTATTGTAGGTGTTCATGGGCGGCGGTGATCACTTACCATCACGTGAGCCTCCTGCTCGTTTGCCTCCTATTCTATAAAAATAATAATAATAATGGGTTATAAATGTCCTACTGCTGATCACTGGCCCTCTCTCATCTTTTGTTTGAATGTCTATTACGACACCTTAATTATTCGCTTCCGGGTCTGAAATTTTCTGCTCTGTATCCACTGTATCCGATTCTTCCTCTGATCATTCAGAAATTACATCGCATGTGGAAAAAAGGAGACGAGTAAGTTACTGACCCAATTTCAATTTCGCTGAGAAGTAACCACACGGGTGCGATGAAATCTCCAGCTCTAATGAGTTCTTATACAGGTGTCCATGTTATAAGCTTCAAAAATTTATTATATTTTAAATTTAGGTAATTAAATAATGTGTAACAAATATATGAATAATGTATTTAGAAGAATAAACACTTAACAAAGTTATTATAAAATGGTTGACAAAAACAAAAAAGAAAACGAAAGATAGATTTCAGTATCGCTTTGTCGCCTTAAATAACTACAAGGTTTACTTGGTTGTTAGCTTTGCGGAAACGATCTTCTTTCTTCTGATTAGATAATTGATGCAGCAAAATGATTTTTGCTGCATCATTTATCTACGTTTAGGTTGTCTGAAAGAAATCGCTATTAGATATAAGGCAGCCTTTTGTACATTAAATATAATACTTCTTGTTAATTGTTGTACTAGTGTACAATAAAATATATATTGATATATTGTAACCTTGATTTCATTGGTATAGTTTATAACTTTCAATATAGAATACTTTTTTCTTTTTACTCACACGTAGTTTTGTTTTTGTGAGGTGCCCCAATATGTTTAAGATTTTTACGTTATCCTCATACTCATCATTTCAGCTTATTACATATCCACTGCCGAACAAAGGCTTCCCCTATAGATTCCCACAAAAGTATGTAGCTCTCATTTTGGGGGGAATTTAACATAGTTGCTAAGTTTGGAAGGCGCGTTGGCAACCATAGTTTATATATTGTGGTGTTCCAGGAAAGTGCTGCTGCCAAACTCCTGGTTTTTATTTTCTCTCTGTCGACTTTTACGTCACCCTGATATGAAGTAGTAGATTCTCTTAAGTTTTATATAAACACTAGCTGAAGCTCGCGACTACATTCGCGTGAATTTAGGGTCTTTTTAAAAATATCGTGGGAATTTGTGGAACAAAAAGTCTTATGACCGTCTCCAAGATCCAAGCTATCTCTATGTCGAATTTTGACAATATCGGCCAACAACAAACGGTTGAGACTTAACAAATGAAAAGGTAACAAAGACACAGAGAGTTACTTCCACATTTATAATATTATAGTGAGGAAGTAAGGATGAGCTATGTCATTTTCTAAAATTGGACGTAGTTTATCAGAAAGGACTCAAGCCACAAAATTATCAAAAATTAGTTATAGGTACCTAAATGTTCTATTAAATAGGGTCCGGGAATAATCAAAGGAAATATTTTTTTTTGGTATCGAGAAACAAATCTAATTTAGGCAGGTATTTTCTTTTTATTAAGTGTACTTGAATCACTAGTTTCATCATTAGTTTTAAACACAAATCATAGATATAATATTTAACATATAGTTATAAGATACATGGTTGATTTTGCCAATGTGTCTAATAACGTAAAAAAAATCTGATCACAGCTACTAACTTAAAATAATTAATAAACTAAGCTTAAAATAAATAAGTCAAAAGTGACTTTGTGTGAGTTGAGTCTTGCTTAACTACTTCCAAATTATGGAAATAATAGTACATAAAGAAGAAATATAGAGCTTCATACATTAATTCATCTCTCATCTGCTCTCACACTCCACTTTTATTTATCACTTTCATTACATTATGAAAAAATAACTGAACTGAATTCGTCTAGCCCAGACAAACAAACAGACGGACAATCAAAATATTTAAAAACGCATGGTGGTGTTCGCTCTACTACTTACAAATTACGAAGACTTATAGGTGCGACTCACACTTGACAATATTCGTTTCAATAATAAATTGAAATGTGTAACATCACTATTGAAGATGTCAAAACGGCCATCATAGCGTGCCGATACTATAGTAACGAGTGATTAAGCTACACGAACTATGAACGTGCTGATGCTTTTGTAAGCGAAATAACATTCTGTATTATCATGGAGATATATACCTCTGAGGCATTTCTAGTACAAGAAAGCCAAAAGAATATCTATCCACGTCTTCGTTTAGTCCATAATTATTGCGAGTATAAGACTTTTAAGTAGTATATTTTGATTGGGAGACACTTTTGTGGTCATTAGTCATGCTAAATTAAACATAAATATATCAATTTACTGGTGGAAGGATTCCTATGCAGGAATCCATCTAGGTAGATACCACCTCATTGAAATTATTCTGCCGTGAAACAGTAGTGTGCAAACATTACTGTTTTCGATCTGAAGGGCACTGAGAGCTAGTCACTGGGCATATAAGATTTAAGAACTGATGTCTCAGGGTAACGAGCGCAGTGTGGTGCCACACAGAAATGTTCTGTGTGATACAGCACTTGTTATGAGCAGACGTTACACTTACTAGCAGGTGAACGTTTTGCTTGTGCCGTTCCTATATCCAGTAAAAAAAAATTATCACTAGTTTTCGTTATGCGGTGGAAACGTGTGGGAACTCACCTCCCTACTAAGGAAAATGCCGATAAAATCCCATAGCTTCTGATACATAGCGGAATAACCATCACAAATACGCTAAGGTATCCAGACCGATGTGAACTGCTGAAAATGGGCGTCCAAAAAAAAGAAAGAAAAAGTCCAAAGAAAGTTAAAATTTAAATGAACCTGTCGGGAGTTTTATTTAATACAGTTGGTGCATAAAACTCTCTACCGCTTCTAATTTGGGTCGCCCTGTCAGACTATACACGATATCAATTATACATGGAAAGTGGAAAACTGGCGCAGCGCTGTCAATTCCCAGAGCGATTGACTTCGCTCGGTGTTGAGGCGTGGTTCTTACCGCTTCAATAAGCATATCATATGTAATTAGAAATGTATGACCAGCTAATGAAAGGCGACTTGAACTAAAATGTAATCAATGATGGACTCTATTGTATGGGGATAGTATAAGCTTATTCAGGTTTTTAAATATGTTTCCATATCGTAGGATAATCAGTTATCAAAGATGAATACCGTTGTTATACCTTCTTACCGTTGTTGTAATCGTTGACTAGTTTTCTTTCCAGTATGTTCCTAAGCTTATTATCTTCAACGTGGCGCTTTGGAATTCCTAGAGAAAGTCGAAGAGTTAAGCCCTGGGGGCACGTCCACATATACCACTTTAAGAATATTTATGAAATTAAAACTCTAATTTTGGAATACACAGAAGAACATTATATGAACTTGACAATCAATGTTTTGGGGTGCCGTGCGGTGGCGGCTTAAGAAAATTTACCACCCTATCTTATCCCGTGGGGGTCGTCAGATAGGGGGGAAGTCAACAGAAGGAAAATTATAAGAAGAAGATGGGCAGCGGCATCTTCATGGAACATCTTAATAAATAAACCGCGGTTGCCAAACCGCCTGCAAAGCGTGGAAACTATCGCAAAATCCCTCCAAAATGAGAGACATCTAAAGACTTTTATGGCAATCTATGCGAGAGGCCTATGTTCAGCAGTGGACTGGTGATAGGCTGAAATTAAGATGAGAAAATTTTGCAAGGTTGTATTAATTTAATTTTAAAATAATTACTACCGATATGAAAGAACTGCAAATTAACTGGTTTTGGAAGAATCGTAATACACTATATGTTATGGGTTTATTATTAGCTCCACTGAGTTTCTCATAACCTTGACTTTCGTATACTTGATTGCATATACAACACATTAGCCTCTTGCACTTAATAATGGGTCGATATTCCCATGCTGTATACATTTGATCTGCGGCTTCTTCCAGTCAGCTATTGAAAGAATACGAAAGTGATTATGCCATTATATACAGATAGTTGTTCCGGGTCTGGGTGGTTTGTGCATGTGGAATTTATGTCTGTAAAACGTACCCACGACACAGGAGAAATCCTACTGTGGGGCATCGTTTTTTTTTTTAAAGAAAAGAAAAAGAAAGTATTGAAAGTCTAGGTTATACGGTAGTGATATTTATATACAAACATGTATTTAATTGAATTTGTTTCATAAAATAAGCAGATTATTGAGTACAGCAATTAATTTATTAATTTTAAGAATCAGGTTATGACTAAATACATACTAATATTATAAGTCTATGTGTCTCTTTGTCTGTTTTTTACCTTTTCACGGCTCAACCGTTAACTGATCTTGACGTAATTCGACACAGAGATAGGATCAATTTTTTAGGATCAATCAGGATGCAAGCCTGATTGGTTCTAAATAAGTTGCATGAAGCCGGGCGGCGGCGTGGCATTCGAGAAACACCTCGGTCGCTGTAATTTTTAGGGAGCGTTTCAAAGTTTTAAATTAATAAAAATATATCATTAAAATTACAAACTACTATTCAATTGTTTCCAGCTTACAAAAATAATATGAGTAGGTAAGTAATTAATAGAACTTACTCTACTAGCGCGTTACGCGGGTGAGCGCAGGGCTGTTCGGTCACACCGCGGCATTTTTATTACTTTTAGCATTTTTATACCTGTCGTGTCTTCTAAACGATAGGTCCGATTCGAATAATTTAAAGAGGACTTTACATGTACATAATCAACCTTGACTATGAAACTATTTTGTAAGATAAGAATTAATATTATTATACGAATGTATATACATAAGATACGAGTGTACGAATGAATCATATTTCGATTGTACGCGTGTTTTGATAGACTAATTGGAAGAAAAAGCAATTATTGTGACTTAACTATAATAGTTAGACATATAGCCTCGCGGACTTTTTTGTGAGTAATGATGTGTACTATGAAAGTGTAGTACATTATTTTCTTTATCATCAATAGTTTTTGCAACGCACGCCAAATAATGACTTTTATCATTAAATTTTTGATACCTTGAGTTACATTATAGCAATTATCGAATACATACTGTCACTGTCTACTGTCTGTTGATGTCAACTCTGATCTGTTTTGTTTATGTATTATGTTTGAATTACTTTAAATTTGGAATGATTTTTGAATTACTTTAAATTTGGAATGTCAATTTTATTTGTTCAGATTCAATTGTGTCATATTTTATTAATTCCGTGAAAATCTCTTGAATAAGTAACACGTCAAGTTATCTGACATAACTTTTGTATTTTATATAAATTTTATAATGATTAGGTTTCACTAAAAGTAAATTCAAAAATGTTTAAGTTAAAATAAATAGTTTTCTAATCAATCCTTAAGTGTCTTTTTGGTTTGAAAGTGATCCCATTAGCCAAATCTACCATACAAGAAAAATAATGACAAAAAAAAACTGGCCGGTTGGTTTCTTGGTGGTTCTTTCCGGGACCGGGGCATTTTTACGAACCAGTGTAGTTGAAAAATACGTTCAATAAGTAGTATGTAAAAGTGACATCCTATTAGGCTTCAATCACTTCTGAGAGAGTTTCCGAGACGGGAAGAGTTCGCCTCGCTGCTCTGAAGAGGTTAGCTGACGGATTACATATGTCCTCGAAATATTTTCATTCCACAGTCATGATGTTTTCCTTCACGGTGAGTGATCACGTAGTAGATCAGCACTTAAAACTGCGGAAAATTTCAGAGCGGCACTGGGGATGGAATTCAGGTCACTCAATGACAAATACGAGTGTCCGGCCCCCGTTGCCATGGGTCTTATAATATTTAAATTAAAGTATTATGTAAATTATGTTTAAAAACAATTATCTTCTATTCTAATCTATATTTATGGCATTTTGTCGGACCCACAACTCAGCAGTCATTGTATTGCTTATTATGCCGCTCTTTAGTTTAATACATTTATTGGAATTGAAACTAAACGAATGGTTGTCATCTTGTTCCAGGCGAGATCGGAAGAATCGGTAAAAAGAGCGTTGAGCCGCAAATGCGTGGCGAGGGAAACTTCCTCGTGTCTCGCCGTCGAATTGGTTGGATATATGGACAAAATTCTTAAGACTGCTTCTTTCCAACTCACTGATGACATGATGATCGTTGACGAAAGGTAACATATTAATTATTAAATTTTAGGAAGTGTTTTATGTTAATGAAAATACTGCTGAATAAACATTATTTCAAATGAAATAACAAGTATGCGGTATGGATATAACTCTTATGGTAGTTTTATTACATCGTCAGTATTTTAGACATCACAAATACACTATTGAACATACCATAGACTACCCATAGAATGCCTCAAATTCTGACACGGTCCTGAGTGACCTGTATATCAGTCTTCCCGCAAAACGAGGTACGAGATTGCTACTCGAGAAGTTTTCTTCCCCAAAGGTTATCACTCTTGTTTGCTGCTGATATCATAGTTACATAATATAAAGAAAAAGGTCTATAAAAAAGTAGAAATATATCTTTTATAAAAAAACACATTACGCGTTAACGAGTCATTCTCTGAATGGTGTAATTTAGTTGCGGGATTACCTCAGGGAGGCATTCTTTCACCCCTGCTTTTTACCGTATTTATTAACTCCATCGTTAATATCATCTCTTCTAAATTCCATCTATATGCAGACGATTTGCAACTATATCGACATTTTCCCGCGTCTGAAATCAATTTAGCAATTGGTGCGATGAATCACGATCTAAATAAAATCAGTAAATGGTCTAGATCATTTGGATTCGTTGTTAATCCAAATAAATCGCAAGCTATAATCGTAGGCAGTAGATTTTCACGTGCATTACTTGATTTCTCCTCTCTTTCAAATTTACATATTAACGGCACTACTATTCCTTTCTCGGACACAGTTAGGAACCTAGGTCTAACTCTTGACGCTAAGTTATCTTGGGGCGCACACATAACTGAAATTGGCAAAAAAGTCACTTATGCCTTTCATTCATTAAAATGCCTCCAAGGTTTCCTGCCCTTGTCAACTAAGATTTCTCTCGTTCAGACTCTCATTCTGCCGATTATTGATTACGCCGATGTTTGCTATTTAGATGCTACAGAGGAGCAATTAAATAAGCTTGAGCGCCTGCAAAATTTATGTATTCGATTTATTTTCGGACTTAAAAAGTTTGATCACGTCTCATGTCATCGCAAGCAGCTCAAGTTGCTCCCAATCCGACTTCGCCGGAACACTCGAATCGTTTGTTTTCTTTTTAATATCCTACACAATCCCGCTTATCCGTCGTATCTTCGCGATAGATTTACCTTTGTCCATTCCCCTAACTCCTTTTGCAGATCTCACCTCAAAATCGTCTTAGCATTTCCAACCTTTAGAGCTAATTTCTACTCTCATTCTTTCTCCGTACAGGCAGTCAGACTTTGGAATGAACTTCCTCCTGTAATCCGCGAGGCTAAGACAATGTCTTCCTTAAAAAAACTGTTGTAGGTGGAATAATATCTCTTTGGAATTACGCAAAAACAACTTTATTCGATAGTTACACAATTACACAGAACTTGTACAATTTGGAAGATTCGTTTTAAATATACGAACACCGGTAGTTACAACTTGTAAATTTTGAATAGACTCAGAACAGAAAAAAAAGACTATACATAGGTTCCATAGACTAAGATAAAAAATGAATTAAGTCAAAGTTAGGGTTGCCATACCATAACACACCCCCTCAAGCCAGACTTTGACTTAGTGAACACACTGAGCAAAAAAAAAAACTTTATAATGAATCCCAAAAAAAAAAAAAACTAAGGAATTGAATACAAAGAAAGAGCAGGAATAAAACTCTTGAGTTTTTGAGCATTCAGTGGCTTTGTTAATAAATCAGCGACCATTCTTTCACTTGGCAAATACTTAATAATTACCTTATTACTTAGCACAGCTTCTCTGACAAAATGAAACTTAACATCAATATGCTTTGTCCTGTTTGTGTTAATTTGATTACTAGCAATTTTATGACATGGCTGATTGTCATTAAATATGATAACAGGGCTATCTTTTATATCAATATACAGTTCCTTTAAAAAATTATTTAAGAAAATTCCTTCTTTTGCACCTTGAGCTAAAGCCACATATTCTGCTTCAGTTGAGGATAATGAAATGCATGTCTGTTTTTTACTCTCAAAAGAAATAAGGTTTTTGCCAAGTTTAAATACTTGACCAGAATATGATCTCCTATCTTCAGAATTTGCCCAATCGGCATCAACAAAACCATGCAATCTGAAATTATTACATTTACTATAAATTAAACAGTAATCAACAGTTCCCTTTAAATATCTAAGTACTCTTTTTGCCTGTGTAAAATGTTCTTTAGAGTAACAGTTATTGTACTGAGATAATATACATACAGCATGTAATATATCTGGTCTAGTGTTGATAGCAACATACATTAAACTTCCTATTAAATTTTGGAATGGAATGTTAGGATCAACAGTATCACTTTTGCTTAATTTTATACCCGGTAACATAGGAGAAGTGATTGGTTTGCAATCTGACATTCCATAATCAAATAAAAGTTTTTCAATATAACTTTTCTGGTCTACAAACATTTCACAGTTCCTTCTTCTTATTCTAAGACTTAAAGCATGTTCTATAGGTCCTAAATTCTTAAGTTTAAATTTTTTATGTAATAAATCAAAAACGACATTCTTCTTCTTTTCACTATTTCCAATAATGAAAATATCATCCACATAAATAGCTAAGATTAAACAAGATTTTTGTTGTCTTAAAATATAAATACACGGTTCATGCACAGACTGTTTAAATCCAATATCAATTAATGCATTATTAATTTCTTTATTCCAACTAGATGCAGCCTGTTTCAAACCATACAAAGCTTTATTTAATTTGCACACCTTTTGTATATTGTTTTTACTATCTAATTCAACTGACAAACCTTTTGGTATATACATATAAACATCTTCATTTAATGTACCATGAAGAAAAGCAGTGACAACATCCCAGTGATCTATAAACCAATCAAATTGTATAGCTAATGTGAAAAGCATTCTTAAGGCACTGGAACGAACTACTGGTGCATATGTTTCAAAATAATTTATACCAAATCTTTGGTTAAAACCACGAGCAACAAGCCTAGCCTTATACTTAATGATGTTACCTTCCCTGTCCTTTTTAATTTTAAAAACCCATTTACTATCAATAGGCACAATGTTCTTAGGCAAATCTACAATAGACCAAGTATTATTGTCTTTTAAAGACAATAGTTCCTCACTTATTGCTTTCTTCCAACATTCTGGAAGATCATTAAAGTCTTTAAAGTTAAAACATTCACTATTTGCTTCCATACAGGAATACACATGAAAATCGGGAAATTCCCTTTTCTTTCTAATACGAGTTGGATAAACCTTACCACTTACAACAGGTGCTTCACTAGTATTTGTGTCGGTAGATAACTGATTCACATTAACCACTGGTTGATAACTAATGTTAGGAAAATCACTATGACAGTCAGCAAAACAAAGTTCAGTGTCACCTGAATTCACATCACAAAGTATGTTATCCTTCTCCTGTGGATCCTGATCTTTAGAAGTAGCTGGTTGAGCACTCATGAATGACTCGGACTCATGCTCCATCTGTTGATGTGTCTCTATCCCACTAGCTATGCTGTCCTCTGCAATGGGTATTACATCACTCTGGGTTTCAGTAATATTCTCTTCCAACATACTTTTGTTTTTATTAGACTGAACTGACTCACTGGTAGAAGTAAAAATGTTACTACTAGTTTGTTCTGGCAAAAATCTAACATTTCTCGACAAAACTAATTTGCCTTCCTCTGTCCATACCCTATAGCCATCTTTGTCAGCACAATATCCAACTAATTTTCCTTTTACAGCCTTTTTATCAAACTTTCTTCTTTTCTGATCTGGCACATGAACAAAACACTTAGTGCCAAATATTTTTAAATGTGTAATTTCAGCCTCCCTTCCAAACCATAAGCTATGAGGAGAAGATATATTGTCAACACCTGTTGGCCCTGTTCGGTTCAAAACATAGGCAGCTGTGTTCACTGCTTCAGCCCATAAACCTTTTTCAAATTGGTTAGCATGTAACATGCTTCTAGCAGCATCAATTAAAATTCGATTCTCTCGCTCTGCTGCTCCATTCTGTTGTGGGCTGTATGGCATTGTAACTCGGTGGTTGACTCCGAATGAATTTAAAATGATTGACATTTCTTGATTAACAAATTCTTTACCACCATCTGTCATTAGTTCTTTGACTGTATGTCCAGCTGTCTTAGCTTCATACAAATATTTTCTTGCAAAATCTTTTACTTCAGATTTCTCTTTCAAAAAATATACTTTTCTATATTTTGTATAGTCATCCTTGAAAACTAAAAAATATCTACAGCCACTAATAGATTTCTCAGAAATAGGCCCACAGACATCTGCATGTACTATCTGACCAGGTGTCTTTGCTCTGACTTCTCTGGAATGAAATGGTAGGCGTGTCATTTTACCATACATGCATCCATCACAAACTGGTTTTTCTGTAGTCTGTATAGGTATTCCTTTCATTTTCAAAATTTTTTCAACATGGCTAGTGTTTTGATGACATAATCTTTCATGCCATGTCTGTAAGTCAACTACTTCACTGGTGTACATACATGTATTTGTTGGAAATACCACTCTCATTAATAATTTATACAATGTACCATCCTTTTTTATACCAACAGCTTTAACTTCACCTTTAGAGTTTTTAAAAACTCGTTTATTGCTATCTGCAATTTCAATTAAATTATTTTCAAGAGCCGAACCCGAAGAAAATAAATTTTGTTTACATGCTGGAACCAACCATGTATTTTGTAACTGACCACTATCCCATCTACCATTTACCAACATTTCTATTTGTATAGTTCCAGTACCCACAGCCATCATCTTTCTACCATCTCCAATATATAAAGGAATTGGATGTGGAAATGGTTTATATGTTTTAAACCATTCCCTGTGGTGTGTTATATGGTGAGATGCTCCTGAATCTATTATCCAGTCTTCACTATTATTACAACTTTTATGAGCAATGAATGCTTGACCATTTGTGGTTTCAACTTTATTTTTTAGCTTGAAACAATTTCTTTTAATATGGCCTCTTCTTTTACAAAAATTACATATAGGCCCCTTTGAACTACCAGCTTTCTCTTTCTGCCTTTTTGCAATTAAAGCAACCTCTGACTCATTGTTTGGGCTTGTTTCGAATAACCTTTGTTCATGGAGTCGCAGACGTTCCATCGGAATGTTAACATTCCTTTCTAAGGCAGGAACAGACTCCCAAGCATTTTTAAATTCAAGGTACTCATTTGGCAATGTGTTTAAAATTCTATTTAACAACAAGGACTGTGGCAATACACAACCTTCATCCTTCAGCTCTTTGTTGAGTTGTGAAAAAATTCTTTGTAATTTAGAAACATGCATAGCTATACTGTCGTTTTGAATTTTCTTATATGTGAATAATTCACTATATAATAAATCTAACCGCCGTTCGTTTTTCTGTTCGTAAACAGCATGTAGGGTGTCCCACATATCTTTAGCTGTTTTGCAGGTCAAGATATGCTGTTTCGGCTCTTTACCCACAGTTGAGCCAATCAGATACCTCGCTACTGACTCCTTCTCATTATATTCCTTACTGAGTTTTTCATCGGCACCGTCGAACTTTACAGCCACGCCGGTGACATGATCATGTACTTTGTGTAAGGTTAATTGAAGGTCAATATCGAATTTCCATGAGATCCAATTAGTGTCGCCTTCCAGTTTGTCCACTGTGATTCTATCTAGTCGCACAGCCATCATTGACAAACGATCAGTTCGATACAACTTGCCACCAAAAAACAAAATTTCCACTTCTGTGATTTATCACAAGTTAAAAAAAAAAACAAAATGTCTGAATTACAAAAATGCACTAGCGGCTGTGACTCGGCGCTGGGCCCATAACCTGTTGTAGGTGGAATAATATCTCTTTGGAATTACGCAAAAACAACTTTATTCGATAGTTACACAATTACACAGAACTTGTACAATTTGGAAGATTCGTTTTAAATATACGAACACCGGTAGTTACAACTTGTAAATTTTGAATAGACTCAGAACAGAAAAAAAAGACTATACATAGGTTCCATAGACTAAGATAAAAAATGAATTAAGTCAAAGTTAAGGTTGCCATACCATAACAAAAACAAATTAAAGAGCACTATCTTTCCATACTACTACAATGATTAATTATTGAAAGAATGTTTTTGTATATGTGGGCATATTTAAGTGTGGATGTATATGTAAGTATATGTGCATGAATATGTATATATTTATATGTATGGTTTTTTTATTATTATTTATGTATGTATATGTTTAAATGATGTATGAATGATGTATGTATGTTTATATGTATGTATGAATGTATGTGTCATGTCATGTAATTTTGCTAAGTGCACACTAAGTCTTCATCTCTTCTAAACTGTCCTGTGTCAGGCCAGCTGGAAGAAATTTCTAAATGAAATAAGCTGTGCCTTTGTACTAAATTTATTCATACTTTTTTTCTTTGTAATCATTGTTTGTGTGTACATAAATTATTAAATATTAAATAAATAAATTACTAGGAAAATTTAACAAGCTAAATATAAATAATTTGAGAACTTCCACACACCATTCATGATGCTTAAGACTACAGTAACGTTAATATATATGTCAAACAATACAATTTTTCTGCTCATTGGCGCGGTAGGATAAGGAAACCCACGGTGTGAGAAAATCAATGAATAAATGTATATATTAATACGCGAAGAGAAAACTTCGTAGCCTTTTTAAGCATATTGCGCGCAAGAAAGGGTATGAGATTTGGCAAAATCAAAGTTTGTATGGAGAAGAAGCAAGAAAGCTTAAATTTATATATAATTTGTGTTATAATACAATTAATTGAACAAAATAAAAATTTCATTGTTTACGTTAAAATTGACAATGTCAACCATGTAATAGTCCGTCGTTTGTATACGTTCATACTTGCCAATGTCAAACAGATGCATAGAGTAGATATTGTCGCCATAGAATGTTAAAATGTTGCCAACAAACAATTACTACAACCTCAATAACGTTCAAACTTAAAAATATATATAACGGTTGAATTTCGACAACATAGCGACCTCCGGTTCGATTAAATGTTAGAAGTTACTAAGATTCGTAAGTGTATATTGTTTTATGAAATTGGAGCAAGAATATCATAAAACAATATGTATCATCATTACTCATCATTACCATTACAGGTCACTAGCAATCCGCTGCTGAACAAAAAAAATTATAAAAATATTTTCGTTATCAAATACCTGACCGTTCTATTTTAGGTTAGGTACATCATGAAGCGCTTACTTAAATGTTTTTTTTTTATTGGATAAAGTGACGATACGAGCAAAACGTTCACCTGATGATAAGTGCAACGTCAGCCCATAAAAAATGCTGTGTCACCCTGTGCCAAAATTTATGTGTGACACCACACTGCGCCTCCAGCGTTCAGTCCTCCCTTCCTTCAGTCTCATATGCCCAGTGATTACACTAGCTCACAGTGCCCATCAAACCCAAACACAGAAATGTTTGCACACTTCTGCTTCACGGCAGAATAACTGGCCCTGGGGTGGTAACTACCTAGATAGTTACCGGATTATTATATATTTATTGACTTCAATTTGATCCGATTCAGCTTTCGAAGCTCTAAACAGAAACTTGTTAAGAATGTAGGAAAGGAAATATAAAACTGTTTCTCAGATAATTGACGTTAAACGAAATTTATCGATTGTACTTTTTTAGCAACGGAGCGGCAGCCAAAATGCCAATACTATCGGAATCCCTAGCAAGGGCCGGTACTTCACTTGAAAATCAAGCGCAGCAGATTATTATGGACAAATTGTGGAATTTCGCTACCACGCGGTCGCTGAGATACAGGCTACTAAGTAATGCAGATGTTGTCATTTCTGGAAAGCAAGAAAAGGATGGAAGCATTGGCGTAGGTAATTAAATCGGATTACAGTTTTATGTCTATAAATCTATACCACAGATCGTGGTGAAATAATGAATATTATCTGAAAACCACTGAAGCTTGCTGCATATATTGCAGAGTGACATTTTTAGATATGCTTATTACACTATTTGTTAGTCGTCATAAAATTTTTCAATCTTTTCCCAAACTCGATCTTACAGTACCCACGGGATGAGACATGCTGGCAGACTTTATATCGCGGCCATCTAAAGGCAATCTCATAAAAAGTAATGATTAAAGCACTAATATACATACACTTTGATTTTCCGGTGTGTTATTACACATTGCGAATGGAAAATCGATATCTACTATTGTCCTATCTTTGAATGGTAACGATCCGTTAGAATGTAGATTGCATTAAGACGTTACGAGATGATATGATTCTTAAACCGTTTATGTCTGAAATTAATACCACATTGGAACATTAAATTAGTGAGGAAAGATATTATGTCACTTAGTGCCACTCTACCTGACTGCCGTTGCCATGGACTTGATAAAAAGAATCAAGTGACAACGTTTGCAATGTATGTAGTAATAACAGAATAAACGATTAATTGCTTTTTTAAACAAATTTTTTTTTGTTCTTATGATTTCGCAAATATAATTTAGTAAAATTTTAGTTGGTATTTTTTATGGTCGTAAATCAGAGCTAATTAAGGTTCAAAATGCGTATCTCAAATAAAAACCTTGTTATTTTGCTAAAGTTAGTTATGAATTATGGACCATAAATCACATTTTAAGTCGTTCATTAAAATAAAAGTGTTTGAGGAAAAGCTGTGAGATATTCATTCCAGAAATAGAAACAGTGCGGTATAAATCGAGACATTTTAAAATGTAAGTGAAACCAAAACAAATGCTGTGTCACCTAGAACATTTGTGTGTGGCACCACACTGCGCCCGTCAACCTCAGAGGCGTCAGTTCTTAAGTCTCATATGCCCAGTAATTACACAAGCTCTCAGCGCCCTTCAGACCGAAACACAGTAATGTTTGCATACTTGTGCTTCACGGCAGAACAACTGGCCCTGCAGTGGTATATGCCTACACGAATTCCTGCATATGAATTCTACCATCAGTCAAACTATGCTCCATTGATTTGAATATGCAAATAATAGTGAAGAATCATCAAGCCAATCGATTATGGCTCAATTGGCGCATTCGCTAAGCGATTTGAACTTGCGTTGATTCGATTCCTCAACAGCACAGACATCAGTTTGGCCTGCTGGTTTGTTCCGTGTCTGGGCATTTTGTGCATGCGCAGTGTATGTCTGTAAAATGCACCCACGATACAGGAGAAATCCTAGTGTGAGACAAATATTTAAAAAAGTACATCTTTCTTTCATGTTTCAGACAGAATAGTCGTTTCATCTTTGAAATATTAAAATAATAAGAGAAATTGTCCTTTTCAAGGTGTTTCAATGAAGTCACCGAAAGCAGTTGAGACCGGAAGAGCCAGAAACAAGAATATGGCACCACTTCTGGCTGCAGCGGCTATGAAGTTTGGTCTCCTTGGAGCTCTCACGTTCAAGGGCCTGTATTTAATGGTTGGGAAGGCCCTGCTTATCTCCAAAATAGCCCTTCTATTGGCTACAATTATCGGACTCAAAAAACTATTCACTCCTCAGGTGACCGACTAGATAATGCATGGACAAATACAATATTTTTTTCGTATTTATTTACTGATGAACTATAAAATATACTAATGTCACAAAGAAATTAAATGACATTTATTTGTCTGTAAATTAAAGTTTATTTTTCAATATTTTTTTGATACTGAAATTACGACGTAAAGTTTTATCTTTCATCAGTTATTCGCATAGGTGCATGAATAAATTTTTGTGGAGAATGCCTGTCTTTTCTTATTTCAGCTGAATAAAATGACGCAACAACAACTTTCGACTTTTAGTGCTTTTTAGTATCTTTATTATCTTTTATTATCTTTGTTCCAAATTTATTTGAATTAAAATAAAACAAATTTATGGCAGTTAAGACTGATATCCGTTTTTAAAAAACAGGTGTCGATCATTTTTATTCGATATTTGTTTTCTAATATTAAGGTAAGGAAAGGTTATAAAATGTACATAATATATTTGTAAATATTCTTATAAATATAAAGTGTAAAATCAAATTTACATTTTTTTGTCGTCGTCTACTAACAAAACTGTTTTATTGTATAATATTTATCCTCGCATAGTTAGAAACTAATCGCCTGCAATTTGGTTATGGTTTTTTTCACCACTCGTAATGTCTCTTTGTATAATAAATAATAATCTTTAGAACTAAATTCGTGTAAGATTTTTTTAACATAATGCATTTTTTAATTCAAGTATAAACTTTTAGATCTTCTCTTATCTAGTCAGTGCATACTCGTATAAGTAAATGGTCATATGTATCAATAGCAATACTGAATACGTATACATAAATATTGATAATGAGCATTCTCCAACATGTGTAAAAAATATATTATGTAAATTCTTTATTAAATAAATAAGGTTTTAATAAGATATGTAAGAGTATGTAGGCACCTTATCGTAGTGGCTAAGCGATTAGTGTTAGTGCTACAGGTTGCTGGTTCGATTCGCTCACGGAGCAAATATTTGTATGACCTATATATGTTTTTTTTAACCAAAAAAATCAGTAAAATAAATCTTTATAGGAATGCATGTACTGAGATAATTCAGATACACTCATTGGCATGTTATCAATATGGGCACACCCACATATATATTAATTTTTCGTTGAGGATGGATATGGGTGCCTTTGGTTCATTGACCACTTAGAATCAAGTGGACTGTGAGTTCTTTTATCACCTCATACATATTTATAAAATTTCTCCTCATCTGATTCATTACTTGCCTTTTCTGCGACAAATGCTACTGTCGTCAAGACGGACTCAAGTGCTTTTTCTGTAATATTTTTATATTATTTGGAGATATTAAATTATGGTGATGAGGATTCTTCAAGTTTGTTGTGGAAAATAAAAGATGTGAATATTTCTAAGAGATTTAACTGCTCCTTCCAGAATGGCGGAGCTGTAACTGCGAATGCTGTTGACAACCACTAGATTATAGACCACTAGATAGATACAGAGTTTGTCATTAAAAACGAATTAAATGTGCGAACTCTTTCCAGGCTATCAACAAAAAGGACTAAACATTTAGGTGAATGTGACCTGATTGAAGATTTTGGCGAGTGGTTAAGATTTTACCTCAATGTCTAACAGTATATTCACGATTGTTATGTTGATTAGAAACTGATAAGAGATAAGAAGTTTGGAAACTTTTATAGTTAAGTTTTATATTTACTTAACCAGGTTTTTGAAAATCAAACAGTTTCTTGTCACCTTCGAAGTACCTTTCAGTGAAAATGTATTTTAAGTACACTCCGGTGAAAATGTAAATAACACAATTATTTATTTATTTATTGAAAACATAGTTGTATACTTTACTAACTTGTACGATGTAAGCTACTCGTATTTCGCATTTAACAAATCGCCGAGCATTTGCCACATGATAATTTATAATATTGTATTTAATTTTTTGCATAAATTGTACTAACGGTTATGTACTGTGGATTAAACGAATTATTCACTAACATGCTTATTCCTGTGTAAACCCTCATTAACTCTGTACTCTTATAACCAATGTATTCATTGTTTTTATTTACATTCCTTATCTGTATTAAAATTAAATGCCATATTTTAATTGATGAAATGAGTATAGGCTAGACGAACAAAATACTAAGTTGCTAAGTTAGACACTCAGCTTAAAAAAGTGAGGGTCGAAGTGACTGAGTACAGTGCTTATCAACTAAAGCAAACTGCAGACTAAGTAGTCAGCAAGCCTGCTACTTACCATATTTGTTAATGTTTACGTCAGTAAGTTGAGAGTTTTTTTTAAATTACAATAACAAGATCCGAAATTGATAAAAAACGTAAAATTCATTTAATTGTTATTTTGTTACTCCATAGACAAATCATTTTTTTTTTATGAATTGCAAAATACTTTGTCATATTAATGGTTGTCATTAATTACGATAGCATGAATTATAAGATACTAAGCAAAATGGCGAAACAGTCTAAGTTGATAGATGACGCAGACGAAAACTAAGACATTCTAAGTTACCATACTTAGAATTTTGTTCGTCAAGACACGCTCAATGTATTGATGAAGATAGTAATGTAATAATAATAAAAAATAAACTGCAAAAAACTACTGCCTAACATCATAATCGTTCACTTAGTGACGTTTCAGTTTTGCATTTTTTTTAAGTTCTGGTTCTTAATCTGTCTCTAATACTGGCTATTAGACATGTATATTGGAAAAGTATGATTGTCAAAGAAGAATCAGCAAGCTGAAAAAGTAAAGAGCCGGCCATTTAACTAACATAACCAATAACCTTTGGAAAATAAATATTGTCGAGTCGAGAGTAATTTCAGTCCATCGGAAGTCTGTGTTCAGCATGATGATGATAATAATGATCAACTAATGGATGCCATAACTACTATGATGTAATCTGTTTTACAAAGCACGAAGTTATTGAACAATATCTTTAACTAAATTTCAGCAATGTTTTCAAATAAAACCTATTTTTTGTGAAAGTATCTCGAGAGATTAGCTAAACATGCACCTGATGGTAATGAAAAAGTCTTCACATAACAAACGCTGCGTTAAAGAGAACATTTCGTCACCCTGAGACATCAGCTCTAAGTCTCATATGTCCTGTAATGACAATAGCTATCAGTGCCCTTCAAACCGAAACGCAGTAATATTTGGACACTATTGCTTGACGGCTGGAAACCTAATCAAACATAATAATTTCTTCTTGTACATTAAATCTGTGATGGTCTCCTCACCGATTATGATAACTATTACTGTAACCCCTAACATAGGAACGTACTCTCTTTATCTTGTCTTATGTGCTGTTCAATGAAAAGTTTATGTATGTTATAAGTATACAATTCATTCAGACTTTAAAATCTAGATTGAGATCCGAATCTAGAAATTACGATATAGTACCCTTACCACTGTTCTACATGATGAACATCGAATGAATATTGAATACATTTGGCTTGCACTAAATGTAATATTAAAAGGGTTTAAAGAAATGGTACTAAACACTATCCCTATTAACCATTATAAGTCATATGTACATATGTTTTAAATGATAATAAGCTATATTCTATGGTACAAGCAAATAAAATAAATAACGAGAAGTAAATAAATACGAGTAGAAACAAACATCTGGAACATAGTTCCTTCATATTAGTTTCTACTCGTACGTATATGTAAGTAATAATCATTACAATAAGCTCAGGGGCCGGGCGCTTGCCTTAAATAATTTAGAACGCTACTAATATAACCCCAATTGGATCATCGATACCAACGACGTCACAACATTTTAAGTGCTGATTTACGTGTGTTCGACGGCCGAGGAAAACATCGTGAAGAAACATTAATGTATTAGAAACATTATTTCGTCGACATGTGACGTAATAAAGTAGGTGTCCCGCAGAGCAGAATAGCACCTACCTCTTTTCTAGCGAGGTATCGTAAGATGCGACTAAGGTATTATCCGGACAGACTTTATTCGTGCAGAATAAAACCATAATATGCAATGCTGTCACTAATGCTGCTCATGGAAACTCAATGGGGAGTAAATTTTACTTGTAACAAAATGGCCAAGACGTTGTTCGCCACCCGACATGCCTCGTTTCCCGCGGAGCGAAAAGTGGGCTGCGGTTGTGCTCTCTGCCAACCCTTTATATGAAAAAGGGCGTGAATGTGTGTCTATGAAGTTCGCCTACTCGCACTGGAGTAGCATGGTGGTCTCTAGTTGGCTTTAAAACTTCTCAGAAGAATTAGAAGGGGCCTGTGACTAGCGGTGGGACATATATGTCGGGACTTTTATCATCTAACTGTAACAATATTTATATCAGTCTTTATGCGCTAGGTTAACCCTGCTCCTGTTCTAATTATCTAAAGTCTTATTACGTTTTAAACTTATATTAAAATTGCGTTAAATAAAATTTTAGAAGAGGCCAGGGTTTTTCGGTTAAAAGTTACTGAATAGGGTGTATAAAAATAATGACTTTTCTTCTACTCCTATACCTTCTCATCATATACTTACCTTTTAAACTGTCCATAGTAGGATAGGAGGTATAGAATTTCCAATAGTTATGATGTACTGTAATGGTTTGGTGGATGCATTGGCGATCACAATACCAGACAGCCAAACACCTCGAATATTACACGCAACTCTCCAATACAGATCAAACACGTAAAGAGAATAATTTGAGATCGTTATATGCATACAATTTATTTACCGCAGTGTGATATCTCGTATGTACCCTAGATGGTCTTGAGAACGCAGCGGGGAGTAACAATTTTCAGCCTCGTAGCAAAATACCGGTGACATGATTCGCCAACCGCCACTTCTCGTTTCCCGCAAGTGGGAAAAGTTCTACGGATGTGGACTCTAGTTACCCCTTACATGGGAAAAGACGTGACTATATGTATGTATGTATGTTTCTTATTATAATATCTGTTCATGTCTGAAGAGGGATTTTCACAGCATTTAGTTTAGTGTAACAAGTGAACTGAGGTGTCGAATATTTTTAAGCTGACACCAGCAGATTGTCAGAAGCGATCGAAACCAGTATTTTAGCATTGCAAACATTTTATCTGTTCGAATTCTTGATTAAAAAGTTACAAAGTAGAATGCTTACTGCAATTAGTTTTATGTGATAATGCACGAAATAATTGACATATGCATTTATATTCATATGTCTATATCTAGGAGTTCCGACTATTTTTACACTAAGAGTAAGTGGTAGATAATTTCATCCATCTTCAGTGAGGAATGAAAAATACAATGATATCATAATGTACTTGAATATGTTGCGTATTTAGATATATGTTGACGAAATACATCTTACATTATTACTACTTTTATATACTACAGCATTACTTGGATGTTTTTTATTAATTAATTTTACCATATTCTGTGCAGCCGAAAGACGTGACTTTGGAGGTATTTACTGACGCTGACCAATATCAAGATTGGAACGACCGGCATTTTGGGAATCATTGGAATATAAACCATGAAGTCTAAAGGAAACAAAGACTTTATTAATAAAAATGCGTTTGTTTAATGTTTTAGTACGTTGTTTAATTGACATATCAATCGACACGAATATGTCTGTGTGCGCTGAAGTTATTATGACAAAAAGCAAATTGAAGCCGCGCGTAACGCGTCCATCCGCGTAGCCCCTAATTTGTACAGTTTTTTTAGCTTAGATTACCCTCTGAAAAGGCCTCTACCTTTCAATGAAGGTCCCCCAAAATCGATCCAGCTGTTTCTTAGATTAGCCCAGGCAAACAAACAGATAAACAGCCAAAATATTTAAAAACGCATGTTTGTGTTCGCTCCACTACTTACAAATTACGAATACGAATAGGTACGACTCGCACTTGACAATATTCGTTTCAATAATAATTTGAAATGTCTAACATCACTATTGTAAGATGTCAAAACGGCCATCATGGCGTGCCGCTAGTATAGTAACGAGTGAATAAGCTACATGAACTTTGAACGTGCTGATGCTTGTGTAAGCGAAATAACATTCTGTATTATCATGCAGATATATACCTCTGAGGCATTAATAGTACAAGAAACCTAAAAGAATATCTATCCACGTCTTCGTTTAGTCCAAAATTATTGCGAGTCTAAAACCTTAAAGTAATATATTTTCATTAGGAGACACTTTTGTGACCATTAGTCATGCTAAATTAAACATAAACATATCAATTTACAGGTGTTAGGATTCCTATGCAAGAATCCGTCTAGGTAGATACCACCCCAGGCCAGTTCTTCTGCCGTGAAGCAGTAGTGTGCAAACATCACTGTGTTTCGGTCTGAAGGGCTGAGTGATGGGTGAGCTAGAGTGATCACTGGGCATATAAGACTTAAGGAGTAATGTCTCTGGGCGCAATGTAGTACACAGAAATTTTCTGGGTGACACAGCATTTTGTTATGGGAAGACGTTGCGCTTAACACCAGGTGAACGTCTTGCTCGTCTCGTCACTTTATCAAATAAAAAAAACTACTTAGGTCATCCAGCTACTGCTATAATTTCAAAACGAAACTGTTTGACCTATTCGCTATTTACATTAATATATTTTGTAGTCTTTTCATGACCAGTGGTAATCACTTACTAGCCGGTTGCTCTTTGCCCCTTTATCTGTAAAAAAAACAGTCTGAACATTTCTTCTAATACAACGTTCAAGAGTTTCCGGAAATTAAAATACCCTGTTTTATTAACACACTAGCTGATGCCCGCGTCTTCGTCCGCGTGGATATAGGTTTTTTGAATATCCTGTGGGAACTATTTGTATTTCTGGTTGTCTTCAGGATGCAAAAGCCGTGGTAGCTCAGGGGCTAGGCGCTCGCTTTAAATTTCATAGTACGCGAGTGACCTGGGTTCGATTCCCGGTGCCGCCGGCACCACTAAAATTGTTAATTGCAATTTTAAGTGCTGACTTACCACGTGCTCGGCGGTGAAGGAAAACATCGTGAGGAAACCTGCATGTCTGAGAAATTAAAAATATTTCGAAGACATGTGAAGTCCGCCAACCCGCATTGGAGCAGCGTGGCGGATTCTTCCTAGCTCCAAAACCCTCTCAGAAATGAGAGGAGGCCTGTGCTCAGTAGTGGGACATTTATAGGTTGAAACTTTCAGGATGCAAGCTATCTCTGTGCCAAAATTTATCAAGATCGGTTCAGCGGTTGAACCGTGTAAAGGTAAAGAACAGTCAGAAGGACAGATAGAATTTCTTTCGTAAGCATGGATTAAGAGAAATATTTAAACTGCCATTAACAAAAATAATGATGATCAAAATGCAAATTAAAGCCTTTTGAAAAATTAAAGATTTTCAGATTTTAAGCAGGAACCCTAAATATGTCCGAAATAAAAAGAGGCTTAGATTGCTCTCATAAAAGTCCAGCTTCAGTCGTTTCGGAGATTAGCCCGGACAAACAAACAGACAGAGATACACAAATTTAAAAAAGCGTATTTGAGTTATGGTATCCATGAAATAATTATTCTTAAATACATATGACTTTAATGCGAAATCACAGACAGACGCTCAACCTTTATTTATTTGCATACAATTACAACACAATTAAAAATAAGTATTTACAGCTAATGAATCTCGTGTAAACCTAAACTAACTAACCTATAATAATAATTAATACATACATATTGTAATAACCCTACAATTAATTAAATGAAAAAAATCAACGAGTAATTCCCAATTTATGTGGTAATTGCTATGAGTTCAATACAACCTTCATCCAGACAGAAAAAAATCAACGAGTAATTCCCAATTTATGTGGCATTTGCTATGAGTTCAATACAACATTCATCCAGACCATTCAATCAATAACATACAGTTTTCAGATATGATATATCATGAAACACTCAGCACCCACAGACATAACGACGAATAAAATCAAAAATTATCGAAAAAAAAACCCACAGTATACACATTTGGTACTCTTTAACTAATGTACAAATTATATAAAAGATATTTTTTTTATTTGCTGTGTTTCAGGTTCAGGTATTTAGTTTAATACTATAGAACCTTATTTTACATCTTTTATTACCATATCATAGATTATATTTAAATTTAAACTTAATTGACTTATTGCGATAATAAACGAATTCGTAGACTTTTAGTACTCATAATTTTTAAGAGAATAAACCGATTTTAATAAAACAAAGACTAAATGTTAATGGAAGAAACGCTTTATAATTTTCTTACTGAGTCTTTGGTATAAATGTAGTACTTAAGACGTGATAAGTTCTCAAACAAACAGCCAGACAAACAGACAGACAATTCTAAAAATTATAGAAATGTATTTAGTTGCTTTTTTAAGCTCCTTGAATAATTAATTTCATAAAATTTTAAAATGTACAGACACGTGCAGTTTACATTTTTTGATATGTCTTGAATAGAATTGATATATAGATTTCTACAATCGGATTAGTATCGGATTGTTGTTACTGTTGTACTCTGATAGATAACTTAGCCTACTCGTAGATTTGTAAACATTTCAGCGTTTTTATATACCGATAACGAACTGGTGCTTAAAAAAATATTAACTTGAAATTTAACAAAAATATCAAACTCGAGATTTTAAGTCAGCTTTCATATATCCTGCTGAACGCGTAAACAAGAGCCTTTAAAAGCTTAGAGTAATACAATATGTTACGAAGTCTGCGTCCCTCCTACATGCTCTCAAAAATAAAAAAACTGTTATCCTAAAAAGTAAGACGTGAATTTTATAGAGAGATTTAGATAAATAACTAAAATATTTCAAAGTGTTTGATGTGTGTGTAACTTAAAAACACAGTGGATAATGTAGATATCATAGCTCTTATTATTAAAATATAATAACACGTGTTTTATAATTACTGCCTATAACTAATTTTCTATTTACTCGAAATATCGGTAGAGCCGACTGAGCTACTAAATAAAACACTTATGGTTCATAGACCGATGTGTGATATTAAAAAAGTCTCAAAATTGAGTTAATAATATAATTGACATAGTTCTGCGAAACTTTTAAAACTTTTTTATTTATTTTTTTATAAAAAAAAACATCGCCGTACAGTAAGATTTCTCCTGTACGTGCGTTTTACAGACATACATTTCACATTCACAGCTCAACCAGACTCGAAACCCAACATGTCTTTGCACAAATATTGGCTTCGGCTGGGATACAAATTAAATTCTAAAATTTTCATTGAAAATTGAAAGACTCGCCATTTTCTTTAAATTTTAGATTATATTGATTTGCTGATGTGACGAAACAAACTGCATCGCTAGTTGTAAACTTTTATGACACTTTATCCGTTGAACAAAATGAAACACTTAAACGTCCAAAACGTGTCGGAACATATTTTAATATTATCTTTGACTCTTCAAGACAGTCCTTAAATATTAACTAAAAATTGTTGATTATATATGTTTTCACAATATATATATAGAAGTATGAAAGAATAAATAATCTTAACACTGCTCGATATAATTGTTATATTCAAGGACCGCCGTTAAGTGACTGTTCGATCGATGTTCTAGTGGCTTACTGAGTCATGAATTTAGCATAATAACGCCAGCTAAAGTACTACTACCATAATAAAGCTGGAGTGTGTGTATGTTTGAACGCAATAATCTAAATAAATACTAATCCCATTAAAAATTATTATTGTATTAGATAGCTCGTTTATTGAGCAAAGATTTAAACTGATTTTTATGGAGCGGCTTTGAGAGGCTGCATGCTGAGAATCAAAGAAGGACCAAATTGTCAATACTCAGATGATGTAGGCGACAGTACCGTGGTCGGCTTATTTTACGCGGATGAAACCGCTAGGCAAAGCTAGTATTTTATATTCCTTCAAAATTTTTGTATTAATTCATGATTGTCGAGTTACTTTCATCACTACCTCTTTAATAACTTCACTTTTACATACCATGTTATACGAGTATATAACCATTAGAGGATCTGGCCATTCAAAAATTATTTTTTTAATTTTCGCAAGCAAAACCAACAAACCACTACCAAGCGTGCTTCCTATTGTATCGTGGGTGATTAACGACACTATTTTTTATGGAATAAAGTTACGAGATCTGCGAAACGTTCACCTGATGGATATGCAACGTCTGCTCATAACAAATGCTGTGTCATCCATCCCAATTATATAGGGCGCCACACTGCGCCCTGCGCATTAATTCTTATATGCCCAGTAATTGCACTAGCACTACTGCTTCACTGACGAATAATTTGCCCTGGAGTAATACCTACCTAGACGGATTCCTGCATCCCTGCCAGCAAAAATCTAGTCTAGTAGTCTAGTGATCTTAATCTACCAAAAAAATATATCGATATTCCTATTTGACGCGGTTTCGATTCCTTCACGGGACAACTATCTGTATGGCCTTCACACTCATGGCACAGCAGTAGTAGTATGGTGCAATGTTTAAAAAAATATATGTACAAGTTAAATGGGATCTACCCCTCGTTATACGAACATTACGCAGACAATTCTAAACAGATCTTGTTTAATCTCAAAATTCAGTTTAATCATCAGTTAAGAATTGTTTTTCGATAGATAAAAAAACTAATTATTCTACAGTTGCTTTAATATGCATATAATAAATACTACATTCAAATGCAGGGTAACATTTAAAAAAAAAATTCTGCGCCGCAGCGCTTAAGTTTAGGAATTCTTGTTCTTAATAATATGCGGTTAATTTCGCTGGTAGCAAAATATCTGATAGTTGTGTACGACTGCTGTTTAAAAATTAATATTGTGTTTTCTGTTTGTTAACCCTAATAAATAAAAAAAAAATCACTGTATAATTGCTTACATTTAATTTTAATTTCCTTTTTAATTTAAATACTGGAACCCTTTGTCTCTTTCAAAGCGTAATAAAAGAACCGCTTATTTAATATTGTCAAGTAACGACAGCTTGATTTACCCTCCTTAAAAAGTTTCGCTTATGTACGAGTATATTAAGTTTTAGTATACTTTAGAATGACTGTTGTGTCGCTGCCGGACGTCGGACTAGGGACCAAATTTTATTACCTAGCTTGGCTGACTGGCTTCCCTCAATGCTGCTGACCCTAGCTTTTATTCGTGAAGAATAACACCGTAATATGCAAAGCTGTTTGTTACTACACTGCTCGTGGGCACGCAATGGGGAGTAAGAATTTCTTGACTCGTACCAAAATGTCGGCGACGAGGTTCGCCAATCGTCACGTCTCGTTTCCCGCTGAGGCGAAAAGAAGGCTACGGTTGTGGTGTCTGCCTACCCCTTATATGGGAAAAAGATGTGACTGTATGTATGTATGAAAATGATAATGAATTTTATTACTGTTGGCATCTTGGAGTGGTACTTTCACTTGATAATTGAAGTAATTGCTGTGCACGTTCAGCGAAATGTAAACGATGCTTTTGTGTGCCTTTTGTCGGACATCACGAGATTTTATTTTGTCTACTTTTATGCTTTCCAAAGAACTAGAAGAATTGTTTTACTTACGCCGTAAAAACATGTAAGATTTTTTTTTTATTGGATAAAATGACGAGACGAGCAAACCGTTCACTAGGAACACCTGATGGTAAGTGCATCGTCTGCAGACGCTGTGTACACCCGAAATATCTTTAAAATAACACGCACCACGACGCGCGACCACCGTAGAGAGCGGCGCGCGTCGTGGTATATAGTCAATAATCACACCGCGTACACAAGATTCACCGCGGTTCTCACCGCCCAGAGTTACCGACACACAAGTCGACAGTCCGAAAGGACGCGCGCAGCCTCCTTCGGACGGTCATTAGACGACTTAAAATATTTAAGATTTTCGAAATCGCGAAAACACGCAGCGAACGCGACACAGTCCGAACTTCAAGGTTTTTGTAGGAGTTTTTATTTATTTATTTATGTTTGGGTCAAACCAAACCTGGCACGCGGGCCCCTGGTCCGCGAGCACAGTATCCGATGAAGCTGTAAAAGCCGAGAAGGCTAACAGCAATTACATCACCGAAAATATATACACCCGGAATATTTCTGTGTCGCACCACACTGCGCCCGCCATCCTTAAACGTCAGTTCTTAAATCTCAAATGCCCCGCGATTGCACTTGGTCAGTGCCATTCTGACCGAAACACAGTAATGTTTGCACACTACTGCCTTACGGCAGAATAACTGGGCCTATGGTGGTCCCTGCCTAGACGGAATCTGACCACCAGAAAATCAAAACAGTATTCGCAAAATAAAACATAATTATAGTTTTAAGAGCGCTGTGAGCTAGCGTAATCACAGGGCTTATGAGACTTAAGAACTGATGTCTCAGGGTGACGGGCACAGTGTGGTGTCACACAGAAATTTTCTGGGTGACACAGCATTTTTTATAGGCAGACGTTGTACTTACCATAAGGTGAACATATTGCTCGTTTCATCACTTTATACAATAAAAAAAATACTAGTTCACTAGTATTAACCCTAGCTAACCCTAACCCTACATCTAACCCTAACCCTAAATCTAACATCAGTTTTTATAATGATTTCTTATATTTACGCGAACACTACACATTTAAATGAAACTAAGTTTACGGATTTTATCGCGTTTAATTTTTACTTTTCGAGTCTTTTAAGTCTCGTTAAGAAACTGGATATTTTCTCTGGAATATTTACGATGGTTAATTTCCCTTCTTAAGAAGCACGTGGGATATTCCCACCAAATTTAATAGAACTAGATTGAGGTATGAATTATCGTATTATGCCACCACATGACAGCATTGGTTTAAAGATACTAATTTTTATTATATAAATTCCTTATCAAGTCTTGAAATGATGTCTAGCAATATTTGTTCTAAGTGGTTTGTTCTAGTTGAAAAGTTATGTTCATAGTCGTTCTTATACTCTTAGTATATTTAAATAATAAGTCTATATCGTGTTGGGTTTTGGGTTCGTGGGGCATTGCGGTTTAAAATATATTTTAATAACGTATTTCATAACGATAAAGAGAGTCAAAATACGATTACTTAATTGGGTACAACGTAACCGACGATTAGAATCCCTACTTGGGAGGAGGGATTCTACTGGGTCCAAACAACATTAAACTAACACTAGAAAGAAGATACAACAAGCGTCAGATACACACCTTTCTCGCCTTTTCGAGGCACTTTCAAATTTAATTTTTGCGATGGTCTTGACCTCAATCTCGATCGGTCTCGATGTGGAGACCATCTTAATTTTGTTTGAAGAATTTAGCAATTGATCTTTGGTTTTGATGTTTTAAACCTTGATTCCTCTATTTATAAGCTGGTTATGTCTTTTGTTATTTTACGTCTATTACAATTAATTTCCGACATAATCCATACTAATATTATAAATGCGGCTGTCTTTTTGTTACTTTTTCACAGCTTAACCATTGAACCGATCTTGACGAAATTTGACACAGAGATAGCTTGCATACTGGGGACGGACATAGGATACTTTTTATCTTGGAAAATAAATTAGTTCCCACGGCATATTTAAAAAAAGTTATTCCACGCGGACGTAGTCGCGGGTTTCATCTATTAGGATATGAATAAGGCAGTAACAATTGCTATTAAAAAATAAGTAATCGTTAATAAAACAAATGGTTACGTTAGAATTAACATAACACCGCAAATGGCTCCGTTTAAGGTTCACATTGGAATTAAGTTAATACCACCATTAATCTACACACGCTTCGTGGGTTTCATTTATCTTCCATGCGAAATAATTCATTAATCAATTGTCTTTTTTTATAGAACGTTTTCATAGCATATTTTAAGTACAATTATTCAAGAAGGAATGATAAAATTTCTTTGTTTAATAACATTGTCACCAAGTAGTAAAAAAAAAAAAAAAAAAAGTTACGAGAAAGACGTTTACGTTTTTCCCATTTAAGCGTTAGGCAGAGGCCACTCGCTCACTTTTCGCCCTCGCGGGAAACGAGACGTGCCGGGTGGCGAACAACGTCACCGCCATTTTGTTACGAGTAAAATTGCTACTTCCCATTGCCTTCCCACAAACAGTATAGTGACAGCATTGCGTATTATGGTATGATTCTGCACGAATAAAGGCTGTCCGTACAATGCCTAGTCGCCGTTTACGCCACCTCCGTAGGTAAAAGGTATTTTAATGTCAAATTATTAACGTCAAATAATATCACTAGCAAGACTAATTGTTTTCGCATGATGTCTTCCTGGCCGATTTTCGACCACGGGAGGTATTAACTGCTCAAGTGATATAGTGCCAAAAGAGAACGCGCAATCACAGGGGCACTCACTCGTCTCAACGTACCCGTGCCCAATGTAACGCTCACGACAAAACCGAAAACCAACAAATTGTTTTTGCACAAATGTTGGCTCCGGCTGGAATTCGAACCCAGGATCTGCGGAGTGGTAGTCAGGTACTCTAACCACTAGGCTGGTCACTAAGGAACATTCTAAGCACGAATGTGTTTTTGATAAGGAGACGTATCAAGCCAATACCTTGATCCTCCAATACTTAAAAATAACAAATGAAAATAAGTACTTAAATGAATGATTTACCACGTGCTCGGCGGTGAAGGAAAACATCGTGAGGAAACCTGCATGTCTGAGGAATAAAAAATATTTCGAAGACATGTGAAGTCCGCCAACCCGCATTGGAGCAGCGTGGCGGATTCTTCCTAGCTCCAAAACCCTCTCAGAAATGAGAGGAGGCCTGTGTTCAGTAGTGGGACATTTATAGGCTGAAACTTTTTACTTAAATGAAAAATAGTTGATGTGTGATTATATTTATTTATATTCTTTATTGCAAACCTTACATGTAAAAGAAATGAAAAATAAGTAAAAAGAAAAAAAAATACTCTAAGAGTGAGCAATGGGCGGTCTTATTGCTGACAGCAATATCTGCCAGACAACCGCTTGATGGACATGATATCAAAAACAATGAAAAAGTCGAGAGAATCGGCGTGGAAATGAAATAAATAAAATAGATTGCAAAAAGAACAAAAAACATATTACTTATTGTCGAAATAATCTAAATTATTATATTTATTATAATATACAGCAATGTGACTGTAACGTCTTGAATGAAAGCCAGCTATACATTTTAGAAAAGGTTAAACAAGAAATTTATTATTGCGCCACAAGTAGTCGTAAAATATTTTACTGCTCCGTATCCGCTCGGTTTATTGCATCGCACATCATTGTACGAAAGTAAAGGATGATGAAAACTTTTGGTTTTAAATTTAAAGAAGCAGCTCGCGAATAACTTTATTCATCGGCTTCAAAGTAACGTACCGAAAGTCATCTTAGCATAGAGTTTTTAAATAAAACGTGCATAAAAATAATTCATTCAGAACAGACGGTAATTGAACGAAGACATTTAATTCAGAACAGACAGTAATTGAACTAAGACATCTGAATGCTTTTTGTGAAAGATTACTAGCCTCGCTATTACAACTTTTCAAGCACTTCAAATGAGCTTGGATAATGTCCACAGATCGTATCATAAACCAACAGGTAGATCTTCTTTTCAAAATAAATGCATAAATTTAAAAAAGATCATTGTACTTATATATATATATATATATATATATATATATATATATATATATATATATATATATATATATATATATATATATATATATATATATATATATATATATATATATTATACAGGTGTAGCAGAATTTATCTTGCGCATATTGCGAACATTTAAATGCTCAATGCGTATTACAGTTAGCGCAAATTTAGCCTCATCAGGGGATCACATAAACTCGGGTTATCCAGGGTATCATGGGACTTCCTACTTAGATATAAATAATGTAAAGTCATTTCTCCATTTGGAAACATCTAGTGTAAATTTTATTAGAAAAATTATTATCTTTTTTGTTCCCAGTTTCTTCTAATTCTGAAAGTTTGTTCTAATGTTGCTTAAAAAAAATAGCAACGTTGTTAGAACAATTTTGTTGACAAATTGCACATGGTTACATTACACCTCAGACTTCTTTAGATACTATACAGAAGAAAAGGTACGTACAATCTGGTAAATAATAAATGGTATATAATATTGGTTTCAGTTGTCGCGCTAAAATGTCTTGATATGTCGTTATTTACAAACAATGCTAGAGCTACATAGAACATTATTACAGACATGGTACCATGTAAAATTAGGAAATTCATTAAATTATAGTTTTGCATAAATCGCATTTATTTTGGAGCCATTAGGGACATAGTGCTTGACGTAAATTTCATAAGCAACTGCGAGCAATGAGGTTCCAGAAAACACAATTCCGGCCGGTCCATTGCCGCAGCGGGTAGATTGTAGATTGCATTGGGCCGATTTTATAAATATATATAACTATACATGTATGCGCGTATTTTGCGCATGGGCATCAGTATTTATGTAGTTTAAACACAATTTTTTAAGACACATTTATATAATTGTACGATTTTATAACGATAGACTAATAGTCATCAAACGAACAACACGCCGAAATAAAGTTTGGTTAATCTCATTAACCAATGCGATCCCAGCATTACAGTTAAATCTTTCGAGCGTACCGAGCTTCTCCAGGAACTACTTCTCCAGGAGCAAACCCTTTGTGTTGTCCATGACCTTGGAGAGCCAGGATGGGCCTAGACCTAAAGAAAACAGATGTTTGTTAAAGATCCATGATCCTGTTATGGCGCTACTACTTGCTCTAATTTGGGATGTGATTGTAAGTACTCGTAGTATGCTAAACTTTCCTCGGGGGTTTATAAAGAGGTGTGCTTGTTGAAGTCTGGTCCCACGGCACACTGGTTGGAACCTCCTTGAGCAAGCTCATTTGCCGCATTGTTACCTCTGAATCCGCTGTTTTTCTTAGTCGTAGATACCGACGGGATGAGATAGGGTGGTACATTCCCTTAAGCCACCACCACACTCGTTTCTTTATATAAAAGTGAAAATAAGGTGACAGCCTATAAACGTCCCACTGCTGAGCACGGCCCTCCTCTAATTTCTGGGAGGGTTTTGGAGACAGTTTTTAATATAATTCATAACATTAAGTAATTTTCTCTTTATAGCTCTCGAAAATTCTACGTCAATCCTGGGTCACGTAGCAAACATACATACATACATACATAAGATCACGACTGTACCCCATAAGGGGTAGTCAGCGACTGCGCACTCACTGCAAAAACAGATGACTGCCACAATCCACGTTTCACCAAAACAAATATAATGCACTTGGGTGTGTAAATTGGTGGTGAGCACATCGCCACCATGCGCTGCTGGGTGCACAGTGCAGTTTCATTCCTTACACGCCTTTTATGAGATCCATTGGATGAGATGGAGTGGTAGTATTCTTTTAACGAGCCGCCACCACACGGCACTACATTTATGCCATTGTTATTGTTAAGCAGAGTAGAACTTTAATTGGCAGTTGAAAATTGTGTTATTATTTTGCCCATACGCTGTTAGTCTAAAAGAGATTATATAGAGAGCAGTAGAACGAGATAAATTAGAAAAAATCGACCAAACGATAAAATCAAGGTAAGGTTGACTCGGCTCTTGAAGTTATTACGCTAAGAGGCTGGGTCACTTTTGTTGCTTTAACGATAACTGACAAAATCAGCGGGTTTAGAAACAAATTCAGTGTGGAACTTACAACCTCCACCCCGTACAAATGGTGTAACTATCTGAGCAAAATGGTTAGAAAGAAGTGGATATGCACAGGATAAGAATGGAATATGAAGTAACATTGGCTCGTAATAAGACGATGGAGCACTGCATATATACTTTTTCCACTTAAAAAAAATACTTTATATTTTTATTCAAAGTAGAAAACCGTAAAAAAGCTTTTTATTATACTCGTAAATTACTTAGCTGAGCATAATATTCATATTTCACTAGCTCTCATTATTTTAATCATCTAAGCTTTTTAAATGAAGGCTGCTTTAAAAATCGTTTGAAATTTTTCGAGTTTTTTTTTTACGTAAAAAATAGTAATGCGTATTTGTAATTCGACTACAGAAATGATCAGAAATATCTTGTGAGATACTGACGATGACTGACTGACGATGTCACGACATCTGGTAAAATAACTATATCAAATATGTGGAATACTTAGAGACTGATAATGGTGATATTTGGAATGTAATTTCGCCCTCTGTTAGAGAGCGACGAGATATTTCTGGCATTTCTTAGATTCATTTTTATGATACGTCCAGCTCAAATTCCTTCACTGGCAGTTCATAAGGTTTTGTACACGTTGTTCTATAACCTTTCTCAAAAAAAAAACCTAAAATTATATTCTACAATAAAATTAAAAAACCCACAATCGTATAAGTTTAATCTAGCGATATATCTAAAATTTACATTCAGTGAAACTTATGTATTCATTGGATATTATAAAGTGAAAATTAATGACAGTGCAGAACAAGTGCTGCAATTTTATAAACTTAGGTATCTCAGAATATCATTTGTGGAAAAACAAAAATTGTTGGTTGTCGGATCTGGTCATATTGTGATTGTTCCCGTGTCTCTGGCACTAAATCCTGGGCTACTTCCGATCATAGCGTTACATCGGGCGCGGGTATGCTGAGACGAGTGAGTGCTTCTGTGGTTCCGCGTACACTTGAGGTACTATACTATCTCCTACGTAGATGATGGCTTCCGACAGACTTCGAAAGTCGTGTGTATGTTTGACACAGTGAGCTCTTTCTGCGTAGATTGAACCAAGAATAATAATTAAAAGCTGAAGGTACTCCGGGTTAACTATGACATCGGGACATCTGTCACCTCAGTCCCCCCGTGACCATGGGTGCTGTAAAGCACTCGAATCGGCGGGTTATAAATAATAAAATTAAAAGCGATAAAATTTAACATTTAAATACTGGTACACCCTACTTGGCATTTCTGTAGAAAATAGTCCCCGAATCCAAATTGTATGTAGCATGACAATAGCAGGGGTGATATCCTACGTAATGCTCAGTTTATTAGATTTAAAGGCAACAAGTTTTTTATTCTAATATTTAAACTATCCTTAAAATAATTAAGCATCTTTTCAAAAAAATAATCATAATTAAAATGTCTTTTAAGTTTAAAATTTTGTTCGATAACTTTTAAATTTTTAATAGAATCGGGCGTTTCTTTACGGAAATTCAATATAATAAAGGAAACAAAGTTCCGTCGTTCCGGTGCTCTTCAAAAACTAGGCATTTTGCATGCGGATTTTAGCAAATTAACTTTCTTTCTTTAATTTTAAATTTCTGGCCGTGACTGTCAGACAGAATGTAATCAGATGATAAATCGATGATTATATCAAATATGATATAAAAAATATTTATAACAGAATTGCACAGATGATGTGAGTATAACTGTTAGATCAATTTAGACTTCGTTTCGTCGTAATATTTTAATTTGATTTACATAAATTCTCTTTTTTTATTGGATTATGTAACGAGATGAGCAAAACGTATACCTGATAGTAGGTGCAATGTCTGCCTATAAAAATGCTGTGTCACCTAGATTATTTCTGTAGCGCTACACTGCACCCGTCACCCATAAGTCTCATACGCACATTGATTACACTAGCTCTCAGTGCCCTTCATACCGAAACATGTAGACTTCTCACAGGCTTCACGGCAGAATAACTGGCCTGGTGTGGTACCTACCTAGACGAATTCCTGCATAAGAATCATACCTATATAATAGACGCATGCGGTTACAAAAAATCTCTGCGATTGTTTCCCTATATAAGGGATAGGTAGTTTTTTTACCGTAACTTCTTTTTTTCTACGGAGCCATTTGGAATATCTTAATGAAATGAAGCCCCTAAGACTTAGGGTGAAATATGTTTTGACCAAACGGCAATCAATATATTTACAAATTACGGAATTAAAGTCTGGGTATAATTTCATATGCTCCGGGGCTAGGCGCTCGCTTTAAATTTCATAGTGCGCGAGTGGCGTAGGTTCTATTCCCGGTGCCGGCACCACTAAAATTGTTAATAGAATCAGGCGTTACTCTGCGGAAATCCATTATAATGAAGGAAAGTTAGTTAATTTGCTAAGATCCGCATGCAAAATATAAAAAGTTGTATATTACCCAGTTTTTTGAAGAGTACTATCCGTCCTCCCTCAGTAGCGAGCACAAGCAAAGTAACACCGCCACCACGAGCCGCCACCAGATACCCTCCACCAATCACTACAATACTACCACTAGGTAATATACACCACTGAAGTCGAGAACACGACATGTGTTTCGCCCCAATACGAGGCATTATCAAGCGTCGTAGACTCTACGACACACAGCCGCCGACTCGCTCAGCCTGCATGTCTGAGGAATAATAAATATTTCGAAGACATATGAAGTCCGCCAACCCATATTAGAGCAGCGTGGCGGATTCTTCCCGGCTCTGAATCCCTCTCAAAAATCAGAGGAGACCTGTGCTCAGCAGTGATACATGTATAGACTGTTACTTTACTTTTCTAAATACCACTGGTCTTTAATAGGTGTCCGTTCTCCCTGGACGAACCCACAAAATCTACATTCTGCAAAGCAATATTTTGAAATGTATGAAGTTTGACTTCTTCTAACAACTAAACCTGTATCAAATTAACATATTTTATGTCATTTTGAAACAGAATAAAAACTTAATTTACACTTTTGCTCACGTTAATTATCTTACATTTTCTTTTTATAGTTGAAACGATAATTCATCTGGGAACGTAATTTAAGTATTTTTAAACCCTTATAAAATGTCATTTTACTTTTATCTTATTTTAAAACTTATTAGAGAAAGGGAAAACATTTCTTCTACAGTTTCGCAGTTTGCTAATTAAAGGTTTATTAGCGTAAGATCTTTAAATAAAACTTTTATGAATGAATAATGTTCTGGCAGTATTAAATCAGTTTATCTGGTTCTGCTAATAAATTGAATAGGAAGTTTAGTAAATTTCAAAAGAGTCTAATTTACTTACATTTTGACTAGTTATATAACTTGACTTTTTAAAATTTACAAATAGATCTAATTTTAAGATACCTTATCGTTGCATACTTGTTCGTACATTTTAATATCCATACGAGAACAATCAAGCCTGCGGACGACAGAGTGACTTATCAGTACCTGCGTAATGATTATTGACTTCTTGTCACTGCCAAATTCGATAGCTAGTAAAACACTGTCGATTTGCTACAGATACAGCAGTTCACAGTTCATAGCAATGAAAGGTCCACCACCACCACCATTTTAGCCTATCACTAACTAGTCCACTGCTGAAGATAGGCCTCCCCCACAGATTGACATAAAAATGTTTTGCTCTCATTTGGAGGGATTTTGCCATAGTTGCCACGCTTGGCAGGCGGATAGGCAACCGCAGTTTATTTATTCAGATGTTCCAGGAAGATTCTACTGTCCATCTCCTGGTTTTAATTTTCCCTCTGTCGCCTTTAACGACACCCACGAGATGAGATGGGGTGGTAGATACTATTCAGCAGAATCTACCACTGAAAGGTTAATATTCCTCCAATCTTATCGTATAAATGTCCTCGTGTTGTTCGATTTTCTGGTGGTAGTATTCCTATGCAGGAATCCGTCTAGGTAGGTACCACGGAAGGCCAGTTATTCTGCCGTGAAGCAAACATTACTGTGTTTCGGTTTGAAGGGCACTGTGAGCTAGCGTAATCACTGGGCAAATGTGACTTAAGTACTTATGTCTCAGGGTGATGGGCACAGTGTGGTGTCACTCAGAAATTTTCTGGGTGACACAGCATTTGTTATGGGCAGACGTTGCACTTACCATCAGGTGAACGTTTTGCTAGTTTCATCACCTTATAAAAAAAAATCGACTACGGCAACAGCCTCCATATACTGTTGTAAGCTATCAACTGCGCAGAAAATATTATAGTGCTAAAAGTGTATACATAAACATAGAGCCAATCACTCCTAATCTACCCACGGCCGCTGTAACGCTCATGAGATATGATTGGAGGTGTGCTGGGATCCGGTGTTAGAGACACAGCGACTATCACGCCACAACCAGACCAGACAAACAACAATTTGCGATTTTGCACAAGTGCTGGCTACGATTAAGATTAGAACCGGCGGAGTAGAAATCAGGTACTCTGACTAACTAGGTCATGTGGTTACCGACTATACATAATCTGTGTGTGGTACATAATATGGTCTGTACCATTGCTATGCGCGGACGTTGAACTTACCATCAGTCGAACGTTTTGCTCGTCTCGTTACTTTCTCCAATAAAAAAAACCTTATTTCATTACTAACAGTTTGAATAACACAATACAAGCTACAACTTACACTATAACTAAAATATATATATTTTTTTGTATCAAAGACTGAGAAATAAATTAAATTATATTTCCTTTTTCCAAGCAAATTACCATTTGTCTAAAGCATTAGATTGATTTGTCTAAGTATATTACGAAAATGTTTTTGTCTTTTACCTTAAGCAGTTTCACTTTGGAGAGCATCTTCCATAGTTAATGAACAAATCCTACGATAAAACATTACTCCTTATAAAAGGTTTCCTTTGATTTCTTATTTCAGAAAAAATATATTCAGTAGAAAAATACATCCAGAAATCCTACAAAAAGTATTTCTTTTTACCATACTTACTATAAAATATCTTTATTTAAATATGTTTTCACGTGGACTGCTTAACAGGTAGGGTAGACTCCCTAAAAGAGATTCATCTCTTATTCTATTCAATTAAAATAGATTTCAGCGCAGATACTAAATATTAAATATCTAATTTACGGTATAATATTATCATGCATGTGATGTTTTTTTTTAATACAGTTACTAAATATAAGTTAAAAAAAGACATAATAGTTACAGAGAGGGATAAAAACGAGGAAGACTTAAGATATAATGGCACACATTTTAATGGTGGCGATGCATTGGTTGAAGCTGGCAAAATATAGAGACCAATGAAAGGATTGGGAAAGATGATATCCTCCTGCCCGATAATTAAGCTTAATTTAGCTGAAGGTACTCCGGGTCAACTATGACATCGGGACATCTGTCACCTCAGTCCCCCTGTGACCATGGGTGCTGTAAAGTACACGAAACGTCGGGTTATAAATAATAAAATTAAACGCGATAAAATTCGTAAAATTAGTTTCATTTAAATGTATAGTGTTCGCGTTAATATAAGAAATCATCATGAACACCAGTATTATTTACAAAGAAAGGCTGAGGTTATGAAGAACTGTTGCTTTTAATTATTCATGAAAAGACTATACTCGTGACATAAATAAAACAAGGAACGAGAGTAGAAAACCATCCACCTTTGCTGAGAGCTTTAATTTTATGAAGACGGGTTTTCTGGGAAATTCGAATGTCCTTACCTCCTTTTGTTAGCTTTAATTAATTGCTTTAATGCACATATATAAGCAGACCACACAACCGCGAAACTAATTTACAAGGAAGATCCACGGATATACGCCCATGTTTTTTGACAATTTCTGTTGTCTTTTCTTTATTTTCGCCTCTAACCCATATCCACTCACTCATAAGTGTGATATGCTAATTTTGAGTCACGTGATCGTCGTTTCATCCTACCACTAGTCCACTGCTGAACATTTACTCTCCCATAGATTGCCACAAAAGTTAATAGCTCTCATTTTGGGGGGATTTTGCTATATTTGCCGCGCTTGGCAGGTGGGTAGGCAACCGCAGTTTATTTATTCAAATGTTCCTGGAAGGTGCTGCTGTCGAACTCCTGGTTTTTATTTTCCCTTTGTCGACTTTTACAACACCCACAGGATGAGATGGGTGGTATATTCTGTTCAGCCGCTATCACACGGCTGAGTCACATGGCCATTCAAAACTATAACAGTAAGTCAACACTTATTATTTTACAGGTATACATTTGATGCTTTACACCTTTGCGTAACCCTTATTTAAATAAAACTTAGAACCCGGACTTATCAAGATAATGATGTTACTTATTTAGTGTTTATTGATTTGCCTTAATATAATATTGCTTTTTTAAAATCGAATACTTTGTCTTCAAATATTTTTGTTTTTATTTAATGATGCTAAATGAGCACACTGTTCACCTAATATTGAGTGGTAACTGTAAACCTACACATCTAAATCTAATTAAAGGTGCGTTTAATTCTGAAACTGTCGATGAAATGACTCAAAGCGTAGCGTAGTAATTGAATTTCCAGTTCTCGTTACTTGCCTCTTTACGTTAGTATTATAAGAGAACTGGATAAAATTACATATTCAAAATAAATAACAATTAAGGCAACCCAAAAAATACATGGAAGACTATAACAGACTTAAATACGAGTAATATGACAATTTTGAAATATACACCTACTGATATGTTTAATATTAAAACGAATCTTGAGAATTTTCAAAATATGATTAAATTGTTGTAGTAACAGTCTGAAGTGAATTAGAAAACGTGACAACAAATTGACTAAACGAAATGGATATAAGTTTAGCTAAGCTAGCATAAAAAGTCTCTCATACCGACTAATACATTAGAAATCTCTTTGAAATAATTTTTATACTAAGGACTAACTAAGCAGTAGGTGACATAATATTTCTTCTAAAATACGAGTAATATGACAATTTTGAAATATACACCTACTGATATGTTTAGTATTAAAACGAATCTTGAGAATTTTCAAAATATGATTAAATTGTTGTAGTAACAGTCTGAAGTGAATTAGAAAACGTGACAACAAATTGACTAAACGAAATGGATATAAGTTTAGCTAAGCTAGCATAAAAAGTCTCTCATACCGACTAATACATTAGAAATCTCTTTGAAATAATTTTTATACTAAGGACTAACTAAGCAGTAGGTGACATAATATTTCTTCTAAAATACTTACATACTTCTTTTCTATTTTATATCCTGTTATTTTTCACCTTTGGTAATGGCCTATTCCCGCCACTATTTTTAAAAACAGTCATTAGTACTATTCATAAAGCTGGTGATAAATCAAAATACATTACGAACTATTAACCGAGAGGTGTCTGGCAGAGTAGAATAGCACCTACCTCTTTCCTACCGAGGTGTCGTAAGAGGCGACTGAGGTATTCTACGGACAGCCTTTATTCGTGCATAATAACACCATAATATGCAATGCTGTCACTATACTTCTTGTGGCAACGCAATGGGGTGTAAGAATTTTTTGACTTGTACCAAAATGGCGGAGACGTGGTTCGTCACCCGTCACGTCTCGTAAAGTCTCGAAAAGTGTGCTACGTGAGTGACCTCTGCCTACCCCTTATATGGGAAAAGGCGTGACGGTATGTATATATGTATGTACGAACTACATATCTATATCACTTTATTCCGACGTTTCATAAAGTTATGAAAAAAATCTTAATAGGAGATTGATAAGCTTTGTCCTTCCCGTATTCGTCGAAGGTTTTATGTGATAAGATACTCGGTAAGGTCTTTGGCACAGAACAATAAATAGTTTACATTCAGTTTCGAATATAAGTATTTACTTAGGTCTGGTTGAGATGACTTGAGTGTTGCAAAAATATTGATATCGCTATTTACTTAAAATCAATTTAATAAACGTGTAACTTTGGCTGCGACAGAATAACAACGTTGATTTTGTAATCACCTAATCTGAGTTGCAAACCAGTTTAGTCTCATTGTAGGTTTACTTACTTTCGTTACAATTTTAGTGATCATGTATAATGAGACAATAAAAGTATTATTACTATATCGGTTGTCAGTCAATTATTTGAAACTCAATTAGTCTAAACTTTATTTTATTCAAAATCAACATGAACTGTTAAGGTAAGAATTATTAAGAGACTTGTGTATTTGTGTAGTTTTATTTCAAAATCTTACAAAGAATAAATAAATAAATTCTTAAATTTAAATAGTACAAATAAATTATCAGTCCATTACGTATTTCTTTAAGCTTTAAACTGGAATAAATTAATACTTATTAACTAAACAATTTTATAAACAACATTGTAAAATTGAATTTTAAGTGACAGAATACTCGTAACATTAATGCATGAACAAATAAACTCGTAGCATTTCACATAAAGAACAGAACATTCATATGGGGGGCCAATTCGATTCTTTAATAAAAGTAAAGTAGTAACAGCCTATAAATTTCCCACTGCTGAGCACAGGCCTCCTCTAATTTTTGAGAGGGTTTTGGTGCTGGGAATAGTCCGCCACGCTGCTCCAATGCGGGTTGGCAGACTTCACATGTCCTCGAAATATGTCTATTCCTTGGACATGCAGGTTTCCTCACGATGTTTTCCTTCACCGCTAAGCACGTGGTAAATCAGCACTTAAAATTGTAGAACAATTATAGAGATGCTGGCACCGGGGATCGAACGCAGGTTACTCGCGTACTGTAAAATTAAAGGCGAGCACCAGGCCCACGAGCTACCACGGCTTCAAAATCATATATAATCTTAAATAAGACTACATTTAAATAAAATACAAAATAATTTTACATTTAAAATTATCTTATCTTATCTTGACATAAATTAGTACAAATAAATTAAGTAACGATTTTAAAATTAAATTAAGCTGTTGGCCCGGGAGCGGTTATATACATTGGAGCCGGTGTCGGCCTGTGCTTAGGTAACAAGTAAGCCCTGTTTGAGGCATAATCTTTTCCATAGCCACCTCCGGATGAATAAGAGTAGCTGTTACCGTAATCAGAGTTGAAATCTGATGAACCACCGTCGAAGAATGAAGAATAGTGGGTTGTAGGATGGTGGTGCTGAAAAAAATAACGTTATTGTTAGTTAATGAAAAAATTACTGGTGCTAAGATTTCTGTGCAGGAATCCATCTAAGTTGGTACCATTCCAGGGCCCGATATTTTGCCGTCGAGCAGAAGTATGCAAACATTACAGTGTTTCAGTCTGAAGGGCGTTGAGTGCTAGTGTAATTACTGAGACTTCAGAACTGATGTCTCAGGGTGACCATGACTGATCTGCTTTCAGTTTCGTTCCGCCATTCGAGATAGTGACATTGGGGAAAAAATATTTAAAAAAACCTTACTAAAATTTTAAAATATACCATAAACAAAGTCGCACCGAGTTTTTCAATGAATCTAAGGTGTCATGCAAATTTTATATCAAAAGCTTATATTTGTGATATATTAATTTACCAACAATAATTTAATATGACGTAGTTTTGATATAAAACAATGAATACTTAATAGCCGTGAAATTCTCACAATGAGTAATTTATCATCCACTTATCTGTCTTTATAAAGTGCTGTATTAAACTGGGGACAGATAGAATTTTCTTTGTCAAAAGCTTGAAACAAAGACTTCTGAGAGTGAAGTAAAAAGATAAAGGAGAGTAAGGTTTAACTAAGTTTAAGTAAGACCCGCATATAATTATTTCAAAACTGACCTGGCTGTATTAGCAGTGTCATTTAATTACAATAACATTTACATTAAATTTAAAAGTTTTGAAATATCATTTGTATTGATATGTAGAATTAATGTGTCGAAATTGGTAAATAAACATTTAACATGAAATGGCGGCGTCAGAAATGTGATGTATCACTAATGTCAGAATGACATCTTTAAATTCCAGATCTAAAATACATAAGTTTTAAATAAACTATGCGCCACCGTAGGAATTCTTCTTTATCGTGAGTGCGTTTTACAGACGTTAATTTCGCATGCGCAACTCAACCAGATGTGATGCGAAAACCAATTATTTGTGTTTTTACACTAAATGTTGGCTTCGGCTGGAATTCAAACCTAGGACCCGCGGCCTGGAAGTCAGGTATTCCGACCACTAACCCGTCATCGTCACATCCTTAATCAGATCTTGAATTGCCACTTCTGCTTGCTGATCCTTAATTCTATGTCGGTTACAATAACTAGTCAACATTAATTAAATTACTATATTTAAGAACGTACCTTGCAACTCTTTAAAGTATTAAGCAGACTCGGAAGTAATAACGCTGCCACCAAAAGAAGTTTCTTTATTAGCAAGACGGCTAGCAGAATTGGTATAAGTAGCAGCTTTGTTTTCAACGTTGCCAGCAAATTTAGGAGTGGAATCATAACAGCCAACTTCTTTCTTTTGCCTCGAGCTGAAAAAATAATGTATAGCTCTGTTGATGTTGTTAATTAAATCGTATTCACATACTTATGCAAATTAAATAAAATAAAATAAATAATTTAAAAAAATGTCAAAATATACACATTTTTAAAATAAGTGATACATGATATCTGAGCGTGGGGCGATGGCCAATGCGCTTGACAAGCGATAAGCCAATATCCGATATAATACTTAGAAGTAGAGGGTAATAATGATTGAAAAACTTTCCTTCTTGTTTAATTAGTAAGCTTAGAACATGAGTAATATCTAAAAAGAAAAAATATTGTTACAATTATTAAATACGAATGTTTATAAATATACTCTTGAATTTTTACTTAACAAATGAAACTATATATATACCTTAAGTATATTAATAGAGTAGAAACAATTCAACGTAAATTTTTGAAACTCTTGGATGACAAGTAAAAAAGAGTCATGAAACATACAGAGAAAGATCGTAGAATTTTGTTGGATTAAATGACACTATATGACCTTATTGGCGAACGCCTCCACAGCTTACTTTTAACTACTCTAATCAAATTCTATGCGCCGCGTTATCGTACAAGACATACAAGATTAATTTCTACCACTTACAATCAAACTAATTATTCAAGTATCTCCGCACTAAATCGAATGTTTTGCACTTATAATTACCATTTTATCGGATGTGGACCTGTTTTCTGGAAGGAAACATATTTATAGAAAATATGTTTTTGAAAAACTTTTTTGTAGCTACCCATGAATAGGTCGTAGGTATTGCTTATATCTAGCCGAAACGAAGTCCGTATATTATACCCAAATCAATAAGTGTATACAAATACAGACGCACACGCATACACACTCATGCGCATGCACGCATTTGGGCGCGCACACACACACACACGTATATTTTATTACCAACAAACATAGCAATAGCCATAACACAATCACTTTAATTAATAAAGAGAATCCCTACCCAGTTTAAAACTTATTATAATGATACTTCGCTCCTAAAGCCGTAATATGTATAGACACTCTAGAACACCTACAATAGTCTAGTGTTAAGATTAGATTAAAAGGTGGTGTGGACCGCGTGGTGGCGACGTATGAGAATTTACCACACCATCTCATTCCGTGAGTGTCGTAAAAGTCGACAGAGGGACTACAAACCAGGATATGGGCAGCAGCAGCATCTTCTTGGAACATCTCAATAAATAAATTGCGTTTGATAACCCGCGTGCCAAGCGTGGCAACTGTAGCAAAATCCCTAAAAATGAGAGCTACAAGATTTTACTACTAGCTAGAGCTACTAAAATAATGATAATGATGATGATGATAAGGTAAAAAGGACATTAAAAATGCTGTTGGTTTTCTAAATAAATAAATACATAATTTAACACAAGCTGAACTCGATACTTTTAAATGTACGGAAAACCAGTATGATGGTTTCCAATGGTAAAATGACAAAGTTAGTCAATAAGTTATCTGCGTAAATTAAATAATAATGTTTATTACTTTTTTATCATTTAGCGTAAATACTTTTAAAGTTAAACCATGTTAAAGATACAGATAAGGGGTCCTTTTCATTAATAAAATAAAAACTATTTGATAATGTGATGTGATCAATGGTAAATTGTTTGTATAAAAACAGTTGATCTCTTAGAATAAAATACGTATGTTTGACTGTTACCAATTTACAACTTTCTTTCTACCTCCGCTACGTTTCGAACCTACGGCACAAGACTCTGGTATGTATTTTGACAAGTAAGTTAATCGGTCATTCATTTGCACGCTCAACATCACCACTTTATTTACCTTCAAGCAATTTGACCTTGTCTTAAATAGTGTCTTTCAATCTCATTGGTCCCCTAAAATCGACGACCCATAAAATTAATAACTGTGGAAGTAGTCAATAAAACTGGACCATGAAATTACAGCTAATGGATTACACCAAAATTCTGTGTCAATAAAACTGTTATAACCGTCTGCTGTGTTGATATTAAATCGGCCGTAGCGTGGGATTCGATTCCCGGTCGGTCAAGGTTGAAGGCGACAAATGCGGCTCTAATTTTTGTTTAATTAGACAAAGAATGCTTCGGGTTGTTTTGGAAAACTTCTTTTTAACTTAGAATCCGTAACTTAGGAACTGACATTTCAAGGTACGAGTAAACGTTTGACAATTGATAATTGAAATGTTAAGTGGTGATTTATCATGCTCGGCGGCGAAGTGAGGAAATTTACAAGACATTAAAGGAGAATTTTTTTTTCTGAACTTATTTAAGTCTAAAGGGAAAATATTTTATTGGAAAAACTCAATAAATCTTCTTTATACAAGAATGAAGTCAACGTCCTCTTGTCAAACGATTTCAAAGATCATTACCTAAAAATATTTTCAAGAAAATCGTCAAGATTAACAGTACTTAAAAAACTCGGCAACAAAGCGAATATATCGATATATTTAAATAAAATATTTCTGTGCTTAAAGAAGTGAAGTTGATAATAAAAAAAATTCTTTGGACCCAATGAGAGAAAATTTGAAGATCGAATTTAAATGCAGCGGTTCCGTGCAACGTTTCTGTTATTCTTTAATTAATATTTATAGATTATTCAATAATTGTTTATATACTAAGCAATTATTTTACAGTGAGTAATATTTTTGTTAATTCATGTTCATTTATTTTTCTTTTTATTTAATTTCTAAGATACATAAATATTACTTCTGTCAATCGCTTTTTCTTTAAATTGTGAAAATAAATAAAAAAATGATTTTAATATGAATTCTGTTTGTTTACACTCAGATCTGTTACAACTATCTATAAGACTATATATACATACTACGCGAATCCATGTCCCATAGCGCCAAAGCCAATCGCCGAACACCTGCAGCTACCGAGCCAAATTAATATATTATTTATTAATATATTAATATTATTGACTTATAATGTATATCACATTTTAATAGTAACGCTGAAATATATTATAAAGAAAATACTTGTGAATTGTGTTACCCCTTGTGTCATGTCTAAGTCAGCGCATAATATTAATATTAAATTACAGAAATCTAATCTTACGTTTGAAAATTCAACTGTATTCCTTGGGATCACTATTGATTCCAAGTTACAGTGGGGAGCACACATTGAAAGAATAGCTCCGAAATTAAGTTCTGCCATTTTTGTAATAAGAAAGATTAGACAGCTGACTGATGAAGATACTGCCAAATTGGTATATTTTGCATACTTCCTCAGTATTATGTCCTATGGCTTATTACTGTGGGGATCCGCAGCTGGATTGGAAACAATATTTATTTTGCAAAAACAAGCATTTCGGGCAATCTTTAACTTGGGACCTCGCGAGTCGCTACGAGAACTATTACAGGGAACTATTACAGGGAGACTAATATATTGACACCTCCGTCGTTGTTTATTTTTGAAAATATTACGTATGTACGAAAAAACATTAATTTTTTTATCAAAAAATTTACTGTATCCTGTAGAATGGGTCGAGGTGACACGTTAGAGGTTCCTTTGTTTAGATTGGCTAAAACAAGAAAGTCTTTTCTTAGTAGATGTATAAAGTTTTATAAAAAAATTCCTAAAAGTGTAACACAAAAATCGGATATGGATTTTAAAAAACTTATCAAGAAGACATTATTAGATAAAGCGTATTATTAAATAGATCATTATATAGAGGACAAAGATGTGTGGAAATAACTCATACTCTGCACTTGCAAACCTCCTGGCTACTAAATTTATGATGTAATTTTTTTGGAATCTGTAATCTGTAAATGACATTATGTAATATGGCATTGAAAAAAGAAAGACCCCAGAGTTTCTTACCGGTTCTTCTCTGAGAAGGTCATTTTAAGGAACCGGTATAGATTTTGACGTTCATAAGAGCTTTAAACAAGCCTAAATTGAATAAAGAAATTTTGACTTTGACCATGACTTTGACTTTGACCTTACCGACTCGATCAGCGAAAATGGGCAAGAAAAAAGTAATTAGGGATGACGAGTTGAGAACTTTCTGCCTACACAAGAAACTCATTATTGCTTACTTTCGGTACTTTTACAGTTATTTTATAGCCAATAGGTGTCCGGCAGAGTAGAACACACTTCTTTCCTACCGTGGTGGCCTTTATTAGTGTAGAATAACACCGTTAAATGCAATGCTGTCACTATACTGCTCGTGGAAACGCAGTAGGGAGTAAGATTTTTTTTGACTCATACCAAAATGGCGGTGACGTGGTTCGCCAGCCGTCACCTCTCGTTTACTGCGGGGGCGAAAAGTGGGCTACGTGTGTGGCCTCTGCCTAACCCTTATATGAGAAAAAGGCGTAACTATATGTATGTATGTTACAGTTCTTTGTAATTTTTACAGTTAACTATCAAGAAATATACTGTACAAGCTAATGCCCGGCATGCGTAACAATGCCTTTTTCAATTTTTTGTTATTCGTTAGAAGTAGGTACATATGTGTACATACAAAGCTGACTCAATTACATGTATAGAATAAGTGAAAGACCTTATGTTAAGGTTTAAGGGCCTTATGTTCTTTAATTTTGCGCGAGTGATATCAAGAGTACGCAATCGGATAAACGATGCGCGGAAATATTGAAGACAAACAATTATCCGATAAAGCACAATAACTCACCAAAACTTCATCACAATCGGATGAATGGTTTAGGAACGCATACACAACAAACAAAGAAACATTTATATAATATACATAGATAAAAACAAGTTCAATAAGAACACATTAATTGTTATAACTTTGTATATCTCTCCGATGGGTGCCTGGCAGAGTAGAATAGCACCTACCTCTTTCTTGCCGAGGTGGTAAGAAGCGACTAAGATATTGTAAGAACAGCCTTTATTCGTGTAGAATAACACCATAATATGCAATTCTGTCACTATACAGCTCGTGGGAACGCCATGGGGAGTAAGAATTTTTTGACCCGTATCAAAACGGTAGCGAGTGGTTCGCCGCCCGTCACGTCTCGTTTCCCGCGGGGCGAAAAGTGGCCTCTGCCTACCCCTTATATGGGAAAAAGGCGCGACTGTTTGTATGTATATTTTAAATGGAACCTGACAATAGTCTGAATAAATAGATTAACGAGGTCAACTTCACATATATTTTGAACAATATTAGCTCCTTATGCGCTCCTTTATTTCTTCTTTCAAACAAAGTCATACCGAAAACTACTTCGTTACAACGTTAAAGTATATTTGCCTTTTCAAACGGGGTTATGTTTCCGCTCTGCTTCTTACAATTCCATTTTAAAATTTCTGCGGTAATATCATCTACTGCTTATAAATAAATGAGAGCTGCTTTTCGCGTTGGTTATTTTCCTCCGGAATCATTCAATACGATTCGAATACGAGTTATACTGTTCGATAGCTTAGTTTTTAGAAAGTTTTAAACTTATGAGTTATGCAATATAGTCAAATAAGTACATAATTGTACGCAGCCGTAGCCGCGGGTTTTATGATGTTCGCTTAGCCGATTTTTCACCACGGCGATTGGTTCCAAAATGCGTAGGATATTCCCACAAGTGTAAGCCCAAACACAGAGGCATTCGTTCGACCTGACCATAAGATTGGAGGTGTACTAGGATGTTGATTAATCACGATACAACCAGACCCGAAAACCAAAAATTGCTTAAGTGCTGTAAAGCGCTATAAATGTCCGAATGTAATTAATTAAAACCCGTAAAATACAGTTTCATTAAATACTCGTATGTAATATTCGTATTCGCGTAAATGTAAGCAGTCATTATACTATTAATAGTATTAATACGAGTATTATATATTGACTTTAATTGTAAATATTTAATACCTTAATTTTTCATCCACATCTACACGTATTTCTAAGCATTGTCTTAATCGTATACTGTTAATATAAAGACAAAAGCAACCTTTATTTATAGATATGTTACGGTACCTTTGTTTAAACCCTGTTTAGAGCTGTAGCATTGCTGTCAAATGATGCAGAAAGAGATAAATTACTCAGTTTCAGCGCTGACTTGGATCTTGATTTGAAAGCTTCGGATTAACATGTTTGTTTAACGCGATACGTAGAGCGCAAAAGATTTATTATTTTGAACGCGGCATACCATTTCGGAAAAGAACGATTTTCGTTTATACCATCTGTTAACGCTATTAATTTTTGTAAAAAAAAAACCCTTCGGAATATAAAGTTCAAATGACCATTTGGTTGTAGGATTTCCATAAGGAAGCCAGCAACTACTTGGAATTTCAAATAAAACTTAACAAATTATAGCCATGCTAGGCAAGACGGGTTGGCAACCACAGTTTATTTATTTAGATGTTTCAGGAAGATGCAGTTTTACATCCCTCTGTCGACTTTTTCGACACCCACGGAATGTTGGGGAGGTAGATTCTCTTAGGCGGTCACCACAAGGCAAACAAACAACATTACTGTGTTTCGGTTAGAAGGGTACTGAGAGAAGACTTAATAACTGATGTCTCAGGGTGACGGGCGCAATGTGATGTCACACAGAAATGTTCTGGGTCCCACAGAATTTGTTATGAGCAGATGTTCCACTTTCTATCAGATGAACGTTTTGCGCGTTTCGTCACTTTCTCCAATCAGAAATAAGACTCTTCTTAGATCTAGAGATCCCGAAATTTGATGGATTAAAAACTTGAATTTATTATAGAATATTTATTAAAAAATACTTATAAATAAATCAAATTACCAAAAAGTTCACCGGCTGCAGAGTCACAGTTGCGAGAAGTCAGCTTCTGCGACCGCCAAAACGCTTGCCCAGAGAGGCGATTAAGGGTATAAATCTCCCAGCTTATAAATCTAAGTATTCAGTAACGACAAACAAATCAATCTACTACTCGTATAATAAAGCTGGAGAATTTGTATGTTTGGACGCTCTAATCATAGCAAATACTATTTTCATTAATAAAATTCATTTTGCAATAGATAGTCCGTGTATTGGGAAAGGTTTTACGCTATAATTTTTATGTTACGATCATAAGGAGTCGTATACTGAGAATTCAGTTCTGAGTATTCGACATTACCGAGAAGGGTCGAACTGGTGCATGCTGGAACATGCTGTAGGGCGCATTGGTTTTCTTGTGCACGCTGTTGAGAGAGGGCGGGCAGTGCTCTTCAAAACTAGGTAATATACACCATTTTACATTTTGCATGCTGATCTTAGCAAATTAACTTACTCGCCTTTACTATAATAGATTTCCGCAAAGTAACGCCTGAATCTATAAACTATATGTTAAAAATATATTACAACAGCGTTTGTAGAAAACGTGACTTCCCGAGTGACGTAAACAAATTGTATCATCTCTATGATGTTCTCTGTAGCTTCGGTTGGTTATATAAATTTTCTTTTTGATTTCTATATTTTAGAATTAAGTAATAATTTTATTTGAAACGTTAACAAAAACGTCTAGATGAAAGAGGCCATAACTACATAGATTCTTTTGCCAGTTTTTTCACTGTCCGCTAAGCGTGGCAACTATGGCAAAATACCCCCAAAATGAGAGCTACTAACTTTTGTAGCAATGTATGGGGGATCAACAGTGGGCTAGTGATAGGCTGAAACGACGAAGAGGAAGATGTAAGTGTGTGGGAAAACTTGCGATTCATATTCCATTTTCGACTCTTCTCTTAACATTTTAAAGGTGAGATGAAAGAAAATGCGGACGGAGTCGCGGGCATCAGATCGTTCATGATAAACGAAACCTAAAAACGTTTCTTAAATAAAGTTGCAGCATAATGCTGCCTCTTCTATCTTTACTACATAAACATCATACATCCGTTGGCCTTTTACCAAATAAAAGAGGTGGAGTCTGGTGGGACTGCCAGCTTTAGCTCATTTCCGCAAATTATAAAATACCAGTATGTTTGTTCATTATCCCGTGGAAATATTTGATTTTCCGGGATAAAAAGTATACTATGTTCGTCTCCAGAATATAAGCTATCTCTGTGCCAAATATCGTCAAGATAGGTTGAACGGTTGAACCGTAAAAAGGTAACATACAGACAGAGGGACAGAGAGAGTTACTTTAGCATTTATAAATTCTCTACGGTTGTGCACGATCTTGTCAATATCACGACAAAGTGGCCTAGCGGTCAGAGTGCCTGACTTCTACGCCGTGGTTCCTGGGCTTATACCAGCCGGAGCCAACATCTGTGCAAAAACAGAAATAGTTGGTTTTCGGATCTGCTTAGGTTGTGCATGTGAAATGTATGTATGTAAAACGCACCCACGATATAGGAAAAATCCTACTGAGAGAGATCATTTTTATTTTAAAAAATATTAGCCTGTAGACAGAGGTTTCCGACCTTTAATGGAACTCAGAAATAAAAAAAATAGAAAGGCCAGTAGTTCATAATAGTACTGTTGCAAATTATGTTTACCGAATGTGTCTGATTCATTATCTATTAAAAATCATCAAGTAGAAATGGAAGGCGCCTGCGCCCACTGGAGGACGGTATCACCCGTGTCTGGAAAAATAACAGACTATTTACGATAATTAGTATTTAACTAACTTTAATACGAAATATTGTCAGTATGCTTAAGATTTAAGGTTAACGGTTACGTAGAACTCATTATCGTATATAAATTATCCTTAATGCAGTTTTATGAACATACTTTACGAGCTAATAAAAGGAGATTGTAAAAGCTTTTTAATAACACTATATACTACAGTATAACACTATCACTAGCATGTATATAGACAGAAAGTACGACGTTGATATTGATCGAAGTGTGTTGGCAGTAAATCAAGTGTATGGAGGCCGTGCAAAACTTTATCTGTAGCCAGAACGTGTGAAAAAGGCATACATACATAGGCAATACATACAGAAGTATTGGTTCCCACAGTTATGTATGGTGGCAGTGAATATTGGGTCTGGTAGAATAAGCATGAAAGTAAAATTAAAGCTGTGGAAATTAAAAGTTTAAGAAGTAAAACTGAAGTGACTTTGATGGACAACGTGTGGAACAGCGTGTTAAGGGAACATTGCGGTGTGGTGTAATGAATATGTAGTGACAAAAATAGAGTGGTAGAATATGTAGTGACAAAGATAGAGAAAGAAATGCTTTGACGGTTTGGTTACGTAGAGACGATGGATGAAAGAAGATTAACGAATGAGATTTCAAGCCGGTAAGGGTCGACGTAGGCAAAGGTATCACGATCAGATCGAAGTTATTTTAAGAATTTCATACAGTGAAAGAAATTATATTGACGAAACCTGTCGTCAATATAATTTCTTTCACTGCCGAGTCAAGGGTGAATCAGCACTTAAGTGGTGCCGGCATGGGAATCACTTGCGTACTATGAAATTTATTTATTTATTTATTTCAATACTGAAAAACTTACAGCCAACTATAACAAAATAGTTACAAACATAATTCCCAAATAAGCCAATTACAAGTTTTCACAAGAAGATATAAAATTGCATTGCACAACATACATTACTGTGAATTAAGATATACTACTACTAAAACTAAGAGTGATTAATTTACAAGTAGCACTAATACTAGTGCAAAAAAGGTCAACCTCATCATAGTCTTTACAAAGTTGATTAAATAACTTACAGGCCCTTATAAAAAATGCATTTTTTCTGTAATCTGTGTTACCGCAATGTATTTGTAAGAGATTGTTGAATCGCAGCGAACGTGAGGTAATTGATATATATAATCTTTTCAATAATTCAGGGCAGTCTATGTGATTTTGAGTAATTTTTGACAAAAAGATAAGATCAGCTACGTAGCTTCGAGTATACAGAGGAAGAAGATGAAGACGACAACATTGCGACTCATAACTTAAAGATGGAAGTTTAAATTTACAACGCACATATCGAAAACATCTTTTTTGAACTGACTCGATTCTGTTCACATAAATATTATATTGTGGATTCCACACTTGGCAAGCGTATTCAAGATGGCTTCGTACCAGTGAGCAAAACAGAGTTTTTAAAGATTTTAACTGAAGAAAACTTTTACAGGACCGAATTATAAAACCAAGAGCCCTGTAAGCTTTGTTAAGGATGCTCTCAATGTGATGGTCAAATAGAAGCTTATTGTCGATAATTACACCCAGATCTTTAACTTCACAACTTAGTATGATTGCAGTGTCCGTAACTTTATATGTGAACTCCTCAATTTTTCGCTTCTGCCCGAATGATATTAAATGACATTTCGAAACATTAAGGTTTAGTTTGTTTCGATCGCAATAATTACATAAATTTAGGAGATCGTCTTGTAAGAGAATTGCGTCAGATACATTGTTTACTATTCGAAAAACTTTCATGTCATCAACAAAAAGGAGGAAATTTGAGTGCTGGAAGCATTTAGCAATGTCATTAATAAAAATTACAAAAAGCAAGGGTCCTAGTATAGATCCCTGTGCGACACCAGAACGTATATCAGTCCAAGAAGATGTAAATCCATTTAGAACAACCTCTACAGATCTCTTTGACACATATGACGTAAACCATCAGAAGAGATCACCCCTTATGCCTAAGTCAAATAACTTTTGTAAAAGTATAGAATGAAATGATCCCGGGTTACTTGCATACTATTAAATTTAAGGTGTAGCCCAGCCCTTTTTTATTTGCCCTGATTTACCATGACTTTCGAAGTATATATATGAACAAAATTTTGATAGGTTATATTTCTATTTGTTTTGTTTCAAATTGTTTTTTTTTTTAATTAACACGTACTTTGTACTAATTATGGTTCGTTACTTTGGAAAATTTGATCAACTACCTTAAAATAATATTTAATAAGGTTAACAGGAAAGTTGTATACACCTCTTGACATAATAAAAATATATAGGTATAGTAAATATATCGTTTAGTTTCTTACATCTAATAGCCTAACTAAGGTCAGTAAAAGATAGCAAAGTAAAGATGTAAGTTAGGATGTAAAACATTCTGCCTGTACAACAAAAATCTGTAATTGTGTTTTTTCGCTAATTTTTTAGGTTGCTTATCTTTTAAATGATCCGTATTTATAGCAGAGAATTAATTTATAAGCGATATGAAGTAGGTAACTAAAATTCAATATAATAGAAGTTAATTTCAAGAAACCTCATCATATCCAGTAGTTAATTAAACGTATCGTACAACATATATTTTTTTAATTATTAGTTACGTAAAATGTTTCGTCCTACTTTCGATCAAATTAAGTTAGGGAGAGAAAATTAAACTTAGTTACTTTGATACTTCCTATGTAGGCGATTATCGCCATCGTCATCGTTTCAGCCCATCACAAGTCCACTGCTGAACGTAGGCCTCCCCCATAGTTAGCCCCATAATTTGTAGCTCTCATTTTGAAGGGATTTTGCCATAGTTTCCGCGCTTGGCAGGCGGGTTGGCAACCGCAGTTTATATATTCAGATGTTCCAGGAAGATGCGGCTGCCCATCTCTGGCCATCTCTATGTAGGCGATAGTAGTTACCAACTAGGTAGTCTGAAGTATTATACGTAGGAGTTTCTAGTGGTATTTCGGAGCTGATATGCTGTTACGATATGGTTAATTAACTAATAACTGGATAGGATAAGGTTGTTAAGATGTTGTGAAACAGTTTTTTTTTTTAATAAAATTTAAAATTTACGTAAAATATATCCTTATACTTTCGATAAATTTTTCTTAGGGAGAGAAAATTAAACATAGTAATTAAAAATATCGTGAAACACAACATTCTTCAATTAATTTAACTTGTGAAAAATGACGCAAATTAAATTACGTTAGCCTTAATCACTATTTCTTCGTTCACGTCATTTATTTGCACGATGAAGGCGACCGCAAAATTGCACTTCGACGCTGCCAAATGGTTGGAAATATACATATATCTCCGTTTCTCGCATGGGTACGTTGTACTTTTCTGTCGACCGTTTTAGCTAAATTACTTTTACATTGACATCGTTAAACAAACAACACTTTTATATTAAACAAAATATATGCAATTAAGAAAGCTACGAAGCGGCGGATCCTGGGTTCGAATTTCAACCGGCGCCAACATTTCACAAATTTTGATTTTTGGATTTTCAGATTTTGTAAACTGATGTGTTTGCGCGTACACTTATGGTACTATATAATATTTTTAGTACTGCTTAAAACTTGATCTAGTGATGTCCCCCGGGCCGTTTTTGACCACGCGGACTATTTCCGCCACGCAGATTATTGGTCCGAATAGTTACGTCGTGTCGCGGACTTTTCATAAGTCATCAGTAACGTAATTATTTTATATTTCTCGTAAGTGTAACTATACTAGAAAGAGACGAGACAAGCAAAACGTTCACCAAATGCTGTGTCAGGTTATTTCTGTGTGGAACCAAGCTGCGCCTGTCCCCCTGAGACATCAGTTATTAAGTCTAGTTCCCTTCAGACCGAAGTACAATAATGTTGGAACACTAGTGTTTCACGGTAGAATAACTGACCTGGCCTAGACGGATACGTGCATAGAAATCCTGCCACCTAACCTCTTTGCAGTTGGAATAAAATGAACATTCATTATTTTTCATAGTGAAAAATATAAGTTTCGTTTAGTCAAACGTCGTTGTTTTTACAACCTGTCACGGTTTCGTAATGAAGTTTCGCTGATGGAGAAGAAGCAGATAAAAGAAAACTGGCCGGTATCATTTTATATCCTTTTTTATCTTGGTCAAAAACGTTATATATATAACATTTAGCAGCAGCTTTATACAGCAGGCAATTAGTACGAATCAAACATACTACTTTATTTAGGCATGAATATATTGTGATTGAACGTCACCAATGACATTAACCAGTATCTAATGAAGCCTGCAATGTTTGAAATAATTTCAGATGTGTCGTATTTATTTATGAAATGACAATAATTATGTCACATTTAACAAAATATAAGAAATATAAATTTTAATATTGTTCAGACTATCGTTTAAAAGTGTTATTTTAAGTGACGACTTATCACTTGCTCAGCGGTGAAGAAGAATATCGCGAGGGTAGGCTTCCTTGCGATATTCATCTTCACTGTCTGAGGAATAAAAATATTTCGAAGACGTGAAGTCGCACTGGAGCGGGAAAAGTCCGTCACGATAGTGACGGACTTTTCCCGGCTCAAAAACCTTTCAGAGAAATGAGAAAGCCTGTGCTCAGGAGATAAAAATTTATAGGCTTTTACTTTTTAACTTTAAGATTGTGTTTTAATTTAAACAAAAAAAAAACTAGGAAAATAATAATAAATATATGTAGTCACAAAATTAAATATAATAGTTACGTACTATCGTCTGTTAAATAATTTTTTTCTTAGCAAATGTTTTGACTAAATTTGGCGTTTATAATTCAAATAATTAATTTCGCTATACGTTCTTTATATATAAAACACAAATACCTTTTTTGTCTGTCTGTAAAGACACATATAACCCGAGAGAATAGAGTAAAGCTATTGATGTTAATTTAACGCAGATTATAGATTATGACTCTGCGACCAACTAAGATTACTTCATTGTGTTGTTTGTTGCGATTCCAAAGTTATGAATATTTCGAACTTGGATCGTTATGGTAAATTTGTTTATATATAAAATTTTATGGAGCACCAATTTTGTTAATTGTCTATGAAATAAAATTTATATCTAAACTTCACTTAGATTGTTTTAATAAATGTCTAAATAAATCCAAAAGTCCTCGTGAACGAAATAGTGAGTACACTTAGTCATTAAATAACCACACAGAAGTTTCACAGTGTCAGTTATTCGAGTGAGGGCTTTTATTAAATTTGGCTCTAGATGTATGCAATTACTATTCTTCTAATCCGTATGTGCATGCATCCGTACATGCGTTTGTTGTGATTAATATGCCACATATAATAAAAAATATATACGAAAACATTTAATGTTTAGGTTATTCCCAACTACATCTTATAAGTCCTACACATTTACTTTGTCTCATTTTGGAGAATTTTGCCATAGTTGCCGCGCTTAGCAGGCGGATTGGAAGCCGCAGTTTATTTATTGAGATGTTTAAGGATGATGCTGCAGCCCATCTCCTGGGTTTCATTTTCCCAATGTCCATTTTTAAGACACGAAATGAGATATGGTGGTATATTATCTTAAGCCGCCACCACACGGCCAATTATGTAGGCCAAAATTATGTATGTTAGTTAATGTTATCAGCGTGGTAACTATGGCAGATACCTCCCAAAATTAGAGCTGCTAACTTTTGTGGCAATCGTGGAAAATGCCTATATTCAGCAGTGGACTAGTAATAGGCCGAAATGATGATGATGTATATACATAAATGTGTTGACACTTATGTCTGGTATTGAATGTTGGGTCTGGCAGAAGAAGCATGAAAGTAAGATTATTACTGTGGAAAAGAGAACTTTAGCTGGAGTAACATTGATAGATAACGTGATTTATGAGACGAGTGCGAATGGGCAAGCCAGTAAGTGCCGAGAAATAGAGTTATCTGAGTACTTGCTTATCAATGATATTAGCTAAAAAATATTTCACAAAAAATATTTAATAGTACAGTCTTATCTAGAGCATGATAACTGATTAGAATCATAGTCTGCCAACAGCGACAACGAAAATCGCTTATTACAACTCAGGAGAATAAGCGTTCATGTTCACCAAGAGGAATAGCTTATGAAAAATTACCAAAAATAAGCTCATAAATCATATTTAACCGGCCCGTATCATAGGTATCGGAAAAATATGACTAAGTTGTCACCCAAAATGAACTTCGTTAACGTTTGAACTACCTTCTCCTCACAAATGAATATAAGAAATTTGTTATTTCAACGCCATTTTTTTATTGGATGAAGTGACAAAACGAGCAAAACGTTCACCTGATAGCAAGTGCAACGTCTGCCCATAACAAATGCTGTGTCACCCTGAAAATTTCTGTGTGACACCACACTGTGCCCATCACCCTGAGACATAAGTTCTTAAGTCTCATATGCCCAGTGATTACGCTAGCTCACAGTGCCCTTCAAACGGAAACACAGTAATGTTTGCACACTACTGCTTCACGGCAGAATAACTGGCCCTGGGGTGGTACCTACCTATCACCAGTAAAAATATTTATTAAACAACGAAAAATAAACCAATCGGTAGCGGTGATTAGTATTTGATGCTTTTCGAACACACGCGTTTACACAGCTTTTGCTGGCACAGACGGATCCCAGGTTCACGGCCTATAATCAGACATACTCGTGAAATTTTGGCCCGTTCTCGCCATTATCAATGGCCATTCAAGCCGAAGTTCGAACTTATTGTCAACGTATTATTTTTTAACAGCGGTCGGATGGAGCTGAATCATCGCAAGTAGCATCGATATATTCTCTATTCGCGGGCCTTGTACTGACTAGTCCAGAGAAGCTGCAAAATACGTTGAAAAAGACTCATTCTTTATATTATTTGGGCAGTGACAGCAGACACTATCTACTATTATTCTACTATAAGAATGCTTGCAGACTGACGATGAAAACTAATAATATATCTTTGAATTAATTTTGTAATTTCAATTTCAAACTAAAAACCGACCATCCCGGTCGGAATACTTTACGTAACATATTTCGACGGGAGCCTGCAGCTCACATTCACGTGAGAATAGTATCTACATTTTGTACTGAAATTTAATGTCAATTTAAAATATATTTTAGTCCTTCAAAAAAGTGGATTGAATTTTACCTCTTTTCATCAATTGGTTATCGCTGACTTTATACAATGCAAGAAGCATCGCTATATTACACGTTAAAAATATAAGTGCGATTTTTCGTTTTGTTAACCACGATTTATGATGAGTACGCATAATTTTCTTAATATATTAACACAAAAAAAAGAAAAACTAATATTATATTAATAATTCAAACTGTAAACTATAGGGATTCAATCAGAAACCTTCTGTAATGGTACAATGATTTTAAGATATTGGAAGCGAGTATTGTTTATGCTGGTATTGACATTGATCAATTTGTGCTGTGTTGTGTGATTTACCACGTGTTCGGTTGTGAAGGAAAACATCGTGAAGAAACCTGCATGTCTGAGAAATAATAAATGTTTCGAAGACGTGTAAAGTCCATTGGAGCAGCGTGGCGGACTCTTTTTGGCGCCAAAACTCTCTCAGCAGTGTGACATTTACTCGTATATTACTACATTATGTTGTAACTAAATTACTATACTATAGAAATAGAAGGTTTATATGACATTATTTAATATTGAAATTAGTCAATAAATAAAAACAAATTCAGTTAGAATGCTGTGATATCCGTTCCGCAAAATTAAAAGCGTTTGTAATTAAATTTAAAAGCTTTATTATTTTGTAGCTAATTCTTATTTTTGGCTCGTTGTATTTTGTCTTAAATTTTGCGTACTTCCCACGCATTTTTATTACATATTATACGAAAACAAGTGAACAGACAAAATAACAATGGTTTATAAAAAAATAAACATTTGGTTAAGTATTTCAACTGTATCTAAAATACTGATTATTATTCGTGAAAATTACCTGATAATTTAACGTATATTATGACTAAATTTATATGGAAAAAAATATTTCAAGAAATTTATGGCCAAAAAACATTATCAAGGCAGTTACAAAATGTATTTTTTTACCAAGATTCTTTATCGAAACTAGTTTCGTATTAAATATAGATTTAATCTTATAATAGCGTCCATGTTTTTTTGGTGTAATGAGGACTTTTTATTATAATTTTACATTTCTGTTTGTATGGGAATTTTTAGCTAACGTGCTTACGAACGTGTAATTATCAACATTATTGCTAGTGGATAAACAAATCGGGAATAAAAATGTCACTCCTTAGACATTTTTATTTAATTTTATTTATCAGTCAGTAATAATTTAAAAAGCAAAATTTCAATTAATTTCTTCGACACAATTTTAAATTATTTTATTAGTAATTTAAGTATTTAGCTGTTTCTCTAATAAATTATAGCAAAATTTTGTTGTAAAATTTTATTATGTTATTGTCAAATAACTCGAGATATTGTTTTTAATCTTACGCACGGTGAGATATTTTTTTGACAGAAATTTCACACAAAAACCTCAGTAAAAGGCTTATTAAATAAGAGTATTTTAAAGCTATTTTGATGTGATATTCTTTGGAACTTTTATTTCATTTTACAGAATTTATAATAGTATTGTCGAAATTTATCAAAATTTTATCCCAATAATTTTTACATTATTTTTCATTTATTCAGTTCTGAAATGATTAAAACTTGATTTTGTGTGTATACTAGAAATGCAAAAGAAAAGTTTTAACCCACAGTGAATTACTAAAGTGATAATCAAAGTTAGTAATGACAGTCCATTAGTTTCGCAAACACGGTTCGTGGTGATAACCGACTGCCAATAGATTTTGGACCAAGACTAATAAAGCGTAGCCAACTAATAACTTTAAATGTCGATGAACCGTAAAATCGTGGAACAGTTGACTGGATCACTGTCTGATTACTTTGACAAAGAGCTATTTAACGATAACCAAGATTCAGTTGAAGTCATTTAACTCTAGGGAGCTAGATCAAATCTTTTTACTGCTAAATAAACTATTCAAACAAAATCAACTTTTGCAATGTTGTCCAAGAATCTTGTGATATGGACGGTCGTATAAAACAAGAGCATAAAGAACTGATGCTTAAGTCAGCTAATTCAAAGTTATATAATAAATTTTAAAGTTTTTGTACTTTATCGATTTCATGAATCGTTTTAACAGTCATTGAATTTTGACCCGACCACGGCAAAGCATAAAATAGGTTTATTTGATTTTAGACAACCTACTGAGACAACATTCGGATCTTCACAAAAGAAGTTTACTAAGAAGATTTTTTTATTGAAAGCCACGCCACATCACAATATTATTACTGTTACGTAATACCAGACAGGAAACCCACTAATTTGTGTTTATAGTAAAATCATCGCCGTTTTCCATGTTTTTGTTACATGAAACGGTTAATAAAGTTAGAATAATAAAAAAAACGAAAATTGCTCACCATTGTCATTGTCTGGCTCTTCAATTGTCCGGGCGCCTTCAGGAAGATCTACTTTCAATCCCTTTGATTTGAAGAAATCTTTCACTAGTTTCATTACATATTTGGTAAATTCCGACCATTCAGACATAAAGCTTCTCGGCTCTTTTATCAGAAGTTCTTCTTCTCCATTCAATGCAATTTTTTCTATAGCTTCCTCGTCTAATGGCACGAAGCTTATCATTTTGCTTGCTCTGATTGTTTCATTTTTATATATGTCACCAAAAAATATATTTGTTGCTATTTTAAGTGCACGATACTTCATACAAGATAATGCTTCTCCCTTGATGTAACAGCTATCTTTCACATATCTTAGATATCCATCTTCTATACTCTTCGCTTGTTGTATAATTACGAGTATTAGTAGAACGTGTAGAGTTGAGAATTTGAGGCCGTACATTATGTGTCTTGAGAGTTCCTTCTGAAAGCATGGTGTGTAGTTGAAAATCAAATGTGATTACCATTTTGGAATAGATATCTTAATTTTGTGTTACAGATGCCTTTTTTAAAACTCCGTCTGAATCACTTTTCATATTTATAACCTAAATTTTATGGATTTTATCGCGTTTATATTTACTATTTGTATCCCGACGTTTCGAGTGTTTTATAGCGCCCTTGGTCACGGGAGGACTGAGATGACAGATGTCCTGATGTCATAGTTATCATGTTACCATGTTACCATGTCACCATGTTCTGGATTATCCAAACCATTACATCAGATTTGATAAACCACAAATCCTCAAAAAAGAACATCGATTCCTACCAAGAATGATTCGCGAGGCTATTGAAATTAAAAAACATCCTAATTTTAATAGATAAGATAGTTGGGTGTACCACCAGCTTGGGATCCTATAATTAATACAATTAATTAAAAAAACAAGCAGTACTTCAAGATACAGTTAGCTCTTTCTACGTAGATCGGACCAAAAATAATAAATAAAAGATGAAGGTACTCCGGGTTCACTATGACATCTGTCGACTCAATCCTCTCGTGACCATGGGTGCTGTAAAGCACTCGAAACGTCGGGATATAAATAGATATAATAATATAAAATCGGTAAAATTTAGTTTCATTTAAATGTGTAGTGTTCCCGTAAATATAAGAAATCATTACACTTTTCATATGTTATTACATGTAGAGAAAAAAAAGATGGAATGATATGATGGTATGTCATCCTAGCTGACTTCGGCTTTTTATTGTATAAAGTGTAAAAGTGATGAGACGAGCCACTGCGTTTCACTATCAGAAGAGTTTATTTGTACAGCATTTATGCCTTCCTTTAATCATACTCGTATTGTTCGGAATTCGTGATAACCGAAGAAAGATCAGAGAACTATTTAAGTGATTTCAGGGAACAGTACAGAAAAAATATTTCCCTTTCTTTTTACGTTAAAATTTGATACACGAAGAAGTTTCTTTTAATGAAATGATAATACAGTTACTAATAAAGGTAACTTGAAAATAGCTTATAAACGTAACGATAAAATAAAATATTTCTAAAATTACAAAAGTTTTTCAATCTCCAAAAATAATTCTCAAATTAATTACCGCCGGTTTATATACGACTTGTAATTCCATTTCTGTAATCACTAAGCTCGACAAATTCCTTTACAGTTTAATTAAAAGTATGAAACCAGTTTCTAGTTTTAGTTTAAAACTTACGTCGTTAGCTCAGAATGACACAGGACTATCAATAATAAACTTTACCACTCTGAGAACATCTAGAGTATCTTCTGATTAGTAAATACTGTAGGATATTAAACAGAATCAACGTATATTCATAAATATGAACATACGTATAGTCTATTTGTACTTAAACTCGTGATTGTGGTGTAAGTCAATTCACATTCCCATCTTGTCTGGTTTGTTTTTTATAGAAGAGGATGCAAAATATTAGGAGGCAGAAGATTCCAGAAAGTGATCATATCGAGTGAAATTGGTCGATATGGTAAAATAAATAAAGGGAATCTATCAGTGCCCTTCAAACTGTATCATAATGGTTGACGGACACATGCCTACACAATAACTGGTACTGCGGTTTTAAATAGCTAGATGGATTCCATCAGTAAAGTTTAAATAACCATCACAAACACGCCTTTACCAGTCCAGTCACTTGTTTTATGAGTGGTAACATTTAGTAGGTACCTAGCATTCCTATACAGAAATCCGTCTAGATAGGTAGCTACAATCATCACAGTGCCAGTGTTTCTGCCGTGGAGCAGTAGTGTGTAACACTACTGTGTTTCGTTTCGATGTGTACGGATATCTAGTGTAATTAATTAATTTAATTAAGAACTGACTTCTCAGGGTGATGAGCGCAGTGTAGTACCACACAATTATGTTCTGGTTGGCACAGCATTTGGTATAAACGATATAAACGTTACACTTACTATCAAGTGAACGATTTGCTAATCTCGACACAATCAATCAATCAATATACTCTTTAATGTACACCAATACAAAAATAAAGACTAAGAACTATATTTTTTAAAATAAGGTACAAAAGGCGGTCTTATCACTGAAAGCGATTTCTTCCAGACAACCTTAGCGCAGAGAACTAATACAGCAAAATGAAAAACCAGAAAAAGAGGGTTGTGTACACTAAACCATATAAATCTATAAAAAAGCACTTGATGATAGCATCTCTCATAAAAAGCGACAGTCTAAGGTAAAGAATTAAAAACAAACGGATAAGTGAAAACATGAGTTAAATATCCAAGTAATGTGCTTTAACCAGGTTTTTGAAAGAGGGACTTAGCAAGTCGTATGTACAAAGGTAAGGAGTTCCGTAAGCGCACATCTGTGACAGTAAAGGATTTACTAAAGAAAGAAGTGTAGTGCACAGGAGTTCGGAGGGAGAGGTTGACAGAAGATCGAAGAAATTTATCATGGGAGAGGGAAATATACATACATACATACATACATACATACAGTCACGCCTCTTTCCCGTAGGAGTAGGCAGAGACCACATTTTTCCAGTTGCTACGATCCTGACACACATCTTTAGCTTCTACTTTCATTAGTAGTTCACACACGCTCGTCGGTTGCGGGTACTTTTAACGTGACCTTTCCTCAAAAGTTCACCGATCTGATTGTGATACGTACTCAAAACGATTTTTTAAGTACATAGGAGTAGATGGGTTGAACAGCACGCAGTACAAAGCGGAAAGTATATGAGTATTCCGGCGAAGTCGGGTGGGAAACCACTTGAGTTGTTTACGAAATTTAGATACATGATCATATTTGCGAAATCCAAATACGAATCGTAGACAAACATTTTGAATTCGATCAAGTTTATTAAGCTGTGCTTCTGTAATGTCAAGGTAGCAAATATCAGCATAGTCAAGTATAGACAAGAGTAGAGACTGTGCAAGCACAACACAATTTTCAATATAAAAAGTTCAGTAACTACTGCAAACCTTTCGAACTTGGGAGAGGCCTGCAGTCATCTGCTTAATCTATTACATACTTACAGTCTCTTTCCCATAGGGGTAGGCAGAGACCACATATTTCCACTTGCTGCGATCCTGACACACATCTTTAGCTTCTTCTACTTTCATTAGCGTTTTATACATGCTCGTCGGTTGCAGGTACTTTTAACGTTTCCTCAAATGTTCGCCGATCTGATTGTGATACGTATGCCTAGGTCGAGCCTTACCGGCTTTCCTATTCACACTTGCCTCATAAATCTATTTCGTCAATCTCCTATCATTCATCCTCTCTACGTGTCCAAACCATCTAAGCATCCCTATTCTCTATCGTTATTACTACACCTTCAAACACATCGCAACGTTTTCTTATCACGCTGTTTCTCACTTTGTCAATCTATTAATCAGTAGATAGTCGATTACAATAATATGCAATACTTAGATTTCTATGGAATGATGGATGCTTTCCTAAGCATCCATCATTCCATAGAAATCCATTATTCAATTCTATAACCCTAGTTGAAGGGAGGTCGAATTGATAAAGAAATGTATGATAGAATGGAACTCAAATGCACTAAGCAGGTATGCGGATCCCAGCCACGCCGGCGTCACAACAGCGATAGTTATAGTAATCACTGCTTTAAGTATTGATAATTGTGGTTTTATTTAACACCACAATTTCTATTTATGTTTGTCACGTACATCTTAATGTATTATTAGTCTGAGCTAAAGTAAAGAACACCACTTTAAGCGCGGTTGCAGATTTCTCAGTAAATACATGTCTCGAGCATGTAGTGAAATTTAATAGAAATTTGCGTCAATGCTGAAATGTATATATTGATTTATTTGTTTAGTTTATGTTTGAAATGAAAAGTGTATTATTTTATATTGGAAGAAATACACAGAAACTAGACATTGTTTTATTGTTACTTAGATTCTCTTTCTACGTCTTCTATGCTGTATGAATACGATCATTAACATTTTTATTAATTAAAATTTTTATGAATCTCCAAATATAATTTCTACTTTCTTTATATTTCCATTACGGTCTATCCGCGACTTTGTCTGCGTGTGCTTTAGATATTTGTACGAATGTAAAGTGATGTATCAAAATAATTGAGTTAATCCTGAATTAAAAATTAAATGCGTTACATACTGTCGAAGACAATTCAGCCTACCTTGTTTCGTGAGTGCCGTCTTGAAAAGAATATATAAGGAATCAATAAAATGGAGGACGGGCAAAGGCAACCAACAATGCTTTAATACGAAAAACAACACGCCCGCTAAGCGTGGGATTTATACCAGCTTGGCCGCTAATCTATGAAATGCCTTCATTTCACAGTGCTGACAATGAAGACTTCTAATGTAAACAATCTCTCTTAGATCAATAGTGTTATTTTAGATTATGGGAGATCACCGAATTATGGGCCTAACTAACATTACAAGCATAATGCTATTTGTAACTTATAATATATTTTCCTTCCATCTGTTTATTATATAGCCTACATTTTTGCATGGGTGGCCAATTTCGACCACTGCCACCTCCTTCGAGGAGATTGTATCATGATTGTGATTAGAACCGAACTTCAATAGAAGCAAAGAAGAAAGGAAGACGTAAACAAATAATTTATTTCGAGATGAAATGAGTTAAACTTTGAATCATATGGATATATCTTTTACCACATTAAATTAATTCGTATGTAAAATACGAAAATAACATATTAATGAGTCAGTGATATTAAGATACCAGAACCAGAAAAAACAAACCACCAGACTTTAAATATTTTAAGGAAAGTCTTTATATAATAAAATTTCATAGTTTTTTTTTAATCAAAAACGTGATCACTGAAAAATAACGGCAATAAAACGGTATGTGGATGTCGAATAGTGGCAATAAAACTGCATGTGGATGGCGAAAAACAAAAACATACGAAATTTTAAAACTTACTTTTTTTAACAATTCACAATTTCACTTTTGTTAACTGGGCAAACTAATTTATTTGATTACTTTTAGTATTAAAATTAAAAAATCTATCCCTACACGCTGAGGTTTAACTGATCAATGTCAAGAACGCAAATCGGATTCGCTATTTAAATGATCTAGAACCAAGCAGTGGAACAACGTTAATACGATCCGGATCATTTCCAAGTGGCGCTCGACTAGCTGTGCTCCTGTGACGTTACTTTACTTACTACTTTATTTAATATTTCTTTTGCTATTAGCATTATACAGATCTGTATTTGTATGTTATATTCATAGATATAAAATACACATAAGAATAATAAATCATCTTGGATTATCCTATTATTCTCTGGAGCTTTATAACAATTTACAGAAAAATTACGCAGCTATTTTGATAATGTTATTAAGACATGACGACCGCGTGGCCTAGTGGTCAGAGTACCTGACTTCTACGCCGCGGGTCCTGGGTTCGAATCCCAGCCGGAGCCAACATTTGTGCTAAAACACAAATTGTTGGTTTTCGGGTCTGGTTGTGTTGTGTTTGTCCCCGTTTTTCTGACACTGCATCCCAGTCTACCTCCGATCTTATCGCATCAGCGTTACATCGGACGCGGGTAGGTTGGGACGAGTGAGAGCCTCTGTGTTTGCGCGTACACTTGTGGCATTATAATATCTCCTGCGTAGTTGATGGCTCTCGACATTCGGATTTAAACATAATATATCGACGCAGAAGAAGTCGCAAGCATCAGCAAGTATTAAATAAAAGAAGGAAATTATTTCTAAAATAAAAAGTTTTCCACTGTCTTAAAATACATTTGTTTAAACAAAGTTCTAACGTATCATTCATATGACTATATAATTAATAAAAAATACTAAATAAATACCATAATTGCCCATAAAATATGGCGCCAGCCACTTACAAATAAAACACATTGAAAAACTCTTTGAGCTGTCTTACTTATTTTATTGTATGGAAGTTAGATGACTATTGAATTAGGAGTCGTACAGTAATTCTAAAATTAAAAAGGTTAGAGCTTGCCGCAAATACTATCTATAGGTCAAAGAGTTGACCCTACCGGGGATTAACATACAAAATTTTTCACATATTACTGGCGCAAAGTATCAGCGTAATGCTACTGTGTTTGGCATATTAACTGGTGGTAGTATTCCAATGTAGAAATCTGTCTAGGTAGGTACCACCGCAGTGCCAGGTATTCTACCGTCAAGTCTTCGTTCAAGCCAGTATTTCGGTCTGAAGGGCACTGTTAGCTATTGTAAATACTGGCTTATGAGACTCAAAAACTGATGTCTGACAGCATTTATTATGGCGAACGATTGACTCGTCTCGTCGCTCCTCTATAAAAATAATTCATACTACTTATTAATTGCAAAGTATTCGTTAACATACATACAAACGTAATGATACGAAGTGTTACTAGTTTTTCTTTATCGAAAGTGTAATGTTATACACCCCGAGATTTCCACCCTCAAGTTTCGATTTCACTTGCATTTTCTTTACTCGTGTCTAGTAACCGATAACTATAGACCAATGCCCTTGTGTCTCATAATTTTCTAGTTTTATATATATATATAATTCCACTGCTTGTTTCCAAATCTTCTTTCCAAAAGATGGGACATTTTAATATAATAAAAGAAGACTATGCCCCCACATCGGAATTTCTCTTGTACCGCGAAATTGTTTTACAGACATTAATTTTACGCACAACATAACCAGACCCGAAATCAAACAATTTGTGTTTTTGCACAGGACCGGCATATCGGCCATTTGGCCACGGCAGTCATTTATATGTATCTTCAATCGAGATAATCATTCACCAGATGGTATTTGCAGAGTCTAACAAATACTGTGTTACCTAGAACATGTTTGTGTAGCTTAACCCAGCGCTCGTCACCTTAAGAGAACAGTTGATCTCATATGCCTAGTAATTACACTAGCTTTCAGTGTCCCTTACACCGAATGGGCAACAGCATCTTCCTGGAACATCTGAATAAATAAACTGCGGTAGCCAACCCGCCTGCCAAACGTGGCAGCTATGGCAAAATCCTCCAAAATGAGAGCTACTAACTTTTGTGGCAATCTATGGGGGAGGCCTATGTTCAGCAGTGGACTAGTTAGTGATAGGCTACGACGACTTTAACGACACATACGGGTTGAGACGGGGTGGTAGATTCTTTTCAGCCGTTACCACACGGCAATATTAATTTACAGAATTCTAATCTTACGTTTAAAAAATTCAACTGTATTTCTTGGAATCACTATTGATTCCAAGTTACAGTGGGGAGCTCACATTGAAAAAATAGCTCCGAAATTAAGTTCTGAAGAATGGGTCGAGGCGACACGCTAGAGGTTTCTATGTTTAGGTTGGCTAAAACTAGAAAGTATTTTCTTAGTATACGTATAACATTTTATAATACATTCCTGAAAGTATAACACAAAAATCGGACATAGATTTTAAAAACACTTGTCAAGATAAAGCGTATTATAAAATGGATAATTACATAGATTTGTAATGTGGCATTGAAAAAAAAGAAAGACCCCAGAGTTTCTTGCCGGTTCTTCTCTGAGGTCATTTTTTGAGCCGGTTTTGACTTTTATAAGAGCCTAAATTGAATAAAGATATTTTGACTTTGACTATAATAAATATTAAACATGACTCCTGGTTAGGATTTAATGGTTTACTAATGTAGATAATTTAAAAATTGATAATTAAGTATTAATAATTGATGAAAATCGCCTCCCGTTACTTTAAAAACGTGAGAAGAATTGTATTGGATTGTAAAATAGAAGAGAATCTTTTGTCACATAAGTTACTTAAAATTTAATTTGGTGACAAGGCCTGTGAAGAAATTATGTAAATCACCACTGGATTGTGCTTATAGTTCATGCATACATACATAGAGCTTCTTTCCCATTGGGGTGGGCAGAGACCACATCTTTCCACTTGTTTAGATCCTGACACACATCTTCCGCTTCTTCTACTTTCATTAGTGATTTCATACAAGATCGTCGGTTGCGGGTACTTTTGACGCGGCTTTTCCTAAAAACGACTGTGATCTGATCGTAGTATGTTCGCCTACATCGATCCTTACCGGTCCTTGCCAATTCACACTCCCCTCATAAATATGTTTCGTCAATCTTCTAATAGATTAAAAGGTCATTGAATGTAACTTAGCTTGTAAACAAGTCTTAATGTAATATTCAATGTTTATTAGGGGTTTCATCTTTACCCCCAGGGCACGAATATTAATTGAAAATAATTACATTTAATGGTATATAAAAATATTGTTTAATTTTAAGTCAGTAATTATTGTGTAAAAAACTCACACCCTACACTAGGATATCTCCTGTATAGTACACAACCAAAAAACCAACATTATGAGTTACACACTAATTTTGACTACGGCCGGGATTAGAACCCGGGAGCCGCGGTGCAGTAGAAAATAGTCATCCTAATCGGTTCAGAAAACACGAAGGTAGACAACACCGAAAGTGCAGTCGGATAGATAACAAAACAGTTATAATATGAAAAATTAAATATGAAGCTGAACTTTCATATACTGAAAATTCGGAATATAACGAGTCACAAAATAACATTGCCAATATACAAAGGAAACTTTGGCACATACGAAAATAATAAATTCGTGTAACGAGCTCACCTTAAAATTTATAACAAAAAAAACAGGTACAATTTGAAAATGTTTGCTTTATTATGAAAACATAGCCTACACTCGTATATTCGCACGTACATGTTTAAAGGTACATTGTCTGATTAAAGAAAATAGACACGTGTGCTTTAATTTGCTTGATAGAAAGTATATATTTTGAAGCATACTTGTAATAGAATTTTATGAGGAGGGCCGCTTTTAAAAACACCAATGAATAATTAAGGAAATTAATGGATAAAACAGTTATCGACTCCTGTTTTGGTGCGGTGGTAGCGTAAGAAAATCTAGGTGGGTAACACCGTAGGAACAGTAATTCTGCCGTGAAGAAGTAGTGTTCACATTACTGTGCTGCGGACTAAAGCACTGACAACTAGTGTAATCACTATCTGTCTCTGAGACTTACACATATAAGACTAAAGAACTGATGTCGTGATCGTCCATCGGCGTTGGAATCGCCTCATCTCTTTCTCTTAAAAAAAAAACTGTTGCCCTATCCCTTTCTTTTGGCTTTTAACAGATGAAATAAATATCTCAAATACCCGTCAACGGTGACGGAGAGCGGAGTTTAAGATCTAAATCGAGGTCTCTGTTTTATAGAAGGCATTGACGAGGCGGAGCAAATCGCTCACCTGGTGGTGAGTGCAACGGCGGCTCTTAACCAATTTGGTTTAAAAAGTAAGTAAAGTATTACTAATTACATTCAGTACACTCAATACCGTAAATTAAATTTTAATGGTACTTAATTGCTCAAGTTCTACGAAATCACTTTTATTTTCATATATTCTGTACGGTTTACGTACGTATGTATACTTAACCGTGTCATTATTACATGTTTCTCTACAAAAGCTACAATTTGTGTTTTTCCGCACAAGCGGGTTAAAATTGCTATTCATTTTAAATAACATTAAATTATAAACGAGTTTGCAAAGTACGCTTAATTTAAAATAGAATCAGTTTTCTATGATTCGCATGGAAAGCGTCTGTAGTGAAAGTCCTAGTGTGTTTAAGTTTTTTTGTATGGAAGCAAATGATGAGCCGATAGAATCGTTCACCTGCAACGTCTCCGCATAACAAATGATGTGTCCACAATGCACTCGTCGCTCTGAGTCGTCAGTTCTAAAGTCTCATATACCGATTACACTAGCTATCAGTGCCCTTCAGATCGAAAGACGGCAATGTTTGCACACTAGCGCTTGACGGCTGAGTTACTGGCACTGCGGTGGCTGGTACCTACCTACCTACTTAGACGGATTCCTCCATAGGAATGCTACCAACGGTAAGATTTACTGACATTACCCTTAGTTGACTCTTACCACACCCTCGAGTTAAGACAGGGTGGCAAATTAGATACAAATGTAAGAAAATAATAAATTAGCGTAAAAATGCGTATTCGTACATAGCGATACTAATGTAACTGTAACAAAAATTATTTTATGATTATAATTTAAATCATCATCAGCCTATCACTAGTCCACTGCTGAACATGGCCCTTCCCCATAGATCGCCACAAAAGTTTGTACCTATCATGACGTAGGGATTTTGCTATAGTTGCCACACTGGGCTGGGGGTTGGTAACCGCAATTTATTTATTCACATGTTCCAGGAGGATGCTGCCCATCTCTTGGTTTTCATTTTCTTTCTGTCCACTTTAACGACACCCACGGGATTAGATTGGGTAATTATTATTACATAAGGTATTACATAAGTAAATTAAAATTGTATTCCCTGATAATCAATATTATAATAGAATAAATTTTAATTTACGTTTAATATTACACTAAGAATTTAATTTGTTATTATTTTCTGTAATATTCTCACGTATATCAGTAGCTACGCGTATTACATTAATAAATCGAGCCATTGCGTAACTAGCAGTCCTTTCGTCGTACATATTGTTAGCGAGCAGATTACAGAGACGGTTTTGAGTAATCGCCCACGTCTACACAAGAAGAGAGGGTTTAATTTATTTAGTTATTAACTTGTTAGGGTTTAATTTATTTAGTTATTAACTTGTTACAAAACGGTTATCTGAGTAACATAAATTTACGTACATACTGAACTAGTTTTTTATTTAAGTGACGAAATGAGCAAAACGTTCACCTGATGGTAGTAAGTGCAACGTCTGCCCATAACAAATACTGTGTCACCCAGAACATTTCTGTGTGACACCTCACTGTGCCCATTACCCTGAGACATCAGTTCTTAAGTCTCATATGCCATGTGATTACGCTAGCTCACAGTGCCCTTCAAACCGAAACACAGTAATGTTTGCACATTACTGCTTCACGGCAGAATAACTGGCCCTGGGGTGGTACCTACCTAGACGGATTCCTGCACAGGAATCCTACCACCATTTAAGAGCTTCATAGTGCCTAAAAAGCCAATGCTCTCTCGTCATTCCCGAATTGGGTAGATATTAATTCTCAGACGTGTTTTTGTATTATTTATAAAAGGTGTTTTTTTGTCGGTAAGAAATATCTCCCTCAACTGTATACGAGTATATTGTGGCAGTCATCTGTTTCTGCAGTGAGTGCCCAGTCTCTGAATACCCCTTATGGGATACAGTCGTGATCTTATGTATGTATGTATGTAACTGTATCAAAATTAATGTTTCGTACGCCATTTAAAGATTATTTCTTCCTCTAATGATGAAATATAAGTAAATGTCTTAAAATTAAAGTTTTCGAGTTAATTAATTTAATTGCAGAAAGCCTCACGTATTGATAACCTGATTAACTGACATGCACTACAGCTGTTCCTCTACAGCAATATACGAGTAATGCGAATTACAATAGGTTTAGTATTTACGTTTAAATAATAAGTTTGATAAGTTCAAACTAGAAACGTTGCTTTTACGATTCAGCCAATAGTCAGTTAAATGTTATAGTTCAGTAATGAAGAGCCGTTTGTAAAGAGACAATAAAACTGATCCACCATTTATGAGTGCTATAGTGGAATACTATAGAATTGACGCGTCCTCATATTAGAAGTATATTTCAGAATTGTTTTTATTGGATAAAGAGACGAAACGAGCAAAACGATGAAGAGTTCACCTGATGGTAAGTGCAATATCTGCCCATAACAAATGCTGTGTCACCCAGAACATTTCTGTGTGGCACCATACTGCGCCCGTCGCCCTGACACATCAGTTCTTAAGTCCCATATGCCCAGTGATTACACTAGCTCTCAGTGCATGTTGGCACAGTTCTGTTTCACGGCAGAATAACTGGCCCTGAGGTGGTACCAAACCTACACGGATTTCTGCATAGGAATGTTATGGAATTAAACGTTGTATTTTTATAGTTTAATGTGTAATTTTAATGGTGCATGAAAGGAGCCTCCCCGTGTGTCGTATTTCCAAACCCTTGTACGTCCCGCGCACCCTGGGCAATCAGCGAGACATTTTTCCTGATTGGCTAATCCTTTCACCACGATGGCAAACCAAAGACCACAACTAAAGCCGGCTCTCCGTGTCGTCTCGGTTAACATCGAAGGGTTCTCGCAAGACAAAGCGGCGATTCTCTCTGACTTGTATCGCAAAACGCACTGCGACTTTCTTTGCGTGCAGGAGACCCACCGGGATCAAACTCAAAGTCGGCACATTCGTGGACTTACGCTTATCGCCGAGATCTTTCATCCGAAGCACGGTAACGCAGTGTTTATACACTCTCCACCAAGTGCTCAACTCATCGACACGCTAAGAAGAAGAACAGTGTAAGAATAGTAATAATAACTATATATTTTTTCTATATTATTTATTACATAGCGTCTTGGAGTGAGTTATATAATGTGATAATAATCGTTTATCATCTTCAATATATGCCGGTACATATACTAGTAAAAATAAAAAGCGGACAAGAAAGTAAAACGAAAAAGATTTAACTTGTTTGTATTAGGACCGTAATCCCTGTAAGTGCTGATTTTCATCCCATCCTGTGTCCCTATTCCTATAACTGAGTTATTGTTTGTTTCTTTTCTTTTGAATGTAAAGGAAACGGTCCATTATGAGAGTAGTTACTATTGCACAGTATATCAAAAATAAAGTATTGTAGTAGTTTATTGAAATGAAGTTGCACGAATTATTCAAAAAATACGGTGATATGTTTCAATAACCATTAACAATAATGTTAAGCGTTTCTGTTCATCATCATCATCATCATCACTAGTTCACTGCTGAATATAGGCCTCCCCCACGGATTGCCACAATAGTTCGTAGCTCTCATTTCGGGGTGATTTTGCCATAGTTGCCACGCTTGGCAGGCGGTTTGGCAACCGCAGTTTATTTATTCAGATGATCCAGGAAGATGCTGCTGACCACCTCCGGGCTTTAATTTTCCCTCTGTCGACTTTTACAACACCCACGGGATGAGATGGGTTTGCAGATTAATTATTCTTAAGCCAACGGCGCACACGGTGGAGTGTTTCCGTTGTCAGATAGAAAATATTAATATCCAATTAAATTTTATTTTATGATCCGCATGCAAAATATGCAATAGTCTGTATATAAAAAATGTTTTTGAAAAACACTGTCCGCCCTCGCACAAGAGCATGCACAAGCATCCTACGGCCGCCACAGGCTAACGCCAAATTTGTTTAGCACAAATGCTGTCGATGGCTGAGATTCGAACCCAGAGCCTGTGGCGCAGAAGTCAGATAGTCTGGCACTAGGTGAAGCGGTCGTCAATGTCATATCAACATTAATATTAAAGACAAATAGAGAAAATCCATCTTTCTGTAGTCAATCGTGGACCTAACCTTGAATTACATAAACAGTAATCTCTTTTAAAACGTGAAACACTTTCTTTTATTTGTCAAACATTTATGAAACGAGTATTATCTAATGAATTATACCAAACACAATTTATATTGTAAATTTACCGGCTAAATCGCCACCAGCATGCGGAGTGGCCGCGCTGTATCACTGATTCGCTGACCAAAGTACGATCCAGCTCTTGGGTTACCAGAAATGGTAACCAGCCGCGAGAACATACTCGTATCTCTGTTCAGAGATATAGTTATAATAATGTAAACAATATTGTTATAGACAATATTTTTTGTTTGTATTTCTCTCTTATACAGGCAATTCTATAAAAATTCGGAAATTTCCTATTAAGTACAAACACGAACTACGAACAAAACCGTTGGTTGGAATATCCCCTTTAACATATTCATAATATTATTTCACGTGTTTTATACTTGTGTAATACATGACGCATATTGAAATATTTTACAGTATTTCATTTTCATGTAGCAGGAAAATAGTATCAGGGGAAATTAACCGATGGTGCAGTTTTAATATAATTCTTATAAATTTTATAATGACGTAATAAAATTAAGCAAATTCAATTACTCAAGAGAAAATTAAAATGGTCATACTCGCAGAGTTGATAACAAATGTCATATTGTACGCTTCGTTTTTCGAATAAGCGTTCTCGGTATTAAAAAAAAATTGTTTGACAGAAAATAAATAAATAATAGTCGAAATGTTTATAAATATTTAGTGCAGCTAGCAGAATTTGGCTGCACCATTGGGCATACACATGATTAACTGATTAAATCACGTAAATAAAACTCATTTTAATGAAATTTGTTTAATAAGTGAAGGAAAGAAACTTAATTTGCTAAGATCCGAATGCAAAATTAAAAATGTCACGTGGATCTTAACACATTCAGTTTCTTTTCTTTATGATAATGGATTTCCGCAGTCATTCTAAAATATATCAGCAAAGTCATGAAAAATATTGATAGGTTTGGGCTCATGTAATCACGTTAACTTGATTAGCTAAAGCTTGGCCTGAGTTCAATTTCTTTGCCTGAAGTCGGAGTGTGATGAGTCGGATCCAATTAATAGTGGCAATTTCATTTTTAAGATTATCGTATTATTTGGTGGTCAATTGATGTTTAGCGATCGCTAAAAAATAATAGATATAGTCTAAGTGATTAAACTGTTACCAGAAAATCGAATCTTTATAAGGCAAACCTTATAAAGATTTTAAGTAACTTTTAGTATTTTACTTTTACTGTTATATTCAATCGTGAACTTTTACTTTTTATTATAAATGTTGCAATAAGGTTCCGAAAACAATCCACTTACAGCATAACATTCATATAAATTAAAAATAAAATACTGTTTCAGTAGTATAGTCAATAGCTTATTCATAGGTTTACAATCTCTGCCAAGCTGTGCATATATCTTTTGTCATAACTTTTATGTCTCATATCGCAGAAAATACATTTCAAGCCAATTACTGTTTACGAAATGTCTAAACATATGGTGGGTATGTAAATTTCATTTGTTTTTAACCATAGAATTATATTATACAAAGTTTCTCTTTTTCGAACATTGATGTGCATTATATATAGTAGATTCATATAAATAGTAGTAAGTAAGACATGTAAACCACTTTGTAACAGCGAGGCAGATTTAACAATTGTGATTTGAGTACGCTTGTTCACTACTTTTATTTCTCAGACATGTATTATGTTTTGTTTCACCATCGAACGCCAACTAAAGGAGCACTTTTCTCAAAGGCTGGCAACGCATCTGCTATTCCTCTAGGATTGTAGGTGTTCATGGTCGGCGGTGATCAGTTACCGTCACGTGAGCCACCTGCACGTTTGCCCCCTATTCCATAAAAAAAACTTAAAATGGCAATTAAAATTATTCGAGATCGAAATTGGGTTACCCGAGGATGATATGGGGTGGTAGATTCTCTTAAGCCGCCACCACACGGACACGGACTTACTTCTTATACTACATTACAAAAGGAAGTACTTCGTGTTTTTTATTTATTAATAGCAAATTAAAAATAAAATACAATAAATTATTACTTACAACTAGACTTATTCTGCTCCGGTTATGGAGAAGAAGTACTTGATTTATTTAACTTTTCTTCTTTGTTTCGTTCCGTGAACTTAAAAAAGAATTTATTACAGTTACATTTCTTTTGGAGCTGATTGTGACATCAACTTTATCTAAATATCGTAAGCCCGTGATTAATTATCCAAAAGATACGCTCTTTTGGGCCACTGACTTTTTTGTGAAGGGATGCAAGAACTTCTTGGAAGAGTGTCCACCTAGTTACAAGTAAGTTAAAATATAAAAACAAGTTTCTAGTATTTACATAGGATGCTAAATAAATTCTACATATCCATGGGTAACATACGTGTCGATTGAGAGAAATGTCTTGAAGAAATCATAGCTTCCGTCAGCTAGCGGTTTAACCGTAATGGAAAACGCCCATGGTAGGCAGCAGCCCATATAAAGGGGCGAGACGTTTGGTACTGAGAACCGCGATGATTACGGCAAATTCTTCCAGTTGAAAACTGGCGTATGATTGGTGTGCTACGAAAGATGAAAATTATTGTGAGGTTAAAAAGCAATACCTAAGTCATCCAAAAAGATGGACTTACACTTTTTTGCGAAGCGTTGATATTTTGAACGTATAATTAAAATGAATTCCAGTTTTAGGAGAAACAAATTATTGATTTTTAGATATTGAATTGATCGATGATATATATACATACTTCTATTTTTGAATCGGATTTTTGGGGGTTTTAATTAATATTTTTTGCGCGGAACCCAATTTTTCTTCTAAAATATGAGTAAGTTACCTGATATAATATCAGCTATCTGTCAGTGAAAGTCCCGTCAAAATCGGTCTAGCCGTTTCGGAGATTAGCCAGAACAAACAGACAGACAGACAGAATTGTTTTATTCTTATAAGTACCGTAAATATTTTCATAAGCATTGAGTAAAAAGCTATTATTTTCTTATTACAAACATATACGTCAATTTTATTTATTTGTAGAGATAAGGCAGCTGATCGCTAAAAACTATTTATTATATTTTCAGTTTCGTAGTAACCATGTACATGAATCCAAGTAACCAAGTCATGACTTCATCCAAATCTTTCTAAACTACATTTTCGGTTTCAGATATCAACATATTTGCGCGAGGAATTATAATGATGATTTTAAGGATTTTCCTAATTATTGTGAAATGCAGTATGAGAATTGTAATACTTGGCGAAGTAAGTGATAGTTTAGAATATGATTGAATGAGATATTCAAATAAATGTTTATTTTTAAAGTAGCGGTTAATGTTTATGCTCGTGTTATCTTTGTATTTGTGACCTTTTGGCGCTTTTCGACCATGAAGAACTTTTCTGATACGCGATCAGGAGCTTCAGTTTGTGCAAGATATATTGCGGTGCAAAAACTCGGTTGTAATCGCTCGGCCAAACTTTTGCATGTCTAATGTTACAGCTAATGTAATAAGATAGGACAAAGGGTTTCAGGCAATGTCACGCGTTACTATAATACATTTAAACTGAAATTCACCAAACGAACCAATGTTTTATCTACCCAAGTACGAATAACACTAATTTTCCTTATGTCTAGAGCGCTTTGAAGCACGCATGGTCACTGGAGGCCTCAGAGATAGTTGACCCGGGTTACGATCAGCTTTTGATTATTAATTTGGGCTATGCAAAACAAACTGACAGGTTCTTCAAGTCTTGCAGTGTCCAATAGCAAGTGAATTGAAGCCATGGTTTAACATCACATAACGCGAGTGACCTGAATTAATTCCGCTGTAAAGGTATAAACTCAAGAAACTACAAACACATATACATATACATATACCTAGGATAGCATAGGTAGTGGATATTGCTACAAGTATATTAATTATTCTGATTTTACAGACTGGCGTGTATTCAAGCGAGAAAGATGTTAAAGTACGACTATTGGTATAACATCGTATGAATTTTACAAAATTGTATTTTTGTTAGCAATAAATAATTCCATTTCTGTTAACATTTAATTGAATGCCCCTAAGGGCCTATTTCACGATCTTCAAGTAAAGTCGCAGTCAGTTACTTTCTAGTTTAGTATAAATTACAAGTAACTTTTCTGAGTTTGACAATCTATAACAAAGTTCCGAATAAACACTTAGTGTTTAAATAACTGATATTCGAAATACATGCAAAACATTCGATCATATACAGATGTAAATATACATCAAATGTCATTTTCTCACGTCAGTCAGTTGTCAGTTGTCAGATATGTTTTAATTCTTTGCCAACGTCACATGGCTAACATACATACATAAGATCACGACTGTATCCCATAAGGGGTAGTCAGAGACTGGGCACTCACTGCAAAAGCAGATGACTGCCACAATCCACGTTTCACCAAAACAATATAATCCACTTGGTGTGATAGGTGGTGAGCCCATCGCCACCATGCGCTGTTGGGTGCACAGTGCAGTTTTATTCCTTACTCGCCTTTTACGAGATCTATTGGATGAGATGGAGTGGTAGTATTCTTTTCACATGGCTAACGTGTTGAATAATTTGTTGCTTGAGAGTTTATTTGTTCTAAATAATATCTACACTAATATTATGAAGCTGAAGAGTTAGTTTGGTTAAATGCGCTAATATGAGGAACTACTGCTTAAAATTTAAAAATTATTTTAGTGTTGGATAGCCCATTTACCGAGGAAGGGTTAAGGCTTTCTTTTAAATTAAACGGCGGGTAAAACCGTCGAGCACAGCTAGTCATGGATATAATTAAAAGAGCCGAAGTGCAATAGCTATATCTAAGTTTAGTAAATAAGTAGGTATTTAAAATACCACTTACGTTTGCGTTTTAGACATTATTTTATGTTTTATTAAATTATGCACTTGGTCAACTGCATTTTTAGATAGACGTAACCTTCTAAAAGGATCGCTGTCATCAAGATCGGCAAAAAATCAACACGGACTTTAAATACACGAATTTTCGGAATTCTCCGAACTGTATAATTATCTAATTCTTCAAGCTGATGGTCAATCTAATTAAAAAAATCCATTTTTGGAACTACTATTTCTGAAAAAATATTTCTATACCAAGTAAACTAATACTTTAGTTTACGTTACTCGCCAATTAAACCAGCTAATTGGCTGATGAAGATATATTCAACAATGTAAATAAAACACCCAAACATTAAGTTTTATACTTGCTTAACGTTATTATAGTTTTACATTAGTTCCATTAAGAGGTAGACATTCCCTTGAGGTAAATTTTAATGAACATGAAAGGAGCGATAACATACCACTTTGACTATGGTATTGCGTACGTATGTAAGGTTGAAGAGCTGTCACGTCTGACATTCACTTTTAACTTTGAACTAACTATAAAGCTTTAATTTAAAATATGTTTAATGTAGTACGTACTGTCTTAACTACATGATATAGTGGAGACCTTTTACCAGCATTTGTACGACATCGAGCAACTGCAAATATACAATACGACAATGTGTGTTGATAGGAGCGTTATATTATAGCACAATCGGTTAACTAACTAAAAGAAAATAATCATATCATTTGTGGCAAAAATCGTATAGTACAAATCGTTTTAAAAAATATAAAGTCATAAAGCTAGAATATACTTTATGACTTTATATTTTTAAGTTACTTCTAATAAGGCATTGTGCTGCGTAAACATTTAAATTGAACACAGCGTAAACATTTTTTGGACAAATTATATTGTTAGTACGAAGAAGTAATAAAATTTGTAGGCATAAAAAAGGGTTCCAAATGGGCACATAATCAAGTTGGAAAAGAATTAAGGAATTGTAAAGATAAATATCTTTACAAATTACTTTTCTTTTCAGCATTATAATTTTTTATTTGATTTATTCGATAAAAGTGATGGAATGACCCAAACGTTTACTTGATGGTAAGTGCAACGTCTGCCCATAACAAATGCTCTGTCACCCAGAACATCTCTGTGTGATACCACACTGCTCCCGTCACCTGAGACATTAGTTCTTAAGTCTCATATGCCCAGTGATTACGCTAGCTTTCAGTGCCCTTCAATCCGAAACACAGTAATGTTTGCACACTACTGCTTCACGGCAGAATAACTGATTTTGGGGTGGTACCTACCTAGACGGATCCCTGCATAGGAATCCTACCACCAGTATTAAAAACCACCACACCAGGAATCCTACCACCACATTTTGAGTGCGTTACTTATAAAATTGTCTATATGTGTATGTGTGTAACCAGATGTAATTTGCTGTACTATGTACCTTATAGTTTTAACATTTTCAAGAAAATCAAAACCGTAGTAAGTAACTTTTTCTTTGTATACGTGTTACTTTTGCATTTATTGACATTGAGACTTAATTTATTTTCAACACAATAGGTATATTAATCATCAAGATCTTTTGGAGAATTGTTTAGTGTTCATTAACATTCTCTTTAACTCGAAAGATTTGAAAGTCATTAACATACTGTAAGAATATCTACAAAAAGAATTGCAACGATTCCGTATACTTATTTGTCTCTATTGTGATCAGATCTATCATTATTGTAAATAATGGCTTTATATTAAGAATTTAAAAGTGACTTAAAATCATCAGTAAGACATGGCGCAGGAAGATGTTTAATTTTAACTGGTCCGACCAGTGCGTGAGTATCGGTTATATAAAGTTGACCAAAATAAAGTTAAATGTTTTAACTTTTTTAGAGGAGGCAAACGAGCAAGCGGCTCACCTGATGGTAAGTGATCACCGCCGCCAATGAACACCTACAATACCAGAGGAATAGCAGATGCGTTGCCGGCCTTTGAGGAAGGAATAGGCTCTTTTATTGAAGGTCCCTAAGTCGTATCGGTCCGGAAAAACCGCTGGCGGCAGCAGATTCCTTATGGTGCTTGTGCGGGGCAGAAAATTACGCGAAAAACGCACTGTGCTGGAATGCCAACCATCAAGGTGGTGACGATGGAATTTCGCGCTGTGCCGCAATGTGCGATGGTGAAAATCAGCGGCTGGAATTAATCCGACCAATTCTTCGGAATACTCACCATGGTAGATATTATAAAAAATGCAAAGGGATGCAACATCTCTTCGCAAAACCCGTGGATCAAGCCGATCAGATAGAACATGGTCGTCGACGATTCGAGCCGCTCTCCGTTGAATGCAGTCAAATGGAAGTAGCTGACACTGGGGCGCCCCTGCCCAGAGATGAGAACAGTACTCCATGTGCGGCCGAACCTGCGCCATATAAAGTTGCAAGCGTTGGCATGAAGTACTGTCGCTGAGGACGCCAAGCTTTTTGGAAGCCAATTTGGCCTTCCCTTCCAGGTGACCGCAAAACTGAACGTCACTCGATATGTCGACGCCAAGAATACCGATACTGGCTGAGACAACGAGGGGAGTGCTGTCAAAATTAGGTGATACGACGAAGGGTCTCTTTTTAGCGGTAAACGCGCAAACCTGTGTCTTCTTGGGGTTGAACTGGACTAGATTTAGTCGGCCCCAATTCAAGATTTTGTCTTTTTTTTTTTATAGGAGATGGGGCAAACGAGCAAGTGGCTCACCTGATGGTAAGTGATCACCACCGCCCATGAACAACCGCAACACCAGAGGAATCGCGGGTGCGTTGCCGGCCTTTGAGGAAGGAATAGGCTCTTTTCTTGAAGGTCCCTAAGTCGTATCGGTCCGGAAAAACCGCCGGCGGCAGCCGATTCCATAAAGTGGTAGTGCGTGGTAGAAAATTCCGCGAAAAACGCACTGTAGTGGAATGCCAACCATCCAGGTGGTGACGATGGAATTTTGTGTTCTGCCGCAAAGTGCGATGGTGAAAACCAGCGGCTGGAATTTGAAATTGTCTAACAAAAACTCGACTTCACACACAAGTTTGTTCCGGTACTCGTCAACGTGTTCCCGAGAAATATTAGCACGGCCGGTGTATACGGCATCACCAGTGCTGTCATCTGCATAGCAATGAATGTTACTAATTTGCAACATATCATTGATATGCAGAAGAAACAGGGTTGGTGATAGCACACAGCCTTGTGGGACACCAGCATTCACAGACTTAGAGTCCGAGCATGCACCGTCAACTACGACCTCGATGCTCCGGTCTGTGAGAAAACTGGTGACACAATTACAAAATTTCTCGGGAAGCCCGTAAGAAGGCAGCTTCGAAAGAAGCGCTTTCAGACCCGATCAAAGGCCTTCGCTATGTCCAAGCTAACTGCCAGCCCCCCCCCCCCCCTTACTCTCGACTGCCTGCGCCCATCGATGAGTGAGGTACACTAGAAGATCACCAGCCGAGCGACCCCGACGGAAACCGTACTGGCGGTCGCTAATCAGCTGGTGCTCCTCTAAGTACCTCAAGAGCTGGCAGTTCATAATGGACTCCATAATTTTGGAGAGCAAGGAGGTGATCGCAATCAGCCTGTAGTTGGACGGATCTAAGCGGTCGCCTTTTTTAGGGATCGGGTGCACCAAAGCTGTCTTCCATGACTTCGGGACGACGCCTAAAGAGTAGGAGTACCGGAAAAGACGCGATAAAACCGGTGCCAACTCTGGAGCACACATCCTCAGCACAATAGGCGAGATGCCATCAGGCCCACTCGACTTGTTAATATCTAGGGAGAGTAGTGCTTTGCGCACTGAGCTTTGCCAGAACCTGATGTCTGGCATAGAGCACTCACACCGCGGGATGGTCGGCGGTGAGCTCCCCCTGTCGTCAAAAGTTGCGTCGAGTTGGACGCAAAAAGAGAGCCCAGAAGATCGGCTTTCTCCTTTGCGTCATGGGCCAGTGAATCGTCTTCCCTGTGCAGAGATGATAGTGATGGCTGACAAAAATTCCCTTGGACAGCCTTGGCGAGAGACCAGAACGCACGGGTTCCCGAAGGAAGGCGACCTAGTTTCTCGCCAATTCTGCCAATGTGCTCCGACTTTGCCGTAGCAATTACTCTTTTGAAGGACCTGGAAGCAGAGTTGTACTTCTTCTTAAAGTCGCTGGTTTTTAAATCCCGAGACGCCGATGCTTAATCCCAGGCCCGGTAACACTGCTGCTTTTGGCGAGATGCCATTCTGTAGGTGCCACCAAACCAAGGTTGGGACCTACCGCCGACGGGCACCACAGAGGATGGAACGAAGAGTTCCATTTCGTGAAGCACCACATCGGCGACAGACCCGGCAACGACGTCGGGATCATCCAGCGAGAAGCAACCCTGCCCCCATGGGTAGGATGCAAAGAAAGACCGATTCCCATCCCAATCCGCCGACCTATAGTGCCATACACGGCGCGAACCTGCAGATCGCGATCGCATTGGGCACATGATAGGCACTGTACTCCGGATCAGACAGTGGTCCGAAGACCCCAGAGGGGCATCGACGGAGACCACATAGCCTTCCGGATAAGAGGTCAGCAGAAGATCCAGCAGGGAAGGTGTATGATCCTCCACATCTGGTACCCGCGTCGGCGAAGTAACCAGTTGTGTCAGATCATATGCCAGAGCAAAGTCACAGACAGATCTCCCCGCATGATCGGTGGTTCGCGATCCAAGCCATTCGGCGTGGTGGGCGTTGAAGTCGCCGAGTATCACGATCTCTGCGGGTGGAATCTGCTGTAGCACAGAATCTGCAGCCATTTGGATGTGGTCGATGAGTCGGTCAGTTTCGGTATTACCGCTGTGGGACCTATAGAGGCACCCATAGACACGAGGGTGGTCGTCGCTGTCTATGCGTAGCCAAAGGGTGGACCAGTCCCTACCTTCAAGGCTGCCGAGGCGTTGAGAACATATATTCTCTCTGACGTACACACAAACCCCGGCCCGGGGCACAAAGGAAAAACTTTTAAATCTATAGATTTGGCAAAGTATACAGTTGACCAGTCGACGTTTCTCGCATCCTCTTGTAGGCTCTAAAGTAACCCCATAAAGTTTAGTAGCATCAGTACCCTGCCTCAAAGTTTGGGAGTACGTACTTTATAAGACAGAAAAATAAGATCGTGATGAGAAAATTCCAAAGCTGCACATATATATATACCATGTTTCGACAGATGATCAGGACATGAGACTATGATAAGATCTAACAACGATGGAAGACAGTTAGTCACGGCGTGCCTAGTATTAAGTAGCAGAAAATGTAAATTACAGGAGTGAATAGAATAGAATAGAATATAATAGAAAAAACATTTATTCGGCACAAGAACATAATACAGTTGAATATGAAAAAAATAAAAAACAAAACAAAATAGTTCTGTGTCAAAGGGGTTGGCTCAGCATGTACTGTGTAAGAATGGTCACACACAGCGCTGATTTTCAGCCAATAAACCTTTGAATTGGCAAACGGACGAGACTCGACTGGAAAATATTTTTATTATATTATTTTTACACAATGTACACAACGTACAATGTAATTTGAAACATACAAAATCGGATTATTTGGGTGTAAACAAAAGATTATAAAATGTATTCCATTAATTAATAATATATATGTGTATAATACAAAATAATGGTATTTATATAAATATCAGTAAATAAAAATATTTATAAAATTGCAAGTATCATTCAGGGAGCATCGACGCATGCGTGAGTATTTAACATAGCATAGGAGGACAGTAAATCCGACATGTCAGAGAAAAGAAACATCCTGGTGATTGCCATGATGTCTCTGGGATTCAGTAAGAAAGGTCTTGAGTTTCATTTTGAAAGCAAAATACTATTTAAATTCCTAATTGGTGGTGGAATATTGTTCCAACACTTTGTTGCTGCGTATCGAAAACTGCCTCTGAATGCAGCTGATCTGTGTGTCTGAATAGCTAATTGCTGGGAGCACTGCCAGCTGGTACAGCGTCTGTTGTCTGTAACCATAGATAGCTTATCATGTAGATAAACAGGCTTTTCATATTTGACTACACCAAAAAGAAGACATGCTAGGTGCAGTTTACGTCAGATTTCATTTTTAAGATGTGATGCTTATTCCAAAAAGGTGTAATGTGACTGCGCGGGGGAACAGAATAACAAAACCTAGCGCAAGCGTTCTGAACCCTTTGTACAAGACGCTGTGTACGTGCAAGCAATCTAGGTCCATAAACAGAGTCCGCATAGTTTAATTTTGAAAGCACTAGTGCTTCCACCAGCTGTGTACGTAACTCAGTGCTAAGGAAAGGTCTTATTTTATAGAATATTTTTAATCTATAAAAACAAGCTTGTACACAGTCAGCTAAATGTTTCTCGAATCATCATTCAGCATCCATGGTCAGACCCAGATTCCGAGCTTCAAGCACACGTTCAATTGGTACGCCTAAGAGCGTTGGCTGAAGGGCCGATCGACAGGGAATGGAAGATAAGCGTTGCCTGCTGCCCATTAATAAATACTTCGACTTTGTTGGGTTAAGAACGAGATTATTACTTTCAGCCCAGGTCACTATTCGCTGCAAGTCTTCGTTTAAATATTTTATGGCAGCATCTAGGTTCTCCGGCTTTAAAGAAATGTAGACTTGGAAATAGCGGAAAGCAGTCTGTTATTGCGGTGATCACCCTTTAACATACAAGTGTTAAAGCCGCCCAATAATATTATACAATGTGATTGTACAAAGGAGATAAATCTTCAAGGTTTTTATCAAACGATGAGAAATAATTTATAAGAAGAGAAGGGCTATAATAGACTCCTGATAAAATTTATGTATGGTAGTGAATGCTGGGTCTGGCAGAAGAAGCATGAAAGTAAGATTAACGCTGTGGAAATGAGAAGTTTGAGAAGTATAGCTGGAGTAACTCTGATTGACAAAGTGAGAAATAGAGTGATAAGGAAACGTTCCGGTGTGGTTGAAGATATAGTGTAAAAAAAAAGTAAGAGAAAGGGATGCTTAGATGATTTGGACTCGTAGAGAGGATGAATGAAAGGAGATTGACGAAACAGAATAATGCGGCAAGTGTGAATGGGAAAGCCGGTAAGGGTCGACCTAGGTGTACGTATCACAATCAGATCGGTGAACTTTTGAAGAAAGGTCACGTTAAGAGTACCCGCATCCGATGAGCGTGTATGAAAACGCTAATGAAATTAGAAGAAGCTAAAGATGTCTGTGATCGTAGCAATTGGAAAGATGTGGTCTCTGCCTACCCCTATGGGAAAAAGGCATGACTGTATGTATGTATGTATATCTTCAAAGCAGGTTTAGAGTACCATACATATTTTTATTTTTATATAAATTAATAAATTTTTTGACCGGAATAGGACGAGACTTACCTTCCTCAGAAATGCCCAACCGATGACAGCGAGTAATTACATCAGTATGGATATCCGGCAATTTAAGTCGATCAGTAAACAGCAGTATGGAAGAGAGATTTTCTTTCTTCTCCTCTTATATACCATGTATGAAGATCATCTTGCGTCTTGATCTCATTTCAGTTGGGTCATAAAATTTGAACAAAAGTTGTACTTGTTCATTAATAGTTTGGAAATATGTGAGGATAAAGGATCGAAATATATTAAAATCTAAAGAAAGTGACGAACTGTTACGAGTACCAACTCCTCCATTCGAGTTGTAAATAAGCAGGACATATCTGTAAGTGTCTTCTGTATTGATTCCATGTCCGTAACAGTGCAAATAGGTTATAAACACTATTGTGAAGAATATTATGTAGATTGTAATTGCAAGTTTGGAGATAATTGTGGGAAAATTAGCTAGTAGGTAAAAGGTTTTAGTTCAGTATACTATTAATACAAAATAAGTGATAAAAATGATGTATTATGTAATAATGTGAAATAAATTTAAAATTATTATTAAGCGTCCCAAGAAAATTTATTATTTATGTAATATTGTTAACTCTCGGAGCTTTCTAAATGGCTTCAATATTTTTCGAGTCCGTATTTATCTACTTGTCTAGAATAAAACCGACTTATTTCACATTTTTTTTCAAAAACTTACTTTTTTCTAAATTATCAGTAAAACCCGTGTTCCTCAACCATTTATTTTGATACGAAACTGCAACTGTGCTCGACTGGAGAAATATAACGCTCTGGCATAATATCATCGTAAATTATCAATATATTTGCAGCACCTGGTGCAACATGGCTACCTTATGGCTACCACGTCCTAAATTGAAACCACAATAATATCAATTTAAATAATTTTGACCGTCATCCATATAACATTTCAACGACATTTCTAATTCCACTGCTGCATGTTGGTCTGGTCTTGACAGCGTCTGTAAAAGCGTACATATATTTCACGGAACGTTTGCCCACAACGCTAGGCTAAGATTACTCAGTGCAGTACCAGCACTGCTAATGTCCTATGAAGTTTGGGTTCGACATTTTCAAAAGTTTTTCTTCATCTCCCGATCGCCGGAGTCTTCTTTATCAGCTAGCGCGTACATGTGAGGTTGGCATAGAAGAAAAAACTAGTATCTTCCTCCTTGTATCCCATTGTACCCATTACTCTTTATTTCCTTATTATATAAGTTCGATGCTACAATCAACCGGTTTCTATCATTACAAATTTTGAGGTGTACTCGTTACTCGAATTTATAAACTTTTTTGATTGGATTGCTTTTGAAGTAATCAGTTTTGTCGGGGGACTCGTTACACTTGCAAATTTTCAGTAAAATTATGTGTAAGAATTGTATCTTTTTACAAAATACATTTTTAAATAAAATTGTATAAATTATATAAAAGTTTGTACTTTTATTGTATCGTGAATGAAACGAGAGGAATACAAAATATTCATTTTAAGTCTATTAAAGTCTAGGCTTATTGTTTTTTTGCTATTTTACTGCTATTTTACTGTTTAATTATATATTTTACTGTTATTTTGAATAGGTACCATTGTATCTTCACTTCAATTTGACTTTTTGATTTTTGAGCCGTATTTATGATACATATTTAAAGCACTACTAATTAGTAAGATATTTGTATACAAAAACAAAATTTATGGCAACGCTGTTTTACAGTTTCTCTGTTGTGTATTTCAGCTTATTGATATAAAATATACTAATATTTTCCCGACGACATCTAGAGAAGTTGACATCTGCACAAATGGCAACTATGCCTGTAGAAAAATCAATTCATGTGAGAGCATAACTCTTTGCAGTATGTTTTTTCATACGTATTATTTGTACAAACTTATAGAAACTTAATCAGAAGTGCTTACTTAAGTTTCCACAAATGCTTTAAGAAAATGCAGCTCTCAGAACTGGAGCTGCGAGCAAAACTTTAACAGTAATTTATATAAACTATGAAAATAAAAAACAGTGTTAAAATTTTCCCTAACAACTATGAAATTCATGTCCCATTTTCTCTAGCCGCGCTTTAGTTTATCAGATTTTTGCTCAATATTTAGGAGTCTGAATTTGTTGTTTGAGTTGGCGAGATAGAATCATACCGGGCAATATAATCTGGTCTAAAAAAAGTCGCATGGATTTAAAGAAAATATCAAGCGAAAACTATACTTGACATTAACAATTTACTGAATACGGAACGTTCTACAGAAATGAACAGCAAATATGCAAACACAAGCACCCAGTATAACTATCTATAGGATTCCTGTGCAGGAATCCGTCTAGGTAGGTACCACCCCAGGGCCAGTTATTCTGCCGTGAAGCAGTAGTGTGCAAACGTTCCTGTGTTTCGGTTTGAAGGGCACTGTGAGCTAACGTAATTACTGGGCATATGAGACTTAAGAATTGATGTCTCAGGGTGACGGGCGCATTGTAGTGTCACACAGAAATGTTTTGGGTGACATAACATTTGTTATGGGTATACGTTTCACTTTACATCAGGTGAACGTTTTGCTGGTTTCGTCACTCTATCCAATAAAAAAAGGTCATACAAATGTTTTGTTCCGTGTGGATATCGTACCCGCGTTATTAATGATAGAGGGCGGGGATTTCCGATGGACGTTTGACTTTTACACAAGTACACGACAAGCCAGGCTTGCCTAGCCGTAGCCATAGTTTTTGGCAAACCTTCTCCGGAAGCCGATATTTTTTAAGAGTTTTATTTATTTTGCGAGGAATCAAGTAGACCTTTACTCGACGGGTCGCATAATTTAATGGACAAGTCGCATAATTTATTCGACAAAATTGAGCGAAACATTGTCACTAAGGCACGATTCGCATAATCACGCTCGCCATCTTTGAATTAATTAATTCAGACAATGTTACATACAAATGGTACTGTTTGTATTCGGACCAAGTATTATAATTGAGCCAACGTCTATTACGTTGAAGTGCGTTAGCTATTTATTTATTTATGTAATTAAGTACGGAGAAGAACAACTTGCTCACTGTTGCGCTTGTCTAACAGTTGATTTGTCACCCACAACTTTATAATTCAAGGTATTGGCATCAAGGCACTGCACTGCGATCGTCACCTTTAGTCATATTTAGTCTCATATACACTGTAATTTCACTAACTACAGTGCTCTTAAAACCGGAACATATTAACACAACAACTACAAAATAACTGGCACTGGGATGTTACCTACCTAGATGAACTCTTTAATGCACAGGAATTTAATCAAACAAAGAAATAAAATTATTCAAACATACGATCATATGGCAAGCAACTAGTGGTAGGATTCCTATGCAGCAATCCCTCTGTGTAGGTACCAAAGTAGGGCCAATTATTACGCCGTAGAGCAGTAGTGTGCAAGTATTACTGTGTTTCAAATCTATAATGGAACTGAAACCCAGTTTAAAGCATTATCAATATAGAGTCTTCTATAATAAATGTAATGGTTTCGAAAACAAATGTTATTAAAACATACACATATGCTCTTATGTGTATGTTTGTTGTGTATGGTATGGGAACTTAATGGAATTTCTGATTTAAAGATTTTCTGTTTGTTGTGTTCATCAGATTCATTTTCATCCGCTGGCTTTATACTTAAAAAAACAACAAGAAGGATATATTATTTTATAATTCTTTTTTCTTAAATTTTTTTCTTTTTTCTTAATGTGAATATATCGATTCCAGATTTCATTTTTTATATGAAACCGAATGTTTGACCATTGATACGAGATACGTAATTATTATTTTAATATTAAACTTGAAATATGGATACACCATCAAATAAATCAATCTATACACCAGATAATTTTTTTTTTTTTATAGGAGAGGGGGGCAAACGAGCAAGTGGCTCACCTGATGGTAAGTGATCACCACCGCCCATGAACAACCGCAACACCAGAGGAATCGCGGGTGCGTTGCCGGCCTTTGAGGAAGGAATAGGCTCTTTTCTTAAAGGTCCCTAAGTCGTATCGGTCCGGAAAAGCAGCCGATTCCATGAAGTGGTAGTGCGTGGCAGAAAATTCCGCGATTAAATTATTTAAAGAACTCCACGCGCCACTTTGCTAATTAAGTTTGCAAGTTGTATCCGTTACCATATTATTAATACCTTACGGTGTAATGATTTTATAAGTTTTAGGTGCAATTCATTCAAATCAATTTGCACAAGGACGTTGGGCAAAACTTAAATTATTTTATGTTAAAGTAACATGTGAACGACGATGATGCTGTAGATCCAACGATCGGGCAGCTGATTGCGTAAGTTTGTGGTACAGACAATAAGACATAATAGTTACACAACAGAAAAAAAACTATAAAACGATGAGCACTTCCTAACACACAAAGTCCATTCGCCTTTACATGTTTAGGTTCCACACCAAATTTGCTAAAAAATAGTCTCCGCTCCGGAAATAGTAACTTTTGCGACCACTTCTAAAGTACCTACATCTAAAATAAGAATATGATCATACACGTTTGCTAAACATGCGGCCATGTGTACAGCTGTATCACGAAAAAAATGAATAATAGTCCCAATTCGAACTGTTATCTCTTTTGTTTTGGAAGTAAGTGACGAGAAGTTCTAATCACTTAGCTGATGAAAAGTGCCACTCCTACCTATAACAGTTTCAGAATCACTAATTTTGAATTGCCAAGTTCTGCGTAGCAACGGACTGTGATCGTTACTATGAGATGTTTCAGTGCCCTTCAAACAGAAACTTAGAAGTCCGGCCAGTTCTTGCGCGACCGTTCTGCGTGCAATATTTTCGGAGATGTTTGGTTTTACGCAAACGTATATATTGTTTTTTTATTGAATAAAGTGATGAAACGAGCAAAACGTTTACCTGATGGTAAATGCAACGTCTGCCCATAACAAATACTGTGTCCCTAATCACCCTAAGACATAAGTTCTTAAGTCTCATATTCCCAGTGATTACGCTAGCTCACAGTACCCTTCAGACCGAAACATAGTAATGTTTGCACACTACAGCTTCACGGCAATTTAACTGGCCCTGGGGTGGTGCCTACCTATAAACTCTAAACCTTCCCATCTAAATTCAGATCACTCTCGCGTCAGACGTGTGTCACAAGATCGAAGGTATCTTATGTACAATAATTCATCTAATGACAATCCGTGGGAGGTTTTGGACCTGCGTTCGGACTGTCGACTGTGTATACCGCTGTGGAAGTGAAACGTGGGTATATCAGGTGTATGCGGTGTTGTTGTTGACTATTGCGCGCCGCTCCCTACGGCGGTCGCGCGACGTTGTTCGTGTAGTATTATAACTATTAACTTTGTATACAGTGTTAGGCAGATCGTGGCTGATTGTTTCGTGGTTTAAGGGTGCCGAGACATCCGGATCGTCAAGCAAGTTTCGCGGACGACGTTTGCGTTCGGTCGTGTTTTTATATTATCGGTAGTTTGCTGCTTTAACCAAAAGTGGATTTGGATGGAATTCGGCTTTCTCGAAAAACTGTCATGATATTTCTCTGAAGTCTTCAGAAATTAAAGGCATTTCACATTCGCAGTAAAGGTCTGCATTTTCTGGAACCACCGAGCTGCGGTGGCATTGCGCAGGAATCGGTTTAGGACGCTTTGTAATTTTCTGAATTGTTTGCCCATCGCATAAGCGGACCGTTGCGGTTTACGTGTGGTAGCGGCCTAAGAGAATCTACCACCCCATCTCATCCCGTGGGTGTCGTAAAAGTCGACAGAGGGAAAATGAAAACCAGGAGATGGGTAGCAGCATCTTGCTGGAACATCTGAATAAATAAACTGCGGTTGCCAACCCGTCTGCCAAGCGTGGCAACTATGGCAAAATCCCCCCAAAACGAGAGCTACAAACTTTTATAGCAATGTATGGGAGAGGCCTATGCTTAGCAGTGGACTATTGATAGGCTGAAACGACGACGACGACGACGACGACGCATAAGCGGAAGCGACGCTTGCATATTCCATTGCGGGTCTTATACAAGTCTTGTAGAGGCTTAGATAGATGTGTCCTAAGCACATTTTGCTAGAAGTTAACTGGCAACTGATAGACGGCCTGAGATAAAGGCTTTTCTGTTGTGTACGTTTTTAATGTGAGTAACGAACGACATCGCTGTGTCTAATGTTACCCCGAGGTATTTGATGCTCTTTTCTCAGGGACCTAACTGATTGTTTGCTAATTGCGTCAAATCGTGGCCGCGATCCCTTCACGGTCGTAATCGTGACCCTTGATCGCTACACTTTTCCTGCGGGTTTAAACACCATTCTCTATTTCCGGAACCTTGTGTTTGTTTTCAGCTCTGCAGCTGTAAATTTAGCTCTTGTGCTTATTGGAAAAATTAATAAAGTGATAAAGTTATAAAGTTATGCATGCATTTCAATCAGTATAGATTTATTTTGACTACGATAAATTTAAAATTCTCATAAATATTACCCAAGCAAAACAATTTTATCTTGATCACTTTTGCATCCTAAAGACTTCAACAGTTTAAAACTTGGATTAAAAACTAAAACTTATATTTACAGAAGTTAAACGTAAAACTACGATAATGAAGTGCTCTTTATAGAGGTCATAAAACTGACCCTCATTATTTTAAATACTGTAAAATACCATAAAACGGACTGCAAAAGGATCGTTAAATTTAATTAGTCATCAAATTAAGTGTTCAAAGGAATTAAATAACAGTGCGACTTTTAAAGACAAATTTTATAAAAAAATGAGGAAGTATATTTCGCCTGTAAAAATAATAATAAAAACTTTGGGTTGTATTGTTATTAATATACTGGGATATTGATAGTTTTCTCGTCTGGTTGGAATATATAGCTTAATATATAAATGCATACATCGTGTTATAAGATATATTAAAATAAAATAGTTACAATAAGATAATAAGTGCCGTGTGGTGGCGGCAAGAGAATCTACCACCCCGTCTCTTTCCGTGGGTGTCGCAAAAGTCGACAGTGGGAAAATAAAAACCAGGAGATGGGTAGCATCATCTTCCTGGAACATCTAATTTTATAAACTGCGGTTGCCAACCCGCCACCTAAGCGTGGCAACTATGGCAAAATCCTCCAAAATGAGAGCTATAAACATTTGTGACAATCTATTGGGGAGGCCTATGTTCTGCACTGTACTAGTGATAGGCTGAAGTAATGATGGTGATAAATAAGATATATACTAAACACTATACTATAGCACAAAATACAGAAATGAAACCCCAACCAGAAGGAAGCCCTCGCCAGAGGACCTGTCCGATCCCACCGGATATCGGCCTATTAGCCCCCTCAAGATTCTAGGCAAGATATACAAACGTCTGATTCTCGCCCGCTTAGGAGACTTCTTGCATTCTCGAGGAATTCCTATCCACGAGCAGTTCGGATTCCGTGTCAAACACTCATATACCCAGCAGGTGTACCGTATAACAGTGCACATTCAATCCCGTTTCGTACACGAGCTTCATACCAGAGCGCTCTTTTTCTACGTGGCAAAAACGTTTTACAAAGTCTGGCACATCGCCTTATACTCATCATACGTGATTTCGTACGCTCCTTCGTAAATCTTCATGCACCCCAATTCACTGGTTGTAAATGCCTCTACATACAACCCCTTCGCGTTACACCAAAACTCGACTTGCGGAAAAAGGAGACGTGGAGGACGTGCCTTGGATGTCTTCGAGGACCCTGATGATGCGACCACTAGAGCCCAAGCGCTCCCTTCTTCACGACACACACATACACCACACTAACATGATTATACCGGCCTCGCCGGCAAGAAAAAAAAATCGGGAGAGGAGACCAATGTGCCGAGGGTTACGGAGAAAGTCAAAGTCTAAAAAGCGGTCATTTTAGAGCACGGACTTCGGCAATTACTATGAATTTAGATTTTACTAATTTAGATTTATTATTATTATTTTATTCTTTATGTACACTATGTCATTAACATAAAATGCTATGATAAGTAATTTATATACAAAGGCAAGCTTAACTCTAAAAAAGTTTTTTCCAGCAAACTTGGAGTGAAGAGTAGAGCTGATGTGTGCGAGTAAAAGTATAAATACATCCAACAAAATAAAGTCCTTGTACTCAACAAATAATCTTTATTACTGTCAATTGGTACCATATATACACATATATAGTTCATAACATAAACAAAAAATAAAAACATACGTATATTTATTACTTAAATATTAAATATATAAGTATTAAATATACGTATACATAGAAACATGCTAAACAATAAAACTCGTTTTAATAAGTATTAAAATATTGGACAAATATAACGCTATTTGGAGGAACTGAATTGAAGATACTTCAATAGGAGCTAAGTTGTTGAACGACAGGTCTTACCTCTGGAAATAAGGAATTCGAAACGTTCACGAAGATAAAATAGATAGGAAGGATTAAGTATTATATTATACACCATACAAAGAACATGCAAATCACGTCAGCGACGTATTGAAAGCCATTTTAATTCAGCACGAAATTCGGAGGAATGATCAAATTTCCACAGGCCATATATGAATCGTTTGCATAAATTTTGGAGACGCTTTAATTTATTACAAAGCTCCTCTGAAGCAAGAAAACAAACATCTGCATAATCTACTGGAGGAATGAGCAAAGTTTGTACCAACATTACCTTGGCATCAAAGAGCAAAAACTTTTGGAATCGTTTAAGCATTGTAATGAGTATAAAATTTTATTGCCTATCTCGTTGATATGTGGCGACTATGACATAGTTGTATTTAAGTGTGTTATATAAGTATAGTCCCAATTTTTTAACTGTGTTGATATGTGGTAAAGAAACAGTGTCATTGATCTCAGGTGACAAATTGTTAAAATCTAAGAGATTACAAATATATCGGATACCAATGATTAAAGCTTGCGACTTTTTAGGGTTCACCGATAAGCCTAAAGACTTAGTCCAGTCACTTATTCTAGCCAAATTCTAATTAATGTTTTATGTAGCTATAGTACATTTTTCGAGGTTAAAGTGTTGATAGATTATTATCCAGTTATGTAGAATGCAAAACTGGATGAATGTAAAAATGCGTAAAGCAGTCGTATGTAAAGATTACTGTGCTTCGGTTTTGAAAAGCACTCTGAGCTAGTGTAATCACTGTACATATGAGACTTGAGATGAAACTGATGTTTCAGAGTGAGGAGTGCAGTGTGGTGTGCGCAAGAAAGACACTGTCTTCGCATCTCGGATTACAGGAGAAAGTTCATTCCAAAGTCTGATTGCCTGTACGGGGAAAGATTGGTAGGAATTAGCTATAAAGATTGGAGAGCTTTTGAGATGCGATCTGCAAAAGGAGTTCGGGGAATGGACAAAGCTAAATCTATCACGAAGATACGGCGGGACTGCATAGGATATTAAAAAGAAAACTATCGTTTCGAGTGTTCCTGCGCAGCGAGATTGGGAGCCACTTGAGCTACTTATTTTTATGCTTATTTTTTATTTTATGGTATTAAGTGAGCTGATTATTCATTCGATGGTAGATTTTACGCCTGCTCATGACACTTTAACCACCAGGGACTTCGAATTGTAAGGTCTTGCTTACAACATTATCTTTGCTCATTAGTGTAACTAGTGACAAATTCACAAACATTTAATTACGTTGAAACTAAAAGTCATCCTTTGAGAGTTAAGATCTCGCGGACTGACGAAATTTTTGTATAGTATTATTTAGTAGAAATGACGTCGTCTACTCGTATTACTGTTTTAGGTAATTAAATCAATAATATTGTGTTAATTTTTGGCTGACTTCATTTTATAATGAACGTCATTATCTATTAACGGTTTCAAAAGCTCTCGGGTAAGTTAATAGGATAAGGAACTATAGAGTATTTTTTTTGCTGTCAAGCAAAATTTCGTGACAAAATCGTTTACTGTGGAGTATTTTTCTTCTCTGTAAAAAAATAAAATAACAGTTTTATTCTGTCACTGTCACAACAATTAAATCTAGAATAAGGAATTGGACTACCGATTAAAAAAAAAACTCTACGTCGGCGACGTGGTTCGCCACCCGTCAAGTCTTGTTGGGCTACGTGAGTGGGCTGCCTTCCCTTTATATGAGGAAAATACGTGACTTTTTAAATGTATGTATGTACTATACTTCTTTATCGTTCGAGTATTGTTCAATTTTATAATAAGCATTCCTCAAAAGAGTTTTAACGTTCTCTGTGGCTAGCTCGCTCTTGACATTCATTCATCATTATACATACATACATAAGATCACGACTGTATCCCATAAGGGGTAGCCAGAGACTGGGCACTCACTGCAAAAGCAGTTTAATTCCTTACTCGCCTTTTACGAGATCCATTGGATGAGATGGAGTGGTAGTATTCTTTTAACGAGCCGCCACCACACGGCACAATCATCATTCATTCATCATTATCAGCGTGCTAAAATTCCACCACAGTGTTGCCGTGTGGTGGCGACGTAAAAAATATGCCACCCCATCCCGTCCCATGGGTGTCGTAAGGAAAGACGACGTGTAATTCTGAGATAAATTAATGAAAAAAGCCACACCTAAAACACAGACCCGTGACGAATAGAGTCTGTGGTGCGATCATCTGGTACTACGATCATCAATCCACCTGCCAAGCTTCGTGAATATTGCATATTCATCCTCCTTGGGAGACCCTTGTGTCCAGCAGTGGACTATTAACAGACTGATGACTATGAAGAAGAAAAAACCCTCTGTTGGCCTCTCGTTGAAGGGGCAGTTTACCATAATCACCACAATTTCTCGAAGGAAAGTCTCGGTACTGGATGAGTTTTCAATAATACACATATATTAATTTATATTTGATGACTTAGTTATGATATAAATATACTAGGTTAAACGCTGAATGTTAATAAGTTTAACTTAGTTTAACCGTAACTATATATAGCGCCCACAGCGTTATAATGCGGATGCTATCAATAATTACAGATAACGAAGTAACCAGACAAAATTTGACTACCACAATAATGCTGAGAGTTTGTATGTTTGAACGTTTTTATCTCAAAAAATACTAATACGATTTAAAAAAATATTTGTCTATTCGATAGTCCGTTTATTGAGAAACATCAACAAAATCGCGGAGCACAGTTAGTATTATCAAAGTCATCAGTCTACGGCAGTCCAGTGTAGGACATAAGACTCTCCCAATAATCTAGATTTGCTAGAACAAAATTATACAGACTAGTGACGAGAAGCGGCGACAAAGCATCATCATCTAGTCGATAGCCAGTTTACCTACCGATTTTTGCAATTTTGATAAATCTGAGGAAGTGGGGAAAGGTTAACATCCAGCAGAGGACTTTCGACGGGCTGTCGAAGAAGAAATAAAGTAGATACCACATCAAATGGTCGTATCCTATTACGAAACATCATAACTTATCTGAAATATGAATATAGCTATTCATAAAACGATAATCACGAGCTATTTATTGTTAGTTCTTGTAATAATACACTATTGTAATGACACACTCGGTAGTTATTAACAAGGGACCATACGCAATTTTGTATATGCTGATTGTAAACGGACGCTAATTAAGATACACCACAGTGACTTTACTGATGCAGTGCGAGCTATAGATAGCTATTATACTCCTTAAATACCTGTACAAGAGCCGTGGTAGCTCAGGGACAGGGCGTTCGCTTTAAATTTCATAGAACGTGAGTAGTAGTTATATGAAGTCGATTCCCGGTGCCCACACTATATACAAGAGAAATTAATAAATATTTCAAAGACATGTGAAATCTACCATTCCAAAGGCAGCAGCGCGCCATTTATAGGCTGATACTTCACCTTTACTTATTTAATATTATGTCATCTAATAAATGATTATGTTCTCTTGTAGTGGATAGTATAGAGGTTGATGAAGATGACGGTGATGGTTATCGTGATGGTTAGATGGTTAAGTCATTCAGAACATTTTTGTGTAGCACTACATTGCGCCCGTCACCCCGAGATATCAGTTCCTAAATCTCGTATTTCCATTGACTACATTAGCTCTCAGTCCTTTCAGACCAAAATACAGTAACGGTAGCACACTACTGCTTGACGGCATAATAACTGGCCCTGGGGTGGGACCTACCTAGACGGAAGCATCATCATCGTCATTTCAGCCTATCGCTAGTCCACTACTGAACAATGGCCTCCTCCATAGATTGCCACAAAAGTTTTTAACTATCATTTAGGGGGAATTTTGCCATAGTTGCCACGCTTGGCAGGCGGGTTGGCAACCGCAGTTTATTTATTCAGATGTTCCAGGAAGGGGCTGCTGCTCATCTCCTGGTTTTTATTTTCCCTCTGTCGACTCTTTCGACACCCACGAGGTTAGATGGACTGGTAGATTCTCTTAAGCCGCTAACACACGCTGTCTGTATGTATGTACGTAAGTTGATACTTGCCATTAAATACATAGTTTTATTTCAATTTCGATAAGAATTTTTTTTATTTTTTTATTACTATGAACAAACTTGCTGTTAGCTGAGATAAAATTGGCAACAGGTCAAGTAATAACTTCGTTAACCAGGTTTCATTTGCCAAAAGTCTCATGTTTTAGTTATCACAGCTGAATACGTTTCAATAGTATTAAAAAAAACAAGAACGAGTACTTTTATATTAATCATAATTATAAAGATATCTGTTTTGCCAATATAAAAATAAAGAATACAATCATTGATTTTTTAACAGATTGAATGAATTGACTTATTTATTTTGTGCTTAAGCACCTACCAGTCCTCATTTACACACATTATCAGGCTGTACACTATAGAAACAGTATATAAACGACTCGCTATTTAGACATACACATAAACATACCTTTTTAACAACAACACTCTTTCCTTCAGTATAATGGATTTCCGCAAAGTAACGCCTGATTGTATTAACTATATTAAATTGACTAGCAAGGTCGAACAGGCAAGCCTCTAGATTAAACTGACATTTTGCATGCGGATCTTAGAAAACTAACTTTCTTTACTTCATTATAATGGATTTCCGTAAAGTAACGTCTGATTATATTAACTGTATTCTAGGTTTAGTAATTGTATATCTTGTTTAATAGTTACGAGGGGTGATCCAAAAGTAATGATAATCAATAATAAACACAATGAATAAAATAAATAAATAAATTTATTTCTCAACATAGTCTCCTAGCAAGTCTATACATTTAGTCCATCTCTTTTCTAATCCTAAAATTCCCTTAGAAAAAAAATCTTTATCTTGACTCTCAAAAAAGTCCTCAACCGCGGCCATCACGTCGCTATCATCGTCAAATTTCTTGCCTCGGAGGTGTTCCTTGAGTCGTGGAAAGAGATAGAAGTCGCTGGGGGCTAGATCTGGTGAATAGGGGGGGTGTTCCACCAGCTCAAAGCCCGCTTCCTGAATGGCAGCCATGGCAATTGCAGCTTTGTGAACCGGTGCGTTGTCTTGATGGAACAGCACTCCAGCCCGCAGTTTGCCTCGCCTTTTCTCCTTAATAGCCTCCCGCAATCTTCTTATTTGTTCTGCATAGTAGGAGCCTGTAATAGTGGCCCCCTTTTCCAAGTAGTCCACCATGATTATTCCTTCAGCGTCCCAAAAAACAGACGCCATAACCTTCCCTGCTGAGCTTGACACTTTGAATTTCTTCGGCGTCGGTTCATCGGATCGTTTCCATGTCATCGATTGTTGTTTTGTTTCAGGATCAAAATGGTGGATCCAGGTCTCGTCCATGGTCACAAAACGTGACAAAAAATTATCCTTGTCTGCCTGGAACTTTTCGAGATTTGCTCTTGACATGTCGACTCGTTTCTTCTTTTGCTCGTCGTTTAACATTTTCGGTACCCAACGCGCGGAGACCTTTCTCATATGCAATTCGTTCGCAAGGATTCTTTGAATGCTGCCATATGAGATCCCTGTGACCTCAGCTACATGCCTGATAGTCACTCTTCGATCTTCCAATACAACTTCTTCAACTTTTTTCACATTTTCTTCAGTGAGGGACGTCGATGGGCGTCCTTCGCGGTGTTCGTCTTCCGTCGATGTTCTTCCCAACTTAAACTCCTTAGCCCAGCGTGCAACTGTGGAATATGGAGGAGAAGAGTCCCCTAATGTTTCCACCAAGTCGCTGTGTATGTCTTTGGTAGACATTTTTTTCAAGCAGAGGTATTTAATGACAGCTCTGATTTCGTGTTTTTCCATTTTGATGTTCACTCCTTGACAGTCCGTATTCAAATGAATGTAGCTCCCGGGAATCGTGGCCTATTTATATGATTTTTTTTCCCTGAACTAGTGGTTAACTGAGTAAGTGACTGAAATTTTTTTGTATTTTTGTGTGCACTAGAAATAACTGATTATCATTACTTTTGGATCACCCCTCGTATATGGCAGTTTATATATTATCAAACAACAGCTCTCGTCACCTCTACCGATGCACTCGTAATAGCTTACGGTACAAAATAAATGAGGGATAGTAAAAGTACGATTCGGCCATAAATTGAAATACACTTAGCCAGCTTATGCTAGCCATCACCTTGACGGAACTGACGGAACTCATCAAAAACGGAATTCCAGACATTTTTTTTTTATTTAGAACCAACGTCAACCAACACAGCTCCACAATTTTTTTTTATAGGAGACAAGCAAAACATTCGCCTGATGGTAAGTGTAACGTCTGCCCATAACGAATGCTGTGTCACCCACAACATTCCCTTGTGGCACCTACCTAAACCTGTGGCACTTAGCTACCAAGACGGATAACTGCATTGGAATTCTACAACCAGTAGATATAAGTAAGCAGGAATGTCAGTGGTCTGGTTACATTTATCACAAAAGGTATTAATCATCAACGTAATAAAGAACGCCAAGACGCGCCTATAGAAGTAGTAACAAGGGTGAATAGCCGTAACATTGGGAAAATTACTAAAGCACCGCAGACCCTAAAATACTTACATTAATTTCACGGCTCGCGATTATGCTGAATTTTACTTAATAAATAGAAAATGGGAGGGTTAAGATCTATCCATAAATTTTCCAGTAACGTTAAATAGATTATTCCAGTATTGTTGTTTGTGATTTCATCACAAAAAGTAAGTAACATATAATTAGTGGTTCTTAAAATATGTTATCATTATAATTATTTCACTCAGTCGCTTATTCCTTTATCTAATTAAACGCGTAATTTTAGTGAAATATGGCGAAACATAAATGATTGATTATGACAGATTTATGAAATCCCCAAAATCTTATTTAATTAACATTGACTTGTTTTATGTAGAGCACAATAATTTAAGGAATATTTTTAAATAAAGCTACATAATAGCATGCTCATGTATCGTGAATTATACATGTGTTTCTAAATTAAACATTGTTTTATAAGGTTTTATCTACTATTTTATAGGCAAGAACGTTTTATTAGAGTCAATTTATCCGAACACCGATATGACGCGAGCATTAAGCAACGATCACTTTTGAAAGTAAATGTTCGGAAATCAAACGATGTCCTAGATACCAGAGTTGGTAGACCAAACTTTGATAAATGTTTCTATTACGTTTTCACAAGCAGAATAGTTAAAGCATCGCGTATTCAGGTATTGTTCTGAACAAATGAAGGCTGTCCGTACAATGCCTTAGTCGCCTCTTACGACGCCTCAGTAGGAAAGAGGTAGGTGCTATTCTTCTCTGCCGGATATCTATCTCATCACTTTTTGATTTAAAAAAATCCAAAGCCATAGCATTTAGTCTACCAGTTCAAAGAGTGATGATAGTCTTACTGATTCAGGCATTTACAAACTTAGAATAATCTTACACTGTACTTATCATTAATGATAGTGATTTAATTAAAATGTTGTTCTATTCACATTAGTGCGTTTTATTGTAATTACCTAATGAAAGGTCTGAGTGCTGCAAATATTGTAATAATCCGCTAATCTTTCTGAAATAAAAGAAAAACTAGGACCAAAATAAAGCATAAAAATCTTTTCTTAAAATCCGTATGAACATAATCCGAAAGATAATTGACGAGTAACAGTGAAACACACTGAGAGAACAATTACAATGGGCACGCACGATAGCCAAGAGTCCATTACTACAAAAATCCTCTTGGCTGATGGTGCTATCTGAGATAATGTATAAACATACTAAAGTTATATGCCGTACAGTAAGCATCATGTAATAATTTTTGACACAATACTCGAAAAAGTTCAACTTGCTTCTTGCTTTAAATCGCTATTTATTGTAATTTAATTTTAATTAACTCATGGTTACAAATTCAAATTTCTAAATTCAAAAGTTTGAAATTCAGGCTTAATTGTTTTTAAAGTTGTAGTACATCATATCACCATTTTAGCTTACACATAATGGGACTATAGAATTTATAGATTAGCCTTTTAACTTTACAGATGAAGCAGGATATTAAACAGAACGCGTATTTTTTACTTTTGTTGTAGACATTTGTAGTAGATACTTCTTTGATAATGTCAATATTAATGATTCATAAAGTTTTTTCATTTATTTATTGTACAGATTATTTTTTATTAAAACGTGAGGGTAAAATAGCTCTTCCACAAATATCTTTGTATTATTATGTTTGCCAAGGATTTTCAAAATTAAGGGTCCCTTTCGACCATTAAGATATAAAGCTCGACGTCGAGACTTATTACGAGATTCAATTAATCAGGAGTTGCAAAAGCTTTTGAAACATAAAGTATCCTTTGCCGGAATGTCATGATTAAATATTATTTTCCATTTATTACGTACATATTTTAAAGATTTTCAGGAAATGAGCTAAATTTAAAATGCTATGAAAAAGTTATTAACAACTGGCTGAATATAATAAAATATTAAGTTGGCCTTTATTTTTTTTTAATAATTAAAACCACGAATACTGTTAACAGCCTTTATAAATTTCCTAAGAACCACTTTCGTTTTAAAAAGGTAGTCAAACCTAATTGGCAACACTGATCCTCTACGGATTGGTGTATTTCGATCCTATTTCCGGTACTGTGCTGTACTTCTCTTGTAAATCCAAGATTCTACAAGCGGAACGTCGATGACACTTTCACAATTTTCCCATCAGATAAAGTAACTGCATTTTGTGATCACCTTAACTCCATTGACTCTAAAATTCAATTTACAATGGAGTTAGAGACAAATATCTCTCTGGCTTTTCTCGATGTTTTAGTAATCCGGAATCCTAATAACACCTTCAATCTTCTTCTTCTTCTTCTTTTCAGCCTATCACTAGTCCACTGCTGAACACAGGCCTCCCCCATAGATTGCCACAAAAGTTTGTAGCTCTTATTTTGGGGGGGATTTGCCATAGTTGCCACGCTTGGCAGGCGGGTTGGCAACCGCAGTTTATTTCTTCAGATGTTCCAGAATGATGCTGCTGCCCATCTTTTGGTTTTCATTTTCCCTCTGTCGACTTTTACGACACCCACGGGATGAGATGGGGTGGTAGATTCTCTTAAGCCGCCACCACACGGCGAGGACACACCTTCAATCATACTGTGTTTAAAAAAATACCCATCCGTCACAGATACTTAAACGGTGAATCCGACCACCATCCGTCATAGTTAGCTAAGTTGGAAAAATCCTTTTTAGCGCAAGGAATCTGTGCCAGAAAACATTTGGCCACCGAGCTTCAGCATATCAAGCAAGTTTTGCACGACGACAACGCCTGCGGGTTCTGCGCCTTCGTCATAGGAATCGAGTGAAACCGTCCACAGTCAAGCGTTTACCTATTGTTCTACCATATGTCAGAGGAGTCGCGGACAAGATCATCGCAACATCTTGAAGCGGGCTTCCTTAAGAATGTTTATCAAGCCACCGAAGAAGATAAGTCAATTTTTATCATCTGTGAAGTATAATGTCTCTTTACAAAATGCAGAAGCATTCAACCTAGAATTTGAATGTGGGCTTTCTTTTTACACAGGGCAGCCAAAAATATCTATTAAAACCGCATAAAAGAACACATAGCTGATGTGATGCGTCTATGCTCGCAGAAAGTCTGGAGTTTATGACCGTGTTCTGGAGTATCCCAATTGAAAGACCAAAAATTCTTGCAAAAGATCACCGATTTTTACCAAAGAATATTCGCGAGGCTATAGAAATTTAAAAAAAAAACTAATTTCAATAGAGCAGTTGGTTGGGTATTACCATCGGCTAGAGATCCAATAATTTAAAAAAAATAAATCAAAAACCAAGTATACTACTACAAGACTTCAAGACACTGTAAACTCATTTTGCGTAGATCAGGTCAAATATAATAATTAAAAAGCTGCAGGTATTCCGAATTAAGTATGATATCAGGACGTCTGACAAGCCTTAGTCACGCCGTGACCGTCGGGTTGAAATAGTTAAAAAATAAAGGTGTTACAATCCGTAAAATTAGTTTTATTCATCATCATCATCATTTCAGCTTATCACTATTCCACTGCTGAACGTAGGCCTACGGTGAACTTCAAATGTGCTATATGCCAAAACAACGATTGCTTACAGACGATGCATTCAACCACAACTATATTGCATCTACGGTTTTTTTTTATTCAGCAAACAGACAAACCTGCGTTTTACTTTTCCCTTATGCAAAACTTTTGTGAGAGCATGGTTTTTTTTTAATTGAAGTAAGTTTGAATACTACGTACCGTACGTAGTGTAACTGAACGTAAACAATTAATTGAACGTTGAAATGAAAGACTGTGGCTTTCTTATTTCTAAGTTCCAGAACGGACAAAGATATCGATTAAAGGATTTCAATTAGGGAATTTATTTATTATTTTTCTGGTTTATCCCGAAAATAGATAGCGAAGACACCGGCGACATTTGGAACAATGGTGATTGTCAAAAAACTAAGCCATGTTTTCCTTACTAGTCATTAAAGTTATTAAAATGTAATAAGTTATTTAGGAAGGGTAGCGAACGAGTAGCACGCTGTCCATTCGGCAGTTCATTGTTTTGTTAAATACATACATATTTGTCCTCTGCGGAAATCGAACCCGCGACTCAAAGAGAAGCCAATCGCTTAGCCACTGTGCAACTAAGCCGCCTCGTGGCAAATGGATATTGTGGACTGTACTCCTACATCTAAGCTCGACTAAAATACAATATATTTAGATGCGTTGTCACTGTTTAGAACTATGTTGGAATTACTCGTCCTCTTCATAATGCTCGTATTTTACGCTCGTATTTTGTAAGACTGGCGCCCAGTCCCCGGTCTAGCCAGCTCATTTATGTGCTAAATCTATATTTAGCATATTTTTACCAGCATTATTCAGTACATTTTGCTTATTTTACTCTATCCAGCATAGCGCTAGTAGAATAAGAAATACAAGAAACTAAAAGTATGTTTTCAACTTTTTATCTATATAGACACGTCTAAGGGCATACAAAGACAATCATCATCATCATCATCATCATTTCAGCCTATCACTAGTCCACTGCTGAACATAGGCCTCCCCTAAAGACTGCCACAAAAGTTTAGGGGAATTTTGCCATAGTTGCCACGCTTGGCAGGCGGGTTGGCAACCGCAGTTTATTTGTTCAGATGCTGCAGGAAGATGCTGCTGCCCATCTCGTGGTTTATTTTCCCACTGTCGACTTTTATGACACCCTCGGGATGAGATGGGGTAGTAGATTCGCTTAAGCCGCTACCACACGGCTCGCAAAGACAATGTTTTACGTTAATAAAGACTATACATGACTGACTATACACGTTAACGTCGCAGTGTGAAGACAGCGTTAGGGAATATGCGTTGTCAAACAGTAGTCCTAAATGGTTATAGATCAGTATCTGTGAAAATTCCATCTTGTATTTCCCAACGATCACTTTTGGGTTCACTGCTGTTTGTTATTTTTGTCAATGATATAGAGACCTGTTTCACTTACTCTAAAACAATTCTTTATGCTGATGATATGAAAATTCTTAGCCCAATCTCCCATTTCTCAAGCTGTCTCGGCCTCCAAGAAGATCTTAATGAACTTCAAAAGTATTGTCACCGCAACAAACTTGATTTAAATGTATCCAAGTATTTTGTTCTTACTTTTACCCGTAAACCTGACTACATTATCTTTAGCTACAAATTACAAGACAAAGTTATAAATTGAGTACAACTAGTAAAAGATCTTGGTGTGAATTTTGATTCGAAATTACTTACTGGTGGTAGGATTCTTATGCAGGAATCCGTCTAGGTAGGTACCACCCCAGGGCCAGTTATTCTGCTGTGAAGCAGTAATGCGAAACATTACTGTGTTTCGGTTTGAAGGGCACTGAGAGCTAGCGTAATCACTGGGCATATGAGACTTAAGAACTGATGTCTCAGTGTGACGGGCGCAGTGTGGTGTCACACAGAAATGTTCTGGGTGACATAGCATTTGTTATGGGCAGACGTTACACTTACCATCAGGTGAACGTTCTGTACGGTCCGTCACACACAAAAAAAAAAAACAAAAAAAATAGCTTCAATAATATAATTAAAAAGGCTAACAAAGCGCTTGGGCTCATATTGAGATTCTCTACTGATTTCCAAAACGTTGAAACTTATGAGATACTCTACTGCGCCTTTGTTCGCAATCATATGGAGTACCCTTCACAAGTGTGGAATCCAAATTATAAAACTTACATTGATAGGATTGAACGAGTACAAAAGCGTTTCTTACGTTTTCTATAATTAAAAAAATCGTTTACTGCCGTTGTATGTGCGGAGGCGCATAGCTGATATGATATTTCTTTTTAAATTTGCAAATGTCACCGTTGACTGTCCGGAGCTGCTGAGTCAGCTAGGACTTACAACAAGAACAAAACGAAAACCTAGCTAACTTCATGTGCCGTTAGTCCGGACCACATACAGGCAAAACTCTTTTTTTGATTAATGAAGTTTCCGGTAAAACAGACTTCGACCTATTCAATACCTATTTTTCTCAGCTGAAAGATATTTTGGCGAAACAATTCTTTTGCTGAGTATGTTATTACTGTTGTTTTTTGTTTGAGTGTGTGTGTTATTTTCCTCATATACGTGTTGCCTTTATATTCTACCGATAAATACTTTCTTTATTGGTTTAATGTTTAAAAAACTTTTATATGGCCTTCTTATCTCTACTTAATTTTAATATTGTGTAATGCTAGCTGTAAGTTTTCCAAATAAATAAATAAATATGCAGATCGTAAAAGTTGTCTTAATGGAATTCCAGACAAATTTCAGCCCTTCTAGATCTTACCATCTTAGAGATGAAAGCTTCATATTATCGTAATGGGTGACGGTTATTTAGACGACCGCGTGACCTTTAGGTTAAAGTAAGCTACTTTATACCGCGCCGGTTCGAATCTCAGCCGGAGCCCGTTTGTGCAAAAACACAAATTGTTAGTTTCCGGTTCCGGTCGTGTTCTGCACGTGAAATTTATGTTTGTAAAACTCGAAAATTATGTTCGTAGATTTATAAAAAAATGAAGTTTAAGATTTGACGATACGTTAGAAATCCTAGTGTCAGACATAGTTTTTAAATAAAATATAAAGGAACAGACAGCCACACACAACACAGACAATACTTGATAATGCCTCTTTTTGAGGCGAAACACTTGTCGTGACGAGACCACTTCAGTGGTTTATATTACCTAGTGGTAGTATTGCAGTGGTGGTGGTTACCTTGTGGCGGTTCCTGGTGGCGGTGTTACGCTACTGAGGTAAGGCGGGTGGTGCTCTTCAAAAAATATGCAAAATACACGATTTTATATTTTGCATGCGTATCTTAGAAAATTAACTTCCTTTCCTTCATTATAATGGATTTTCATAAAGTAACGCCTGATTCTATTAACCTCTTAACTTATGTGCACCTGATTCATTTGGTCACGGTGACTTCAGATTGCTTCTCGTTTTAATTAAAAGTTCAGTAGCACACTATAAACATTGCATTATAAACATATTATCCTGAGAGATTTAAGAAGTTGGCGAGACTTCTCCGCCACGCTGCTTGAGCATGTTGTAGCATGTTGGTTGACTTCATTTGTTGTTTTTTTTTTTAATGTTATACACATTCAGATTGTGTCAACTTTTAGCAATGAGAAGAGGCCTGTCCTCAGTAGCAGGACGTTATAATATAATGTTACTTTTATATTTTCATGGAGAAGGATCCACATCGTTCGTAACTCGCTTCAAGATGACTCTGCTGCACATCAATTTCTATTAATTATGCAGGATAACGTCCGGTGGGCTTGCTAGTACCTTATAAGATAACACTGTAGACCCATAACAATTAGTTTCTCAATTTTTTTAACATATATACATACATACATAAGATCACGACTGTATCCCATAAGGGCTAGTCAGAGACTGGGCACTCACTGCAAAAACAGATGACTGCCACAATCCACGTTTCACCAAAACAATATAATGCACTTGGTGTGATAGGTGGTGAGCCCATCGCCACTATGTTTAACATGCATACGTGAATTGCGTTTTTGCTCCATGTTGTCATGTTTCTGTATGTCATTGTTTAAAAATAAAGTCTTTTAACGCCATGAATACTACAATTCTTCCTGAAATCGATATTGTGGAGGCTGGTATGCTTGAGTTTGCGATACTTATGTATTATTGAATTTTACTTGTCTGAAATGTTGTCATCGAGCATACTTCGGCTTTCAATGAAACTTGTTGGAGTAACAAAAATTATTCTTGTGACATTAAAAATAAAGAATTTTCATTTCATTTCTATATCACACAAGGATATGAATAAAGTTTTGTTTTAATCTTAATCTCAATTTAAACATCTCCTTATTCAAATGTTTTACAAAACTGATTAAAATGAAACACGTCCAAATACACTGGATCACAAAGTATCCATCTGAATATGAACTATAATAATTCAGTCTAGACAAACTCAATGTAAGTTACGCTGCTGCAAGCTTAATAGAAATAGAATGCAGTCTTTTAGCGAAATTATTTTTTTCAACAAAAAAAAGTTATCAACAATTTAGACGAATCTGAAACCACTATATGTAAGTATGTATTTTCTATGTTAATGAAACAATATATTTATTTATGCAGATTGGATTATTTACATAATACTTATTTGAATATTTTTTAAACCACACGGGTTCGCAAAAATGCCTATATCATGGGAACAGCTACCAAGAAATTCAGCCGGCAGTGTTTTTTTATCTTTAATCATTGCAAAAATGTAAGTCATTACCAAATACATTATACTGTAATGCATTTAGTAATGAATTAGTTTTTTGGTAATGCATTAATAAATATGATCAAATAAATCTTAGAACTATTTATACGCCGATATGAATATATTTATAGTTGGATTAAATCCTTTTCTTAATAAGCTACGTCCAGGATGGTAGCGTGGTCAGCTCGGTTGACGCTGTATCTGTGGCTGAGCGATCGACTTCTACTACTACTGCTACGGGTCGCAGGTTCGATTCCTGCTCGGTACAAAAAGTTGTTCCGTTTGTATGTGAAATTGAAAACGCACTTTCGTTTTTTTATATTAAACTAATAAAGCTCTTTTTTTTTGAACAAGTCCGCCATGTCAATCAAGTTCTGTTCAAGTGCAAGTAGTCTACAAGTTGTCGAAATATGTTTTTATTGTTAAGACATGCGTCACTTTACGATGTTTTCTTCATTGCCAAGCGCACACTTGAAACCGTAGATAAACATTTGATGATCCTCCCGGGAATCGAACCGATGTCGCTTGAATACCTGTACCTAGAGTACCTGTCTTCTACGGCTCGTTTCCTAGATTTAATCCCAGCCATAGTCAACATTTGTGCAAAAACACAAATTGTTGGCTTCTGGATGTATGGTTGTGTTGGCACTGTCCCCGTGTCCACATCAGATACTCCATCTTAGTCTTATTTCAATATTATCGAATGAGCATTCCAAAATTCGTCGATTTTAATGATATTACTAAAATAACAACAAAACATCCAAAACTAGAACAAGGCGCAACATCAAATAATAACTCATATGGTATCGTGGATTACACGGTGGCGTGTGCTTTATCAATTAATATTCACTAAGACATAACAGCTCTATGTTCAACTATAATACAACAAACGCGAAATATTAAGCAAAAATAGACCTTGTAGTTTTGTGATGTGCAAACGACATTTAACCTAAGGGTGGTAAAGCGATTTTATTGTTGACCATACCTTTAGAGGTATGGTCAACAATAAAAGATGTTTCATAGAATATTCGGTAAAAAACTATAACTTACGAGTAGAGCACTCTAAGAAATGATATTTAATTGCACAAAACAATCCGACGCGAAAACCAGCAATTAGCGTTTTTATACAAATATTGACTCCGGCTGGAATTTAAATCTAGCACCCGCATCGTAGAGGACAGGTGCTCTATTCAATATAGCACTAGGACGGTCGTCTTGCCATGAAACTGTGATATTCAATTATCTCATTCATGTTCAAGCTAGCAATATTCTCGCTATATCAATCCCGGGTGGGACTTGCGCCTCAACAAATAACTTGATACTCTATTAAACACTACAATAGTTTTTACTTTCTGCCTATTATACGTAATTGTAATGAAATTTCTGTAGTTTTTTTTTAATTTAATAATAGTGACGGAACGAGCAAAACTTTCACCTGATGGTTAGTGCAACGTCTGCCCCTAACAAATGCTGTGACACCCAGAACATTTCTGTGTGACATCACAATAATCCCATCACCCAGTTCTTAAGTCTCATATGCCCAGTGATTACGCTAGCTCTCACTGCCCTTCAAACTGAAACACAGTAATGTTTCACATTACTGCTTCACGACGGAATAAATGGCCCTGGGGTGGTACCTACCTAGACGGATACCTGTGGACGAAAAGTGTCATTTCTACCGTGAAACAGTAGTGTGCAATCACTACTGTGTTTTGGTTAAAAGGCCACTGTAGTTAGAGTAATTACAAATTATATGTTTATTTGATAACGTCACAAAACGAGCAAAACGTTCACCTGATGGTGAGTGCAACGGCTGCCCATAACAAATGCTGTGTCACCCAGAACATTTGTGTGTGACATCACAATGTGCCCATCACCCAGTTTTTAAGTCTCATATGCCCAGTGAGTACGCTAGCTCTCACTGCCCTTCAAACTGAAACACAGTAATGTTTCACATTACTGCTTCACGGCGGAATAAATGGCCCTGGGGTGGTACCTACCTAGACGGATTCCTGTGGACGAAAAGTGACATTTCTACCATCAAACAGTAGTGTGCAATCACTACTGTATTTTGGTTAAAAGGCCACTGTAGTTAGAGTAATTACAAATTATATGTTTATTTGATAACGTCACAAAACGAGCAAAACGTTCACCTGATGGTGAGTGCAACGGCTGCCCATAACAAATGCTGTGTCACCCAGAACATTTGTGTGTGACATCACAATGTGCCCATCACCCAGTTCTTAAGTAGTTAGAGTAATTACAAATTATATGTTTATTTGATAACGTCACAAAACGAGCAAAACGTTCACCTGATGATGAGTGCAACGGCTGCCCATAACAAATGCTGTGACACCCAGAACATTTGTGTGTGACATCACAATGTGCCCATCACCCAGTTCTTAAGTCTCATATGCCCAGTGATTACGCTAGCTCTCACTGACCTTCAAACTGAAACACAGTAATGTTTCACATTACTGCTTCACGGCGGAATAAATGGCCCTGGGGTGGTACCTACCTAGACGGATTCCTGTGGACGAAAAGTGACATTTCTACCATCAAACAGTAGTGTGCAATCACTACTGTGTTTTGGTTAAAAGGCCACTGTAGTTAGAGTAATTACAAATTATATGTTTATTTGATAACGTCACAAAACGAGCAAAACGTTCACCTGATGGTGAGTGCAACGGCTGCCCATAACAAATGCTGTGTCACCCAGAACATTTGTGTGTGACATCACAATGTGCCCATCACCCAGTTCTTAAGTCTCATATGCCCAGTGATTACGCTAGCTCTCGCTCTAGTATATAACATCGCATATAACAAATGCTACTTCCAAATTTTTTACACTAACTCACAGTGCACTTCAAACTGGAACTCTAATAATATTTGCACACTACTAGTTCTAGGTAGAATAACTGGCCCTGTTTGGTACCTATCTAGATGGATTCCTGAACAAGAACTGTGCGATATAACAAAGAACTTTCTAATGTTAAGTACTGGGTGACACTGATTCTGTTACAGACAGGCTTGTCACTGAATGATTTGCTCGTTTTGTTATTTCATCATTATCATTATCATTTCAGCCTATCACTTGTCCACTGCTGAACATAGGCCGGCCCCATATGTTGCCACAAAAGTTTTTGGCTCTAATTTTGGGTTTTTTTTAGATTGTCTTAAGCCGCCACCGTAAAGCATTATTTTCAGTAAATTAAACGTACGATGTATATGGTGTAATATTAGATGTCATTGTCTAACTTTTGTGCCGCGTTGCGTCCACTTTGTCGGCAATGAACAATAATGAAATACAGATCAAGACTGACTCCCATACCTGCAAAGTATTTTCGTATTATAACCAAAAATTAAAAGTGGTTTATTAGTTAAAGTGGCGTAAGTGTGTGTGCAAATATAGAAGAACTTATCTCACATCAAATAATTTGTTTTTATTTGGCTTGCTTTGTGTCTTGTGTGGGTCAGATCGAGAAATAGAAGTTTTACCCTCTTCCTGTTTACCGATTGATCTGAAATTTGGTACAAATCTTTAGTTTACTGATGACAGTACAATTATGAGTATTCAGTGTCATGGTTAATCCAAGATGACAGCTGCCACAAACTGGCGGATCACAATTTTTTTCTACTCCGTCACTAAGGGAATCAAATGAAAGGCCTTAATTAGTAGAATACCGTACACCATGAAAAAATTACAAATCCATGATGGCCGCTCCATAATATGGCGCATTACTTTTCTTTTCAATCTTCTCAATATGGGTATCCAATAAAAAGGCTTGAAAAGTACAACACAGTGCACCTTAGAAACAAAATTCCACGATTTTATTTTAGTCTGATCAATGCTCTAGATTGATGAGGAGAGTGGTGTGATGACTGGTACTTGGTACGTACCTAATTATTTTTAGCATTTACAACATTATCTGCATCATTACTATGTTTCTTTACAATAGAACCGTTTAACTTAATAATATTTTTTACTTATTTTATTTGAAGTGACTCTTCTTTGGGCGCGATGGAAGTAAAATTTAAAGGTCGAATTTGAGTGCAACATTTCTGGTATTGCCGCTGTGCTACCACGATTATTCATAATTATTATCGTGGTAGCACAGCGGCCGGACGCCTGCCTTAAATTTTATAGTACGCGAGTGACCTGAGTTCGATCCTCATTGCCGGATACATACATACATAAGATCACGAGCGTATCCCATAAGGGGTAGTCAGAGACTGGGCACTCACTGCAAAAACAGATGACTGCCACAATCCACGTTTCACCTAAACAATATAATGCACTTGGTGTGATAGGTGGTGAGCCCATCGCCACCATGAGCTGTTGGGTGCACAGTGCAGTTTAATTCCTTACTCTCCTTTTACGAGATCCATTGGATGAGATGGAGTGGTAGTAATCTTTTAACGAGCCGCCACCACACGGCTAAGTGGCCTTCTCTGATAAGCACTTAATTAAATTTGCAATTAATAATTTTAATGGTGCCGGCATCGGGGATTAAGCCCAGGTACTAGCATACTATGAAATTTAAGGTGAGGCCCCTGAATACCATGTCTCGCTTTATAATCTGATAATTTAAAATTTATAATAACATCTGGTTAAAAATTAAGCCTTTTTAGTGAATATTGTTTAGAAACTTACTTAATATTATTTGAATACGCGTGGGCTATACTACAATTGTATGTTTTCAGAATGTTAGATAATTTTAAGTCTTCAACGAGTTCGCAACGTAATTATTTTTGGGTTAGAGTTTATAATTAATTATTTAGTTTATAGCTTCATTCTTCATCTTTATTTTAAGGCTACAGAGGGCGGGCTTGACAGGTGAATTACCTTCAAAAGTAAAGTGAACAGTGTCTTAACTATAAACTTAAGCAACTTCATTACAAAAAACTATAAATACAAATGCACTGTTATTATCATTAGCCCTTAAATAACCCATTGATGGACAACAGCAAACCTTATAGCGGAACGTGGCGGTTAAACTTTTAAGGTGATTATGTCCTACAAATGCCGTGTCACCCAGAGCATTTCCGTGTAGCACTATACAACGTCGTCGTTCCCCTGAGATATCACTTCTCCTGTTGCCCAGTAACTACACTAGCTCTCAGTGCATTTCAGACCGAAACACAGATACTACTGCTTTGCGACAGAATAACTGGCCCTGCGATTGTAGGTATAAGTGCAGGGCCAGTTATTCTAAACGGATTTCTGCAGAGGAATCCTACCACCAGTAAAGAACTTTCGAATGTTATCAGAAGCTATCAACTGAGCATGAGATAGAGTAACACAAGTGTACGCGCAAACACAGGTACTACTTAATCCTAAGCTACCCGCGCCCGATATAACGCTCATGCAAAACAAATCTCTAAGTCTTTGCTGTAAATACTATGCTCCAAAGAATTAACGGTTGCAATAGCAAATGTCTCGAACTAGAGACGCCGTTTTGCCGTAACAAGTCTCTCTATTTTTAAATCTGGCGTATTTATTGTTTATGACAAATTTTCTGAAATCCGCATATAAAATCAAAAATGTTGTGTATAACTAATAAGATATCAAAAGCACCGCCCTCACCCCCACATTCGCGTGCACAAGCAAACCAATACCACAACCGTGAACCGCCACCAGATGCCCTCTACCACTAAAACACTGACACTAGGCAAAACACACCGATGAGTCGGGAGCAGATTAGGTTCCCGCCGGCAGTAGTAGTAGTTGCGATAGTAGCGTCAGCAGTAGTAGTAGTAGGTGGCGGCTAGTAATCTCGTGTGTGCTAGTAGTCTTTTCGAAAACTAGTTAGTACACATTATTAATATTCTATGATCAGGTTCTCACTTTCTTTTCTTTGTTATAACGGATTTTCGCAAGGTAAGGCCTTATTCTACTGTCGGTGATTAGTTAATCACTCAATATGCCTAGAATTACTATGTTAATATACAAATAGTTATCAGCCCTTCGGTATTGTTAATATTTAGTACGCTGACCTTGTCTGTTTCAGAGTCTACTAATGTACTCTACCGGTTTTTGAACTACACATTTACCACCCTATCTCTAGTGTCATCGCCGCGGGAGTTACGTATACTCATTTCACGTTTTTAATTAAAGTAGGACTTTTGGCGGGCGTGGAGGAATTCGAAGCCTTCTTATTAAAAGTCTTCTCGACACTACTTAAAATACAAATATTGTAATGTGACTTGATTACAGACTATCAACTAAGTAATGGCTCCAATCAAATGTCACATTAATTATTTGACGACTTCCAGGTGAATGCTATTTGCTTGTTTTTTAAGACGCAATAACAGGTTTTTAGGCTCTGTAACAGATGGAGTTGTACTTACTATTAGTGCGAGCACAGACTATCCGAATTATATTCCGTTATCAAAGACCAATGACCGCGTGGTCAAACTATCCGACTTCTACGCGGCGGGTCCTGGGTTCGAATCCCAACCAGAGCCAACATTTGTCCAAAAACACACATCGTTGGTTTTTGGGTCCGGTTGTTGTGTGCGTGTAAAATGTATGACTGTGAAACGCCAAAGTTCCTAGTGTGGGCCATCATAAAAACAAATGTAGTACCGCATGTCTCTCTTACATAAATATATTTAGTTAGGATATTTTTTGTAGTAAACGAGGCTCATGACCTCAACAGGACACACTGTTTAAGAAACATAATCGCTTTGAAGTTAATTGCCTTTTCACAAATTTAATAAAAAAAATACAAGACACTAATAAGAAAGGAGGTTTATAAGTCGACTTTATTTTTTGTTATTGTTACCTAATAACTTGAGTGTGGACTTTTTTGGTTGATCATACTTTTTATGGAAATTATATACTTACAATGTGGTTCCATAAGTTCCGTAAGTTTCCATAAGTTTGGTTAACATTTGATGCGTGCTACTCGTGTGGCCTCTGCCAACCCCTGATATGGAAATTCGGTTTTATCATTGAATATTTGTTGACATACTGAGTTTAATATTAATATGAATATTAGGAATAACGGTTCTTCATATCGTTCGCATCGTCATTCTTTATATTTTTTCCCTATTTTTTTTTGAGAAAAATAATAATTTCTTTTATATTTGTGCACACGGATGATGCGTGATTATTTTCATATTTTTACACAAATAAGAAGGTTACATAAATCATTTTGTGTTATTTACATCAGTTAACAACAAGAAGCAATGGTATATAGCCCACGACAGGCAATTAATGATTGCTGCCGGCCTAGAGACGTGATATTTGACAGAGCGTATGTGATTTATTAACCAATGCCTTTTTATTCTGTAAAAGAACATCAAACAAATTTTGGAAATGTCATCGGCTAAGTTACAATGAAGTTGTTCATTATTAAAAAAGGTGTTATCGCATTTGTTGAAAACAGACAAATTTAGTAACATTACACAATTGATCGACGTTATCATTATTTTATGCCCCGGATAAATAATTTTGCAGCCTAAATTAAGTATATGAGCTATTGGTGAATCTATAGTTAGTGCAGAATGAGTCCATGATTTTTTTATTGCATAAAGTGATTAAACGAGCAAAACGTTCACCTGATGGTAAGTGCAACGTCTGCCCATAACAAATGCTGTGCCACCCAGAAAATATCTGTGTGACACTACACTGTGCCCGTCGAGACATAGGTTTTTAAGTCTCATATGCCCAGTGATTACGCTAGCTCTCAGTACCCTTCAAACCGAAACACAGTAATGTTTGCACACTACTGCTTCACGGCAGAATAACTGGCCCTGGGGTACCTACCTAGACGGACTCCTGCATAGGAATCCTACCACGAGTAAATGATCAGAATACCTCCGTATAAAATTACTATAAGAACAGTATTGGCACTTTAATATCTCCTGATAAAACAAACGCAGAGCTTACCGTACCGGATAAAACGCTCACGTGATAATATTGAAGGTACGCAAGGATGCATGATGTGTCTGAGACACGGGCACATTCAATCAGACACGAAAATCAAAATAGGATAGTGCACAATTGTTATCTCCGGCTGGGAGTCACGTACTCTGGCCAAAATAATTGTTACCCTCTTTGGCATCTTACCATCAACTCAGTCACATGCAGCCACACATAATGGAGGGCAATTATTTCCATGTCTGCTGGCAGTATGGTGTCATTTCATTGCATAGGTACTGTAAAGAACGACATTATTGTTGTGGATTTCCATAGATGGCGGAATAACTACTTTTTTTATCGGATAGAGTGATGAAACGAGCAAAACGTTCACCTGATGGTAAGTGCAACGTCTGCCCATAACAAAGGCTGTGTCACGCAGAAAATTTCTGTATGACAGCACACTGTGCCAATCAACCTGAGACATGTTCTTAAGTCTCATATGCCCAGTGCTACCTCACAGTGCCCTTCAAACCGAAACACAGTAATGTTTGTACACTATTGCTTCACGGCTAAACTGACCCTGGGCGGTACATACATAGACGGATGCTTGCAAGTAATTTTGTAAATACAATCTTTCAATACAATCCGTAAAATCTTCACATATAAGGGCTAGGCAGAGATCACATCCGTAGCTCACTGTGGAAAACGAAACGTGACGGACGGCGAACCACGTCGCCGCCATTTTGGTACGTGTCAAAAAATTGTTACTCGCCATTGTGTAAGTATTATTATTTATGGTATTATTCTGCACGAATATAGACTGTCCGTACAATCCCTTAGTCGCCTCTTACGACCCTAAGGAGAGGTAGGTGCTGTTCTACTCTGCCGGACACCTATGGGCTAGCTTTCTAGACATAGGTAAATAATATGATATTTTACATTTAATGTTATGTCCTCTATGTTTTGTCTTCTCACCAGGCGCACAAAAAAAAAATATTTGCTATGAAGGCGACATATTTGTAGTTATGATATTCCATAGTAAATCATTCGAAACGCTTATAAGAGTTAGTTAGCAAAAGCTAGCGTGAGTACAACTAGAAATGATTACCTCATTCGGTTATTTTGGCGTATGAAAACCCACGGGGGTTTCGTTAAAGTTGACTAATCGAAATGAAATGCCTGTAAAAAGTCATGGCTTTCGACAGATATCGAAATAAACATCTCGAAACATACCAAAGTAAAAATACACAGACCAGTGGCGGGTAGCAGCGTCCAGGGAGCCAAGTGTCTGGTGCTGCAATCGCCAGTCCGCCTGCCAAGCGTAGAAATTACGGCAAATATTCCATGAGCGAATTTGGCATTCGGCTTACGACACTTGCCACAAAATTCAGCCGATAGATGTCGGGTAAAGTCAAATAGCACCTATCACTTTCCTACCGAGATGTCGTAAGAGACGACTAAGGTATTCTCAGGACAGCCTTCGTTCGTGCAGAACAATACGATAATATGCAATGCTGTCCCTACACTACCTGTGGGAATGCAATAGGGAGTAACAATTTCTTGACTCATACCAAAATGCCGGTGACGTGAATCCCCACCCGTCACGTTTCGTTTCCTGCGGGAGCGAAAAGTGGGATACGGATATGTTCCTTTTAGTCCCCGAGGCTCATATCTTATCCAATTTTATTATACATATTTATTACCGGGGATGACTTTAAAATGGTCAAAAGCATCATATATAACTTGAATTCGGCGGAAAGTGGGCTACGGGTGTGGTCTCTGCCTACTCCTTTTTTTTTAAAAGGTATGTATAATGGTATAAAATTAAAACAAAATATTATAAATGTGATTTTATTATAACTTTATCGCCTTTAATATTTTTTCTCTTACCGATATCTGAAAAAATATTAATTTTGTTATCGTTTCGTCCCATTCGGCTTCCCTATCCGATATTTTCTCCTGATTAATTGAGACACTAATCACCAAATAAATAACGGAAACGGAATGGTTGTGACGGAAAATTAATAAACGTACAATGGTCGCTACTTAAAGTGGAGCTGCATAATAAAGTGTTTCATGGACTTTTATGCATAAATTATACTCGTTTTATGGTTATTAAAACGAAAAACGTGAAGCTGTTCGTAAAATGAAAACTAAAAAAAAGGAATAACAACTGTTTTATTATCTTTCACTGTTCTACTACAACAGAGCCTGTGTAATCGACAAAGCAACCAATACATTATTTTTTAGGTTCTTACAGCATAATTAAATCTTTTTGACTTATAAACATACAGTACTGGCTTTTGGGACCTGGTAATACATTGTGTCTATTTGATGTTATAATCCCTGCTGTTATCAATAACGATAATGTCGATAACATTACTTTAAAACCAGTAGTTCTCATCAACCTAGATTCACTCATCTTCCCTTTAACCTTACTTTTGACGTGAAACATTTTTTTGCGCGCCGTAGGGTTATGATCGACTCGTAAATGTAGCTCAAATAAGTACATAAAATTCGTAAATAAGTCATTATAATTTGGAGAAAATATAAGAACTATAATAGAAACGTATTATTTAATTTACATTTGTAAAGAAGTTTTTCTCTCAGGGTTGTTGTTTTCTTCAAATAAATAACAGAATTTACGTTCGTAGCACAAACATTAATATGTATTGTAAAAAATATACAAAATAACACTTAAGTAAAAAGGAAAAAAATGCCCGAGGTGAACCGGCTACCCTATCCTACCCTACCCTTTCTGACGTCATAGCTCATTATTCTATCCTGCTGACATTCATTACAATTTTAAAATCTTTTTATTCCGGTCATTCGAATAGTATGGTTACACCTTTCTTCTCTGACCTAGACTTAACGTTCCCGCGTCGTTGACTTAGACTTAACGTATGAATGGAGGAAGCTGATATAAATATCTCTTAAGAAGCCCTTCTTTGGGTCATCATTCAGACTTCAGGAAGCTATCCGCAAGATACGGCAAGAATCGTTTCTTCACGGGGGATGGAACTCCGAAGTCTGTCCAGGAATGGTATTGCTATCAATACCTAATGAAAACATGCTTTTCTTGAGTCTATGGTCTAAACCGATAAGACTCATGAAAAGGACGTTTTCACCAGGAAAGTACTGGAGATGTTGATCTCGCCACTCATCAGCATCGTTATAATCTGCTGGTACCTTCTCTCTCGTGTATAGGTATGATTATGCAGGCCGTCTGGTTGTCGCAATCTTTTGGTCTTAACAGGGGTCCTAAAGGGATCGTCGGATGTTTCCAGATCCTCAGTAATCTTCCGTAGCACGGGGTCCTTAATCTGATTGTCACGTGTCGTTGAAGCTTCTCACTAGTAAATTAATGTCTGTAATATATCTTCGTCATGACAATATTAGTTGGAAACCGTAACTGCGTCTAACTTCCGAATAGTCTCCTCACCTCTTCTGCCAGGGCCCGTGCTTCGCCTGCGGTTGAAAAACAATACGCTAACCATAACGAAAATAACTTTTTTTTTAATTATTTACATTAATTGCACACGTGTATTTAATAGATTTTCCAGTTTTGCACTCGTGGAGATAGCGTTTTGTATAGTCTGTAATACATTTGAATAAAAGTTTGTGCCCTGCTATTTTCTGGAGCCAGTCGATTTAAAGATGTCAAAGTTTTCGTAGCATATACCGTGAATCAAAGACAGATTGGCTCCCAAGTCTGGACTCTTCCCAATCTCATCGGGCACACGACAAGTCTCTTTATAGAACGTTACTTTTTTTTGGGTAAAGTGATGCAACGAGCAAAACGTTCACCTGATGGTAAGTGCAACATCTGCCCATAACAAATGCTGTGTCACCCAGAAAATTTTTGTGTGTCACGGCACTGTGCCTATCACCCTGAGACATAAGTTCTTAAGTCTCATATGCCCAGTGATTACACTAGCTCACAGTGCCCTTCAAACCGAAACACAGTAATGTTTGCACACTACTGCTTCACGGCAGAATAACTGGCCCTGGGATGGTACCTACTTAGACGGATTCCTGCATAGGCATTTTTGTGAAGTTTGTACAAGTTATACTTTATTACGCGATATGGAGTGACGGGTAAAGCAAATCGTTTAGTTAATAGTAGGTGGAACGTCAATCCATAACAAATGCTGTGTTACCCAGAATATTTTTGGGTGGCATCAAACTGCGCTTGTCACCCTAAGACACATTTCTAAAGTCACATATGTCCAGTTACTACTGGGCATATGTCATTTTAGAAATGTGCCTTACAGTCACAGTGATATTTGCACACTACTGCTTGATAAAATCAGAATAGAAGACAGTGCTATGGTACCGCAAGAATCCTACCACCAGTAAAAGTTCTACTAAGCGGCAAAAATTGCAAGTACTATCTATACGTTTATTAATTACCTACATATTTGCAACTATAAATGTGTAATGTATCAGGCAAAAGGATATTAAAATTGCTTTCTACAGAAATAAATACTATAAAATAATGTATATTTCATGCTGTAACTTACCCCTGAGTATATTTAACAATATTTTACTGTAAATATTATACAAATATTGCATGTAGTTTACAGTGTTATATATTATTCTTTCTAAAAGGAAAGGAGTGTTAGTTTCTCTGACTTAAATATGATTTAACGTAAAGGTGTCCGTTGAGAATGCAAAAATTGTTTGTATAAAATTTTCACCGCGTCTTCCAACGATCACAACGTAGATAAGACAAAATAAATATGCATATTTATTTTAAAAACTAACATAAATTTATCAAAAATTAATAAGCAAAAATTATCCTTATCAAATAAAAATTTTGCCTGTAATTAGTTTGACACTTTGCATAATTATGTACTTTGCAAGACAAGACAAGACAAGACAAGGCGTACGGAAATTATAATCAAAATGGTTCCATAGATCAGGACTGTCAACCGTGCAATTTGCTTTGTTAAATAGGTAAGCTAGATCAAATATATGCATACTTTCATATAGCAGCAAAGTTTGACCCCTTCGACTAAGCAGTGTGTATTCCAGTAGAGAGACCTTTACTGTCGAATGTAAATGATAAGTTACTGGTGGTAGGTGGTTTCTAAGTAGGAACCCATTTAAGTATAACTGGCACAGAGGTGGCTGTGCTAGGTTTTCTGCTGTTAAGCAGTAATGTACAAACATTACTGTGTTTTGGTTTGAAAGGCGCTGTAACAAGCTAATGTGATTATAATTATATTATTCTTAAGAATTATTTGTCGACCGCGTCGCGTAGTGGTTAGCGTAGCTGACTTCTGCGCCACCGGTCCTGGGTTCGATTCCCAGCCGGAGGTAACATTTTGTGCAAAAACACAAATTGTTGCTTTTCGGGTCTGGTTGTGTTGTGCATGTTAAATGTATGTTTGTAAAACGCACCCACGATACAGGAGAAAATCCTACTGTGAGGCTTCGTTTTTATAAAAAAATTATATTATATGGGTTACAAGAGCAGTAATTTGAAGAACCAGTGAAGTCCGACAGCAAAGCCGTTGGTCAGAATTGGTGGCATAATATAATATGGAAATCAATAATAAACGTTTACTAATTTGATCTATAAAGAGATAGCCGAAAAGGAGAAAAAATACTGGCTTATTCGTAAAACAGCTTGTGTATGAAAAACAATTACATTCAACAACCGCACATACGGTGTACCCGCAGGCGGGTAAAGAAATTTTGCCACTACGCAAAATCTATATTAATATTTCATAGACCGATGTGAGCTGAGCTAGGGACTAAGCTATAAAAAAAGAATTTCCTGAAATTAATATTCCATTCATAACTTACGCATTGTTAATACAACGAGAGTTTTTTTATGTGAAAGGAAGTGACAAGTCAAACAGATTACTTCTGATTCATTCACTTGCTGATAAGTGCAACGTCTGCCCATAAAAAACGCTGTGTCAGTCAGAACATTTTTTTTCAGATTGCTTTACATGAAATTAAATTAACCGAATTCGTGTACCCTGTCGGACGTGGCAATGAATGTATGTAAGTGGCAGACATCTATCTGAATCATTTTTCAAAATATTGTCAAATATTGAAACATTTTTTTCTATTAGAAACACTCTTAATTGTTTGTTAAGAGTTTTGTAGTTTTTTTTTAATCGCTAATTTGATATATATTTTTATAGATTATGTATAATAACCACAACTACGCAATTTTTGTTAAGATGATGACTGGACTAAGTCATGTTTTCGGAGCGAATCATAACGTCGAGGTTTATCTTTCATAAAAAAATAAAAATTTGGGTATCGTCTAACAAATGAACATATTTAATGTATGTACATACACGGTACAGTAAGGAAATTTATGTGTGGCACACTACACCCGTCACCCTGAGATATCAGTTGTTAAGTCTCATATGCCCAGTTATTATATTAGCTATCAGTGCCCTTCAAACGAAAATACAGTAATTTTTCCATAGTACAGTATGACGGTAGAATAACAGGCACTGCCTAGACTCCTAACACCAATAAATAAATTTTCAAGAATGCAGTGTTTTTTACATCAATCTCCTTTCACTCAAGCGCACACGCACGCACGCACGCACGCACGCACGCACGCACGCACGCACGCACGCACGCACGCACGTACTAACGCACGTATTCTCACTCACACACACGGGCATAAATTGCAAATGTTTCCGTACATGTGTATCAAACCCAGAACAACTATCTGTAGACATTACACGTAATTGTTCCGTGCCAGTATCGAACCCAAGATCGGTAGCACTGAAGCCAGTCGCTTTGCCACTTTTAATTGTAATGAAATATATGAAGTTTCTTTGATCTTAGCCAATAGGCCGAGAACGAGCAGGGGCCGGGCGCTTGCCTTAAATTTCATACTACGGGAGTTACCTGAGTTTGATCCCCAGTGCCGGCACCTAAAATGGGTCTGCAGTTCTAAATGCCGATTTACCACGTGGTCAACGGTGAATGAAGACATCGTGAAGAAACCTGCATGTCTGAGGAATAAAAATATTTCGAGGACATGTGACGTCCGCAATCCCGCTATAGACCATTTCAGAAATGAGATGAGGCCTGTGCTCAGCAGTGAGACATTTATAGGCTCTTACTTTACTTTACTTTGTTAAATACTCGTATTTTTTGCATAAGGTCACTTTTTTAAAAATAGCTGAAGGTACATGATAATAGAGTTTTGAATTGGATCCAGATCCTAGTGATTCAACTTAATTATTATGATTATGTAAATTAATAATTTAATATTGTTTACAGAAAAATAATAATCACGTCTTGTGTAATCATACAGTAAGTCGTTATTTTTAATATTGTTTACAGAAAAATAATAATCACGTCTTGTGTAATCATACAGTAAGTCGTTATTTTTAATATTGTTTACAGAAAAATAATAATCACGTCTTGTGTAATCATACAGTAAGTCGTTATTTTTAATATTGTTTACAGAAAAATAATAATCACGTCTTGTGTAATCATACAGTAAGTCGTTATCTAAAATAGGTTTGTATTCTTTCTTAACCGACCATTTCTATGTCTTTCATATTATTTATGCAACTTTGCCCTTAAACGGTCGGCAAAATTAATCAAGATATGTAATGTTGTCTCGAAAAATTTGGAATTCATGCAGTTTAGTATGTAAATAGTTGAGTTACAGCGTATCTGGGTATTTTTCTACTTTTGACTATGTTTCACTGCTAGCTTCTATGCTAGGCATGTGCAGTCTCCCATTTTTGACAGGGTTTCGGTACTGGGATAAATGTGGGCGAACAAAATGATTTCTTAGACACTCACAATGATTTATTACATCGCCGATTACGGTATACCACCACTTAAAATTTGCAATCAACGATTATTGTGCTAGTAGATCTGACTGAAATGAATAACGCGAGATAGATACCACACGTTCAATAAGAACGTGTGGTATCTAGCTCGCGTTCAATAACGTTTCAAGCGAGCTGTCCGGCCAAATTACGAATAAACAAAATTTTATATCTTAATATTTTAACATAGAATAAATATTGTAACTCTCTAATAATATGCTTTGTGTGATGGTATTCCACCGTCAGAGATTTAAGATCACAAACAAAGCATTGCTTTACCACAATTGGCTGGTAAAAGGAACTAAGTACTTTCCTATCGTCATATCGCAATGTCTCGAAGCAATGATAAAATCTCAAAACATAAACTTTATGATCGCTTTGACTACAAAGAATTAATTAACAAAAGCATCTAAATTATATCTACGGTTCGTTTTTGAACCTACGCCATAACAAGTGTCACTTAAAATTTTTAGATTTTACAATCGTGGAAAAATTCTGGCTGACCATAAGTTTTCGACGTTGTTGACGGTAATGGCTGATAGTCTAACGGTTAAGGGTTTTTTAAAGCTTATAAGCTAACGTTTGACATCATTCCGCGATCAAAGATGTATATTCTCTCTTGCAGTGATTCCTTCGACACTTCAATTGTAACGCGATCTAAAGAGAAACTCCTCTACGTAATTTATATAATTATTGGTAACTAGCGATCCACCCCGGCTTCGCACGGGTAGATAGATATTAGGAAGATAAATTAGTACTTTATTTGGACAAATAAAAAAACCACAATTCCTTACACTAACATTTTTTGTAGCGACTATTCTCATCGGCGGCTCTGCAGCTGGTCAGATAAGATTACGTTACTTTACCAAAATAATGTTTTATTTATGGGAACATAAGCCATGAAATACAGAGACACCGCGGCCGCTGTATTTTTTAAAGTGCGTTTTAAAGTTTTAAATAAAAGAAAATAAATAATTAAAATTACAAACCACTATTCAATTGTTTCTAGTTTACGAAAAATAATATGAGTAGATAAGTAATTAATAGATCTTAGTCAATTCGCGAGTAGCGCGGGCGAGCGTAGGGCTGTTCGCTCACACCGCGGCATTTTTCTTACCTTTAGCATTTTTATACCTGTCGTAACTTCTAAACGATAGGTCCGATGCGAATAATTTAAAGAGGAATTTACATGTACATAATCAACCTTGACTATGAAACTATTTAGTAGGATAAGGATTAATATGTATGATACGGATGTCATCATCCTTCGATTCTACCCGTGTTTTGATAGACTGATTTGAACAAAAAGCGGTTATTGTGACTTAACTATAATAGTTAGACATATAGCCTCGCGGACTTTTTTGTGAGTAATGATGAGTACTATGAAAATGTAGTACATCGTTTTCTTTATCATTAATAGTTTATGCAGCGCACGCCAAATAATGACTTTTATCAGTAAATTTTTGATACCTTGAGTTACATCATAGCAATTTTCGTAGGTATCTCGGTTTTTTTTTACATTAAATGTGTTGTTACAACTCATGTAAGTCGCATACAATGTAGTCGTATATAGGTGAAAGAATTTTTTAAATCGGTTCAGTAGTTTTTGAGTTAAATCATTACAACCAAACGTACAAAAAATCAAATCTTTCTTCATTATAATATTAGTTTAGAAGTTTAGATGTAAATAATATTGCATTCTTTCATTAAAAACGTTACAGGAATGTGAAGAGCCTCTTTGGGCGATCATATCCAGTAAATTATTAAGTAACCACATTTTATTTTTTGTTACAGTTATACATACATACTTAAGATTACGACTGTATCCCATAAGGGGTAGTCAGAGACTGGGCACTCACTGCAAAAGCAGATGACTGCCACAATCCACGTTTCACCAAAACAATATAATGCACTTGGTGTGATAGGTGGTGAGCCCATCGCCACCATGCGCTGCTGGGTGCACAGTGCAGTTTAATTCCTTACTCGCCTTTTACGAGATCCATTCGATGAGATGGAGTGGTAGTATTGTTTTAAAGAGCCGCCACCACACGGCTGTTACAGTTATAATTATAGCAATAACTAGATGTCAAAGTTCGTTTTGCTCGGCATCCTTTACGTTTGCTAATATTCATTTCCTATATTAAGGTGCATACTACACTACATTAATCAATAGTCGACATAATATTCACAAGAAGATACCTTCTTTCTTGAATTGGAATTATATTCCGATTTAAAGGCTAGAAACCGCACAACGTTTCCTTCAGATAAAGGTTTACTCTGTAGTAATTTATCGCATTTAATTAGCATGAAATATATACGTTACGGACTATTCTAAGCTCTATTTGTTCTCTTTCTTAATAAATATTTTAAGCCCTAACCGTAATAGGGGTAGAAAGGTCGGGAAAAATCTATATAGAATTTTTTTTTTCGATTAACAGTCAACCGCCTCGGCAGCTGTATGCCTGGAGGCTAACATCACTTGATAATGCTTCGTCGTGAGGAGTAACACGTTCCGTGTTCTCGACTTTAGTAGTATACTGCCTAGTAGAAGTTATTTGCTAAAGTGAATCTAGCGTCGATTTACAATGTCGATTGTGCACGCTATTGTAAGAGAGCTGGTTCTGCTCTTCAAAAACTAGGTAACATACCACCATTTTTAATTTGCACGCGGAACTTACCAAATAATCTTTGTTACTCTACTTTATCTCATCATTTACAAGTTCCTAAAATGTACGCTAACCACAACGTTTTATATCAAACAGGTATTATTTTATCCAGAGGTAAAAATACGACCTTAGAGGAATACATTCTAAAGAGATGAGGAATGAATTGTGGTCAACAATGTTTGATACATGCTCTGAAACTACTCTATAAGGATTCCAGTTCTTGTCTAAGGGTAAAAGTGGCTTACACATATTAGTTTAATATCAAAAAGGCTTGGCCAGGGCTGTTTAACCTATTTATTGACAATTGCTTAAAAGATTTGAAAGAGAGTGCGTTTGGATTAAAAATGAATGATCTGACCATCAAATGCCTCCTATATACTAATGATCATGTGAGGAGTTGCAGGCGATGGTTAATACTACGCATGGTGCTCTACAAAGCAAAAGAATAAAAATTAATATAGACGAGACGACAGGAATGGTTTTTGCAGAGTTCTGATTAAAGGAGGAAGACGGAAAGTGCGACGGTGATATTGAGCGAAGAGTTTTAGTAGGAAATCATACGGGGCCCTGCATAACTTTATGTGTAGCCAGAATGTTTCTAAAAAGGCACGACTGGGTGTATATAAAGGATAAAATAAGTGTGGGGAACGGTAGTTCCCCACACTTATTTATGGTAGTGAATGGTGGGTCTGGCAGAAGAAGCATTAAAGTAAAATTAATGCTGTGGAAATGAAAAGTTTCAGAAGCGTGATAAGAGAAAGTTGCGGTGTGGTAGAAGTGATAGGGACAAAGCTAGGCAAAGGGATCGCAGCAAATGGAGAGAAACGACTCTATGTATTCGAAATGACAATTTAACTGAACTAATAGCACAGCATCTTTAGCTTTATAAAAAATAAATAACGAATAACGATAGAAATATTCTCAGTATCGAATAAAATTTAACTTTACAAGGCGCACTCCATGCGCCTTGTAAAGTTAAATTTACTATAATAAATTTTTAGGATAAATTCCAGCCGCCGAGTTTTACCATAGCTCATTAGGGCATAATTCCAAAATTTCATCCAGATCACTTTGATGGTTGGCATTCGACCACTGTGCGGTTTTAAAGAAATATTCTACCACATATAACCACTTTGTGGAACTTGCTGCTGCCATAGGTTTTCCCGGACCTATATTTATTTCAAGAAAAGTGCCTACTCTTTTCTTGTATGCCTACATCGCATCCGAAATTTAACAAAGCTGAGAAATATCTTTTGTATTTTAGTTCATGACGTTAGTAAAAAATATCTCGTAATTTTGCGGACATAAATTCTCAATAGGGTGAGAATTTGATTCAATTCAGACAAGATACAGATGATTGATTATAGCAGCTTTATAGACTGATCAAATCAACCGTAAAATGTCGTCGCCGATAAACGGGATTGTCGTTTTATTTTTTCTTTTCATATTCTTTATCGATGCTTATGTAACAAATTTCATGTTCTAAGCGAAAAGCCGAATACCTATGATAAGACTTTTACTAATGTTTTCATGGACTACCCAAAAATTATAGGCTACAAACATTTTACACTACATTATAATACGACTTGACGACCCACTTTTTAAATGGAGAATATACATACCTACTGAGTCAACTTGTTGAATATATACATATATATTAAACAAAGACTTCATAAAAAGGGTTATTATAATATTAACGAATACATGGATGATGATGCTCTCTGCCAAGCTATTTCTACAACTTTATAATACTGCAATTGAACATTATTTTTAAAATGACTTAAAAAGAAAAAAAATGCCCTCTGGGTTTCTGGCTGGTTCTGCTCAGGACAGAGGTTTTTTTTTGCAAGCCAGTGTAGTTAAAAAAGAAGAAAAATAAAAATGACTTTCAATAAGTATTATTAAAGTAATCTATGTTGAATAACAATATTCCTTTCTATTCATACTGAACAGACACGTGGTCCTTCACTGCCACTGTGGGCTGCATGAGGAAGCTCAGAGTCGTCCAGCAAGGTATGGAAAGGGCTTTTGCGGGAAGTCGATGGATGCATGTGGCTCAGGACCGCGTTTTGTGGCAATCTATGGGGGAGGCCTATGTTCAACAGTAGACTAAAATTATTAAAATATGAACGTATTCTATTGGTACAATAAAAACACGCTCAAAATTATTTTCATCCTATATTTATTATATGTATTTGGTTGAGTATGAATTTCTATCAAACAAGGATGATTGATTACGACAGACTTATAGGCTGACCAAATAACTGCATAAGATTTCTTAAAAATATTGGCGCCTTTTCGGTAAACGTCAACTAAGGAATATGCCAGGAAAAACTCATGGTTTTCGATTGATAGCGGAATAGTCATCCTGATTATCCCAGGCCCAAATTATCAATTTGCCAAACGTTACGATTATGGCATATAATTCATAGGCATATTGGGCCTTGGGATTGTGTAAAGAAGGATTGTGGTGGTGTGTAGCATCTGGTGGCTGGCTGTGAGCGAAATCTATTTCGCTTTCCGATGATGGAGTAATGCAATATTTAGTGCAGCTACCCCACGGTAATATAGAGATGTTACCTACATATTACACGTATTTTTCTAAAAATATGATCAACGCCGTGCGGTGATGGTATAAATAATCTACTACTCCATCTTGCACCGTATGTAGTAAAATTCGGTTAAAGTAAATTACAATAAAATGATATATTAACATCCGTCAGATGGCTTAATAGTCATGCTAACACACATACATACAGTCACGTTTTTTTCCACATAAGGGGTAGGCAGAGACCACACACGTAGCCGACCATAAACGTGACGTGTGGCGAACCACGTCGCTTCTATTTTGGTAAGAGTTAAAAAAAATCCTCTAAAAATATTACGGACAGCCTTTATTCGTGCAGAATAACACAATAATATGCAATTCTGTCACTATGCTGCTCGTGGGAACGCAATGGGTAGTAAGATTTTTTAAGTCGTACCAAAATTGCAGTGACGATGTTCGCCACCCGTGACGTCTCGTTTCCTATGAGGGCGAAAAGTGGGCTACCTGAGTGGCCTCTGCCAACCCTTTATATGGGACAAAGCCGTGACTGTATGTATGTATGTAATCAAGAATTTTGAATTGCAAAGTCTGGCAATCCAAATGGCAAAGCCTGTGTGACTCTGTATTGCGCCCATCACCTGAGACATCAGCTACTAAGATTTATAGACCCAGTAATTGCACTAGGCTCTTCAAACCGGATCACTGCAGTGCTTGCAAACTAATGTATATATATATATATATATTATTAATTAATAGAATACATTTTATAATATTTTGTTTATACCCAAATTATCCGATTTTGTATGTTCCAAATTACATTGTATTACTTTTAAAAATAATATAATAAAAATATTTTCCAGTCGAGTCTCGTCCGTTTGCCAATTCAAAGGTTTTTTGGCTGAAAATCAGCGCTGTGTGTGACTATTCTTACACAGTACATGCTGAGCCAACCCCTTTTCGAAACAGAACTATTATGTTCTTGTGCCGAATAAATGTTTTTTCTATTCTATTCTATTTCTATTCTATTCATAAGAATCCCACCATTTTTTTTCAATGAAGACTTTGGATTAAATAATCTGCATGGAGACTCATGCAGATTATTTAATCCAAAGTAAATTCTAAATATACACTCTAAATATATAATTTTCAGTTGCAGAGATGTAAGAGTCTCTCGACAAAGATCTATGGCTGCCGTTTGATTAAGGTGTCTCGATTCAAGATAATTCACAGGTTTAATGTTGTAGCATTTCTTTTAATGGCTTTCGACTTTGCTGTTTCTTGTCTTTAAAATAAACAACATATAATACAATGTTGATAAATGGATTTTTATCCGTAACTACCACGACACATATATAATTTTATTAGATATCTTCTAATTTAGACAACACATGCGTAATAAAAAATGTGGTTCCTTAATCACCGTTTGTCTTGCATTGAAGAAAGGACAGCTGTCGCATTACTTTAGATAAGAGAAAATAATGTTGTTATTGAAACTTTTAATAAAAAAACAACAGTGCGTTTTACAGACATAAATCGACCCGGAAAAATTATATGTAGTGCATATATTTTTTTTTCACTTGCGAGAATCGAACACACGACCTATAATATATAACCAAATCGCTTAGTCATTCTGTTAACCGGATCGCCACATTAATTACTATTTACTTTTAAATACATATTCTACATTTTATAACAAAATGTTGTTGCATCTACGGCATCCTATATATGTCAAATATTTGTTTTGTTATTATCAGTTAGGGACAAACCGAATGTGTTTACTTTCATATTGATAATATCTACGATTTTATAAGAAACACACATGTTTCTGGAACGTGCTATTATTTTGTTTTTTTGCGCAAATAATTGATGGCCATTATATTTGACTGACGTTTATTTGAACATGGACGGTACGAATTTATCTTATGCCATTAGTGTTATACAAAGATAGGTGATGACAAGTTTGCTTTATAAAAATACACAGCTAACCTTAAATAAATTGATCTTATGTTATAAATCATTCACATGTAATAGCATACTTCGAAAGCAGTAAAGGATAATAGATTCAAAAGATTTTGATCTTGCAAATAGTTTCATGGTTTCGTCTTGAATTATCAACAATCGGCATGTGTAATACCATTGTAAGATAATCTATTAACCCATCTCATTTCATGGATGTTGCAAAATTTTACACATGAATTTAACAGCCTTCAATATTTTTTATTGCACTAAATGACTGATGAGCAGACCTTCTTGAGGATAGTCTATATTATTTGGATGCATGTATTTGAAGACAACAGTGATCGCATAATATTTTTTTAAGGTAAATTACATTAAAAAAAAACTTTTTTTTTCCTTCGATATTCGTATTTCTTCTATATCGTGACAGTATTACATGAAAAATCTGTTTTGTCATAAATTTTGCGCAATATAACCAAATAAATATATTGCTGCTAATATAACCAAATAAAAGCTTAGCCAACTGTAATAGTAGTGTGTTAGTTCATCAAGATTCAATAACATTGAGAGATCTCTATTAACAAATAAAGAAAATTTACTGGCTTGAAAAAACATTTAAGAGAGATGAATTCTGTATATTTAATATGTATTTACTTCGATAATACGTCATTTAAATAAACATATAGCCAGACGTCCCTTTAATCTATCGAGACCACGATAAAATTGTGTTTATACAGCAAGGGCATTAGCATATAAAATAACAAAGAACAAAGAACTCATGTAATGGTTAACAGTTTGGCCGTATCACCAACAAATGTATATTTTATCTGTCTCTTATGAAACTCCGTAAAAATAAAAATAAAAACCATGAACAAATTTATTTTATCAATGGCTTTGGACAACAAAATGAAATAGTTTTGGGTTTTTGTTTCATAAAAACGATTGTGTACATGCGGAGGTACTGGTCCCTACACTTATGTATGGCAGTGAATATTCAGTCTGGCAGAAGAAGCATGAAAATAAGATTAATGTTGTGGAAATTAAAAGTTTCAGATATTTATAAGTATACCTAGAGAGACTTTCATGGACAAAGTAAGGAACAGCGTGATAAGGGAACGTTGCGGTATGATGAAAAATGGGGTGACAAAGATAGAAAAAGAGATGCTTAGATGGTTTGGACACGCAGAGAGGATAAAAGAAAGAAGATTGACGAAACAGATTTATGAGGTGAGTGTGGGCAAGCCGGTATGGGATAACCTAAGAAAAAGCCACATCGAAAGTACCGACCGACGAGCTTGTATGAAAATGCTTATGAAAGTAGAAGAAGCGAAAGATATGTCAGGATCGTAGCAAATATAAAGAATTGGTCCCTGCCTACCCCAGTGGGAAGGAGGCGTGACTATATGTATGTTCATTACGTCAACGAACGACATAAGAAAATAGAGGAAGAAGAAATGGACGAATGAAATGAATGTTTAAAATGGAATGGACGGATTCAATGGGTAAAATATATACGTTTAATTTTCATCTTAATCTTAAATTTTATTATTTAAAATGACGCACGGTCACGTTGACGATTGGTACCAGCGCAGTGCTAGTTATTCTACCGAAAAGCAGTAGTGTGCAAACATTACTGTGCATCGGTTTCAAGAGTACTGACATCTAGTTGAACTGATGATACTAAATGTAGTTAATTGCCACATGAGACTTAAGAACTGATGTCTCAGGTGATAAGCGAAGTGCGATGCCATACAGAAATGTTTTGAGTGGCACAGCCTTAGTTATGAGTAGACGTTGCTTTTGCAATTAGGTAAATAATTTTCTCGTTACCACATTCTTCCATAAATAAGCTATATCTACTTACAAAATATTATGCCCAAATTCACTTACTGACTGACTGATTCATCATCGCCGAGCGTAAACCTTTGGTCAGTAGGGTCATTTTATGACACTAACTAAGGAAAGATTTTTGAAAATTCTGCCCCTAAGGGAGTGGACTAGATATTTAAAGTTTGTATGGAAGTCCGTCATTTATAAAGTTAGAAACATGCAACTTTATTTTTGGGCTACTAACTAAAATAAGGCTGTTTCAGTTCATGAGACATTCTATCCATAAGGGGGTGAAATAGGGGTTAACAGTTCGTATGTGGTCTCGAAGGTGGGTTGGAAGTATGAAACTATTTTAATAACTTGTAGTACATACTGTACTTTACTGTAAACTGTATTCTTTACTGTACAGTACATAATGTACTTGTACGACAACAAGCTAGTGATACTTTGAGGAACTATTTGGATATTTGGACGAACAGTACGTTTACCTCTGGTTATCCACAGTAGATAAGGTAAAGTCAGTATCGTATTCGAAAACAATCACGTTTGTATTAACATTTAATTTTTTGTTTTTGACCATTAAAATGTTTTATTATGTGATTACAAATATAAATAAATAAAAATCACATTATTTAATATGGTTTAAAACTTCCGATTTTTCGACCTTCAGATGACATTTGGTTAGTTATAAATGTAACGAGCTAAATTCACGCTACTGCTAGATAAATACCTATAACACATAAATGCTGTCATAAAGCTACACCGTAAAGAAACATCGTTACTCTTTTGCGTTTGGTATGATGAGTAACAAGAACAAGGGACGCAGTTCGGGGCTGATAATGCACTTCCGTTTTGATACTGTATAGTGTGCAAACATTACTGTGTTTCGGTCTAAAGGACACTGAGAGCTAGTGTAATCACTGGACATATGAGACTTAAGAATTTATGTATGAGGGTGATGGGCGTAATGTGGTGCTGCACACAATATTCTGAGTAAGTGCCTTTTCACATGCAACCGGCCGCCGGCTATACGGCAGGGAGCTGGGCTTAGGAAGAGCTTTCACATGTACCCGGTTTGATCACGGTCGCCGGAGGAGCGATCTCAGTATTATCGAGGTACTGTGCATATGTCTTTCCAAGCTTGTTTTGTCTCATTCCTGTTTCTATAAGCAGGGATAGTCTTATCCCATAGGACAAGCCGCTCTTCTACGAGTGTTATCAAGACCTGCACGTCAATTTCGTTTCGGTTAATTCTGCGAAGCAAGGAATGTACTACTCGAAGTGAAGTTAGCGGTCGAATGGTCCTCCCTGCACTCGCCGGTCGGCTTGCGTCCGTGTTCATGTGAACACGTCTATACAGGTCAATACATTACTACAAAACCGGCTGGCGGGTCAAAACCAGCTTTATAGTCGACAAGTACGGCTGACACTAGGACGTTGTGCATGTGAAAGCTGTCTATGGAGCTCATACATTACTACGTTTCCCGGCCCGGCGACCGGACGGCGGCCGGGTGCATGTGAAAAGGCACTAACACAGTATCTGTTATAGGCAGATGTTGCACTGACCATCAGGTGAACGTTTTGGTTGTCTCGTCACTTTATCAAATAAAAAAAATACTTTATTAGTGATAGATGTATGGGTAGGGATAGGTTACTGGTAATAGTTTTCTATGCAGGAATCAGTTTTCTAGGTAGGTACGAGTGCAGTGGCAGTTATTCTACAGACAAGCAGTGATGTACAAACATAAATATATTCCAGTTTGAATATTGCATTAAAGCTAGTGTAAATTCAAGGCACGACACTTAAGAACCGTTGTCTTAAAGTCACTAGCACAACGCGGTGCTATAGATATAGATTGTAGTATTGTTAGGTGATATAGATTCTAGGTGACACAGCATTAGTAGCATGGGCAGAACTTGCATTTACCACCTGATGAACGACTTGCACATGTAGCCACATAAGTCTAATAAAAAAGAGAAAGGAAGTGATTTTCGGCCAGCACATATCATCTGGTGAACAGTGTGCTCGTTCATTAAAAAATAATCTTAATTTAAAAATAGCTCGCTCAAAATCTTTAAATACGTGGAAAAACAAAAACAAGAGAATCTGTAACTTTTATTTTAATACCTGAACCCAGCGACGAATATGAGGATGCGTGGATTTTGTATTTTCAAAAATACCGTGCGAACCTTAGATTTAAATGAAACTAATTTTATCGCGTTTAATTTTATTATTTATAACTCTTAGATTTTCCGTTATTGAAAACATCCGATGCCCGTCTTCAGAATGCAAAAATCTATCTCTATGCCGAATTTTGTCAGGACAAGTTCAACAGTTGAGCCGTAAAAAGGTAAAAGACAGAGGGACAAAGAGATTTACTTACGCATTTACTCGTATAATATTAGTATGGATTACTTCTAAAAGATGTCGTTGACCAATCTTTATGTGTGTTAATTAAACTGGAGAGGTTATCGACATTTTCGTAGCATAGCAGGAAGCCATTAGACGGCTGTCAGAAGACGACGAGTACAAAAATGAAATTGACGCAAGTGAATGGATCTATTATACTCCAATTGTAAATGAATAACGTCACTGTACTATTATAAAAGTTTGATTTTGTTGGGCACAAAATCTAAGTAAAACGGGTTATTGTCCCACGGCTAACGAAAGCCCAATCATTTAAAAAATACTTCAGTGCTGTCCTACGAGCAGTATGGTGACAGCATTGCAAATACTGCTGTTATTTTACACAAATAAAGGCTGTCCGTCAAAACTTTAGTCGCCTCTTACGACAAATCTGTAGGAAAAGTCTCAAGTCTAGAAAATTAAAAATAATTGTATGATAGATGTGATTACCCAAATTTTACTTTAGATGACAAAGGGACATATTTAACTTGGGGACATATTTGACGTAAAGTCAAGTTAAGTATGTCCCTTTGCCCTGAAAACGATTTACGATTGAGCCGCGAAAAGCATTTATAACATTAGTATGAATGTTAAATAAACAAAGCTGACAAACACTATCACCAAAACTCCGCTGCCCAAGATTACCCAAGTTAAGTTGTAACTGTTGTTTTTTCAATGCGAATTCTATATTCATTCACCAAGTGTCATTAAAAGTTAACCAGATTAATCCAATTTCACATACACAAAGCATAAACACAGATACATTTTCAATACATCTAGTAGTTCATGTAAAGCGCGAATATTGATTTTGGCACAGATCTCTGCCCTAAACCCTCGACATACTGGCCAGGTGAATAACGTACGAGTATTATTGTACGAGTACATTATTAAAAAAATATGCTATCAACCACACTGTTTCATAAGATGTGACCGGTAATATTTTAATAGAAGGATATTTTACGATCCACTGAACCCGAAACGGAGAAATTGCAGTACTTGGCCTCTACGCCGGGGGCAATGAGTTCGAATCCCAGACGGAGCCATTATTTGTTGTGTAAAAAAACAAATGGTTGGTTTAAGGGTCTGGTTGTGTTGTGCATATGCACATGCATATGCATGTAAAATGTACCGACGATAAAGGAGAGATCCTACTGCAGGGCTTTATTTTTTTTTTTTTCAAATAAACAAAGATCAGCTGGAGCGACAATGGGTCGGCCATAAAACATCTAGAGCACTGCCAACCGTACAGACGATAACAGTGTGCGATGAAAACCACAATGGATGGAGTGACAACTTTCATTAAATGTATGAACTCGGAATTTGATTGATGCAGGTGACTCAAGAACGTAATTGGTTGTAATTTATTCGACGACTTCATTCAATCATAAGATTGTGGTGATGATAATGATTACATCTTCTGATGACTAATTTAATTATCCGGGTTGTAAGGAACATCGCCAACACTGACATTCGTATGCATTTTTCCGTATCAGATAAAATATCAAATAGATATGATCTGAGATAAATTCGAATTCAGGCCTAAAGATATGATAAACGTGTAATACGTGTGTATAACGTGTGTGTAAATATATCCAAGACCTGAAACCAAAATTATTTCAGTGTCCCACAAATATTGGCTTCAGCAATAATGCTAGTAAATTAGTCAGCTAAGAAAGTACCACGATTTTGCAGAATACAAAGTTATTTATTAGAACAATAAAAAAGAATTACAAGCACATCACAAGCAGTGTTTTAAATGGTGAATGAGAGAAACCTGCTACCCGTTACTGGCAATGAGGCATTTCCACTACTCTGAATGACAATGCACCTCCATGATTTTTCATCAAGGATGAATGTAGGTATGTAAGGGCCATAGTGGTTATTTCACGGCAAGTGATCTGTACACTCGTAAAATCTGCCACCTGATCTCGTCACGTGGGTATCGTAACAGTCGACTGAGAAATTCAAAGAAAATATACCACAAATATTTCTTATATTTACGCAAATACACATTTATATAAAACTAGATTTTACGGATTTTATCGCGTTTAATTTTACTATTTATGACTCGACGTTTTGAGCGCTTTAGCACCCATGTTTACCGAAGGACTGAGGTGACAGATGTGTTTTGTCAAAGGTAATCTGAGGACCTTCAACATTAAACTCGAAACGTCGGGTTATGAATAGTAAAATTAAACACAATAAAATCCGTAAAATACAGTTTTATTTTATTGGATTTAAACTATCACGAAAATTGGCAAACCGTTATTACCACAGACGGGTGACAGGATTAAGCGATTGATTAAGCGCTACTTCTACTGAATAAGGATTACCTACATATAATTACGCACTGGTCTTCTCGCCAGCTTACCCGCATAAATCATTGCTTCTTTCTTTCGATAAAAGCTACTTAAGCCAACAACCTTATTATTATCTTATTTTCAATACCCAACTAAATAACCTTCACTTGTTTTTTAACATTGTTACATCAAGAAACGATTAAGCTCTCAGCTGCATTAACAAGACCGTTAGCAACGGTTTTTATGGTGTAGCGATTTTAAAAAAATGGTGCTTATTTTTTAGCTTATTTTAAAAACAAAACAAAAAGATGCTTATTTTTTCCTTCTGGATACTGATAATTCGTTGTTATAGTGAAATTTTTATTTCTCATTCCCGTTTTCAATTCTTTATTCCAATTTCATTAAAGTTTTGTATAATTACCACAACAAACGTATTTTATTTATTGTAACTCAATTACGGAGATTTCAATAAATAAGAAACAAAGTAGAAATCGCATCTTCTGATGCCTATCATGACCTATCATGTTGTTATCAAATTAATTTACAGTTTAATTGATATTTTATATGGTAAATTACAGTATTAGGTTCCCTATCCACGTGCAAAATTGACTGTAGCGTGTTGTTACACTGCTCATACTCCCACAACGCCCCCTTTACCCTCCCCCAAATCAGTATACAGTTACATAAAATAGTAGTCAGAGTACCTGTTTTCTAAGCCGCGGGTTCTGGGTTCGAATCCCAGCCGGAGCCAAGAATAGCGCTAAAACACAAGTTGTTCGTTTTCGGGTCTGGTTGTGTTGTGATTGTCCCCGTGTCTCTGACACTCTATCCTGACCTACCTCCAATCTTATCGCATCAGCGTTACATCGGGCGCGGGTAGGTTGGGACGACTGAGTGCCTCTGTGATTACGCGTACACTTGTGGCACTATAATATCTCCTGCGCAGTTGATAGCTCTCGTCAATATTCGAAAGTTGTCGCCGTGGTATAAATCGGCCAGGTGAATATCATCACATAAAATATGAAGAATAATATGAGAAAACTTTAATAATCCATCAACACTGCCTTTAGATACTTTATTATAATTTCAAAAGGAAGTTGTTCTCAAAATAAACAATAGTACACTACTGGATTTTTTTTAAAAGGCATGTGTAACGCAAAACTAGCCCGCAGAATTCCCAAATATATACATATATATAAAAGACTTGCTTTCAAAATAAAAAAGACAAGCTTATTTCTCGCACTAATATTTTTAGGACAATTTATTTAACAAACGAACCTCATCTTTTACAAGCGTGTAATTAAAATCTTTCAGTCTTTCTCTGTGTCTAAGTAACGTCAGAAATAAAAAAAAATGGAATGTATAAGAATGCTTTATTATTTCATAACTGGCTGGAAAAACTCACTTGCGTTACAAAAGAAGGATAAGCTCTGCATTTTGACCCAAAAGTCATTTCATGTATGCTGAAACTGCACGTAAATTTTGAATTGCTAATCTATACCAGTACATTAAAATTTATATAAATAACTTAGAATACTCTGACCGGTGACGAACAACAGTGTCTAAGGTGCAAGATCTTACACTGCAATAGCCATTTCGCCCGCCAGGTGTGACAATTAGGGAAAAATCCGTCGCACGTTACATACGGGTAAATGGAGGACCACATTATGCTCGTCAACCTAAGACAACAGTTTTTAAGTCTCATATCCCAGTAATTACACTAGCTATCAGTGCTCTTCAAACCGACACAAGGTAATTTTTGTGCACTACTGCATAGTCATAAAACCGTTATCTAACCCGTACTTCTATGAATATGGAAATGGAAGTGAGTCATGGCTTGTCCTTATCCGACATTCCCAGCAGCTACCGATATGTAACCGAAATGAAAATTCTCCGTTGAATATAAGGCGACACACGTTGCGGATTGAATATGTAACTCTTGTACCAGCGGCAGCCTTATTGTACTCGATATTTCAGATAAGCTGCAAGAAAGCCGTTTAATGTGGTACTTGTACGTTCGCCGCAGAAGTACATTGGAAATATGTGTCTCGCTTTTAAAACTCTGGGGTAATGGCCACGCGGTAGGCCTAAACTTGGTGGCTGGATGTTGTAAAACACAACATGCCAACCAACAATATTACTGAGGAGGATGTGCAAGATCGGGCAAAAGGGAGCAGATTATTTAAGAAAGCCGACCCTGGCTATAGCCGGGATACAAGCTGAGAAGAAAAAGGATCATAGGTTAATTATTACATTTAAAGAAATTCATATTTTACGGGATTCCTTAAACGAATTAAATGAAAAATGTTCATAAAAAACTGTAGAAATAAAATCAGATCGTGAAAAATAAACCAGATTTGATAACGATTACAATTCCCCTTTGCCCCTAAGGATTCTATCGCGAACCTGTACCCTTACTCCACTTTAATCAAGCAAAGTTGGCAAGTTCTTAAAAGCTTTTAAGCCTTGAACTTTTCTAATTTATCGATATTTAATCTAAAGTGAGAGCTAAGCAATATTTAATTTGATTTAAACGTTACTCTCTAACGGTTATTCTTTTCTACAAAAAAGAGTCGTAAACATTTAAGTAGTATTCTCCAAACTGTAAGTATGTACGTGTTTAGTAATAAACCTGCAAACAGTTCACCACTTTAAAGTGTATATATTCCAATTTTCGTACTGAAAGATAAACGCGATAAATGTATACATCTACCAGCTGAAGCGATGCCGTATCGTTTTTCTTGTCAGTCTGGTTTCAGGAGTTGTAGGGAGCGCACGTCTCTTTTGATACATACTCATCGTCAAGTTGCGAAAGTTTTTTCTTTTTATTCCGAATTTTATTTTGTCTTAATTCGAATGTTATATTTATAATTTAACTTTATATTAAAATCCTCATCTTCTATTTTGATTTTGATTCTTTTAAATAAATGTGAAGTGAAGTGTTTAATTTCAATGGTTAGGAAAGTGTTTGTTGGTCAAGATAGGTGGACTCGAGAATGTCGGTCGCCACCATGGGCAATGGTCGAATCAGCCTCTATGTAATGGTTTCTACGTAAACTGGACGTTATGTTTCTATCACGCACAGCGTATTCTAACTATCCTGATGCCTTTTTATGATGATATGGTAAGTAAAAAAACGTAAATCTTTGAAATATTTATTATTTATTTTGACTTTCATTGTGTTTATTCTACAATGTTTATAAAATAAGATTTGTTTATAATTTACCTTTGCATTAGTTTTCCTCTCTTCTTGTAACCTATTTTAGAAACATGTCTCTTTAAGTATATATAACATACAATTAAAAAATATATTGTATTTAAATTGTGAGAAACTTCCGCAAGTAACACTCGAGAGATCTCTTGAAATATCTATGGTACTCAGTCAAAGTATAGGCGCTCAGATGATAGTACGCGTGTGACACGAGTTCGATCCCCGGTTTCAGTACAACTGACATTGTTAATTTGAAGCAGTGATTTAGCACGTCTTTGGCGATGAAGAAAAACATATTGAGGAATCCTGTATATATGAGAATTAAAAAAAATAATATTTCGAATCCTCTCTGCTCCGAAACCCTCTCAAAGTGAGAGAAGCCTGAGCTCAGCAGTGGTTCATTAATTACTTCTTAATTTTTCTCAGCTACGTTGTTTGCAAATCCTTAGACAATTTAATGTTTAGCAGCATTTTTCTATATTTTTATTTTTTTAAACTTTTCCCCACACCAGTTTTTTCCTGTATCGTGGATGCGTTTTACAGATATAAATTTAACACACTCAGACCAGGAACAACAATAAAATAAAATAAAATCCGCAAAATCGGTGGATCGGTTCACAAGTGATGATCTTTCATACTTCAGGAAATTATTTTTTATTTATATAGATAATGTGACTGTGTTTTATGGCAATCCATCGGGGAAGCCTATGTTCGGCGGTCGACTTGTGACGGGCTGAAATGCTGATGAATAATGATATAAAGTCGTGGGTGAAAGCTATCCCCACTTTTGACATGACATAGTTCCCTACTCCCTTAGGATTCTACGTGTCTAGAGAGATGATCACTGGAACGTGATTAGTAGCGACTGGACTGTAACTTCCGTCGCAGAAATTGAAGTTTGTTCTTTTAATTAACGCAACTGTTAGTTTACTTAAACATTTTTTACATTGAATTAGTCACATATCGTATTCGCTATCGTATTTTCTATTTCAATGACAATCCATTAAGATACTATGAAAAGTTAGCAGTTCTTAATATTGCATTTCACATGGCATTTTCAGGGATCGTTGGTTGGATACAAACACAGCTTGAGTCTTTATTGGAAAACTTTTACGTTGTTTTACTTCCAAAATTTTCAACATTTTTAATATGAAACGATAAGTATTATTTGATGAATCTTAGCTAGATGCTAGCTAGAAGATCATTGTTTATTATACAATGCACATACTGTTACTTATATATATTAAGTACTTATGAAGCCTTTAGTTAATTTTAAAGTAGCATTCTGCTCTTTGTGACCTTTATTATAATACTAAAACTGCCCGTTGCAAAAGTAATGAAAACTCATTTCGTAGATGATATTGTCAAGAAAAATGGTAGCTACCCGCCAGATCTGGCGGTCTGATCTGTAGAGGACGTCTCATCCTGCTAGTAATGTTTTAGACGTTTGTATATATAGTTCGAATCTCAGAAACTTTCATAGCGCGGTTATTGTATGTATGAGATATTTCTCGGGCTTCTCTTGTGGCGACATAGATGTCGCTACATCACTCCCCCGCTGCGACTGGAAATCGAAATGTTGGGTCGTCCGGCTATGCTGTGCAGTCTGGTGATGCGGTGAGGCTATGGTCCAGGTCTTCTGCGCGCCGAGACGTATGGAGACATTGTTGATGCCGCAGGAGTCAGCCTGAGGAGAGGTGCCGCCGTTGACGGTTCTAAGTAGCTACGAAGCACGCGATATGCCGGTAGGAGACTGGGTGCTGTGACTGCGATGGCTGCTGATAACGTTGTTGGTGTGATTCGGAGAAGCTGGTTGCGATGTTCATACCGGGGTCACCATTTTGACGGATGATATTGCCAAGGAAAATGGTAGCTACCGGGCGGTCTGATTTGGGGAGGTCGTCTCCTTCTTCTAGTAATATTTTAGATGTTGTATATGTAGCGACATGTATGTCGCCACATGAGAAGCTCAAGAAATATTCGCATACGTCTATAATCGCGCTATGAAAGTTTTCTGAGATGCGAACTATATATAAAACATCTAAATATTACTAGTTGAAGGAGATGTCCTCCCCAGATCAGACCATTCGATCTGGCGGGTAGCTACCCTTTTCATTGGTAATATAATCCGCCAAATTGGTGACCCCGGTATGAAGATCCCGCAGCTAGCTTATCCAAACCACAGCAACAACGTTATCGCCATCACAGTCACAGCACCCAGACTACTGTCGGCACAACTCGTGCTTCCTAGTCTCTCAGCCACTGAGGATCATCAAGGGCGGGGGGCCCCCTTCTCCTCAGGCTGACTCCTGCGCCATCAACACTGTCTCCATACGTCTCGCGCACGCACTGAAGACCTGGACACAGGTTCACTGCAACGCCAGACTGAACCTCATCGCCTGACGTCTCAAGTTCTCCACGCTAAACTACGACTTCCAGTCTCAGCGGGGGAGTGATGTAGCGACATGTATGTCGCCACATGAGAAGCTCAAGAAATATTCGCATACGTCATTATCGCGCTATGAAAGCAGCCCTTTTCATTGGCACTATCACTCGCCAAATATATATAGTTTGCATCTCAGAAACTTTCATACGGCGATTATTGAATGTATGAGATATTTCTTGAGCTTCTCTTGCGGCGACATAGATGTCGCTACACTCATGTAGACAAAATAAATACCACTAGTGTTCTTTTATTTCGTATAGGATAGTATTACTGGCGCTAAGGCATTTCTTCACCTTCTTAAAGGGGCACCATGCATCTTTATTTTTTATCAAAAATAGCTATAGACGTTTATAGGGTAGAATGACTACTTGCCATCGGTAAGCTCTCTTACTAATTTTTAAAAGGGTTTTTTGACTTTGTTTACTTCCGTACGTCATATTTAAAAATACTCGATACGAGTATAATAGTCTGTTTTAAGAAAAATAAATAATCATCACAGTTTCCAAGTCGATTAAAGTGATTCCTAATAGAATGTAATGTATTAATTTTAGAAAAACTGAAGCGAAAACGAATGCAATCTGCACACTTATATTCTAGCGCTCTTGAATCCGTCGACTTCCCGCGAACCGTTGATAAAGTTTAACAAAGTAAAGGTAGTAATATAAAGAGAACAATGATGCCTGTGTGATAAAATATAGTATCCCTTCTCAATCCGTGGATGCTGCAAGAGTCGATCGGCCTGCAAATGATTTCTGAAAGATGACGAAATAACCATCTCGATATATATGGTACTGCAAGCGGATCCGCCAACCAAGCGTAGAAATTACGAAAAATCCTCCCTTCCAATGCCCGGTGGTGGTATATTATGTACTTTTTTAATAGCAGATAGTGACGAGATGAGCAAAATGTTCACCTGACGTTGAGTCCAACGTCTGCCGATAACAAATGCTGTGTCACCCGAAAAATGTAGGTGCGGCAGTACACTACGCCCGTCCCCTTGAGACATCAGTTCTTAAGTCTCATATGCCCAGTGTATAAGCTAGCTCGCAGTTCCCTTCAGACCGAAACAAAGTAATGTTTGCACACTACTGTTTCAACGGAGTTCTGTATAGGAATCTTACCACTATAGGTATTTTGAGTTATTTTAAGTTATATTTCATTTTGTCTGTAGTTTTTAGTTGTTAATGGATAGTCCGGCTAGTTCCAATGTGGGTTGACAACTTTTTTATGTTCTTGAAATATTTGAGTAGTCCTTTTTATCATTATGTAAACAATTTTAATTGTTTAACGTTGTCATATCAAGAATGGCCAATTGGTAATAAAACCAGAATAATTTAATAGACAAGAACGGGCCTCGGTGCTCAAATAACGTCGACCGCGTGGCGTAGTGGTTAGTGTACCTGACTTCTGCGCCACCAGTACTGGGTTCGATTCCCAGCCGGAGGCAACATTTTGTGCAAAAACACAAATTGTTGCTTTTCGGGTCTGGTTGTGTTGTGCATGTGAAATGTATGTTTGTAAAACGCACCCACGATACAGGAGAAAATCCTACTGTGGAGCTTCGAAAAATTAGGTACGCTACGAAATTGGTTTTTTACTCTGTCTGAAAGGGTTTTGTAAGTGGCCATTTCCTCTATAAATTTAACACCACTTATATTTTTTATTAAATAATTTGCTTACATGCCTAACATTAAAATTTAATTGCTTCTTGAGTTTTTAATATTTTTTCCGGAAATAGATTTAACGATACTTGGAAAATAAAACAACTTATCGTTATTTTCTAACAACAGATCTAAAGATTTGCTGCAAAAACTGAAACTGAATTGCGATATATTTCCATATTTCATTATTCAACAAATAAGACTGTACCACGTGAAATTCATGTATTCCAAAAAAATTGGCATCAGCTGAAATTTGACTACCTTAAATTCAACTCGGTATTCATAAATGAAGATTTCTACTCGGTGGCCAACGATTTTGTAATGCACTTGTAGAATATTTTTTTTTTTGTGTTTGTTATTAGTAATCTGTTTCTGGTGACTCGGTGACTACAAAATTATTTTATAATCTGTCTTCGTAAATACTACATTAGACGCCCTCTGTCGTTACTGAAACGTGAGCTTAACGTTGGCATTAATTAAACCAGTAAATTGCGATGAATAATTCATGAAGTACCTTTTTTAAATATTGTATTTTTGACCTATTTAGTAAGCCGCTACAAGTTTGCAATAAAGAGAAAATATTTCAAACCCAAGTGTGACCAAAATACTTCAGCGTATGTGAAACTTCTAGTCCATATTAATGGTACAGCCCGTTACAAAAAAATACATCGTATAATTTCAATGAAACGTTAGAATTGTATTAAAGTAGCCGTTGGCGGTGAACAAAATACAGTTATAATTTCTTCACTCTTTTCAAAAAACACTGTTATTCCTAACCGAGAGCAGATACTTATTTCTAAGATAAATTTTAATAGCTTCTGACAAAATTCGGTGCTCCTCTAGGTGCACCAGTTGATTAGTGATCGCCAATACGGTTTTACGACGGAGTCGCTCGGCTGGTGGTCTTCTAGTGTACCCCACTCATCGATGGGCGGACATAGCCTAGAGCAAGAGGCCCTGGTTTGTTTGGATATAGCAAATGCCTTCGATCGGGCCTGGCGTGAATCTCTTCTATCGACGCTGTCTTCCTGTGGGCTTCCCGAGAAATTATGCAAATGGGTCACCAGTTTTTTTACAGGCCGGAGCTTCAAGTTCATAGTCGTCGGTGCATGCTCGGACTCCAAGCCTGTGAATGCTGGTACTTCGCAAGGCTACGTGCTATCATCAACCGTTTCTTCTGCATATCTACGACATGTTACAAATTAGTAACAATCATTTCTATGCATACGATAGCACTACTGATGCCTTATATGCCGATGTGGCCGTGCCAATATTTCCCGGGAACACGTCGACGAGTGCCGGAACGAACTTGTCTGAAATCGAGACTTCATTAGACAAAATCTCAATATGGGGCCGAATAAATTTAGACCCTAAGAAGACAGGTTTGCACGTTTACCGCTAAAAAGAAATCTTAAAACTTGGTTTGAGGATACTCCCCTCGCTGCCTCGACTAGTATCAGAATCCTTGGCATTGCCATATCGAGTGAAGTTCAGATCGGCGGTCATCTGGACGTCAAATTGGCGTCCAAAAAGCTTGGTGTGTTCAGTAGAGCGGGAAAGCAATTCACGCCGACCCGTCGCTTGCAACTTCATAAGTTCGGCCTCACATGGAATACTGTATTCATCTCTGGCTCCTTCCATGTGACCGAATCTAACTAAGAGTGGCTCGATTATTTCCGATCAATTCGATCCACTGACTTTGCGAAAAGACGTAGCGTATCTGTATAAACATAAATTGTACATGCGCAAGCTTTCAGACTCTGAATAACTATCGATGGTCCCTACAAATATTTGTTCCATGCGGGAATCGAACCCACGACCCGAAGCGTAGAACGCCGTAACTAAAAATGTACACTAAATCTACGTGGGCGGGAAATACATCACTATATACTGGTGGTAGGATTTCCATGCAGGAATCCGTCTAGGGAGGTACACTCCAAGGCCAGCCATTGCACCGTGAAGCAGTAGTGTATTTATGGTCATTTGCTACTTAAGAATTTATGTCACAGAGTGACGGGTGCCGTTGGTGACACACAGAAATATTGTGGGCGACAAAGCATTTATTATGGGCAGACTTTCCATCGGGTCAGTTTTGCTATTCTCATCTCCTACTCGAATAAAAAATACTTAATTGGTACCCTTGATTCAATTTGACGTAAAGTTTTTATTTATTAACTAATAATGCTCAATATAAATTTTATTGTGTTTATAAATTAGTTATTGTGTTTATACAAAAGGAAACGTTAATTGAATGTGCCGATTTAATTGGACACACTCAATGTCACGTTGGCCGTGACCACATGGAATCATTTAATTTAGAAATGCGTAGACCATTACTACGGTTCTATCGGCGGGACAGTAGCCAATTTTAAACTCACATAAACACGTCTTCGCGAACTTCGCGCTATTAAGGTTGACATAAAATATGTAAATAATGTCAATCTTTTCAACGAACATTATTAAAAATTTTAACAAATTTGTTTTCGTTGTAGATAACAGCTTTATTTTCTTACTGGTATTTTCGAAGACATTTCAATGTAATAACAATAAAACATAAGTTTAAAATCTCGACTTCTTAAAAATTGGACATTTAAAATATGAAACTAGGCAATATTCTGGTCTGACTTTCTTATCTACAAACTATTCAATATTTATTATTTAATAATTAGATACTTACATATACATTTTAATTTAATATACTCGTATAGACATAGTGATGTTCAGAGGATAGCCGTGGTCGTATGCCACCTTGCCCTAAGGATTGCTTACTACTGTCATAATGTATTCTAATATTTAAAATATATTGTTGTGCACATTTTTTTTAATTCATAACATTGTTTTCTCTAGAGGGCGCCATTTGAATTTAGTGTGACGTCACATAGCCTTTAACCAACGATCAAGACGCTTCTAGCGGTGTCTGTTTGTTAAATTATGATAAGTAGTTGACAAGTTATGCCGGAACAGATGAACATAGATACACACTTACTGGCTGAAATCATTACCCCTATTTTTGGCTGCGCCGTCGTCGGGTAAAAATATATTTTGTAGACATAAATTGCTAATACAAAAACTCCCCGACCCGACGCAACTATCTGTAAGTTATACAAATATTTGATCAGTGTGAGAATCGAGCTTATGAACACAGAAGCCAATCGCTCAGCCACTGCGCGATACAAAATTAAATCAAATGAAAATGATTATTTGCCGTGTGGTGGCGGCTTAAGAGAATCTACCACTCCATCTCATCCCGTGGGTGTTGTAAAAGTCGACGTGGGGAAAATTAAAACCAGAAGGTTGGCAGCAGTATCTTCCTGGAACATCTGAATAAATAAACTACGGTTACGGCTCCACACGGTACATCTTCTCATGGATCCCATCATCAAAACTTGATCAAAATTATATGACTACCCTTTACGATATCCCCATTTCTAATAAAAAAAAGTTATTTTTTATTACAAAAGGGGATATCGTAAGGGATTAATATAAATGTATTTCCGGGTGTTACGATCACTTTTTTTTCTCCTGTACCGAGGGTGCGTTTTACAGACCAGTCAATGTCAGCTCCGGCTTGGTTTCGAAACCAGGACCTGCGGCGTGATAGCCAGGTACTCTGAATCACCCTGGCCACGTGCTGCCACGTAGCACCCACGTAGCTGCGTTTTGATTGATGTAGCTCATAAATGGGTCAGCTCGACCGTTCGAAACCATCAACTGGTGGCAGGATTTCTACCTAGACGGATTCCTGCATAGAATACAATAACCGACATTAATAACGTTGTTGGTTATTTCATCAAATCACCTAGTCAACAACATTAACGGGCGTGTAAATTTATTATACCTGTGTCGATAAACTGATAATTAATAAACTTGATTAATAGAACTAGTAGTGGTAATTAAATAATGCAATAACTTCTTTCATTATGGCTTTACGCTGAGAGGATATTAACGCTTTTATCATTTATTGATCTTTATAAACTAATAAATCGTATCACAGTTTGATGCGATGTGACGTAATATATAATAATGTTTACAACTCTTGTAAAAGTTATATCATTAATAGCATAATATCATATATCGCTCACCTACATTTTTTCATTGGATATAGTGTCGAGACGAGTAAAACGTTCACCTGATGGTAAGTGCTTAGTCTGCCTATAACATATGATGGGTCACCCACAACATTTCTGTGTGGCACTACGCCCGTCACCCTCAGATATCAGTTCTTAAGTCTTATATGCCCAGTGATAACACTAGCTCTTGTGTCCTTCAGACCGAAACAGAGTAATGTTTGCACACTACTGCTTCACGGCAGAATAACTGGCCTGGGCTGGTGACCTACCTAGACGGATTCCTGCATGCTGAGATGTGAGTTAAAGTTCGGACTCTTGTCAAAATCTAGGTTTGTCCAAATAGTTCTCATATTAGTAAATCAATAGAGAGAAACAAAGTCCGAATGCCTCGAAGGCTGTCTTTATCACTCAATAATACATAGTGAGGTTAAATACGTGTCACTTTTCCGGCTTTTGGTGGAGTGTATTTAGTAGTATTATTGTAGTTGTGAAGGGCATTTAGTGCCTGTGTATAAATATTCTTCCTCATCATCATCAGCATCATTTCAGCATTCATATTTTCACCAAAGTTTGTGGTTCTCATATTGGCGGATTATGCCACATTTCCCTCTTTAGAGTCTTACGACACCTACCGGATGAGATGGGTTGGTACATTCTCTTAAGCCACAACCACTTGTCACAGCCACCACCGCTCGGCAGTTTTATAATAAATACTACACCCATATAGTAAAAAATATTTCGAGGACACGTGCAGTCCACCTACTCTCATTGGAGCAGCATGGTGGAATCTTCCCGGCTCCGGAGAAGGTTTTTTCTTCTGAGAAATGAGAGGATACTCGTGCTCAGCAGTGGGACATTTATAGGCTGTTATTTTACTTTTACTATAATCGCAATAACGACATTTTCTTTTCGTTAATAATTGAAAAGGTGACGGGGTGTTCGAAATCAACTCCTTAATTATCACCATCAACATCATCTCGCAATTAAATTATAATTATTATTCAAAAAATAATATTACTAAAAAACGTTACCCAATTAGAATTTCACCTGAACATGTGGTACATGCACAAACACCCACACCCGAGTTAATTATTTGTAGCCCATTTGTTACGTACAGGAATCGAATTCGCGACCTGTACCGCAGAAGCTAATTGCTTGGCCACAGCGCCGTTACGGATAAACCGATATTTCCTGCTGCGGATTGTTTTTTTTTTTAAATGACTCTATTTAAAATAAAATGCACGAGATCAGCAGATTCAGTTCAGAGTTTATTTTTTAATAATTTATGTTAATGCTAAAATATTGGCTCCGGCTGGGATTCAAACCTGAGACCTGTAGCGTGGTAGTTAGCTATTACTGAAGATAGGTCTCCATCAGATTTTGTCGGTACAAGGTCACCTTTGGAGAGACTTTCTTCCCCAACGGTTATTAGTTCTACGAGCTACATGGCCAGCCCATGGCCACTTCAGATTGCTGATTCTTAGGCCCATGTCGGTTAGTCTAGATCTGCAGCGGATATAGTTCTTTAGGAATTTCCTTCAAAGTATTCTTTTTAAGAACTATTTAATAGCAAAAAATCTATTAAATTACGAGAACTGTAAAAAAATAACGAACCTACTATTGTTCATGTTGTTGGAAACAGGTTTTCGCTTATTTTTAATATGTTTACAGAACCGAGGAGAGTATCCTCCGCTGCTCCTGTGCTAGTTACCACAGCAGGGCCAGTTGTTCTGCTATAAGAGAGAGAGAGAGTTAGCGTAATTACTAGGCACAGTAGGGTGCCACACAGAAACGTTCTGAAACATATACGTTTTTTTTGATTTCGGATTCCTAGCGATCTGTTCTGTCACCGCTGACCCCATAGTAGAAAACCATTGAAAATTGCGATCAAGCGAACGTCTGGCCCCTAGGCTAAAAAACAGATGCCAAAGATTCAAGTTTTAAACTCATTTTAAGCCTGAATGTATTTCAGCAAAACTAACTCTTGGTTTACAGTTTCTAAAAAATCAACAAAAAAAATTACATCTTCAATCTGAAGAGTTACTTTTTTTGTTGAAGTTCTCTGAGAGCCAGTGCAATTACAGGGAATATGAGACTTGAGAACTGATGTCTCAGGGTGACCAGCATTTGACGTTGCACTTACCGTCAGGTGAACGAATTGCTCGTTTCGTCAGTCTCTTCAATCAAACCAAATTTGTCACGTACTGTTTTTACTTAAAACCACATCATAATACACAGAGAATATGGAATTTTTTGATAAGATTACTAAGTCACGAGTACAATAAAAACAATGGAATTTTGGAACGCCATCATTGAATTAAACTTTACGTGTAATGCAATCATATCAAGTGTATTATTGGACGCGATAACGTTGTTTTTAGAAATTATATTTACTCTAAGTAATCCGTTCTAATAAATTGGTAGTAAGTTGATCAATATTAACAGACTTTAAAAAAAGGATGGGATCTCAATTTGTCGGATTTTTTATGTTCAGCCATAGATTCTTTGTCACGTACTTTCTTTTTTATCACAAAGGGGGTACCAAAGCTTATGGGACCCATGAGAAAGTCATCAAGTTCATTAATTCGTATAAGCATGTGCATGATTTGAAGTTGTTTTTTTTTTTAAATTAAATGCTAAACAAATTTACAGTCCTTCTTGGAGAATTCGACTTAAGTTCACAGTATAATCTTTCCTTCCGTCCGTGTTATACTGCCACATTAATACATGTGAGAGGCTTAGTGTTCACGAGAACACACATTATCACCATTACAGCGTCTGGAAATAGCACTGCTGAACACTGAACTTGCACAAAATTTTAAAATTGCCATTTTAAAACACTATTTGCCACAAAATACGATCCTATCGTAAATTTTTCAACTCTCCGGAAAACCAGATGGACACTCGTAATGGTCCTAAACTGCGGTTGCCGATTGTTAATAGTTAATAAATCTCAAGTTGTTATATAAGTAAGTATAATGACTAAAGAAAATATTCACTGCCCTTATTTCGGTTCCTCTTTTAAATAGCGGTGGTATAATTCGAAGTATTCAAATCATATACAAAATCAAATATTAAAAAAAAATTAAATATTGTACTTTATCAACTGCAAATGTATTCGCCATATCCCTTTTGTAATAAAAATACGGTCGTATATTTCATAAAATCTCATTATATTTCTTCATTAACAAGGTATTAAATTATCATTAATAAAGCTAGAAGCGGAAATGAAATACTATAAATACCTTTCTGACTCGGTTTTATGATGAGATGATATTAATACTTTTATCATTTATTGCTAGCCATAAACCAATGAATTACACAGTCTCGTGTACGATGCCATAATAGACAAGCATTTATGTGAGATAAGCCATTCAGGCAACACTCGATTAAACATACTTAGTATAAAAAGTAGACAAATTGAAAAACACTACTTAGAACCGATGTTGTTAGTGATTTCATGACATGATTTATTTTGTAAGAAGTGACCGCTGATATGTTTTGATTTACATAAACATTTTTTGAGACGAAAAAAAGACACCGCGTCAGCGTCTCTCACTGCTGAGACGTGGTTAAGGTTTTGAATCAAATCCGAAGCCCGTTTTTCAACAACTTGAAAAATTTCGGGTTGGGATTTTTATAGTGAGACTCTATAATTTAATCGATTACTTTTATTACTATGTTTTCAGTACTATTGTATACTTGAAGATGATAACATCGGTTGTAATCAAAGAATTGTAACCATACTCAGAATCAATCAAAACGTCGCTCATGATCATAACATGCAAAAAAAACCACTAGGAAAAAACGTCATTTTAATTACATCGACTGCTAATATAACAAAACTTGTAAGTCCTTCCGTTAATATTTGATAATATAGTATAACTCTTTTATTAACCTTAAAAATAATGGTATTGAAAGTGTTTTCAGAAAATATAACCTAATCTGGCGAGTCTCTATTGTCTTTTCGACTAACTGGAACTTTATCACTTAACCAATTACATTTTAAAGAATAGAATTGCGCTTGAAGCTACTTCAGACTTGCATGTGGTAGTCTGGCAGCCAATTTATTTGTACTTGTGGTCTCCCTGTAATCAAAATTTGTCCGTTTGAACGTTATTTAGGTTTGAGTAATTAACATTTGTGAATTCTATGGCAACAATCTCTTCTCCGTGCGACTAGTTGATCACATTATGTTAATGTGATTGACAGTATATAGTATTAGTAAATAATGAATGTTTTATTTCATTAAATTTAATGTAAGTACTTGTAACAAATATTATGTACAAAAATTTTAGCTTCCTCGCTTTTTCAAAACTTTAACTACACCAAATCTCACACTCCTCAAAATCTATCTAGCTGTCTATATCTAACTAGACCAGAATATCATTAACCACCATGTTGTGATGAAATGTGGCACCCCAGGTCATACAGGTAATAATTACAGTTTCAACCAACTTTGAACTGAAGACTCTTGTTGAGGCATTGCAAAGCGCTCATCACCAAAAGGCGTCAGATATTTAGTCCCGTATGCCCAGTAATATCACTAGCTACAGTGTCCTTCGAACCGGAACACGGTTATTTTGACACTACTTCTTTTGGCGATCCATCTTTTAAAAACAAAAACATAACCAAATATTATAAATTACTCATATTTTATTATCCTTATCCTATACGAAAATGAGGCAATTTTGTTCAATAGAAAACTTGGTTTTACTGGTGGATGGATGCCTATGCAGGAATCCGACTAAGTGGATACCACCTCAGGGTCAGTTATTTTGCCGTGAAGCAGTAGTGTTCAAGCATTACTGTGTTTCGGTTTGAAGTGCACTAAGAGCTAGTGTAATCAATGGGTATATGAGACTTAAGAACTGATGTTTCAGGGTGAGGGGCGCAATGTAGTAGGACACAGAAATGTTCTGCGTGACACAGCATTTGTTGCGGGAGGACGTTGCACTAACCATTAGGTGAACGTCTTGCTCGTTTCGTCACTTACTCCAATAAAAACCTTTATTAGGTAATAGAATCCGGCGCTACTTTGCGGAAATCATTATAACGAAGGAAGCAAAGTTAATTTGCTAAGATGCCATATACAGTGTTTCTGTTGATCGATTTGGAATACCAGTTAATTTCTGTGCAATAAACGAAAAATGGTTTCCGTTACGGAAACTGTTTTCATAGTCACGATACAGTAACCAAAATTCGTGTCCTGTACCCTTAGGTACCACCCCAGGGTCAGTTATTCTACCGTGAAGCACTACTGTGCAAACATTACTGTATTTCGGTTACTGAGAGCCAGTGAAATCACGGGACACATGAGACTTAAGAACTGATGTCTCAAGGTGACAAGCGTAGTGTGGTGTCATAAAGAAATGTTCTGAGTGACACAGCATTTGTAATGGGCAGCCGTTGCATTTACTAACAGGTGAATGTTTTTCTCGTCTCGTCTCTTTATTTTATAAAAAAATAATTGAGTCATTTTTCTGTAACTAAAAACTGTAAAAGTCTCGAAGGGAATCACTCAAACTCTTCTGTGTGTATGTGTGGCGCACATGTGTGTTTTGCGCGAATGTGCGGATGCATATTAGTGCGTTCGTATATACTTGTGTGCATTTGCACGCATTTTCGTGTATGTGTGTGTACTCAGGCACTACTGCACATGCGCGTGGATGCATACGCTCGTTCATGCGTGCTTGTCCACTCATGACAATAATAGCTACTCATTTTTTACCGCTATATTATTTCAATCGATAAATACTCTGGATTTAGAGTTATCTCTACATAGACACATATAGTCACGCCTTTTACCCATTGGGTTAGACAGAGACCACATCCGTAGCCCACTTTTCACCCACTCGGGAAACGGGTGGCGAACCACGTCTTTCCATAAGAGCGTAAAGTACGAGTATTATTTTCTATGACATAAACTGTCATATACGCTCAAGGCACAGTACGAATATAAATTACCATTCCATTAATAATTTCGTAAACGTTGTGTTTTGCATTTTATTTGATAATGATAACGCTTAACGTCTCAATTTAAAACAAATTTATATTTTACTCAACATTTCCAACATAATTCATCATAACATGTCTGCACAAAATGTAAAAATAATAGATCAAAAATATGAGTGTGATGTAAATTCTATGACCTTATATTTTCTCCTGAAATTTTACCTTCGCCTTCCTGTGTGTGTGTGTGCGCGCGCGCGCGTGTCATTTTAAACCTTCCATCAGAATGTTCTGTGTCTTCATAGTTAAGTTTAACCATGTAGTCATCTATATATTTCTTTAAATTATATGTATTAAATGTTCGTATTTGTTATATATTTCCTAATTTATTGTACACCTAAGATGTCAACGCATAATATTATCGCTTGGCAAACTCTGTCCGAGTTCTTACTTTAATTAGATCAGTATTTGTTTATTTGCATGAAGTATGCAGATCTTACTTTAGAGTGTCGTTTTATTCAAATAAGAACTAGAGCATAATAATATAATAATAAGAACGCTGTGTACAAAAACCAGCTACCTTGTAAATCCTATATTAAACAATGACTAACAAAAATCAATCGTCACTCTACATTGTCATCGATCAAAATCAACCACATTGCTGGCCGTTACATTAGTCAAGTGTTGTATATTGTGTGAAGAGATTATCTTGTCAGATATATCGGGTATCGATAAGGTACTTTTTTGGTCATGATCTTCGATATCGATAACTTCTGTAAGTGAACGTTATTGTGTGTCCAGTGTAATTTTAATACAGTCCTAAAGACTTTAATAAAATTTCCAAGGAACTCCTATACTGCATAATACTTCGCATTGTATAAGCAAAATTTGTAAAGTCAGAAATGTGGTGTAAAATTGTTACGCAATGCGTGTTGTGAAAACTATATGTTTAAGTTGTGTGCGTACGCGTGTTTGTTAAAATACACAAATCTCCTACATCTCCGAAGTAAAAAGGACTAACTGCAATCGCTAAGTTTCACTGGTTAGCTGAGGATCACGGTTCCAGAATTCTTTTCATCATAGACACTGACCGTCATCGCTCAGGTATTTTATTTAGGTCACGAATTTTTGAAAAGTTTATATTGTCGTTTGTAGAGGCAATTGGGCAAATGTGATGCATATTTTTAATAATTTAAGAATGTATATTCTTTTTCCTTTATTTTGGCATTTTCAATCGTTATGAACATAGACACAAAGCTACGAAACATTTCAGCTACGCATAAACATAAAAGAGTCCACTCACACATGCGCAAATGCGTGCTTTTATATACCGGTCAGAAACATTTTGTCCACAAATAAACATAATAGCGTATACTCACACGTCCGCGAAAATGTACATGTAGAAGCAGATTGAAGCAAACGTTATGTTAATTTAGAATGTTGTTAATACGTTTTGAAGAATAATTGTCTTTGTATTTAAGACGCTAGCTGAGCTCCTTGGTTTCACGGCAAGTCTCTACGAGAACTATTCAAGGATACTAATATTTTGCCACTTCCGTCTTTGTATATTTATGAAAATATAATGTAACATGTAGAATGGGCCGAGGTGACGCGCTAGAGGTTACTGTGTATAGGCTGGCCAAAACTAGAAAATCTTTTCTTAGTAGGTCCATAAAATTTTATAATAATATTCCTAAAAGTGTGACTCAAAAAACTGACATAGAATCTAATAAACTTGTCAAGAAGACATATTGGAAAAATCGTAAAGATATGTGGAAATAACTTACTCTGCACTTGCAAACCCCCTGGCTACTAAATTTATGATGTAATTTTTATGTAAATTATAAATGACATGTAATATGGCCTTAAAAACAAGAAAGACTTCAGAGTTTCTTGCCGGTTCTTCTCTGAGAAGGTCTTATTTTTTGAACCGGTGCAGATTATGGCATTCATATGAGCTTTATACAAGCCTAAACTGAATAAAGAAATTTTGACTTTGACTTTGACTTTGAAATAAGCCGACTACACGCTTACACCTTACTTACCTTCTGAGCATTCACAGTCCGGCCCTCCTCGGTAACATTATGTTCTCGTGCGGACCTGCACTTTATAGTGATAGCATACAATTTTACAACCTCTAATCTTCCTTGATAAATGGCCTATCGTCTAATGCAAAAAAAATCAAATTGGATAAGTATTTCCTGAGATTAGTGCGTTGAACATACAAACTCACCAGCTAAATAGATTAGGTAAGGTAAAGTAATAAAGTAAAAAAAATGTAACCTGCAAATTACAACATAAGATTAAGAAAACTCTTTTGAGACATCACAGACGGTCACTCCAATTTTATAGATAAGTTATAAGATAAAAAAGTAAAGGTATGAAAAAGAATTTATTAAGATATCAATAGAAATATTGAAACTGCTGTAAACTAAACTATTAATTTCCATTATTATTTACACAAACCCGACTTTTACGCAGCAGCTTCGAATATGCTTATGCGTATTTAAGATTTACGTGATTTTCTCATCCATCACATCATCAGAAATTGACCAAATTACATAGAACTACCCGCAAAAACAAGAGAAAAATTACATACCACTACGGTACCCGCTTTCTATAATAATTCAGCCGTTTTAGAAATTAGCCCGGATAAACAAACAGACAAAATTTTTCAAAACGCCTGGTTACGTTTTGGTGTCTAGCAAATTACCATATAAGATAAAAAAAGTGTTTATTGCGAAATAGACAGTAATTCTAATTTTATTTGTTTGTATAGATTGTCGGCAATACCTTCATATATCAAGTCTTACAATTTTACAATTTTACAGTTTTACATAGTTTACGTTTCTTACAATTTTACTTCGTCATCAACAGCCTGATCAACATTTGTACAACAGAAGGATTTGCCGTTATCGCATCGTACCTTAGACGCTGCTGTCTGTGTAATTCAGGTCTGGCATTTTTCGAGGCAGTTATTTCGCCACGTGTCGATAGCCTTTTTATGACATTTCCTTCAGTCGACTTTCACTCGAAGTCACAAAATCAAAGTTCATTTTTAAAATTTTAATTCTGTAATACCTAGTTTTTGACGAGGCAACATTATTAACAGATTTACGCTGTTGCATATGATTTTAAAAATTATTTTTAATTCTAAAAAAATTGTTGTCACTGAGCGAAACCAAATAATTATTACATAAAAGAGACCTTCTTTTATGTAATATTTTACTAAACTGGAATATTTACGTTTAACGTACGTAGAATAAAGTGAAAATGTTATTGAAACTAAATATATTTTCTTTGGCAGCATTATGTTTTAGCCCGTGTGTTATATTTTAAGATATATTAGATCTGGACAAAATTTTGAATCCTCTTTAAAATATTTACAATATAACAATATTATGTTTTTGTCATCCCATAAATATGCCTAAGTTTAAATAAAATATAATATAAATAAAAATAAAGCAACGGTTATATATTATAACAACAACTAGGTAACGTCGTCTATTCATTAGAAATGTCTACAAAAAAATCTTAGCTGCTGTACGACCATGCATAATATTGTATGTATTAATACACTTGTATAAACATTTAAATTTGAGCAGATAATTCCTACACTATCAATCAAGTTTGTTTCGTCTGTGCGTCAGTACGAATAAATAAAAATATCTGCCAGTGGTTTTGATTTTACTTAAAAAGGGTTTTAAGTGAAAAATCTAGTGTCATATCCATTTACTTATTACTTATTATGTAAGCTTTGGTTAACAAACTAGTGCGAGTGACGAATCCGGCTGAAGTAAAAAGAAGCCCGGCGGAAGTTAAACTTTTTTGAAGTAAACGTTAAGGTTAAAAAAATTGATATTAATGAATTTGAATTTCAACTTAGGCCTCGGAACTAACAATGCACCTGCCACTGGTGGACAGATAGTTACGAAAAGTAACCCGCTTCCCTATTTTACTACATATTCGCAAAATAAGTATTTTACAAACAACTTGTTGTTTAAAGTACTTAACTATAACGTTTTTAATTAAAACTTGATAACCGGTGTTTCAAGCGTTTAAGTGGTTTTAGTTTTTGCTTAGATCGAACCAAAAGTAATTATTTAAATTTAAAGGTAGACCGGATTAACTATGACAGCAAAGCGATTGAAATTTCAGATAATAAATAGTAAAAATTAAACACGATAAAATCCGTAAATACAGATTTAATAAATGTGATGTATTCGCATAAAATTTAAGAAAACATTATGCATAAAAGCTGTGTTGAAGTATCTAACTACCAGTTCAAACTAATGTTTTGAACTAAGAAGACTCGGCTTGATCCAGTAGCGGACACTGGTCATTCTTCTCCACTTTGCCCTGTTATAAGCATCCTCTTCTAATAGTCCATTGGGTCGCAAATCCGGAAAAACGACTGGATATCGGATATTTTGAAACATCCATGGGGTCTGGTTTCAGGAATCTGTTAAGGCATTTGTGGTCGTCGCGGTCTGCCAGTCTTCGCAAGTTTATTAAGACTAGTGGTCGTCCTATAGCCGACAGCAATTCATTAACACCTTTTCTTGAATTGTATTTACAACACATATTATATAGATTTCTGCACTCTTTCCTCGTACATACTTTAACCATGCCAAGTCTCACACTCCAGAGGTACAAAGTTTTCTCTTCGCGTATTAATATTCATTATTTTTAAGTTTCGTCCATAAATGTTGATTACAATAAGTCCTTCTCAACTTTGACTAATAACGTCGAAAAGAATTTCTTTAAATGCAATTTTCATATGAACTCGGAATATTAACATTCCCCATACCTTCACCGCTGAGTACGTGGTAAATCAGCACTTGGAATTACCACAATTTTAGAGGTTCCGCCACCGGGTAGCGATCTCCGGTCACTCGCATACTATCCCTTGATCCACCATGGACATCATAATGACATTGATTAAAAAAATATATTTTCTCATTTATTAAGTTTGTACCTAAATATTTTTATATGAAAATTACATCAACGAGTTTTAATTTACTAACCGAAAACAACAGCGTTGATAAGTAAAAAGAAAGATGAATATGGAATACACAAAAAACAAAAGCAGCGGAAATATATATGTGTATATATATATATATATATATATATATATTTCCGCTGCTTAGTTGTTCCTTTTAAGAGGAAAAATAATTGATCAAAATCTCAATTGCTCGTCTCGTCACTGTCTTCAATGAAAATGACAATAAAGATAACAAAACAAAACAAATGTATGACTTCAAACATTTTTAACATTTCAGAGATTTGGTTTGTGTATAAACAACCGCAATCAGCACTTAAAATGTCTAACACCGACTTTATTTTATCGAATTTCTTAAGAAATACTTGAGACATTTCAATAGCACTTGAATATCAGACCTTTTCCACACTATTTTTATGTACACTGCCTTGTTAGCTCAAGGGCCGGTCGGTCGCCTTAAGTTTGATAGACCCGGATTCGAAACTCGATGCCGGTACCGTTAAAATTGTCAATTGCAGGGTTTTAAGTGTTACTGGACTCCATGGACCCTCTCAATAATGAGAAGAGGCATATGCTGCTTTAATTTTTATTTTATTCTATACATTTTTAGAATATCACATTTTACTTCCCGCGGCCCGTAGTTATTACGCCACAGGTCCTGAGTTCGGTTCCCAGCAAAAGCAAACATTTGTGTTAAAACACAAATTGTTGCATGTCGTGTAGCGAACCATGTCGCCGCCATTTTGGTACAAAAGTTCTGTGAGCCAAAAAATTGTTACGCCTCATTGCGTTCCCACAAGCAGTATAGTGACAGCATTGCTTATTATAGTGTTATTCGGCTCGTATAAAGGCTGTCTGTACTATACCTTAGTATACCTACTTAACCTCTTACACAACCTCGGTAGGAAAGAGGTAAGTGCTATTCTACTCTGCCGGATACCTATCTGCTTCTGATAGGTATTTATTTTGTAATAGTCGCCGTGGTCGAATGGAGTCGTGGTGAATCGTACAGTGGGATATCATCGTCATCACATAGAATTTACGTAGTCAATTAACTGAATATAGATTAGGATTACCAAATCGTATATATTAATATATTGAAACGGGCAATGTTATTCCTCATATTATATCTATGTACTGTTCCCGAAAACTTTGATAAGGTATCAGCAACCAAATATAAATTAATTTCAATTCTGCTTTTTACTATAAACAGACTTATCAAAACATAAAGCTGATTCCCACACGGTTTCCTGTTTTATAAAATATGTATAACGCTTTACGGAATCTAATCACTTTACTTTTGATTTCGAATAAGAAATTGAATCTCCCAATAAGCTTGTTGAAGATGTTTATATATAAATAATAAGATTATTATCACTGGTGGTAGGATTCTTATGCGCGAATCCGTCTGTCAGGCCGTCACGTCCGTCAGGCAGGGCCAGTTATTCTGCCGTAAAGCAGTAGTGTGCTGCTAGCATTACTGTGTTTCGGTTTTGCTCGTCTCGTCACTTTCTCTTATAAAAAATGAATAAAAGAGTAATAATTAAAAAAACCACTTACTATTTACCTCAAAATTAGAATATAAACTGCAATAGTGTCTTGATATAAGTAGGAAGACTAAAGGTGGATCTCTCAGTTTTCATCATATATTCTTAAGCTTTATCGGTCTCGAGGTCAGCGAGCAAAGCCGGGGCTAGCGACCTAGGCCAGGGCCCGCGAACCAAACTGGAACTTAATTACGCAAGATAAGTTCAAAATTGTTTTCTTTTAAAATGTGGGAAGTAAATAGCTTTACTAAATTAAATTTTATTTGTATTGGTTTTATTTACAGTACTCTAATTTAACTAAAATTAATTACGTTTCTCTTTTTTACTAATGTAAACTATTATGTTAACTGTGTAAATAATTAAGGGATGGAAACAAAGAGAAAAGCTCTGCGGTCTCCGTGTCTTCATATAGATTTACAGAATAATTACTCTGGAATCAGACTACCAACTATCAAATTCGTCATTCTGCCCATCCTTCTTTTTAATCATTTGTTTTTTCTCGTTTTGTGTTTTTAAATCAATGCGTAAAACCAATCTTACCATGCTTCTTTCTTCTTATAAACTACCTCTTGCATAACCTCATCGCAACAGACATACTTCAAGTCATTGCGATTTCTCATGTTTCCACCATAATAACTTAACAACAACAATCGTCACTCTATTAATTTATGTTTGCTTTACCGCGCATACATAACATATTCTAAGAAAGAAACTTTGTTCTCCATTTAATATAATACTGTTCTTGAGTGTCCGTAAGTTTCTACAAATAACTTTTCCAAAATACGTCACCGCTGCATCGCAACTTCTTAGCAACTTAGCAACTAAGTGCTGAAACAATTTTCCGCCGTCTCTTCGGGAAATTCAATTTAAGGTTTGAGAATCTGAAATCTTAAGAAAAAAAAATTAAAATTAAAACTTAATTTAATGATACTCGTCTTTTGTATTAAGAATGATAAGGTTTTGTAATTGTCGTAGTCACTATTTATTATAAATATTGTAGATAATGTCCCAAATATATTAAAATATTTTATTACTTAACAACTAATTATACTTCTATCGGTGGTAGGATTCATTTGCAGAAATCCGTCTAGATAGGTAACACCATCATCATCATTTCAGCCTATCATTTGTCCACTGCTAAACATAGGCCTCCCTGTTTGTGTTTTTTACTGGTGGTAGGATTCCTATGCAGGAGTGCGTCTAGGTAGGTACCACCCCACGGCCAGTTATTCTACCGTGAAGCAGTAGTGTGCAAGCATTACTGTGTTTCGGGTTGAAGGGCACTGTGAGCTAACGTAATCACTGGGCATATGAGACTTAAGAACCTATGTCTCAGGGCACATTGTAGTGCCACACAGAAATTTTCTGGGTGGCACAGCATTTGTTATGGGCAGACGTTGCACTTACCATCAGGTGAACATTTTGCACGTTTCATCACTTTATGCAATTAAAAAAAAACAGTATCACAACAGTTGCAGCTCTCATTTTGAGGGGATTTTGGTATAGTTGCTACGCTTGGCAGGCGGGTTGCAAACCGCAATTTATTTATTTAGATGTTCCAGAAAGATACTGCTTTTTCAATTTCCCCCTGTCGACTTTTACGACCCACGGGATGAGATGAGGTGGTAGATTCCCTTAAGCCGCCACCTTTTGAAGGGCACTGAGAGCTAGCGTAATCACTGGGCATATGAGACTTAAGAACTCATGTTTTAGTTTGACGGGCGCAGTGTGGGCACAGCATTTGTTATGGGCAGACGTTGCATTTACCATCGGGGTTTTGCTCGTTTCGTCACTTTATCAATAAAAAAAAATAACTAAATGAATTTAAATGATGTTGCTTTATTAAGTGGAATAGGGTCAAGAGTCTTTCATCGTTTGTGTTTCCTTTTCCCGTCCGCTATTTTTAAAGAACAGATGGCTGCTTAATATATACAGGGGAGAATTATTTGCAACTGCCAAGAGCAAGTAATTCATAAAACTTGTTGCGTAAATATCAGAAAATAAGATTCTATCTATAGATGAGTCATTTAGATTGTTGAGAGGAATATCAAAAGATAGATGGTATTTCTAATTTATAACGTACGAGTATAATAAACTAAATATCAGTTATCTTTCCTCACCTATTTATGAGACATTAAAACAAGGTATGAAAATAAATAAAAAATGTATATTTTATATACATACAGCCGTCAAATAAGTTTTTTGAAATGTATAATATTCCCGTAAATATAAGAAATTATGACGGCTAATAACGTTTATTAGCTCTCTATATATATATATATATATATAGAAATTATGTGTTGTAAGCCTATGAATGCCTGCTGAGCACAGACCTACTCTCATTTCTGAGAGGGTTTAAGAGCCGCAAAAAAGTCCGCCACGCTGCTCTAATGCGGGTTGGCGGACTTCGCATGACCTCAAAATATTTTTATACCTCAAATATGCAGGTTTCCTCACGACTTTTCCTTCACCGCTGAAAACGTGATAAATCAGCACTAAAAATGGCAGAACAATTTTAGAGGTGCCGGCACCGGGGATCGAACGCAAGTCACTCGTGTACTATGAAATTTAAGGCGAGCGCCCGGCCTCTGAGCCACCACGGTTATATATTTTTTGTTAATAACTAAAATTCCTTTAACTTATTTTCGAACTATTTAAACAGAAGAGTGTTTGAAAATACCTAAAGGTAAGTAATTTTCGAAGTAATTGATTTTGCTTTCTAATTTGATTGGTCCCTAGTCAAACGCTTAAAAATAAACCGACTACAATTAAATCGTCATTTCAGCCTATCACTAGTCCACTGCTGAACATAGGTCTCCCCCACTGATTTGCATAGTTTGACAAGTTTGTAGCTCTCATTTTGGAGGGATTTTGCCATAGCTGAAACGCTTGACAGGCGGGTTGGCCACCCACAGTTTATTTATTCAGATGTTCCGGAAAGATGCTGCTGCCCTGCAGTCCTGCTTCTGGTTTTAATTTTCCCTCTGTCGAATTTTACGACTCCCACGGGATGAGATGGGGGGTGGTTTGACCTTCGAATTTCACCCTCATCTCGCCCAAAAAAGTACCACATTTGATATTTAGGACAAGATATTAAGACAGCAATAACAATTTTTCATTTCGACTTTAAAAAAAATGTCTGCTATATTCTAAAGGTTTACTTCGAAGTTTGAGTTCCAAATATTCAGTAGGCAACTGCGAATTTTAGTTGTTAAGGTTGAAATAGCAGCCGTCGTAACAATACTCTTGGAGAATATTTTACGTATAATTGTTGGTGTGTGTTGGAGCTACGACATTAGCGTAATTATTATGAATGTAATAGAGAAACAAAAGATATCTACAGTATGTAGGTATAGCTATTTGCTTTGTCCTAGCTCTATTACTATTTAAATATCTTATGACGACCGCGTAACTGTTTTTGGGCAGAATAACTGTACGCCGTAGTGGAATGGGTTCGAACAGCCGAAGTCAACATTTTTACAAAAGTACAAACTGATGATATTAGACGTTGGTTGTGTGCTTCTCCTGTGTCTCTGACACTGCATCCTAGTGCGTCTCCGATCTTTTCGCATGAGTATAATTAGGCCCGGATAGATTAAAACGAGTGCCTTTTTTATATTAGTAATTGACGAGATTAGCAAATCGTTCACCTGATGGTACGTGCAACCGCCGATAACCATTGCTGTATCACCCAGAACATTTCTGTTTGAAACCCAACTGCACCCGCCACACAGAGAGATCAGTTCTTAAGTGCTAGTGGTGTAAGTGTCTAGAGGTTATACTAGCTCTGAGTTCCGTTCAAACCGAAACACAGTTATGTTTCACCGCAGAATAACTGGCTCTGGGGTGGTACCTACCTAGACGGATTCCTGCATAGGGATCCTGTCTAATAATAATGAAGAACCTAACCCACTAATAAAGAAGAAGCTGAAATGCTTAAAACAAATAAAACCCTTGCAGCGATATATGCCCGCAAACATTAGTAAAATATTGGCAATAAATCAACGCAACATCGTCTTTTTTTTTACTAAACACAACGATTTTAACATTGAGTAATAAAAAATACTTGGAATATCTTTTCAAAAAGATTTTGAGAGCTGGTCTTGTTTGCTTTAAGAGCAATTGCTTCAAGATGTAAATAACTTTCCAATATTAAAAAAATCATTTCTTATTTTTAGAACTTCTGTTCACGAAGAAAGCTTTGAAATTTAATACTCTAATAATATCTTTGTTTCACATTAAAAATCTTATAAATCATCATTATATTTTTATACTCCCACGCATGTATGACCGTGTTAACATCGTGTTAATGATCACCAGTGACCTGAGTTCGATTCCCGGTGCTAGCATCTCTAAAACTGTTATGCATATTTAAGTGCTGATTTACCACGTGCTCGGCGATGAAGGAAAACATCGTTACGGAAACTGCATGATGGAGAAATAAAATTATTTCAAGCATCTGTTAAGTCCGCCGCATTTGAGCAGCGTGGCGGACTCCTCTCTCTTTTTTTTATTGCATTCCTGTCTTCAAAAACCCTTAAAAGCCTCTTTGAAGTTAAGAAGATTCGTGTTATCGCCACTCTTGTCAGAAAGATGGGCAGTCACTGTAACGAACGACTGGAACCAAAGAAGCTACTTTCCAAGACCAGTGTAGGAATTTTTTTTATTTGAAGCGGCCAACGTTTGACTAAGATTCCACCTGGTGATAAATGGTGTTATGGTCTAAGATCTGTTGAATCTTGCCTTAAAAATATTCTTTTAAGTATATTTGAGACACTTATACTATCATCCACTAGATTATACTGGTATTCTCTTTAATCGACTTTTACGATACAAGGAACAAATTAGAGTGATGGGTTATCGTAATTTGACTCACCTCTTTGCAATGATGGTAGTAAAAAGATAATTTGATATGATCCCTATACAAATGCGGAACATGCAAATCTTAGGAAATTAACTTTGTATCTTTACCTTTGTGATGTATTTCCTCAAAGTAACGCAAAATTCTATTAACTATCTTATCTCTTTCCACTGAAGGGCATTGATAAGAGATGCTTTTATAAAAAGACTTTTTTTTTAAATGACGAGATGAGCAAAACGTTCACCGGATGGTAAGTGTAACGTCTATCCATAACAGATGCTGTGTTACTCAGAATATTTCTGTATAGCACCACACTGCGCCTATCACCCTGAGACATAAGTTCTTACGTCTCATATGCCCAGTGATTACGCTAGGTGCCCTTCAGACCGAAACACAGGGATGTTTGCACACGACTGCTTCAAGGCAGAATAACTGGCCCTGCGGTGATACCTACCTAGACGGCGGTGATTCCTACCTAGAAATCCTACCATCAGTAAAAAGACAACGTTACTTTCTTAACTTCATTGGAAGCAGTGATCGATTTCTCGGCATTCCGACCTACAACCAAAGGTACAAACCCTCTGAACGCTAAACAATAATATTTTATGTGAAATATACTTCATCATCATCCTCTTGAGCCTTTGAACAATCCACAGCTGGATATATATTTCTCATGTTGGAAGAGCTTGCCTTTAATGGCGACGCATAGTATTCGGGATAGTTATCACAAGATTAGACACTTCGGCTCTTGGAAGCCGTCCTTCACCGGTCTGAATAATTTAAGACTAGCTTATTTGATATAGTCATTTCCACATCTATTGGAGGCCATGTTTTTTTTTATTTTCCTGATCCGACTTTTATCATACGGGATGAGATGAGTGGCAACTATTTTTTTTATTATTGTTTAAATATTTATTATAAGTAAGGCAACAGGTTACAATTATTCATCATCATCATTACTTCAGCCTGTCTTGTCTCTAGCCCACTGCTATACACAGGCCTCCCCTATTTATTGCCACATAAGTTTGCAGCTCTAATTTATGCCATAGTTGCCACGCTTGGCAGACGGGTTGGCAACCGCAATTATTATTTGGCTAACTTAACATTTAAATGAGACGAGAGAACCCTGAGATCAAAAACGTGGATGCTCAACATGGTAGATATCACTTAAAACATAAACATAATATTTATTGAAATAATTCAATTTCAAGAAAATAATAAAAAAATAACAAATATTTTATTTTAGGGTGTTTTTAACATTCAGTGTAAGAAACATCCAAGACATTATCCGCAAGATCAAGGCAATACTTACTTAAATAATTGTAAAAAAAAAAAGTTATGCTCTTACAAAAAGTAATTTTGTAAACCCTGCTTTTAGAATCAACATCGAAAAAAATATAATAATTAAAGGAATATTCCATGTATATTATATATATATATATATGTTCCACGCAACCCTTCAAATAACAGTAACTTTCTTGTGAATATAAAATTTATTACCTTAAAAAAAATTATACATCAAAATATGATTCTGCGTAAAGTGTAATAATCTCTTATAAACACTGTTTACCTATATATATTTAACATTTTCCTTTCTTTTCGAATAATAGAAAAGAACTTTTGTAGGTTTATTGTGTTTTAAGAATACATTGTTTATTGAATTTGTTGAAATATGGTAATACGACGAAACTTTACTTGCTAAACTAAATTTAACTTAAAAATTGGTTTTGATTGACTGACAGTTCGTATATGATCACTTTGCCCGGATAACCGTATTATATTGGAGTAGGTTGGAGCCACTCCAGCCGTGAACGACTCAGAAGTTCAAAGATTAGGTCACAGGTTCCCTTTTAATGACATCGGCAAATTTTGTTGAACTAGTCTTTTCGCAAATTTTTCGTGTAACCTAAATCGTTTGATGTCCGATCAGCAAGTTTTAAATAATGAAGATATGTTTCGAAACTTGCATATAGTAAAATATTACCATAAATGAGCCGCCTGCCAAGCGTGGAAACTATGGCAAAATCCCCCCAAAATGAGAGCAGTTCAGCAGTTGACTAGTGATAGGCTGAAATGATAATGATGATGACTTCTAGTTCTAGACGAGTCTTCGCAAGTTTATTAAGACTAGTGGTCGTCCAATGATCGACAGCAATTCATAAACATCTTTTCTTGAACTGTATTTACAACACATATTATATATCTTTGCCCCCAAAATGAGAGCAGTTCAGCAGTGGACTAGTGATAGGCTGAAATGATAATGATGATGACGAATGAGTAACATTATTTTATTGTTCTGTGATTATACAGAATTTTTATAGATCTGTGATTATACTGATATTTTAGCGTTGAATACCGATATTCAAATTCGTCATTCCAATAACTTTGGAACTGAAATTGAATAAGCTAATTTATTAACTTTATTATTATAGAAGTTAAGAACGAAACTAGAAAATCGCACACATATAATTTCGGTGATGTAACTGCTGTTAGCCTTTTTTTGGCTTTTACAGCTTCATCGGATCCTTATAATCGCACACATGATACCATGCCTAGCCATAACAGTTGCAGTCTCACAAATGAAGTAACAATGAAGTTAAGTACAAGTTATATATTTTTTGTATCTTAAATATTAACTTGTGTGTATTTTTAGCAGTTGACGGATTGCAGTTGTAATAAAGTGGATCAATTAGTGGTAAATATAATAATAAAGAAGCAAAGGACGTCTCCTTAAGAAAAAATTCTATTGTATATTAGAGTGTTATTGCTAATTTTTGTTAAAGGCGGTTGGCTAAAAAGTAGTCTTGGGTGTAGTGACACAGATTGTCTTTTCGCTTCTCGAACTTGCTTGACTCTTTCTTTTTGTCAAGCGTGCGGGATGCCTTTGTACATAAACTTTATCAAAGAGCATTCATAAGTTTGTTAAATATTCTCTGAAACTATACTTTGTAGAAATATTCTTATGAACTAAGCAGAGCGTCAACATAAGAATGATATATTTTACAAAAATTACCTGGAAATGCTTTAAACAGATTAATTTCCATCGACTTATCATTTTGGGGGCGTTATTTATGAGAAATATCAGTCTTGGAGTTGCGAAGATGTTGTTCAGTTCGTTTAGTTTCTTAAAATAAGAAACTTGTTTCTCGTTAACAATTTTATGAAGTTCACAATTTTTTAGACCTAATCTTAAAATAATTTTATTACCTCTTTTCAGTCTTTAAAAGAAGGTTAGACCGTTTTGCGAATTTCGTGCTTTAAATCCATAATTTGTTTTAATTAGGAACCCTAAATAAAATTATTGATTTGATGTATTTTAATAATGGAATAAAATTTATTGAAGGTCAAGGTCTTGGTTTGCTTAATTTTGAAGTATTGGCGGAAGAAAATTGATTTTATTTTCGAAAACTATTTAAAAAGATTAGATATTGCTTTGTTACTAAACGAACAACAGAAATTCAACTAAATTATTTTTCGCGAAACTAATCGCTATGTACCACGATAAATTATGCCTTTGATTTTAAAAGGTTTGAGGTTAAAAGAGTATTTCTGTAAAAGCGGTTGCTGACGTCCGCTTTGTAAATTTTTCAAATATTTATCTGCTAACGCTGCTCCGCGATTCTTACTTTTGTTTGTATGTGCGTGTTACGTTAATAATTAATGCATTCTATTTCTATTCTAGATGTCAACAAATGATGTGAAATGTTGATGTAATGTTAGGAATGAATCAATTTTTCACGACTACAAATTTATAATTTTAGACGCATCACATAGAGATACCACTTTCTATTTTGTTAGTAAACAATCATACACAAAACGAAAATATTTTTAATCTTCCCATTCAAAATTCAGTTAATTTCAAAACTGATCGTTTGAATTTAAGGTCAGCAGGCTGTTTTCGTTTCTATCTTGTAACAGTAATTTTTTGCAGCACCTACGTAAAGCAATAACGGATCTTACATTAAACAGACTTTGATTTTTCTGTTTAACAACAAACCATTCTTCACTTACAGCAATATATTAGGCGTGTGAGTGATGAAAGCTTTATGAATTTCATCAAACGTCGAATTTCCGATCTCTGTTAATTTGAGAGAATGTTTGATACAATCACGGAATTGTGACATTTGACAGGTGAGTTACTAGACCTTATATAATGTTACACATGACAGGTTGGGTATTTTAGGTGCAGTATATTTGAGATTTCGAGATTCCGACGAATTTTAAACCATTGGGTAGGGAAGCGATAGCCGATTTTTTTAATATTGGCTAACGAATGAGGAACATAGTGAGTATATGGAAATATATATTTTCAGTGACATACTCTGATTGCTAGAAAGATATTTTTTAGTTACGATGCCATAAGACAGAGAATAATTTATTCACTAAGGTCTGCTGTTAATATATCGCAGATTGCGGCCATAAATTATATAAAAAAGAAAATAAATTGAAACGGTTCAGAGAATTGAAGTAACAGTAAAACATTTCTGTTGATTAGCTTCGTATATACGGATTTTATTTCTGGCAACATGAAATGGACTACAAAACACCTACTTAGTAGTTACTACCACTAGTAATACCGCATAAATGAAATAATATATATATATATATATAAGTTAATATATATATATTTATATATATAAATTTAAGTTCATTTATACATATATATGTATGAACCTTTTTTTATATTGGATATAATAGTGATATATAAAAACATATCCCAGGGTGGAATACAGAACTTTGTTGTTGAATGTTCCGAGAACATCTGTTATGGGTAGACGCTGCACTTAAATTAAAATCAGGTGAACCATTTATATAACACAAAAACCGCAACTACCGCGGGGTCTGATTAGTAATTGTCTAGTGATCCACGTGCCCAACTTCTTTACTTTTTTTTTATTCGATAACGTGATTAAATGAGCAAAACAGTCAGCCAAGTGATTACGCTAGCTCACAGTGCCCTTCAAACCGAAATACAGTAATGTTTGCACACTACTACTTCAAGGCAGAATAACTGGCCCTGGGGTGGTACCTACCTAGACGGATTCCTGCAAAGGAATCCTACCACCAGTAAAAGTGCTGCGAATCCTCGGTTTCAAACCGTGCCATTTGTGCAAATACAAAAAAATTTGGTTTTCGGGTCTGGTTGCGTTGTGATTATTATATACACCGTAATTTTTAAGCCGTTCCGGAAGAAGAAAATACCGAGACAGAATCAATAGTAGAATCGATTACTGGAGTTTAATCTTACTGAAAATGAATATAACTGTGTTTAATTACATGGATAAAAAATAAAAGTTGACCTACAGTTTTTCGAATATAAGCTTAGTACTGTCGCAGTGTTCTAGTGGGACCGCACACGCACCGGCCGAGTTCAATAGCCCGTGCGAATCAGCTGATACCTACACTAACACAACGCTCGGGTCGGACACGATATACCTTTCTGCGTACGTTTTATCATAAGTATTTATTGAGAACTAAATTGGTAAGTTTTTAATAATTAAATACATTACAAAAAAAAAAGACTAGGAATATTTCGAAGTCGTGAGTGCGTTTACAGAAAATTTCCAGAACCGAAAATTAAAAATTTATGTCTTTACAAAAACGTTGGCTCCGGCTGGGATTTAAACCCAGGGTCCGCGTCATAGTATTCGCAGTAGAACGTGTTCCACTAGACTACGCAGTCGTCACGTAACTGAGTATTTACTCCAATTTTCTCTTCTTTCTTACACAAATTCAGCATCGTCGGAAATACTTTATTTTGTGTTTTCTGAGATAGCTACTTTCTTGACAAAAGAACATAGGATAAACTGAAAGTGTCAAGTGCACTTTTTAGTATTCTGTTTTTTTTTTTAAAAACTATGATATACTCTAGGATTTCTCTTATATCAGGCACAAACACCCATACCCAGTACAATTATCTGTAAGCAATACAAATATTTGTCTCGTGCGGGAATCGAACCCGCAACCCATAAGCCAATCACTTATCCTCGGCGTCCACATAACCGCCCAAAAAAATGGAACTGTTTGGAAAACCTAACAGTTTCGTTTTTCACAAGGTTATTTGCCAAATAATTTACACTACCCTGTATCGGAGCAATTGCTTCAATTATGTCAACCTTACTCGATATACAAAAGTGTTTATTACATTATCTTTTACATTTTGTGTAAGTTTTTACTTTCATATTACATGTAACAGCCTAAATTTGTAACATTAGTTCTCCTACTTGAATACACTTACTACAGACTTATTTTCTTTACGAAAATTCCGTAACACAAGAGCGACAACACGCTGAACATCCAAGGTCAAATTCAGTGCGACGTTTTGAATGTGAGAAACGAGTTCGGCGAGACGTTTAATATGACGCGAAAAGTACGCAAAATATGTACTTAGACAGAAAGAGAAAAAGAAAGAACTATGCAACAAATCCGAACGTCACGAGACCAGCGGGCAAGAAACATACGAAAATGTTAAATAATCAATGTGAAATAAAAAAGTTAAATCAAATTTTAAGAATAATATTATGTATTCTCAAAAAAGGTATTTTACAAATAAGCATATTTTACAATCCGTATTGGCCTCGTCTGTAAAACACTAATGGTAAAGTGCCTCTGGAATCTTGATATGCGACTTACTGTGCTACGTTATTCAACACTTTGTAAAAATAATTAGATAAATGGCATTTCAAATCTACCGTAGTTTTTTTTTTATAAAAGGTGTAACAAAATTTAAACTATAGGTACCTTGGAGAAATACTTTTTTTAAATTAAAAAATAAATAAAATATCTACGTACTATAAATATTTATCTGGTACAAATAATTTCATTTAACAAACTTTCGAAATTTGTACACAATACAACCATTCCCGAAAACCAACAATTTGTGTTTTGCACAAATGTTGCCACCCGCTGGGATTCGAACCCAGGACCCGCGGCGTAGAAGTCAGGTACGCCACCACTAGGCCACGCGAAAATAAATCCCGCGCTTTCTTTATTGTTCTGAAAGCGAAGATAAACTATAAACTTTAATTGTTTAAAAAAAATTAGATCTGTTTTTATTTCAAAAAGAATCGTATCTTAAAACAGAGAAGTCATCATAAAAAAATTGCTTTTAGCAAGATAAGTAGTGTATACGCTCGTCTATCTTCAATATTGAAATTGGTTTCTAAATTAAAGAAGAACATTTCAACTATTCTTTGTTAATAATTTTAAATTGCGATTTTACATGAGAAGAAACAAACCGGTTTATACCGGCCTAGTCTGACGACAAGCCCCGCGAGTGTTTAAGAGTGTGTTGAGAGCAATTAGTCCTATTAATTGATCGTAATACAAATTAAATTATTATTTTTACAATAAAGTTTTCACTGTCTGTACCAATAATGTCATTTACGCATTTACTCGTTCTAAATAATCAGAAAACTTACTTTCAAAACTGCACTAAATAAAATAAAATGGCGATTTATTAAAACATTATTTTTGTTTAATTATCCATGAAAAGTAAAACAGATATTCGTTTGTTTATAAATAATAAAACATTCATGATATCATTAACAAAAGAACAATATTTTAACAAACTATTAAGTTATAAAATTGCAAATTTACAATATTTATAAATATTATAGTTATTTGACTGTTCACGGAGCCGCTTGTAGATGGCACTGTTGCAGTATATTGCAACATTCTGGTTGGACTAAATATAACTATTTATGCCACTAGTTAGGTCTAGACAACATACTTCTGTTTAAGTTTACAGTGAGCTCAATGCCCATACAAAAAATATTGGCTCCTCTACATGTATATTCATTCTACATTGAATCTTGTCAGATACCTACGTATATTATTATGTTACGAAAAGTTTTGAAATAGTTTGCTAAGATGGCGCTTACGTTAATTAATTTTTCGTTTTATGCGTATTCATTTCACTCTAAATGAAATCGATTCCTATGGAGTAAACTCCAAAAATAAAACAAATATTCAGATAATTTTTAATAATAAAATATTATTTCATTATTTTATTTTTATCAAATAAAATTATTCTAGCTATCGAAACAGTGGTTTTTGGTAAAAACGTTAGGTAGAATTTTAGTAATAATACCGGTTAATTATTTTATGCGTAATTAAAAATTGTAATAAACCATTTACACTATTTACAACTGATTGGAATTGAAATTAACAAAATAAATATTTAGTTAAGTGCATACCTGAATTGTAATAACTGTGCAAACTGCTTTCTGTTTGGTTGTAAACATAAACGAGCACGTTTACGCAAGGTTTCTTTCAAATGATTTATTCACACTCACAGTATCACATCACCTTTTATCACTTTTAGCATCCACAATATGCCGTTTAATTGACTAAATTCCGCGCTTCTTCCGTATACACAAGTATCAGAAGTAATCAGATCACAAATAAAAGTGCATCGAAGAACAAATACGATTAATAAAAAGAAATAATTAACATAAGCACAGTTACATTAAAAAGTTCAGAGCTCACACGTGACTAAGTCACTTATTTACCTATTTTTTGCATTTTGCTGTTTTACGTTAAAGGTGGCGGGGAGTGACTTCGCCTCCAATAGCATCGTGGACAACGCGTGAAACGAAAATGTTTTAAACAGGGCTGTTTCAAAAAAGATTTTTAATTATTATAATAATTTTTATTACTGCTGCTTTTATTAATCTGAATTTATTTTTAATATTGCCAAAAGATTCATTGGATCGGGTATATTAAAGTAAAAGCTGTGACCGAACATAAAAAATTCATAGTTTATTTTGATCTCTTTAACGTCCCATATATTTTTTTCGAATCATCTGAATAAATAAACTGCGGTTGCCAACCCACCTACCAAGCGTGGCAACTATGGCAAAATCCTTCCAAAATGAGAGCTACAAACTTGTGGCAATCTGAGGGGGAGGCCTATGTTCAGCAGTGGACTAGTGATAGGCTGATATGATGATGATGATGACATTTTTTTAAAATTTTGAAAACGTCCATTATCATATTGCTTAACTTCTGACTACTTTTATATTCATAAGAATAAACGTACAACCGCATGGCCCGCATTATCATATACAATTGCTAGTTCCTCCTTACGTTGGAATACATTTACTTTCGACTCATATTTCCGTTACGATAATTGAAAAACGCGGATACGATAACGTTCGTGAAATATTTAGGTAAAGCGAGCCACCCAATGTGCAGTTGCAATTATTGCACTGCATCAACGCTTACGTTAGCTCGTGCTAAAAAAATCTTTTTCGCTCGAGCTAACGTAGATGCACAAAACCGTTTTCGTTTAATGTTGTGTCATGTTTAATTAAATTTCGAACAGACACAGCCCTAGGGCTGTGACGTTTCGAAATTTCGACGTTTCGACTTGGCGGCCGGGAGGGGATACACAACAGCGCTATACGTCGCAGTGCTCAGTGTTGCCAACTTAGGGGTTTTCCTTCCAGATGGGGAAGAAAATATGGTTTTATAAATGTAATGTGAAATGTTTATAAAATGTATGATTTAAAAAAATACAGCGAGGCTGAGAAGGATTCTATTGTAATGGAAGAAATATTATTAACACACACACAATGTACATTTATTTTTTAATGACAATCAGTGATATGATTATTATTCTTATTACATTTTTTTAATTATTGTTTTCTAGGATTTATACTAATGGAATTATTATAAATCCTAGAAAACAATATTATTTTTCATTACTAAGTAATTGTATTGTAATAATAACCATTGATGAATATTTTGATACTACTTTTACTGTTATGCTCTATCGACAACTTTTTTGTTTAATTTAAAAACTGGCATACAAAAACTAAATAGTAGACACTGCTGACATACACTTAGTTTATGTTTTTCAAATGTTTAGTTTAGGGAGTTTTTAATGTCTTTAAGGGTAAAAAAATTCATGTGTTGGCGAGAGTGACAGTGCTTTAGTTGGTTGGTCTATGTGGTCGGTCGTCACCTATAGTCTAAGGTCATTTGGTCGCGCTTCTGTTGTTGAATTATCGCGAAGAAAATAAGTCGTAAAGTGTATTCTATCTAACGTCACAATATCTAAGAATGGTACAGGTATACGATGTTGCTAACAAGAACCATTTGACTGTAGGTTTATTCTCATGAACAATAAATTCGTAAGGTGTTACGCATTATGATCGTGAATGTGTTTAAAACTGATAAAAATCCAGAAGCCAGTTTAATAAGCCGTGTACGTGTGTGTCGTGCAAAATGGACTGTATTTCGCAGATTATTTTGTAACTTCGTAAATAATGTTATGCCATGAGTATCGTCCGGCAGAGGCTATCCCAGGTACGAATAGAGTATTTTTATTCAGTGTAGATTATTGACGTAGTACTTATTAAACGTATTTTTTTAAATTGAAGTGGTTCGCAAACTTCTTCAGTTTTATGTGGCAGAATAAAACCCATGGGGCCTTTATTGTAATAATTTTATAAAGTACGAAACGGCGTATGAAAATCTGCCACCCAGTCTCATTTGGTAGGTATGGTAAGTGTCATCCAAGGGAAATATTGAAAAATCTTGGACGTCCGGCCAGATGGCGGATTAACCATGTCGAAAAATGTCCGAAAATTCACGATCTTCAACGCTTTTTTTCTCCGATAGCCTTTTCTTCGTCGCTTATGCGTTCGTAAGGACATTGACCTATCGACTGTGATCGTAATTACCTATAGACGGGAGCTACCGCAAGTTGCCGGTTCTTTTAAAAACACGTGATTAATTTTAATTTACCAAAAAAAAGTAAATATTAAAATATAAAAACTGATACTACCAATCGTTTCTGTAACTGAAACTGTACTAATTTTCTTCGTTTCCAGAACGATGTAAAAATTACGGTGTATATTATTATTATATGCCGAAACTGAAGACCCAGGGTTATGTTTTGAGGGAGCAGAACTACTGTCCCCATTTGACACGGGTTCAATAGTACTGTCCTTCTCTTGATCCATTGCAAAGAAACTCCTTGATTTATCGCTTACAAATGATTTATTTCACAGATTTATATTTCCCACAATATTACACAATTTATTTAAAGTCATACATTTAACGAACGCTTGCCAAATACACAACCTGCACCGACAAGCGCAGCAATACAAGTTAACCAGGTTTTCGTTTTCACTCTTTTTTATATTACTTGTTTTTTTCATATATTTCTCTCTTGTACAATCCACGCAGCCAATGCCTTCACACCACTCAATATCAATTTTAATATAATTACACCGGTGACGTATAGAATGACGATTGCCTGACGATTGATTTATAAAAGTTAGCGATACACGGCACCCGATAAATACTTCAATAACAAAAATAATGCTGGTGTGATAAAATAATTTACAGGTGACGAAGGAATTAAGACTACGTTTATAAGTGGGCGCTTTCACAGCGTCACATCAAGTGGCTAATATAATTCAGTCATTGTAAACTGTTAAATGATTGAAAGACAAAGTAATACTTTATTGATAAAAATATGTGAAAGGTGATGAATGAATTAAGACCAGCTCGGTAGGGGGTGCTCTCACGGCGACATATATAATTTCGATGATTTTTTTGCTGTTAGCTTTTTAGCTTTTACAACTTCATCTGTATAGTTTGGTTTGACCCAAACATGTATACATAAATAAACTCCTAAGCTTTACAATCTAAATTCTGTTACTCCTGCGTCAGACGAGTGTTTCTTATGAGACAAAAGGCATCTCATGACCGTCCGACTTGTCAGTTGACTTTTATATGAGTAACTCTGGGCGGTGGGAACCGCTCTGGAACGCGGGTGTATCTGGTCTACGCGGTGTTGCGCGGCTGATGCCATACAGTGCGTGTGACATCATATAGTGCGCGTGATGTTATATGTGTTGTGATTATCCCCATGTCTCTGACACTGGATGCAATGTAGCCTACCTCTGATCTTATCGCATGAGCGTTACATCAGGCGCCTGTAGCGTTGGACTAGTTAATGCGTGTACATTTGTAGCACTATAACGCATTTTATTGCCTCTGACAGTTTTCGCAATTTATCGGCGTGATCGAAATACAGGACAACAAACTAGAGGACATTATTATCACCATTACCATAAAAAAACATCGTCAGCATCGTCGGGACATGTTAATAACATATTCCGATGCAGTACGCAAACCCCTTTGCATAATAAGATAGCCTGCTTTTTACTTAATCGGATAACCATGCTTTTCTAGTTCGACGAACTTGAAATGCCCTTGGAAGAGGTCAAAGAAATAACGTAGTCAACTCGCTGTGCTATTCCATTTCAGGCGAAACAGTAAATTTTTATTTCAATTTATATTTTATACAAATTAAAAATTCTGCATTGTTTATGCACATTTCATCAAAATATCAATACATTCGATCAAGCTAAAAGAACAGATAACATTCTATTAACACTTAGTATGATTGACATCAGTGCATGCAAATACATTAAAAGCCTCCCTCTCTTTTGACTTGTTTTGTGTAGACTTTGTTTACCCTATTTGTACGGCTGTTTATTCATACCTTTAGAGGACACTCAGACCTGTTGTAGCTGTCCGGTTAATGATCGCTTATTTCATCGCTTAATTTAGCTGCACTATTGGGATTCTTATGCAATAATCAGTCTTGGTTGATACCACTGCAGTGCCAGTTATTGTACCGTGAAGCAAGAGTGTGTAAGCGTTACTGTGTTTCAGTTTGAAGGGCACTGATAGCTTGTGTTATTACGGGGGCATATGAGACTTACTCGCAACTGACGTATCTGGGTGACGAGTGCAGTGTGGTGTCTCGCAGAAATATTCCGGGTGACATAGCATTCGTTATGGGAAGATGTTGCACTTACCACAATGTGAATGATTTTCTCGTTTAAATAGAAATGGTATGAAAAGAAAACAACTTTTAAAATTTTTCTTTATTATTTGAATATTTTATATAGCTTCAATTATCTGTCTGTCTGTTTGTTCCGGCTAATCTCCGAATCGGCTGGACAGATTTCGACGCGAATTTCACTGACAGTTATCTGATATTAGAGCGGGTAACTTAAGCTACTTTAATTTTATAAAAATAATTAGGTTTCCGCGCAAAAAAATTAAAACCCCAAACTTCTTTAAAAATAAGGAAATATGTATGTATTTCATCGATCAGGGTCAGCTTTTTTACGCGTGTGAAACCGTGGGGCATAGTTAGTTGGGAATAATCTTTTTATTTATCTAACAAAGAAGAAGGACCTACTACTTGCTAATCGATAAAGAAAAATACATTTGGAATCCTTCATTCCTGAGAAATAAAATATACATCGACTACACGAAAAGTTCGGGTTGGCAAACATTCAAAATTGTTTCAAAACTTGATAGTAAGTAATAGTATTTTATTGTTTCAAGAGTAATGGACAGTAATTTAATACAACTTTCAAAAATACCCTTAACGTATACATGGACACAGTACCTCTACTAATTCTTGTAGAAGTCTTTCCAAACAATTTAATAGAATTGGGCGTTACTTGACCGGAAATGAGATTGTCCATTCCAAGAAATTGGATAAATATAAGTTTATTGGCTAAGACCCGCATGAAATTACCTTAAAGTTATGCGAGTTACAATCCTTTTACAAAAAACCAATATTTACAAAAATGACCCTTTTCACCATACACGAGTCATGAGATTTCGGTCTAATCATCTTATCATATCTTTTCACTATAACGGTGTTAAAATCCATACTAATATTATAAATGCGAAAGTAACTCTCTCTGTTGCTCTGTATATTTGTTACATTTTCACGGTTCGACCGCTTGACCGATTTTGAAGAAATTTTCACAGTGACAACTTGCATCCTGGAGACGAACATCCTTTTTATTCCGGTAAATTTAAAAACCTAAATCCACGCGGACGTATTCGCGGGCTTCAGCTAGTTGAGAATAAACAAGCCCTTTTGCCCACAGTAAATGAACAAAAACATTTATTTTTATATTATAAAATTAATATAAAAGTAAATGTTATAAAAATATAGAAAAATAAATCGTGACGGGCGGCGAGTGGTTCGCCACCAGTTAGTTCTCGTTTGCTCTAGGGCGAAAAGTGGGCTACGGGTGTAGTCTCTGCCTACCCCATATAAGACAAAAAGGCGTGACTGTTTGTATGTATGTATTTTACAATAGGTGATGCGTGAGTCATATCGGATAAATGTTCGTCCTCTATACGTTCGCGCATCGTTCATCCTTCTCTTTTTCTTATTTATCAGCTTGTAAAAAACACTGCTGGACATTGCCCTCTACTAATGCCGGAATGGCTACGCTTGCCAGGCGGATTGTCTATGGCAGTACCAGACACTTCGCACCTTAGACTCTTCTGCCCTGACGGGTCGAATAATTTAGGTCTGGCATTAGATGTTGTTATTACGCTATCGATTGGAGGCAATGCGATTTTCCTGGCCTTCACCTGACATACGTCTGGCCATAACAAATACTGTATCACCCAGAATATTTCTGTGTGACACAACACTCTGCCCATCACCTTCAGACATCAGTTCTAAAGTCTCCCATGCCCAGTGATTACACTAGCTCACAGTGCACTTCAAGCCGAAACACAGTAATGTTTATACACTACTGCTTAACGGCAGCATAACTGGTCCTGGGGTGGTACCTACTTAGACGGATTCCTGCACAGGAATCCTACCACCAGTAGCTAGTTATTTTATAAAACACTAATTACTACTACTATAAAACTTAGTCTTCCGACTTTTGAATTACAAAGAGACGCTAATAATATACTGTGAAACAGCACTGTTAACATTTCGGAAAGATTTAACAGAAGGGATCGGCTACAGAATTGGGGTTTACCCTATTTGTTATACGAGTAAGTTATTGATCTACCTGAATCTCCAACCCATTCAACCTTTACTAGTGTTAATTGCATTTGAAATGACCCGGATTCAAAATACGTTTACATCTTTAATCCAGTCCGATATTCATGTAACTTTAAAAAATGTGTTTTTTTTAAGACAACTGATTAACTATTACTGTACCGCAACCAGACCCGAAAACTGACAATTTGTGTTCTTCACAAATGTTGGCTCAGCCGGAGCTGGAATTCCAACCCAAGACCCGCGCTGTAGAAGTATGCGTAGAACCACTAGGCCACGTAATCTTCAAAATCATGAAACTCTTAAATTCGAATAAGCATCCTTAGAGCCGATAGGTATTCGGTAAAGTAGAATAGCACTTACCTCTTTCCTACCGAGGCGACTAAGATATTGTACGGACAGCCTTTATTGGTGCAGAATAACACCATTATATACAATGCTATCACTATACTGCTCGTGGAAACGCTATGGAGTGTGAGAATTTTTTGACCCGTACAAAAAAGTCAGCGATGTGGTGCGCCAACCGTCACGTTCACATTCCCACGGAGGCTAAAAGTGGTCTACGAGTATCTGCCTACCCTTATATGGGAAGGAGGCGTAACTGTATGTATGTATGCCTAGAACTGCTACGTTGAAGTCTGTTTTTTTTTTTAAAATATTTAATAATTACAAATAAGTAGCCACAACAGTTTAGTAATTAGAATTAAGCGTTACTTTGCGAAAATCTATTATAATGAAGGAAAGGAAGTTAATTTGCTAAAATACATTCAAAATATAAAATGGTGTCCATTACCTAGTTTTTGAATAGCACCGCCCCCCTCCCTCAGTAGCGTATACAAGCAAACTAACACCGCCAACATATACCATCCACTACAATACCTATACCAATACCACTCGGAAATATACACCACTGAGGTTGAGACCGCGACACGTGTTTCGCCCCAAAACGAGGCATTATAAAGCGTCGAGTCTATGCTGATGAATTAACTTGCTTTCCTTCACCATAATAATCTATAAATATGTAGAAAAATATAGCTTAGCAGTTCTACTTTACTGCCTGCGTTTGTTTTACCAATGTTTCACAGTCTATTTTATGGCACATACATGTTTTTATATAGAACACTCCAAAGAAGAGAGTGACCCGGTTAACCATCCGGCGATTCGACTGAACGAGTTATGGAGGTGGACAGAAATATGAAAAAGCTCTTTTTGTTATACGTAGCTTTTCAACGTTAAAGTATATGTACGTACAGTAATGATACCTCATATATTGACTAATATAACACATAACAGTCTGTTGCAACGCCTAAGATTTTTAATATTCTGGGTTCGAATCCCAGCCGGAAATTCTATAGAGTGCAAAGACATAATTGTTGGTTTTCGAGTCTTTTTTTGTTGTGCATGTGAAATCTATGTCGTATTTTTTGGACATTGTCTAAAAATATGACATAATATGATGAATTACGTTCATCTAAGGTTAAAAATATAATAAAAATAATGATTTTTTGTCACAACATTTTTTGTTCTGGTTGTAAATCTAAAGATCTCGGCATGGTCGAAACTAGTCACGAGGATATCATAAAACTTACTACGTATATTCGACTTTTCAGTACCAGTGGCATTCACAGTGCCAGTTACTTCGCTGTCAAGCTGTAATTTACAAGCGTAGTATTGCTTCGGTTTACTGGGACTGCTAGCTACAGTGCCAGTAAACCTCTGAGTGAGTAGTGTAGTGCAATGCTGACGGACTTCAGATTTCAATATAAATGGCTAACGTAGTAAAGTAAACCGTCCACCATATGTTTTTTTTCTTGTGAGAAAAGTGGAACGAGCAAAACGTTCACCTGATGGTAAGTGCAACGTCTGCCCACAACAATTGCTGTGTCACCCAGAACATTTCTGACACCACACTGCGCCCGTCATCCAGAGACATCAGTTCTTAAGTCTCATATGCCCAGTGATTACGCTAGCTCTCAGTAGTCTCAACCTTCAAACCGAAACAGTAATGTTTGCACACTACTGGTTCACGGCAGAATAACTGACCCTGTAACAAATACTGTGTCACCCAGAACATTTCTGTGTGGCACACTGCGCTCATCAACCTGAGACCTCAGTACTTAAGTCTCATCTGTCCTGCAATTACACTAGCTAACAGTGCTCCTCATACCGAAACACAGTCATGTCTGTCTGTCTCGTTACCTCCTTGTGGCCAATGTTATGCAGTGGAGTGTTTAGAAAAGGCAATCCTTACTTGCAGGTCTTTTGTTTGCGAGTCTGTTACGAAATTGTGAAAGCCGCCGGGCTGACACTACACACTAATAAAAAAAAACTATAATGATGATGATAAGATATAATACTAGAACAGGTTATATCAGGCCCATTTTTTCTTTTTTATAACGATTTTATATATTTACGCGATTATTGTATGAGTTCAGTCCCTGAAGGACTAAATATTATTAGCCAGCTCGGTCGACTGGCTTGCCTAGAGGCTGCTGACCCCGCCGCCATATGGTAGCGGTCTAAGAGAAAGTCAAAATATGGAAAATTAAAACTAGAAGGTGGGCAGCAGTATCTTCTTGGAACATCCAAACAAATAAACTGCGGTTGCCTACCCGCCTGCCAAGCGTTGCAACTATGGCAAAATCTATAGAAGAGGCCTATGTTCTGCAGTGGACTAGTGATAGGTTGAAATTATGACGCGAAAATAACACATTTAGTAATATATATTTACGCGTTTTAATTTGTTTAATAATTTGTTTTACGCGGATAAATTTACATACAAACACGCCTTTTTCCCATATAAGGATGGAGACCACACACGTAGTCCACTTATTGGTCCCGCAGGAAACAAGACGTGACGGGTGGAATACAACGTCGGCGCCATTTTGGCACGAGTTAGAAAATTCTTACTCCCCATTGCGTTCCCACGAGCATTATGATGACAGCATTGCATATAACGGTGTTATTCTGCAAGAATAAAGGCTGTCCGTACAATACCTTAGTCGCCTTTTATGACAAGTCGGTAAGTGTTATTCTACTCTGCCGGATACCTATAGGATTAAGATAACTTTACACCCACGAATATAAAGTGATGGATTCACTGATGCTATCCATCTGACAGCAGCTTTACTATTTAGCCAATCAATCTAAGTAAACTGGAATGAAACTTTACTGATAGTTAAAAAATAATTTATCAAGACAAGTATTCATTATACACATGTAACAAATTACCTGTTTATAACAAGAATTTTAGGAAAGGAAGAAAAATTAAAGAGCAATCTGTGTAGCATCAAATGTTTTGACTAGAGTAAATATGACATGGACGTAGCGCTTCTAAAATTAGTTGTTAGAAACATGGCCGCAAAAGCGTAGCCTTCTGAAGTGTAAGAGTGTTTGAATCAAGATATAATTTCAGATTTGTTATAATGGTATGTTTATTGTAGTACCGAATATAATTGTGATAGAGGCATCTGAAGACCGCCGAATCGCTTGACCTTGACATAACCCACTTTTATATATATATAACTTTTATATATATATTTTAGATATATATATATATATATATATATATATATATATCTAGTATATCCATAACCACAAGACAGACTGGTGCGGTTTTTTTTAAGTGCCCGTGCGAAGCCAGGGTAAACCAGTTCATCATTATTTTCCATGCTCCCATTGTTTCATGTCCACTGCTGAACATAAACTTCCCCCATAAATTCTCTCATTTGGATTTTGCAATAGTTGCCATGCTTGGCAGGCGGGTTAGCAACCGAATTTTATTTGTTTTGATGTTCCAGGATGATGCTGCTGCCCATCTCCTTATTTTCATTTCTCCTCTGTCGATGTTTACGACACCCGTGACGACACCCATGAGATGAGATTGGGTGGTAGATTTTCTTACGCCGCCACAACACGACGGATACAGTATACTCATAATTCGTCTTAATTTTTGCAACAGCATAACAGCGTTAAAAATAGCTCTGATTTGTATAGACAATAACAAAAAGTCTTCACCTAAACAAAGAGGCACTTAACTGAAGATGTTATCTATTTTAAACAACATCGCTCTTAGACGTTCACAGACTTCGCTTAAAATAGAATAAAAAAGTGATGTGGAAAAAGTATGAAGTTTTTACAAATAGTATACAAATATTCTAAACAACAGATCAACGTTCAGTGCTAATTAATATGTATCAAGGGTTATCAAGGCTGTCTGCGCAATATGTTTTCGGATTTTATCGCGTTTAATTTGTAAATATTTAGAACTGGCGGACTTCACATGTCTTCGAAATATTTTTTATTCCTCAGACATGCAGGTTTCCTCACGATGTTTTCCTTCACCGCCGAGCACGTGGTAAATCAGCACTTAAAATTGCAATTAACAATTTTAGTGGTGCCGGCACCGGGAATCGAACCCAGGTCACTCACTTACTATGAAATTTAAAGCGACCGCCTAGCCCTTGAGCTACCACGGCTCTAAAAAAGCGGTTATTGTGACTTATCCATACTAATATATAAATGCGAAAGTAATTCTTTCTGTCCCTCTGTCTGTTTGTTACCTTTTCACGGTTCAACCGCTGAACCGATCTTGACGAAATTTGGCACAGAGATAGCTTGCATACTGAGAACGGACATAGGATACTTTTTGTCCCGGAAAATGAAATAGTTTCCACGGGATATTTAAAATACCTTTTTCCACGCAGACGAAGTCGCGGTTATCAACTAGTCTATAATAGATTATACATAGCCTCGCGGACTTTTTGTGAATAATGATGAGTACTATGAAAATGTAGAAAAGGGAGCCTTTGCACAGCGGTCGAGAGCGGTCGTTTTATTTTGCTACCACGACATCAAATATTGTTTACAAGTTAAATTAAATTTTCGTAGCTTATGTCCCAATAAATAAAACATTATTTTGGTAACTTAATCGTACCGGACCAGCTGCAGGGCCGACGATGAGAATAGTCGCTACACAAAATCTTAGTGAAGGGATTGCCGTTGTTCTATTTGTCCAAATAAAGTACTAACCTTTCTAATATCTATCTACCCGTGCGAAGCCGGGGCGGAACGCTAGTTTTTTTTTTTTTTTTTAAAAACGAAGCCCCACACTAGGATTTTCTCCTGTATCGTGGGTGCGTTTTACAAACATTCATTTCACATGCACAACACAACCAGACCCGAAAAGCAACAATTTGTGTTTTTGCACAAATGTTACCTCCGGCTGGGAATCGAACCCAGGACCGGTGGCTCAGAAGTCAGGTACGCTAACCACTACGCCACGCGGTCGACAAGTCAAAACAAGTCGATTGCTGCATGCTGAATGTCTTTTTGTTAAACGCCTTTCTTATTATCTTCATTAGTAAATTAACGTCGCTAGATTTAAAAGAAATTCAAAAAACGTTCCCTCACTCTAAGATTTTTCCTGTATCGTGGGACCGTTTCACAAACGTGAATTTCACATGCTGCACGAAAATATGTCCAGAACTATAAACAAACTATAACACATTAATAACTATAAATAAAATCAGAAATTCTACCTATGGGCGGTATGAATAATTAGAACATGCGGGAATCGAACCGGCGAACTGCAGCGCACAAGTGAAACGCTTAGCCGTTGCGACTACTGAGCCGAATAATTGAGTTGAACCACCTTTTAGTATAATGTGAAGCATTTTATAACAAGAAGTCATTTAATATGAGTTGACACTACTAAAAATAGGTCAAGTCTCTTGAGATATAAATTCATTAGTAATTTATCAGCGGATTTTATGAGGACCTCAGGGCTTTATATAGGCATTTATTTTGAATTTGAATTGAATTTTAATGTTATCCTATGAAGTTGTAATTGAAATAATTAAAAGAGAACTAAAATAAGAAGATACTAGATTTTCGTTACAATGATTCTAATTGTTTTACGAGCATAATTCGGTAAAACGAGATACGCAATTGCAATATCTAAATGCGGACATAAGACAATTGCGTATCTCTTAATAATCAGTTGCGAATTATGAAATTACACATCCCAGCCCGAAGTAACATTTGATTAATGCATTAATAACTTATATACAATTTTCCGAAATAATGTACATATTCTGGCTGTTTACATGATTCTGAAATTTTACCTAAATTTTCTTTTTTATGAAGGTTTGTGAAGGCTTATGAAGTTTTTATTTTCATTGGAGAAATTGACAAGACGAGCGTAACGTTCACCAACATCTGCTCATAACAAATGCTGTGACACCCAGAAAATATCTGTATGGCACTTCACTGCGCCCATCCCCCTAAGACATCAGTTCTTAAGTCTCATGTGCCCAGTAATTATATTAGATATCGATGCCCTACAGATAGAAACTCAGTAATGTTTGCACACTACTCCTTCACTGCTGAATAACTGGCCCTGCGGTGGTACTTACCTAGACTGATTCCTAAGGACCTCAGGACCCTCGGCGTAGAAGTCAGGTACACTGACCTACTGACAACAGGCCACGCGGTTGTAATTACTGGGCATAAGAGACATACGAAATGATGCCTTTGTAGGACGGGTGCTTTGCACATTTCTTAAATATAATATTGTTTCTGGCCCCACTGCCCTTCAAAGAATGGAATGAAGAGCATTAAGTAAAGTATGTAGTAGTCACAAAAGTAATAGCCTATAAATGTCCAAACAGTAGCTAGACATTCATTCATTATTTTGGTATTATACCTACATAACTATATATTGCACTGCGGTTTCACCAGAGCTTTCACAGTTCGCCCCATCTTGGTAATGTTCGTTTCTCAGCGTGCAACTCCTTAAAACTGTAGCATAAAATTTAATAATCTAGAACTTTTCTAGATACAGCAACAAGCTTTATATGGTAGTAAGATATCTAGTTTTTCATATATAAGCACTGTATAGAGGTTTTGGCACGAGAACTATCGCCATGTCACTCAGTTGCACTCGACGCTCGACGCCAGACGGTCGCATTGCGCCCCGCTACGACCCGCTCCGGTAATCCGATCGAAGCGTGCAGCTACCTGCGCCCAACCCTTCCGGGAATTAGTCAAGGCTACTTTCGTTGTATTGTACTAATTTCCCAGAATTGTTTCCACGTCATTTGCGAATCCACCTGTTGTGGTTACACTAGCGGATACCTAACGGTGACAACGAAACTAGTGTAGGCTAGCCCCGTACGCCCGCGGTTCCCCATCTGGGAAACGCGCAATCGGAAGAAACCCACAGAAATTGGCCTTGGGTAGTGCCCTAGTCAATGTGGGTTTACTCGACCGACTCAAAAGTCCACGCGTAGTTGTAATTAGTTGTAAGCACACACCCGAGTGTGCAAAATAAGATCCACACGAGGACGCACTAGGGCTACACACCTAGGCATTCATCCTCCCTGCCTATACCCGGCAGGGAGGGAAGTTAGGCCACACACCCCGGCATCCCACCGGCGGCCACTTCCCCGTAGGAAAAAAGAGAAGGAAAAGTATGTCGGAGGCGTTAGCTAACGCACTCTTAGCGGCCCAGGCGGAGCAACCGGAATTACTCCGGTCGCTACTAACCGCTCTGCCGTCAGTAGCCTCAGCTTTTGAGGCGCTATCTAGGCCCCCCTCTAGGGCCTCGTCCTCGGGCTCCGAAATGGAGTTCGATTCTCCCTCGGCACCCGAGGACCCCCGCGACACCGGCGACGACATTGGTTTTCTGCAAGTGCAGAAATCAAAAAAGAAGCGCAAGAAGCGCGCCTCACCGACGCCCGATAGCCACGCCAAGGCTGCCAAAGCCAGTGATAGCACGCCTATCCCGCAACCGCAGGTCGCCCCTGTAGCCTCCGAAGAGACCCCCGCTGCTTCACAGCAGGCCCCCGCTGCTTCACAGCAGGCCCCCGCTGCTTCACAGCAGGCCCCCGCTGCTTCACAGCAGACCCCCGCCGCTTCACAGCAGGCCCCCGCTGCCCCGCGCAATCCTTCGCAGTTCGCTGCACACTCTCGGCGGCCACCGCCTATCTTCATTCGGGCTCTGGACAGATGGCAAGAGCTCACATCGGCCATGTCCAGGTTAAAATATACTGCCGTTTCTACCTCAAACGGCATTAAATTACAGGTGGAGACCACTGAGGTCTACCGCCAGGTAACACGTTACCTGTCGGAAAAAGGTGTATACTTCCACACATACACTCCAGCCGATGAGCGGCAACTAAGGGTGGTTCTCAAGAACCTACCCAAGGAAATCAGCGCGGAAGAGGTCAAAAAAGACCTCATCGCGCAAAACCTCCCCGTCGTCGCTGTACACCGCATGTACAGCGGACGGCGACGACGACGAACAGCGACGAAATCTTCAATTTCGTTCGCGATCACCAAGTCGACGTACTACTCGTGCAAGAGACTTTTTTGAAACCACACACTCGCGATCCCAAAATCGCAAATTACAACATCATTCGGAACGATAGAGTTACCGCTGCGAAAGGCGGCACTCTTATCTACTACAAAAAGTCCTTGCACTGCGTACCAGTCGTCACACCGCCACTCAGCCATCTTGAAGCATCGGTCTGTCAGCTAGCCATGACCGGCCACTCCCCCATTACTATCGCGTCTGTCTACTTACCATGTAGAAATGACGCCAAAATCACACGCAGCGACTTCGAAGCACTTCTCTCCCTCGGGAGCTCAACTATCCTTGCCGGTGACTTTAATAGCAAGCACACCCGGTGGAACTCAATAACAACCAACCCGCGTGGGGTGGCCCTAGACTCGCTAGTCGACCTCCTCGACTTCGACGTCCTGGCGCCTACAATACCGACCCACTTCCCGCATACACTGGGACACACGCCGGATGTGCTTGACATAGCCATCCTTAGCAACATAAATCTCGCCATCCGCGATATAGAGGTGATCCACGAACTAACATCTGATCACCGCCCCGTTCTACTTCGGCTAGGACCTTCCGTCCAAGCCTCACCACCCAAAAAAACAGTAGTCGCCTGGCAAAAGCTAGCCGAAAAACTTAAGCAAACTTCTCCGCACCTTGATGCGATTCCATCCACCATCAATTCAGTCAGTGACACGAACCTTGCGGCTCATGCACTCACTAGGCACATCCAAACTGTCGTCGAGGATTCCTCGAGACAGGTCCCAGTGGCGGACGACCACCGCTGGATCCTGCCTAACGACATTAGAGACCTAATAAGGCGCAAGAACGCAGCCACTCGCGCTCACGACTTATATCCTACCGTCAGCAATAGAACAACACTACGCACCCTGCAACGTGAGGTCCGAATACGTATGCAGGAGCTCAGAAACGATCGGTGGGATAACAGTCTCATGAACATCGAACCGTCTCACCTCGCCTTCTGGCGACTTCCAAAATCACTAAAAGGAGGCACATCCCGTTCAATGCCCCCTTTAGTACGACCCAACCAGCCGCCTGCCTTCCTAGACGAAGAAAAGGCAGAATGTCTAGCTGACAGCCTAAAATCTCAATGCTCCCCAAGCACCTTACCGGTCGACTCCGCCCACGTCGCGTTAGTCGACAGCGAGGTCGATCGGAGGGCTTCTCAACCGCTCCGCGATTCCATACCGCCGGTTAACAGCACCGAAGTAGAGTCTATTATTAAAAACCTCCGTCCGAGGAAATCTCCCGGTCCCGATGGTATCACTAACAAAGTAGTTAAGCTCCTGCCTACTACCATCATTCAGCTATTGGTATTAATCTACAACGCAGCTCTGGCCAACGCAATCTTTCCGAACACCTGGAAAGAAGCAGAGGTCGTAGGGATTCTAAAGCCCTCTAAACACCCGTCCGATCCCACCGCATATCGGCCTATAAGCCTCCTCAAGGCCTTAGGCAAGATATACGAACGCCTACTTCTCGCCCGCTTAAGAGACTTCATGCAGTCTCGAGGGATCCCCATCCACGAGCAGTTTGGATTCCGTGCCAAACACTCATGTACCCAGCAGGTGCACCGCATAACGGAGCACATTCAATCCCGCTTCATACGCGGGCTTCATACCGGAGCGCTCTTCTTCGACGTGGCGAAAGCGTTCGACAAGGTCTGGCACAACGGGCTCATATACAAGTTATATGGACTCGGTGTGCCAGATCGCCTCGTACTCATCATACGAGATTTCTTACGCAGTCGAACCTTCCGCTACCGCGTCGAGGGGGTGCGATCCGAATCACATCCCATCCTAGCCGGCGTACCACAAGGCTCAGTCCTAGGTCCCGTGCTCTACACCCTTTTCACGAACGACATACCGCACACCAGCGGCGTCGAACTCGCCCTCTTCGCAGATGATACCTGCCTATATGTGTCTGGACGTAATCCAGACACTATCTCTAAACGCCTCCAATCCGCAGCCCGAACCCTCGGGAACTGGTTTCGGAAATGGAGGATCGAGGTCAACCCAATCAAAAGTGCAGCCATGTACTTCTCGCGGCGCATAACGCAGCATCTCCCCACAATAGAGTTATTCGATCGTCCAATCCCCTGGGAAAAGACAGTCAAATACTTAGGCGTCCTATTAGACTCGAGACTCAGCTTCGGTCCACATATTAACCGAGTAAGGAACCGAGCGGCGTTCGTACTCGGTCGATTACATCCGTTACTAAATAAAAATAGCAAAATGTCCCTACGTAATAAAATTACACTTTACAAAGCCTGTATTCGGCCAATTATGACATACGCAAGCCCCGTATTTGCGCATGCCTCCCCGCGTCAAATTCACCGACTTCAGGTAATACAAAATCGATTCATGCGTAAAGCCACGGGAGCACCGTGGTTCGTGCGTAATGCTAACCTTCATATCGATTTAGGGCTTCCTACCATAGCCCAATATCTAAAGTTGGCCTCTCGCCGATACTTCGACTCTGCCGCCACGCACCCCAACCCACTGGTTGTCAGTGCCGCCACTTACAACCCCCTCGCGATACACCAAAACTCGACCCGCGGAAAAAGGAGACCGAGGCACGTCCTCGAGGACCCTGACGACGCGACCACTATTGCCCAAGCGCTCTACTCAACACTACACAAACACCCATTATCACCATCATACCGCCCCCGCCGTCGGCGTGGGCGTATCAGACAAAGTTATTCGCGATACCGCCGCATCTCAGGCCGGTTTTCCCCTAGCAGTAGTGTCATAAACAGAAGCGTCGCTGGAGTTTCTTGCGCCATTTCTTCTCCAGCGGAAACGCATTCCGAATTGGTGGTAAACTTATCTAATAATAATCATGGTATTAATAATTATAGTAGTAGTAATATTGCCCTCCCGATTGCAGTAACTGACCGAGCCGAGACCGGCCCCCTTGGGCACCCTCGAGTCTGTTACTCTCGCGAACAGGATGACGGTCCAAGCCGAGGTCCCCTCTCGGGGGCCCTTGCGCCAGTCATCCATAAATAAAGGTTTCGGCTAAGCGCCCTCAGCGCTATGCCACCTTTCAATCCGGCGAAGCTGTAAAAGCCTTCGGGCTAACAGTGACCATCAGTCCTAAAAAAAAAAAAAAAAAAACTATCGCCATGTCTTACCCTCTGGGCATCATAAAAGCCAGCCAAGGATGGCCAAAGGTGGCGGGTAAAAAATTCGCTGTCGAGTGTAAGGTGCGTGGCGTCTAAAATGATTGCATAACGGGTCTGCCAAGTGTAGTGATTGATGATGTTCTCCTAGCCGATTTCGACCACGGCGACAACTGCCGACTACTGTCGAGAGCCATCAACTGCGCAGGAGATATTATAGTGCCACAGGTGTACGCGCACGCGCAAACACAGAGGCACTCACTCGTCCCAACCTACCCGCGCCCGATGTAACGCTGATGCGATAAGATCGGAGGTAGACTAGGATGCAGTGTCAGAAACACGGGGACAATCACAACACAACCAGACCCAAAAACGAACAATTTATGTTTTAGCACAAATGTTGGCTCCGGCTGGGATTCGAACCCAGGACCCGTGGCGTTGAAGTCAGGTACTCTGACCACTAGGCCACGCGGTCGTCATAAGTGTAGTGATTATGGTATCACTGATGGTAGGATTCCTATACAGTTGCATCGACTCACTTGGCGTACGTATTGATAATCAATCATCGTCAGCATTTAGTATCAGACATCTAATCTAATGTCAGCTCGGTTGGCGCAGTGGCTAAGCCCTTGGACTCTGCGCCGCGGCTCGCGGTTTCAATTCCCGCACGGGACAATTATTTGTATGGCCTACAAATAGTTGTTATGTCTGTAAAACGCACCCACGACCCAGGAGAAACCCTACTGTGGGGCATCGTTTAAAAAAAATCTTACGCAGGAATCCATGTGGGTAGGTCAGTTATTTTGCCGTCATCACATCACTGTCTTTTGGTCACTGGACTAGTGTTAATACTCACCATCATCACTTCAGCCTATCACTAGTCCACCGCTGAACACAGGCCTCTCCAATAGATTGCCACAAAAGTTTGTAGCTCTCATTTTGGGAGGATTTTACCATAGTTGCCACGCATGGCAGGCGGGTTGGTAACCGCAGTTTATTTATTCAGATGTTCCAGGAAGATGCCGCAGCTCATCCTCTAGTGTTAATTTTCCCTCTGTCGACTTTTACGAGAGATGGGGTGGTAGATTCTCTGGCTGCTACCATACGGCATGTGTTATTACTGAGCATATAAAACTTAATAACAGATGTCACAGTGTCCAGCGCAGTACAGTGCCCATACAGACGTGTTTTGTGTGACACAGCGTTTGTTATTAGGAGACATTGCACTTACCATCTGGTGAACGATTCACTCGTTTCGTCATTTAATTCCATAAGAAAACCCTCACTTACTGGGAGACACCAACCCAGCAGTGGACTATTAACTTGTAACAGAGCGTTCTCACAGTGAGTTTTATTTTTATTATTTTTATTTTGTTAGCTCTATTTACTTCCCCGAACAGTACAACATTTTCTTAGCCAACTTTTAAAACAATATTGACCGACAAAGTTTGTCGTTGGATCAGTTTGCTTATATATTTTCTGTTAATATCTATCTATTAACAAATTCTATTATAGCTAATAATAATTTGACTTGGATTTTGAATCAAAGTTATACTAAGAAAAAATCTAGTTATAATATTCACAAAATTATTTCAAATGAACAAACATTTTTTAAATATTAATGTTATTAGTTGAATTTCTTTACGACAATAAGGGTTTTCTTTATAAGTCGCTTGCTTGCTTACTTACTGTCAGTAGCACATTAATGTTTTGAACGGTGAGTGACGGAAGCCAGAGGCCAAATCACTGACAGTTGAAGCTCTGTGGCTTTAGTCAGTATACTACATAATTTGACTTATATTTTAACTAATTAATAAATGTAATTTTTTTGTTTGTTACTTATTTGTTTAAAAAAAAACAGAATTTATTTGGAAAATTTAATAATTAAAAGTTATTAACAAAGAGAGCGCGTGCAACTTAATATATTAGAAATTAAATTAAAATAAATTAAAGATATGAATTATCAAAAATGTCAGTAAAACAACTGCTAAATTATTATTAATTCATCGAAAAATATGATTTCAGAATTACAGAAACGTGACACGAAAACGGTGATCACTTACCAGCAGGTTACCAAAACATTCCACGAAAACGCTGCATTCTATTTCGACCTTGAAATTTGACTCTCAACGCGCCCAAAGAAGGTTCACTTAAAAAAAAATATCAACATAATTAATTAAACATGAACATCAATCATTATCATGAAACATCTTCTTCATTTTCACTGGTGGACATGGGTCTCCCCTAGAGATTAAAACAAACTACTTTTTATTACTATTGTCCTAAACTGCTTGATATCCATTCCCCTGGTTGTCTCAATTGATCAGATCTTGGGTTCATTCATTAAGTCACTATACATTCAGCTTCCCTCTAAAACGTCGCTGCTTGAGAAGATTTCTTCGTTGACTGTTGTCAGTTCTTTGAGCTGTGGCTGACTTCTCGCTTCTTTACATTACTGATACTTTGGGCTATGTTGTTTATGATAGTTCTGCTACGGTTGCAACTCTGAAATTTTGAATCGTTAATATACATACATAGAGCTACGCCTCTTTCCCATTAGGTAGGCAGATACTACATCTTTCCACTTGCTACAATCCTGACACAACTTTCGCTTCTTCTACTTTCATTAGTTATTTATACCAGCTCGTCGGTTGCGGGTTTGACGTGGCCTTTCAGAAAAATATATATACTGACAGAAAATATTACAAGAAAACTTTCAGTTCTGTAAAATATTTCGACGGCATACGTATTCCGCTCAGTTACGCTTTAAAATAAAGTTATTAAAAGAGTTTAAGTGCCTGTCGTGTTGTAGCGGCCTAAGAGAATCTACCACCCCATCCCATCCTGTGGGAGTCGTAAAAGTCGACAGAGGGAAATTAAAACAAGGAGATGTGCAGCAGCATCTTCCTGGAACATCTGAATGAATAAACTGCGGTTGCCTACCCGTGCCGAGCGTGGCAGCTGTGGCAAAATTCCTTCAATATGAGAGCAACAAACTTTTGTGGCTATCTATGGGGGAGGCCTATGTTCAGCAGTGACTTGTGATAGGCCGAAACGACGATGACGAAGGGTATGAATGTTACTTGTTAAAAAGAAAATCCAATGAAAGTTTTTATGTACCTACTACTTTTGGTCAGATTCTAGCAAAACAGTTCGGTTATCTGAACTAACAATTAAATCTTTTAAAATGTTTGAAAAGATGGTAAATGCTTATTTATTTGTACAATATATTATGTATTTTAGATGAAGTTTCTAAATACTGCTTATGTAAACTAAAACTTCATATTGAAGTACAATCTAATCTAACGTGGATTCTTTTGTTTTGTTGCAGAAAGTTGACCCCAGCATGAACCTTACTCTAAATGCAACAGCAAAATGGTTAATAGAAGCATCTCGAGGAATCGAAAATCCAAACACCCTACTCGAAAAATTTTCTTTAAATCGAAAAGTCGATGATCGAACCAGCGCGTTTCTTCTTACATTCTATGGTATCCTCGTAGTAATTGGTGCAGTTGGCAATGCTCTTGTTGTTATTTCAGTAAGTATATTTCTTTAAAAGTAAATCGATACAAATGAAAATCTGATTTTATTTTTTGTCATTAGATAGTGGTTAGTACTGTGATCACCAGTCCGCGTTGTTGTCCAACATTATAGTACAGAACATACATTTTTTTAATTTTCATTAATATTTCATAATGGTTTTTTTATATTTCAGGTTGTCAGAAAGCCAGTCATGAGAACGGCCAGAAATATGTTTATCGTCAACCTAGCTGTATCTGATGCTTTGGTATGTTGCGTTGGGACTCCTCTGACATTAATGGAACTTTTGACCAAACATTGGCCATTGCCAGATTGGCCCAGTCTATGCAAAGCTTGCGGAGCAATACAAGCTATATCCATATTTGTATCTACAATTTCAATTACCGCTATCGCCCTGGATAGATATCAGGTAAGTTTTTTTACGAATATTATACTGTAAAAATTATTTTCGTCGACATAACAATTCGAAGACCGCGTGGCCAAGCGGACAAAGTACGTGACTTCTAAGCCGCAGGTCTGTGTCTGTAATAAAAACTGACAATATAGGAGCCATCCTTACAATGTGGTATCGTTTAAAACGAGATATGTGTGCATTTCTACCTTTGAGAACTAAGATGGTAAGCATCAATGACAGTAATCAAGACTTCGGTTTTCTCAACTAACCTTACGAAACTCAACAGCGCTGTCAGTGTCTCAAACAACGTGATTGTCTTTCAAATTCACATTCAACACGATTTTATTACGGTTAATGCTCAGACGCATGATTTTTGCATTGATAAATAACAGAGGCAAAATAATATGTTTCGTATTTCCAGTCAAACCATTGACATAAATTATGGTACAACTGGTAAGCTTTAAACAAACTTTGATTCGGATTTTATTAGTATCTCAGTATGAGCCCGCTTTCCAGATAATGCTTGTTACTTAAATAATATAAACACATACGTTGTTCTGTTTACGCCTTACTCAATATTTCTAGAAATAGATTTTACTCCGTTGATCTAATTTTGACGTCATCATATATCTGTGATGTACAAAAAAAGTCTAAGAAGTGTTTCTACGCTAAAGTGAATAAATTAATATAATTTTTATTTCGTCTTATTGAACTGATGTAATATAATTCCCGAAACTCTTTACTGCTGCATTGGATGATGTCTTCAAGCTACTAGACTGGAAAGGATAGGGAATTAACATCAATGGCGAATACATCACTCACCTTCAATTTGCCGAGGACATAGTCATAATGGCAGAATCACTGGAATACCTTAGCGCTATGCTCAATAACGTCAATAGTGTCTCCCAACGGTCTTAAGATGAACATGGACAAGGCGAAGATCATGTTTTAAGTCCATGTCACACCTATACCGGTTAATGTTGGGAACAATGCGATCGAAGTTGTCGACGAATATGTATACCTGGGACAGATTGTCCGACTAGATAGGTCCAACTTCGACCAAGAGGTCAATCGACAGATAAGAAACTGCGTCACATCTTCTCGTCAAGTATACCTCAATGCCTCAAAACAAAAGTATACAACCAGCCCGTGATAACATACGGAGACGTGGTCCTTCACTGCAAGCCGCACGAGGAATCTCAGAGTCGCTCAGCGAGCTATGGAAAGGCTCGGAGTTTCTCTGCGAGATAAAATCCGTAACGATGTTATCCGCAGCAGAACTAGAGTAACCGACATAGCCCTAAGGATTAGCAAGCTGATGTGGCAACGATCTGGCCATATAGCTCGTAGAACCGATAACCGTTGAGGAAGAAAGGTTCTCGAGTGGCAACCTCGTACCGGTAAACGCAGTGTCCCCCCACCAGATAGAGCGACGACCTGAACGGTTTTTCGGGAAGTCGATGGATGCAGATGGTGGCTCACGGCCGTGCTTGGTGGCAATCTATGGGAAGGCCTATGTTCAACAGCGAACTATTATTGGCTGAAATGATGATAATGATGATTAGGTGTTATTATATGATTTAATTTTCTTCACTGATATAACTAAGGCGATTTTTTTAATTACGACTGGAACTAAAAAATTACAGGTTATGATACAAAGTAAAAATTATCCACACAAGGACAGAGATATTCACTCGTCCTTCCCCTTTCGATTTATTGGAGAGTATTTACGAATGTTTGAACGCCTCATCGTATATTACCCGTCCGATCCCACCGCACCCGTCCGATCCCACCGCATATCGGCCTATAAGCCTCCTCAAGGCCTTAGGCAAGATATACGAACGCCTACTTCTCGCCCGCTTAAGAGACTTCATGCAGTCTCGAAGGATCCCCATCCACGAGCAGTTTGGATTCCGTGCCAAACACTCATGTACCCAGCAGGTGCACCGCATAACGGAGCACATTCAATCCCGCTTCATACGCGGGCTTCATACCGGAGCGCTCTTCTTCGACGTGGCGAAAGCGTTCGACAAGGTCTGGCACAACGGGCTCATATACAAGTTATATGGACTCGGTGTGCCAGATCGCCTCGTACTCATCATACGAGATTTCTTACGCAGTCGAACCTTCCGCTACCGCGTCGAGGGGGTGCGATCCGAATCACATCCCATCCTAGCCGGCGTACCACAAGGCTCAGTCCTAGGTCCCGTGCTCTACACCCTTTTCACGAACGACATACCGCACACCAGCGGCGTCGAACTCGCCCTCTTCGCAGATGATACCTGCCTATATGTGTCTGGACGTAATCCAGACACTATCTCTAAACGCCTCCAATCCGCAGCCCGAACCCTCGGGAACTGGTTTCGGAAATGGAGGATCGAGGTCAACCCAATCAAAAGTGCAGCCATGTACTTCCCTCGGCGCATAACGCAGCATCTCCCCACCATAGAGTTATTCGATCGTCCAATCCCCTGGGAAAAGACAGTCAAATACTTAGGCGTCCTATTAGACTCGAGACTCAGCTTCGGTCCACATATTAACCGAGTAAGGAACCGAGCGGCGTTCGTCCTCGGTCGATTACATCCGTTACTAAATAAAAATAGCAAAATGTCCCTACGTAATAAAATTACACTTTACAAAGCCTGTATACGGCCAATTATGACATACGCAAGCCCCGTATTTGCGCATGCCTCCCCGCGTCAAATTCACCGACTTCAGGTAATACAAAATCGATTCATGCGTAAAGCCACGGGAGCACCGTGGTTCGTGCGTAATGCTAACCTTCATATCGATTTAGGGCTTCCTACCATAGCCCAATATCTAAAGTTGGCCTCTCGCCGATACTTCGACTCTGCCGCCACGCACCCCAACCCACTGGTTGTCAGTGCCGCCACTTACAACCCCCTCGCGATACACCAAAACTCGACCCGCGGAAAAAGGAGACCGAGGCACGTCCTCGAGGACCCTGACGACGCGACCACTATTGCCCAAGCGCTCTACTCAACACTACACAAACACCCATTATCACCATCATACCGCCCCCGCCGTCGGCGTGGGCGTATCAGACAAAGTTATTCGCGATACCGCCGCATCTCAGGTCGGTTCTCCCCTAGCAGTAGTATCATAAACAGAAGCGTCGCTGGAGTTTCTTGCGCCATTTCTTCTCCAGCGGAAACGCATTCCGAATTGGTGGTAAACTTATCTAATAATAGTCATGATAATAGTAATAATAGTAGTAGTAATATTGCCCTCCCGATTGCAGTAACTGACCGAGCCGAGACCGGCCCCCTTGGGCACCCTCGAGTCTGTTACTCTCGCGAACAGGATGACGGTCCAAGCCGAGGTCCCCTCTTGGGGGCCCTTGCGCCAGTCATCCATAAATAAAGGTTTCGGCTAAGCGCCCTCAGCGCTATGCCACCTTTCAATCCGGCGAAGCTGTAAAAGCCTTCGGGCTAACAGTGACCATCAGTCCTAAAAAAAAAAAAAAAAAGCCTCATCGTATGGACCATACGTCGAGGCAATATGAACCAAGAACCGAAAATCAATAATTTGAATGAAAACTTCAAATCCAATATCACACCCAAGCTTGACAAATTCTATTGACATTTCCAATATCTTGTTTTATCCTATATATGAATAGTTTTGCAGTGTATTTACCTTTAAATAAACTCCATTCCCTATACAATGAGAACCATTCTATATAAATCTTGCTTAGTCAAACTACAATATGTTAGACACTCGAAACCCACATTTATCTTCGACTTTAAGAATATTTCCAATACCTCAGTCCTCATGTTATTTATTGAAATAAACATTAATGTCTTACTATTTCCTATTTATGAATACGTAATCAGTTTTAACGTATATTGCTTTATGTTAGGTTTAAAACCAAAAGTTAAATATTTCTGAATCGCTAGGCTTACCATGTTTAACTCTATTACCTAATCTTTCTCGAATATCTATTAGGCCTTTGTAAAAGAGATAGCTCCTTTACTTTAATAAAAAAATTGCCTTGTCATCTGATCAAGATAGTGCTGGAATTACTGAAGGCAAGCACAAAGGCAATTAATAATCATCATCATAAGCATGTAAGAATTCCACAACTGTACATATGCACTTCCTAATATTAGGAGGATTTTCAGCAATTGCCATGCTTGACAGACGAATTGGTGATCGCAGTGCCAGACGCGTTGCACCTTAGTTCTATCCTCCGTTGGAAAAAATGTGGTTTTCAAAGCGTTTTCCCTATATACATATAAGGAAGGACAATGTCCTTCCTTATATCTCATGAAATATAGACGTTGTCGACATACGACACCCACGCAATATTACTAGATCGCTGATCTTCTATTTCATGTAAAGGTGATGATCATTAAACCAGAAATATGGCATTCAAATCATTAAGCTCCATGTTACAAATATGTTTATTAACGTATGTATTGTCCTACACGTTATTGATTTTATGTGAACTCTATAATTTATCAGTTTATCGTTCGAGAGTGTAGTAATGAACTGGATACTCAAGCACTAGATAATTGATAAGACAATTTATTGTTGCACGATAAGGAGAACATAAACCATTAAAACCTGACATAAAACATGCGGTCATTTGTTGAAGTCTGCGTAATATGCTATGCGTAAATACGGAAGACATTAGTAATGGATTACATTAAAAGCGTTTAGTGACTTTCATTATAATCATTTGAAAACTGTTACTAAGATGTTTTTCTTCTCACGTTTCTCATGTTATGACAGCATTCCTTAAATTCAAGTCATCCAAAAACTGGTAGTTTTTTTTCTCATAGATACTATCATCAAAACTTGACCATTTAAATCGGTATACAAAGAAGTTATGCACGAACAAACAAAAAAATATACGAATTGAGGATCTCCTCCTTTAATGAAGTCAGCTTGAAAACTTTACTCACTTTACTTAGCCATGGTTCCATCAAAGTCTCACTAAACTTCTAATTGGCATTAAGTTAACGTCAATGATGTCATGCTTCCGGTGCATACTGCATATAGCATATGAATAGGTCGACTTAACCTGCATAACCTCACCTAAGGCCGTCGTAAAATAAGGTTTCGTTTTGGAAGATGTGAGGTGTGTTTCGCTGATAAGCTACAAGGACACCTATTGTGCAATTACTTATATTTACCATATAAATATATAATTTCGTATGTGTGCAATAACGAGAATAAATAAATAAATAATCCTCTCAATTGCTACTAAAGGGGAATCATATTTTACCTCAGCAGAGAGGACAGTAATCATTTACTAACAGCTGGACTGTGTGTTTATTGTGAGTTACCCAATAGGTTGGTTTGGATCTTATAAAAAGTTCACCTCTACACCACATAACTTATAAAAATCATTAAACTAAAATTTGATACGACTGATACAGCTTGTGCAGCTTGAAGAAAAAAATACATCTGCATTCCAACGGATACTTTAAAACGATAACAAGATTAACTACTAGAACAAAAAAATCTATACGCAAAATAGTTTTACTTTTAAAATAATCGTAGCTAAAAACTACTTTAAAAACATGTTTAAAGCAATGAATCTCTAAACTAAAACATTTTCTATTGTCCGCAGTTGATCGTGTATCCAACGCGCCAAGGATTGCAAACAATGGGAGCACTAGTGACAATGTTCTGTATTTGGATGACAGCGTTCTGTCTTGCATCGCCCCTTTATATTTTTAGAAGCCTCAAAACACATAACATAGGGCTTAAGGATATGGACTCCTTAAGTTTCTGCATAGAAGACTGGCCCATTGACAATGGTCGAGGAATGTACTCTCTATTTAGTCTTATATTACAGTATCTACTTCCAGTTTTAGTTGTAGTCATGGCCCATGTTCAAATTCATAGGAGGCTGCGTGGTCGAAGACGAACAACTAGGAAGACGCCCGCCATACTTATAGCTATAGCAGTCACTTATGTCATCAGTTGGTTACCCTTGAATGTTTTTAACTTGGTGGCAGATTTTAGCACCGACCCTATTCTCGGTGAGAAATCTATGACGATAACATACGCAGTGTGCCATATGTTCGGCATGTCAAGCGCAGTCTCAAATCCATTGCTATATGGTTGGTTGAACGATAATTTTCGAAAGGAATTTGAGGAAATACTTTGCTGCTGCAAAAAACGACAGATTATAAAAGACACGCGGATTAAAAACAGGAAAATGGATACTGAACTAACAGCATTAGCTCAGATGGAGCACACAGTCACCGCTAATACTAAAACATCCCAATGTTCCCAAATTTTCTGACTAAAGAGTTGCTTCAAATAGCAAGAAACGAGCATAGAAATGCAAAGTATTTGAACTTTTTTCAATGTCAATTCCCTTTAAGTGTATGTGTTAAGTTTTGTACAGTGTAACGGTGTATAATGTTCCTTCATTGTATCCAGTTAGAAGTATATTTAGTTAATAGTAAATTGATATAAAAATGAGATTTATTAATTTATCTAATTTTCTGTAAATATAATATAGGTTTTAGTATAAACAATATTGTACTCTACGTTTTTCTGAGCCCAAAACGTAAAGTACGAATATTAATTAACAATGTTATTAATTGACAAATCTTAATGTATACTTAGTTGTCGAACCTTCTTTTTAATAAAATAATTTCAAAATGACCTTTGTATTTTCATTAAGAAAAATATAAGACACACTAAATTTATAACTGAAAAATAAAAATATTATAATGATGATGATGATTTCCTCTTACCTTATTTAACATCTTCTGGAAAACATAAAAAGATATTGATCGGGGTATATTTAGAATCATTGCAGCCTATTACCGATAGATTGCCACAAAAGTTTGTAGCTCTCATTTTGGTGGATATTGCGTTTCCACGCTTGGCAGACGGGTCTACAACCGCAGTTTATTTATGGAGATGTTCCAGGAAGATGCTGCTACTCATCTCCGGGTTACCATTTTCCCTCTGTCGTCTTACGACACAATAGGATGAGACTGGGTGGTAGATTCTCTAAAGCGGTCACGCCACCACAACAGCGAATAGGCAATAGAATAGAATTATTTACGAAATTCTTATAATTTATATAAGAATGCTTAAGCATAAGCATGTTTAGAACTTCTGCATGTAAAGCGGTGTTTGGATTAAATAATTATTATTCAATATAGATATTTTTTTTGTTATTTACTTATAGTTCTATATTAGTAAAAATACTCATTTATCTTCACCTTCTCCTAACCGGTGTAATATGTATGCCATAAAATTGAGATCCAATGTCAGAGACAGAAAAATCACAATACTACAAGCCCGAAACCAGTATTGCGTGTGTCGGTAACATTAGCTTCGCAATCGTCATTGAAATTCACAATTAATAAAACTAGGAGGACGTTTTAACCAGGTTCTGATAAATTAATTGAAGAAATAAAATGACGACGTGAATGGCGAAGAAAATCTAACTAAACTATATTGTATTTAATAATATTTAATTTTGTAAACAGGCTATTTCTTACCTTCTTTAGAACATGGCCTTATACTACAGTTACACTGAAGTTTTACTAAAATTACTCGCTACTAATCCCGTCGCTCAATTTACACTTCCCAGAATTTGTGTTTTCTAACTTGCATGATCTCACTGGGCAGTCAAATGTTAAATGCAAGGCAACAGATGCATAATGGTTTTCCTTCATAAACAGAGTCAATATAATAAGTGTCTATTTAGATACTTAAAATGTGAATGGCATACGACTGAGGAACCTCTTACATATCTCGATGGTAAGCATATACATATACATACAGTCAAACCTTTTTCCTATATAAGGGGAAGGCAGAGACCTACTTTTCGACCTCGCGGGAAATGAGACGTGACGAACCACGTCGCTGCCATTTTGGTACGAGTTAAAGAAAATAATTCTCTCCACATTTCGTTCAAGTTCACAAGACATTAAGTCTGCCGATTGTAATCTTTAGTCTAAGGTGTCAACAATAAAGAATAAATAAAAAAATAAAATTTAATCTATGGACGAAGTTGCAACTAAACTAAAAGGATACCAAATTACATATTTGTGGCGAAAAGGGACCCTGATAACAGAATCCTCGTAAAAAATATTAAATCTTTGCAATAAAATCTTGGAAATTCCACCAAATCACATTTCATCGTAATGTCTGCAATAAAAATAAACTAGCTTACACTTAGCTTAATGGTCTTGCGCCAACGAAAATGCCGTATAGTAACAAAATTGTCGCAGCCATTGGCTTCGTATTACAGGAATCCCAAAAAATTGTAATTGTACTGTCACTACTGTGTATATTTGTAGGAGAAAGTGACGAGATTAGCAAAACGGTCACCTAATGGGAAGTGCAACATCTTCCCATAACAATTGCTGTGTCAACCAGAACAATTCTGTGTGCAACCACACTGCGCTCGTCACCCGGAGAGATCATTTCTTAAGTCTCATATGTCCAGTAACTGCACTAGCTTTCAGTGCTCTTCAGACTGAAACACTGTTATGTTTGCACACTACGGCAGAAGAACAGGCCCTGCGGTGGCACCTACCTACACAGACGTGAATCCTACTTCCAGTAAACTAATACTATGTAGTACCCGTAAATTAGTACTAGGACTATATGTAGTGTAGAAGTTCATCGAGGTAGGATATTTCACCGCCAAGAAGTAATGAATAATGTGCAAGCATTAGGGCAGACCGGGGATGGTTGCCCACGTTTTTCTATGTGGATATTATTCAATAAAATCCGGATTTTTTCAGTTTTAGGAAACCTCTCCGCGATGGTCAACCTGCCCCAATGCCGGGGTAGGTAGACTACTCAACTGTTGCGGGGCGGCTTGAATTACGGGATGACAAAATTTAATGTATAATAAAAAATTCACAGAAATATTCTTGGTAACACGGCATCTGCAATGGGCCGACGTTGCACTTACCATCTGGTGAACGTTTTGCACGTCTCGTCACTTTATCCAATAAAAAAATCATAAGTTTTGCAGAATTCAGCCCAGATGGGTTTATTTATAATTTAATGACTAATTTTTATCCCAATCTTTGATTTCTTTCGTAAACCATAAATATTTTGGAAAAAATGGGACCATATGGATCATAGTCAGTCAACCAATACGCAATTGGCCTACCAACCCCGACCGCAGCTTTTGCTTTCAAAAATTCACTAAACTAAAATGTTTTGCATAACAGTGATAATACGTATTTGTATACCTTTTATAATAATTTACTTTCCATTTCAAATTAAGTTTGTGTGAACTTGACTATAAAGTACAATGTAAGAACAAAAAAGATTTGTTGATGAAAAACTGACAGTGAGACATATCCCCGTGCCTCGCGTTCTGTGCGAATGATCGGTCAAGCAACAGGCTTTTTTTGAGTGCAACGTTGATTCTCTCACTCAAACCTACAAGAAATTAGGAGCATCTAGTCTACCTACCCCAGTCCCAAACCAACCCCGGTCTGCCCTACTCTATTCCGGTTTGAAGGGCACTGTATACTGAACATACATACATACGGTCACGCCTTTTTCCCATAAGGAGTAAGTAGACCACAGCCGTCCATTTTGGTACGAGTCTAAAAAAAATTCTTACTCCCTATCGTGGTCCCACGAGCAGTGTAGTCACAGCATTGTATATTATGGTGTTATTCTGCTCGAATGAATACTGTCTGTAAAATACCTTGTCGCCTCTTACAACACCTCGGCAGGAAAGAGGTAGGCGCTGTTCTACTCTGCCAGACGCCCTTTTTTATTTGAGTTTCTTTACTGACTATGTTATGGTACGTTTTACATCATTACATACAAATGAAAAGTAAATACGTGACTTATGAAAGTAATATATTTATTCATCATCATCATCATCATTACAGCCACATATTATTAGTCCACTGTTGGTGAACACAAGCATTATTTATGCCGTAGTACAATCAGTAAAAAAAAATTCTAAGATGTATTTAGAATTTATATACTTACCATTTGTTTACTTAAGCATTGGTACGCGTTTCATGTTAAAGCCAAGTCAAAACAGACGAAATGTATCACCTACTATAGATTTCTGCGTGTTTTTAATTTCAAAATGAAAAATTGTTAAAGAAATATCAAGTTTTTTCTGACACCAAAATTTTGCCGTGTGGTAGCTGATAAAGATAATGTATAATCCATTTTTTTTAATAAAGTGTCGAAACGAGCAAAACGTTCACCTGATGGTAAGTGCAACGTCTACCCATAACAAATGCTGTGTCGTCCATAACATTTCTGTGTGACACTGCACTGCGCTCGTCACCCAGAGACATCAGTTCTAAAGTCTCATATGCCCAGTGATTACGCTAGCTCTCAGTGCTTTCCGAACCGAAACACAGTAATGTTTGCACGCTACTACTTCACGGCAGAATAACTGTCACTGGGGTGGTACCTACCTAGACTACCATAAGGTCGTAATAGTAATAGTCGACTAAGAAAAAAAATCATGGGTTAAATCGGCGCATACTTTTGATACAAATGATCGTACTACGATTGCCAAGCTATAGCCGTGGTAGCTCAGGGGCTAGACGCTCGCTTTAAATTTCATAGTATGCGAGTGACCTGGTTTCGATTTCCGGTGCCGGCACCACTTAAATTGTTAATTGCAAATTCAAGTGCTGATTTACTACGTGCTCGGCGGTGAAGGAAAACATCGTGAGGAAACCTACATGTCTGAAAAATAAAAAATGTTTCGAAGACATGTGCAGTCCGCCAAACCGCATTGGAGCAGCGTGGCGAATTCTTCCTAAGAGGGAGGAGGCCTGTGCTCAACAGTGGTACATTTATAGGCTGAAACTTTACTTTGCTTTTTACGATTGCCAATCTGCATGCCAAGAGCAACAATTACGATATTTCTTTTTCATCATTACCCTATAGAAGGACAAAGGCCTCTCCTAATAATTTTTAATAATGTCTGAGGAAGTGATATTTAGAAACAGCTTGACAGATTACTCCGGTAATCATTATTTTCCTTACTACATTTCAAAGATAAAAAATAAAAAAAAGATTACTTGCGAAATAGATACTAACGCAGGACCAGTTATTCTGCCATAAATCAATAGTGTGTAAACATTACTGTGCCGTCTGTGTCGGTCTAAAGGGTACTGAGAGCTGATATAATTACTGGACACATGAGACTTAAGAATAGATGTCTCAGGGGGCGAGCACAGTGTGATGCCACACAGAAATGTCAGAGGTGACGAATTATTTGTTATGGGCGGTCGTTCAACTAACTATCAGGTGAATTTTTTTTTCGTCTCGTCACTTTCTCCTATACAAACATAAGAGAATAAATATATTCAATAATAACATTTTCTAAGAACTTGCCGTAATCGCCAGGATTGGTAAGTTGGTGATCGTAATACCAGATACTTTGCAACTTTCTGACGCTACTGTCTGTCGCCAGTCTTGATTATTTAGGTGTGGCATAACTGAGATGATTATTCCTACATCAATTGGAGGCCATGAGTGTTTTTGTAATTTCCCTTATATTTTACCACACCCACAGGATGAAACGGTACAACAGATTCTCTAATGCTGCCATCTCACTGGAATAATGTTCTTAGAAGTTAGGTATAGAGGTGATCCAAATTCTGACTTGGATTGTAGTGCCTTTTTTAAATATTCATTATTAGACAACCAACAATGCCGTGTGGTAATGGCTGTAGAGATATACCACCCCATCTAATCCCGTGGGTGTCGTAAAAGTCGAACACAATTTAGTAGCGTTGCCTTACTGAAAGATTGCCACGACATGCAAACATACAATGGGAGCATAATATTATCTTACCTACTACTACTACCTGTCTCCTTAACTAAAACAAATTTGGTTGTATAAAACAGATTTAAATTTAACGTAAATAACAGATTTATGGAAGAAAGTGGCGAGATGAACAGAAGAACGAGAAGTCCTTTAACTGGTGGCAAGTGAAACGTCTGCTTATAACAAATGCTGTGTCACCTAGAACATTGCTGTGTAGCACCACACTACGCTCGTCACCCTGTCATCAGTTCTTAGTCTCATATACTCAGTACTTACGCTAGCTATCAGTGTCCTTGAAACCGAGACAAAGTAATGTATGCACACTACTTCACGGCAGTATAAGTGGCACCGCGGTAGTACCTACCTAGACAGATCCCTACTACCATTGTACTGAAATTATGATGACGGCGATAACTTATAAGTTGTAAAGAAGCCATATTAATTCGTTTAAAAAATATGTAATAAACCACTTTTTTAATGTTGATTGGAACAGTAAATAAAACAGGTACTATAATTTCCCCTGAGAATCAGTTGATCGCCTCAAGCCAGTTTCTCCAAAAAATAATATTTTACTTATAATAATGTTTAAAAAATATATGGCTTTACTTGATTAACTTTTCTAGGCCTGAGGTGTTTCATTAAATCAAGAGTTAATTAAAAACTATACTGAATAAGTAATTTAATAAATTATTCAGTTTAATTTAGTATATTAGTACTCGTATATAAGAACTATCGAATATTAGACCTTTAATGTAAATTATTCGGAATAAGAAAAAATAGTTTTTTCTATTATTTGTTATGGAGAAAATACATACATTCTATAAACTGCTGTGGAATAATCAAAAAGATAGAATACAGTACATATAACCTTAAAATTAGTCATTCTTATTATTCTATTGCTAGCTTCATAATATGAATGCATATGAAGTTTAAATATTGCAAAATATGTACTATTTTACGAAACATACATACATACGTAGAGTCACGCCTCTTTACCATTGTGGTAGGTGGAGACCACATCTTTCCAGTTTCTACGATCCTGACACACATCTTTTGCTTCTTCTTCTTTCAATTACGTTTTCATACAAGCTCTTCGGTTGCGGGTATTTTTGAAGTTGCCTTTACTTAACCTGATCTTGACTTGACTTCGGCCTGATCGTAATACATTCGCCTACGTCGACTTTTACCGGCTTGCACATTCACACTCGTCTCATAAATCTGTTTCATCAATCTTCTTCCATTAATTATCTCTACATGTCCAAACTATCGAAGAATGCGTTCATATACCTTTGTCACTACATCTTCTACCATATCACAACGTTCCCTTATCACGCTGTTCCCCACTTTGTCCATCAAAGTCACTCCAGCAATACTTCTCAAACTTTTAATTTCCACAGCATTAATCTTACTTTAATGCTTTTTCTGTCAGACCCAACATTCACTAACGTATAACCTGTCTGTACCTATATACAATTAATTTTATATGTGATGGTAACATACAAATTAATTAATTGAACTACAACAAACATGTGGTAAACCGTGCGAAGGGACGTTGCATCTCTTTGCTGTTTTAGTGAATTCCCTCTTCTATAAAAAAATATTATTGTTCTATTCACGTACTTAATTTCTTGGCTTCATGGTTGGTTGCAGGGGTGAAAAAATTGCAATGTGCAATCGCCAACGACAACAGACAAGTATTCAACTGTGTGGGATTGATGTAAGCATTGTCCGGTAGAGTAGAACAGCACCCATCTCTTTCCTACCGAGGTGTCGTAAGAGACCTTTATGCGTGGGGAATAATTTAATAATATGCAATAATGTCACTACGCTGCTCATGGGAACGCAATGCGGAATAAGATTTCTTATCTCAATGGCAATGCCATATTGTCTACAATGGCAGAGCCACGGGGCAATTACGACGCAACCGGACCTGAAAACCAATAATTTGCGAATTTCACAAATATTGACTTCGCCTGTGATTCAACTAATAAACTCCTCAGACAGGTACGCTCGCTACTGCACTACTCCAGTCACCATCTCTCATACTAAATTATTAGCTTAAATGACATAAAAACCTAGTTGAAAATTCTACCTGGAAAAAAAAACCTAAATGGAATAAAATCAAAATTTATATTAATCAGGACAAGTACGTAACATAATAATTTTTATCGTACCTTTCTGAAATGTATTAATGTGTTGTTGTTTATTAAAACAACACAAAAATGTTTCAAAATGACACGTTTTTGCCGACACGTACTGGTAACTCGTAACACTATTCATATTTTACTTTTAAAGATATCTTTCGGGTTGTCCCCTTAGACAAAGCCCGGATCGAAAACCTAAATCCCAAACACATTTATCACCAGACGTGTTCGTACTATTATAATTGTGAATTATTTATTACTACTATAGCATATGTTTGCGTTTTGTTCTCGGTCGAGGAGACATATTTTGGTTGGCAACTAGAATAGAAATCTTAACAGTATACATATATAGTGCCGTAATTTTTCCATTAACACAGAGGCTTGTATCCGATGTAAGTCATATGTTAAGATCATAGGTAAGGTCTGATACAGTGTCAAAGGCACCGAAACACAAAAAAGAGAGTGTACAGATGGGAAGCTTCATGTAATCTGCGCTCCAGCAATGCACACATAGACATCGCTCAAAGAAACGGAGTATCAAATCGTGTCAAAACAGTCCGCGTGCTGCAGACACACGCTTAGCGAGGATTTGGCTTATTCGCATTGATCCCTGCTGCTAAATTCCACCATCACACATCGCGGCACAGCACAAAATTTCATCGGCATTCATCATCATCATCATCATTTCAGCCTATCACTAGTCCACTGCTGAACGTAGGCCTCCTCCATATATTGCCACAAAAGTTTGTAGTTCTCATTTTGAGGGGATTTTGCCATAGTTGCCACGCCTGGCAGGCGGGTTGGCAACCGCAAATTATTTATTCAGATGTTCCAGGAAGATGCTGCTGCCCATCTTCTGGTTTTAACTTTCCCTTTGTCGACTTTTACGACACCCACGGGATGAGATTCTCTAAAGCCGCCACCACAGGGCTCTAAAGACCGACATTCCACCACTATGCGCTTTGTCTGCCACGCACAACCACTGAGTGGAACCTGTTGCCGCCTGCGGTTTTTACAAAGGCCGGCGACGCACCCGGAATTCCTCTGGAATTGCGTATGTTCATGGGCGGCGGTAATCGCTTACCCTCAGGTGAGCCGCTTGCTCGTTTACCCGTTCTTTTATAAAAAAAAATACGAACATGGGGCGTACGATCGACAGAAATGGAGTAAAAAAAGAAAACTTATTTTAACTGCTCAGTCGGTGGATGTTTAAATTAAACATTATACAGTGAATTCATTTTTTACATTACTGGTTGTCGCAGTGTCACGTTTCTTCTAGTATTATTTATCTCCATCACGCTATTTCACGTAAGTTTGGGTTGGCCAACGTAGCCGAGTCTAAGTATAAAAAGTGAAGTATACATGACGGAGTCAGCGATGCCTGAGCAATAGCGCCGCCGACCTCTTGATTAGGCGGTACAGGGTTTGAACAAAATATATATAATATTTGTATATGTGGTGTACAGATTTTATATTATATATATATTTTATGAGAAATATGTTACACAGTCTTTATAAAGAGGTTATGAAAATTTAATATAGCATGAATATATTACGCAAAGAGACGCAGATGATATTAGTCTTCATAAACTGAATATAGTACTCCTCCTTTTTTATATAATTTTTATCCGCTAGTTCTACAGAAAAGCTCTTGATTAATAAAAACTACAAAATTCATACGATTTTTTTCACATCTTATTAATTTTTTGGTACATTGTGGAGTCCGATCTGGCATTGTCATGTTGTTCACACCTGCAAAAGTTCTTTACATAGTTTTTCAAGACAAATACTTTAATAATAATATATTTTGTGTATATTTTTTGTTTTTATAGGATAATGTGAAGAGACGATCAAAACGTTCACCTGATGGTAAGTGCAACAACTGCCCAGAACAAACGCTGTGTTACGCAGAACATTCCTGTGTGGTACTGCACTGCACCCGTCACCCTGAGACATCAGTTCCTTAGTCTCATATGCTCAGTGATAACACTAGCTCTCGGTGCTCACTCATACACTCAGTGCTACTGATTCACGGCAGAATAACTGGCCTGGGGTGGTACCTATCTAGACGGATTCCTCCAAAGGAATCCCACCACCCCGATATGCTGGTGTATCTGAGAAAATAAATAAATTAATCAACATGTTAATCTGATAAATAAATTGCGTGTAGAGGAATAAAGACTGTACGTATAATACAACAGGTTCCATGTTTGACATACTTTTGTATTGTATCTACGAGTACATATTAATTTATTATGTGTTATGTTTTTCAAAATATTTAATATAAGACGAAGATATAAGACTATCGAATTTCTTGAAAGAAACCATAAAACTATGTACTGAGAAGTTGTTTTATTAATAGACTCACAAAAAAAAAAACGTTCAACCAAAATTGCAAACTTCATCTATATTAGTGACAGTGTCTTCTCCTTAGTGTGTGAGTTAATGCCTTTCGTGATAGTGTAATAAACTTTACTTTCTATCGTCGATCACTAGTTTCCAGTAAATTCGTGAAAAAGATTGGATAGAAATCTCTGTCGAAAGGTAGGTACCACCGCAGGGCCAGTAATTCTGCCGTGAAGCAGTAGTGTGCAAACATTACTTTGTCTCGGTTTAAAGAACAACGAAAGCTAGCGTGAGTAATGGGTATATGAGACTAAAGAACTGATGACAGGGTGACGAGCGCAATGTGGTGCTACACAGTAATATTCTAGGTGACACGTTTTCGGCACTGAGAGCTAGTGTAATTACTGTGCATATGAGATCTAGGAACTGATATCTCAGGGGGACAAGCGCAGTTTGATGCCACAAAAAATGTTCTGGATGATACAGCATTTTTTATGGGCAGACGTTCGGCACTTATCGTCAGGTGAATGTTTTGCTCGTCTTTTCACTTTCTCTTATAAAAAAACGTTTGGGTTATAAAAAGTGTCATTAAATATTATCTCCGTATCATCATCATCATCATTTCAGCCTATGACTAGTCCACTGCTGAACAGAAGCCTCCCCCACAGATTGACACCCAAAGTTGACACGCCTGGTAGGCGGGTTGGCAACCGCAGTTTATTTATTCAGACGTTCCAGAATGATGCTGCTGCCCGTCTCCTGGTTTTTGTTTTTCCTCTGTCGACTTTTACGACACCCATGGGATGATATGAGGTGGTAGATTCTCTTCAGCCACCACGACACGGCTTATCTACGTATACTCTTTGTATAATATTTATCTTATCTTACGATAACTCGGTAGGAATAATGTTTATCCTCTAATCTTGTTTTATTTCATTAGCTTCAGTTTAAAGTGGCGTAGTTATTTCTGTTATGTATATACATAACATGTCATAATAAGCGACTATGGTAAATGTCTGGAAAATCACATGGGTACAGGGTGTTACAGGCGGTGGAACTTTACACCGTAACAAACAACAACCGTAACAAAGACTAACGTAACAAAAAAAAAAAACAACCCATGGGAAATTTTAAAACTATTTGACGAAGTGGAAAATTAATAAAAGTTATGTAAGTATTTTAAACTTTTTTAGACTTACAGTTTTTTAGATTAATTGACAATTATAGAATTAAAAATAACAATTATGACTTTAACGATTTACATATTTGAACACTATATGGGATAGTACTGTCACTATACTCGTGGGAACGCAATGGAGAGTAAGAATTTTTTTACTCATACCAAAATACCGGAACGTGGTTCGCCACCCGTCACGTCTCGTTTCCTGCGAGGGCGGAAAGCGTGCTACGTGAGTGGCTTCTGCCTACCCCTTATATAGTTAAAAAGCGTGATTGTATGTATGTATGTACTAACGCATATTTTTTTGTTATACTCGTAATTGCATAAATCACGATAGATAATAACTGTAACTGTAAGCAAAAACTTGTTTGAAGTAAGTCTATTTAGAAAACATTTATTACGTACAATGCCTTAAGCAAGTACCTACAATATGGCTTTAACTTTATAACAAAAACCTTGTTTTGTAGAAAATATTTATTTAATATTACGTTTCATCATAATGTCTTCTAACAGAATTATCGTATAATTATCAACGACAAGAAATTGTTCATTGCTAAGTTACTGAGAAGGCTTACAAGGTATCAGACACTGTTGATCATTTTCTTAAACATTGTCTCCGTGAATAAGAAAATATACTCGTATTAAATCCGTAACGCTTCTGGCGTATCGCGGCCCACTGCTGCGACAAGTTCACTACGCTCAGTCTGCACGGAAGATGATCACGAATAAGCCCAACACGCTCGCTTCGTTTGTCATCCCTTTTGGGCGTTGTAATATTACCTTTCTTTTATTAGCACGTATTTCATCACTTTCAGGCTAACCAACGGGAGTCACATAATATTGCTTACAAAATAACATTACCATACATTAAATTAAATGTACTTTTATTACAGGTTAACACAGATTGCACATGACAACATCTACTTAAAGAAATGCTATATGAATTTCTTTTACCTATGTCGGTTTTCCAAGCATGCGAGCAAGTCAGCAACATGTTAAGGTGTAAACATCATTATTAAAATATCTTGAATGTTTTTGAGCAACAAATGCAATAATTAGTGTTTTAAATCAATATTATGAGTAGATCGGGCGGTCATTATGGACCTCATAAAAATGCAATACCGAAACTACAAAGATTAGAGTAATAGGCGGCACCGTCTGTAGTTCTCAGTGTCTGAAGCTACTGTTTGGCGCTGTATTTAAACCAAGCTTATGCTGGTTCAGATGGGTGTTATCCAGGTCTATCACAAAATATTCTCACTAAATTGGAGCGCCTTTATAATTCTATAAGATTTATTTACGGCCTACGTAAGTATGATCACATGTCCCCTAATCGTTCTAAGCTCTCTCTAAATGGCTCTCTATTCGTCAAAGGCGTAACTCCAGAATTTTATTAGTACTTTACTCACTTTTACACGATCGTAATTACTCGTCTTTTTTATAGATAACTTCCAATTTCTTTATTCGACTCATGATCGAATTCCTCGCTGTTCAAACATTCTTAAGATTAGTATTCCATAGCATCGTACTGCATTCTTCGACTCTTCTTTCATAGTCCAGGCTACACTTCTCTGAAACGCCCTTCCTGAACAAAAACGCCTTCAAAAGACTTTTTAGACAATATTATTTGAAGGCAAACTGATTCTTACATTTCACTTGTTGTTTTCTCTCTATCGTATGATTTGTATTTATTATTTATATGTACTAATTTCTGTAGACGTAGTCCGGTGTCCCATCAACGTCGCTGGCAACCCGACGGTGCCGACATCCTTCGTGTCACGCAAAACGCCAGGGGAGTACCGAACTACGTCTACAGAAATTAGGCGGGTCACTACACCCACGACCTACCATTTTTGTATTACAGTTTTTAATTTGTGTACAATTATATTGTGTTGACAAGGGTAGTTCTTTTTTTTTGATACTTCAACGAACACTGCTACCGTCACATCGTAGGTAACATAAAGTAAATCTAGAGAACAGTGTATATATATTTTTGTTTTGTATTATAATGAATATTTGTTACATTGAGTTTATTATCAAAAAATCATATACATATCTTCCAAAAAAATTGTAGAGGTTAAGATGGAATTTGTGCGTAAGAGGAACTGAACAACTCCATAGATTATATAGTACCCCGTATATTAATATTGCAATTCTTAAGATTTTGAGCCCATAGTATCAATCAATTGTTATGATAGAATATAATTTTACCGCATATTAGAAAACTTTAATTAAAAATTTTAATTTAACTCAAAATTTTAAGTAAACATTTTCTTTATCGAAATATTGTTTTACGATCCAAATTAAAATAAAACGTTAATTGAAAACTAAAGTTAAGATTTACTTTAGAAAGTGTAAACTTTATAATTTATTCTCAATATTTTATTATTAATGTCGTGGTTTGAAAACAATACTTTCGTTTCTTTTAGACCTTTACACGCAACATCTAACGCAAATGAAATACATTTAACAATATTTTCATTGTTGTGTTTCTTAGTCAATGTAGTAAAAGTAGAATTTTACTGGTGGTAGGATTCCAATTCTGGAATCCGTCTAGGTAGGTGCCACCCCAGGGCCAGTTATTCTGCCGTGAAGCGGTAGTGTGCAAACATTACTGTGTTTCGGTTTGAAGGGCACTGAGTGCTAGCGTAATCACTAGCGTAATCACACACATATGAGTCTTAAGAACTGATGTCCCAGGGTGACGGGCGCAATGTGGTGTCACACAGTACACAGTTTCTGGGTGACACAGCATTTGTTATGGGCAGACGTTACACTTACCATCAAGTGAACGTTTTGCTCGTTCCGTCACTTTTATGAAAAAAAAAAGAAAAAAAAACACACATCATAAAACATACAGATCCCTTACAAATCAGTGTGATCGTTGGGCGTAGAATAATTACAATTGGCTAGAAATTCAGCATTCTTTCTAATCTGTACTTTACATCGGCTTTGTGTAGGTACTTGACCTTTATTCAGAGCCAACCTTACTGCCATAAAAAAGCTGGATAGTTTATATGTTTTAACGCAAAAGTCTCCGAAATATTAATCCCGTTTAAAAGGAATTTTCACATTAGACACCTCGTTAAATGAGGGAGATTTTGAACTATAAAACTCGCTTTGTGCTACAACCTTAAGAAGTCGCTCGCTGAGAACCGAACATTTTCAAAGTGGTAGAAGTGCCGAACTGTGATGAATGCTCAAATCAGCGGCTTTGTTACGGGTGAAACCGCGGCTAGTCTTACATAAAATACAATTTTTGCCATTCCTGGCAATAATATGGCCTAAGTTAGTCCTTCAAGAAAAGAGCCTATTTTTTTCTCAAAGGCCGGCAACGAATCTGCTATTCCTCTTTTCACTTACCATCAGGTGAGCTGCTTGCGCGTTTGCCCCCTCTTCCATAAAAAAGAGAAGATTCTCCAGATTCCTCTGGAGAATTGAAAAATTGTCGTATCGCGACGCTTGGATCGCATTATTAAGGATTAAAGAGAATTTGTGTATGTAGCAGCTGTATATCAGTACCGTAACATCTGTTAGTATCCTATTTCTAAAATTTGATTCGTTTGTCTTCGTTAGCTTGTTAGTTTGCACACACTATACGTACATTGTGTAAAATATCGTAGAATATCAAAAAAAATGTTACATAACTAAGAACCGTAGTTCAAAATGAGCGCCTAGGCGTGGTGGCTCAGGGCTTGCCGCTCATTATGAATTTCATAATACGCGAGTGACCTAGATTCGATCCTCAGTGCCGGGACCAATTAGTTACTTGCAATTTAAGGTGCATATCTATCACGTTCTCGGTGATGGAAGAAAACGTCGTTAGGTAAAAAATATTTCAAAAATATTATAAAATCAAAGAAAATAGTGTGAACCGCGTTGGAGGAGCGTGGCGAACTCTTCGCGGCTCCAAAAACCCACACAGAAATAATAACAGTCCTGTGCTCAGCAGTGGGACATTTATACATTGGCAATGGTTTTGTTATTTATTTTACTGCTTTATTAAAATAAAATAACATCTACTTCAGTAAATTATTGTCAATTATTGAATAAATAAGTATTTATTTCATACTTTACAAACAAGATGAAATAGAATTTTTCGTGAAAAGGCGCTGCTTATTTCGTTTTGAAATTTCTTCCAGCAGGCCTGTTACTGAACAGTTTCAAAGAGAATCATATTCAGTGCGCGCTTTTCCGTGAATTGTACTTTTATAAATATACACATATTTTTTATGGAAGAAAGAGACGAGTCGAGCAAATCGCAAATGCTTTGTCACCTAGAATATTTATGTGTTGCCTCACACAGCACCTTTACACTAGTAATTTCAATTCTATGTGGAGTGTAACAACTGCTAGTGCATTTTATCTCCACTACTTTTCGTAGTTTTCATAAACTCTATCTCCGAGAAGATTACTTCTTCCTTACCTTTATGCTGACCTCCTTTAAGTATATACACAGGCTGCTTCTAAAGATCTCTCCGTTGCCATACAAGAACCTATTGCAAATATTAGAATGGAGCATAGACCACGGCTTGAAGGTTAACCCCTTGAAATCGCAGGTCTTTATTATTGGCAGCCGGAAAATATTAGTGAAATCTAATGTATCTTATCTTCCTCAGGTTATTTTTAATGTCACTGTAATACCTACTAGTGACACAGTTAAGAACTTAGGGATCCATATTGACAAGAATCTCTCCTGGTGTCCTTAGCTGCAAGAAATTCGTCATAAGACTTATGCGTTTAGGAGTGTCTTGCGAAGTTTCTTCCTACTGCCACTAAGATTGCGCTTGCACAATCTCTTCTTATACCAATTTTAGATTATGACGACGTCAACTGATCTCACTGAAGCTCAATTAGGTCAACTTGAGCGACTTGAAATTTTTGTTTCAAATTTTTATTTGGCTTACGCAAATATAATCATATTTCAAGCTTTCGTAGAAAGCTCAAGTGGCTGCCAATTTGTAATGCACATATACTTTAACTTCTCTATAGTGTGCTCTTCAATCCGTCTTATCCTTCTTGTCAAAAAGAAAAGTTTATGTTTTTAAATTATACCCATTCGCGAAATCTGAGATCTTCAGAGAATCCTCCATTACCAATGCCTTCTCACAGCACAGGCCGTGCGTCTATGGAATGCATTACCTGTGGAAGTTAGACATGCTTAGTCTTTAGTAATATTCAAAAGGCTCGTCTAAAGTAACGCACCCGCGATTCCTCTGGTGTTGCGGTTGTTCATGGGCGGTGGTGATCACTTACCATCAGGTGAGCCACTTGCTCGTTTGCCCCCTCTCCTATAAAAAAAAAAAAAAAGTCACTACTTGTCGCTTTTAATTTTAAACCCCATTTCTGTTAAGTTGTATGTATCCATATTTATGTGTATATTTATGTATAAATGTGTTTTTATATGTATGTGTGTAAGTAAGTATATAATTTGTATATGTTTGTATTTATTATTTCTATGGATAATATATTTTAAGTGGATATATATTAATCGCCGGCACACCCTCTTTAATAGTTTCTTCAGTTATGTACATTTACCGGTTGTCTGGAAGAAATCGCTCTTAGCGATAAGACCGTCGATTGCTATACCATTTTATTTCATCTTTTTGTTTATTACATTTTTTTCATGTACAAGCTGGGAAGCTACTGTATAACGATATCGATATCCTAAAAACATGGTACCAATACTATGATCAGTTACTGAACACCAACACCAGCACCATGAATATCTGCTTACGAGAGGTGAGCAAAAATATAGGCCTTATACCCCCCATAATACCACAAGAGGTTAAGGTGTCGCTTAAGAAAATGGCCAACAATTCCATTACTGCTATGAACACTGAGTAAAAGAAAAGCCCATTTCCGTTGCATTTCTTAACAATAAAAATTACTAAATGATGGTGTGCCTCGAAACACTAGGTGGTGGAGTATTAGGACGCGAAATGTTCTCGAGGCATACATTTCCATTACCGCCGTCATGTACACGAATGCTCTTTCCTTCATAAAATCACTTGTCGTGTTACATCAAGGTTTAGTTCTGAGACCGCCAGAATGTGTTTTCTGTTCAGCATAGTGCTGGACACACTCCCTGAAAATTCTCAGTAAAAAGTTTCATGGACCTTCATATACGCGGATGACGTAGCGATCTGAACATCAAATCGTCAGGACTTGGAGACAGCTCTTTGTTCATGGTAAAAGCAAAGAGAATTGTTACTGAGTCTGGCAAAAACCCAGTACATGGAATGTAACGACACTATCCCGCGCACTGACCGGATATTGGTTGATGGTCAGGTGGTTCAATAGGGCGATGAGTACAAATACCTGGGTAGCTTGATGGATAAATCTGGAAAACAACCTTGAGCACCGCATACACGCCATACTCGCATGGCTCTACTAGCGCGAGATCACTGGGGTCACATGCGATTGCAAGATGCCCATCAATCAAAAGGGGCTAGTTTACAAGTCTGTTATAAGACCAGTTCTGACCTATGGAAATGAAACATGGGCCGTAACAAAAGGGCATGTTAATATCATTCGTACGGCCGAGACGAAGATGCGGAGACAATGCGCGATAGCCTCGGCGCACGCGACATCGCCAACAAGCAGCATGAAAACCGGCTGCTGTGGTACGGATATGTCAAAAGAAGACCTGACTACATCGGCAATGCAGCACTCAACTTTGCCGTACCTGGTAAGCGGCGAAGGGGAAGGCCCAAAACTGCGTTTGTTGAGTGTTATCACAAGCGACATAAAGAGCTGAAATCTGACAGAGGAATTTTCCAGAGCGTAATGTATGAGGAAGCGCAGAAAAGCGGACCCTGTCTTAAAATAGGACGAACGCTGGGAAGAAGAAAATTAAAAGATATATGTTTTTTAGTGTGTGTTTGTGTAAAAATATGTTTTATATAACCGAATCTAACGCAGTTCAACCTGCATTCAAACCTATATATTCTGTCAGTTGATATCCTTCATATATGAGGAGATTTCTTTTGTATTATGATAAGAATTTCATTGTTTTAGCACATCCATTTGAATATTAGAAAAATAAACATTCAGAAATATTCAAAAATGTTTTTTTAATTAAATTTTATTTTTCATACTGAAAATGAATTTAAAATGGACACTAAATTTAATTAATACCAGATTTTTTTGTGAAATTGAACAGTCTGTAATAAAGGTGAAAGCGGAATTCTTCGACAATGTTTTTTTTTTTAATAAATTGTTATTGAAGAGAAATCATTAACGTAAATCCGAAGTGAATCTGGCTTACCAGGAAACTCTCACTTGAATATAAATGAGAAATTAGGAATTCCTAAAGATAACAAAGGTCAAGAGGTCTTACAAAATTAGTATTACAGTTTAATTGAGAAAAATAGTATTAAAAAAAACAAAAGGTACTGTTATTTCAATATTACGATTTTATTAGTGTTTATTTTAAAATAACGATGCCATATATACCCATACTAAAAATATCGAGCCTCGGGATTCGCACAGCAAAAATTTAAAAATATTTCCTATGAACTTGTATAAAAATTCCTTCAAAAATGAGAGCTACAAACTTTTGTTGTGGCAGTTATAGGCTGAAGTGATGATGATGTGATGATATAGATATATATATATATATATATATATATATATATATATATATATATATATATATATATATACACGCCCCCGACAGGATTTCTCCTGTACCACGGTCGCGTTTTACAAACATAAATTTTATATTACCAAGACCCAGACCCAAAGCAACGTAAAATTTGTATGCCATATATAAGTATATCCCTCAACGAAGAGAACTTAGCGCGAAATCCTAACACTCTCCTCACACTCTTTTTTTGCTTTTTAGCTCAATTAAATATGCAGTAATATAAATATATAGAAAGAGTGTCAGTAACTTAATGGGCACGTATTAAAATAAACATCGATACTATCTACTGATCAAACCTTTCTAGTGGTTGAGGTCGGTCGAGAAAATATGCCATTAAAACGAATTTAAAAAGTTACTCAATGAAATTACAAATCAGGTAACAACATAACATGAATTATGTTTCCAGTAACTAGGCCGAAACGAAAGTTTGAAGGACCGGCTTTGGAAGATTAATAAATGTTGCTATAAATTTTTCAATGATAAAGGTTGTTGTAACTTCAGCCTATCACTAGTCCCCTGCTAAACATAGGCCTCCCCCATAGATTGCCACAAAAGTTTGTTGATCTCATTTTAGGGCGATATTGCCATAGTTGCCACGCTTGGCATGCGGGTTGGCAACCGCAGTTTATTTATTCAGATGTTCCAGGAAGATGCTGCTGCCCACCTCCCGGTTTTTATTTTCCCTCTGTCGACTTTTACGACGACACCCACGATGAAATGGGGTGGTAGATCAAATTAATTTTCGTGTATAAAATATACATCTGAAATAGAAATTTCGATTATGAATTTAAACAAAGTTTTGATTTATATAATTTCTAATCTAATCAGACAGAAATAACAGATTATTTCAAAATGTAGTATTGTTGTTCACTTCGATATTGGAAAATTAATGTGTACTTGTTCCAAACATAAAATTTGACTGAATTTTATAATTGTGTGGTTTATTATAACAAAAGTAAGTTAGTATATTTTAAGCACATCGAATATAAAAATAATTATATTAGTACAATAATTCTTAATTCTGAAAATAAACCAATGTTCTCTACCAGGTTGAAAATAAAATTCTACATTTATTGGCTGAAATCTCAGTGAAAACTAAAATCCGTTACCAATAGACAAGTAATCCTATTACTAAAATTTATTTCTGTCGTTTGCACTGAGCTTAGCCTGTGTTAAGTCGTATATTCTATCTATAGGTCAGTGTAGCTGAGAAACCAAGGTTGTAATGATACAGGCAGCTTAAAAAATTGGTCCATAATCGACGGAAATATTGGTGAACATACATAAAAAAACATACAAATGTAGTGACTCCATGTCGCCACATGAGAAGCTCCAAGAATATCTCATTCATTCCATAATCGCGCTATAAAATTTCTGAGATGCGAACTATACATCAACATCTAAATATTACTAGTAGGAGGAGACGTCCTCCTAGGTCAGACCATCTGACCTGGCGGATAGCTACCCTTTTCTTTGGCAATATCATCCGCCAAAATGGTGACTCCGGTATGAATATCGCAGCCAGCTTCTCTAATCCTCAGCAAAAAACCCAAACAAATGAACATATAACCTCCTCTTTTTTAAAGTCTTTTACAAAAGTGACGGTATATTTTCATTAACATAGAACCGTGTTGATTGCCAACCGTGAATATTAACATCATAAGCATTAAATACTTTGTTTCCTATTTAGCCTTATAGATGAATGTCAAATACCAAACAAATTCGCCTTAGAGAATTTTAACAAAAGCTAATATTTTGTTTGGATCTCTAATGTAAATTAAATTAAAATAATATTTATTTTCTGGTAGGTTTGGTAAAAATCGATTAAGAGAAATTTCAGAAAAAAAACCAGGTTGCTACCAGATGATATTGACTATGCGGATCAGAGGAAATATAAATGTTCTCTAAGTATTTGAGCAAACACAGAGGAAAGCAAAGCCAATGGAGTCAACGACTCGGGATACCCACGAATACAAACAAACCTGAAATCCAATATTTCATATGATACACAAACGTTCCAGCCGGGAGCTGGCAATTCAATCCAGGACCCGTGACTCAGTAGTCAGATACTCTGACCACTAGATCACGCAGTCATCATATAAAATATGGCAGACATGGTCCATTGTAAAGTAGCCGTATTAGGTAGGGGCTTGACTGAGAGAACCACATCTGTTGAAGAAGTGACGAGGATACGTTGCGACTTACCCACATTAGGTATTTCAAGCATTGACTTAGTTCCGACGGGCTTGCTTTAGCACCACGGACCATGTTACAATTAGTTACTGAATAGAATCGACGATACTTTTCATGGTAGCACTCAGGGTTGTCAACCCACCTTTTTTATTGGAGAAAGGGACGAGACGAGCAAAACGTTCACCTGATGTTAAGTGAAACGTCTGCCCATAACAAATGCTGTGTCATCCAGAATATTTCTATGTGGCACCACATTGCGCCCGTCCCCAGAGACATCAGTTCTTAAGTCACGTCAGTGATTACGCTAGCTCTCAGTGCCTTACAAACCGAAACACAGTAATGTTTGCACATGCCTGCTTCACGGCAGAATAACTGTCCCTGCGGTGGTGCCTACCTAGACGGATTCCTGCATCTTCGTTCTTCATGGATGTAGGAGTTTGTGGAATTCATTACTGTGATTAAAATAAATCAGTAGCAATGTTTTAGTGGAAACGCTTAACCCGAAAATAATTAAAGCTCTTAACAGAAAATACTTTATTTCGAACTAAATTCGAATAAACGAATTAAAAACAAATTGAAACCGTTTTATCAAAGTAAGAAAGCAATCCGGATTACTTCAAATGAAAATGTACATCCATACTATATATATTATAATATTATTCCTACTAAACTAACTCTCGTTGTCCCTCTGTCTGTTTGTTACCTTTTCACGGCTCAACCGTTGACCCGATGTTGACGAAATTCGGCACAGAGATACTCTGCAATCCATAAGGACATAGAACACTTTTTATTCCCAAAACTTAAGGAGCTTCCACGGGATATTTAATACGGACTGGATAGAAGTTCTTTTCATTGTAGAGAGCATTTTGTATCCGTTACAGTCTGCGACGCTGCTCCGCGGGCGAGTTGCCGCACTTTACCTACTCTCTAAATATTTTATAGTTATTGAGTATTGTGTTTGACTTCTAGGCGAAGGTACTTGGTACGAATACCAGCCGAAGATAACATTTGTGCAAAAACACAAATTATTGGTTTTCTGGTCTGGTTGTGTTGTGATGGTTCCCGTGTCTCTGACACTGCATTATCGCATGTTGAGTCGATAATATCATCTGCGCACTTGATAGCTTTCGGCAGTATTTGGAAGTTATCGTCGTTGCCCAAAATCAGTCAGAAGGACATCAATAAATATTTATCATCCAAACCGCTGGTATGGTTGCTGCTGAGCGGTTATTTTCTGCGCTAAGGGTCGCGGGTTCGATTTCCGCATGGAACAAATATGTAATAATTTGCGTATTTTCAATTTATTTTTGTAAAACGTACAGTGCCGTACTTTCGAAAAAAAATATGACCGACCAGAATAAATTAACATACCTTCTGGAAAGAGCCTACTTCTTTCTTAAAGGCCGGCACCCCATACAGAATTCCTCTGGTATTACAGATGTTCTTGGGCGACGGTGATCACTTACCAGGTGACCAGGTGAGCCGCTTGCTCCTCCTCCTATATAAAACATCTTATGTATTCACAACTATAATAATGATCGATATGTCATTTAGCGGCTCAACGTACTATTAAAATATTACTTATTATAATATTCATGCAACACAGAATATTTTTGTATTACTAACAGTATTACGACGGTTTTTATGCCTCAGACCATTCTTCAGACTGTCTGAATCTGTCACATAAGTGTTACATCGAAAAGGGTAAGGTAAGGATAAGTGTCCTTTGTTTCCGCTAAGCATTTACGGCTTTGACACATATCCTGAGCAGATGACAAATTTAGGTTCGTAATTTATGCGAATGAATAATACTGATGTTTAAATGTATATACTTATATAAATAAAACAAAAAATGGTGGCTGTTCGGTTGTGGTAGTCTTGTGATTATGTATATCTGACACTGCAGTCTAGCCCGTTTCCAATCTAGGACAATCTGAGACAATCTGACAATGGAGGCCATTGTCAACTCGTGCACTGCGGCGGTGCCTATTGAGGCAGATTCTTGGACAGAAAAAAAGAAGGAACAAAGAAACACATACAAAAAATTCAATCAAAAAAAGATATATAAGATACAAAAAATAATAAAGATTTTTCCAAAGGAATCATTTATTTACTGGTGGTGGGATTCCTATGCAGAAATACCGTCTAGGTAGGTACCACCCCAGTGTCAACTATTTTACCGTAAAGCAGTAGCGTGCAAACATTACTGTGTTTCGTTCTGAAGGGTACTAAGAGCTAGTGTAATCACTGGGCATGGGCATGGCTGCGTGCAATGTGGTGTCAAACAGATTATTCTGGGTGACACGTTATTGGTTGTGGGCAGACGTTGCACTTACTACCAGGTGAACGTTTTTCTCATCACGGCACTTCCTCAAATAAAAAAAGCACCTGTACAAGTAACAACTGCTTGATGATACCAGTAATTTTCATACGAAGCAATTTCTATCTGAAAATAGCCATGATCAACAGTTCTTAGTTTGGTGTAGTTTTTCAGTTCTAGTAGCTTAATCGACAATCAAGAGTGTACAAGTGCCTATAACATTTAACCGCAGTAGTCGTTACGATAATTACAGTTTTACTGTTACAGCCCCAAACAACAATTTAACTTGTTTTACTGAGTACGGACGCTTGAAAATTTATACCACTAGAACATTCTGTGTCCAACTTTTGACCCAATGAAAATTGGCTTAACTTTAGTGGTAGGAAAATTCGTATGCATCGCAAAGCAAGGAATTCTCAAGACATGTGATCTTATTAATACTAATATGATTACCTTCGCTGTAACAAAACATGAAATTAGTTAGTATACTTCAACTATAAAAAAAAATATGTTTAAAGGTTCTCACCGCCAAATCTTTTCTATCAGTTTCTTTCTCATCAATAGGTACAAGTAAGTTAATATTTTTAGGTACGAAGCTGAATTCGTAGATTATAATAATTCCCTGTAAAAGTGGGCTAGGGATCCACATCTTTTTTCACAGAGAGACCACTCTCCGCCTACCTCTATGATACTCGTATAAAGACGTGCCTGTTTGTTCTGTGGGTTGCGTTAGACGTGCACACTATTACTGATAGCTTTTTTTTTTTTTTATTTCATAAAAGTGACGGAACGAGCAAAACGTTCACCTGATGGTAAGTGCAACGTCTGCCCATAACAAATGCTGTGTCACACAGAAAATTACTGTGTGACACCACACTGCGCCCGGTACCCTGAGACATCAGTTCTTAAGTCTCATATGCCCAGTGATTACGCTAGCTCAGAGTGCCCTTCAAACCGAAACTCAGTAATGTTTGCACACTACTGCTTCACGGCAGAATAACTGGCCCTGGTGTCGTACCTACCTAGATGGATTCCTGCATAGGAATCCTACCACCAGTAAACTCCAGCAGCAGTGTTATGCATATAATTAGTAGGGTCTGGCGTGCTAGGCTAATTAATAAGATTATGCAGATTAGCATTTACCGTTGAAAGTAATGTTGCTTAACGAAATCTCTTGTTTGCCGATTTCCTATTGGTTTCATTTCGGGTAGTGAGTACAGTGCAAACGGAATTCAACAATGTTTCTGGTAAGAACAGCAAACGTTATTAACTATTTTTCTTTCACTGCTACTCATAAGACTACGGAATTTTAAAGTTAATAAACTTTTGTTAAGCTAAGCTGCTCATTATCTTCGTTGCTCGCTTACCCAACCTATCAGTAAACTATCTTCTCTCAATCTCATCTACCACCTATAACAATTATGTAATTAATATTACAATTATGGGTACTGTACAGTAAGTACAAACTGGGAAAATGTTATAAGCAAAACAAACATTCAAGTATGAGTTCTTGAAAACAAAAACAAGAACAATCAGCAGTGAAGTAACCCTAGAACAAAAGCAGAAATCAACTCTTAAACAAGGTAATTAAGAACTTCTCTGAAGTTTGTACGTAATATGTTATTTGTATGTAAATATTCTTGAGACGTTAGTTAGTAAAACGACCGCTGCACAAATCTTTGATCCTAATTTAAAAGAGTTTCTTAATTTGGCACCTGCATAATCATTTACCTTAATAGCCATACCTACGGAGCGTGAGGATGCCTTAAATATTTATTTTATTTATTTCAAATAAATAATTGCAAAGTCGCATTTAATTAATGTTTTTTTTTGATTATATTAGGCACGAGTCCGCTAAAAGTAGCGAATGCTGAAGAAATTAAATTATATGGTAAATATATGTAAAATGGGTTTATATATAATAGCCAATAAGACAATTTGTAGTTATATACACTAATATTAGAAATAACTACATTAATAGACGATGTTTTGTTAGATTGGTGACGAAGAAGAGTAATTCATTTTAATCTAGTTTTCATAATAAGAGGTATTCATAAAAACACGCATTTTGTTAGAAAATTTATTTTAAAATTGATCATACAATAGACTACAATTACTGTTATAAAAAACCACCGGACCTCAATCTAACTTCTTGCACGAAATCATTTTTAGAGAAGCATTATTTAAAAAAAATCATTAATTTCTATGCGTCGTGGATTACCTGGAAACTCTCATTAAATTAGAAATAATAAAATGGAATGCGTAAGTCAAATTGTTTTTATGGACGGTGATTACTTTCCATCAGGTGAGCCATTTGCTCTTTCGCCCCTTTTTTAAAAAAAATATATTAGATATTAGAACTATTTATTTCGAACCAATGATAATTATTAAACTGAAAAGGTTAAAGAAAACATATAAATTAAATTCTGCAAAATATAACATTTTCAAGATAGTGAAATATTACTAAAACTACAGCGCCTAATAAAATATTGTGAGAAGACATTTTATTCCGTTTTTTAGATATTTTAGTATCACAGTGAGCTAACACTTGTTGATGCGGACGTTACGAGCATTGGAATATGATGTTTGTTGCTGTTCATCGAAAATCAATTCAATATAACAGGTTTTTTTTTTACATTTCAAGTAAGAAAAACTAAGTTAATTTGCAAAGATTAGTTTGCAAAACTAAATAAAAATAATATGTACAAACACCTCTATAGAATGTCCGTTGCCTTTAGACAACTAATCCTAGTATTGAGATTTATTTTTATCGTTTTAACCGAGGTACACAGGTTAAGCCGTTTATTCGGTTTATATTAACTTAGTGTAACTGTTCAAGCAAGGTTGAAATCGTACAACTAACTTGAAAAATTGACAATATGTTTTCATTAACTTAGATCCGTAGGATTCATACTGTGTCTAAGATCCTTTTAGATTGATATCTGCGACCATAAAATAAAAGGTTAGTAAAAGTAAAAATAGTCAACACCATTATTATTTCAGCCCCGCATTAATTGACTTATATCTATGTAGACTAACATAGTTTCAGTGATGTTTTTGCTGTAAGCCGTCTTTTGAAATCAAACCAAGTCTATAGGGCCAAAGGACGCGAGCCAGGCTCGGTTTGACCCAACTCCCAACTTTCTAATCTAAATTCATGTCACTGTCGCGGCATACGTGTGTCACGGGATAGAAGTTTTCTTATGATATAAGTCATCTGGGGACAGTTTGAGGGGAGATTCGGTCCTCCGTTCGGACTATCGATTTGTGTGTCTGGTAGTGAAAATCGCCCTGGAATGCGGGTGTATCTTGTGTACGCGTTGTTGGTTCCTGGGCGCCGCTCCCTACGGCAGTCGCGCGTCATCGTGAGTGAGATATTACTATTATTAACTGTGTAGAGTGTTAGTTGAGTCGTGAATGTTGGTGCCTAGACCATCCGGGTCATCAAGCACATTTCGCGAACGACGTTAGCGTTCGGTAGCGTTTTTGTTAGATCGATAGTTAGTCGCTTTAACCACCAGCTGGTTTAGGTAGAGTGCGGCGTATTCGAAAACCCGCTGTGTTAATTCACTGAAATGTTCAGAGATTAGTGGCATCTCATAGTCGTAATGAAGGTCTACATTGCACTTTTACTACCGATGGCTTTACACAGTAATCGATTTTGGACTCTGTAATCTATACATATAATAAATCTGGAAACTTAACGTGTCTGTACATTTAAAAATTTTGGGATAAAAATGATTGAAGGAGGCTAAAAATAAGTCACTGAATACTTTTCTATCATTTTTAGAAAAGTCGGTCTGTCTGTCTGTCTTTCTGTCTGTTTGTTTGTGAACGCATCACGCCTAAAGTACACAATTTCATCAATCAGTAGAGGGTATCTTCTTGTAACATTTAGTCGTTGTTTTATTAAAATCGGTTCATTCTATAAAAAGTTACGAGTGTTTGAAGTTTACGGATTTTTTCAATGTTGGCGATGAGTCAATTAAGTAATCTAAGAAATGGTAATAAAATATGTAAAATAAAGTTCTATAGTATTAAACTAACACCTCAACCTGAAACACAGCAAATGAAAAATAATTTTATATTTTCTTACAAAGAATATAATTTATATAAAGTACAATATTTAATTACGTATTTTTGCCATCAAAGTTAAGGAGCGTTATCATTAGATGGCGTTGTTGTGCAAATGACCGTTGTATGATTATGATACACATTTTTGGGTGTTGGGTGCTGAATGCTACATGATATTTAAATAATCTTAAAACTCTGTATGGATTGATCTGGATAAACGTTGTAATTACTCGTAACTCATAGCAATGGGCACAAATTTTGGGAATTTATCGTTAAAATTTTTAAATTTGTTTATTTATTTAATAATTGTATGGTTATTTATTATTATAGGTTAGTTAGTTAAGGTTTACATATTTTTCATTAACTGTAAATACTTATTTTAAATTGTGTAGTAAATATGTACAAATAATTAAAATTGGAGTGTCTGTCTGTGATTTCGCAATAAAGTTTTATCTCAAACTCATGTATCACATTTGAGATTAAAAAAAATAAAAATATTTTGCAGGGTACCAAAACTCAAACACGCCTTTTCAAAATTTGTGTCTGTCTGTCTGTTTGTTTGTCCAAGCTAATCTCAGAAAATTTCATTGGCGGGTAGGGGACTTTTCGGAGAGTAATCTAAGGTAATTTTTGTTTCGGAAAACTTCAGGGTTTCTGCGTAAAATCTGAAAAATTGTAGAAATTTGGGGCTATGCGGATGGATTTAGCGTTTTGGTCATCATTATTTTCGTTCATGGCAGTTTTATACAAGCTTACATATAATCACGCCTTTTTCCGATACAAGGGGTAGGCAGGGGCTACACAAGTAGCCCACTTTTCGCAACCGCGAGATCCGATATTTTAATAAGTGAGATATTTTAGTAAAAGACAGTTTTAATATTTCTCTTAATACCTTAATAAGTGGTTCAGAATATTCATAGTTCTTCATTTTTCGTCTTTTCCTTATATCTTATCTATAGATATAAATAAAATTGAAGTGTATGTCTGTCTGTCTGTGATTTCGCAATAAATATTTTCTTTACCGAAACTCAAAGAACATGTGTTTATAAAAATCATGTCTCTGTCTGTTTGTTTGTCCGGGCTAATCACCTAAACAGCTGAATCGGTTTTGACCGGACTTTCATTGACGGGGACTTTTTAGAGAGCAATCTTAGCTACTTTTTATTTCAGAAAAATTTAGGGTTCCTCCGTAAAATCTGATAAACTATAGAAAGCAGGTGTTATCCCCCCGGCTTTATTTTGCATTTTGGTCATCATTATTTTCGCTCATGCCAGCCAAGTATTTTTCTTAATCCATACTTAATATTATAAATGTGAAAGAAATTCTCAGGGACAGACCCTCTGTCTGTTTGTTACCTTTCACGGTTCAACCACTTAACCAATCATGATGACATTTGGCACAGAGATAGCTTGCATCCTGGAGACGGACATAGCATAATTTTTATTCCAGAAAATCAAACAGTTTCCACGGGATATTTGAAAAACCTATATCCACGCGGACGAAGTCGCGGGCATCAGCTAGTTTATTAATATGTTTGTCCGATGTTTGAGACAAACCGACGCTTACACAGGCCATGACGGGTCGTATGCATGTCTTGTAGAAGCGAAGTTTAGTATAGGCTAAGTTTTATCCATATAGGTCTTCGCTCCATATAGTGGTAGTCACTGTACACCTTCATAGGCTTTTGAGGTACTCCGGTATACCAGTTTCCAATCCAGAATCTCTTCACCAATCGTTATCGGCTCTACGAACTATATGGCTAGCCCATTCCCAGTTCAGTTTGCTGATCCTTAGGGCAACGTCGGTTATTCTAGTTTTGCCGCGGATATCATCGTTGCGGATTCTATCTCGCAGGAATCCGTCTAGGCAGGTGCCACCCCAGGGCCAGTTATTCCGCCGTGAAGCAGTAGTATGCAAATATTACAGTGTTTCGGTTTGAAGGGCACTGTCAGATAGCGTAATCACTGGGCATATGAGACTTAAGAACTTATGTCAAATTGAAATTTTCTGGGTAACGCAGCATTTGTTATGAGCAGCCGTTTTTCTGGTATCATCACTTTATCCAATAAAAAAAAAACTAAGATTATTTATTTGTTAATATCTTAGACCTGTAATAAATTTAATTATTAAGCGATAATTCAGCGACAGAGCAGACAGAAGCTACAAATCAAAGAATTATAACTTAACTTTAATTATATATTGACTTCTCTGCAGGAAAGGATCTCTTTTATTTTTATTCAAATATTAGTTTGTAGTCTTTTGTTTTGCGAACACAAAACGTCAAAGTGAACAGACTTGAACGTTTTGTTCTTTTTACGTAAATATACTAAGAGCATAAGAGAATCTACCACTCCAATTCGTCCCGTGGTTATCGTAACAGTCGAAAGAGATAAATTTAAAATCAGGAGATGGGCAGCAGCGTCTTCCTGGAACTTTAATTCCTCCAAAACTCAATACACGTTGTTGATGGGAGATTGGGACGAAGGCTGGGCATGAAGAAAGACGATGAGCTGGTAGTAGGGCAATTTCGAATAAGGCAACGGAACCAAAGAGCCCAACAGCTGGCCGACTTTATGGAGACGGAGGGACTCTTTATGATTAACTACTTTTTCCAAAAGCGGCCCCACTGAAAGTGGACCTAGATGAGCCCGGATGGTTCCACAAAAATGAGATTAACTTCATCTTGACAACCAAACGACAGCTGTTCAATTATGTGTCTGTGATCGCTGGTGTGAAAACTGTTTCTATTGAAGAAGCGATAGAGCGTATCCAAGACTCTAAGTTCTTTGCCAGGGTTATGTGTGCCGGGAAGAGCCAACTGACTAAGTTGAGGACCGAGAGAGGTAATGTCATTTCCGCTGGACTAGAGATTTTGAGCGACATTGTTGTTGGAGCCACGTACTAGTGTGAGTTACGACCCAGGAGTCAAACTCGTCCGACACTATTCCGATGATATCACGGACGTCAGTCTGAGTGAGATGAGTATGGCAACAGGCAAGAGCAGCTCAAGAATAGCAAAGTGCCGGGTAAGGAAGGAATTACAGCGGAGCTTCTTTAAGCGGGTGGAAAACCGGTGCTTTTAGTCCTTCAGAAGCTATTTAATTCCGTCATCCACGGCGGCGCTACGTCGGAAGCGTGGAGCAGAAGCGTGGTTGTCCTGTTCTTCAAGAAGGACGATAATGCTCTGTTGAAGAACTATAGACCGATATCGCTTCTGAACGGCGTCTATGTGCTGTTTTTAAGAGTCATTACATGCTCATGCATGCTCAGATCGCTCAGGAAGCTATTGAAAAGGCTATGCTCAGAGTTTCTCTGCGTGATAAAATCCGTAACTATGATATCCGCAGCAGAACTAAAGTAACCGACATAGCTCTAAGGATTAGCAAGCTGAAGTGGCAATGGGCCGGCCGTATAGCTCGTAGAACCGATAACCGTTGGGAAAGAAAGGTTCTCGAGTGGCAACCTCGTATCGGCAAGTGCAGTGTAGGGCGCCCCCCCTCCACTAGATGGAGCGACGACCTGCACGGTTTTGCGGGAAGTCGATGGATGTAGGTGGCTCAAGACCGTGTTTTGTGGCAATCTATGGGGGAGGCCTATTTTCAACAGTCGACTAAGATAGGCTGAAATGATGATGATGATGATGACGTAAATATTTCTTAGACTAGGAACTATGGTCTATTTAACAGTCTGTATTATATTTTCCTCCACAAAATTATTGATATGGATAGAGATTTTAATGAAATATTTCCAGTGCTGTTTAAATTTAGATATAATTTTGAGAGTGAATATCATTTTTCGATGTAATTATGGGTTACTGGAGTATCTTGATAAGGTAATTAAAGACCAATTTACCTAATTCGTTCATGAAATATCCTTGAAATTTTCAGCAAACAAACAAAATATGAAAATATTCGATAAAGTGCTTTTAAAACCAATTTTTATATGTAATACTAGCTAAGCCGCCCGGCTTCGCACAGGTTAATGTTATATTAAAGTATGTATAGAGAAAAACAGCACCAGCCCGTTTACCCAGTTATGAGCAAATGTTCGTAAAATTAGCAGTACTTAAGTTGCTATCCGAGATTGATAATTCCATTCTTTTTCGTACTATAAAAATTTTAATAACCAATCGATAGATCGGTGTGGCCAACTATATTTTTAAACCATTTTTGGGAGGACGGATAGGATATTTGGATTGGGATTTGCATGAAAGTGACAGTAAGGGGTTTTCTATAACCTATCTTTGGATTTGACAAATCGATTTTTGATCATTGAACGAGTACTAGTGTTATATGCTGTTACTTTACTTATTTACTTTTATACTCCGCAGTCGATTTCTTTATAAAATGTATGAGGGCAGTGAATGCATGAACGAATTAAGAATTAAATTATAGCATCATCATCATCATGATCATCTTGTCAATAGCCGACTGCAAGGCATAGGCTTTTTCCATAAAGGAAGGATTTTGCATAATCACCACATTTGGCAGACTGACTGGCGATTGTACACGACGCACTTTGGAACTTTAGAACCCGCATCTTCGTCTTCATCACCACTTCGTCACCGGTATGTGATATGGCCAATAGAATTTCCAGATTCACTAATATTTATCTCTTTCTCTTTATCTACTACATCTTTCTGTATATCTATATTATCACCTTAATCTAGTGGTCAGACTCGTCGAGACACGTCACTGACTTCTAAGCCGCGTGTCCTGGGTTTGACTACCAACCGAACCCAACATGTGTGCAAAAACACAAATTCTTGGTTTCCGGGCCTGGTTGTGTTATGCATTGTTACGTTGTAACAATGTTCTAAAATATAAAATAAAAACATAAATTCATTACATACAAACAAAGAAAATAACTAGTTGTTACAAAGAATGGAAACCGCGCGCTTTAACTAGTGATAGCATCGTAATGTCCATATAAGGTATTCTTTGGTACCGGAAGTCGGATTCTTTCTAGAACATCTAATAACAAACGCCCACAACATAGAAAGATCGAGAAGAAATACAATAGCGAACAACGGGTTAACTACTCGAAAATGATTCCATTTCGCTCGGTTCGATTATTGCTATCTCAGTAGCACCAGAAAGTTCTAGAATATAAACAATAGTTTAGGGCGTGACTTCCTTCGGTTGAACCGTTCCTTCCATATATCCATCTCGTCTTATTCGAAGGTTCTAGAAATCTGAGAGTACCTATTTGCGCCTCAGGGAGGAGGTAGGCCGTCCCGATATAAAAACGAATTCGCGCAGGTAGAAACACTTTTCGACGCGAGAGAGTTCGCACGACAACTGTCCGTAATCCATATTCGTAATTATTTGTTCTCATTTTGAAAAGCAGCAAAATCAATGCTATACTAAAACAAGAAGAAAATATATAGCAGATTGCATCAATTTTCAACCCCCTTGGAGACTGGGGGTCCACCGTACGGATAGCAAACTACAGGCTGCTCGTCCACCGTACGGATAGCAAACTACAGGCTGCTCGCCCACCGTACGGATTGAGAACTACGGGTTGGCCGGATAGTGAACTACAAGTTGCGCGTTCACTGTACGGATTGAAAACTACGGGTTGCATGTCCACCGCACAGATTGTGAACTACGAGTTGTTTAAGACGGAAGATTCCCCTGTGCTTAGAACCCACACCCCGGTGTAGTTATATCTAGAAACTTAGATATCATTTTAATTATTTAATTTAATTTTCTTTGATTTGAGATATTCATTTCTTTATTATATAATAAATAATTGTAACATTTTTGTTGCGTTTAATTGTACCCGCCGTCAGGCGGCGTAACAGCATTTTTAATGTATGTCTTTAAAACGCACCCACGATTCAGACAAAATCCTACCCCACATGCTTCGTTTTTTTAAAAAGAAAAAATAATATTATTTTATTTTCACAGTGCTATATGATAATAATATAACATTATAAAAAAATCGTACGGATTGACGCTGATAGCCGAAGACAGGTTCTGCTTAGTTCTGCTAAAGACGGTTACATTTATATTTATTAGCATTCTACATAATTCAATTAAGTGTACCTAAACAAAAACTTCGAATAGAAAAACCGAAAGAAAATCAAATTTTCGTTTTCTTATAATTTTTTTATTAATTTTAGACCAAAGGAATCTGTCTATCACAAAAAACAATGAAAGATAATAAAATATTAAAATTATCTTACACTGTTGTACAAAACTGCTTCAAAGTTATTTTACTGTTAATATAGTAAAGTATTAAGTTACATTGTAAAAGTAAATTAAGGTACGATTTAATTACCAAATCTAATTAGCAAATGAATGAAAGGCCTAATTAACTAATCAACGCTCTTTATCTAAAGATTAAAATTTTGTGGAAGGATAAATAAATAAAAACCGTTCTTATTTGTCTTTAAAGAATCAAGATTAAACCAGATCCTTAGGTTGTCTATAAAAGAGTCGTGCTTGTTCACGTATTTACAAACACGCTGCTTAACTTTAAAACAAAGTAAAAAAACACTATTAATTCGGCTCCACTTAGTAGAGAAGTTAAAATGTCCTTTCAAGAGTGGCATTAGAGTTCATGTAAAGAAAATAAAATAAAGTAACAGTCTCTTAGCGTAATGCTTAGCACAGGCCTCCTCTCATCTCAGAAGTATCAGATCATTTATCTTTTTGATAATACTTTTCCTTATTACTTCTTTCTGTTTCGTTTCTTGTATTTTTTTTATTGGATTAAGTGATGAAACGAGCAAAACGTTCACCTGGTGGTAAGTGCAACGTCTGCCCATAACAAATGCTGTGTTACCCAGAAAATTTCTGTGTGATACCACACTGCGCCCATCACCCTGAGACACAAGTTCTTAAGTCTCATGTGCCCAGTGATTACGCTAGCTCACAATGCCCTTCAAACCGAAACAAGTAATGTTTGCACACTACTACTTCACGGTAGAATAACTGCCACTGGGGTGGTACCTACCTGGACGTTTTCGAAATTGTTTATAAAGGTGGTAGGATTCATATGAAAGAATCCGCCTAGGTAGGTGGCTACGTAGTGTCAATTATTTTGCCGTCAAGGAGTAGTGTGATAACATAACTGTGTTTGTGTAAAGGGCACTAATAGCTAGTGTAATTACTTTGCATGGGACTTAAGAGGTTGATGTCTCTTGGTGACAAGCGCGGCGTGGGCACTGCATTTGTTATTGTAGATGTTGGACTAACCATCAGATGAACGTTTTGCTCTTCTTGTCACTTTCTTCAGTAGTAGAGTAGTAGAGAGTATATAAGCTGGATTGTGAATGTAGTCTCTCTTACATAGGGCAAACTAAAACATCTATAAAACCCTCGTTAAAGAACATATTGCTGATGTGAAGCATCGACGCTTTAGGAAGTCTGCAGTCTGTGATCATATTCTGGTTCATTGCAAACATTACATCAGATTTGATAGACCACAAATCCTTGCAAAAGAACACCGATTCTTACCAAGGATGATGCGCGAGGCTATTGAAATTAAAAAACATCCTTATTTCAATAGGGAAGATGGTTGGGTACTACCACCGGCTTGAGATCCTATTATTAATAAAATTAAATCAAAAACCAAGCATACCACTGCAAGGTTTCAACGCAGTAAGCTCTTTCTGCGTAGATCGGACTAAAAATAATAATCAAAATCTGAAGGTACTCCAGGTTAACTATGACATCAGGACATCTGTCACCTCAGTCCCCCCGTGACCATGGGTGCTGTGAAGCGCCCGAAACGTCGGGTATAAAAATAGTTTTATTTAAATGTATAGTATTCGCTTAAATATAAGAAACCATTATGTTAACTTAATACTGAGTTAAAAAAAATGAGTTGACATAAGTCCACATTCCTCTAGATTGTAACTTGTCGGCTTACAGATTCCTACCTCGTATTGTACACATTGTTTCTTGAGTAACACTCTCTTAAATTATCTCTTAAATGCAGCAGGGATTTGCACGGCTTTGCGATAAATCGATGGATGCGGGTAGTGTTTTTATGCAGTTAGTTTATTCTAATAGGTGTCCGGCAGAGTAGAATGGCACCTACCTCTTTCCTACGGACGGACAGCCTTTATTCGTGCAGATTAACACCAATTTATGCAATTCTGTCACTATACTGCTCGTGGTAATGCAATGGAGAGTCATATTTTTTTTGACTAGTACGAAAATGCCGGCGATGTGGTTGACCATCCGTCACGTCATCAAGGGGGCGAAGGGTGGACTACATATCTAGCCTCTGCCTACCTTATATGGAAAAAAGGCTTGACTACATGAATGTTTGTATGTAAATAGATACATAAACAAATATACTTTTCACAAATAATTAGTACATAAAAACTAAAAACCGTTAATACACATATTATGTGATGGGCTGAAATGATGACGACGATAATGACTAAAAAGTTAATAGCATAGTTTAATATTGTACAGTCACCTGAAACGAGTCCTCATACAAATAAGTAATATTTTTAATTTGTGCACAGAATAATTTAAAAAACATATTCTGCCTATGTAGAGTTCAGATTACAACAAACAACTAAAATTAAGAACTTTTAAAATGATTACTATTTTATGCATCGTGATTTAAATTTACATTGAATTCCATTTAGAATATTTGCTTAAACGGACCAAAAATTAAGGACTTTTAATATAAACATTGCAACTCATTTAGTGTGTATTTATCCAAATTATTTTTAAATAGTCTACATTTCCAAAAAAATAAAGTTTAATATGTTACACTTAATTATTTCGCAACACTCTTTTTTTCCTACAAACGAACATTAATAATATGATAAGTGAACACATTGCGCGTAGAATCGTGAATGGTGGGAACAAGTCTTAATGTTTATGCACGTTTTTTTTTTATTTATAAAAACTTTATTATCCACCTTAATTCAAAGGGTAATATTGGGCGGAGTTAACGCCTATTTGCATTCTCTCCCAGTCAACCCGTGGGCGTGGAGAAAGTTGTGAAGGCTGCTATATTAAAAAAAAAATTGAATAATACCTTAATGTTATGTTCTAAATAACCAGCCGAAGTTCCTAAAAAAACAAAGAGCAAATTAAAAATAAATATATAATATAATAAACATAATGTTAGAATAATAAAACAATGTAATAACATTTAATCTGTTGACCAAAGCTAGCAACACTGTTTTTACCTTTTGTGTCTATGAAGTGTGTAACGTTTATAACTCTCAGGTGTAATTGTTCGCTCCTATGTTCTAAATAAAACTGATTAATACAATTTCGTCATTTATTTAATTAACAACAGGTTATGGGCCCAGTACGCCAACCTGTTATTAAAAATTAAAGTAGAAGTTAAAGTTTGAATATCGACGGAAAGTGAGGTTAAGTCTGACCGGCACGTGGACAATAAATTTTCAAAACAAAAAAAACACAAAAAAAACACAAAAAAACACTCGTTCTCGCGCTCTGGTGCAGAACGGACCTATTTTTGACCGCGCTCCATGCGCAATCAAGCTCAAAAATCATACTCGTTATGGACAGTTGTCTGTAAACGCCCGTTGTCACAGTTGTGGATAGTGGCCAACACCCGCTCCCGTAGCGGTGTGTCTGGTTATTCTTCTTCGTGCGTGCCTTCATCTATCGTGTCCCTCGAAGTGGAAGTGTTGTGCTTCGTGGTGTTGTGCGAACGTGAAAGTTACGCGAGAGCGTTCCTGTATTGCGTCGGCTTGCTGGTGAAAACCGTGAGTAGAGTGCATACACATATCTCGCCTCAGAGGCGGCTTTGTATTTTTGTGTCCGCTTGTTGCACTAGGCAACAGCAAGGTACACACCCTCGCGCACCTAAGGCGTAAGGCATTAGGTGACGTAAATATAGCACACACCTCCCTGCTCACGTAGGGAGAATATTTTGCATTTGTGTACACACCGCCTCTCGAACCATCGAAATGGCGACACCCCGTGCCCCCGCGCCGGAGTTTGTACATCTCGCGGAGTTTTTACGCGCCGCGCACCCCGAGATCTGGGCGCAGTTTCACGCCCATTGCGTTATGTCGGAGGAAATCTCTGGAATCCGTCCAGACACCCAAAATCTGCTTAGGAGTCGCGTAGCAACGTTTGACTCCGACAGCCCGTCATCGCCAGCTGTAGAGCCGGCCGCGCCGACACCTGCGCAAGATGACGCATCCGCACCTGTGTGCGAAACAATGCCAGGCGTAATCGCCGGCAATAAAAAGACCGTGCCGACCGTGTCGGCATCGTCAGTAAAGAACGCACCTGCAGGCAATAAAACCGCCGCTAATGGGTGCAATAAAACACAAAGCACACCTGCGCTTCCCTTCCGGGAATCGCAATCCATTGTTGGGCCCGCGGCCCTTTCGGACGAGGGATCCGACATGGATTGCGAGGAATCCGGAAATGCGCACGACGACGGCTTCACCGTCGTCGCGCGCAAAGCAAAGAAACGCGCCGCGAAAACGGATTCCGAGCCTAACTCGGACACCGCATCGCCGTCCGCCTCACGGAACCCGGCCAAAAAGGGCGTGTCCAACAGTCGCAAGACCATAGATAAGTCACTGCCCGCGCATCCCGCGGCGCAAACGAACAAAGCTCCTCCGCCAATTATCCTACAGGATAAAGCGCAATGGAACAATCTGTCACTTTGGATGACAAACAAGAAAATTGTGTGCCCGAAGGCGCAGACGGCAGTGCAAGGTATCCGCGTATACCTCAGCACAGTCAGCGATTTCAGGGCCGTCACCAGCCATTTGCGTGGAAACAACATAAGTTTCCACACGTACTCACTCGCGGAAGAACGAAGACTCCGCGTAGTCATTAGGGGCCTGCCTAAAGAATTAGAGACTAGCCACATTCTCAGTGACCTTAAGTCACAAGACATACCTGTGTTGGAGGTGCATCGTATGCATCACCCACACAATAAGAAGTCGTACGACCTGATCCTTGCCATACTGGAATTAACTCCAGAAGGCAAGCAGGTCTTTAACGTCAAGACGATTTGCGGCCTTTCAGGCCTTTCTATTGAGGCACCCCGCAACAGGGGCATCATTGGCCAGTGCCACAGATGCCAACTGTACGGACACTCTGCCCGAAATTGTTTCGCCCGCCCTCGTTGCGTAAAATGCCTCGGGGATCACGGCACACAGGATTGCGCTCGCACGCCAGAAGCGCAAGAGCCCCCAAGCTGCATACTCTGCGGTGAGCTGGGACACCCCGCGAATTACCGCGGGTGTAACAGAGCGCCGAGGAGTACAAAGCGCAGGGGAGCCAAGAAGAACGGCCGTAGGAAGGGCCCCGGGGCCACACAGCCCCAAACACCCGCTCCTATACAAACACCTAAGCCCGCGACTAAACCCGCGCCAAAACAAACGCCCGCGCCCGCTCCGGCCGCAGCGAAACCCGGTCCCGCTGACGGGACTACCGGGCAGAGCAAGAGCCAGAGCGCCGCGCCGGCGACGAACGCATGGACAAAACCGTTGCCCATGACGCAAAAGAGCGCAGCCGCCTCACGGCCCGCGCCTCAAATCGCAACGCCCAAAATACAGGGCTCGTCAAATTTCGCCGCAGATTTCTCGCTAATCTGCGGCTTCATGCGCAGCATAAATGTTGCCGAACTTTCGACTTTAGCTCGCAAAATCCGCGAAGCAAAGTCACCTCAAGACCGACTCATGGCTACCGTAGAGCACATGAACGTCATCGACGCGATTTGGACGTATCAATGCGCCTAAACATCACGCGCCGCGTCGAAAAATAAAATTTTTAATTGTTACCAATGGCGTCCCATATAGGTAGGATTAAACCACGCTCTCTGACTGTCTCGTATTTTAACGCAAACGGTCTTAAGACGCAGTTAGTTGAGGTCGCGAATTTCCTTCGTGACCACGACATCGACGTTATGCTAGTGCAAGAGACTTTCTTAAAACCTAGTATGCGCGATCCAAAGATTGCCAATTACAAATGCATCCGTCATGACAGAGCGACCGCGAAAGGCGGCACTCTGATCTACTATAAAAAGTCCTTGCACTGTATCGCGCTCGATACACCCGACTTAGTTAATATAGAAACTTCCGCGTGTAGGTTAGCAATGACCGGCCATAGGCCGCTTGTACTAGCATCAGTCTACCTCTCGCCATCCAAACAATTATTAGAAGCAGACCTAAAATCCCTACTAGATTTAGGCCGTTCTGTTATTCTCGCCGGAGACTTGAACAGCAAGCACGGCAGTTGGAATTCCAACGCAAATAACACAAACGGTAATATACTGTACAGATTAGCGGAGAGCCATAACGTAAACGTTATAGCTCCCGAAACACCAACCAGAGTTCCGACGCAGTTAAATCAGCGGCCGGACACTCTCGATGTAGCCATTATTAAGGACGTGAACTTAGAAATAGACTCTATAGTTACGCGTCACGAACTTGAGTCGGACCACCGTCCGGTCATTTTTAAGCTGGGCCGGCCAAATGGTGAGGTCACACAGACCAAAACCATTGTGGACTGGCGTACCCTCGGGGTCAAACTCGAGGCTACGAACTCCCAGCACTTGGATGAAATACCAGATATTATCGACTCGCCAGAGGTAGCCTGTCGAGCGATAAAATCATTCTCAGGTCATCTCAAAACAGTCGTCGGAGAATCCTCCCGGACGGTTACGGTGTCGAGCGATCGACGCTGCAATCTACCGGCGGACCTCCGACGCCTGATTAGAGAAAAGAACCGTGCGGCCAAAGCGCACGACAGATATAGAACAGACGCGAATAGACTCAGACTGCGCCTCCTACAAAGGGATGTTAAAGAGCGCTTATCTGAGTACACTAAAGATAGCTGGGACACTATGCTTGGAGAAATCGAGCCGTCGCACACTGCCTACTGGCAGTTGGCACGGTCTCTCAAAGCAGAGCCGATCTCACCCATGCCGCCACTTATTAGATCGAACGACAACTCGCTCGCCTTCGACGACAGCGAAAAAGCCGAATGCCTTGCAGACAGTCTAGAGAGCCAATGCACTCCGTCTCTCGCGCCTGCGGATCCCGACCACCTGCAGCAGGTGGCCGCGGAACTCGAACGCAGGGCTGCCATACCACCAGTGGGCGAACCACTGACTCCAGTGACTCTCGACGAAGTCACGAAGATTGTTAAAAATCTTAAAAACCGATCCGCGCCCGGCCTCGATGGCATAAACAACAGGGTGATCAAATGTCTAACTACGCCGCTACTGTGTCTGTTAGTCAGTATTTTCAACGCGCTCCTCTCCAGCTGCTCCTTCCCGGACGACTGGAAGGAAGCGGACGTTATAGGTATTCCGAAGCCTCACAAGCCGAAGAACATCCCGTCCAACTATCGCCCAATAAGTCTCCTCAACTCGATGGCCAAGATTTATGAGCGAATAATCCTTAGTCGACTAAAAGACTACGTCCTAAATAATAACATCCTTCCAGACGAGCAGTTCGGCTTTCGCCCCGAACACTCGTGTACCCATCAAGTGCACCGCCTAACGGAGCACATATTAGAAAACTTTCACGACCGCCCTAAGCCAGTAGGCACAGGGGCCTTATTTTTCGATGTCGCAAAGGCATTCGACAAAGTCTGGCACGACGGCTTGTATTACAAGTTGTATCACACAAAAGTGCCGGACAGACTCGTGAACATCATACGAGCCTTCTTGTCCAATCGCCTATTTCGCTTCCGGGTAGAGGGAACGCGCTCCTCAAGCCGCCCTCTCCGTGCGGGTGTCCCTCAGGGCTCCTGCCTCTCTCCACTCCTTTTCTCGCTATACACTAGCGATATACCTAAAGACCCTAAAGTCAATCTTGCGCTTTTCGCAGATGACACGGCCCTGTATTATTCCGATAAGCACAAGGGCCGCATAACGATTCAGCTCCAAGCCGCAGCCGATCGCCTAGGCGAATGGTTCCGGAAATGGAGAATAGAGGTTAACCCCGAGAAAAGTGTAGCAATATACTTCTCGAGGGGCACGCCCAAGCCAGCTAGACGTTACCACACAATCGGCAACAATCAGCTAGGCTCGATCACCCTGTTCGGACGCCCTATTCCCTGGGAAAAGAGCGTCAAATACCTCGGGGTCACGTTAGACGCAGCGATGTCGTTCGCTGCTCACATTAAGAACGTGCGTAACAGGGCGGCTTTTATCGCAAGCCGTCTTTACCCGTTAACTTGCTCTTCAAGCAAAATGTGCTTAAGACACAAACTTCGCCTCTACAAGACATGCATTAGACCCGTAATGTCCTATGCATGCGTCGCGTTCGCACACGCGACGGGCAATCATATAAAGAAATTGCAGGCGGTGCAAAACAGATTCTTGCGAAGTGCCACCGGAGCCGGCTGGTACCAACGCAATGTCGACCTTCACAGCGACTGTGAAATGCCCGTACTCTCTGAACACTTCAGAGAAGTATCACGGCGGTTTTTCGAAAAAGCCGCGGTTCATCCAAACCCGCTGGTGGTTAAAGCAGCGAATTATCGATCCGACGAAAACGCGACCGAACGCAAACGTCGACCGCGAAATGTGCTAGACGACACGGACGTCTCAGCACTCCCTGACCACGATACGGTCAGTCACGATCCGAACAACACTGTACACACAGTTAATAGTTTCAACATCACACGCACAACGTCGCGCGACCGCCGTAGAGAGCGGCGCGCAGCTATCGATACTAACACCGCGTACACCAGATACACCCGTATTCCAGGGCGGTTCTCACCGCCCAGAGTTTCCGACACACAAGTCGACAGTCCGAACGGAGGCCCGCAGTCTCCCTCGGACGGTCATTAGATGACTTTATAAATAAAATTATGGAGATATTCACTGTAGCGCAAGCACGCTAGCGAACGCAACGGTCCGAACTTAGAAGTTTAGTAGGAGTTTATATTTATGTATCTATGTTTTGGGTCAAACCAAACCTGGCACGCGGGCCCCGGGCCCGCGAGCACAGCATCCGATGAAGCTGTAAAAGCCAAAAGGCTAACAGCGATCACATCACCGAAAATATATACAATAAATTTTCGTCGAGAAGGTTATTACTTATTTTCGTCGTCATAAGGCAAGGCAGGAAGGCAAGATGGAAGTAAATAACTCTAATAATGTGATGAAATTGGAAGGTGGCAGAAATTGGAATATTTGGAAATTCCAAACTACAGTACTATTGAGAGGTCAGGGATGGCTGGACATTGTGGAAGGGCGGACACTAAAACCTGGAGAGGCAGCTGCACGAATCACATGGGAGTCAAAAGATGCTAAGGCTCAGACGTTGCTAGTTACAAGAATGTCGGAAGATGTCATGTTACATCTCATATCATGTACAACTTCTGCTGAAAGTGGAGAAAACTTCTAAGTGTATACGAACAAAAATCTGAAACCAGTATCCATATTATACAACAGCGATTCTTCCAGTATAAATATGAGAAAGGAATTGAAATGTCGATGTTCTTGTCTAAAATTCAAGAAATGCAGAATCAATTAAAACAAATGGGCGAGGAAATTTCTGATAAGTTCGCCATAACTAAAGTCTTAATGAGTTTGCCAGACGAGTATAAGCATTTCGTGTCGGCGTGGGAATCTGCACCCGATGACAAACAAACGTTCGACAATTTAGTGGGCAGGTTATTAGTTGAGGAGGAAAGAGTGAAGGAAAAGAAAGAAGAAATCCAGGAAACTTCATCTTCGTCAGCGTTTGTAGCTAAAAGAAACGTAAAGTGTTTTAAGTGTGGCAAACCCGGACATTTTCAAAATGTGTGTAGAAGTTATAAAGAAAGTGAGAAAAAGGTGAATGATAATAAATGCTGTTATTGCGGCAAATTCGGACATTATAAGGCGCAGTGTCGTTATAGAAGGTCAAAAGATAATAGTAAGATGAGTAATGCATTTGTAGTGTCGAACTCAGAATATAAACAATATGAAGAGTCAAAGTGGCTAGTTGACTCAGGGGCTAGTGAGCATATGTGCCGTGATCGCTCATTATTTTCATCATTCTCAAGTGCCTCGCAAAAGTCGGTAATTGTTGGTAATGGCGATATCATTAGTGTGCTAGGTTATGGACACATGGCGGTAAAAGTCAATAATAGGAGTGAATGGATAGACACGATAATAGACAATGTGTTGTTCGTTCCCGATCTAAAGACAAACTTGTTTTCTGTTAACCGCGCCGCTGACCGGGGATATGTCATGATGACAGATAACAATTCATGCAAGTTTAAAAATAAAGTTGTTTGCGCTATCGCAAATAGAGTTGAGAGTTCTTATTATATGGAATTTCGCTTCGAATGCGAAACGCTGCGACTGCGAGTGTTGCAAAAGTAGTAAAGAATGATCTTAACGATTGGCATGAAAAACTAGCACATCAAAACTTTGATCATGTGAAGAACGTGTTGGAGAAAAATAACATTGAAATAAAACAAAATAATGTGCCCCAATGTGAAAGCTGCTTGAAAGGAAAGATGCACCGGTTACCATTTAAAAATAGTAAAAGTAAGCATTAGGACATGTGAAATAATACATGGGGATACCTGCGGACCCATGGAAGAAGTATCGATCGGCGGGTCGAGATATTTTGTCGCTCTGAAGGATGATTACTCAAACTTCAGAACTGTTTATTTTGTCAGAGCTAAACACGAAATCAAGCACTCTCTGGAGGATTTTCTAAATAAAGCAGAAAATGTTACTGGTAACAAAGTCATGACATTTAGAACTGACAATGGACTGGAGTTTGTCAACAAAGAAGTGATTGAAATGTTTTCTAAACGAGGGATAATTCATCAAACAACTGTCACCTATACACCCGAACAAAACGGAAAAGCTGAGAGGGAAAATAGAACTCTAGTTGAAGCAGCAAGGACAATGCTACACGCTAGGAACCTACCTAAGAAACTATGGGCTGAAGCGGTAAACACAGCCGCATTTGTTCTTAACAGGACAGGAAAAGGCAAAGAAGGAAAATCACCATATGAAATGTGGTCAAATGAAACCTTCAACATTCATCAACTAAAGGTTTTTGGTTCGCCAGTGTATGTACACATTCCAAAAGACAAACGAAGAAAATGGGACAGAAAGGGTGAGAGAGGAGTGATGGTTGGCTATGGTGAAAATGTCAAAGGCAAAGAGTGTACTTCTCTGAGAAAAATTGTGTAGAAACAAAGAGGGATGTTGTTTTCTTACACATTGAGGAAATTGAAAAGAATGAATCAACAGTTACATTGGTTTTTAATGGCCAATCTACACTAGATGGTTTACCAGAAACAGTGAAAACGAAGGAAGTACCTGAATATCATGAATCTAAAAATACCTTAAGTGATACTTGCACTAGTCTTAATATAGACTCATTTACAGGTGAAAGTGAGTTCCAAAGTGAATATCAACCCTCATTTGGCTCATCAGAGGTTGATGAAACATTTCAAGTTCAAAATGAAAGATCCCAACGAGTGCGGAAACAAACATCATTTTATAAATGTCACAATGTTGTAAGCGAAGAGAGTGAGCCAGTTACATACAATGACGCCATGAAAAGAAGGGATGCAAGTAAGTGGAGGGAGGCTATTAATAGAGAATTGCAAACCTTGAAAGACAATAATACTTGGGACATTTGTAATACACCGGTGAGTGAAAAATTAATTAGTAGCAAGTGGGTTTTTAAATTAAAAGGATGTAATAACATAAGGCAGTATAAAGCTAGGCTAGTTGCTAGAGGATTCGAACAGAATAGTGACTTTAATTTGAGTGATATTTATGCACCTGTAGCAAAGTTATCCACCTTTAGATTCTTTGTAGCAATAGCTACTAAATTAAATCTGCCCATATATCAAATGGATGTTACCGGAGCATTTTTGTATGGAGACATAGACAAAGATGTTTATATTAGATTGCCAGAAGGGGCTTATTCCGGGGAAAACAATATTGTAAAGTTAAATAAGTCATTATACGGGTTAAAAAGTTCACCAAAGTGTTGGAACACTAAGTTCAATTCTGTAATAGCTAGGGAAGGTTTTATGAGGTCAAATTGTGATTCATGTCTTTTTAAAAAGTGCAATGGCACAGATTATTTGTATGTTTTACTGTATGTCGATGACATTTTAATTTTTGGGTCAAATGAGAATCATATTTCACAACTTAAGGTTATATTAAATAAAGAATTTAAAATGAAGGATATGGGACTATTATCAAATTTTCTAGGCATAAATGAAAAGCAAAATTTGGAAACTGGCATTACTGAATTAGATCAAAGAAATTACTTGGAAAATATTCTCAAAAAATTTAATATGGAAAATTGTAAGGATATGTTAACCCCGATGGACCCCAATTTTAATACAAAGATATTTGCAAACAACACTATTTCTACAGATAAAAATGTTGAAAAGTCATGTAGGCAAATTATAGGATGCTTAATGTATGCTGCAATGGGTACTAGGCCTGATCTATGTTACCCAGTTTCTATGTTAAGTAGATACCGAACATGTGCAAATAATGAGTTATTTAGTGCATTAAAGAGGGTGCTAAGATATGTAAAGTATAGTTTAAATTATAAATTAGTCTACAAGTGTAAAGATATTATTCTGGAAGGGTATTGTGATGCTGATTGGGGAGGTGATCTGAGGGATAGAAAGTCCACCTCAGGAAATATGTTTATACTATCAAATTGTCTAGTTTTATGGTGCTCTAAGAAGCAAGCTTCTGTGAGTATATCCTCTACAGAATCCGAGTATGTATCAATGAGCATGGCTGCCAGTGATGCATCTTGGCTTATAAATTTAGTAACTGATTTTAACTGTGAAAATATTTGCCCAGTTAAAATATTTTGTGACAATCCATCAGCTATAATAAATGCCAAAACAGATAATCAAAACGATTGAAACATGTAGATATTCGCTACCATTTTGTGATAGACCTAATCAAACAAAATAAAATTTGTATTAATTATGTTAACACTAGTGAGCAACCAGCAGATATTTTAACAAAGGCTTTAAGTAAAGAGTTGATTGTAAGACATTTAAACAAGTGTGGCGTTATGAACACCACTATAAATTTATAGATAAATTTGAAGACTAATTCATTTCATGTCTATTATAAAATGTATTTACATTGAGAAGGGGTGTTAGAATAATAAAACAATGTAATAACATTTAATCTGTTGACCAAAGCTAGCAACACTGTTTTTACCGTTTGTGTCTATGAAGTGTATAACGTTTATAACTCTCAGGCGTAATTGTTCGCTCCTATGTTCTAAATAAAACTGATTAATACAATTTCGTCATTTATTTAATTAACAACACATAAACATACAAAAACATAAATACACACATAGATATTTATATCTCTATAGAAATAAATATACACACATATTCATACATACTTCTATATACGTTACATATATGTCGCCGTGAGAGCACTCTCAACCGACGTGGTCAATTCCTTCATCACCATTTAAATATTTCTATCACATAAGAATTCCTTTGTAATTAAATCATTTAACAGTTTACAATAACCGCCTTGTATTGGCCACTTTTGTTCAGAGGTGTCGCTGAGAAAGCGCACCTTACCAACGTAATCTTAACTACTTCGTCGCCTTTTAAATTATTTTATCACACGAGTATTATTTATTTGTAAATCTTTCATTTTGTTAAAAGTTAAAAGTTTTTGTTTAAAGGGCTTGTATCGGCCACTTGAGGTTTCGCTGTGAAAGCGCCCCGTGAACAACGTAATCTTAATTCCTCCGTCACCTTGTCAAATTATTTTGTCACACCAGCTTTTGGTTATCGAAATTTATGGGGTGCCCTATATCGCTAACTTTTATAAATCTATCGTCAGACACACTTCATTCTATGCGTTACCAGTGAACTGTTGTGAATTATGTTAAGATTGATATTGAGTGGTGGGGAGGATTTTTGGCTGCTTGGCCTGTACAATAGTAATATAAAAAAGGGTGTTAACGACAACCTAGTTAACTTGTGTTTTTAGCGCTTGCCAGTGACGGTTGTGTATTTGGCAAGCGTTTGTTAAGCTACTACGCTAACTACTTTAAATAAATTGTAAAATATTGTGAGTAATATAAATCTGTAATAAATAAATCATTTGTAAGTGATATATCAAGGCGTTTCTTTGCAATGGATCAAGAGAAGGACAGTACAACTGAACTCTTGTCAAATGGGGACAGTAGTACTGCTCCCCCAAAAATAACCCTGGGTCTTCTGCTTCGACATATACATAAAACTGCAATGATCGAGGAAGACGTCTACAAATTAGCTATCAACAGATTTCTACGGATAATATTTCCGCACCAACCTTTTTAAATTATTTTTATTGGTTACTTTTCTAATATCTTCGGGCAGTGTGTTCCAAAGTAGTGTAGTCTGAACAGCAAAGGAGTTACCAACGAAACCGGTGGAATGTTGAGGTATACTAATCTTATGATTAGATGAGGGACGAAGAACCCTTTTATGAGTTAAAGAAATATACTGGAATTAATCCTTAAGATATGACGGAGTGAATGGATCGTTTAAAATAGTGAAGAGAACAAGGAGAATTCTAGAGTTACGCCATTGTTGAATAGGGATGCCATCTAAGGCGAGAACGATATTCTTAGATACGGTCATACGCCCGAAAGCCGAAAATATACCTTATAAAATTGTTTAGAAGGCGCTCTAGCTTATATAGAAGTCCTTAACGTGTAAATAATCGAAGCCATAATTAAGAATCAAGATTAAAGAACATTATTATATCTTATAACCGAATATGAAACCCTTCCTGACTATTCAATTGGCATAGTGATATAAGGTCAGCGGCTTTCAACAATCATCACGCGAAACGTTCACCGGTATTGGGATTCTTATGCAGGGGGAAGGCAAGGTACTACCGCAGTGCTTTTTCTATCATTAGTGTGCAAATATCACAGTGTTTCGGTCTGATGGGCTTTATTAGCTAGTGTAATTACTTGGTCATATACCAAGTAATTTTTATATAGATTTAAGAAGTGATGGCTCAGGATGACGAGCGCTGTTTGGTGCCACACAGAAATGTTCTGGCTGACACAAGATTTCTTGTGGGCAGACTACACTTAACATCAGATGAACGATTTGCTAGTCTCATCACATTATTATTTATTTACACATTATTACAAGAAACGTAGCAGCGCTATGCTACTACACAATGATATTCTGAAAGGGCGTGGACCTTCCCTGGTTTACCCATTACTGTTTTCGAAAACAATATAATAACTTTAATTTAATATAGATTATTTACATAAAACTCACTGAACGTCATACTTTTTAAACTTCGCTACATTTCGAGTATCTAACCGCAGCATGATAATTGTAATAAAATAATATTCTTTATTTTGTTTGTTTTTTTTAAGAAGAGTTGTAATGCTGGAGCGGTTAATGGAAATATTAGCAATATTTCCATTAACCGCTCCAACCAAACTAGAAAGTTTGTACTTGGAGATGGTTCACGGTAAAAGTCGAATGGCGGGCTCGATCCTGCAATATCATTATTCGCACTCGGTGCCCTTGCCAATAAGGCTATTCGCACTTTATTTGCCTCTGAACAGGATATTACAATGGTGTATATAGTTAAGTACTCCTATCTCTGCAATTTATAACAGCATGCAAATATAATTATATTATACTTGTAGAACAGCAAATATTAGAAATGCTGAAACGAAAAATAAAATTACCATTAGTATGGCAAAAAAAAGTTAAGAATCATAATAAAAATGTCAACGTTATTAAAATCCCTACTACCATTGTACGAGTACATGTTTCTAATAATTACAAAAACTTTAAATTCTTATTTGAAAAAGAATATAAAATTCGAACTTTCATGAATTAAAATAGTATATGTACCTACCTCTTAATCTACATTAACATTTGATAACACTAATCTCTCGAAATTAATTGCTTTTAGAAGATAATATAGCTGCAACAATAACTCGTCCAAATAACTTTCTATTAATTAATTTTATACCAATAAGTTTTAAGTCATTACGAATACCTTCAGTTCAGACAGCCACTTTCCGTTTTAATTAATTAATATGTAATAATTAAATATTTTTTAACCCCATCTAATCCTGTAAGTTTTGATGCAGGTGACTAAATGAATATACTCGTACATATACAAGGTGTTTGGAAAATAGGCTAACAAGCCGAATTGACCTTGTATATTTGTAAAGCATATATGTATCGCGTATCGTAGCGTATCAGTAGACTTACCGAGTGGTGGGGTCTTACAAGAATCCATCACCCATCAGGAACTGTGGGTGACGTAATAGTGAATGATGAAATAAAATCGTTACTAAATATCAATTTTAATATAGAACCAGAAAACAATTGATTTCAATTTCTTTCTCCAAAACAAAGAAACATTGTTCGTCATTCTCAAAATGAGTTCGCGTTTTATGATACAATTTTTTAAATCAATGGTCCTTTCCGTTTTTTTCTTTAAACGAACGGCCTTCAATATCCGTGCATATTGTTGTTACTTTTGTTTTGCAGTCTCCTTTCTTAACAATAAAAATGAATATTCAAATGGATTCAAAAATACATTTGCTGTGAAAATGTATGTACCTTAATTTTGAAGTTAACTGAAAAATAAATCCTAGCAATATTTTAAAGTGGGCGTAAATTTAAGTAATACTCGTAAAATCTGACTATATATATAATATAAAAACATAATATATAAACTATGATAAAAGGTAAATACCATTTTACTAGGTGTTAATTATTTTATATGTAAGGAAACTGTAGTTCTTTAATAATTATTTTTATGTGAAACCTCTCCGCAAGCAGTTTGCTTTACTTTAGTTTTTCTATACAACCTACTTTGTGAATAGTAACCTTGATGTTAATGGTTTTTTAAAAGATGTCAGAGCAGAACTCGCCGTAATATAATTCGAAAATAATAATACTGGAATTAACGAAATAATAAACTTTAAATGTCGTTTCTTTCAGCTGAGATAGTGATGGTTTAATAAGTTAAGTTACGTGTGAGTACTAAAATAAATTATCCTCTTTCAGAGACAGTCAGAACGCCATTTGTTTATTTGAACAATTCCTAAAAAGTACGAGAAATTGTCTTATAAAACGACATTTCTAGTTAAAAACAAGATATATGGAAAAATTGAAGTTTAAGTTTGAAGTATTGGCTAGGTTAGATGGAAAAACAAATGTCATTTGCATAACCTCTATAGAGACACCAGACGGGTGTATTTATGGAATCCCGGATGAATTAAAACCTGTAACTAAGCACACTGTCATATTGGCTACGGCCTTATTTACGAAAATTAAAAACACGCTAAAAAAAGGCACCAGACACGCACAATATGGATTCCTCTTGGTAAGGAATTGAGGGAATTATATCTAGATGAAAGTGAAAATTTGCAGTTTGGGGAACAGTATTTAGAATAAATATCAGAGGAGAACACCATTAATAACACGCCAGAGAGAAAAAATATAGGAAAAACGGCTGAAAGATTTGTGATAGAAAAATATTCAAACAAAACATCTAGTGCTGATCAATGGATAAGTGAATTTGAGAGAGAATGTGAAAGATTTGAGATTCGAAAGGATGAAGAGAAAATTGAGATTTTAAAACATCTTCTTGAAAAACAATGCTTAGATTGGTATAGCAGTATGTTGATAAAAAAGACAGTGAAAGCCGAATGGGAGGAATGGAAAAATGACTTTTGTGAAACTTATGGTAATAAAGGTTGGTCCCAAGTGAAGTATGCATTTACATTTAGATATCAAGGGGGTTCTTTATTAGAACATGCCACAAAAAAGGAAAGACTATTATTAGAGGTCAATAAGGACATTGATACACTAACAATGATAAATCTTATTGTGATGGGTTTACCTGATTATATAATGGATAAAATTGATAAAGAAACAGTAAAAACAACCGCAAGCCTATACAAGGAAATAGGAAAAAATGAGTCTGTAACAAATAAAAAGAATTACAGCAATATAAAAAATTTTACTTATGAATATAAGGGAAAGCAGAAATCAGAAAAAAACATACAGGGTTTGCGAAAAATTAAACGAAGGTGTACGACTCCATCCAAAAGAAAAGTGCTGGTTCAAACAGACAGACGAAAATTATTACAAGAAGAATAATAGTAAAACTGTAAACAATACAGTTTTTGATGTTGAACTTAATAAAGATGACACAAAAAACGAGTATTAACACCATTAATTAAAGTCAAACTACTTTTTAAATGCACAAGTAGAAATACTAGGAATATACGATTCAGGGTCGAATATATCTGTAATTAATTCCAAATTCATAAGACTAAAAGCAGAAGAAAAGGAAGATTCAAGAAGTGATTATTTAATCACTATTAATGGTGTTAAGAAAACAAAAGGTTTGACAACTATTAAAATAAAAAATTATGATATAGAAGAAGAAGCCGATGTCTATATTATTGATGGGAAAGATTTTAAATACGATTTTCTGATTGGACTAAATATAATAAAATAATACAGGTTGGTTCAAGACGAGAATATGAAACTAATTCAGAAGAAAGAAGAATTAACACAGAAAGAAAAAGGAAACTCAAGGAATGAAAATAGAAATGAAAACAACAAGTCTAAGGAAGTGAAAAAAGAAACAAAACCATGTTTGATAAATTTCAATGAACACATAAAAGGAGAGGATTTCGAAATAAAAATGGGTAATTTAAATACTCAACAAAAGTCAGACATATATAAACTGATAGACACTTACAAAACAATATTTGCCAAAGACAAATATGATATTGGTACGGTTAGAGAATATGAGGCATGCATTGATCTACTTATGGACAAATATTGCAGTAAAAAGCCTTATAGATGTTCTCTGGAAGATAAGAAAGAAATAGAAGAACAGATAGCAATGTTACTTGACAAAAACTTATAGAAGAATCCTACAGTCCATTCGCGGCACCGGTAACGCTGGCTTTCAAGAAAGAAGACAACAAAAAATCAAGATTATGCATAGATTTTAGAGATCTAAATAAAATAGTGGTTCCCCAGGCACAACCATTTCCATTAATAGAAGACTTAGTCATTAAGACAAGAAATTCAACATATTTTACAACATTGGATATAAATTTAGCCTTCTGGTCGATCCCGCTAAGAATTGAAGATAGGAAGAAAACAGGTTTTGTGACTCAAGACGGGCATTATCAACGGACATGCTTACCTTTTGGATTGAAGACATCTCCAGCAGTTTTTCAAAGGATACTAGGTAACATCTTAAAAAGGTAAAAGCTTACAGATTTTGCAGTTAATTATATAGATGATATACTAATATTTTCAAAAACATTTACAGAACACGTAGACCATATAACACAATTGTTAGAAGCAATAAAAAAAGAGGGTTTTAGACTTAAATTTTCAAAGTGTACATTTGCTTCAGATTCAGTTAAATATCTCTGTCACATAATACATAATAATACGGTACGGCCAATAAGAGATAACTTAGTTTCAATAATGAATGAATGAGAAAAATGTTAGGCAATTTCTAGGGAAAATAAACTTATATCATGAATATATACCAAATAGTGCAATAATGTTAGAGCCCCTTCATAAACTGCTTAGGAAAAATCAAAAATTTATTTGGTCAATAGATTGTCAAAAAACATTTGAAAACATAAAAGTAAAAGTTAATGTGTTCACAACCAATATTAGAAATTTGTAATCAGAATTTGCTAATAAATATTCACACTGATGCATCTTTAGAAGGTATTGGAGCAGTCTTAAAACAAACGCAACCAAATGGCAAAGATAAACCAGTAGCATACTTCTCAAAAAAATTGAATCAAGCACAAAAGTAAAAAAGGCAGTGTTTTTAGAATGTTTAGCGATCAAAGAGGCAATAAGACACTGGCAATACTGGTTAATAGGAAAATCGTTCACAGTATATTCAGACCATAAACCATTGGAAAATCTAAATATAAAATCTAGGACAGATGATGAATTAGGAGAATTAACATACTACTTATCACAGAATGATTTTAAAATTAAATATGCACCAGGAAAAGGAAATATAGAAGCAGATTATTTAAGTAGGAATCCAGTATTAAATGCGAGTGAGGATACAGATGAACAATTAAAAATTGTAAACATGATAGAATTGAATGATATTATTACAGATCAGGAAAACAATGAAAACATACAAAATAACAAAACAAAATTAATATCAAGACATAATGTATACTATAAAAAAGTTAAAAAACGAGAGAAAATTATACTCACAGAAAATTATAGCAAAAACTTATAAAATATGTACATGAAAACTTGTGTCATATAGGTCAAAAACAAATGCAAAACAAAATAAGTACGTTATATACAAAAAATTTAAAAAGTTTTTGTAAAGGTTGTGAGATATGTATACAAAATAAAACAAGAGGACAGGAGAAGTATGGTTTAATGTCACATTTAGGACCAGCCACGAAACCGTTAGAAATAGTCTCAATAGACACGATTGGGGGTTTTGGAGGCTCGCGATCAACAAAGAGATATCTACACCTTCTAGTGGACCACTTTACACGTTTTGCTTATATTGTTACCTCAAAAACACAGAATGCTAATGATTTTATTAAACTAATCAATAAATTTCCGGATTCTGAATCAATTAAGATGCTTCTCACCGATCAATATTCAGGAATTAATTCGAAAGAATTTAAAACATTTTTAAAAGAAAAGTCTATAACAGTAATTTTCACTGATGTAAATGTTACTTATTCTAATGGCTTAAATGAAAGACTAAATCAAACGCTAGATGGTTGGGTATTACCACCAGCTTGGGATCCTATAATTAATAAAATTAAGTCAAAAACCAAGCATACCACTGCAAGACTTCAAGACACAGTTAGCTCTTTCTGCGTAGATCGGACCACAAATAATAATTAAAAGCTTAAGGTACTCCGAGTTAACTATGACATCAGGACATCTGTCACCTCAGTCCCCCCGTGACCATGGGTGCTGTAAAGCACTCGAAACGTCGGGTTATAAATAACAAAAATAAACGCGATAAAATCCGTAAAATTAGGTTCATTTAAATGTGTAGTGTTCGCGTAAATATAAGAAATCATTAAGTTAAGTTAATAATAAGTTAAGTTACGTGTGAGTACTAAAATAAATTATCCTCTTTCAGAGCAAGCAACGTAATTTGTTTATTTAAACAATTCCTAAAAAGTACGAGAAATTGTCTTATATATATATATATATATTTCATTTATTTTATGTATTTTATTTGTTAATTTATTAAATTTATTTTATGTTATTTTATTTCATTAGTACTTAATTGCATTATTCACGAACACCTTGGACTTATACTGTTAGTTGCACTGTGTCTCCCGGCTTTTTTCAAGGACATAACGGGATGTAGCCCGATGTTAAAGTATAAAGACGATATTTTTTCCGCACCGGGATTTATCCCGAATTGTAAGTGCGTTTTACAGACATAAATTTCACATACACAACACAACAAGTCCCGAAAACTAACAGTATGTGTTTATTAGCAAATTTTGGCCACGGCTAGGATTCCAACCCGAAACCCACAGCGTAGTTAGGTACTGTGAGCACTAGGGCACGCGGTCGTCAAACACACATACAGTTACGTCCACTTCCCATATAAGAGGTAGGCCATTCACATAGCCCACTTTTCGCTTTCGCGGAAAACGTGACAAGACGGGTGGCGAACCACGTCGCCGCCGTTTTGGTACGAGTCACAAAATTCTTACTCCCACGAGCAGTATAATGCAGCAGTACAGCATTGCATGTTATGGTGTTATTTGCATATAAGTTTACTGTACAGCATATAGTTTTACTGGTGGTAGGATTCCTATGCAGGAATCCGTCTAGGTACCACCCCAGGGCCAGTTATTCTGCCGTGAAGCAGTAGTGTGCAAACATTACGGTGTTTCGGTTTGAAGGTCACAGAGCTAGCGTAATCACAGGGCAAATGAGACTTAAAAACTAATGTCTCAGGGTGATAGGCACAGTGAGGTGTCACACAGAAATGTTCTGAGTGACACAGCATTTGTTATGGGCAAACGTTGCACTTACCATCAAGTGAACGTTTTGCTCGTTTCATCACTTTATACAAAAAAAAGTCTGTCCGTACAATACCTTAGTCGATTCTTACGACACCTCGGTAGAAAATGCACTGCTATTGTGCCGCACAACTTTCGGTCGTCAAATATTATTTTATTAAAATACTGTGGCGATAAAAATGTTTAATTTGTACAGTATGACATAAAATCGAATTAACAGGATGTGTTGTTGCTTTACAACATAATTTACATTGGCAATGAATTTGAGCCGTGTGGTGGCGGCTCGTTAAAAGAATACTACCACTCCATCTCATCCAATGGATCTCGTAAAAGGCGAGTAAGGAATTAAACTGCACTGTGCACCCAACAGCGCATGGTGGCTTTGGGGATGGGTTCACCACCAATCACACCAAGTGCATTATATTGTTTTGGTGAAACGTGGATTGTGGCAGTCATCTGCTTTTGCAGTGAGTGCCCAGTCTCTGACTACCCCTTATGGGATACAGTCGTGATGTTATGTATGTATGTATGAATTCGTATGGACGGTTGTTAGAACTTCGTTGCATATTATTAACTTGCTCTAAAATGACCAGAATTGCAAGCGAATCTATCGGTTCAACAGTCAAACTGCTCATTGTGCGAAACGAGCGTAATGAAATGCGCAACAAAGGTGGCTTCTTTGAACTACAAGTTGAGGAATGCTTGACAAAGTTTGTAATTTTCGAAACTTTGCTCTTGCAAAGTTGCACACAGGAATCTATTTTAACTTTATATTACTTTGAGATCACTGAATTCGGATATTCGTCAACGTTTTCATTGAGAGGTCAAGAAGTCATATTCGGCTCCGGCTGGGATTCGAACTCAGAAGTTACATGCGCTTTATTACCGTGAATTAGAGACTTTTATTTTATTATTCTGTTCGATTCCTTCTTGGCTATTGGAATAGTTCATTCGAACATTTTTGGTTTGCATTGGTAAATGATCTGCATTTCGAATCTTCTGAATGAGGGCTATTATATATTTAATATTAAATTGTTTGTTATTTGGAATTTCTTTCGAACTTTGTTAATTACGGTATTAAGCAACGAAACGAGCAAGTCTTTAATCTGAACCCCCCCCCCCCCCTTTACCACCCCATCTCATGCAGTAAAAGTCTTCTGAGGGAAAATGAAAACCTGGGGATGGGCAGCAGCATCTCGTGCGAACATCTGAATAAATAAACCGCGGTTGCCAACCCGCCTGCCAAGCGTGGCAACTACGGCAAAAACCCTCCAAAACGAGAGCTACAATCTTTTGTGGCTATCTGTGGGGGAGGCCTATATATGTTCAGCAGTGGACTTACAATGGCTGAAAGGAGGAGGAGAAGGAGGCATAAACCAGTATTTTTTACGTAAAAAAAAGTAAAGTTACAGCCTATAAATGTCATACTGCTGAGCACAGGCCTCCTCTCATTTATGAGACGGTTTTGGAGCCGGGAAGGTGCGCCATGCTGCTCCAATGCGGGTTGCCGGACTTCACATGTCTTCGAAGTAACAATTAGTTAAATACCTACTCTATAAACATAATATGTAATTTATTTAGAGATATCTTTTTTTAAACGAAGGATTTATCCTGAATCGTGGGTGCGTTTTACAAACATAAGTTTCACTTGCACACTCAACCAGACCCGAAAACCAACAATTTGTGTTTGTGCACAGATGTTGGCTTCGGCTGGGATTCGAACACAGGACCGGCGGCGTAGAAGACGTTTTTACAATATTGTATATTTTTCCACTGCAAATCGTCTCATATTTCTTAAGAAACACCGAAACTATACAACAAACGTCAAGTGGTCTAAATTGCGATATTTAAAAAACATAAAATTTTAAATAATATTATGGGAAATGTAAGGGGAAATAGGATGTTATGTTTTCATATGATTTGTGAAAACTTGTTCCAATTAAGGATAAATAAAATAAGTGTACAAACTACATAAATCAAAGGGGACTAATTGTTAAGGGGTAAGCAGAGACTACACCAGCGATCACTTTTCGCTCCTGCGGAAAACAAGACACCATTGTGGTGCAAATAAAAAAATCTTACTCCCCATTGCGTTTCCTTGAGCAATTTAGTAACATCATTGCATATTATGGTATTATTCTGCACGCACAAAGACTGTCCGTGCTATAACTTAGACGTAGGAAAGAGGCAGGTTCTATTCTATTCTGTCGGACATTTATCGGCTAAAAACAAGTGTGAGTAGTATTTAGGGATATATTATGTCCTAGACTAGATGACAGATACCCGTAGATTTAGACAGCCCTAAACATTGTAATAACCTCACGTCACGGCTTCGCATCCAAATGAATTCTTGGGAATCCCTTGGATTCCTAATAGTTAATATAAAAGATACTGAAATAATTAAACAATAGACCTTCGACGTCGTTTGTTAATTTTTTGACCATTTGGCCAACCATTCCATTTTTACATTTTATTACCGTTATTACTTTATTACTTACGGCGATTTCATTTATGAAACCAAAAGTAAATTCCTTTTCTTTAACATATCTTAGGAATTATTGATAGTTTTTGTAAAATATTTCTAATAGAAACTCACGAAAATAATAATTTCTATACTTCATAATGAACATTCAGCGTAAGCAAACAACGAACCATAATTTTTAATCCACAGGAAATTTTATTTCCGCATTTAGCATCGTTCTTGTTTAATCATGCTCCATTCTGAAAAAGAAAGTTAACTTACTTTAATAAATTGAAAACTCTCAGGAAAGGAATAGAAAATTGATGATAGTGAAAGTGTCACGGGTTGGGAATCGAGCCCAGGACCCGTGGCGTAAAAGTCGGATACTCTGGCCACCAGGTCACACCGAGGAATGAATATCGCAGGGTTTTAGCCAGTAGTAGTCTGGTATAATATCTGTTTAAGCTTCAGGAGATTTAAATCAAACTCGTTCTTGTAGTCATCATCATAATCATCATTTCAGCCTATCACCAGTCCACTGCTGAACATAGGCCTCCCCCATAGATTGCCACAAAAGAGGGGGAAAAATATTGCCATAGTTGCCACGCTTGGCAGGCGTGTTGGCAACCGCAGTTTATTTATTCAGATGTTCCAGGAAGATACCCCTTGTCGACTTTTACGACACCCACGGGATGAGATGGGGTGGTAAATTCTCTTAAGCCTCTACCACATGGCATCGTGTAGTTGTGTTATGTTCTTCAAAGCGCTTGACAAAATTTCTTAAGTAGCACCATAAATTCGTGTTACGTGGTAAAAATTGATGTAGTACTGTAGGTGGTGAGAAAAAAATATATATAAGATAAAATGTAGCTGCGCCTTGCGTTTTTTATACAGCAAATTGCTTGAAGGAAAATTTGACGCGCGTAAACAATACCTCTGTTACCGTCACGGTCGAGGGCTATCGATGTAGATCTTCTCACGAAGGGCGACGAGCGCATTACGGTGCTACAGGACTTAACAATTCAAAGTACTTGGTATCATTGCAATAGTTATGTGCATGCCTTGCACTTACCATTAGGTAAACAAAATGACCGTCGCGTTAATTTTACTACTATAATAAAGCGAAATAGTGTGTACGTTTGAAAGCGCTAAACTTAGGAAAAACAAGTTTGATTTGAAAAGTTATTTTTATATTAGATAGCGCGTATATTGAGAAAAGTTTTAAGCTATAAAGCTTTATGCTACGGCTTTAAAGAGTTGCACGCTGAGAGTCGATTATTACCGGAAAGGGCCGAACTGTGAAATCTCAGGGTCAGCGAGGTACCATGCATGCAATGATGATGTAAGCTTATTTGAATAATGAAACCTTAGAGCACAGCTAGTACCCTATAAAAATATAATACATATATAATAATATATAGTATTGTTCCTTCGCCTTCTCTTCCCAAATTCGACGGAAAAGTTTTGTCATAACTATTCAACGATGAAATCTAAGGAAAAGTCGAACTCAGTGGAAAATAATCAGGACCACCACGACGGATATATTGCAAGTTAATTGCAAGTTACTGGTGGTAGGATTCCTATGCAGGAGTCCGTCTAGGTGTACCTACCACCCCAGGGCCAGTTATTCTACCGTGACGCAGTAGTGTGCAAACATTACTGTGTTTCAGTATGAAAGGCACTGTGAGCTAGCGTAATCACTGGGCATATGAGACTTAAGAACCTGTGTCTCAGGTGATGGGCACAGTGTAGTGTCACACAGAAATTTTATGGGTGTTATGGGCATACGTTGCACTTGCCATCAGGTGAACTTTATGCTCGTTTCATCACTTTATGCAATAAGAAAAAATAATTTAAAAAAAAAGTACACCAATATTTTTTTCATACAGCGATACTAACAACCCAACTGATCGCTGAACCTTGCAGTCGTTATTTAATTCATAAAAAAAAAACTTATTACTTGTCGATAAAGGTATAACAAAGTATGTTATATATTGTTTACTCAAAAAGTTACTATAATGCACGCTACAATAGTAACTTAAACTTTATAGTTACTATTGTAATCGTGAAATTTTAAAACATTTATCAGTACGACGTCCCTAAACTAAATAATGTTTACAAAATGCATTCATGTCAAAATGTATTATACTTACTTCTCCACCCATTGCAATTCTCGTATTCCATTTCACAATAATTGTTAAACGTTTTGTATTCACCATCGTAGTGACGTGCGCAAACAAGTTTGTGCCTTGCAAAATTTTAATAATGTTTAATTGAAATAATTAAAACCCTGTATTAACAAGAAATGTTTCGGGCCAAATTTGCATAAAACATACTGTTTTACAGTCTTTGTTCGGTTATAGTGACACTACCAGAACCATAAAGACCAGCCTGACCACGTTTAGCTTACAGAGTTATTATTATTTCCATAAACGTAACTGGTGGCAGGGTTTGTACACCGTCTGTCTAAGGAGGTATCCGTCCGTATTACTATGTTTATGTTTTGGTGGGCACTGCAGCTAATGGAGAGAAATGTCTGAAGAAATAACTGAGGTCATTAGGTAACTGGAGCAGTGCGTTGCTACAGAGTATTTTCCATGATTAATTTATTTGTGAAACTGTTATGGGCAGCATAGCAGCCATCGTCATCGTTTCAGCCTATCACAAGTCCACTGCTGAACATAGGCCACCCCAATAGATAGCCACAAAAGTTTGTAGCTCTCATTTTGGTGGGATTTTGTCATAGTTGCCACGGTTGGCAGGCGGGTTGGCAACCGCAGTTTATTTATTCAGATGTTCGAGGAAGATGCTGTTGCCCATCTCCAGGTTTTCATTTTCCCTCTGTCGACTTTTACGACACCTACGGTATTAGATGGGGTGGTAGATGGTGGTGGTAGATTACATAATTCCTCGTTTCGTTGCTTAAAACCGCAAAAAAAATTACGAAAGAATTTCCAAATAAAAAACAATTTAATATTAAATAATTAATAGCCCTCATTCAGAAGATTCGAAATGCAGATAATTTACCAATGCATACCAAAAATGTACGAATGAACTGTTCGAATAGCCATATATCGAATCGAATAAAAAATAAAATAAAATTTCTCTGATTCACAGTAATAAAGCGCTTCCGGGGCTATTCTCTATTCTCATTAGCTAATTAATGTAAACGCTGATAGTCTTAATTTATCCATCACCCCCTCGGGCGACAAAAGGCACAAACAAAAAAGGATCGGCGTTATCGTCCTTCGTTCGTAAATTGCGAATCATGATAATTATGATAATTAACTGTGAACAGTCCACTGCAGAGTCAAGGTTGAAAAGGCTACGACTTAATCAACACGCTACACACGCACATAATAACTGTGGCTTGATCACCCACGGTTAAGCTAAGAGGAGTCCATATGTTCGGTCTGCGGTATGAGGCTGGTCCCGGAAGGACTCTGAATTGGCAACCCTATTCTGGATGCGTACTGGAGGACTGCTGGGGAAAGAATGACGGACGACACCGCTGACCTTGTTCTCCGCAGCCAAAGGGCGAAGAGGCAATTAAAAAGAGGCGTTGTTAAGCAAACCGTTCACCGTTCACCCTTGAATAATATGATAATAACGATATTTTTTTTACTTACAAAATCTGAATTAAAATCTCACCACAGGTTGAAATCACCATGTTTGAGAAGTTAATATGCCATTACAGTAACATTCGCCGGTCGGATCTGAAGATAGCTATCCCAAAATTTATAGAAACCCACGATTCACTGACTTGCGACCCACCTAGTGTAATTGATGAGTTTATTGTATAGAAATTAGCTACTTACTTGTAATAACCGGGACAGTCGTTCAGGAAAACGACGCAACCTTTGTCTATGAGATCTGATTTTCGGAAAACGGATTTCTTCGGATAGAACCGAACGCGCGATGGCTTGGTGTGGCGAGTGTTGACATAGTGTGCCATGGTGTCCGTAATGACTGTACGATTAAAATATAAATACAAATAAGCATCATTTATGTATCTCTTGTGTTTTTTTTTTAATAGCAGAAGGTGACGAGACGCGCAAAGTATTCAACTGATGGTAAGTGTATTGTCTGCCCATAACAAATATTATTTTATACTTCTGTGTGGCACCACACTGCATCCTCTACTAGCTCTCAGTGCCTTTCAGACCGAAACACAGTAATGTTTACACACTACTGTTTCACGGTAGAATAACTGGCCCTGCGGTGGTAACTGCCCAAACGGACTCCTACAGAGGATTCCTATCACCGGTTTGTGGCAATTTTCATATACGAGTAGATACAATAAATTATTACTATGAGTCGAAATATTCATGTTTTGTGCAAAATACAAAGTTTCGACAGGGGTACTACCAAGGATTTGCAACTTGAGTACAATACAATTTCATTATATTTTTGGGAAAGGCTTATGTTCAGTAGTGGGCTTTCACAGGCTGATAAAAATGAAGAATGAAAATGACTTTAATCTGTCTGGTAAAGAAATGTCTCACATCTTAGAACTTAGTATCAGCACAATGTAAATCGAACAACGTAATGTAAATCGCTATACAAATGGAGATATTAAAAAAGAACGTTACGTACGTAGATAAATTATTAAAAATATTATATCAGTCCTACACTGCACCATTGAATATTATCCGCAAGAAAGTACTATATTTATAACAAAGTTATTGAACTAAAAAGTAATAAACCGAAACATACATCAGAGCTGTATAAATTGCCTCAACAAGAATTACGATAAGAACTTACTTTATTACTTTTCGTAGTCTGTATTAAGCTATGCATGAGGAATTGCTGAAATATTTGACATACATACAGACATTCAGGCCTCCTTCCGATTGGGATAGGCAGAGACCATATCTGTAGTCCACTAGCCTATTGGGAAAGGAGACGTGACTGTGGCGAACCACGTCCTTACTTTTCTTGTACATTTCGATATTTTTTATCCCTCACACTGGATTTTTTCTTATATCGTAAATACATTTTACAGACAAAAATACGCATATGCAGCCAGACCAGACCCGGAACAACTGTATGTACGCCATGAAAATATTTGTCCCGTTTGGGAATCGTACCTGCGAGCCATAGCGCGGAAGCCAATCTTTTAACCACTTGTTTATGATTGAAAATTGTTTTTGGTTTGTAAAAGCATAATATTGTGTATGCTTAAGTTTCATTCTCTCTCTCCGGTGTCACAACAAGTCAAAATAAAATGTCATGACCCGCGATGTGGTACTCGGGTACTATAACCACTATGCCACGCAGTCGTCAAAGTAATTAGAGGGGCAATTTAAGAAGAAAAAGAAGGCAGAAGACACAAGATTTTCCTCGTAGTTCTGTAAGTCGAGTTTACGACACACGCGGGATGAGCGGGAGAGGCAGAGTCTCTTACTCCGCCACCACACGACGATAATGTAATTTAACATAAAAAATTAAACATTTATGAAATAAAAACAACTTTATTAACTTTTCAAAGTACTTTTGTCCAGTAAAAATCATTTTAAGCATTACGAAAGAAACGTATTATTTTCCTCTGATTGTAAAGGGTAATATTTTTCCTGCAACGGCGACTGCTGGTCCCGCTTTGGTAATCCCATCCCGGACTTTGTTACCAATGTTTTCCTGTAACACAATATTAAAAATGTTACTTTTGTATCCATTCGTTTACTGTATAATAGGTTACGGTAAAAGTTACTTCGCATTTTATATGAAAACTCAAGACATTTTTTTTTTCAAAGTGTATTTACAATTAGTATATTTTTAATTAAGCCATTTTGTTCGATGACTTTTTGACATGATCCCGTTGCTGTAGAAATTTTGGGAATTCTATGCAAAAAACGCGAAAAATAGCTTTGGCAGTCCCTCTTGATGTTAACCTGACACTATCTAAAGTAACCGAAACAGGTGGAAATCTAAAGGTGCGAGGTCAGGGCTATATGGCGGATGCATTAACATCAACCAGCCAAACTCTCTTAATTTTTGCTTAGTGGCTAAATATGTGTGTGGCCTAGCGTTGCCGTGATGAAAGACCACACCCTTTCTATTGATCAATTCCGGCCGCTTTCTCTCAACTTCTTGCTTAATTCTCATCAGCTGTTGTTGTTAGTAGAGATCCGAATCGATGGTTCTTCCCGGCGGTAGAAGCTCATAATGAACAACGCTCTTCCAATGCCACCATTCATACAGCATCACCTTATTGCGAGTTTACCCAGGTTTTGGCACAGTCTGTTGCTTTCGCACGTTTTCTTGTACGTGATCCACTTTTCATCGCCAATTATCAATCTCTTCAAAACGGATCGGTATCATTACCTGTCCATAAAGAATCGCAAATGAGTACACGGTTCATTAGGTTTCTTTCAGTGAGCTCGTGTGGCACCCAAATATCGAGCGTTTTTGTGTTCCCAGTTTTTTTCAAATGCGTCAAAACTGTTTTTGGTCATTTCCCAGTTCATTTTTAAAAATGGCTTTTTAGGCTTTTTTTAAAAATGGCCATCTTATCCGTAACAGGGCGAGGTGCATCTTTGACATCATAATTCCCGGATTGAAAACACTTAATCCAAAGCTTATACGTACTATATGCGAAAAGACTTTTTTGCCGAGCTGTTGACAATCCCTTGACTACGACGGCGTGGTTTCTGGATTCAAATCCCAGCTGAAGTCAATGTTTGTTATTGTGATGTAATGAAATTATGAATGAGGTAAGGACATAGGCTTTTAAGTTTTAACATAATTTTTCTTACGAAAGAGTGTCATCACTCTTCGACTTCGACGAGCAAATCATTCATCTGATGAATGCTGTCACACAGAAAATTTCGGGTGGCACCACACTGCGGCTGTAATTACTCTAGCTATCAGAGCCCTTCAAACCGAAACAAAGTACTGTTTGCATACTATCTATGTAGGGAACCGTCTAATATCTGCATACCACCCAAGAGTCAGTTATTCTGTCGTAAAGTAGCTGTGCTTGCTTACTGTGCTTCAGTCTGAAGGGCACTGAGAGATTATGTAATCTTTTACTGGGCATATGAGACTTAGGAAGTGATGTCTCAGGGTTACAAAGGAATGTTCTGTGCCACACAGCATTTGTTATGGATAGACGTTGCACTTACCACTATGTGAACGTTTTGCTTGTTTCGTCACTTTATCCAGTAAAAAAATTACATATTTTATAGTAAACATTTTTCAAATCTCTAAGTTGCCTCTAAATACTTATAGGTATTAAGTTATTATTATACTTTACCACATTCTTCCAGCTACGCCATCTCGGTTGTGGTTCTCCTGGAACTAAACTGAAGGCCGAAACAAAGGCGACAATTAAGAACAGAAACCCAAAGATTCTCATTTTAGTTTAATTTTTAAACTTTTGCCGTAACAATTACAACTGCTGATATACCGATTCAAGTTTTCCTTTTATACATCGCTACTGAATTACTAGAATTTTTTATAATTTATATGTATGTTGAAATACGACATTTCATTACCGTTTTACATTCTCGCTAAATACTCATTAAAATCGGCATACAATTGTTAAGTATGCGCGAACGTAAACCCGACAAACAAATATTTTAAATTTACTATCGTTTTTGTTGTAAAATGTTTTATCTATTGAACATAGCTTACAAAAATAAAAAATATATCAACGTACAATATTTCACACTCACAGGCTCTATTGTACTATTGTAGGCTGGGTTGGCGCAGTGGCTAAGCGACGGCTTCCGCACCCTGGGTCGCGGGTTCGATTCCCGAACGGGACAAATATTTGTAAGGTCTACAGATATTTTCAATACAACATGAGCTCCATTAAAAGTAGCAACCGAGTGGAGACCGAAGCTAAGAGCGGACTTAATTATTCCGAATTTGTTTTTTTTTTATATTTGGAATTTATATAGATACACCCATGGTACATCCCTATCGTATTATAAAAGCAATAATTAATGTGGTATTTACGTGGTTCGCAGGACCTTTACGACTTGCAACCTCGTACTTCGTAGTGTAGGGAAACCGCATGGGGAGAAGACCTTTACGGTTTTGCGGGAAGTCGATGGATGCAAGAGCGCATTACCGTGTTTTGTGCCAGTCTGTATGGGAGGTCTATGTTCAGCAATATATAGTTAGTTCTTCACCATTATTATCATCGGCCTCATAAAGTTCCACTCAGTACAAATGCTTCTTCCGTATAGAGAGGATTTGCTGTAATCAGCCACGTTATCGTTATACCAATCTCTTCCACCTTGGACACTTCTGAAGGTCATCGACTGAATGTTTCATGTCTTTTTATGGGAAAAAGTAACGAGATGAGCAAATCGTTCACCGGATGGTAAGTGCAACGTCTGCCCATAACAAATGATGTTTCGGCGGCGGAGCCACAGACCAGATCCGCTGCCGGGGCCGGGAATACTGTTTTCGAGTGCCAAGTCCTGGCCCTTTGCGCGGCCAAAGAGGGCATGCTGGAAGGTGCGTCATGTGTTCCGGCGCGCCTCATTGCGAAGGAGAGAGGAGAGGAGCAATTCTCTCCCGAGGAGGGGCCCCGTGGCACTGCCAACATGCGGCGATGGCGGAACACCATGGGGTTTTAGTTGGTGCAAGTCCGACATAACTCGTCCTTCGCCCCGTGAAGGCGGGTATGCTTTAGGCAATTCCCCATGTAATGTTAAAAAAAGGGCCATCCCTTTACACAAACCATGGTTCATCAAAAATTTTCTCATAATAAACATTCTCAATATCCACAAGGGTATAAGTTGTTATAGTTTACTCAGAAGTTCTATCTGACAATTCTATATTTAATATGTTATTTATAATGCTTTTTTATCTGATTACTGTAATAAAGATAAAGAGTTTGTATATTAGAACATGCTAATTTTAGGATCCCCTATCTAATCCCGCGGGTGTCGCAGAAGTCATCAGAGGGAAGATTTAAACCAGAGGAGGGGCAGCAGCATCTTCCTGGAACATTAGAATAAATAAACTGCGGTTGCCAACCCGTCTGCCAAGCTTGGCAACTATGGCAAAATTTCCCCCAAAACGAGATCCAAAAACTTTTGTAGCAATATATGGGGGAAGCCAATGTTCAGCGGTGAACCGTTAACATTGGCCGTTATATAATAAACCGTTCTTTAGATAGATCTCCAGCAATAAAACTTTATGCTACGGCCTTAAAAAGCCGCGCGCTAACATTACCGAGAAGGGCCGAATTGTGAATGATCAGGCCAACGACGCATCATGCGGTACATCGCAATCCCGTGGTTAGTCGATTTTACGCAAATAAAATAACAGGACACGGCTAATGGTATATAAACTTCATAGTTCTTTATACGTCTTTACGATGTCTTTAATAATGCTGGAGAGTTTGTATGTTTGAACGGGCTGATCTCGGTAAATACTTATCGTCATCATCATTTCAGCCTATCACTAGTCCACTGCTGAACACTGAACTCCCCAACAGGTTTTCAAAATAGTTTGTAGCTCTCATTTTTTTTGCCATTGCCACGCTTAGCAGTCGGCCAGGGTTGGCAACCGCAGTTTATTTATTCAGATGTTCCTAGTTTTCATTTTCTCAATATCAACTTTTACGACTTCCACGGGTAGAGATGGGGTGGTAGATTATTATCTTAAGAGTAAATACTTAAACATTTTCAAAAATTGTTTTTGCATTACAAAGCCCGTTTATTAACAAAGATTATAGGATACAATTTCATACTACAGCTTTATTTTGCCGCACGCTTAGAAAAGAACGTAACCGAAAAGGGCCGAACTGTGAATGCTCAGGTCACGAGGCAGGCCATGCCTTAATTCTTCTTTAAATCTATTGATTTCAAAATCAAAAGCAAAATTGAAAAAATTATCAGAGTAATTCAAGCCACAAATCGCGACATATAGCGACGATAATGTTACATTTCGAATTATACGATTTTTCGATTTACCGAAATTCTGAATCGCGAGCACGAGTTCTTAGACTCGTATCTACAAAAACAGGGTATTTTTTCCTCTTTAAGCAAGCATACTATGAGAGAAAGAGAGAAAATATCACTTTGAAGCGCTGTCTCGTTTTGTGATCTAATTGGCGTCGACACTGTGTCAGTTCAGTTGCCACCGGCGCTTTGAGATGAGAAGTGCTCTTCATTTCCAAGAAAAACGTGACATCACGAGGATACCACTATATTGTTGATGAAAGATTATATTGTCTTTTACAATATTTTTTGATTATTCGACAATGTGGCACGTGATACTTATTAGGATATTCTTGTAAAACAATAAGCGAAGTTAATGAGATATATTTTTTATGTCACGTTGTTCTTGTAATAAGATCAAAGTACCATTGCGACATCTAAAACAGTAACGTTCTAGATGATGAAAATTTTTCTTATATTCCAAAAAGGGTGTGGGACATTTTTTGTTATTCTGTTATTGCAGAATACACTATTAATAAATTTCAAAGATATATCTACTTATCACGTTGTATACACTAAACAATTATTTAAAACTCCAGTTATTTTAATTTACAGATGGGGACAAGGTCTAAAACAATATTACAAATAGTGCAAAGCAAAATGGCCGTAAATACCCCCAGCAGCAGCAACTTAGTTGCTTCTAACAGCCCAGATTTACAAATTGTAAATGACTACGAAACAGTTGGTACTCATTTTTAGTACATTTTTTTTAAAAAATTACCCATTAGTGTACTATAAAATAATGGAAACCACATTTTAATTGCCTTGCTAAATGCACAGTTTGTTACGAATCCCATAGAAACCGCCCGATGAATAAAAATAAAAAGAACCTTAAGTGTTGCTCTGGGGTATATGCTATAACTATACCAAAATATTATAGTTATAGTTAGTCTAAGAATAGACAGCGTAAAATGGAGGTCACTATGGAGGATATGTATATGCTACGCATAATCTTCTCTGATGCCCCAAAAATGTTCGAGATACTGGCAAAAAGCCCGGAATTAGCTTCAATATGCAGTACGTTCCCTAAGCCCTCTTCCAGGGCCTCCTCCAGGGCCACTTCCAGGGCCACCTCCAGGGCCACCTCGTCGGCCCCCTCTTCATGTGACTCAGAAATGGAATGCGAAACCTCCAAACCCGACTTTGGCTTCACTCTCGTAGAAAAAAGCGGAAAAAGGCCGCTTCGCCGGTACCCGCCTCTAACGCAAACGCTGCCAAAGCCTCCACCTCAAGCTCTCTAAAATTAGGAAATGAAGAAGCATGAGTTTTGTCTTAAAAGGCAAGAGATGTTTAAGACAATAAAGGGATCGCAAGTTAGCATTAACTTTACGGCTAATTTCGGAATCCTGAACTTCCTAACCCAAGGAATGGTCCAAATGCAAGCCAAGATTTTTAACTGAAGTAGAGAAAGGGATTAAGATTCCGTTATAGGACACGGGAGCAAGGTTACTATAGTCAATCTTAGCCAGCATCTTTAAACCACCAACAACCATCATCTTTCATTTTGATGGGTTAACAGATACACCGTATCTAAATGACCAATCTCTAATCTTGAAGATCATCATTCAACTTTTTGATACCATTGTTGAGGTCATTAATTCCTTTTGGCACATAAAACTGGAGGTCATCAGATCAATATTCACATTTATAAAAAGGGAGAACAGTGCCATAATTCATTTTTGCAATTAAACATTACCCGGTTCTCTGTTAGCTATCCTAAAGATAAATTGTTGACTTTACAGGACATACTGTAAAAATTATAAAGTAAGCATTCGGCCTTGTAAGGAGTATATAATCCTACATTATTAAAAATAAAAATGATTGCCAATACTAAGATTTCTCTTGATAAATGAATCGTACGCACGTAATAAGACCCGGAACCACAATCTGTGGGTCATACATATTTTTGTTACATGCTGGAACCGAATTCGCGACCCAGCTAACCAATCTGTGTTCATTGTTCGGTGCCGGTGCAGCTCAATATGGTAATGCTTCAAAAAAATATCGTAAGGTAACCAGTCCACTTAAATGAAACCCTGACTAGAGCAGAGACTCCTTTACTCAAACTTTAAACTACTTTACTTCAAAAATGGGAGGAGTTGTTGTGCGCAGTAGTCATAAGCTTATGTATGGCTTACTTTAGTTGAATTCGAAATGGTGTTTTATAAATAAATATACTCGTAACTATAAAAATCAATTTATAAAATAATATAACATTTTTTTTTAATTAGCATTAACCTTTCATGATATTAACTTGAAATATACCTCAGTTTTCGTTCTATTTCCTATTAATATCATGAAAGCCCCGTTAAAGAAAATAATTACAAGGTATTTTCCCGTGAAAATGTAACAAGTGATATTCCGAGGGTCTTTGAAATCAACAGTATCAGACAGTGAGGACTAACATTAATAAAAGTATATTTAGAAATTTTCCTTTACAGTGCTGTTTTCGTAGTGTTAAATAGTTGCTACATTTACCAGGCCAGGCGAGTGGTGGCGGCTTAAAAGAATCTACCACCACATTTCTTCCCGCGGGTGTCGTAAAAGTCGACAGAGGGAAAATTAAAACCAAGAGATGGGCAGCAGCATCGTTCTGGAATATGTCCCAGAACAAACGAGCGTTCTGGTATATGCACGTAGTAAAAAAAAGATTTTTTAGCATTCCTTGGTTTCTGAGCTGTTAGCAAAGAAACTGCTGATTTTTTGAACAGTCTTAATCCACATATTGCTTTCCAAGAAACTACAGAGTTCATGACTTCCCTTCAATATTCCCCTTTCTAAAGATTTTTTATTACACTATATTTTCCCACTGCTGGGAAAAGGTCTCCACCATGATCTCCTAATTATTACTGCCCTGGGAAGGTGCCATTCCCTAGTTACCCTATAGACAGTGGCAGCGAAGACGAGCAAATCGTTCATCCGATATTAAGTGCAACGTCTCCCCATAACAAATGCTGGGTCATCCAGAGCGTTTCTTTAGCACCAAACTACGGCCGTCATCCTAAAACATCAGTTCCTTGGTCTCATATGCCCAGAATTTACAATTGCTCTCAGTGCCCTTCAGACCGAAACATAGTTATGTTTCACAACAAAATAACTGGCCCTGCGGTGGAACCTACCTGTTCGGACAGTCCAGTCCGGAAAAATCGCTGACGGCAGCAGATTCCTTAAAAAGATCGTGTGTGGCAGCAAATTCCGCAAAAATGCACTGTGGTGGTGCCAACCATTAAGGTGGTGACGAAGGAATTTGGTTACAACAGGCAATGAACCGATTATTTTAAAATTGACATTTTCGCTTTAATAACTCTTTATAGAATATTATACACAAGGTACACGTACTAGGAATGCCGACATCAGTTTTATAAGGGTTTGCACAAAAGTACGATGCTGCACATTGTCTACCACATAAATTTCCCTTAGTCAACTCGTACGACACCCAGGGGACGTCATGATGGATGCTTTTACGCGGCTAGTTAACGGAAAACAAAAAGCAATTTATGAATGAAGTATGAAGCACACTTTCCTGTGTACAAACTTTACTTTACTGAAAATATAGTAAAATAATTTATTGAAATAATTGTATTCGAGTAAATTTTACGTAGATTTTTAGTAAAATTAGAATCATATTTATTACTCAAACAAACGTCTGTCAGCGTAGCGCTTATGTTACAGAGTTTTGCATTACTGGTTTTAACTTTTTTATCACTAGCATTTAATTGGTTTTGCTAACAATGAAAAAAAAATTGTAAAATTTGACTTTTTTAACACGTCTTTGCTTTATTCGAACCATTTTTCTTTATTTCAAAGAGAAATAATGTCACGGACTTGTAATTCGTGACGTCGGCTGCTTACGAATTGGTATTACTCGTAATTGCGTGAAACAATGTTTATTAAAAAATAATCTATTATCTTCCCAAATGTTTAGGAAATAAGTAAGAAAAAACATTTATAATCAAAAGGAACAAAGATAAATTAACTGTTCCCGGCGTGACTTTACTGCCTCTATAAGAAAGAAAGAAAAAAAAGGAAAAAAAATAATTACTTGTAACGTGCACACAGATCACAGGTAAATTTCTTATTATTAAAAGACCGATCCAGAGGCAAAAAATAAATTATTCTTGCAACTTTTTCGTTGCTAAACATTTTATTTTTTCCGTACATTGTTTTGACGACATTGATCACTAATATTAAATTAGGCAGGAGGAAAATGCGGGTGAACATTTTTTGTTTTAATGATTTATAGTTGTGAGAACTAAAACTCGACTAGGAATGATTATCATAATCATCATCATTTCAGTCTGTCTTAGTCCACTATTGAACATAGGCCTCCCTCATAGATTGCCACAAAACACGGTCCTTAACCACCAGCATCCGTTGACTTCTCGCAAAACCGTGCAGGTCGTCTTCCCCAACTTTCTTCTTTCTTATCAGTTCTGCAAGCTAAATGGCCGCCCTAATGCCACTTCAGCTTGATAATCCTACAGCTATGTCAGTTACTCCAGTTCTTCTTCGGATATCCTCGTTAAGGTTCCTATCTGGCAGACAAACACCGATCATAGCCCTTTCCATAACAAGCTGAGTGACTCTGAGCTTCCTCATGTGGCCTGCAGTAAGGGACGGACCACGTCGAAGTTCCCTTTGTCATCACTTTTTTTTTATTTGATAAAGTGATGAAACGAGCTAAACATTCACCTGATGGTAAGTGCAACGTCTGCCCATAACAAATGCTGTGTCACCCACAAAATTTCTGTGTGATATCACACTGCGCCCATCACCCTGAGACATAAGTTCTTAAGTCTCATATGCCCAGTGATTACGCTAGCTCACGGTGCCCTTCAAACCGAAACACAGTAATGTTTTCACACTACTACTTCACGGCAGAATAACTGGCCCTGGGGTGGTACCTACTTAGACGGATTTCACGCACTGGTTGAAAACTTTTGTTTTGTGACATTAAGATATACTGGACGAGAACATGTGACGCAGTTTCCCGAACGCTGCCCAGCCGAGTTGGATCCGTCGATTGACTGGATTTTAGATTGATTGGATCTTGGACGAAGTTGTCGACCGACTAGTCGGACAGTCTGACCTATGTGCACATATGCGTTCGCACACTTCGAGCGTAGTGTTTCCAGCAACAACCGGTAAAGGTGTAACATGGACGTTAGACATAGAACTGAGGTGACCAACCCGCCCGCTAAACATGGTAACTATCGCGAAATACCCGCCAAATATGAATGTTGCAAAGGAACGACCCCAAGTCGCATGTGACCCGCTGCTCCTTGCTAAATGGTGCAAAGAATCTCTGGAAGAGTAAATCTTTCTTCCACGAACGACTACTGGACCTGGCAAAATACAACGCACGCATGCTGGGGACCGACGAGAGGATCCTGGAGTTGGAAGAACAGGTGAACAAGTTATGCTGAGATATTATAGGGTTGTCTGAAGTCTCAAGGCAGGGAGAGGACCCGGTGGCAGAACAAATAACCGGATTTGAGTATTATCAAATCCGGTTATTTGTTCTGCCACCAGGTGGGCGACCATCTATCCCATGGGGGTGTCCGGTTAATCGACAGGTCCACAAGTCTGTCATCAACAACGTCTCATATAAAATGTATTTGAAAGTATCTAAAGGTACATAAGTTTTTATGTCGGTACTACCACTGGTTCGAAAAAATGCCTTACTCGTGGGAGATATGAGTACATTAATTTAAAAACGAATGATTGGTGTTTTTACAAAATTCTTGGCTCGCGGTATAGTAGGCAGGTAGCAGGTTTGACAACCCATATTAGGGGTAGGAAGAGGCTACACATGTAGCCCACTTTTCACCCCCGCGGGAAACGAAACGTGTCAACCATTTGACGTGACGCCATTTCGTTACGAATCAAATAAAAATTATGACTCCGTTGAGCTCCCACGAGCAGTATATTGACAGAAAATTATGGTGTTTTTCTGCACGAATAAGAATAAGCAATACCTTAAATATTTTATGGTTATTAATAATAATACGCTTTCGGTGTAGTTATTTAAATCAACGTAATGTAAAAAACTCCTGTGACATATTTTGATATTAAAACATTCTCAGTTGCGAAGGTTTAATAGCAGGATATGAAGTTGGCATACAGCAAATTATAATTACACGAAGTTAGAGTGTACTTTGTCGGGGATAAATAGCCAAGCAACAACTACTTTATAATAAGCTTTCATCGACATTTTTAAATAGAGTTATGGAAGCCGAGAAAATAAATTATATCTAGATGGAATTATATATTATATGGGCCGTGGTAGCTCAGAGGCTAGACACTCGCTTTAAATTTCTTAGTATGCGAGTGACCACTAAAATTGTTAATTGCAATTTTAAGTGCTGATTTACCACGTGCTCGGCGGTGAAAGAAAACATCGTGAGGAAACTTGCATGTCTGAGAAATAAAAAATATTTCGTAGACATGTGAAGTCCGCCAATCCGCATTGGAGCAGCGTGGCGGATTCTTCCTAGCTCCAAAAACCCTCTCAGAAATGAGGGGAGGCCTGTGCTCAACAGTGGGATATTATAGGGTTATCTGAAGTCTCAAGGCAGGGAGAGGACACAGTAATACTCAAATCCGGTTATTTGTTGTGCCACCGGGTGGGCGACCATCTATCCCATGGGGGTGTCCGGTTTACTTTTTTTATGAAGTTTAAGTTTATTGCGCCATAATTAAAATTCCAACGGTAGCTATCAATGACCTTTAAACCGAAACTCAGTAATTTTTGCACAATACTACACACCAGTAATTTACTACCACCTTTATTGGTGTTAAATGATCTGAGCGATCTCGTGGTTCAGTAAAGACCCTTCCACTAATTTTATTACATAACCTTTACACGATTAATAATATTTAGGGCAAAGAAAGCATTTACGTCGGCCTACAAAAATCATTCTAAGGGGGGATTTCACCGTTGAAACTAAACGTTGAGAAAAACGAAGTTTAAGCGTTTAACTGAGTTCAATGCTACAGTTTGCATTTCATAAACATCAAAAGATGAGCAGTCAATGCTAAACGCGGTTCAAATTCTGTACGCCCAATTTTCGACGTTCAGCTCTTTAAACGCGTTTAGAGAGTTGTCATTGTCAATTGCACAACTATGTAAACACAAAAATTATTTTTAATTCGTATTATTTACTGTTTGCATACCTATGTAACCTATGCATAAAAACATGCTGTTTGATGTCGCAAAATACTAAATAAATTGATTTAGATTGTGACGATATTTCATGTAAATTTCGTTTTTCTAACCGCGATCAAAATGGAGTCGGTGAAATCGGTTAGACGAAAACCAAGATCAAATGATACATTTCAACTCAGTTAAGCGAAATGCGGTTTTATTAAACTTGGTTTCCAAATCAATCGGTGAAATCGGGTCTTATCTTTTTTTTCTTGCTTTCTATAAATAACGATGCTCCCCACTAGGATTACTTCTGTATCGCGGGTGCGTTTTAGGCATAAATTAAACATGCACAACACAACCAGACCCGAATACCAATAATTTATGTTTATGCACCAATTATGGGATCAGGCTGGGATTCGAATATAGGACCGGTGACAAAAGTACGGTACTCTGGTCACTAGGCAACGTGGTCGTACAATACTTTAAAATAAAAACTTTGAAAAATATTAAATTCATGGGTATTTGGTACTTAATATTAGGTATTAAATCTTACAAGGTATACGTAGAAATATCCCATGAAATTGCTTTTAGTTCGTCACATGATAGCAGCGTAGAAGCATCGATCACTGCATTCCCCCGAGTCTCGTAGTAGTTGACTATGGAAAAATGAATGAGCCAGAAAATGGATAGCATCGTATTTTTGAGCGAAACCCTTACGTAATGGTGCAACAGTCGCCAACACACCTGTTCCCCATCTATGGAGTAGGTATTTTTCTGTAACAAATTGTTATTAAAACTAAACTATATTAAACATCAATAGAATTGTACTTTGAATACTGCTGAAGCTAATAAAAAATATTTTAAGTAAAATTTAAATTAGCAAAAATTTCTAAAATGTTTTCAAAGTTATTCTGCCATAAAGCAGTAGGCTTAACTGGCCCTGCGGTCTCCTACCACCAGTTAACTAATCTACTACTCCTACAATAGCCGCCCTTTAGTAATATGTATTAAATCAACCAATGCACGTACTTCTCTGAATTATTATTAAAATTAGGTATTTTTATGAACACACTATTATGCAAATTTATAGTCGTACTTTTCATTCATATAAAAATCCATTCAATAATTATACACTTATACACGCTGATCGGGGATTCACCAATAACGATGGCAGTGGGAGTTCCCGCGCTTGGACTTTCTTTTCTTTGTTACACCAGTTCCTACATCGACTACTTTGCCGCTTCTTAACAAACGTGTTAAATAAAATAGGCTATACGTATTTACACTAAAGTCAAATATCACTTACACCTCGTTTCTTCAATAAATAATAGAAAAACCAAGACACTTTATATATCATGCAATGCTTAACTAAAAATAACTTTTTTAAGTGGTTCTCTTCAATTGATATTAACAAAAATATTTAATTAATAATAAAGTAATATTTTCGGTTTCTTTATTGTTGTTGTCTTCTGTAGTGATATTTAGATGAATCACGGGCTGTTACTTATAACAGGCTTAAAAAAACAAAAAAAGATTATGAGTGTAGTTTTCTAAGACATCTAGCAAAACCTATAAAAAAGTGAAGTAAAATATCAGCTTATAAACATCCCACTGCTTAGCCACACTGAGCACAGGCCTCCTCTCATTTTTGAGAGGATTTTGAAGCTAAGGAGCATTCACGCCGTTGCTCTAATGCGAGTTGGTGGATTGTGTGACATCGAAATATTTTTATTCCTCAGACATGTTCAAACATTTTTCACTACTGAGCAAGTGGTAAATCTGCATTTAAAATTGTATAGTTAATAGAATCAGGCGTTCGGAAATCCATTATAATGAAGGAAAGTAAGTTACTTTGCTAAGATCCGCATGCAAAATATAAAAATGGTGTATATTACCTAGTTTTTTGAAGAGCACCGCCCGCCCTCCCTCAGTAGCGTGCACAAGCAAACTAACACCGCCGCCAATGATTGTGATTACATATCATAATTAAAAATTAGGCTACTTAGATTTTAAATAATACTTTTTATTATTTATTTATATTATTAAATAAAGCAATTGGCAAATATGAACATTTTTTATTAAAATTTAAGTAAATATGGAAATATTTAATTTTATTAATTATAGGATCCCAAGCTGGTGGTAATACCCAACCATGTTCTCTATTAATTTTTTTTAATTTCAATAGCCAAGCGAATCATCCTTGGATTTGTGGTTTATCAAATCTGATGCAGCACTCGAAACGTCGGGTTATAAATAACAAAATTAAACGCGATAAAATCCGTAAAATTAGTTTCATTTAAATGTGTAGTGTTTGCGTAAATATAAAAAATTATTATGTAAATATGGAAAATTACTAAATACACTTATTTTATAACAAGTTCTCATTATTACAAACTGTTGAACTAAAACTCCCTTGAGACATCGTTTGTTACATTTAATCTGGGCGTTCCACGTAATCATTTTCTTCTAAGAATGGCGACTTTCGAAAGACGAAATGTATTTTCAAGAAAATTTATAACAATTTATTTAACAGAATTTTTTACACCCACTGAAACTAAGAATATTGTTACTTTGAACTTGAACTTGACCGATGAACTTGTAGATATAAAAATGGCTTAGAGTGCCTACTACTTGGAATTCGGAAGGATATTCAAGTGTAAACGGGCGGACTTTTCTTTCCTCTAATACTAAGCAAATAATGTGCAGAGAATGAGATACCTAAAGTCAAATTTTAGTCTCAATCTTACTGAAATTAACAGAAATAAATATTTTCATAATAAGCACTTAAGTTTTTTAAAAATATTTGTACTTTGAACTTGAACTTGACCAATGAACTTGTAGATATAAAAATGGCTTAAAGTGCCTACTACTTGAAATTCGGAAGGATATTCAAGTGTAAGCGGGCGGACTTTTCTTTCCTCTAATACTAAGCAAATTATGTGCAGAGAATGAGATACTTATAGTCAAATTTTAGTCTCAATCTTACTGAAATTAACAGAAATAAATATTTTCATAATAAGCACTTAAGTTTTGTTTTAGTGATGCGGAGTAAGAAAACAATTTTATTTGTCTAAGACGAAAAATATATCAAATCGGCCTCAGGTCAGATAAAAACAAGATTTATTTATCACTTCTGTATCAGGCTTATTACATAGCGTATTTCACATGTGCCGGTGAATATATTATTTAAACAGCAAGGAAAGCAATACCCAAGGAATACAATGTAGAATTTTTCTTCTATTAGTTTTTTAGAGTTTCGTAGTAAAACAGAACCTTTATAATTTCGTCGGTCTCCGTCTGTCCGTATATCACAGCCATTTTACTTGGAGACTATATGCACTATATTGATGAAATTTTGAAGAAAACCGTTTTTATGGACTGCTATTCTGAATAGCCGTTATAATGAAATTAGAAATAAATTGTGGTGGCTCTTCACACCACACAATTAAAAAAAAACGTATGTGACGCATCGTAGGTTGTGAAAAATAATAAAGAAGTTTCAAAACAACTATTTTATATAAGGAAATAGTTGGTGAGATAATTATGCGCTTTTAAAGTCGTAAAAAGTGTGTGTGTCATCCTCCAACTTTTGAACTATGCGGTGGAAAATTTAAAAAAAAATTAAGGCGGTAGAACCTAGAAAAACTTTCCACGAAAATTTATATTGAATAAGTTATGTGTAGCTGTAACTTTTATTCACTACGGTGGTCCGATATAAAATCCGCCGGATTTGAATGCTTTTTGTTCTATTTACAAAAACTTCTTAAAAAAAGCAACGCTCCACAGTAGGATTTTCCTGTATCGAGGGTGCGTTTTACAGACATCCAATTTACATACACAACACAACGAAACCAACAATTTGTGTTTTTCCACAATTTTTTTTGGCTCCGGCTGAGAATCGAGCTCAGGACCGAGGCGTAGAAGTGACTTTCTCTGACATCTAGGCCACGTGGTCGTCCTGGAACCTTGTTGCTAAATTCATTTATAGCTCTTTTTACCACTTATACTGTTAATGTTATTTAATTATTAATTTAAATAATGAATAAGTAAGTACACTAAAAATGTATATATCAACAACAGATTTGATAAATAAGAGTATTGCCCAATATTACGCCGATTTATGTCCGTTTGGTCATTTAAATTTTATTTATGCAGAAGTTTATGAATTTGTTGTGCTGCAAGCGTACAAAACATCAAATTTTTACAACGGGCACATTTACAAGCTGAAGTGGCAATGGGCCGGCCATATAGCTCGTAGAACGATAACCGTTGGGAAAGGAAGGTTCTCGAGTGGCAACCTCGTACCGGCAAACGCAGTGTAGCCCCCCCCCCCCCCCCTCCACTAGATGGAGCGACGACCTGCACGATTTTGCGGGAAGTCGATGGATGCTAGTGGCCCAGGACCGTGTTTTGTGATAATCTATGGGGGAGGCCTATGTTCAACAGTCCACTGTAATAGCTATTACAGTGGACTATAGTATATATAAGCTGAAATGATTATGATGATGATGACGTATGTAGATAATGAAAGTTAACATTTTGATGCTTCGGTACTAATATTTGCTATTATAATTATCAGTACGTAAAATAATAAAAAAATATCAGAGATAAATGGATATGCTCTCAGAAGTTTTATTGTATAACGGTCAATAGAACTAACTTCCGAAGATCGGGAATTCACTAACAACATTAGCACTGCGAGTTTCCGTGCTGACACTTTCTTTTCTCTTTTACACCAGTTTCTTGCATCGACAGCTTTGCCCATTTGTACTAATTATGTAACATGAAATTAATAGTCTCTATGTTTTGGTTTGGTTTGGTTTCTGAAACTGAACATTATTGCAGAATTTAAGCAGTATCACATTATAACTTTATGCATCTTGAAAGTTTAGTTTAGAGTAGACGAAATTATTAGAACAATATGTTTTGTAGAACGCATAATCATTTGAACAGTAGAACATAAATACAGTACAGTGATCTTTTTAAATAAAACTACTTTTTTACGGATTTTATCGCGTTTATCTATGACATCGGGACAACTGTCACCTCAGTCCCCCCGTGACCATGGGTGCTGTAAAGCGTCCGTAACGTCGGGTAAAAAAATAGTTCAAAATTAAACGCAATAAAATCCGTAAAAAAGTAGTTTTATTTAAATGTGTAATATTCGCGTAAATAAAAGAAAACATTAGTACAGATCTGTTATAAATTACCAAATACCAAAATAATGTACCGATTTAAATTACCTTGTATTAAATTTGCCGTAAGTTACAGTCAGACGGTCCTTCTATCGTTTATTAGTAGCGTGTGTTTTAGTGGCTAACAAACTTCATTTTTATAACATACAGTCAAGCTTTTTTCATATAAGCGGTAGGCGGAGACTATACCAGTAGACAACTTTTCGCCCTCGTGGGAAATGAGACGTGACGGGGGGCGATCCACGTCGTCGCCATTTTAGTACAAGTCAAATTTCTTACTTCCAATTGCGTTCCCACATTGTTATTCTGCACCAATAAAGGCTGTCTATACAATACATTAGTCGCCTCTTATGACACCTCGATAAGAAAGTGGTAGGTAATTCGATGAATTATACTTATTCATAAATTTAAATGTCTGTGTTATTCTCTACTGAATGAGATAGTTTGCCATCATTTATTCATGCGTATCCTTTAAATTGTTGCTATTCTGGAGTGATTTACGCGTACGATCTATGTATTTCTGGAATTAAATCTGTTATACACGTAAACGATGTGGTTTGCAGCCCGATAATATTTGCGTACGAAATTTAAGCAGCGTAATTTCTAATTGATTTGTATATAACCTAATTTTAATCATCATCATAGACCCGAGGTCAACAGCACTATTATCATTATATTATCATTTCGTAAGCTAATTGGTGACCACGTGAAAAAGTTTGATAATTTTAGTGACATATAATCTGGTTAATTTATTGCCGCTGCATCTTGGGTCAGCCATAGGACAAGATTTAGTAACAGGTTCTCTTAGACAGCCAAAAAATATCGATTATAAAATTTTAGGCTTTGTATTACGCCTGTTAAATTGAAAGCCCTTCCAACTTAATCAGTTTAAAAATTGTTTACTACGCATACGTCAGAAGCGTTCTGAAACATTCTAGCAGAATTTGGAATCTGATATCAGAGGGTAATATTGATAAAATTGAGGGTACTCAAAAAATATTTATAAAACATCTTAACTACAAAAATTACAATACCCAAAAATCTGACACATACAAAGGAAGCAGCCAAAACAATAATAACCTACTCTCAAGAACCTCAGAACACTAATTGACAAGAGCCAACTGTACGTTATACTGCGAAATAACATCGATTGTGGTGTCGTGTGGTGGCAGCCTAAAAGAATCTACTCGTATCACTCCATCTCATCTCGTAGGTGTCGTAAAAGTCGACAGAAGGAAAATAAAAACCAGGAGATGAGAAACCAGCAGCAGCTTCCTGGAACATCTGAATATATATAAACTGCGGTTGCCAACCCGCCTGCAAAGCGTGGCAACTATGGCAAAATCCCTCCAAAATGAGAGCTACAAACTTTTGTGGCTATCTATGGGAGAACCAACGTTCAGCAGTGGACTTGTGATAGGCTGAAATGATGACGACGAACATCGACTGTCCAGATCTCCTGGTTGGGTTTGATCAATGTACTACAAGTGCCTTATCATTTTACAAATTATGATCAAACTGCGGTTCTTACACGATTAACTAACACCTACAAACGTATTAATGCCGTGGATATCTTTTTGACTCTAAGATCACGTTTAAGAAAGAAGTTATTTGTATTGTAGTTAGAGAATTATAAGATATATGTTAATTTGGCTTAAGCTTATTTTTTTTTAATTCATTAATATTGAAAAAGTCACTAACAGTTTATGTTTATCTATTTGATTTGTCAAAGTTCTCTCGTAGCTATAGAATTAAAGTAGAAATCTATTCTTGGCAATTCTGTAATACAAAGCACCTTAGATTAGAACAAAATTGTTATTTTCTCGAATAAAGTAAAATAATGTTTTATTCTTGACACGCCGTGTGGTAGCGGCTTAAGAGAATCTACGACCCCATCCCATCCCCTGGGTGTCGTAAAAGTGCTCAAGACATCTTTGGGTGGATGTACCATCCCTTTGTCCATGGTAAAATTATGACAAAGACGTAAAGTAACAACATTTAAGCTTTCCGTTGCTGGGTACAGATCTCCTCTCTTTTCTGAAAGGATAACAGAACCGAGGACTATTTGCAACACCGTGCCAGTGAGTAGCTAATATTCACTTACTGTGGAACTATTATGCGATGTACTAAACTTTTAAAATACTAACTGTTACGCGCTCTTTTCGCTGGTCGTAATGTGTCCAGCCGTTTAGAAGTAAATGTTCATAAAATCAGTTCTTAGCAATAGGTCTTGTAACTATAATATCTAATGCGCAGTCGATAACTTCCGACAGTGTCCAGAAGTTACCGCCGTGGTCGGAATCGGTCAGGAGGACATCATCATGTATATATAATTATAATATTACATTTGAACCGGGTCTTTTTCTATTTAATGAAATTACGGTAAACATATTTTTAGACTTTATTTTTGATTGACAATAATTCGACATAAAATGATACCGTTTAAAAGAGGTCCATGATAATATTAGGTATTTCGTACCGTTCCATGAAACGCTAAATGCATAGAAAAAAATATGATTACTAGATGCCCACAAGTGGTCAAATTCAACTGTAATTTTGAATATTTTTTTAATTTTGAATATTTTTGAGGTTTGGGTAATTACTTCTTGGCAACAATTTAAAATTATATGGCGACAATCTCTACCGTGTTTGATATTGGCAAAATAAACTTAAAAACGACAGACTGGTGATAGGTTTCCTATGCAGGAATCCATATAACACATATTAATTATATAAATATTAGCTTCCTCGCTTCTTCTCCATACAAATTTAAACTATGTTAATCTCACACTCCTTCGTGCGTACAACGTGCTTAAAAATGGGGTTACATAGTTTTCTCTTCCCTGTTAATATGAAATGATGAACGTCAAACCTATATTTAAGGTGTATAATGATTATTAATTATTTTACCGCATTCCAAATGGCAAAGGTTTTTATATCTCAAATAAACTAAAAATAATCTTGTTAATTAAATTTAGATCAATTTTCTTGAAATAATTTTTCATATAGTTATTTAATTTTCTGTATTACAAAAGTCGCCACTTTTAGAAGAACATAATTGAACTGAAATTTTCAGAGCTAATGTTACAAGAGATCTGGTGGTACATCTGTAAAAGCGTGTAACGAATTATTACAGGCGGTAGAATTCCTAAGCAGGAATCCGTCCAGGTAGATACCACCGCAGTGCCAGTTTTTCTCCAGACTGACAACAAATAGAGACATTAAGAAGTTGTGTTAAATAGAGGAAGAGAAAAAGATGATGTTTTGCCAACGTTAAAATATGTAATATATGCCTAAAGTAATATTTTTACCAGATTTTATTTAATATATTATTTAATATTTTTATATATTTTTTTATATAATTATAAAAATAGGTATATATTATAATTTTTACGAACTGTTTTCAACAGGAACAAATATAAATACACTTTTAAAATCAGTTCTCTCGTTTTTAGTGGTTACACAATCAGTGGTTCAAGAAATTTTTAAAGCTCTACATACATTAGAATATCTGTGCTCTATGTACTACTCTAATACGATATCTATATGAGCCGAGCTTAGCATAATTTTGAATGAAAAAAAACATTGAGAATATGCGAGTATCTCTTTATTTATTATATTTATTCATTCTCTCCTTTTATAACTTGTGCAGACTTTGCTACCACATCAACTGCTGGTCCTGCACTTATGATGGCGTCTCGAATATTTTGTCCAGCTCTTTCCTGAAAAAGGCAATTAATATAATTATATCTACTCTTACTGTTAGTTGGATTCCTATGCAGGTATCCAGTTATATAGTATATAATATCGCCTCAGGGCCAGTTGCTCTGCAGTGAAGCAAAAGTGTTTTTGTTTTTTTGCGAATATGGGATTTAAGATTTAAAAACTGATGTGTCAGGGTGACGAGCGCTGTGTGGAGAATACAAAAACAGTCCAGGATGACAATCTTATGGGCAGACGTTGCACTTACCATCAGTTGAAGGTTTTGCTATTCCCATTTACATAAATAAGTAAATTGCGGTTGCCTGCCTGCCAACCTTGGCAACTATGCCAAAATCCCCACATTGTGAGTGAATGCTCATTTAATGCGGATGAAACTGCGGGCAGAGTCAGTCACTTTTACCTTCACTTACCAACTTTTATACTTTTATTATTGAGGGGAAACCCTTATATAACGCCTTGCTATGGAATCTCTTACTACTACGAGTATAAACCTAAAATACATCTTCGCATAAATAACAAATAAGAAGGCTAAGGGGTTATTTTTGCGGGCGTTTGTCTTCTGCGGTAAAAGTTTGCAGCTTCGATTCGCAAGTCGACGAACTGTACGGTTTTGCGAAAAGTCGATGGATGCAGGTGGTTCAGGACCGTATTTTGTAGAAATCTATACGGGAGGCCTATGTTCAGAAGTGGACTAGTGTGAGTTGAAATGATAATGGCTGATAGATGGTTATTTCGGGTCCATGATACTTTAGAAACCTTGTGCTAGGTTTTATAAAAAAAAACGAAAATAAACATACCAACTCCTTTAACGGATTCCAAGGGCTCGTGGTAGCTCAGGGGCTAGGCGCTCGCTTTAAATTTCATAGTACGCGAGTGACCCGGGTTCGATTCCCGGTGCCGGCACCACTAAAATTGTTAATTGCAATTTTAAGTGCTGATTTACCACGTGCTCAGCGGTGAAGGAAAACATCGTGAGGAAACCTGCATGTCTGAGGAATAAAAAATATTTCGAAGATATGTGAAGTCCGCCAACCCGCATTGGAGCAGCGTGGCGGATTCTTCCTAGCTCCAAAAAACCCTCTCAGAAATGAGAGGAGGCCTGTGCTCAGTAGTGGGACATTTATAGGCTGAAACTTTACTTTTTTTTTAAGGGCTCGGTGCTGCAGAAACGGAGCTGAAGACCAATGCAGCTATGAAAACAAACAAGAACAATCTCAAAAATTTCATTTTGTTATTTCTTTACTTAACACTTTATTACAATAAGAATGCACGGCGAGTAATACAACTGACTTCAAAACGGAGACATATTTATGCCTGGAAAACACAAAATTATATTTACCGCTGCTAAAGCATGAAAGGCGAACAATGAACTTTATTTTTAACGTGTTAGGGATAAATTTATAAAAATTTCATAAACAAGTTACATTATGACAACATGGTCACTGACTCATTACCTGTGAAATCTTTGTGTATACGAGGGAAGTACCTAACCTCCCGCCGTGTGGTGGCGGCTTAAAAGAATCTGCCAACCCATCTCATACCGTGGAACATCTCAATAAATAAACTGCGGTTGCCAACCCGCCTGCCCAGGGTGACAACTTTGGCAAAATCACCCCAAAATGAGAGCTACAAACGATTGTGGCAATCTGTGGGAGAGGCCTATGTTCAGCAGTGGACTAGTGATAGGCTGAAATGATGATGATGATGACCTAACCTCAAGTATGATTGATTTTATTAAAAAAAAGTAAAGTTATAGCCTATAAATGTCCGACTACTAAACTAAGGCCTCGTCTCATTACTAAGAAGAATCCGCCACGCTGCTCCAATGCGGGTTGGTGGACTGCACATATCTTCGAATATTTTTATTTCTCAGACATGCAGATTCTCTCACGATGTTTTCCTTCACCACCGAGCACGTGGTAAATCAGCACTTAAAATCGGCACCGGGAAGGTATAACAGTAGTAGTAGATAAGGTTTTAGTAGGAGTAGGTGGTGGCAGCGTGAGGAAATCTACCACGCCATGTTGTCGTTGGAACCAGGGGATGAGCAGCATCTTCCTATTTCCCATTCGCCGGCTAATAGTGGCAACTATAGCAAATTCTACCTAGAATCTATGGGGAAGCCTATGTTCAGCAGTAGACTTGTGATGGCTGAAAGGAGGAGGAGGAGATTTGCGGAATTAATAGTTTAGTAGCGGAATATCATTTCATAGGAATTATAAAAGTCCATCAACAAGAAAGCCAAAAAAATGTAATATCTTCAGACAAAACTGCTATCGCTATTACTGTTTATCGTTGCGATTCCTGTTAATTTTTAGGGTTACCTCACACTTGCCAACTTTCACTTGACTAGTGTAATTACAGGGCAAGAGTGGCACTTACATCAGGTTAACGACATGGTCGTCACATGCTTTTAGAACGCTTACGTGCGCAACTTAGCATGTTATCAGATTAAAACAATCCATGGAAGGAACAGTATTGTTTTAGATGAACGTAACCTTAATTTTCATTAAAATATTATTTGCGTATTTTGACATTTATACATCTGAGTTCCATGACTTCTACGCCTCGGCCCTTGGATTCGAAACCCAGCCGGACCCAACATTTCTATAAGAAACACAAATTATTGGTTTGCGAACCGGGGGGTCTACTGTGTACCTCTGATTGGTTTTGGGATCGGTTTCATTTGATCCCATTAACTAATGAATTAGCTTCATACGCCAAAATAAAACCCATCACGAAACCTACCAGAGTTACAAAATAGACAGACCTCCTGGTTCTGTTGTAATAGTTCCCGTGTCTCTGATACTGCGCCCTAGCCTAATTCCGATCTCATTGTGTCATCATGGTGGCGTGGTTAGGTCTGTTTTCGCGTACTTGTTGCACTATAATCACTTTTGCGTTAGAAATTTGGCCAGGAGGACATAACTTTAGTTCATAACTCATAACGTAACGAAAGGACAATGCCCTTGTAGGTTTCTAAGAAAGAAAGTTCGCTGTAACGTTGCGTATGATACGAGTAGCAAGAGGGGTTGCTTAGGCGGATTGTTATTTTCCTTATTCTTTCTTAATAATCAAGCTTAATAGGGTAATTGGGTTAAGAATAGAATAGAATAGAATATTTTTTATTCAATATAGATCGTTTACATAATACGTATTGAACGTCATTTTTTTTAAACTACACTGGTTCGCAAAGAAATGCCTCTGTCCTGGGAAGAACCAGTATGAAACCCAGCGGGATTTTTTTTTTTTTTTATGTTAGAGGAGGCAAACGAGCAAGCGGCTCACCTGATGGTAAATGATCACCGCCGCCCATGAACATCTACAATACCCGAGGAATAGCAGATGCGTTGCCGGCCTTTGAGGAAGGAATAGGCTCTTTTCTTGAAGGTCCCTAAGTCGTATCGGTCCGGAAAAACCGCTGGTGGCAGCAGATTCCATATGGTGCTTGAGCGGGGCAAAATTGCGCTGAAAAACGCACTGTGATGAAATGCCAACCATCAAGGTGGTGACGATGGAATTTCGCGCTATGCCGCAATGTGCGATGGTGAAAATCAGCGGCTGGAATTAATCCGAACAATTCTTCGGAACACTCCCCATGGTAGATCTTATAAAACATGCAAAGGGATGCAACATCTCTTCGCAAAGCCAGTGGATCAAGCCGATCAGATAGAACATGGTCGTCGACGATTCGAGCCGCTCTCCGTTGAATGCGGTCAAATAGAAGTAGCTGACAATGGGGCGCCCCCGCCCAGAGATGAGAACAGTACTCCATGTGCGGCCGAACCTGCGCCTTATAAAGTTGCAAGCGTTGGGCTGGCATGAAGTACTGTCGCGCTCTACTGAGGACGCCAAGCTTTTTGGAAGCCAATTTGGCCTTTCCTTTCCAGGTGACCGCGAAACTGAACGTCACTCGATATGTCGACGCCAAGAATACCGACACTGGCTGAGGCAACGAGGGGAGTGCTCTCAAAATTAGGTGATACGACAAAGGGTTTCTTTTTAGCGGTAAACGCGCAAACCTGTGTCTTCTTGGGGTTGAACTGGACTAGATTTAGTCGCCCCAATTCGAGATTTTGTCTAACATAAACTCGACTTCCGACACAAGTTTGTTCCGGTACTCGTCAAAGTGTTCCCAAGAAATATTAGCACGGCCGGTGTATACGGCATCACCAGTGCTGTCATCTGCATAGCAATGAATGTTACTAATTTGCAACATATCGTTGATATGCAGAAGAAACAGGGTTGGTGATAGCACACAGCCTTGTGGGACACCAGCATTCACAGACTTAGAGTCCGAGCATGCACCGTCAACTACGATCTTGATGCTCCGGTCTGTGAGAAAACTGGTGACCCAATTACAAAATTTCTCGGGAAGCCCGTAAGAAGGCAGCTTCGAAAGAATCGCTTTGTGCCAGACCCGATCAAAGGCCTTCGCTATGTCCAAGCTAACTGCCAGGGCCTCCCCCTTACTCTCGACTGCCTCCGCCCATCGATGAGTGAGGTACACTAGAAGATCACTAGCCGAGCGACCCCGACGGAAACCGTACTGGCGGTCGCTAATCAGCTGGTGCTCCTCTAAGTACCTTAAGAGCTGGCAGTTCATAATGGACTCCATAATTTTGGAGAGCAAGGAGGTGATGGCAATCGGCCTGTAGTTGGACGGATCTGAGCGGTCGCCTTTTTTAGGGATCGGGTGCACCAAAGCTGTCTTCCATGACTTCGGGACGACGCCTAGAGAGTAGGAGTACCGGAAAAGACGCGTTAAAACCGGTGCCAACTCTGGAGCACACATCCTCAGCACAATAGGTGGGATGCCATCAGGCCCACTTGACTTGTTGATATCTAGGGAGAGTAGTGCTTTGCGCACTGAGCTTTGCCAGAACCTGATGTCGGGCATAGAGCACCCACACCGCGGGATGGTCGGCGGTGAGCTCCCCCTGTCGTCAAGAGTCGAGTTGGACGCAAAAAGAGAGCCCAGAAGATCGGCTTTCTCCTTTGCGTCATGGGCCAGTGAATCGTCCTCCCTGTGCAGAGATGATTTTTTTCAGTCATTTTAAATATATAGAATTACAGCAGTTTTATAAAGATGTAGAAATAGCTTGGCAGCGATCACCTCATTCCCAGGGGTTATCATCATCCATGTAAGTAAGTAGTAAGTAAATAATGTAATGAAGTTGGTTATTATTAAATAGAATAACAAAGTACCAACTTGATAAAATAACAGCGCTAGCTTCTCTCTCTATTTGATTTACTTAATTAATTAAAACATTATTTCATTTTTGAGCTCATATGAGACATTTGAGTCACATTTTTGAGGTAAACCAATACCAATGATTTGTTATACTTATGCATTCGAGAAATCTGCACTGTAAGCCGTTTTGGCTTTTTGACTGTAAGCAGTAATGTGCAAACGTTACTGTTTTTTGGCATAAAGATTTCTGAAGACCACTGATAGCTAGTGTAATCACTAAAGGGAAAAGGGCGTAGTGTGGTGCCACACAGAAATATTTTGGGTCTCACAGCATTTGTCATGGGCAGACGTTGCACTTACTATAACGTGAAGAAAATAAAAGCTACTACACAAGAAGAAACGCTTATAACAATAATCGATGGTACATAATATCGTTGATGTAATTCCTACTAGCCTTTTTGGTTTGGTGAAGATTTAGTGCGGGTTTGTCGAGAAACCATCGTGATATTTCTTAGAAGTGTCCAGGATAAAGGCATTTCACATTAGCTGTGAACCCTTGGGCTGCGTTTACATTGCGCAGAATCGATCTTGAATGCTCTGTAATTTATTTAAATATTTTCCCGTCACATGAGCGAAAGCGACTTTTTCATATTACGGGTCTTATGCAAGTCTTTAAAATCGGTAGAAGGAAAAAATCAAGGCTGTCTCTGACACTGTCAGGTATTGTCAGTCCGTATAGTACAGTCAGCCTAGAAATATTTGTCTCCTTCTTTTAAAAGCATAAACTTCACGGACACCACTCAACTATACCAAAATTTTTTGTTTTCTCACAAATGTATGGCTCGTTCAGTGTAACAAATATTCAGCAGCGGATTATGACAGCCTAAAATGAAAAAAAGCGAAGGATTCAATAAATATTACATAAATGAGGAAATATTAAATTATAAAGTACTAGCGATCCGCCCCGGCTTCGCACGGGTTGATAGATATTAGAAAGACAAATTAGTACTTTATTTGGACAAATAGAAACAACCAAAATTCCTTACACTAACATTTTTATAGCGACTATTCTCATCGGCGGCTCTGCAGCTGGTCAGATAAGATTACGTTATTTTACTAAAATTATGTTTTATTTATGGGAACATAAGCCATGAAATATAGCCAATATTTGATGTAGTGGTAGCAAAATAAAACGACCGCTCTCGACCGCTGCGCAAAGGGAGCCGTGCACCTCGATGATGCCGAAGTTGCATGCTGACCCCGCGGCCGCTGTATTTTTTAAAGAGCGTTTTAAAGTTTTAAATAAAAGAAAATATATAATTAAAATTATAAACCACTATTCAATTGTTTCTTGATTGCAAAAAATAATATGAGTAGGTAATTATTCAAAGATCTTAGTATATTCGCGAGCAGCGCGGGCGAGCGTAAGGCTGTTCGCTCACATCGCGCCATTTTTCTTACTTTTAGCATTTTTATATATATCGTAACTTCTAAACGATATGTCCGATTCGAATATATATCATAATATATATTTATAGAGGACTTTACATGTACATAATCAACCTTGACTATGAAACTATTTTGTAGGATAAGGATTAATATCATGATACGAATGTCATCATCTTTCGGTAGGGGTAGTATAGTGTTTTGATAGAAGCGGTTATTGTGACTTATCTATAATAGTTAGACATATAGCCTAGCGGACTTTTTTATGAGTAATGATGAGAACTATGAAAATGTAGTACATTATTTTCTTTATCATTAATAGTTTTTGCAGCGCACGCCAAATAATGAATGATTGATACCTTAAGTTACATCATAGCATCATAGCATCATAGCATCATAGCATTTTCGTAGGAATCTCGGTTTTTTTTAATTAAATACAACTTATGTCAGTCGGTGATAATGTAGTTTTATATAGGTAAAAAAAATCGGTTCAGTAGTTATTGAGTTAAACCATTACAACCAAAAAATACAAAAATCAAATCTTTCCTCTTTATAATATTATATATATTATAGTTTTGATAATCTATGAATCCCAAACCGAAAAGTGAACCCAGTTCCGATGTCACCAGCATTATGACATTTAATTCCGTGTTGCAATCTTAATAAGTTTTTTTAAAAAATCTCTAGTAGAATCATAATTTATGATATTTCAGCATTTTGTGTCATTACACCTGAGCAATAAAATAAAGAAAGCATCACATAAAAAAAAAACGACTTGGAGTATTATTAATAGTGAAACCGGGAAAGTGAATGATCGCAGCCATGATTACATAATAAATTTTAACAACAAGCTTATGACATCTGATCAAGATGTTGCTACATCCTTTGAAAAGTTTTTTAGTTAAATTCCAATTTCCTTAACCAAGCAATTAAATGCTTTTCCTACTGCCGCTGTGACATTACTCAAACAAAATGTAAGTTCTTGTACAAAGCATTTTAAATTTCATATGGTGGATGCAAATGACATTCTAAATATTTTTAAAACAAAACTGATTGATTGTAAGAGAACCGCTCATCTATGGGGTATGTCCGTTGAAGTTAGTGCGTCTATTATAGATATAATTGCACCTCAATTAGCCATAGTTTTTAATTCCGGTATTGAATTTGGTGTGTTTCATGATTTGATGAAACATAGTAAAATCATACCTTTATTTAAAACTGGTAGTACATCGGACCCTGCTAACTTTAGACCTATTTTCGTACTACCAACATTAAGTAAAATTTTAGAAAAAATTATACTTAATCAAATGTTAAAACATTTTAATTTACATAAATTGTTTCACAAAAACCAATTTGGTTTTAGAAAGGGTCGTTCTACAACCGATGCAGGTGTTGAACTTATTAAGAATATATTTGATGCCTGGGAGAGTTCACAGGATGCCTTGGGTGTTTTCTGTGAACTTTCTAAGGCCTTCGATTGCGTTGATCATGAAACACTTATCAGGAAATTACATCATTACGGTATAAGAAATTCTGCACTTAAACTTCTAACTTCATATTTGAGCAATAGAACGCCGAAAGTAGTTATCAATAGTACGAGTTCTTCCGGATCAGCACTATCTATGGGTGTCTATCTACCCGCAGGGTTTGATTTTCGGCCCATTTCTATTTCTGATTTACATTAATGACTTACCTCACCTAGTAGGGGACAGCCATGATATAGTGTTATTTGCTGATGATACATCTTTGATTTTTAAGATAAAATGTCAACTTTTATTATATGATGAGGTGAATAATGCTATTTCAAAATTAGTACATTGGTTTAACTTTAAAAATTTGCTTTTAAACGGCAATAAAACAAAATGTATTAAATTCACAACACCAAATGTTAAACAATTAGATGTAAATGTGCTTGTGAATGGGGAAGAGTTGAGCCTTGTGGATACTGCTGTCTTTCTTGGAATAACTCTTGACTAAAAACTTCAATGGAGCCCCCATATATCTAAACTAGCTAGTAGACTTAGCTCTGCAGCTTATGCTGTAAAAAAATTAGGAATTTGACTAATGTTGACACTGCTAGATTAGTTTATTTTAGTTATTTTCATAGCATAATGTCTTATGGTATTTTGCTATGGGGAAATGCAACTGATGTAGAAGTGATTTTTGTTTTGCAAAATAGATAAATTTAAAGAAATTAATACCTTTGCCTCTCAATATATATTTGAAAACGTTTTGTATGTACACAAGAACGAGAAACAGTTTACTAAACGTGATGTTCATAATGTAAACACCAGGAACAAGCATAAATTAATAATGCCAGTTACTCGACTTCACAGGATCAGTAACTCTTTTATGGGGCAATGTATACGTTTTTACAACTCAAGTCTTTCAATCAAAAAGTTCAAATTTTATATTAAACAAAGACTTCATAAAAACGGGTTATTATAATATTAAAGAATACATAGATGATGATAACCCCTGGGGGTTATCATAATGAGGTGATCGCCGCCAAGCTATTTCTACATATTTATAATACTGCCCGGGGATTCACTCCGTAACACAAATGCGGTACTCCCTAGTATCTGAACCTGTGCTTTGACCCGTTATCGTCAATGCAAATGTTGTTATAAATTTTGCTGGAAACAGCTCTTATAATCAGAAGCAAAAAGTTCAGTATTACATAATGATGTGAGTAATGATGAGTACTATGAAAATGTAGTACATTATTTTCTTTATCATTAATAGTTTTTGCAGCGCACGCTAAATAATGACTTTTATCAGTAAATTTTTGATACCTTGAGTCACATCATAGCAACTTTCTTAATATTTATTTAACTGCTCATGTTAGTCGGTGAAAATGTAGTTGTATATAAGTAAAATAATTTATTTCAAATCGATTCAGTAGTTTTTGAGTTTTTTTATTACAACCAAACGTACAAAAAATCAAATCTTTCCTCTTTATAATATTAGTTTAGATGACCAGCGTTATTAGTACTCGTATGAAGAAGGTAATACAATTTCCAGTTATTGGCCGTATAGGTAAAATAACACGGGACCTCCCATAACTCAGACTACGAGCGAGAACCCTTTTCTTAGAAAATATGTGTAAATATGTGTATGTGTAAATCGGTTAAAAATACCAAGAAAAAATACAATAAAATACAGAACTTTCCATTTGTCAGTCTTTATTTTCTAGTCAAAATCCAGGCCTTGGCAGAGTAAGATAACACCTACTTGTTTCCTACAGAAGTGTCGTAAGAGGCGACTAAGGTAGTGTACGGTCAGCCTTTATTTCGTGCAGCACAATATGCAATTGCATCTAGGGAACCCAATGGGAAGTAAGATTTTTTTTTACTGCTATCAAAATGGCGGTGACGAGGTTCGCCACCCGTCATATCTCGTTCTCCGCGAGGGCGAAAAGTGGGCTACGTGTGTGTAAGTCGTGGATGTTTAAATATCTATAAAATTCAGTACCTACGGTACTCGTAATTCTAGTTTGATCTGGATGATATGTATGTCTGCGTGTTCGTAATGATTACCGCAGGACGTTGTAACTTGGTAGAGAGTAACAGCCTATAAACGTGCTACTGCTGGGCACAGATCTGTCATTTATGAGAGAGTTCTGGAGGCAGGAAGAGATCACTAAGCTGCTTCAATACGAGTCACATATGCCCAGTAATTACAGTAGAATTCAGTGCCCTTCAGACCGAAAAACATTACTGTTGCACACTACACCTTTAGGGTAGAATAACAGGCCTTGCGTTACCTACCTAGGCGGATTCCTACATAGGAATCCCAGTTAAAACACATGCAGACATCTTCACGATGGTTTATTTCACCGCCGAACACGTAATAAATCAGTTCTTAAAATAACAATTGACAATTTTACAAGTACTTATGCCGGCAAGGGGGATCACACCGAGGCTCGCATACCACGTAGTTAAAATCAAACCTCTAGGCGCTTACCTACCACGGCCCAACGGTGATGCTACGACTGTCATCTGGTTAATTTTACTCAAATCGTTTAAATTACTTTGATAGACAAATTCCATTCTATTTTACCAACCTGATAATGATGTCGTCCCTACCGATTTTTGACCACGGTGACCACTTCCGAATACTGTGTGAAGCTGTCAAATGCGCAAGAAATATTATAGTGCCATAAGTGTAAGTCCAACACCGATGTAACGCTCATGTGATAAGATCGGAGATGGGCTAGGAAGCAGTATCAGAAACACGGGGCAATTATAACACAACTAGACCCGAAAACCGTCTAGGTAGGTACCACCCTAGGGCCAGTTTTTCTGCCGTGAAGCAGTAGTGTGCAAACATTGCTGTGTTTCGGTTTGAAGGGCACTTAGAGCTAGTATATAGTATCGCTGTGCATATGAGACTTAAGAACTTGTGTCTCAGGGTGATAGGCGCAGTGTGGTGCTACACAGAAATTTTCTGAGTAACACGCATTTTCATTCATTGCGTTCTCACGAGCACTATGGTGACAGCATTGGTTATTATGGTATTATTATACACGAATGAAGGCTGTCCGTACAATACCTTAGTCGCCTCTTACGACACATCGGTAGGAAAGAGGTAGGTGCTATTCTACTTTGAACTGCCTTAGTGTCAGTGAACTATGATGAAATACTCCATTACCAGAAATTGGGGTCATGGTCACTTCCTAAAAAACATAGCAGCGTTATGCTTGCTGCTTCAGGCTGGTATTCTTTGATTTAATTTATAAGTATTTTTGTTTCAGGAGCGACTTGGACAAAATATCCGAGATGGGATCATCAAAGCCGGCCCTGCCGTCAGTGTAGTCGGTCAAGCGGGCTCAATCATTAAGACCGGAAAATAATTTTAAATTTTAAATAAGGCTTTTAAACAATACTTTTAATTATTTACATATATTATTAATTTAATGAATAAAAGCCTTTGACAAGTATGAACTTTTTTCATTTCTTTTTTCATTTTGGTTGACCTAGATAAAATTTAATAAAAGAATGTGGCTGCTAGATAGTATGTTCTTAAAAGTAAAGGAATGGTGGCTGTTGGTAATACATTTCCCGAAATATTTTTTAAATATGCAATGTTTCTCGCGATGTTTTCCTGCACCTCTTAGCACTTAATTATACACAAAAAAAAATTATACAAATTAGCACTTATCAATATATAGAACACGTGTCACTCGGTGGTAAATTAATATCTGCTAGTTTCATTCGATTGAACCATTTATTTAAAAAACATTAATGGTTCACTCGAACCGAGAAGTTGACAAAGGAAAGTGGTGTAAAGAAGAACTGGCGACAATTTAAGATCTTATAATTACATGGCCTTCGTTAGATCGAGGTATATCCCAAATCTAGAAACTGTAACGACATCTATGTCTCAAGAAACATCTCATACGTCCAACATCGAGCTACGTATTACAGTTTCTGAGATGTGAATTATGTATGCAACATCTAAAGATTATTGGTCGGAGGAGGATATCATCCGCCAAAAAACTAAAATACACAGGTGAGTGACGGACAACAGTATTTAAGATGTGAGCTATAGGTCAGGCAAGTCCGTCCTGCGGGCGACAGACGTTGTGGGAGGCAAGGTAATACGTCATACGAGTGTCCGACGGCAACACATGTAGTAAAGCGCAGTTATTTATGCTTCCATTCCGCGTTACACTTCCTATCCTCTCTTACATCTAGAGTACCTCGTTCTACCGTCTGTCGCCCTGCGGCACGGCCGCGCACGAAATTGCCGGCTTATATCCTGCTACTGCAATCACTAAATCGCATGATAAGCGTGACGATAAGGGCAAATTACTACTCCAAGGGTGAAGCTTATGTTTAGTATTGGACTATATATAGGCTGTTGCAATAATTAACTAAGAACTAGTATATATACAAACCGTTCACTTAAAAAAGAAGTAATATGGAAAATTACTTAATACACTTCTTTTACAAAAAGTTCTCATTTTAAGAAACTGTTGAACTAAAGCTCTCTTGAGACATCGTTTGTTACATTTGATCTGGGCGTTCCACGTAATAATTTACTTCTAAAAACGGCGACTTTCGAAATACGAAATGTATTTTTAAGAAAATTTATATCAAATTTTTTAAAAGAATTTTCTTACACCCTCTGAAAATTTAAGAAAATTTGTACTTTGAACTTGAACTTGACCGACGAACTTGCAGAAATAAAAATGGCTTGCAGTACCTACTACTTCGAAGGATATTCTAGTCTATGCGGGCGGACTTCACATTTTTCTTTCCTCTAAAAGTTAAATTTTAGTCTCAATCTTACTGAAATTCACTGGAATAAATATTTTCAAAATAAGCACTTCATTTTTGTTTAGGTGATGTATTATTATTAGCTTAGGACAAAATAGCGGAGTAAGAAAACATCTTTATTTGTCTAAGTCGAAAAATATATCAAATCGGCCTCAGGTCACGTAAAAACAAGATTTATTTATCACTTCTGAATCAGGCTTATTACACAGCGTATTTCATATGTGCCAGTGAATATATTATTTAAACAGCAAGGAAAGCAATACCCAAGGAATACAACGAAGAATTTTTCTTCTATTACATTTTTGGTAAAACGAAACCTTTATAATTTTCTCCGTCTCTGTCTGTCCGTATATCACATGGATTTTACTTGGAGACTATTGGCTCTATATAGATACATGCATACATAAGATCACGACTGTATCCCAGAAGGGGTAGTCAGAGACTGGGCACTCACTGCCAAAACAGATGACCGCCACAATCCACGTTTCACCAAAACAATATAATGCACTTGGTGTGATAGGTGGTGAGCCCATCGCCACCATGCGCTGTTGGGTGCACAGTGCAGTTTAATTCCTTACCGCCTTTCGCCTTTTACGAGATCCATTGGATGAGATGGAGTGGTAGTATTCTTTTAACGAACCGCCACCACACGGCCATCTATATAGATGGAATTTTGAAAAAAACGTTTTTATGAGGAGGTGGGGAAAAGTCTGTTTTCCTCTCATCTTTTCAACTATGCGGTGGAAAATTCTGAAAAAAATGAAGGTAGAAAAAACTTTCAACGAAAATTGGTTTTAATTAGATAAGTCGTGTAGCTTTTAATATTACAAGCTATTCCTTACTGCGATGGTCCGATATGCACTAGGCCGGCTTTTAATGCATTTTGATCTATTGTCAATACTTCTTTTAAAAAAAAACTATGCCCCACAATAGGATTTATTCTGTATCGTTGGTCCATTTTACAGACATCAATTTCACATACTTGTATGGGTCTTTACCCGATAAAAATTTGTGTTTTTCCACAATTTTTTTTGGCTCCACCGATTTGAACCTAGGACCTGTGGCGTAGAAGTGAGGTACTCTGACATCTAGGCCACGTGGTCGTCTTAGAACCTTGTTGCTAAATTCATTTATAGCTCTTTTTACAACTTATATCAAGAGCGCACGATTTACTTATCGCATCCTTTTCTTACATTCGTTCAACCTTTACGTCACTACCTCAGAGCAATGTGACGTCAACAATTATTTAATTAATAGTAATATTTTTTTCAAGTTAACAGAACTGAATTAGAGAAATGCAGTGTCAAATTACAAATGTCTTTTTTATAGGGGAAGTTGACAAGACCAGCACAACGATTACCTGATTGTAAGTGCAACGTCTGCCCATAACAAATGCTGTGTCACCCAGAATTATTTTTGTAGCTTCTGCGACCGTCGCCCTGAGACATCAATTCTTAAGTATCATATGCCCAGTAATTAGACTAGCTGTCTGTGTGCTTCATACCGAAACACAGTAATGTTTGCTCACTACCGCGTCACAGCCGAATAACTGGCCCTGGGGTGGTACCTACCTGGGCGGATTCCTGTTTGGATAAAACCGAGCTATCCGATCCGAAGCTGTAAACGCCAAAAAGGCTAACAGCGATTACATCACCGAAAATGTAGGCATGCAAGACTCACCCGTTTGCAAAATGTTCCCTATCATTTTACAAATCATGGTCAAAATGCGGTTCTTACACGATCACCTAACGACGTGGCCGCGTGGTCTATTGGTCAGAGTACCTGACTTCTAAGCCGCGGGTCCTGGGTTCGAATCCCAGCCGGAGCCAACATTTGTGCTAAAACATAAATTGTTGGTTTTCAGGTCTGTTTGTGTTGTGATTGTCCCCGTGTTTCTGACACTGCATCCCAGCCTACCTCCGATCTTATCGCATCAGCGTTACATCGGGCGCGGGTAGGTTGGGACGAGTGAGTGGCTTTGTGTTTGCGCGTACACTTGTGACACTATAATATCTCCTGCGCAGTTGATGGCTCTCGACAGTAGTCGGCAGTTGTGACCGTCGTCGATCGGCTAGGAGAACATCATCACCTAACACCTACAACAAACGTTTTAACGCCGTGGATATATTTATGGTCCCTAAGATCACCTTTAAGAAGGAAGTTATTTCCATTTCACTTAGCGAAGGATGAAAGATTATTGGGTTAATTTAGCTTCAGATTAAATGATTGAATTTTATTAATTATTATTTAAAAAGTTACTAACAGTTTATGTTTATTTATTTGATTTGTCAACGTTCTCTCGAAACTATAGAATTTAATTTGATGAAATCTATATACACCTTAGATTAGGACAAAATTGTAATGTTCTCGAATAAAGTAAAACAATATGTTTTATTCTTGACACAACGTGTGTTAGCATAATTTTGAATTAAAAAAATCATTGAGAATATGCGAGTATCTCTTTATTTATTATATTTATTCATTCTCTCCTTTTATAACTTGTGCAGCTTTTGCTACCACATCAACGGCTGGTCCTGCACTTATGATGGCGTCTCGAATATTTTGTCCAGCTCTTTCCTGAAAAAGGCAATTAATATAATTATATTTACTCATACTGGTGGTTGGATTCCTGTATAGGAATCTAGTTATATAAGTAGTATATAATATCACCACAGGGCCAGTTGCTCTGCAGCGAAGCAAAAGTGTTTTTGTATTTTGCGAATATAGGATTTAAGATTTAAGAAGTGATGTGTCAGGGCGACGAGCGCTGTGAGGAGCCATACAAAAACAATCCAGGATGACAATTTTTTGGGCAGACGTTGCACTTACCATCAGGTGAACGTTTTGCTCGTCCCATCACTTTCTCCTATAAAAGAAATATTTTTTTCTTTCGTTTCGTAAATAAATAAACTGCGGTTGCCCGCCTGCTAACCTTGGCAACTATGCCAAAATACCCCATTTTAGGGGGAGGCCTATGTTCAGCAGTGGACTTGTGACGGGATGGGAAATGATGATGCTGATGATGGTGACTACATGGACATAAAGATTGATTAACTGTAAATTTACAGTAAGATTTTTTAAATACTCCCTTCTCTTTACTGCCTATAAAAACTCTGCTGGGCACAGCCGTCTTCCAATTTGCACCTCACATGCTGCTGCAGGTCACCGGTATGTATATTTTCGGTCTGATATTTTTGAGGTGGTGGTTATTTAGCCAATTATCCGAATACATGAATTTTCTAGGCAATACCCTCAGTTGACTTTAACGACACCAACGTGATGAGTTGGGCAAATTTCCTTGCCGCTCATTCTATTGAAGAAAAATCTTTTTAAATTTAGAACTTTTATCCTAATCTCATTGCACGTAATCTTTTCCTTATTAAGCTCGAGAGTTTGCTTTTCTGAACGCATTAATTTTAGGAAAAAACAATCTGGTTTGAAAAACTATTTTTGAATTTGATAGCCCATTTATGAAAAAAGTTTTAATCTATAAAACTTTATGCTGCGGGTTTAATGAACCGCACGCCGTGAACCGAACATTACGGCGTTTGTCTTCTGCTGTAAAAGGTTGCAGCTTCGATTCGCAAGTCGACGATCTGCACCGTTTTGCGAAAAGTCGATGGATGCAGGTGGCTCGAGACCGTGTTTTGTAGAAATGTATGGGGGAGGCCTATGTTCAGAAGTGGACTAGTGTGAGTTGAAATGATGATGACCTTAAGATGGATTTTATATAAAAAAAAACGAAAAGAAACATACCAACTCCTTAAACGGATTCCAGGGGCTTGGTGCTGCAGAAACGGAGCTGAAGACCAATGCAGCTATGAAAACAAACAAGAACAATCTCAAAAATTTCATTTTGTTATTTCTTTACTTAACACTTTATTACAATAAGAATGCACGGCGAGTAATACAACTGACTTCAAAACGGAGACATATTTATGCCTGGAAAACACAAAATTATATTTACCGCTGCTAAAGCATGAAAGGCGAACAATGAACTTTATTTTTAACGTGTTAGGGATAAATTTATAAAAATTTCATAAACAAGTTACATTATGACAACATGGTCACTGACTCATTACCTGTGAAATCTTTGTGTATACGAGGGAAGTACCTAACCTCCCGCCGTGTGGTGGCGGCTTAAGAGAATCTGCCAACCCATCTCATACCGTTGGTGTCGTAAAAGTCGACAGAGGGAAAATGAAAACCAGGAGATGGGTAGCAGCAGCTTCCTGGAACATGTCAATAAATAAACTGCGGTTGCCAACCCGCCTGCCCAGGGTGGCAACTTTGGCAAATTCACCCCAAAATGAGAGCTACAAACTATTGTGGCAATCTGTGGGAGAGGCCTATGTTCAGCAGTGGACTAGTGATAGGCTGAAATGATGACCTAACCTCAAGAATGATTGATTTTATTAAAAAAAAGTAAAGTTATAGCCTATAAATGTCCGACTACTAAACTAAGGCCTCGTCTCATTTCTGAGAGGGTTTAGGAGCTAAGAAGAATCCGCCACGCCGCTCCAATGCGGGTTGGCACATGTCTTTGTAATATTTTTATTTCTCAGACATGCAGGTTTCCTCACGATGTGTTCCTTCACCGCCGAGCACGTGGTCAGCACTTAAAATTGCAACTAATAAATTTAGTGGTGCCGGCATTGGGAATTGAACCCAAGCCCTAGCGAGCGCCTAGCCCCTGAGCTACCACGGCTCTCTGCTTTTATCTGTGTAATTATAATTATTGCAGCTATACACGTAAATATCTAGTTTACTCGTGTATGCTAGTTTGTGAACATTCAAGTCAATAACTCTACAAATTACTTTGTAATTATTAATGACGATGATGACGTGCTGGTTGACTTGGAACACTGCGACAACTTCCGAATATTGCCGTGAACAATCAACTGCGCAGGAGATAGTGTAGTGCGACCAGTATACATGTAAGGACCGAGGCACTCATGCGTCCTAATCTACCCGCGCCCGATGTAACCCTGTTGAGATAAGGTTTTAGTAGGAGTAGGTGGTGGCAGCGTGAGAGAATCTACCTCGCCATGTTGGAAAATTGAAACCAACGGATGGGCAGCATCTTCCTATTTCCCATTCGCCGGCCAATCGTGGCAACTATAGCAAATTCTCCCTAGAATCTATGAGAAGCCTATGTTCAACTGTGGACTTGTGATAGCTGAAATGAGGAGGAGGAGATTTGCTGAATTAATAGTTTAGTGGCGGAATATCGTTCCGTAGGCATTATAAAAGTCTATCAACAAGAAAGCCAAAACAATGTAATATCTTCAGACAAAACTGCTATCGCTATTACTGTTAATCGTTGCGATTCCTGTTAATCGTTACGATTACGTCACACTTGCCAACTTTCATTTGACTAGTGTAATTACAGGGTAAGAGTGGCACTTACCATCAGGTAAACAACTTGGTTGTCATATATATGCTTTTAGGTAATGAGTCGCATATTTTGACAACGACATACTTATAGATTTGAGTTCCATGTCTTCTACGCCTCGGCCCTTGGGTGCTTAACTCAGCCGGACCCAACATTTCTATAAAGACACAAATTATTGGTTTTTGGTTCTGTTGTAACAGTTCCCGTGTCTCTGATACTGCATCCTAGCCTACTTCCAATATCATTGCGTCATCGTTACATCTGGCGTGGTTTGGTCTGTTTTCGCGTACTTGTGGCACTATAATATCTCCTGCAAGAGAAATTTGGCTAGAAGGACATGACTTTTGTGCATAACTCATAACGCAACAAAAGAACATTCTCGTTGTAGAAGGTTTCTAAGAAGGAAAGTTCGCTGTAACGTTGCGTATGATAACAAGAGGGGTTATTTGTTTGGGCGGATTGTTATTTTACTTTTCTTTTCTTAAGCCTGATTAGGCTTAATAGGGGAATATGGTTAAGTAAAAAAATGTAATGTTGTTGGTTATTATTAAAGAGAATAACAAAGTGCCAACTTGCTAAAATAAGTGCGCTAAATTCTGTCATTCTTTTGTCTACTTAATCAGTTAAAACATTATTTTATTTTTGAACTCATTACATATGAGTCACATTTTCGAGAAAACCCAATACCAAAAAATTTGAACGTTATACTTATGCATTCGAGAAATGTGCACTGTTAGCCGTTTTGGCTTTTTCAGCCTCATCGGTCTCAATTCAAGTCATGTACATACATACATAAGATCACGACTTATGTCTATCCCATAAGGGGTAGTCAGAGACTGGGCACTCACCCGTGAGCCCATCGCCACCGTGCGCTGTTGGGTGCACAGTGCAGTTTAATTCCATACTCGCCTTTTACGAGATCCATTGGATGAGATGGAGTGGTAATATTCTTTTAACGAGCCGCCACCACACAGCCTAGCCGCCACGCCAAGTCATGTAGCCAGACTGCATAAATTCTATTTTAAAAAAGTAAAGAAAGAAACATTAATTTATTAGACATTCGCACAACTAATACTTGTCCAATTTCAGTAAAATTCGCAAATTTAATAAAAATAAGGCAAACAAAATCCATATTATGATTTTGTTTGCAAAATATTACGGAAAAATATACGATACTGTGCACTCGGGCCGAATCAGGTTTGGTTGGTTGTACGCGGTGTTATTATTGGCTATTGTGCTGTGATATTAGGACTGTTAACTGTGTGTACAGTGTTAGCTGGGTCGTGGCTGACCGTATCGTGATCATCCGGGTCATCGAGCACGTTTCGCGGGCGACGTTTGAGTTCGCGTTTCTATAAGGTCGGTTTTTTGCTGCTATAACCACCAGCGGGTGAGGATGGAGTGCGGCTTTGCCGAAAAACCGTCGTGATATTTCTCTGAAGTGTTCAGAGAAAAAAGGCATTTCACAGTAGTTTTGAAGGTCTACATTGCCCTGGCACTACCGGGCTCTGGTGGCATTGCGCAGAAATCGGACTTGAATGCTCTGTAATTATTTAAATGTTTCCACGTCGCATGAGCGAAAGCGACTCTTGCATATTACGGGTCTACTCGGTCTACTAAGCTGTCGCTATAGTGTTCGAGGGAAGAAGTAACTTTTTTTTGACTCCTACCGAAATGGCGGCGACGTGGTTCGCCACCCGTCACTTCACGTTTCCCGCGAGGTCAAAAAGTGGGCGACGTTTGTGGCCTCTGCCTACTCTTTATTTGGGAAAAAAGCGTGACTTAATTTTAAGAATTACGCACCCAGATAATTTCATTAAACGTGTAGTGTTGCGAAAAACCTTCATATGTATTGTACAAAATATATTGGATAAAAATGCTCACGATAGAAATACGACCCGAAGAGCGACAAATATGTTAGACATTCCACCGCAAAGTTCAGTGGCTATATTAAATATTCGGCCGAGAAATCCAGTGACGATCTTTCCCGCCCTTAAGGGCACATCGTCCCAAAAATATTGGACATTTAAAAAAAAGTTAGGAGTAATTTCTTTAACAATCTTGAGTTTAATAAAAAGTAGAACATTCTCACCGTTTTGACACTGAGTTTATCAACATATCGAACTTTTTTGCCTACTATTTATTTGGTCTCTGCCTACCCCAACGGAAAAGAGGCGTGAATGTATGTATGCATTATTTAACGAGCTTGTTCAGGATAGCTAAGTTTTTATAGCTGAATTATTTTGTCATTGACGATACATAAAGTTTAAGTATGCTGTATTTTTAATTTAATCTTATTTCTTACAACTATAATAAAGCTAGAGAGTTTGTATGTTTGGCCGCACAAATCTCAGGAAATAATAATACGATTGAAATCAAACTTTTTTGGTTCGATAGCCTATTTATTGGGAAAGGTTATGTATATAAAACTTCTTAGTATGTAATTAAGGGACTGCACGCTGAAAATAAAACATTACCGAGAACGGTCGAACGTGCGGCGCAGTCAAATGGTTGGCGGGTAAAACCGCGAGATGCAGCTGGTTCCTCATAAGAGTGTAATATTCACTAATTACAATAAAATTACTGCACATATAACATCAACTACGCACAAGAATTTATGCATTAATATGTCATATCATGTATATGAACCTATATGATTAATCAAGATTTACATTGACACTTTAGTGATTAAGATTGAGCGCCTCCTTGCCGATAACTAGACCTCCAGTTCTCATTAACATCGTTATGCTTCCGAGCGTGGTACTGCCCCGTACGTGCGGATCCATTTATGTGCTACTATTACTAGTTTGTTTGTGCCATGTATAAATACAAGGAATTTTGTGCGATTAGTTTTGTGACTTCAGCATTATCTTACTAACAGGGTCATTTAAATTACATAATTTCAATTAAATGAACAGACTATATACATATAACATAAAATAACTACTACTAGGGTGCCTGAGATTGAGAAAATCTAGAATATTGTTACATTATCATTTACACTAAGCTTATCGAGATGTCACTCTGTCTTTTTAACCTACTATCGTATTTCCAAGTCTACTAGAACCTTTTCACAAATCAAATGCAACCCTTTTAAAGTCACAAGCAATCCTTTTCAACTCATATGTAGCCCTTTCCAAGAGAGTCGAAAACAACTCAATTGAATTCAATTGTCACCATTTTTATTTCAATCGTAACCTTTTACTTTATATTACTAGTTAGCACAAAAATTCAAAAAACAAACAGTTATTTTTTTAACTTTAGTTGCTAGTGATAGTTTTAAAAATAAAAAATAAAAATACTGGCATGACTTGTCCCGGAGACTTCTGAGACCTTAACTTCGCCCATTCCACAGTCAATACAATAAAAACGGAAGCAATTACAATTGAATTAAAAAGTGTGACAATTGAGTTGTAAAAAGTTATATTTGCTTTGGAACGGGTTTCAACTCATTTAGAAACAGCTACATTTGAATTTGAAAAGGTTGCTTGTGACTTTGAAAGGGTTGCATTTCATTTGTGAAAGGTTATAGTTGTCTTGGAAAAGGTTCAAATATAAAAAGAAATGGAATGGAAATGCTATGTACAAATTAACATTATTATAACACTTTTCTTAAATTCGACATAATTCTTAAGTATGCCTGCATTGTTTTTGACAGTCGCGTCTCCCAGTGACCGTAATACCAGAATACTAAGCCCCAGGTTCTGGTTTCAAATTACAGCCAGAGCCAACATTTGTATGAAATGGTGTGTATCGGGTTCTTACACTTAATCCTAGCGTACCTCCGATCTTATAGCATAAGCGTAACATCGGACACGGGTAGGTCAGTACGAGTGAGAGCCACTGTGTATTTTTTTTTATTGGATAAAATGATGAAACTAGCAAAACGTTAACCTGATGGTAAGTGCAACGTCTGCCCATAACAAGTACTGTGTCACCCAGAATTATGTGTGACACCACACTGTGCCCCTCACCCTGACCTAGACGCAGAGACAGCTGTATATTTAAAGCTTTTTTTTATTGTATAAAGTGACGAAACGAGCAAAACGTTCACCTGATGGTAAGTGCAACGTCCGCCCACAACAAACTGTGTCATCCAGAATATTTCTGTGTGACACCACACTGCGCCCGTCACCCTGAGACATCAGTTCTTTAGTCTCAAATGCCCAGTGATTACGCTAGCTCGCAGTGCCCTTCAAACCGAAACACAGTAATGTTTGCACACTACTGCTTCACGGCAGAATAACTGGCCCTGGGGTGTTACCTACCTGCATAGGAATCCTACCTCCAGTTTGCGCGTACACTTGTTTGTTGGTTGTCACTTGTGAGCATATAATAAATAAAGACTTATTTTCTTAACCAGGTTTTAACTCAATAGATTAGCGTAAATTTATTATGTTAAAATAACTGTATTTCATTAACATGCATTTAAAAATAAACACGAGTATGTTTCGTCTCGCTTGATCCTCACACCCTAATTAACACGAAGTAAAAATTGAGAAACATATTTCCGAGAATTAAAATTCGCTGCATAATAGAGCTTTTCCCGTGTGTAAAAATTCAAATGAAAAATGTGCAGCTTCGGGCAAATGTTCTATTAATGAATAAAAATATTTCAATATTTTAGTACATTTTAACGACTTTGAATGTTTATATTTACTAGTCTTACTAGCCGATAGGTGTTAGTCAGTGTAGATTAGCACCTTCCTCTTTTCTGCCAAGGTTTTGTAAGAGGCGACTAAGGTATTGTACGGACAACCTTTATTCATGCAGAATAACACAATAATATGCAATGCTGTCACTATATTGCTCGTGGGAACACAGTGGGGGGTAAGAATTTATTGACTCGTACCAAAATGGCGGCGACGTGGTTCGCCTCCAGTCACGTCTCGTTTTGGTCTACGTGAGTGGCATTTGCCAACCCCTTGTATGTGAGAAGGCGTGTCTGTATGTCTGTATTTATTTTTTATTTATTTTTTATTCACTCTGCTTTATATTATTTAATACGAAAACGATCCAGTTAACAATAGAATTTAAAGTGTTACGTATAGAAAATAGGGAAGTTATATTTTATCTAACTTAATCTGGAACCGAGACGTGGTCCTTCACTGCGGGCCGCTTGAGGAAGCTCAAAGTCGCTCAGCGAGTTATGGAAAGAGCTATGCTCGCGTCACGCGATTCTCTGCGTGATAAAATCCGTAACGATGATATCCGCAGCAGAACTAAAGTAACCGACATAGCCCTAAGGATTAGCAAGCTGAAGTGGCAATGGGCCGGTCATATAGCCCGTAGAACCGATAACCGATGGGGAAGAAAGGTTCTAGAGTGGCAACCTCGTACCGGCAAAAGCAGTGTAGGGCGCCCCCCTACTAGATGGAGCGACGACCTGCGCGATTTTGCGGGAAGTCGATGGATGCCGGTGGCTCAGGACCGTGCTTTGTGGCAATCTATGGGGGAGGCCTATGTTCAACAGTAGACTAAGATAGGCTGAAATGATGATGATGATGATGAATAATTATCGGCCTATGGCAAGTCGTTCGAAGCCAGTTGGCTTTTACGCAGTCTCAAGTCCAGATCGTTCCTCCTTCAGTTACTCTAAAAAGGCTACCCCGATGACTTAGTTTCTGGTAGATATCTTCATACTGAAATTCATCTTTTTGTAACAAGCTTTTATTTGTGAAGCTTTTGTCCAGCAGTGGACTTCAATTTTACTAGGGCTATAGTATTTGTCAAGACAAACCCAACGACCCTTACGTGACGGAGCTTTCTTGCTCAGTGGAGAAGTTACTCTGGCCAGCTTCTGGCTCTATTATCGGACTAGCTCCGTGGTATCTCATTATTGCATTTTCACATAGTCATGCCAAAATTTCGTTCAATCGAATTTTGGTAAGTAGGGCGGAAAGACATACGAAGAAAGCAGGTTAAATGAAAGCGTTTTAAAAGCTGACAATGTCTCTTTATCTCATCAGCTCAGATAGCTAGCGACATTCAACATCACATGTCGCAGCATTTTTTTATTTGTAAGACATCTACTTCGTTCTACTTTTCCGTCACCCCCGAGTGATGAATAGCCACTTAAAATTCCAATAAACAATTTTAGTAGTGCTCAGGGGCTAGGCGCTCGCTTTTAATTTCATAGTACGCGAGTGACCTGGGTTCGATTCCCGGTGCCGGCACAACTAAAATTGTTAATTGCAATTTTAAGTGCTGACTTACCACGTGCTCGGCGGTGAAGGAAAACATCGTGAGGAAACCGGCATGTCTGAGAAATTAAAAATATTTCGAAGACATGTCAAGTCCGCCAACCCGCATTGGAGCAGCGTGGCGGATTCTTCCTAGCTCCGAAACCCTCTCAGAAATATGAGGAGGCTTGTGCTCACATTTAGAGGCTGAAACTTTACTTTTTCTTTTTTATGTACCGTGGATCGAAGCCAGGTCTCTCGCGTACTAAGGAATTGGACGCCCGGCCCTGAGCTGTCACGGATCTTCAACTAATAATTACTATATTTAACGGCCGTGTTTGCGCAGTGACACAGAGATTCGCTTCTGCACTAGTGAACAGATACTTGTACAGTATACAGATTGTTGTTCCAGGTTTCAGTGTTGTGCATGTACATAATTTATCCTGGCATTGGGCGACGTGAATTCCCTGTCAATGAACCAAGATGATTACCAAAAGCTAATAGCGCTCATGAGAAGGGGATTCACTTTCAGACATATGTCGAAATATGATTCTTACGCACGATGTTGTTAGTCACGATTCGATAAAATAATTGAAAGAACAAATAAATATAATATTTCTTCATACACGAAATTTATTCTACGTGCGTACGAAAAATATTAATATTGTTTGCTAAAATTAAGCTATGATTTCTCGTAAGAACCGACACTAATTGAGGTCATAATCCTCACTGACGGCCTAAAAATTCTGATGATGGTGCTACGTCTAGGACTTTGAAATAATTAAATATTCACCATTGTCAGCCCACAACATTGTATTCCAGAACGAGTGTATAGGACACAGTACAATCATCGAATGATTTCCGATAACACGATTATGTTATTACTAAGCCCCAACAGCAATGTCATGAACAGAATGCCTGTACATGAATGATTCCAACTTCAATGGATGAACGAACATTATCGACTTATAGAGAACGAAGCAAGCCTGCTCGAAACGGATCTGTGGGGCTTTTGGCTTATCCCATAATTATTTTTTCTTTGGTTAGTACTCATGTAATCGCATCAGAAACCAACATATATTTGTAGATAGATAATGGGAAGTGTACACAAACGAGAGAAGCTCTGCTTACAATTAACGGTCGTATCTTCAAGGTGCTAATAAGACTGAGCAAGGTGCTAATTAGACTGAGTAAACTCCTGAATTCGGTTAGCAGCTCCATAACTGTAACAAATATTTCTTTACTAATAATAACCGGTAGGATTCCTATACAAGAGTCCGTCTAGGTAGGTACCACCCCAGGACAAGTTATTCTGCCGTGAAGCAGTAGTGTGCAAGCATTACTGTGTTTCGGTTTGAAGGGCACTGTGAGCTAGCGTAATAACTGGGCATTTGAGACTAAAGAACTGATGTCTCAGGGTGACGGGCGAAGTGTGGTGTCACACAGAAATATTCTGGATGACACAGCATTTGTTGTGGGCGGACGTTGCACTTACCATCAGGTGAACGTTTTGCTCGTTTCGTCACTTTATACAATAAAAAAAAGCTTTAAATATACAGCTGTCTCTGCGTCTGAGTCTATATGGCGAATAATAAAACTGCGGCCTGAGTCTTATCAACTGTTGATTGGTCGTGAAATACACAGCTAAGTATCATTTGCATTGGCCATTCTCCGAGCCGTATAGATAGACTTTAACCACCCAATTGCCTTGACGACCGTGTGGCCTAGTAGTTAGTACTTAGTAGTAAGTTAATACGCCGAAAAATACTATAAGTGATGCCCATTCCTGCTCCGCTAGATCATGGGGATGTACATCAAGTGATATTATTAATTATTATTCTTGAAATAAATTAAAATATCGGATAATAATCCATAATCAAATCAAAGCTGCGTTTTTAAATGAAAATAAATTAGTTTTAATAGTAATGGTGACATCTTGGGACTTTTAGTACGTTTTAATTCCGTTGAGTTAAAAAAAGAGAATCTACCACCCTATCTCATCCCGTAGGTGTCGTAAAAGTCGACAGAGGGAAAATGAAAACCAGGAGATGGCCAGCAGTATCTTCCTGGAACATCAGAATAAATAAACTGCGGTTGTCAACCCGCCTGCCAGGCGTGGCGACTAAGGCAAATTCCCCCCAAAATAAGAGCTACAAGTTTTTGAGGCAATCTGTGGGGAAGGCCTATGTTCAGCAGTGGACTAGTGATAGGCTGAAATGATGATGATGGTGATGAAAAAGTAAACTTATTATATAATTGTTGAATTAAATCCCAGCTTACCTCCGATCTTATTGAATGAGCATTACGTCGAGTGCAGGTAGATTAAGACCAATTACTCTCGCCTCGCTCTCGCGAGTGGCCTATGTGCTTACGCGTACACTTGCGGCACTATAATATCTTCTGCGTTATTGATAGGCAGTTGAAGGTTGGTGCGGGAATACTTTCTGAACACAATTGTGCAGATTTGACGCAATGTCAAATCTGCACAATTGTGTTATACGTCTTGATCGATCGTTGCTTGTTTATGTATATGGAAGTATGTATGCTTATTTATGTGTTGCTTATGTGTATTAACATATATGTATAAAAAAGTAAAGTAAAGTTTCAGCTTATACTCGTAAATGTCCCACTGCTGAGCACAAGCCTCCTCTCATTTCTGAGAGGGTTTTGGAGCTAGGAAGAATCCGCCACGCTGCTCAAATGCGGGTTGGCGAACTTCACATGTCTTTGAAATATTTTTAATTACTCAGACATGCAGGTTTCCTCACGATGTTTTCCTTCACCGCAGAGCACGTGGTAAGTCAGCACTTAAAATTGCAATTAACAATTTTACTGGTGCCGGCACCGAGAATCGAACCCAGGTCACTCGCGTACTACGAAATTTAAAGCGAGCGCCTAGCCCCTGAGCTACCACGGTATATTTAAATATATGTGTCAAAGTATATATGTGTATGAATTCGTATGTGTGTGTGTATATATTTATTTTATATTGTGATTGTGTGCATGTTAACGTTTTTATAATTTTCGGCTTGTTATCTTAAGTATTTTTTTATTGCGCTCTACAAAACTTTTTCCACGCCCTCGGGTTGACTGGTAAAGAAAGCCTTTTGGCAAGTCTTAAGTCCGCCCTTTTTTATTAAGGTAAACATTTAAGTGTTTGAAATAAAAAAAATCGGAAGTCCAAAATAAACCATAAGGGTATCAATGAGAATTTGAGACATTAAAAACCAATTTCAATTTTAATATAAATTTAATTTAATGTAAGATATTTGAACTATTTATAAATACAATTTGGCTATTTATTAAAATTATTTTACATACTATAATAAGATCTACAATCATTTATCCTTGTTTATAAATTTGTGAAGCTTGTCCGGCGACTTGCACTGCTGGTCCGGCCTTTATCAGTCCATCACGAACATTTCGCCCCATCTTTTCCTGAAAATATAATTTCTTATAGTCTGCACTTGTGTTTGCTGTTACAATAAATAAAGATACGAGCTTATTGCCTTAACTATATTTTAATTTCATTTAAGAAATGAAGCAATTAAAAATATTTTAAGACTAAAAATTAGTAAGATTTAATAGTTTGATGATTTTCTTATGGATCTCATCATCAGAACTTGACCAAAATTATATGAGATGGTCTATACGGTACCCGCCTTTCTAATTAAATCAATCATCATTAAATCAAGAATCATTAAAATCGGATCGTAACAAAAATATTGTGCCCGAACATACTTAAAAAAAGTATTTGTACAAACGAATTTAGAATCGCCTCATTTTTGGAAGTCGGTTATAAATGAATATATTATTCGAACACATCATTAGAGTAGCAAGTAGTAATTTTTATAAATGTACTTACAATTTTCTTGAACAGTTTCCACTTCGGGCTTGCAGACGTCACGCTGAGGGCCGCAAAACATGCCATTACGAAGAATAAGATCTTAACAAAGTTCATTGTTGATTTGATTTTTTAATTGTAAATATATTTGTCGTTGCAAAACGTCTTAGCGTTCTGAAGCTTGAGATAGAATTAATAACAAAACAATGTGATATGTATTATATAGCAATATCTACCACAAATATACATTAGCATTTAGTAAGTGAACATAAGAGTAATATTGAACTGTTTGTACTCAATTATAAGAGCTATATTCAGCAGAGTTAACTACAAAACTTAAATTGGTGATAACGGGTCAAAGCATTTGTTCAGATACTGAAAAGTACCGCGTTATGAGGCTGAGTAAATCCCCGGTTGGTAAGATTAGTATAGTCTAACGGAGAATCGGGGTTTTTATTTTTTTATTACATTAGTGGTTAGAGTACCTGACTTCTACGCCGCAGGTCCAGGATTCGAATCCCCACCAAAGCCTATATTTGAGCAAAAATACTATCTGGTCTGATTGGGCAGCGATTATTGCCGTGTCTGTGACACTCACCCTATTTTATATGCATGATATTTCTCCTGCATTGGGAGTGCATTTTAAAGACAAACTTGACAGGCACGTTTTGTATTGTGCATATATACAGGAACACATCATCAAATGTTTAAGTCTCTAAATTTATATATGTATACTAGATGATGGCGAACCACGTCGCCGCCATTTTGGTACTAGTCAAAAAATTCTTTCTCCATTGCGTTATCACGAGCAATATATACAATTTCGATGATGTAAATGCTATTAGCCTTTTTGGCTTTTACAGCTTCATCAGATGCTGTGCTCACGGGCCAGGGGCCCGCGTGCGCGTGCGTGTAAATAATACTCCTACAAAAACCTCGAAATTCGGACTGTCGCGTCCGCTGCGTGCTTGCGCGAAATCGAATATCTCAAAATAATTTTAAGTCGTCTAATGACCGTCCCAGGGGGGCTGCGGGCCTCCATTCGGACTGTTGACTTGTGTCACGAGCAATAGTGACAGCATTGCAGATTCTGCACGAATAAAGGCTGTCCGTACAATAACTCTTACGACATCTCGGTAGGAAAGAGGGGGTGCTATTCTATTATGGTAATTTAATGTTCATTAAACGTTGATTGTATATTTGTATTTACATATATGTTTGATATATATATTTTGTTTATTAAATGTGAAACCACGGTGTCGTGGTAGTAAATAAAAAAAGTGTGTGTATAAATTTAATTCTAAAATCCGGCCTAAGAATAAAAGCGGGTTGTGCTGAAAATCAGTGTTGCGGCTTTTCGCAGTTAATGCTGGGCGCTGACTCTTTTGTTGCATTATTTTTAACCGGTTGTATTTTTTTTATACTTAGAGGAATTATTTTTAATTTTTTTAAATTATTATATAAACGTTGTTATTACTCCTTAAGGGATATATGTTACCATGTCATTTGCAACAAGTAAATATTTATATATTTCATTGCTTCTTACTGTGCCGGTAAACAACTACAACAGTTAATACATTAAATGGTAACACAAAAATAAATATCTAAAATCTAAAATAAAAACCTATAACAGGCATACACATCATGCTAACAAAATTAAAAATAATCTAAAATACTTATCAGTGCAGAGGTGAAATTCTATCTCAGTAACATAACATGAATTTTTTTACTATATTTTTTTTAATGTACGGAGTGAATATAATAACCTTATATTCACTCCGGGGGTTTAGGGTTGGGGAAAAGTTTCTTAGTATTTCATAAAAAACTTGAGACAATTTTTTTTTAAAAACTTAAAAAAAACATTTACAATTAATTACAGCATATTTTTTAAGCCATTTTGTTCGATGACGTTTTGACTTGATCCCGTTGCTGTAGAAATTTTGGGACTACTGAGCAAAACAACGCGACAACTAGTTTTGGCAGTCCTCTCTTGATGTTTAACCTGACGCTAGCTAAAGAATTCTGAAGAGAAACAGGTGGAAATCTGAAGATGCAAGGTCAAGGCTATATGGCGGATGCATTAACATCTCCCAGCCAAACTCTTAATTTTTGCCGAGTGGCTAAAGATGTGTGTGGTCTAGCGTTAACGTTATGAAAGACACCCTTTCTATTGATCAATCCCGGCCGCTTTCTCTCAACTTCTTGCTATGTTCTCATTGTTGGCAGTAGAGATCCGAATCGATGGTTCTACCCGGCGGTAAAAAATAATAATGAACAACGCCCTTGCAATCGCACCATACACACACAGCATCACCTTATTGCGAGTTAACCCGGGCTTGTGCACAGTCTGTGAAGCCTGACCGACCTTTGACCAAGACCTTTTTCGCACGTTCTTGTCGTACGTGATCCACTTCTTATCACCAGTTATCAATCTCTTCGGTTCGGTTTCATTACGTCTCAATGAAGAAACTCTTATGAGTACACCGTTCATAAGGTTCCTTTCAGTAAGCGCGTGTGGCACCCAAAGATCGATATGGTTTTTTTAAATGGCTCAATACTGCTTTATCTTCAATTCCCAGTTATTCAGCTATGTCATAACTACTAATATGCCGATCTTGCTCCACTTTTTCAAAAATGGCGTCTTTTTTATCCGTAATCTTTGACATCATAATTCCCGATTTGAAGACGCTTAAATCAACTTTGTGCTACTCTTACCGACACTGCATTAGGTCCATAAGCGTCACATATTTTTTTGGCGCCTCACGTTGCATTTTTTTTCCTTTTTTTGTAATAAAATTTTAAAATGTATCGAATTTCTTCATTAGATTCACTCATTTTGGCAGAAAGAAAAACAAAGGAAAAATACCTGGAAAAAATATTTTATTAATTCGATTCTGTTTTTGAAATAAAATTAAATCAAAACCAGCCAGATACAAATAGTACAACCTCATAGATTTTATTACAAGTTTATATGCGTGCCGTGTGGTGGCGGCTCGTTAAAAGAATACTACCGCTCCATCTCATCCAATGGATCTCGTAAAATGTGAGTAAGGAATAAAACTGCACTGTGCACCCAAAAGCGCATGATGGCGATGGGCTCACCACCTATCACACCAAGTGCATTATGTTGTTTTGGTGAAACGTGGATTGTGGCAGTCATCTGCTTTTGCTGTGAGTGCCCTATCTCTGACTACCCCTTATGGGATACAGTCGTGATCTTATGTATATGCGTCATACTATATGCGCAAAAGACCTTTTTCCCGACCTATTATTAATTTACGTATAACATTAATTAAGCAGCCTACCTAATATGGGTACATCGGAATTTGAACCAAGTACTGTTCTCTTAAATGATGACTTCTCTTGAGTTTTATCAGTAGTGCTCAACAAATAATCGCCGAGGAAACACTGCTGTAGAATCATGCTGAGTCTGATAACTTTTCACTGCTGCTATACAATATGAATGGTATTTTTATAGAAGAGGTGGCAAACAAGCAAGTAGCTCCGATCCGATCTTTGAGAATGGAATAGGCTTTTGATAAAACAAATTTTACGGATTTTATGTGTAGTATTCGAGTAAATATAAAAAATCATTAAGGAATAGGCTCTTTATTTCAATGTCCTCAAATCGTATTGGTCCGGAAAATCCGCAGCTTTTTTCAGCAAATTCTACAAAGCGGCTGTGCGTGGCAGAAAATTCAATCAACATGATGTGCATGGAATTTAAAGTTATGCCGCAAGGCGGGATAGTGGAATACAGTCTTACATGTGATAAAAAAATGTCAGGTTCAATATACATATGAAACACAAACTCGTAAAATATTTATTGTCATTTGCTATTTCCTATTGCACATACGTTTTCGTGTTTTAGCTTCGAATAAAATTTGTTTGTTTATTGCTTTCTTTCTCAAAGTATACATTAAAAATATTTGCCTATAAATAGGTAATACATCGTTTTCGTCGAATTATACGTAACCATATAGCTCAATACACGACATGATTGTAAAAACTCGACTGATAGTTTAAGTCTTAGATTTCTTGTGAAGAATTGAATTTGAATTGAATGGAATCTTGCAATTGCATATTAACTTATTTTATTGTCAAAATTTTGCTATGCATGCTAACTGTCCTGAAATAGTGATACACTAGAGGCGAGTGAAGCACTGCTGTTTCACTGCTTTCGGGTTACATTTTTTGTTCCGAAATCCGGTTACACTGAAAATCAGTGCTGGAGCAAATGTTTCAGTTTTCAGAGAGTTTGCTGAGTGGGACCATTTTGGCATCGCACAGTTCATTCTTCAACACCCATTACACCTAGTGACCCCGCTATTCGAGAGGAAGTTGATGTGTATATTAATACCATAATGCTAACTAGTTTTTTTAACACTTCGAAAACTATGATTTTGGATATTGTTTCTCAGAGGCTATAATGTATTTTTTTATTGATTTTTATATTTTATTTTAGTTTTGCTATATCGTAGTTTTTATTTATCTAGAATTTCACTTTTTAAAATTTGCTTATTTTTTTCTTGTGTGTTCATTTGTTTTTTGACTGTTATTATTGTATATGTGTTGTGAAATAAATCCATTCTATTCTTTTCTTCAAACAAAATAATATCATATGTGAAAGTCACAAAAAATATTAACACTAAAAATCGATAAACGCAATACAAACAAGAAAATTTCAATCATCGATATTATAATAAAATAGCGACCCGCCCCGGTTTTGCAAGTGTGCAATTTACTAATGAAGGAAACGTGCGCTTACCAAAGAATTTTAAGTACTGTCACATGGACAACAGAACTATCAAACAGCGTCGTTGTTGAATTTACAATACAAAAACAAAATTAAAATTTCCGAGTTTTCCGGTGGATTTTCCGAAAAATTTCTTTCATACAAGCCTTGTCCTGACTATTACGAAAACAAGAAAAAAACCACCCAAATCGGTCGATACGTTCTCAAGTAACGATCTTTCATACACGTTGATGTATTACAATGGATAGTCATGAATATGGTACGGTATGTCAAAACTAGGACATCCTATTATAAGTACAAAATAAACCTTCTTAACCTGTTAACAGCTTTTTGCATTGCACTCAATAGCATAGCTATAGTCCATGAAATTGATTCAGTTCAGTGACTCATTTCACTTTCCCGCGTATAGATGCTTATAATAATAGGACATCATATCCGTTATAAATAGTCTGGCCATAAATACTTAAAAAACTTTTCTTTTTTTCAACTTTTTAATTATTTTGAATTTGGAACACGTATAATATTTTAAAAACTTCTTTCGATATTTTTTCCTGTTCATTATCAAATTACAATATGGAATGGGGTTTAAAAGAAAATAGGATTGCAGTGATCGCCTTGCACAAAGTGGGTTTGGAGCCGTCGGTCATATTCCAGACACTTCAAAAGCTAGGTATCAGCCGTATGTTCGTATATCGTACTATCAACAGATACATCAACACTTCCTCTGTCGAAGACCAGAAAAGATCGGGGCGGCCGCGTGCTGTTAGAACTAAAAAGACTGTTAATGCTGTTAAAGCCAGAATTCGTCGAAACCCCATTAGATAGCAATACAAATTGCGAGAAATGAAGATTCCCGCTAGGACTCGTGTCGTCGCGTATTATAAAACAAGACCTGAAGTTCGGTGCTTATCGTCGATGTACAGGACATGCCCTAAATCAATTTTTACAATTAAGGAGAGTGGATCGATCAAAACTGACGCGATACGCAGGTGAAGAAAGGCACAGAAATATCCTCTTTACCGATGAAAAATTTTCACGATTGAAGAACACTACAATAAACAAAATGATAAAGTGTACGCTCACAGTTCTAAAGAAGCTGCTCAAGTGGTCGGAAAAGTACAACGTGGTCATCATCCTGCGTCAGTGATGGTTTGGTGGGCGTGTCTTATCAAGGAGTCACAAGACTGCATTTTTGTGAAAAAGAGTGAAAACTTCAGCCAAAGTGTATCAAGATACAGTCTGGGACCATGTAGTGAAATCTGTCAGCAATACACTTTTAAAAATATAACGTGGACTTTCCAGCAGGACTCTGCACCTGGTCACAAGGCACGAACTACACAAGCCTGGCTTGAAACCAACGTTCCGGACTTTATAAGAGCTGAAGACTGGCCTTCATCTAGCCTAGACCTCAACCTTTTAGCCTTCAAATTATGATCAGTTTTAGAGGACATGGTCTGCTCTAAACGACACGGCGACATTGAGTCTCTTAAAAGATCTTTGGAGCAAGCAGTGGCGAAATTTCCCTTGGAAACAGTGCGTAAATCCATAGACTGGTGGCCAAACAGATTAAAGGCCTGTATAATAGCCAAAGTTGGCAATTTCGAATAGAATACTTTGTTATTTTTTGCTGAGACTAATAAATATGTAGGTATAAATTTTAATAGTATTACATTACTTCATTAAAAAAAATGCATTTTCATTTGTAACAAAACTTATGGCCGGACAAGGTATTTACATATGTATTTTTAGAGTTTGTAGCTCCGTCAGTTTAGAGGCTTGTAATAATGATAATATCCAGTAAAACTCTATTGTAATATGCAGCCGAAGCCAACATTTGTACAAAAACACAAATGATTGGTTGTGCTTTGATTGTCTCCGTGTTACTGATACTACATCCTAGCCTACCTCCGATCTTATTGCATGCGGGCACCGGTAGGTTAGGATAAATGAGTGCCTCTGTGTTTACGGGTACTGATGTGTCACTGTAATATCTTCTGCGCAATTGATAAATAACACACCTACCCATGCTACTTTGATCTGATAAACACAACGGTGAAGCTTTAATGACAACATTGAATACTAAAAATGTCCATACAAAACTTAAAATTTTTACAAAACTAAAATGGAAATGTAAAACTTTACGCGACCCTAATTCAGAAAGTCGTTGCCCGAACCAGACAAATTCAAAATACGTTTTCTTCTCCATTCATTTATGTTACCCTAGTAACTATTTATAAGATCGAAAAACTTTTCGATGGCAGCTCAATGGAAGAACGCCCAATTAAATTTATGTGTTCATTGCATCGGTCAGCTGTATAACAGGAGTTTTAAGCAAATTCTTTAGGTCAACATATCTCCTACAGGTATCACGCTACGAGGCTTATCATATTTTTGGGGCTATACACATCGTCCCTAAGACCTACCCGGATGTATAGGACATGTACGAATGACCCTGTATAGTTGAAGGTTGGTGCGGGGACTTTCTGAACAAAATTGTGGAGAGTTATCGTTACATACGTCGTTATCGATCGCTGCATGTTTATGAATTTGTAATATATATGGAAGTATGTATGCTTATGTATATGTGTTGCTTATGTATATTTATATATATATATGTATGAATATACAAATATATGTCTACGTATGTACACATGAAGTGTGTGTATATTTATTTTATGTTTTGATTGTGTGTTAACGTTTTCATTAATTTTCGGCTTATTAGCCTAAGTAATTTAAAAAAAATTATAGCGCCATACACAATTTTCTCCGCGGGTTGACTGGTACAGAATGATAATAGGCATTAAGTCCGCTCTTTGTTACCCTTTTAATTAAGTTATACATTAAGTTTAAGTTAATTATCTTTTAAATTAAACAAATAGCTTCTAATTTCGGAATTCGAAATTAGGCCAGGAGGACATCAATGATATTTGAGACATTAAAAACCAATTTCAAATTTAAAATAAATTTATTTTAATATAAGATAATTTGAACTATTTATAAATACAATTTGGCTGTTCATTAAAATTATTTTACATCCTATAATAAGATCTATAATTGTTTATCCTTGTTTATAAATTTGTGAAGCTTGTTCGGCGACTTCCACTGCTGGTCCGGCCTTTATCACTCCATCACGAATATTTCGTCCCATCTTTTCCTGCAAATATAATTTATTATAGTCTGCATCGTTACAATAAATAAATATACGAGATTTTTTTTTATCTTAACCTTAACGTATTCTAATTTCATTTACGAAATGAAGAAATTCAAACCAGATTTATGATATGTTCTTTATTATTTTGGGTATTTTTTGATTTTGATCAATTTCATTTGAAGATTTTCAGCTATATTTGATTTTATTACATTGACAGCGCAGCAGCTCTGAACATGCTTAGGCGATTCAAGTTCAAGTTCATTTATATGTAAATATAGGTATATAATATGATATTTAACATTTAGTGTTACATCCTCTATGTTTTGCCATGCAAGAAAGCGTCCGAATACAATTTATTTTTTAGGATTGGCAGTAATGAAATTCAAAAATAAAATTTAATAAAAGGAAACTTAGTAATTTCAAAATATTTTCGTAAAACATTAACAAAAGAAGGTAAAAAATATTTACATTAATAATATAGTCAAACAGTCAAAATTATAAATTTATATCAATTTATTAAATAATTATATTATAGGTTAAATAATGTGCATCTGAAGAATTTAAGAGTTTGATGATTTTCTTATGGATCCCATCATCAGAACTTGACCAAAATTATATGAGACGACCTATACGGTACCCCCTCTTTCTAATAATATCAATCATCATTAAATCAAAAATCATTAAATTCTGTTCATAACAGATAGGTTATGCCCAAACATACATAAAGATATATTTACAGACGAATTGTGAATCTCCTCCTTTTTTGAAGTCGGTTATAAATAATTATACAATTACATCAGTATAATTTTTATAAATGTACTTACAATTTTCTTGAAAAGTTTCCACTTCGGGCTTGCAGACGTTACGCTGAAGGCCGCAAGGCAGGCCATGATGAAGAATAACAAAGTTCATTGTTGATTTGGTTTTTTAATTGTAAATATATTTTTGTTTCAAAATGTCTCAGCGTTATGAAGCTTCAGATAGAATTAATAACAATGTCAAATGTATTATATAGCAATATTTACCACAAATATACATAAGCATTTAAAAGCTGAACATTAGCGTAATACTGAACTGTTCCTTCTCAGTTATAAGAGCTATATCCAGCAGAGTTAATTACAAATCATAAATTGGTGACCTAAGGTCAAATCATTTGTTCAGATACTGAGAAGTACCGCGTTTATGAGGCTGAGTAAATCCCCGATTGTTAAGATCCGTATAGTCGAAAGGGGAATCGGGATTATTTTTACTTTTCTATTACATTATTGTTTAGAGTGCCTGACTTCAACGCCAGTGTTCGATTCCCTGCCAAAGCCAAAATATGTGCAAAAACACAATTTATTGGTTTTCGTGCGTACGAGTAAGTGTAGTGTGCAAACATTACTGTGTTCCGGTGTGAAGGGCACTGAGAGCTAGCGTAAAATCTAGGCATATGAGACTATAGAACTGATGTCTCATGGTGACAGGCGCAGTGTGGTGTCGCACAGAAGTGTTCTGGGTGACACAGCATTTGTTATGGGCCGTCATTGCACGTACCATCAGATGAACAATTTGCCCGTTTCGTCACTTTCTCCAAAAATAATTGTGGTCAGAATACCTGACTTCTACTCCGTGGGTCCTGGGTTCGAATCCCAGATGGAGCAAACATTTGTGCAAAAATAAAAATTGTTTATTTTCGGGTCTGGTTGTGTTGTGCCTGTGGAATTTACGTCTGTATAATGCTCACGGTACAGACGAAATCCTACTGTGGGGCATAATTAAAAAAACGAAATAATCGAATCGAATCGAAGGTGCGATAGTGCATCACAGCGTCTAAAATTAATCGGAACGATTCCCCGTGGTGTACGAGTAAAGTTACAGCCTATAAATTCCCCACTACTGAGCTCAAGCCTCCTCTCGTTTTGTTGAGAAGGCTTTGGTGCTGAGTAGAGTCCGCCACGCTACTCCAATGCGGGTTGGCGGTATACGAGTATGCGATAGAAAATGCAAACAGATGCAATATGTACATAAACACAAAATCGTAAAACATTTATAGTCACTTGCTACTTCCTATTGCGCATACGTTATTGTGTTTTAGCTTCGAATAAAAATTGTTTGTTTATTGCTTTCTTTCTCGAAGTATACATTAAAAATATTTGCGTATAAATTAGCATATGTATTATGCCGTCGTCGAGCCACATGTAAGCATATAGCTCAATACACGACATGATTGTAAAAACTCGACTGCTTTGACAGCAGCTAAAATTGAATTTGTTTCGAAATACAGATATTTTATGAACATTAAAACATATGTTATAGAATCTTGCAAATGAAGGTACATACAGAAGACGACACTTCAAATATGTCCAAAAATGCTACTCTGTAATTTAGAAATTCGTTTAAAGAATAAAATGTATTTTATTAGAAATTCTTTTACCCATCCAGTGACATTTTTTCTTAAAACACGCTATTGTTTGGTATATCGCTAACTATTAATTTGTTTGGGTATATGGTGTTTTTAAATGTTTATTCATTTTATAAAAAGAAAAGCCGTGTAGTGTTACACATTTCGCTATTTTTAGTATATGTAAGCAGCACAAACAGTACAGTCTGAGTATAAAAAGTACAGTCATACAAGCGTCAATTGATTTTTATTAATACTCGTATATGTACTCGTAGATGTATCACAATGGATAGTTATGAATATGGTATGTTAAAACAAGGAAATCTGAGTACAAAATAAACCTGCGGAACATGTTATCAGCTTTTTGCACTCTAATCAATAGCACAGCTATAGTCCATGAACTTGATTCAGTTCAGTGACTCATTTCACTTGGCCGTGTATAGATGTTATTAGTAATAAGATACCATATTCATTATATTTACATATTTTTAGAGTTTGTAGCTACATCATTTTAGAGACTTGTAATAATGATAATTTGCAGTAATACTATATTGTAATATGGAATGTTTTTTGTACATTCTATGGATTCAGTAATGCGTGGCTTAGAAGTCAGACTATCTGACTACTATGCCGCGGGTTCTGGGTTCGAATCCCAACCGGAGCCAACATTTGTGAAGAAACACAAATTGTTAGTTTCCGGGTCCGATTGCGTTTTCATTGTATCCATGTCTCTGACACTGCATCCTAGAATATCGCGTGAGCGCTACATCAGACGCAGCTAGGTTAGGACGGGTGAGTGTTTCTATGCATGCGTATACAACTGTGGCACTGATATATATATCCTGCTAATTTGTTAGCTTCCGACAGTATCGAAAGTTGTTGCCGTAGCCGAAAGTCGGTCAGAAAGACACATTGAGAAGTATCACGTATTTATACGGCAAATACACTAAAGAATAGTTCTTAGGGAATACGTAATTACAACTACACAATTTTTGTTTTCATTTTTTTATGGAAGAATAGAATAGGACTTTATTCTATTCAATATAGATCATTTACGTAATACTCATTAAACGTCATTTTTAAGCTACACTGATTCGAAAAATGTCTCTGTCCTGGGAAGAACCAGCAAGAAACCCAGCGCGAAATTATTTGAATCATTATAAAATAATATACAATTACAGCAGTGTTATAAAGATGTAGAAATAGCTTGGCAGCGATCACCTCATTCCCAAAGTAACTTACCTTGGGAATGAGGTGTACTTGACTTGTACCTGACATGTACCTGACTTTTGGTAAGTGGAACTTCTGACCATAACAAATGCTGTGTCACACATAATATTTCTGTGGCACCGCACTGTACTGTGCAGTTTGTATTTTTTTTATTGCGCCTTCGCAATTTTCTCCACGGCCTCGGGTTGACTGGTAGAGAATGCTAATAGGCATTAAGTCCGCCCGTTTTTACTCCTTTAATTAAGGTATATAATAAAGTGATTTAGGAGTAAATAAAAAAATAGCTTCTAACTTTGGAAGTCGAAAATAGGCCAGGTGGAAATCAATGATATTTGAGACATTAAAAACCAATTTCAATGTTTACATAAATTAATTTTAATATATGATATCTGAACTGTTTTAAAATACAATTTGGCTGTTTATTAAAATTATTTTACATCCTATAATAAGATCTATAATTGTTTATCCTTGTTTATAAATTTGTGAAGCTTGTCCGGCGACTTCCACTGCTGGTCCGGCCTTTATCAGTCCATCACGAACATTTTGTCCAATCCTTTCCTGCAAATATAATTTATTATAAATCTGCACTTACTACACTTATATTACAATAAATAAAGATACGATTTTATTACCTTAACTATATTTTAAATTCGTTTAAGAAATGAAGTTATTTAAACCAGTTTTATGACATGTGCTATAATTTTTGAGTGTTCTTTGATTTTGATCGATTTTATTTCAGGATATTTAGCTATATTTGACCATAGTTATTCCATCGGAAAACCGTCTTCAACGTAGCAGCTCTGAACATGCTTACGCGATTTCAAGTTATTTTTTTGTAAACATAGTTACTTAATAAGATATTTTAAATTTAATTTTACATCATCTATGTTTTGCCATGCAAGTGAAGCGTGGCTCCAAATCCAAATAGAATTTTTTATTTGGCAATGAATTAAAAACATAAAAATTAATGGAAAAAAACTTTAAATGGTTTTCGTAGAACATTAACAAAAAATATTAAAAAATATTAAAAATTAAATAAAATAACTATATTATTCGTTAAATAATCTGCAACTGACGAATTTAAGAGTTTGATGATTTTCTGATGGATCCAATCATCAGAGATTGATCAAAATTATATGAGCCGATTTAAAGATCCATATACGGTACCCGCCTTTCTAATGAAATCAATCATCAATAATCAAGTATCATTTAAATCGGTTCATAACAAAGAGGTTATGCCCAAACATACATAAAAATATATGTACAGACGAATTGTGAATCTCTTCCTTTTTTGAAGTCTAAGTATACAAACACCGCGTGGCCTAGTGGTCCTAGGTTCGAATCCCAGCCGGAGCCAAATTCGTGCTAGAACACAAATTGTTGGTTTTCGGGTCTGGTTGTATTGTGTTTTTCCCCGTGTTTCTGACACTGCATCCTATCCTACCTCCGATCTTATCGCATCAGCGTTACATCGGGCCCGGGTAGGTTGAGACGAGTGAGCCTCTGTGTTTGCGCGTACACTCGTGGCACTATAATATCTCCTGCGCAGTTGATGGCTCTCGACAGTATTCAGAAGTTGTCGCCGTGGTCGAAATCGGCTAGGAGAACATCATACAAACACATCCAGCGAAAAAGCCGAATGCCTCGCAGACAGTTTAGAGAGCCAATGCACTCCGTCTCTCGCGCCTGCGGATCCCGACCACCTGCAGCAGGTAGCCGCGGAACTCGAACGCAGGGCTGCAATACCACCAGTGGGCGAACCACTGCCTCCAGTGACTCTCGACGAAGTCACTAAGATAGTCCAAAATCTTAAAAACCGATCCGCGCCTGGCCTCGACGGCATAAACAACAGGGTGATGAAATGTCTAACTACGCCATTATTATGTCTGTTAGTCAGTATTTTTAACGCGCTCCTCTCCAGCTGCTCCTTCCCGGACGACTGGAAGGAAGCCGACGTTATAGGCATTCCGAAGCCTAATAAGCCTAGGAACATTCCGTCTAATTATCGCCCAATAAGTCTCCTCAACTCGATGGCTAAGATTTATGAGCGAATTATACTCAGTCGATTAAAAGACTATGTACTTACAAATAATATTCTTCCAGACGAGCAGTTCGGCTTTCGTCCCGAACACTCGTGTACTCATCAAGTGCACCGCTTAACGGAGCACATCTTAGAGAATTTAAACGACCGCCCTAAGCCTGTAGGCACAGGGGCCTTATTTTTCGATGTCGCAAAGGCATTTGACAAAGTCTGGCACGACGGCTTGTATTACAAGTTGTATCACACTAATGTGCCAGACAGACTCGTGAACATCATACGAGCCTTCTTGTCTAACCGCCTATTTCGCTTCCGGGTAGAGGGAACGCGCTCCTCAAGCCGCCCTCTCCGAGCGGGGGTCCCTCAGGGCTCCTGCCTCTCCCCACTCCTTTTCTCGCTATACACTAGCGATATTCCTAAAGACCCGAAAGTCAATCTTGCGCTTTTCGCAGATGACACGGCCTTGTACTATTCCGACAAGCACAAGGGCCGCATAACGATTCAACTCCAAGCCGCAGCCGATCGCCTAGGCGAATGGTTCCGGAAATGGAGAATAGAGGTAAACCCCGAGAAAAGTGTAGCGATATACTTCTCGAGGGGCACACCAAAGCCCGCTAGACGATGTCACCCAATCGGCAACAATCAGCTAGGCACGATCACCCTGTTCGGACGCCCTATTCCCTGGGAAAAGAGCGTCAAATACCTCGGGGTCACTTTAGACGCAGCGATGTCGTTCGCTGCACACATTAAAAACATACGCAATAGAGCGGCTTTTATCTCAAGCCGTCTATACCCATTAACTTGCTCCTCAAGCAAAATGTGCTTAAGACACAAACTTCGCCTCTATAAGACTTGCATAAGACCCGTAATGGACTATGCTTGCGTCGCTTTCGCTCACGCGACGGGCAATCAATTAAAGAAGTTACAGAGCGTTCAAAATCGATTCTTGCGAACTGCCACCGGAGCCGGTTGGTATCAACGCAATGTAGATCTTCACAGCGACTGTGAAATGCCTTTAATCTCTGAACACTTCAGAGAATTATCACGGCGGTTTTTCGAAAAAGCCGCGGTTCATACAAACCCGCTGGTGGTTAAAGCAGCAAATTACCGACCAAACAGAAACGCGACCGAACGCAAACGTCGCCCGCGAAACGTGCTAGACGACACGGACGTCTCAGCTCTTCCTGACCACGATACTGTCAGTCACGATCCAGGCCACACTGTACACACAGTCAATAGCTTTAATATAACACGCACCATGACGCGCGACCGCCGTAGAGAGCGGCGCGCAATAGTCAATAATCACATCGCGTACACAAGATTCACCCGTGTTCCAGGGCGGTTCTCACCGCCCAGAGTTACCGACACACAAGTCGACAGTCCGAATGGACGCGCGCAGCCTCCTTCGGACGGTCAGTAGACGACTTAAAATGTTTAAGATTTTCGAAATCGCGAAAGCACGCAGCGAACGCGACACAGTCCGAACTTCGAGGGTTTTGTAGGAGTTTTTATTTATTTATTTATTTATGTTTGGGTCAAACCAAACCTGGCACACGGGCCCCTGGCCCGCGAGCACAGTATCCGATGAAGCTGTAAAAGCCGAGAAGGCTAACAGCAATTACATCACCGAAAATATATACAAACACATCATTAGAGTTTAATTATTATAAATGTACTTACAATTTTCTTGAACAGTTTCCACTTCGGGCTTGCAGACGTTACGCTGAAGGCCGCAATGCAGGCCATTACGAAGAATAAGATCTTAACAAAGTTCATTGTTGATTTGGTTTTTTAATTGTAAGTATATTTTTTTTGGCCGAACGTCTTAGCGTTATGAAGATTCAGATAGTATTAAGTGAATAACAAAACAATGTTAAATGCATTATATAGGAATAGTGACCACAAATATACATAAGCATTTCATAAGTAAATAGACGCGTAACATTGAACTCTTCGTTCTCAGTTATAAGAGCTATATCCAACAGAGTTAATTACAAAACTTAAATTGGTGATAACGGTACAAAGCATTTGTTCAGATACTGAGAAGTTTCGCGTTATGAGGCTAAGTAAATCCCCGGTTTTTAAGATTGGTAGTAATATAACTGGAAATCGATAATGTTTTTATTTTTCTATGACATTAGTATGTCAGGTACTCCCTGACTTCTACGCCGCAGGTCCTGGCTTCGAATCCCAGCCGAAGCCGAACATTTGTGCAAAAACACAAATGATTGGTTTTCGAGTCTTGTTGTGATGTGATTTGATACTGCCTTTTTTATTTTCTAATACATTTTTAATTGTTCAGAAGGGCCGCGACCGTCGCTCATTGAACAGAGTATCTTGACTATTACGCCGTAAAGTGGCTGGTCAGCCTGCATCTAAGCCTATTTTTTTTTATATATATCATATTATTGTAATGGAATGGATGGATCACGTAAAAGGCGAGTAAGGAATTAAACTGCACTGTGCACCCAACAGCGCATGGTGGCGATGGGCTCACCACCCATCACACCAAGTGCATTATATTGTTTTGGTGAAACGTGGATTGTGGCAGTCATCTATTTTTGCAGTGAGTGCCCAGTCTCTGACTACCCCTTATGGGATACAGTCGTGATCTTATGTATGTATGTTTGATTTTTAAAGATGTATTTCGCGGGTATGCTAGTAAAAATTGGTGCCTCTATTTGCGCGTGCACTTGAGGCACTATGATATCTCCTGCCCAGTTGATAACTTCCGACAGTATTAGTAAGTTGTCGCAGTCGAAAATCGACCAGGAAAAAATCATCAAATTTTTAATTCTTGAAATTAGTAAACTTATACTTATGCAATTATTAATTTTAAAAGGCCAAATGTGTGTATTGTTTAAACATGTCTCCGAAATAATCTGAAATTCACGGCATTTAATTCTTCTTTCTCATAGGGGTAGGCAGAGACCACATCTTTTCACTTGCTACGATCCTGACGCACATCTTTAACTTCTTCTACTTTCATTAACGTTTTCATACACGCTCGTCGGTTGCGGGTACTTTTAACGTGACATTTCCTCAAAAGTTCGCCGATCTGATTGTGATACGTACGCCTAGCTTGACCCTTACCGGCTTTCTCATTAACACTTGCCTTATAAATCTGTTTCGTCAATCTCCTTTCATTCATCCTCTCTCCGTGTCCAAACCATCTAAGCATCCCTTTCTCTATATTGTTCACTACATCTTCAACCCCACCGCAACGTTTCCTTATCACGCTGTTTCTCACTTTGTCAGTCAGAGTTACGCTATACTTCTCAAACTTCTAATTTCCACAGCGTTAATCTTACTTTCTTGCTTCTTCTGCCAGACCTAGCATTCACTACCATACATAAATGGGTACCAGAACCCCCTATGTACAGCCAGTCGTGCCTTTTTATATACGTTCTGGCTACTTATAAAGTTATGCAGAGCCTCATTTACTTGATTTCCTGCCAATACTCTTCTCTCTATATCACAGTCATACTTTCCGTCTCTCTACTTAGAACTCAAGTACACAAACTCTTTCACTTGTTCCACTCTTTCTCCTTCAATCAGAATTTTGGAATCCGACATACTTTCTTCGGTTTAAAAAACCATTAATTTCGTCTTATCTACATTAATTTTCATTCCTTTGCTTTGCAGAGCATCATGCATAATATTAACCATCGCCTGGAACTCCTCCTCCGATGATGCTAATATAACCTGATCATCGGCGTATAGAAGGCATTTGACAGTCAGATCATTCATTCTTAATCCAAACACACTCTCTTTCAAATATTTTAAGCAATTGTCTATGAATAGGTTAAACAGCCACGGCGAAGCAACATATCCTTGTCTAACACCCTTTTCGATGTTAAACCAGTCTGTGTAAATTCAATGCAAAAGTTTACTTGACTCTGATATCTCTGAGTTCCTCTTGGTCTGTCGTCCATTATATCACATTTATGACTTGTGTTCAACTATAGTATACGGAAAAGATTTAAAAGGTAACTGTAAAATCTTGTCTTTAATTATTTCATACTATAACTTGTTTTGTTTAAGATTTTTTTTTAAGAAACTCATATTGATCTTCATCATCATTTCAGCGTGTCACTGGTCCACTGCGGAACATAGGCCGCCCCTATAGAGTGCCACAAATGTTTGTAGCTTATTTTTATGTGTACATAAACAGTAAATAAAAATAAATGAATAGTTGCCACGCTTGACAGGCGGGTTGGCAACCGCAGTTTATTTATTCAGATATTCCAGGAAGATGCTGTTGCCCATCTACTGGTATTAACTTTCCCTCTGTCGACTTTTACGACACCCACGGGATGAGATGGGTGGTAGATTCTCTTAAGACACCGCAACACGGCAGTTATAGTTTAAATTCTAAAAATGTTTTTAGAAATGATTATTTATTTATTAAAAAAAAGTACACCAACAATATACACAATATATTGAATACATATAACATATAATACAATGTTTCTTACATACTACTTCAGGTTTCAATGTGTATACCGTGGCGGCTCGTTAAAAGAGTACTACCACTCCATCTCATCCAATGGATCTCGTGCACCCAACAGCGCATGGTGGCGATGGGCTCACCACCTATCACACCAAGTGCATCATATTGTTTTGGTGAAACGTGGATTGTGGCAGTAATCTGTTTTTGCAGTGAGTGCCCAGTCTCTGACTACCCCTTATGGGATACAGTCGTGATCTTATGTATGTATGTACCAATAACAGGTGCACACAAAACTGACCATATCAAATTGAGAATTTTTTTTAAAAGCCGAAAAATTGAGAATTTTTTTTGAAAACGAAAAACGATTATGATGCTATACCATTATCATGCCATTAACATTCTGTTACGATTGTTGCTATTTTCCTATTCTGCTAAATTTTCGTGGCATGACAACATTGAGTTATTATGTACTAAATACTAGAGGAGACATCTCAGCATGGTTAGTTGTAACACTTGTTGAAGTGCATTTGCCGCAAAACAGAATGTCGCATCTGCTCACACTCAGTGTTGTCTATGAGAACATAATACGTCATACGCTGCTCTACATATTATGTTTGAATAGCTTCTCTAGTGAGTAGTAAATTATAACTCAATTCATGACATTGACATGATAATGGCATCGTTTAACAATGGAATCTAACCAGTACAGCCATTAAAATACCATCATGTTACATACATACATACATACATACAGTCACGCCTCTTTCCCATAGGGGTAGGCAGAGACCACATCTTTCCACTTGCTACGATCCTGACACACATCTTTAGCCTCTTATACTTTCATTAGCGTTTTCACACACGCTCGTCGGTTGCGGGTACTTTTAACGTGACCTCTCCTCAAAAGTTCACCGATCTGATTGTGATACGTACGCCTAGGTCGACCCTTACCGGCTTTTCTATTCACACTTGCCTCATAAATCTGTTTCGTCAATCTCCTTTCATTCATCCTCTCTACGTGTCCAAACCATCTAAGCATGTTTTCTCTATCTTTTTCACTACATCTTCAACCACGCCGCAACGTTCCCTTATCACGCTGTTTCTCACTTTGTCAATCAGAGTTACTCCAGCTATACTTCTCAAACTTCTCATTTCCACAGCGTTAATCCTACTTTCATGCTTCTTCTGCCAGACCCAGCATTCACTACCATACATAAGTGTGGGGACCAGAACTCCCTTATGTACAGCCAGTCGTGCCCATCATGTTACAATTATTTTTAAAATATTATGCTAATAATACTAAGAGAATACGAAATGTAACCATTGTTTTACAATAGTTTTTCGATCGTTGAAGAACTATATGTTAGAAGAATACCGAAACTGTCATTCTGCGACGATGTCATTGTCATTTTAAAGCAATTTGCTAATTACCAGAGCCCCCATTCTACTAAACCATAGTAGAATTGGGGCCCTGGTAATTAGCATTCATTTTAACTGGTAAAAATTCTAGAGATAGGACAATGTCGACCTAGGTTACTTCTAGAAGAAAACATGAAAAGTGTTTATATTGATTGCAGTCCAAAGATTTGGTTGTTTATTTATTTATATTTATTATTTAATGAAACTACTATTACGGACTTAACTATAATAGTTAGACATACAGCCTCGCGGACTTTTTTGTGAGTAATGTGAGTACTATGAAGTACATTATTTTCTTTATCATTAATAGTGTTTGCAGCGCACTCCAAATGATGAATGATTTGAGAATGACCTTGAGTTACATCTTAGCAATTTTCGTAGGAATCTCGGTTTTTTTTAATTAAATACAACTCATGTTAGTCGGTGATAATGTAGTTGTATATAGGTAAAAAAAAATCGGTTCAGTAGTTATTGAGTTAAATCATTACAACCAAACATACAAAAAATCAAATCTTTCCTCTTTATAATATTACTAGCTGGTGCCCGCGACCTCGTCCGCGTGGATATATGTTTTTAAATATCCGTGGAAACCGTTTGATTTTCTGGAATAAAAAGTATCCTATGTCCGTCTCCAGGATACAAGCTATCTCTGTGCTAAATGTCGTCATGATTGGTTAAGTGGTTGAACCGTGAAAGGTAACAAACAGACAGAGGTTGTATCCCTGAGAATTTCTTTCACATTTATAATATTAAGTACGGATTAAGAGAAATACTTGGCTAGCATGAACGAAAATAATGATGACCAAAATGCAAATTAAAGCTGCGGGGATAACACATAATTTCCATAGTTTTTCAGATTTTACGCAGGAACCCTAAATATTTCTGAAATAAAAAGTAGCTTAGATTGCTCTCTAAAAAGTCCCCGTCAAAGAGAGTCCCGCCAAAACCGATTCAGCTGTTTCGGTAATTAGCCCGGACAAACAAACAGACAAAGTCATGATTTTTAAAAACACGTGTTTTTTTGAATAATATTTATTGCGAAATCACAGACAGACAGACAGACATACACTTCAATTTTATTTATATCTATAGATAAGGTATAAGGAAAAGACGAAAAATGAAGAACTATGAAAATTCTGAACCACTTATTAAGATATTAAGAGAAATATTAAAACTGTCTTTTACTAAGATGTCTCACTTATTAAAATATCTTTTCCCGCGGTTGCGAAAAGTGGGCTCCATGTGTAGCCTCTGCCTACCCCTTGTATCGGAAAAAGGCGTGATTATATGTGAGTATGTATAAAACTGCCATGAAGGAAAATAATGATAACGAAAAACGTAAATTAAATCCGCGCGTAACACATCCATCCGCATAGCCCCAAATTTCTACAATTTTTCAGATTTTACGTAGGAACCCTGAATTTTTCCGAAACAAAGAGTACCTTAGATCTACTCTCTGAAAAGTCCCCTACCCGCCAATGAAAGTTTCTGAAATTAGCTTGGACAAACAAACAGACAACAAAAATTTTAAAAACGCGTGTTTGAGTTTTGGTACCCTGCAAATTATTATTGTATAAGTGTTTTGTATATGAGTTTAAGAAAAAACTTTATTGCGAAATCACAGACAGACACTCCAATTTTTTTATTTGTACATATTTACAACACAATTTAAAATAAGTATTTACAGTTAATGAAAAATATGTAAACCCAAACCAACTAACCTATAATAATAATTAAAAACCCTACAATTATTAAATAAATAAACAAATTTAAACATTTTAACGATAAATTCCCCAAGTTTGTGCCAATTGCTATGAGCAATAAACATTTATCCAGACTATTCGATCAATAACATACAGAGTTTAAAAAGTATATATATATATATTATCGTGTAGCACCCACAGACTTAAAGACAGAAATTTGATATAATTTCGGTGATGTTTTTGCTGCTAGCCGTTGTGGTATAAACAGCTTCATCGGATTCGAATAGCTATGCTAGCGGGCCCAGCCCGGATTGGTTAAACCGAAACTTATATACATAAATAGAGCTTCATAGTACAGCTGAACTCGCGGGCCAGTTGAAAACATTTAAAAAAATGTGTCTCTTAGTCATACAACGGTAATTTGCACAACAACGCCATCTAATGATAATGCTCATTAACCTTGATGGCAAAAATACGTAATTAAATATTGTACTTATTAAATTTAGTACTTTAGGCGTGATGCGTTCACAAACAAACAGACAGAAAGACAGACAGACAGACTTTTCTAAAAATGTATTCAGTGACTTATTTTTAGCCTCCCTCAATCATTTTTATCCCAACATTTTCAAATGTACAGACACGTTAAGTTTACAGATACTAGGTGGATTGAAAAGTACTCGGCCTAACACAGATCCATTCAATTCTCAAAATCAAATCTACCCACATTATTTAGTTCAGTTCAGACTAGTTCATTGTGTGAAGTTCGAAACGTGTGCGATAATTAGTTGTGATTTTATAAATTTATTAACAAAGTAATCGGTCATAATTTCCGCGAATGGAGCAAATCGAGCAGCGTGCCGTCATTAAGTACCTCCATAAGAAGGGGCTATCATCAAAAGCCATTCATGATGACATGGTCAGTACATTAGGCGATTGTGCTCTGTCATATTCATCTGTCAAAAAATGGATAGCAGAATTTAAGCGTGGTAGAGAGAGTGTGAAAGATGAACCCCGCTCTGGAAGGCCTTCGACGTCAATTACTGACGAAAATATTAAAAAAGTACTTGATTTAATAATGGGAGACCGCAGATTAAAAATTAGAGAGATAGCCGAGATTATAGGCATCTCTTATGAACGAACTCAAAACATCATTGTCAACGAGTTGGGTTTCCACAAGGTGTCTGCGAGGTGGGTTCCGCGACTGCTTTCAGTTGAACAAAAAAGGACGCGATTGACTATTTCACGCGACTGTTTGGAGTTATTTGAAGCCGATGCAGATGATTTTTTGAATCGTTTTGTTACTATGGACGAAACATGGGTTCATTACTGTACACCGGAAACAAAACAACAATCAAAACAGTGGAGAAGACCTGGTTCACCACCCCCTAAAAAGGCTAAGTCGATTTTGTCGGCAAATAAGGTGATGGCTTCAGTATTCTGGGACTCGAAAGGTGTGATTATGATTGATTATCTTGAAAGGGGTCAGACTATAAACTCTGATTACTACTGCACCTTACTACGTCGTTTACGAGAGGAAATAAAAGAAAAACGTCGAGGAATGCTCAGAAGAAAAGTCCTGTTTCATCAAGATAACGCCCGTGTTCACACGTCAGTACAGTCAATGGCTGGAATTCACAACTGTGGCTTTGAACTGTTACCGCATCCGCCGTATTCACCTGATCTGGCACTATCAGACTTCTTTCTGTTCCCTAACCTAAAAAAGCACTTGGGAGGTCAAAGATTTTCGACAAACGACGAGGTCAAAGCAGCTGTAGACGCATATTTTGACTCTAAGGAAGAATCATTTTTTTTAACGGTCTAAATGCTTGGAAGGGGAGGTGGCAAAAGTGTATTGAACTTGATGGTGATTATGTAGAAAAATAAAAATATAACTGATTTAGTATGTGTTTATTTTCTTGGTTAGGCCGAGTACTTTTCAATCCACCCTCGTATTATAGTTTCGATAAACTATGAATCCCAAACCGAAAAGTGAACCTGGTTTCGATGTCACCAGCATTATGACATCTAATTCTGTGTTTCAATCTTAATAAGTATTTAAAAAAATCTCTAGTCGAATCATAATTTATGATATGTAAGCATTTTGTGTATTGGAAAAAGAAATTTCATTACATATTCACTTAAGTAAAAGTTTGTTCAGATAATCACTTTCCTAAACTTGTAATTATGTTCAAATCAATTAAATTTTGTAAACCAAAAAAGCTTTGTCGGCTCGATTGGCGCAGTAGACAAGCCCTTGGCTTATGCGCCGCGGGGCGCGGGTGCGATTCCCGCACTGGACAAATATATGTAGCTTACAGATCTGTTCCAGGTCAGGGTGTTTGTGCATGTGTAATTTGTCTGTAAAACGCACCCACGACACAGCAAAATCCTAGTGTGCGGCTTCTTTAAAAAAAAAACACGACCCTCAATGAATCGCTCGGTCATTATCAATTTTAATAACCGGGGATTCACTCCGTACCACAAGTGCGGTACTCCCTAGTATCTGAACATGTGCTTTGACCCGTTATCGCCAATGCAAATGTTGTTATAAATTTTGCTGGAAATAGCTCTTATAATCAGAAGCAAAAAGTTCAGTATTACATAAACCTTGACTGTCAAAATGCTTATGTATATTTGCAATAAACATTACTATATAATGCGTTTAACATGGGTTCATTATTAATCTAATTTCAAGCTTTGTAAAGCTAAGTCGCTTTCCAACAAAAAACAATATCTTCTAAAAAAAAGTAACAATGAACTTTGTTAAGATCTTATTCTTCGTAATGGCCTGCTTTGCCGCACTCAGCGTAACATCTGCAAGCCCGAAGTGGAAACTGTTTAAGAAAATTGTAAGTACATTTATAAAAATTATACTCTAATGAAACTAAGTGAAAATATTAAAATACTGCTTAAACGAACTCGCAGGCCCTCTGTAGGCAAGGCTCTTCCGACGAAGATGTCAAAGCCGTCAGGCTAATAGCGAACTACACATATAAAAAATGCTTGAACTAATTAATCTTAATTATGAATTAGTGCAACCAAATCAAATATAACAAAAGATCTACAAAATTAACAAAATGGTAGCGCAATGTCATGAGCATGCGTTTATATTTAATGTAGAACTAAACTTAAATGTTTTATGTTTGCAGGAAAAAATGGGTCGAAATATTCGCAATGGACTGATAAAGGCCGGACCAGCGGTGCAGGTCGTCGGACAAGCTTCACAAATTTACAAACAGGGATAGACAATTATAGGTGTTATGGTTACTCGTAATGCGTAATATTTATTATAGAATGTAAAAAAATTGTATGGGCCCGCCGAATTGTATTTTATTATAGTTTAAGGATCTAACAATAAACTTAATTTTAATTATCACAGAATTTTATTTTAATTGCTTTCATGAAACTGGTGGTAGGATTCCTATGCAGTAATCCGCCTAGGAAGAAATCACCCCAGGCCAGTTATTTTGATGTGAAGCAGTTGTGTGCAAGCATTACTGTGTTCCGGTCTGAACGACACTGTGAACTAGTGTAATAACTGGGCATTTGAGACTTAACAACCGATGTCAGTGGGCGCCACAGAATTTTTTGTGGGCAGACGTTGCACTTATCATCAGGTGAACGTTTACCTCGTCTCGTCACTTTATCCAATAAAAAAGAAAGTGTTATTGTAAAATTTATGTGATTTTTTTATTATGTTCTTTTGGGTTTCTCGTATGGAGTACGATGGTTTGTATGATGGTTTTCAGACCGGAATTCCATGCTTCTTTAATGCGGATTAGCGGATTTCACACTTTTCATTCTTAGACATGACAATAATATGATGACGATACCTCATGATGCTTTGTTTTACCACCCAGCGAGTAAAAAATCAGCATATTTACGCCGGCATCACTGTAAATTAAAATTGTAGCCAACCTTTCCACGCTTGGCGTCTGCCAAGCGTTTTGTGCCAAGTTTAATTGCAAAATCCCCCCAAAATGATACCTGCAAACTTTTGTTGCAATCTATGGGGGAGGCCTATGTTCAACAATGGAATAGTGATAGGCTGAAATGATGATGATGATGATGATGAAGGCACTTCCTACTGGTTTCCTTAATGAACGTACATATTAATGCAATAAAACTCAAATGTATTTTTCTCTTTTTAGCAAAAACGACGCATTTAGTCCATATGAATGTGGTATCATTATATGTATAGATATTTTATTTATTATTCCTTAAAAAGATTTTAAATTATTAATAGCTTATTACTGATTTTTATATTGAATTTCTATATATTTTTTTAATAATGTTCACTGGTTATTTGCATATCTACCGGTACTACTCTGTGCGCGTAGATATTTAATTGATTTATTCTATTATTAATAGATATATGTTTCACGATCGTTAATCTTTTTATTATCATTAACACCTTTTATTTAACTTGCTATGTATGTGAAGTGAAGTTCAAATCTTCCAACTGAATTTTAGACAATATCCTCCCAACTGGTTGAACTAAATTTGGAGCACAGATGTAAATTCGATGACAATGCATTATGGTCTGAGCTTTCTCATATTTTCGCCTTGCTAATTCCGCTATAACGCTTATGCGATAAGATTAAAGAAGGTTTCTATGCAAATATTAGCCGGGCTTGGTATTGAACCCAAGACATACGGTTCAGTATCAAGCTACTTTTTATTTTTGTTGTCTAGTGGACAAACAAAAATCCACTTGAGTGCGTAGTAGCATAGTAATTAAAAGCATCATGTCAAATAATGAACGTTTTGAGGGCGTTTAGTCATTTAATTTGAACAAAGTGAAACTATTGAAACTATCGAACTATATTACAACTTGAATTATTCTGTTTGATACAGAGATGTAATCGCTTTAACAGCATTTACGACCAATTTATTCTCTTCTCATGTTAAAATCCTAACCATTCACGGAGAAACTTTAAATTAGAAATTGATACGTTAACATTTTTGTAATTGTATCGACAAAATTTCATCGTTTTTATGACTCATCCGTCTAAGACCCGATTTCACCGATTGCTTTGGAAACCAAGTTTAATAAAACCGCGTTTTGCTTAACTGAGTTTAAATGTATCATTTGATCTCGGTGTTCGTGTAACCGATTTCACCGACTTCATTTTGATCGCGTTTAGAAAAACGGAGTTTACATGAAATAACGTCACAATCTAAAACAAAAAGACGATTTATTTCGTATTTTGCGACATGAAACAGCCTGTTTTTATACATAGGTTGCATAACTATGCAAACAATAAATAACACGAATTAAAAATAAATGTTGTGTTTACATAGTTGTACAATTGACAATGACAGCTCTCTAAACGCGTTTAAAGAGCTGAACGTCGAAAATTGGGTGTTCAGAATTTGAACCGCGTTTAGCATTGACTTCGTTCATTTACTGTTGGTATTGGTGGTGCTGTGAAAACTTTACAGAACTTATCTACTAGCATTAGTACGCCGTAATTAATAAAACAATTGCATTCCTTTTATATTTATACATAGCTTGAGTATTCATAAGCTTTTAAGTTGTTTTACTGCTGCTTATTACTTTTGTTATTAAATAAGTTCAACAAACCGATTTCATAAACCTTATGCCAAAATTAATAAATACATATGTCGAACACCCTCGCTCAGTGGCCGGGCCACACGTCTTAAATTTCCGAATACATGAGTGACCTGCCATCAATCGTCGTAACCGTTATCCCTAAAATTATTAATTTCCCTCTAAAGTGCTAAATTATGACGTGGTCGGTAGTGAAGATAAACATCGTGTACAGACTTACGCTAATAAGAAATAAAAATATTTCGACGACTACATGTCCGCCAACTCGCGCTGGAATATCTACTCTCTAAAACCCTAACAAATTTAAAGTAAAGCCTATACTCACGCTCAACTGTAGACTATTTAAACGGATTTATTCCTGTTGTGGCGGCTTAAGAGAATCTACCACCCCATGTCGTCGCGTGGGTAACGTAAAATATACGTATAGAGGGAAAATTAGAGCTTCCTGGAACATCTGAATAAATAAACTGCGCTTGCCAACCTGCCAAGTGGCAACTATGTCAAAATCCCTCCAAAATGAGAGCTACAAACTTACGTGTTTTGTTGCAATCTATGGGGGAGGTCTGTTCAGCAGTGGGCATTTCAGCCTAATGATGGGCTGAAAAGATGATGATGATAATGATACATAAATACAGTCACGCCTTTTTCCATATAAAGTAGGTAGGTAAGTAGGTAGGTAGGCAGAGGCAACTCACGTAGCCCATTTGATTATGGTGAGTGCATCAAAACTAGTACACAGAGTACTAGGAAATACGAGTACAACAGAGAGATTCCATTCGGAAGGACATGTTCACTGTCTTTCTTGCCTTTTACGACCATGGTGACTTCTGGTAGTAACCAAGACATTAACTTACGAGTACATATTTTAATATTTTAGCGACGTAAGAATTTGCACGAACGCAGTGGAACGCGTCATCGTCATTCCATTTGCGATGTAACGCCAACACGGATACGGGGTCACTGTCCTGGAACATCTGAATAAATAAACTGCGGTTGCCAACCCGCCTGCCAAGCGTGGCGACTATGTCAAAATCCCTCCAATATGAGAGCTACAAACTTTTGTGGCTCTCTATGGGGGAGGCATATGTTCAGCAGTGGACTTGTGATAGGCTGAAACGACGAAACGATACGGGGTCACATTATCATCTAAATTCGAATACCAATATTTTGTAACTGGAATTTGAACTCAAATCATCGACTAAGTGATACTCTTACGGCTTTTTCAGTTCTAAAACAGCTTCACTAGTTTTCAACTTCGTGTATTATTACTCGTATATATTCTAGCTTGAACGATCGCCTCAATGACTCATTCATCTTACGCTTACGTTTATGCTTATTTACATTTTATATAAATATTATTGTACTCGCTTATCAATGTAGATAGACTGAGGTCATGTTCGTTATTATATGTTTGTGTGCATTCATTACTTCAAACGTCATTTTATTTAACAGACGTGCGATAAAACCATACTCTCTCATTATTTGAAGTTCAAGGTTCCAACAGGAGGCGTGAGTGTCTTCTTGTTTGCACTAATATTTAGGGAAGTGTGTTATATGTTCGGTAGATGCCCTTTTTTGACAGTAGCGCTAATATAATAATATTGTAGAACATTGACCAAAGCAGATTTTAGTTTCCGTGTTCTTTAAATTGTTAAAAAATGATGATGTTCTCCTAGCCGATTTCGACCACGGCGACAACTGCCGACTACTGTCGAGAGCCATCAAATGCGCAGGAGATATTATAGTGCCAGAAGTGTACGCGCAAACACAGAGGCACTCACTCGTGCCAACCTACCCGCGCCTGGTGTAACGCTGATGCGATAAGATCGGAGGTAGGCTAGGATGCGCTGTCAGAAACACGGGGACAGTCACAGCACAACCAGACCCGAAAACCAACAATTTATGTTTTAGCACAAATGTTGGCCCCGGCTGGGATTCGAACCCAGGACCCGCGGCCTCGAAGTCAGGTACTCTGACCACTAGGCCACGCGGTCGTCATGGTGTTAAAAAATAAAGCCTAGGTAGTTCAGGGGCCGGCGCTCTTCATAAATGTCATAATAAGCAGGTGATCTGGGTTCGATCGACGTTGCCGACACCACTAAAATTTAATAAAACTATATTTTTACTGTTTTTTTATTTATTTCACGAACTTTAAAGTTATTTACAGATCCTATGATCACGGGAGTACTAAGGGGATAGAGGTCCTGATGTAAAACGCGATAAAATCCGTAAAAAGATAGTTTTATTAAATGTGTAATATTCGCGTATATATAAAAAATGCTTGTTTGTGTTAATTTGTTTGTGATATTGTTTTTAAGTACCACTAAAATTGTTAATTATAACATAAAAATGCTGATTGACTGGATTGGTGATGGGGCTCAACATTGTGTGAAATTGTCTATGTTCAAGAGATAAAAATATTTCAATGTCGTCTAACTATACCAGTGAGAAGTCCGCTAACATGCTCCAGAGTTACGTAAACAATTCCTAGTTTCAAAACTACTACTGGTGTTTCTTCTAGGTATGTACCACCGCAAAATGGTATCATCAGATATACAGATTCTGTAATTTCAACTTTATTTATATTTGAAATAAAATTGTTTAATATGTTAGGGTAGTTTATTGTTAACCTTAAACTAATTAATAAATACAATTTGGCAGTCCGTTAAAATTATTTTACATCCTATAATGAACGTTTTGTAGAAAACATAAGATCCTATAATCGTCTATCCTTGTTTGTAGATCTGTGATGCTTGTCCGACGACTTGCACCGCTGGTACGGCCTTTATTAGTCCATTACGAACATTTCGCCCCATTTTTTCCTAGAAACGTAATATTTTTAAGTTTAATTAAACATCAATAGTATCACAGCACATGTTTTGTGACACTGCGCTACCGTTTTACCCACTTTGTAGACTTTTCGTTATATTTGATTTGGTTTATTTAAATCTTAATGATGAATGATTTGTTTAAGCAGTATACTATGATACTTACGATTTTCTTGAACAGTTTCCACTTCGGACTTGCAGACGTTACGCTGAGAGCTGCAAAACAGGCCATTACGAAGAATAAGATCTTGACAAAGTTCATTGTTAATTTGTTTTGGTTTTTTAATATTAATATATTTTTTGTTGAAAAAAGCTTTACAAATATTGAGATAGAATGAATTATGGACCATTGTAAGCACATTATTACAAATATACATTTGCATTCAAAAAGTAAATGTTTGTGTAATAATGAACTCTTCGCCTCCAATTATAAGAACTATTTTCAGCAAAGTTTATAATAAACATTCGCACTGGTGATAACGGGTCATCGGATGTGTTCAGATACTAGGAAGTACCGTATTTGTACGACGGACGGAGTGAATCCCCGGTTATTAAAATATTAAAATGAGAGAACGAATCTTTTGGAGTTATTTTAAGTTTAGGAAGGCGATAAAGTAATGAAACATCACTTAGTTATTGTAAAAGAGTTACAAAGTGTCTCCCTTAACTGTCGTTTATTAAATAAAAAAAGATACCTAACATTGTAATGATGTATTTTGCCATTCTTTATCATTTATAATTATCAATCAGCCATCAGGCAGGTTTTATTATAGTCATTAAAATGGGTTTGTGTAATCGCGACTACTCTCTAATTTTAAGATTTTTATAAGATTTTTTAATCGGCATTACATGAATACTTTCCAGTTTTAGAGACAGGTTTTTATATTTTAATTGCACGAACACTCGTATTATGAACTGCCTAAATAGTGCATTTTCCATACAAATAAAGTTAATTTTGTATTGTAATATTTTTAATCAACTTGTATAGTACTTCAATAAATAAGGTCTCTTGGATATATTTTATAGGTTTTAAAATAAACGTTAGGCACTGATATATGTAATGTTATGCCAAGAATAATTAAATAATAAATTATGAAATTACAGTACTGGGATTGGTCCTTATATATATTTACCAAACTTTTTAGGAACACCATTATTTTTAAAAATATTTTCTTAAATCTTTCTAAACCGTAAAAATACGTAATTATAGGTAATATATATAGTCTACCTTAGCTCGCGTCGTTTTTTATCCTTCTGACACGCGCTATAGTTGCTTGATAAATTTCCAGTTTTAAAACATCACAAATGGGAGAGAATATCGTCCAGAAAAGGAATATAATTTTATTTACATTAAAAACAGCTGTAATAAAATTATCTTATAATTTGAAATAAGTTTATTGTTAGATCCTTAAACTTCTAATAAATACAATTTGGCAGTTCATAAAAATTATTTTACACTTATAATCAAAATTTTGTACAAAACTTAACATCTAGTCGTATAATCGGTCTAGCCTTGTTTATAAATCTGTGAAGCTTGTCCGACGACTTGCACCGCTGGTCCTGCCTTTATCAGTCCATTACGAACATTTCGCCCTATTTTTTCCTGCAAATATAACATATTTGTGTTTAGCCTTACAAGATACAGTACATAAAAAAAATTATACGAGTACATTGCACTTTGTAACACTTACAATTCTCTTGAAAAGTTTCCACTTCGGACTCGCAGACGTTACGCTAAGGACTGCAAAGCAGGCCATTACGAAGAACAAGATCTTAACAAAGTTCATTTTGATTTTTCTTGAATTGAAAATAAAGTTTTTGATGGAAAGCGACTCAGCTTTGCAAAGCTTGAGATAGAATGAATAATTGACAAATGTTAAGTTCATTATATAGCAATATTTATTACAAATGTACATTTGCATTTAAACAGTAAATGTTTGTGTAATAATGAACTCTTTGCCTCTATTTATAAGAGCTATTTCCGGCCTAGTTTATTATAACATTTGCTTTGGTAATAACGGGTCAAATGATGTGTTCAGACACTCGGAAGTACCGTATTTGTACGTCAGAGTGAATCCCCGGTTATTTAAATTTGTAATGACGGAGTGAATATTTCGGTGTAATTTTAATTTGCAAAACATAATTAAAAGTTTAAGAAGGTGATAAAGTGATGAAATATCAGTTATGGTAGAAGAACTGTACGCTCAGACCTACAAAGTAATAATTGAATTTCTTCTTCCACCTCACATGCTTACAAATCATAAATTATACCACAGTTTGAGGCGGATAAAATTTTAGAAGACGAACATCAAATTCTTAGACATCATCATCATCATTTCAGTCTATTACCAGTCCACTACTGAATATAGGCCTACCCCAAATATTGCCACAAAAGTTATTAGCTCTAACTTTGAGAGGATTCTGCAATAGTTGCCACGCAAGTGAAAAACTTACATATTAATCCTTAAAATGGTAAATGGTCGCTGGGGCCTTACACATTGGACACCAATTCCTGTCACCAGTCTGAATAACCTACTACTAAAATAATTGGTATTTATGTAAAAAAACAATCTGTTACGACTATATCCCCAGCAGAAATTGAGTAATCGTCATAGTCCGAAGGATCAGCAAACTGAAGTGGAAATTGCCTGGCTGAAAAATCGATAACATTCTGAGTGGCAACCTGGTACCGGCGAACTAAGTGAAAAGCAACCCACCACTAGATGGAGAGATGACCAGGTTTGCGGGAAGTCGATGAGTGCAGGTGGCTCGGGATCGTGTTGTTGCAATCTAATGGGGGAGGTCTCTGTTCAGCAGGGGACCAGTGATAGACTGAAACGATGATGATTATAGAGTTATTAAGAGATATATGTATGTATTTAAGACGGTCACATTTTTTATTGGAGAAAGTGAAGAAACGAGCAGAACATTCGCTTGGCCATTATAAATGCTCTGTCACCTAGAACATTTCTGTGCCCCATTCTGTGTTTCTGGTAAGTCTCCGGTAGGATGCAGGAATCCGTCCAGGTATGTACCACCGCAAGGCTAGTTATACTGCAGTGAAGCAGTAGTGTGCAAACATTACTGTGTTTTCGTATGAAGGATTCTTATAGCGAACAGCTTAGAACTATGTGGGTGTCAGGCGCAGTTTGGTGACACACAAAAATTCCAGGTGACAAAGCATTAGTTATGGGCAGACGTAGAATAATAAAAAGATATAATACGAGTATCATAATGCTGGTAACAAAAAGGCTGGGTCACATTTAAGTACAAGACTACGTACAAATGTACTGGTGGTATATATATATATAATTTAATACATTATACATATGTATTATTTTTATAGGATCTACCATGGGGAGTGTTCCGAGGAATTGTTCGGATTAATTCCAGCCGCTGATTTTCACCATCTCACATTGCGGCACAACGCAAAATTCCATCGTCACCACCTTGATGGTTGGCATTCCAGCACCGTGCGATTTTCGCCCAATTTTTTGCCACGCACAAGCACTTTATGGAATATGCTGCCGCCAGCGGTTTTTCCGGACCGATATGACTTAGGGATCTTCAAGAAAAGAGCCTATTCCTTTCTCAAAGGCCAGCAACGCATCTGCTATTCTTCTGATATTATAGATGTTCATGGGCGGCGGTGATCACTTACCATTAGGTGAGCCGCTTGCTCGCTTGCTCCCTATTCTATAAAAAAAAAACATATATTAATAGACTTACAATTTTTATGTTTTGATATACAACTTTTATATTCTAGGAGATAAAAATTAACTTAATAAAAATACGTTTGTTATCCTTATACTAAAGTAAGGTCCTATTTACCTATACATAGAGATAAAAAATATCATCCCGTGGGTTTCGTAAAAGTCACTGAGGGATAATGAAAACCAGAAGATGGGTAGCAGCACCTTCTGGAACATCTGCATCCCCTCCAAAACGAGACATACAAACTTTTATGGCAATCTATGGAGGTCTATGTTCCAAAGTGTACTAGTGATAAGCTGAAATGATGATGTTAATGAAATCAGTTCTTAAAATTGCAATTAACAATTTTAGTGGTAGCACTAAGCTACGAAGTCAGTCACTAGCGCACTTTAAAATTAAGAACCCTTGAAATGCCACGGCTCAGGTTCAACATAGTTTCAGTTACAACAAAGACTCAAAGAGCGATGTCTCAGGATGACTAGCGCAGTGTGTTATCGTACAGAATCTAACAACCGAAAGTTTTCGGTAATATCGCATCTGTTATAGTCAGACGTTGTGCGTACCATCAGGTGAACGATTCGTCTATTAAATAAAAGAAAAGATGCCGTGAGAATATATTGTATAGCAATAAAATTGATATTATACGATTAGTTTGATGGTGCTGTTAAAACTTTTTAGAACTTTTGCACTAGCATTAGTACGTACGAAGCAAATTTTTATTCTATTTTTATTTGTTCATAGGTTAAGTATTTATACGTTTTCATGAAGTTTTTCTGCTGTTCTGTTATTACTTTGTTATTAAATAAGTTTAACAAATCGATGTGTTTGTTTTTATTAGATTATTTAAACCACGGTCGATCGTCTTCACCGATGTCCCCAAAATTATAATTTTCTCTTGAAGTATTAAAATAACACTTGCTCAAGATAATTGTTGTTTAGCCCGCTGATACGCGCTATAGATGATTGATAAATTTCCACTTTGGGAGGGAAAATTGTCCAGAAAAGGAATATAATTTATTTTCATTAAAAATAGCTGAAATGATAATATCTTATAATTTTAAATAAGTTTATTGATAGATACAATTTAGATTTGAACTGATTTAGAACTGCTAATAAATACAATTTGGCAGTTCATTGAAATTATATTACACTTATAATCAAATTTTGTACAAAACTTAACAACAAGTAGTATAATCGGTCTATCCTTGTTTATAAATCTGTGACGCTTGCCCGACGACTTGCACCGCTGGTCCTGCCTTTGTCAGTCCATTACGAACATTTCGCCCTATTTTTTCCTACAAATATAATATATATGTGTTTCGTCGTAAAATATACAGTTCTTAAAAAATATATACATTGCACTTTGTTACACTTACAATTCTCTTACCTTTCTATTAATTATATTCTACCTTTTATAATAATTAAATTATTAAAAATATTATATTCTACCTTAACCCGCATTGTTACTTAGCTCACTGCGCTATAGTTGCTTGATAAATTCCCAGTTTCAAAACATCACAAATGGGAGGGAATATTCTCCAGAAAAGGAATATCATTTTATTTACATTAAAAATAGCTGATATGAAATTATCTAAATGGGATCAATGTTAATGGGAAGTTGATGGATGCAGGTGGCTCAGAACCGCATTGTTGCATTCTATGTGGGAGACTTATGTACAGCCGGGGACTAGTGATGGACTGAAACGATGATGATTGACAAAGTTAATCAGAGATATACGTTTTTGAGACGGTGAGTCTGTGGATGGAAACTTGAAATTTTTATTTAAATTATTGACCATTTACGCGTAAGCTTTTGATTAGAAATTGAAGCGATAGCGAGTTTGTAATCGTATCTGCAAAATTTTATCGGTTGCGACTCCTATGCAAAAAAACTGTCTAGTTATACACCACAGTGCTAGTTAGACTGCCATCAAGCAGTATAGTGCAAACATTGCTGTGTTTTTATTTAAAGAACATTATAAACTAATGTACTGACAGAGCAAAGAAAACTTAAAGAATTATGTCTCAGCTATCGAATGTTCTTGGTGACATGGTCAGACGTTGCACTTACCATCAGGTGAACAATTTCCACCTCTCGTGACTGTCGTTCATTAAATAAAAAAAAACCGTTAGAATATATTGTACCGGGAATAAAATCATTGTCATACGATTAGTTTGATAGTGCTGTTAAAACTTTGTAGAACTTACCCACTAGAATTAGTACTTACGTAATAAACTTGCATTCTGTTTATATTTGTTAATTGGTTAAGTATTTATACGTTTTCATGAAGTTTGCCTGCTGCTTTGTAATCATTTCAGTTATTAAATAAGTTCTTTAATATCGATTTAAAGAACTTATTTATGTTTGTTTTAATGATTTTTTTTAATCCGCGGTCGATCGTAGTCAACGTTTTCCCTAAAATCATAAATTTCCCTTGAAGTATTGAAATAACGCGTGCAACTGTAAGGGAATAGTAGATTCCTGTGAAGACTAAAAGTGGGCTACGGATGTGTTTTCTGCCTACCTCTTATATGGGGAAAGGCGTGAGTGTATGTATGTGTATTATTACTTAGTATACCGTAGCCCGCATTGTTGTTTAGCCCGCTGATATGCGATATAGATGCTCGATAATTTCCCAGTTTGGGAGGGGAATATTGACCAGGAAACGAATATAATTTTATTTACATTAAAAATAGCTGAAATGAAAATATGTTATAATTTAAAATAAGTTTATTGTTAGATCCTTAAACTACTAATAAATACAATTTGGCAGTTCATTAAAATTATTTTACACTTATAATCAAAACTTAACAACGACTAGATTAATCGTTCTATCCTTGTTTATAAATCTGTGAAGCTTGTCCGACGACTTGCACCGCTGGTCCTGCCTTTATCAGTCCATTACGAACATTTCGTCCTATTTTTTCCTGCAAATATAATATATTTGTGTTTAGGTTTACAATATACAGTTCATAAAAAATATACATTGCACTTTGTTAATTTATAATAAATATAATTTAGTTCAAGCAGTATTTTTACAATTTTAAACTTACAATTCTCTTGAAAAGTTTCCACTTCGGGCTCGCAGACGTTACGCTGAGGGCTGCAAAGCAGGCCATTACGAAGAATAAGATCTTAGCAAAGTTCATTGTGATTTTTTTATTGAAAATAATGTTTTTGATGGAAAGCGACTTCGCTTTGTAAAGCTTGAGATAGAATGAATAATTAACCAACGTTAAGCTCATTATATAGCAATATTAATTACAAATATACATTTGCATTTAAACAGTTAATGTTTTTGTAATAATGAACTCTTTGCCTTTATTTATAAGAGCTATTTCCGGCCTAGTTTATCATAAAATTTGCATTGGTGATAACAGGTCAAATGATGTGTTCAGATACTCGGAAGTACGGCGGAGTGAATCCCCGGTTATTGTAATGACCCATCATGATCATGAATTATTATGGAGTCATTTTAATTTGCTAAAACATAATTAAAAGTTTAGGAAGGTGATAAAGTAATTAAATATCAGTTATGGTAGAAGAACAGTACCTTCAGAGTTACAAAGTAATAATTGAATTTCTTCTTCCGACTCACATGCTTACAAATCATAAATTATAACACAATTTGAGGCGAATAAACTTTTAGAAGACGAACATCAAATTCTTAGATATCATAATCATCAATCAAGTCCACTACTAAACATAGGCCTACCCCCTAGATTGCCACAAATGTTTGCAGGCGGGTTGGCAACCACAGATTATTTTTTCAGATGTGTCAAAAAGGTGACGGTACCAATATTCTAGTTCTAGTTTTTAGTTTTCCCTGTGTTAACTTTTACGACACCACGATTTTACTGGTGGTAGGACTCGTAAGCAGGAATCTGTCTACTCAGGTACCACCCCAGGGCCAGTTTTTCTGCCTTGAGGCAGTAGTGTGCAAACATTGCACAGACGTTGCTCTTACCATCAGGTGAACGTTGTGCTCGTTTCATCCCTTTATGCTATAAAAAACCACAGCCTGAGAGGGAGTGGTAGATTCTCTTCTGACGCCACCACACGGCAGTGATATGTTTTACAGAAAAGATTTATGACATATCAACTTAGTTTATATTCTTCATCAGAACGCTTTATTTTAGTAGTTTAAAGTGAACAACTAGCATGTTAATCCCTCCAATGGTAAATGGTCTGGGGGGTTGGGGCCTCACACATTGGACACCGATTCTTGTCACCGGTCTGAATAACCTACTACGAAAATAATTGATAGTTAAAAAAAAATCTGTTACGACTATATCCGCGTGAAGTGTGTCCGCATGAAGGATTCTAAGAGCTAATGTAATCACTGGAGATATGACAGCTTAGAACTATGTGGATGACAGGCGCAGTTTGGTGACCCAGAAAGAGTCCAGGTGACAAAGCATTAGTTATGGGCAGACGTTGAATAAAAAAAAATATATAATATCATAATGCTGGTAACAAAAAGGCTGGGTCACATTTAAGTACAAGATGTCGTACAGATTGATGGGTGGTATATATACGAGATTATATAATTCAATACATTATACATATATTAATAGACTTACAATTTTTATTTTTTGGTATATAACTTTTATATTCTAGGAGATTAAAATAAAATTATTAAAAATACGTGTGTTATCCTAATACTAAAGAGATAAAAAATATCATCCCGTGGGTTTCGTTAAAGTCGACAGAGGGAAAATGAAGACAAGGAGATGGGTAGCAGCACCTTCTGGAACATCTGCATCCCCCCAAAACGAGAGATACAAACTTTTATGGCAATCTGTGGAGGTCTATGTTCCAAAGTGTACTAGTGATAAGCTGAAATGATGACGATGATGAAATCAGTTCTTAAAATTGCAATCAACAATTTTATTGGTAGCACTAAGTAACGAAGTCAGTCACTAGCGCACTTTAAAATTAAAAACGAGCGCCCACCTCTTGAACAGCCACGGCTCAGGGTCATCATAGTTTCAGTTACAGTTTTATTTCAAACCATAATAATGTGTGAACACTACTCGGCGATTAGAAAAGTGGCATTCTATATCGTGACTCTTTTTCTAAGTTCCATTGACATACTGGTCTCCTCTCATTTTGAGAAGATACTAATATCCAGCAAGCAACAGTTTAACAAAATAAGTTGAACACCGTGTTTTAGGCACTCTAAAATTATGGCAACTTTAATACGGCAACCACAAACATTCGAAAATCGGATTTTTTTTAGTTTGACGATAGTGAAGCCAAGAAAAAGGTCTATTTCGTAAACACGCGGACCACGCAGACATCCTATGGAACCAAGGCAAAATGTAAGAAAGCAAACAGTACGGGAACCATGACTAACAAATAGTCTTAGTGACAATGATAAAAAAAGTATATAGGTAAAAAGAAAGAAAAACGAAAGAGACTATAATTTTCTCACTTTCATTTTCAGAGGGTCTGGAAAGGAGACAGCAGGTATATGTAGAAAAAGCCATTTCAAGTAATTCCGATAGTATCAAATATTGATTTATTAGTAACAGAGAGTTTTAGGCTATTGGATTTGAACACACTGAAACTATCTCAACTATTGAAGTATATTACAACTTGCATTGTGTGTGATACAGCGCTGTAGGGTTTTTACAGCATTTATGAATCTTCAACAAATAAATTTTCTTTCTCATGTTAAATTCTTGACCATTTACGGAATAGCTTTTGAATAGCAATTGATGCGTTAACGTGTTTGTGATCGTTTCAACATTTTTTATCGGTGGTGACTTCTATTCAGAAAAGTGTCCAGTTGTACACCACAGTGCTAGTTAGACTGCCATCAAGCAGTATAGTGCAAACATTACTGTGTTTTTATTTGAAGAACATTATAAACTAGTGTACTGACAGAGCAAAGAAAACTTAAAGAATTATGTCTCTGCTGTCGAATGTTCAGTGACATGGTCAGACGTTGCACTTACCATCAGGTGAACAATTTCCACCTCTCGTGACTGTCGTTCATTAAATAAAAAAAACCGTTAGAATATATTGTACCGGGAATAAAATCATTGTCATACGATTAGTTTGATAGTGCTGTTAAAACTTTGTAGAACTTACCCACTAGAATTAGTACTTACGTAATAAACTTGCATTCTGTTTATATTTGTTAATTGGTTAAGTATTTATACGTTTTCATGAAGTTTGCCTGCTGCTTTGTAATCATTTCAGTTATTAAATAAGTTCTTTAATATCGATTTAAAGAACTTATTTATGTTTGTTTTAATGAATTTTTTTAATCCGCGGTCGATCGTAGTCAACGTTTTCCCTAAAATCATAAATTTCCCTTGAAGTATTGAAATAACGCGTGCAATTGTAAGGGAATAGTAGATTCCTGTGAAGACTAAAAGTGGGCTACGGATGTGTTTTCTGCCTACCTCTTATATGGGGAAAGGCGTGAGTTTATGTATGTGTATTATTACTTAGTATACCGTAGCCCGCATTATTGTTTAGCCCGCTGATACGCGCTATAGATGCTCGATAATTTCCCAGTTTGGGAGGGAATATTGACCAGGAAACGAATATAATTTTATTTACATTAAAAATAGCTGAAATGAAAATATGTTATAATTTAAAATAAGTTTATTGTTAGATCCTTAAACTACTAATAAATACAATTTGGCAGTTCATTATAATTATTTTACACTTTTAATCAAAACTTAACAACGACTAGTATAATCTTTCTATCCCTGTTTATAAATCTGTGAAGCTTGTCCGACGACTTGCACCGCTGGTCCTGCCTTTATCAGTCCATTACGAACATTTCGTCCTATTTTTTCCTGCAAATATAATATATTTGTGTTTCGGTTTACAATATACAGTTCATAAAAAATATACATTGCACTTTGTTAATTTATAATAAATATAATTTAGTTCAAGCTGTATTTCTACAATTTTAAACTTACAATTCTCTTGAAAAGTTTCCACTTCGGGCTTGCAGACGTTACGCTGAGGGCTGCAAAGCAGGCCATTACGAAGAATAAGATCTTAGCAAAGTTCATTGTGATTTTTTTATTGAAAATAATGTTTTTGATTGAAAGCGACTTAGCTTTGTAAAGCTTGAGATAGAATGAATAATGAACCAACGTTAAGCTCATTATATAGCAATATTAATTACAAATATACATTTGCATTTAAACAGTTAATGTTTGTGTAATAATGAACTCTTTGCCTTTATTTATAAGAGCTATTTCCGGCCTAGTTTATTATAACATTTGCATTGGTGATAACGGGTCAAATGATGTGTTCAGACACTCGGAAGTACCGTGTTTGTACGTCAGAGTGAATCCCCGGTTATTTAAATTTGTAATGACGGAGTGAATATTTTGATGTAATTTTAATTTGCAAAACATAATTAAAAGTTTAGGAAGGTGATAAAGTGATGAAATATCAGTTATGGTAGAAGAACTGTACGCTCAGACCTACAAAGTAATAATTGAATTTATTCTTCCGACTGACATGCTTACAAATAATAAATTATAACACAATTTGAGGCGGATAAACTTTTAGAAGACGAACATCACATTCTTAGATATAATCATCATCATCATTTCAGTCTCTTACCAGTCCACTGCTGAACATAGGCCTCCCCCATAGATTGCCACAAAAGTTTGCAGCTCTCATTTTAAGGGGAATCTGCCATAGTTGCCATTTGGCTGGCGGGTTGGCAACGACAGTTAATTTTTTCAGATATCTCAAAAAGGTGACGGTACCTATCTTCTAGTTTTAGTTTTCCCTCTGTCAACTTTTACGACACTACGATTTTACTGGTGGTAGGACTCGTATGCAGGAATCCTGCCGTGAAGCAGTAGTGTGCAAACATTACTGTGTTTTGGTCTGAAAGGCACTGTGAGCTAGCGTAATCACTGGGCATATGAGACTTAAGAACCCATGTCTCAGGGTGATGGGCACAGTGAGGTGTCACACAGAAATTTTCTGGGTGAAACAGCATTTATTATGGGCAGACGTTGCACTTAACATCAGGTGAACGTTTTGCTCGTTTCATCCCTTTATGCTATAAAAAAAAAACCTACAGCCTGAGAGGGGGTGGTAGATTCTCTTCTGACGCCACCACACGGCAGTGATATGTTTTACAGAAAAGATTTATGACATATCAACTTAGTTTATATTCTTCATCAGAACGCTTTATTTTAGTAGTTTATAGTAAAAAACTAGCATGTTAATCCCTCCAATGGTAAATGGTCGTTGGGGCCTCACACATTGGACACCGATTCTTGTCACCGGTCTGAATAACCTACTACTAAAATAATTGATAGTTATGAAAAAAATAATCTGTTACGACTATATCCGCGTGAAGTGTGTCCGTATGAAGGATTCTAAGAGCTAATGTAATCACTGGAGATATGACAGCTTAGAACTATGTGGGTGACAGGCGCAGTTTGGTGACACAGAAAAAGTCCAGGTGATAAAGCATTAGTTATGGGCAGACGTTGAATAAAAAAAAATATAATATCATAATGCTGGTAACAAAAAGGCTGGGTCACATTTAAGTACAAGATGTCGTACAGATTGACAGGTGGTATATATACGAGTATATATAATTCAATACATTATATATATATTAATAGACTTACAATTTTTATTTTTTGGTATATAACTTTTATATTCTAGGAGATAAAAATAAAATTATTAAAAATACGTGTGTTTTCCTAATACTAAAGTAAGGTCCTATATAGTTATAAATAGAGATAAAAAAAATATCATCCCGTGGGTGTCGTAAAAGTCGACTGAGGGATAATGAAAACCAGAAGATGGGTAGCAGCACCTTCTGAAACATCTGCATCCCACCCAAAACGAGAGATATAAACTTTTATGGCAATCTATATGGGGGTTTATGTTCCAAAGTGTACTAGTGATAAGCTGAAATGATGACGATGATGAAATCAGTTCTTAAAATTGCAATTAACAATTTTATTGGTAGCACTAAGCAACGAAGTCAGTCACTAGCGCACTTTAAAATTAAAAACGAGCGCCCACCCCTTGAACAGCCACGGCTTAGGGTCAACATAGTTTTAGTTACAGTTTTATTCCAAACTATAATAATGTGTGAACACTACTCGGCGATTAGAAAAGTGGCATTCTATATCGTGACTCTTTTGTCTATGTCCCATTCCCGGATACTGGTCTCCTCTCATTTTGAGAAGATACTAATATCCAGCAAGCAGCAGTTTAGCAAAATAAGTTAAACACCGTTTTAGGCACTCTAAAATTATGGCAACTTTATTACGGCAACCACAAACATTTATTCGAAAATCGGATTTTTTTTTAGTTTGACGATAGTGAAGCCAAGAAAAAGGTCTATTTCGGACTCGGTTATATGGAACCAAGGCAAAGTGTAAGAAAGCAAACAGTACGGGAACCATCATTAACAAATAATTTTTGTGAAAAAAAAAGGTACTCGTATAATGATAAAAAGGAAGAAAACCGAAAGAGACTATAATTATGTCACTGGCATCCTTTCATTTTCAGAGGATCTGGACAGGCGACAGCAGATATATGTAGAAAAAGCCATTTCAAGTAATTCCGATAGTAATTATTAAAAGCATATTGAACAAATATTGATTTATTAGTAACAGAGAGTTTTAGGCTATTGGATTGGAGCACACTGAAACTATCTCAATTTTAGAGCTATATTACACTTGCATTATTCTTTGCATTGTATGTGATACAGCGTTGTAAGAGTTTTTACAGCATTAATGAAACTTCAACAAATGTATTCCCTTCTCATGTTAAATCCTTGACCATTACCGGAAAGGCTTTTGAATAGAAATTAAAGCGTTAACGTGTTTGTAATCGTATCTATAATTTTACTGCTATTCAGAAAACTGTCCAGTTGTACACCGCAATGCTAGTCAGACCGCCATCAAGCAGTAAAGTGCAAACATTACTGTGTTTCGATTTGAAGGACATTATAAACTAGTGTAGTGAAGGAGCAAAGAAGGCATAAAGAGCGATGTCTCAGGATCACAAGCGCAGTGCGTTATCGAATGTTCTTGCTGACATGGTCAGACGTTGCGCTTACCATCAGGTGAACGATTTGCACCTCTCGTAACTGTCGTTTATTAAATAAAAAAAGATACCGTAAGAATAAAATCATTGTCATACGGTTAGTTTGATAGTGCTGTTAAAACTTTTTAGAACTTGTCCACTAGCATTAGTACTTACTTTATAAACTTGCATTATATTTATATTTGTTCATAGGTTAAGTATTTATGCGTTTTCATGAAGTTTGTCTGCTGTTTTGTAATTCATAGATATGTGTTCGTTTTTATGAGTTAATTAAACCCGCGGGTTATCGTCATCACAGATGTCTCTAAAATTATAATTTTCCCTCAAAGAATTGAAATAACTCATGCTCAATTGTAAAGAAATAGTAGTTTCCTGCAAATAATAATATATAGTGGGCTATGGGTGTGGCTTCTGCCTACCCCTTATATGGGAAAAAGGCGTGATTGTATGTATGTATACGGTGACTTTGTCTACCTCAGCCCGCGTTGTTGTTTAGCCTGCTGACACGCGTTATAGTTGCTTGATAAATTTCCAGTTATAAAACGTCACAAATGGGAGAGAATATTGTCCAGAAAGGGAATATCATTTTATTAACATTAAAAATAGCTGTAATTAAATTATCTATAATTTGAAATAAATTTATTGTTAGATCCTTAAACTACTAATAAATACAAGTTGGCAGTTTATTAAAATTATTATACACTTATAATCAAATTTTTTTACAATACTTAATATCTAGTCGTATAATCGTTTTAACCTTGTTTATAAATCTGTGAAGCTTGTCCGACGACTTGCACCGCTGGTCCGGCCTTTATCAGTCCATTACGAACATTTCGTCCTATTTTTTCCTGAAAATATAATATATTTGTGTTTAGTTTTACAATATACAGTTCATAAAAAAAATTACATTGCACTTTATTAAAATATAATTTTGTTCAAGCAGTATTTCTAAAAATATAATTTTGTTCAAGCAGTATTTCTACAATTTTATACTTACAATTCTCTTGAAAAGTTTCCACTTCGGGCTCGCAGATGTTACGCTGAGGGCTGCAAAGCAGGCCATTACAAAGAATAAGATCTTAACAAAGTTCATTGTGATTTTTTTTATTGAAAATAAAGTATTTGATGGAAAGCGACTTAGCTTCGCAAAGCTTAAGATAGAATGAATAATGGACCAACGTTAAGCTCATTATATAGCAATATTTATTACAAATATACATTTGCATTATACAGTAAATGTTTTTGTAATAATGAACTCTTTGCTTCTTTTTATAAGAGCTATTTCTGGCCAAGTTTATTATAACATTTGCATTGATGATAACGGGTCAAATGATGTGTTCAGATTTTTTTGTATATCAATGATTTCGATACTAGGAAGTACCGTATTCGTACGATGGAGTGAATCCCCCGGTTATTAGAATTTCTAAATGTTATGATGACCGAGCAAATATATTGGAGTAATTTTAATTTGCTAAAACATAATTTCAAGTTTGTTAATGCGATTAAGTGGTGAAATATCATTTAGTTATTGTAAAAGAGATACAAAGTTTCAATGGAATATATTTTTCCAACTCACATGCTTTCAAATCATAAATGAAAACACAATACAAGGCGGATAAAATTCGTCGGAAAAAGAAGACGAACATCAAATTCTTAGATCTAAGTCTTGCAGAAATGATTTACGACATATATATTTAGACAATCATCTTCCTTTTCGTTATTTTACAGCACGCTATTATTTTGTAGTTTAAATTAAAAATAATACGTCAATCCATTCGATGTTATATGGTCGCTTGAACATTACACCTTGGAGGCCGATTCCTGTCAACAGTTTCAATAATCTGGTATTAAACTATAACTATAATTGATAGTTATGAAAAGGGCTATGATCGCTATTTTTTTTTCGAGATCGAATTTGCTACGAATAGAATCGCAGCAGAACTTATGTAACCGACATAGTCCGAAGGATCAGCAAGCTGAAGTCGCAATGGGCCAGCAGTAGAATCAATAGCATAGAACTAAAATCTTGTTTATTTTATAAATAAATTCAAAAAAAAAACATACTTTATAATAATAATTTTTGACTCGTACCAAAATGACGGAGACGTGGTTCGCCAGGCGTGGTACGTTTTCCGCGGGGGCGAAAAGCTGGTTACGGGTGTGGTTTCTACCTACCCTTTATATAATAAAAAGGCATGACTGTATGTATGTATAAATCTCAGTTCTTAAAATAGCAATTAAAAATTTTATGGCGTCGAGCCCAAGTCACTCGTGCACTATGAAAATTAAAGACGAACGCCCGGCCTTTAAACTACTAAGGCTCAGGATTAACTTAGTTTCAACTAAAGTTTCATTAAAATCATAGTAATGCGAGCGTATTTATCTAATGAGCTCATTGGAAGTGCCTAGTATCTAGCAAGCATTAAATTAGCAAAATAAGTTCCTCACCGTGTCTAAGGCAATCTACAATAAAACTATGTTAACTATTTAAAATCCAAAATTTAAAACTAAAAACTTTTATTGATGGTAGGATTCCGATGGAGGAATCCGTCTAGGTAGACCCAGGACCAGTTAGTCTACCTTGAAGCAGTAGTTAGCAAACATTACTGTGTTTCGGTTTGAAGGGCACTGTGAGCTAGCGTAATCACTGGGCATATGAGACTTAAGAACTTATGTCTCAGGGTGATGGACACAGAAATTTTCTGGATGACACAGCATTTGTTATGGGCAGACGTTGCACTTACCATCAGGTGAACGTTAAAAAACATACATACATACATATAGTCACCCCTTTTCTCATACTAGAGGTAGGCAGGGGACACACATGAAGCCCACTCTACGCTCCCGCGGGAAATGAGCCATGACGGGTGGCGAACCACGTCTCACCATTTTGATACGAGTCAAAAAAAAAATCTGACCCTGTTGCCGAACACTGTATATTATGGTGTTAATCTGCACGATAAAGGCTAACCTTACAATAACGTATTCACCTCTTACGTCACCGCGGTTGGGAAGTTGTAGGTGCTATTCTACTCTGCCGGACACCTATAGGCTACTACACAAAACTTTAATACAGAAAGCATTAACGTTTATTCAAGAAAATTTTAATTTGATTACACTGAAGCCAAGTTAAAGGCCAATTTCATAAACTTGAACATTCCGTTATCTTCAAGCTAGTGTTTACTGAAATACTTTATGGCGAATAACAAATAATATCTTGTTTTATTGAGATTTTTGCGAACAGTATCTAGAGTCCAGTGACATAAGCGTCACGTCAACATTCAAAACGACGTCAAACTTGGATTATTTCATCATGTTTGAAGTTATGTTAGGCTGTTCCTACGGCTTAAGAGAATCTACTACCCCATCTCATCCCGTGGGTATCGTAAAGGTCAACAGATAAAAAATAAAGACCAGGAGATGGGCAGCAGCATCTTCCAGGAAAATCTAAATAAATCAGCTGAGGTCACCAACCCGCCTGCCAAGCGTAGCAACTATCGCAAAATCCCCCCAAAATGAGAGCAATTTTTGTGGAGAGGAGGATAATAAATAAAAAAATATGAAGTGTGTATATATTCGCGTAAATATAAGAAATCAATAATAATAATAAAATTATCTATGCACTTATATATTTAAATCCCAACCATACGAGAAGACTATAGAAATACCCCATCATAATAATAATAATTTATTATAGGCTGTATGCCCATATTGTGATAGTAAAATATTTTGTAAACTTTATGAAATGGAAGAAAAATAAAAATAAGGAAGAGACTATAATTTTCACAATGCTGGACACAGACATTTTTAATTTTCAGAAGGTTTGGAAGAAGATAAACGTATAATATTAAAAATAAATGTCACGTAATTCTCATAGTTATTTAAACAATATTGATAATGATTATTTAAATCATATTTGTAATATTCATACTGTTTATTTTTTTATAATAGAGAGAGTTTTTATTTAATGTGAACACAGTGAAAGTATTTAAATTGAAACGATTGAACTACACTCGGCGTCAAAAAAATCGCACATCCGAAAAAAATAATTTAAATACTATTTTAACACAACAGGCCAATGGCAATGTTGTGGTTTGAGGGTATCATTCGAAAGGTAATTTCATTAGCTTTCAGGAATTTTAATTGAATTTTACTTTTATAACGAGACGAAAGCGAAAAAGAAAAAGACAGGGTTTGTACAAATTTGCAAATTAATAATTTTTAAAAAAACTTAATAAATACAAAAAAAGTTCTTAAAACCTAGTGTTACCCCCCCTTGCCTTGATAACGGCTTCCATGTGATCTTTCATGGACCTTACAAGGATCGCAACAGCCTCTTGGGGTATTTGTTCCCACTCTTCAAGTACCGCATCATGGAGCTCTTGAAGAGTGGCTGGAGCTGGATCTCGAGCTCGCACGCGCCGTTTTAGGTCATCCCAGAGATGTTCTATTGGGTTAAGGTCTGGACTTCGTGCTGGCCAATGCATAACAGGGATATCGACCTCCTGTAAATAATCCCGTACAATAGCCGCGGTGTGGCAACGAGCATTATCATGCATTAACATGAATCCATCACCGACATAACCAGCATACGGGACCACATGTTCCTCCAGCATTGCAGTAATGTACCGACCAGCATTTAATGACCCTTGCCCACGGCCACCCCGAGTCCGGGAAACGCACACAAGTTCCGTTTTCCCGTCGACGGAAATGCGGCCCCAAAACATACACGAGCCACCCCCGTATTCGACGGATTCTTCGAAGCAGGGTTGTGTGAACCTCTCCCCCTGTCTTCTGTAGACCCTTCTACGTCTGTCATTGCAGAAGAGATAGACCCTCGTCTCAACAGACAAGGGTACGGTCCGCCACTGTTCTAGAGTCCACTCGCAATGATTGCGAGCAAACTCTAGGCGATCTCTGCGATGCTGTGCAGTAAGTTTTGGACCTTTAGCAGGTCTATGGGCTGTAAAACTCTTTTCGTGTAACCTTCTTCTTATCGTAGAAACACTCACAGATGTTCTCCGAGTTGATCGAAGCTGTTGTTGCAACTCAACAGCATTTCTAAAACGGGTTACTTGGGTTACTTGTTCACGTGTGTTCACTGCAAAGTCTAAATTACGACTGGCCCATATTTCATCCAGATCGACCCTTTTATACCCTTTTTAGGTGGTGTAACTAGCGTATTTACTAACGAGCATTTGACAGTGTTTATTTTTGACGCTCTATAATGATAAATTTTTTAATGATTTCATGAATACCCATTTCAAACATACCAATATTTATATAAATATAATTCGTTTCTAGCCATTACAGCCATTTTTCGCGCAAACTCAGAGAGGTGCGATTTTTGTGACGCTGACTGTATATTACAACTTACATTATTCGGTGCATTATGTGGGAATCGGAGTTTTTACAACCTTTACGAAGCTTCAACAAATGAATTCCCTTCTCATGTTAAATTCTCAATAATTTACGGAAAAGCTTTTCTTTCAATAGAAATTGATGCGGTAACGTATTTGTAATCATATCTAATCCTATGGAAAAATCTGGTTGTACACCGCAGTGCTAGTTAGACCGCCATCAAGCAGTACAGTGCAAACTGCAAACATGTCTTAACATCAGATGGACGATTTGCCCGTATCGGAACTGTCGTCTATTAAACAAAAAAAAAGATGCCGTGAGAATATGTTGTACCAGCAATAAAATCATTGTCATGCGATAAGTTTTGTGGTGGTATAAAAACTTTTTAGAACTCATATTTGTTTTTATACGTTTTCATAAAGTTTTTCTCCTGCTCTGAAATTAATTTTCTTATAAAACAAGATCTACAAATCTCATAAAAACCTTATGCTAATTTTTTTTTTATTTTACAAAGTGACGAAACGAGCAAAACGTTCACCTGATGGTAAGTGCAACGTCTGCCAATCAAGTCACAACAATTCTGTTTGACACTGCGCCCGTCGCATTGTGACATGAGTTCTTAAGTCTCATATGCCCAGTGATTACACTAGCTCTCAGTGTCCTTCAAAAAGAAACACAGAAATGTTTGCACACTTCTGCTTCACGGCAGAATACCCGAGTGACCCGCGGTCGATAGTCGCTACAGACATTTTTAATTGCCCCTAAAAGTGAATGAATAACCAAATGTCTTCGTTGTCCGAGGAACCTTTAGCCGTGGTAGTGGCCAAAAAGAATATCTACCACCCCAACTCATCTCGTGGGTGTCGAAAAATTCGACAGAGGGAAAATAAAAAAGTAGACGGGCAGAAGCATCTTCCTGGAACATCTGAATAAATAAACTGCGGTTGCCAATCCGCATGCCAAGCATGGCAACTATGGCAAAATCCTCCAAAAATGAGAGCTACAAACTTTTGTGGCAATTTATGGGGGATGCCTATGTTCAGCAGTGGGCTAGTTATAGGCTGAAATTATGATGATGATCACAAACCTGTATGTCTTAGAAACTGAAATATTTTCACGACTGATCGACGATCGTACAGTGTGGTGGTCTAATTTATACTCAAAAACCCTCACAAATTTAAAGTCAGGTAACCGTACTGTAGATTATTTATAGGGTTTTATCAAACAGTTTTCTCGCATTTCGATGACTTAGTCCCTGCGTTGTTGATTCCGCTAACCCGCGCTAGAGTTGCTTGGAATTCCCAATTTCAACACCTTCTCAAAAATGAGTGGGAATATTGTCCAGAAAAGGAAAGGAAAGGAAATCTATATCAATAGATATAGATTTTCTTATACCAATTTTATTTTCATTGGTAATAATTGAAATAAAATTGTTAGATAATTTTTTAAAATTATTAGAAAGTTTATTGTTAGATCCTTAAACTAGTAATAAATACAATTTGGCAGTTTATTAAAATTATTTTACGCCTATAATCAAAATTTTGTGCAAAACTTAAGATCTAGTCGTATATCCGGTCTCATCCTAGTTTGTAAATCTGTGTAGCTTGTCCGACGACTTGCACCGCTGGTCCGGCCTTTATCAGTCCATTACGAACATTTCGCCCTATTTTTTCCTGCAAATATAATTTATTTGAGTTAAGTTTTACATTATTACAATATAGAGTTAATAAAAACTATTTTTTTTAGTAATTGCGCTTTTTTTTATTCATTATGAAGATCATTTTGCTTAAGCTGTATTTATATAATTTTATACTTACAATTCTCTTGAAAAGTTTCCACTTCGGGCTTGCAGACGTTACACTGAGGGCTGCAAAGCAGGCCATTACGAAGAATAAGATCTTAACAAAGTTCATTGTTAAATATGTTTATTGAAAAAAAAAAGTTTTAGTTGGAAAGCGACTTAGCTTTACAAAGCTTGAAATATAATGAATAACGGAGCGTCGTTAAACATGTTATATAGCAATATTTATTACAAATATACATTTGCATTTAAACAATTAATGTTTATTTAAAAATGAACTCTTAACTTCTAATTATAAGAGCTATTTCCGTCCAAATTTAACACAACATTTGCACAGATGATAGCGGGTCAAAACCTGTTCAGATACTGAGAAGTACCGCGTTTAAGAGACGGAGTGAATCCCCGGTTTTAAATTTGGTAATGTCCGATCAAATCTTCCGGGATAATTTCAATTTGCTGTATCATAATAAAATGTTGAGAATGTTTTAGAAATTTTATCTGTTTACAAAAAAATATAAAAATAATAAATATAAGATAGTATGTTTAGTTGTGTTATTTTAGTACGATCGACTAATGTGATATAATTTAGGTATGTAATTGTAATTAGGTAAACAGTAGTGTCTAATTAAGAAAATATATAGTATGTCTACTTAAATAAATATATATTTAGCATTTTGCGTTAAATTACATTAATAAAAACCTAAAGTTATTATATTCGTTTTAGTACCTACATGGCTTAAATGAAACCTTGTTTTTAAAAAGTTTTTTTATTAATTATTTATTTTAATTTTCGGCATTGCAGTACATTGCGTAATGAATATAAAAGATAAAAGTTGCTAAAATTTATTTAAAAACCTAGCAGTTCCAGAAAAGACCAATTATAAAAATGTACAATTCAAATTACATAGAAATGTTTCGATAAAAACTGTGAACTCTATTGGAACCCATTGCCTAGAGGCGAGCAGAGGACTCATGAAGGTCTCTGCGGCAAACAGCCGTGCTGACCGCTTATTTGGCGATGATGCCTAAAACTAGCGCTTACATTACGCCTGCAGCTACGGCTATCTGGCAATATGGTGGCGCATACCGAGGCTTTATTTGTTGGGCTATGGTGGCCGTGATTATTCAGCGTGTCCCTAAACCGTGCGACGTACATTCACTAAGACTAGATTTAGCTGTATACTTGTAATACGTCAACACGCATTTACCGTCCATGGTCCATGTTTGTGCTTACGTACTACCAAGGGACCTTATGCTGGTACGCCAGTTTGCTTTGGACGGTCCTTTCCCCCAAATTTCAAGGCCTTCTTCAAGAGAAGCGCGTTATATGGGTCGGCTCTCAATGCACAAGGCGGTGTTGTGGAGACGTGTGCCTTTTCCACATTTTTTATATAAAATGTGGGGGGGGGAGGAGCCTGGTATTAGGCAATTATAAATAAAATTTATGATCCCTTAAATTATGGAGGAAGTTCATAAGGCTTACGGCTTCTCGGATGAATATTTATCCTTCACAAAAACACCTAAAACAACTGTTAATTTAATACAACACCACTTAATTGACGGACCTAACTAGACGATAACACTTTAATAACATCATTATATTCGTTCTGATATGTTATAAACTTTATAATGATCAAAAAGAAATATTAGATAAGTTTTCAGATCTATTGTTTTATTATTTATATTTAAATTAATTAATAACATCATTATATTCGGCCTGATATATTATAAACTTTAGAATGATCCAAAAGAAAAATTAAATAAGTTTCCTGATCATAATATCTTATTTTATTCATATTTAAAGTAAATAGTTACAGTTAGTTACAATGAAAATATAACTATAACTAGATAACGCCGCAACAGCGTCAAATCAAACCGATCATATTCAGCAGCTGATTGAAAATAAAGAATATACAATTCAATCAGCCGCCATATTCCCCGGATATGAACCCCTATGATTTCAATTGTTTCGGTGTCGTAAACAGGAAACTGTTAGATTCTTAATATAAAAGCAAATGGAAATTGCGTATGAAACTATTTATAATAAATGTTTTTTCCGAAATTAATGATAGTTTTACTTTAAATGGTTTAAGATTAGCCAGCGGTATGTTAGCACGATCAATATTGCAGGATAAAGGAAGTGTCGAGAAGGGTAAATCGTTCACCTGATGGTACGTGCAACGTGCAACGTATACCCACAACAAATTATCACCCAGAACCTATTTCTGTGTGGCACCACACTGCGTCTGTCACCCTGCGACTGCAGGTCTTAATTTTAAAATGTCCAGCAATTAAACTTGCTATCCCTTTCCTCTTACCAAAACACGGAAATTTTTCTAGACTGCTGTTTGACGGCAAAAGAACTGGCAATTAATGCGACAAAAATAATTAATTAGATATCCCATATCGAATTGCGGATGAGTGAAGAAAAAATAGAAAAAATGATTGGAAAAAAATGTATTTTATATTTGCTACCTTCAAAACTATTAGCTGCTAATACTAAAATAGATTGCTGGGGAACGTGTTGTTGGTTTAAAACTATCATCCTAGCATAACTTGATTCCGGTGTCCGATAGAGCGTCGAGCAAAATTGATTGCAAATTTCATATCCTGTAGCAATAAACAGATTGTTAAATTAGTTATGTTATAGTACCATTAGTATATTGGAAAATTATATTATTTTATTGAAGTCATATTTTTTACTGTTACCAAAATTGCGGCGACGTGGTTCGCAACATTCGAAGCTCACATTTTGGGGGGATTTTACCATAGTTATTTGCCAAGCTTGGCCGACGGGTTGGCAACCGCAGTTTACCAGGAAGATGCTACTGCCTATATCCTGGTTTTAGTATGGAATTGTCTCTCTTTCTCTATTATCGGTAAAGTTTTTGCTTTTAGCCTTTTTGGCTTTTACAGCTTCATCGGATAACTAAAGCCAATATAACAATAACCAGTATAATCAGATTACTAGGTCAGCGGATCGCAAGCTTAGTTTGGCAGAAACCAAACATAAATACATAAATCTATACATATATTAATACGTGAAGAGAAAACTTTGTACCCCTTTTCAAACATACTCTGCGTACGACGGAGAGTGAGATTTCGCACAGTTTAAGTGTGTATGGTAAAGAATCGAGGAATCCAAAATTTACATTATCTGATACAAAACATTAAATAAATTACAAAATCCAGAATTTTTTTTTCATATTGACGATGTCTATTACATAATAGTCTCTGATAAACAAATAATTAGTCAAACCTCAATAACGTACAAACTCAAAAATTTATGAATAACAATCGAATTTCGACTACTGACGGGAATCAAATAAGTTATAAATATATAAGTAAGTGCCGTACTGCTCCAGTACCTTTATACAAAAATCAATTAGTTTCATGAACAAGCTTAGATTAGATTTAAAATGTTTAAAATTAATAACACGATTTTAGATTTTAGGACGTATAAATGTTTATACAATATTACTTTATCAATATTTTGGGATCAATGACTCATGACATCAAACGCATAATTATGATTATAAATGAAAACAATAGTTGGAACTAAGCTGAACTGAAGCCGTGTTAGTCTGGAGCCTGTTGTTCGCCTTTGGATTCGATCTCCAGCCGGTGCCGGTACCACCAAAATTTGTTAATTGATTAACGATTTATTTGGCAACGCAAGAAAGCATGATGAGGAATGCTTGTCTAAGACATTAAAATATATGTACATGTCATGTTAGCCGATTTTCGACTACGAAGACAACTTTCGAACAGAATCAGAAGATATTAACTTCGTCGAAGTAACATTTACAGAAGTTAGGATTGCTAAAATTGACGAGAAGAGAAGATAACGGTTAGATGTTAAATAAATATAACATAAAAAAGTGGATAGGTTATGGTTTAATACTCATTAAAAAGCCAACAAAAGTTAATGAAGCACAGATTGATCAAACTTTGTTTGTTGTAACAAAAGCGAAGAAGAAAGCGGGACAAATAGTAATACGGGAGCTGCTAGTGAAGCTAGTGAGTAGTAGTAGTTACAGTACATACCTATGGCGACCCTCATTTATGGGCTATTTTACTCATAAATATTATGGCTAAAATTTAAATTAGCGCCCACTGCTCAATAACTATGTTTTTTATTACAATTTTATTAGAAACGCCAATACTAATAGTACAAATGCGAAAGTAACTCTCTCTGTTCCTCTGTATGTTTTTTACCTTTTCACAGCTCAACCGCTGAACTTATCTTGAATAAAGGAGAAAGGCCATTCTAGGCCCACATGTGGTGGGCAATAAGACTATCATAAAATGTGCATTCAATATGATTTTAGGGTTAAAAGTCCTCCAAGAGTCTATTTACAGTTCTGTATTAAAATGGGAATATACCTTGTTGATAAACAATCAGCTAATGATGGTACTGGATGGTGGTAGGAAAAATAATGAAAATCGATTTAAGTATTCATATATTTTAATACTAATACGATGACGCGATGACCTCAAAATCGAATTAGACATCCGACAACAAACGACACCATTGCTCTCTACATTGCGCGACCTCTCCGCAGTTAGCTACCTGGCGTTCGAACAGATCTTTTTCTGTTTCGTCCGACCAGCTATATCTAGGGCGTGCAACTGGCAATCGCTTTGTCAGTCATCGCACATTCGCTTCATCGCAACTTATGTGCTTTGATCTCGCCCATGATGGTTGGCTCATCGAATAGATCCTTCACTTCTCTGTTCGTCCTCCCTCTCCAGGCGCCGTCGGTTCTATAAACTGGTCCCAATATCTTCCAAAGTACCTTTCTCTCTGTAACCAGGAGTTTTCTTTCTTCCTTCTGCGTGGGTGTCTTCTCATCTTTCTTCTTCGTGCGTCTTCGTGATCTTTGTGCATCTGCTTAGCAATTTGGACACTAAGATTTTATGTAGGGCTGCACTGCAATGAAGGGCGTATTGAAGGCGGATGTCTATTTCATCCTCTGTTGTTAGTGTCAGTAACATTGCGACGACGGTACTGGAATTTGGACACTCCTTTAAAGATAGCATTCTCTACAACAAGATTTTATCGTTTTTGTTTTAATTTTTTGTAACGATACATGTACAGATAGTCTGTTTTGTCGTGGTTTATATTGAGACCAATTTTTGCAGCCTCTTCTTGGAGGCATCTTACGGCATCAATAACGTGCCGCCTTTTTCTTCTAGCAGTTCAAGATCATCAGCATACCATATCACCTTATGATGACCATTTAACTGTACTCCGCCGTTCTGTACGTCAATTTTTCTTATGACATGTTCGAGTGTGAGATTGAACAATGCAGGCGATAGAGCATCTCCCTGTTTCAGACCACTTGTCACGGAAAACTCTTCACTGAGATCAGCACCCCCGTACATTAGAAAGGGAAAATGATGGAATGGAATGGTTTATATGTTTGCCATATATTTAAGTTTGCATCAACAATGACGCAATGGATTGTCGTAAGTTCTTGCGTAGAGTTAGTTTAGGGATCGGAGAGCCATACAGCTTACTGTTTATACCCGAGAAATGCTGCTGCTAGTATCCAATAATAATAACTCTTCAAAACATCGTAATATTTTTGCGCCTGCGATATCGATAATTCTATTTTGCTTTTTAGCCCTCAGTTTTCAAAAGCATATTGGCAACACTATTTTAACCTTGACTTTGATTAATTAATATTGTATTGCTGTTCTCGTGTAATGACCATTAGCGGTATATTAGCGGTGTTAGATTTGAAAATAATATAATGTGTCCTGATCCTTTCTAAGTCGATATTATACTAAGAATATACGACAATGAAACTATTGAAGATGAAGTGTTGTTTTTATTAAACCTTCCTAATAAAAAAAAGTAAAGTAAAGTTTCAGCCTATAATTGTCCCACTGCTGAGCACCGGCCTCCTCTCATTTCTGAGAGAGTTTTTTGGAAGTAAATCAGCACTTAAAATTGCAATTAACAATTTTAGTGGTGCCGGCACCGGGACTCGAACCCAGGTCACTAGCGTACTATGAAATTTAAAGAAAGCGCCTCATATCTATTAAAAAAAGATTTTTGATAATTATATACCCACTAGCATTTGCATAATTTCTTATTCTTCTTATAAATACCAATAGCCACACATAAAAAATTAAATGCAGATCTAACGAATATTTTGTTAACACTAATAGACTTTTTTTTATTTTAACTTATGTTCATTCTGATAACTTCGCGGCATTTAAGTGTGTTTTTATCCATGGGTTATACCTTCAGAAAGCAAAAAAAAGACATACATTTATTATATTTAACTGTCGGCTTCTTGGCCTGAGTGATTTCCATTTACCAAAAAGATAGCTTTCATCCTGTAGACGGACATAGGATACTTTTTATACCGCAAAATTAATTATGCCGCGGGATATTTAAAAACCTATTGCGGGCATCGGCTAGTTTGAAATAAAATTCTCTAATAATTTGAAATAAGCTTATTATTAAATCCTTAAATTACTAATAAATACACATTTTGGCAGTTCATTAAAAATATTTAACAACCTATAATTAATATTTTGTATCTATAATCATCTATCCTTGTTTGTAAATCTGTGAAGCTTGCCCGACGACTTGCACTGCTGGCCCGGCCTTTATCAATCCATTACGAACATTTCGCCCCATTTTTTCCTGCAAACATAAAATATAATCAAGTTGATATTTTAATTTTTAAATAAAGAAAGACGAGCAATTTGTTTACCTATTGCAACGTCTGCCCATAAATATGTGTTACCTAGAACATTTATGTGTGGCATCACACTGCATTCTCCCTGGGACATCAGCTGTAAGTGATATATGCCCAGTAATTACACTTACTATCAGCGGTCTGCAAACCGAAACACAGTAATGTTTGCACACTACTGCTTCAAGGCAGAAAAATCGGAAATTCAATGCAAGTAGTTAGAGTACCTGGCTACTGAAGTCGCAGGTCACAGGTCTGATTCCCAACTGAACCACACACAATGCGGTTGATATTGGGTCTAGTTGCATTTGTAGTACCCTGTGCCGTTGACGCTGCACCCGAACCTTCCTCCGATCATATCGGATAGGCGAGGACGAGTGAGCGCGTATAATTTTGGCACTATAATATTTTCTGCGCAGTTAACATCATCTTGAGACATACAGAAGCTGTCGTCCTGTCCAAATTGATGACAAAAACATATTCTTTGATCGAATTTTTAAAGCAGTATTGTTAAAAAAATACTTACAATTTTCTTGAATAGTTTCCATTTCGGACTTGCTGAGGTTACGCTGAGGGCTGCGAAGCAGGCCATTACGAAGAATAAAATCTTAACGAAGTTCATTGTTGATTTGCTTTGTAGAAAAGCGACTTTACTGTATGAATCTTGAGATAGAATGAATTATGAAGCAGTTTGAAACACATTATATAGCAATATTTACTACAAATACACATTTGAATTTACAAAATAAATATTTGTGTAATAATGAACTTTTTGTCACTAATTATAAGAGCTATTTTCAGCAAAATTTATTACAACGCTGCTTGGTGATAACGGGTCAAAGCGTGTGTGAAACGGAGTGAATCCCCGGTTATTAAAATAGAGAAAATCTCTGGGGTTATTTAAATATGTTATAACATAACTAAATGTTACATTCCGTAAGGCTTAGGACTGTAGGCTTATGCATGACGTATGACTTAATACGGTAGCCATAAAGTACAGTATGATCAAGCCTGCGATCCCATTGAGGTATACAAAGTCGTGAAATATCGTAATTCAATATAAGACTAGTCCTAGTAGAAAATGCAGATTCTGTAATATGTTCAACATTCAGATGAGATTAAGAGCCGTGGGAGCTCAGGGGCCGGGCGCTCGCTGCAAATGTCATATGCATGCGAGTGACCTGAGTTCGATCCACGGTGCCCGGTGCCTCTATAACTGCTCTAATATTTCACGGCTTAATTTAGAACCTGCTTAACGGCGAATGAAGGCATTGTAATATAACCTACTCGTCTGAGGAATAAAAATATTTATAGAACAGGTGAAGTCTGCCACTCAACATTGGAGCAGTTTGGCGGATTCTTGAGAATTCGGAGAAATGAGAGGAGGCCTGTGTACAGCAGTGGAACATTTATAGTCATCTGTTACATCGGTTACTCTAGTTTTAGCCGTGGTAGCTCAGGGGCTAGGGGCTCGCTTTAAATTTCATAGTACGCGAGTGTCCTGGGTTCGATTCCCGGTGCCGGCACCACTAAAATTGTTAATTGCAATTTTAAGTGTAGATTTACCACGTGCTCATCGATGAAGGAAAACATCGCGAGGAAACCTGCATGTTTCGAAGACATGCAGTCCGCAGCATGGCGGATTCTTCCTAGCTCCAAAACCCTTTCAGAAATGAGAGGAAGCCTGTGCTCAGCAGTGGGACATTTATACATACGTAAAGTCACGCCTCTTTGCCATAGAGGTAGGCAGAGACCATATCTTTCCACTTCGCTATCTCCTGATCCTGACACACATCTTTAGCTTTCTCTACTTTCATTAGTATTTTCACGCTCGTCGGTTGCGGGTACTTTTGACGTGGCCTTTCCTAAAAACGATATCGATCTGATCGTAATACGGACATTTATAGGCTGAAACTTTACTTTACTTTTACTCTAATTTTTTCATTTCGATGTTAATAGACCGAGAAGTGCTATTTTTTGACAGACACTTATTTTATAACGAAAAAGTAAATAAAATGCGAAATTTTTTAATTGTCTGCTAACCCATCATATCCCAGGGGTTTAGTAAAAGTCGACAGAAAAAAAATTAAAACCAGATGGGCAGCAGCATTTTCCTGGAAAACCTCAATAAAAAAATGCGGTTGCCAACCCGCCTGCCAAGCGTGGTGCCAACTATGACAAAAGCCGCCAAAGAGCTACTTACATGTGTGGCAATTTATGGGGGAGGCCTATGTTAAGCAATGGACTAATGATAGGCTGAAGTGATGATGATGAATGTAATAAACCACCCACGGGGATGAGATGGGGATTACATTAATTACATTATATGAAAATAAAGATATTAATTTTTTTTTCTTTTTTATTCGTAATAAATGTTCTTTTATTAGCTACTCTCGTTTACATAGTAAGTCGTAGTATAATCCAATAACCATCGATTTGAACCTTGGACTCGCGGTGTAGAAGTCAAGTTCTCTGACCACTAGGACGCACAGCCGTCGATAATGTTAAATATTTATACAATACTGAAACTATTTGTGATGACCAAATCTAACACTAAACTGCTATTTGGGTTATCTTTGAAAAGGTTATCTGTCTAGTAAGAGTAGCTTAATACTAATTAAAGGATTAGATAAAAGTAAATTGAGCAGAAAATTTCTCAGTTTCTCAGAAAATAATCCGACTTAATTCGTATCAAATGATTCGTTTATTTACTTTCACTTATGCTTCTTATGATATGAAAAGTAAAAAATATTGACACTCGTAGGCTTTTTTAAAATGAAACAAGACTAGGAAATACGTCTTAATTTTAATGTCTGCCGTAGACTTTGTGTATGAGCTAAACACGTTTATAATTATTTGTTCAATGTATCAAGCAAGGCGTAATTTCGGAACGAGGATTAAAAAAACAAATCGTGTCTTGTTTGAGTCTGCGTTGAGTGCCCGCGACTTTGTTTACGTGGTCTTTAAAATGTTTCAGGACTTTTTTAGGTATATGCTTTTATTAGTTTGAGAGGTTATAATTATAAAAAAACTAGGAAGTGAGAAATTATACTGGTGGTAGGTACCACACCTTAGTGAAAGTTATTGCCGTGAAGCAGTAGTGTGAAATCAATATATTCATACCCACAGTCACGTCTTTTTCCCATATAAGGGGTAAGCAGGGACCACACACTTAGCCCACTCTTCGCCCCCGCAGGAAACGAGATCGCCGCCATTATGGTATAAGTAATAAATTCTTATTCTTATTCTGCACGAGTAAAGGCTGTCCGTACAATTACTAACTTTGTCGCCTCTTACGACACCTCGATAGGAAAGAGGTAGGTGCTGTTCTACTCCGCCGGACACCTATCAGCAAAAATAATATTTACACACACAGTCGTTTCGGTTTGAAGGACACTAATATCTACTGTAATTAACAGTATTTGTTACGGGTAGACGTTGCATTTACCATCTGGTGAACGATTCGCTCGTCTCGTCACTTTCTTCCATACGAAAATATGCAGGGAAGAGTTCTCTTTCTTCTACAGCTCGAAAGATTCCGTCCGTCCGTTGCTGAACACGGGCCTCTCACGAGCAAATGTATTCTTTTTTTTTATTGTATAAAGTGACGAAACGAGCAAAACGTTCACCTGATGGTAAGTGCAACATCCGCCCTCAACAAATTCACTGCGCCCGTCACCCTGAGACATCAGTTCTAAAGTCTCAAATGCCCAGTAATTACGGCAGCTCACAGTGCCCTTCAAACCGAAATACAGTAATGCTTGCACACTACTGCTTCACAGGCAGAATAACTAGCCCTGGGGTCGTGCCTACCTAGACCGATTCCTGCAAAGGAAACCTACCACCAGTAAACATAGGAATCCTACCACCAGTAAGTATTCGTTTGAATAGTTAAATCTTTTATACATAGAGCAAAACGTTCACTTGATGGTAAGTGCAATGTCTGCCCATAACAAATGCTGTGTCACCCAGAAAATTTCTGTGCGACACCACACTGTGTCCATCACCCTGAGACATAAGTTCTTAAGTCTCATATGCCCAGTGATTACGCTAGCTCACAGTGCCCTTCAAACCGAAACACAGTAATGTTTACACATTACTGCTTCGCGGTAGAATACTGTAAATATATCGGTAACACATATTTTAATAATAATTTTATATTTCTTCTCCATACAAACTTGAACTACGCTAAATCTCAAACTCTTCGGTAGGCGCAATATGCTTAAAAAGGGGTGCAAAGTTTTCTCTTCACGTTTTAATATATAGACGATGAAGATTCACACGCAGTACCTAGCAGCGGATCTTCGTCGTAGTGTTTACACTACACGTTATCGCCACAAATTAAACGTGCTCTGCAAACAACTTAACTTACATGACTCTTTCATTTTAGAGAATAAGGTACATTTTTGCTAGAAAGAAAGTTCCATGACTCCGCAGGGAATTTGGTGAATTTTATGATATAAAATGTGGTTAACGTTTGTGCATTCCATCATTCATTTCAAGAACTTCGTACTATTTACATATTAGCTATTGACATTTCTGCGTTTTACAATGAAATTCGCTAAGATTCTGTTTTTCATAATGGCGTGCTTGGCAGTCCTTAGTGTCACATCGGCCAGCCCTAGGTGGAAGTTATTCAGAAAATTCGTAAGTAACATCTGTCTATACAAAATTAATATTTTTCATATCATACAGTCGTTAGCATTGTTCGGGAGCTATTGATGCTATAGCAATGATATTGCAGAACTAGAGAACTAGAAAAAGGGTAAAGAATAGTTACATACAAAGAGTCACGCCTCTTTCCCATTGGGGACGTAGAGCATCTTTCCACTTGCTACGACCCTGACACACATTTTTCCACTCGCTACGATCCTGACACACATCTTTCGCTTCGTATACTTTCATTAGCGTCTTCATACAAGCTCTTTGATTGCGGGTACTTTTGATGTGTCCTTTCGTTAAAACGACTTCGATCTGTTGGTTTCTCCTACGTGGCTTGCCAATTTCCATTCGCCTCTTAAATCTGTTCGTCAATTTTCTTTAATCCATGCTCTATACGTGGCCAAACAATCTAAGCATCCCTTATTTCTTTATCTTTGTCTCTATATGTAAGAGTAAAGAGTACGCCATGTCGGATGGTTTGATCTGGAAATAACGTCTCCTCCAACTATGAATCTTTAGATCTTGTATATATAGTCAGCATCGATCAAACTCCAATAGCGCAATATGAGATGTATGAGGTATTTCTTTAGTGATGTGGTGACGTAGATGTCGCTGCACTCGTTTAATACGTTTTTTTATATTTAAACGTATAATTCCGAATAGAATAGAATAGAATAGAATAAATTTTTATTCAATATAGACTATTTACATAGTACTTATTGAAAGTCATTTTTTTTAAGCTACACTGGTTCGCAAAAATGCCTCTGTCCTGGGAAGAACCAGTAAGAAACCCAGCGGGCTTTTTTTTTTTAGTCATTTTTAAAATAATGTACAATAACTGTATTACAATAGCTGTATTATGAAGATGTAGAAATGGCTTGGCGGCGATCACCTCATTCCCAGGGATTATCATCATCTATGTATTCTTTAATGTTATAATAACCCTTTTTATGAAGTCTTTGTTTAATATAAAATTTAAACTTTTTGATTGAAAGACTTTTAGCACTTTCTGGGATTTTGTTGTAAAAACGTATACATTGCCCCATAAAAGAGTTACTGACTCTGTGAAGTCGGGTAACTGGCATAATTAATTTGTGCTTGTTCCTGGTATTCACATTATGAACAACACTTTTTTTAGTGAACTGGTTTATGTTCTTGTGTACATACGAAACGTTTTCAAATATATATTGAGAGGCCAAGGTTAAGATATTAATTTCTTTAAATTTATCCCTAAGAGACACTTTAGAGCCAAGATTATAAATAGCTCTTACGGCCCTCTTTTGCAAAACCAAAATCACTTCAACATCAGTTGCATTTCCCCATAGCAAAATACCATAAGACATTATGCTATGAAAATAACTAAAATAAACCAATCTAGCAGTTTCAACGTTAGTCAAATTCCTAATTTTTTTTACAGCATAAGCTGCAGAGCTAAGTCTACTTGCTAGTTTAGATATATGGGGGCTCCATTGAAGTTTTGCGTCAAGAGTTATTCCAAGAAAGACAGCAGTATCCACAAGGCTCAACTCTTCCCCACTCACAAGCACATTTACATCTAATTGTTTAACATTTGGTGTTGTGAATTTAATACATTTTGTTTTATTGCCGTTTAAAAGCAAATTATTACTGCTGATCCGGAAGAACTCTTGCTATTGATAACTACTGTCTGCGTTCTATTACTCAAATATGAAATTAGAAGTTGAAGTGCAGAATTTCTTACACCGTAGTGATGTAGTTTCCTGATAAGTGTTTCATGATCAACGCAATCGAAGGCCTTAGAAAGATCACAGAAAACACCCAAGGCATCCCGTGAACTCTCCCAGGCTTCGAATATATTCTTAATAAGTTCAACACCTGCATCGGTTGTAGAACGACCCCTCGTAAAGCCAAATTGGTTTTTGTGAAATAATTTATTTAAATTGAAATGTTTTAACATTTGATTAAGTATAATTTTTTCAAAAATTTTACTTAATGTTGGTAGTACATAAATAGGTCTAAAGTTAGCAGGGTCCGATGTACTACCAGATTTAAATAAAGGTATGATTTTACTATGTTTCATCAAATCAGGAAACATACCAAATGCAATACCGGAATTAAAAATTATGGCTAATTGAGGTGCAATTATATCTATAATAGACGCACTAACTTCCACGGACATACCCCATAGATCCGCGGTTCTCTTACAATCAATACTTTTAAAAGTATTAAGAATGTCATTTCCATCTACCATATCGAATTTAAAATCTTTTGTACAAGAAGTTACATTTTGTTTGAGTAATGTCTCAGCGGCAGTAGGAGAAGAATTTAATGGCTTGGTTATGGAAATTGGAATATCACTAAAAAACTTTTCAAAGGCTGTAGCAACATCTTCATCAGATGTCACTAGCTTATTGTTAAAATTAATTTTGTAATCATGGTTTCGGTCCTTGACTTTCCCGGTTTCACTATTAATAATACTCCAAGTCATTTTGATTTTATCTGATGCTTTCTTTATTTTATTGCTCAAGTGTAATGACTTGGCTTCAGAGCATACTTTTTTAAATAATTTTGAATAATTTTTAACATATTCCTTAAATGTGTTACTATGATTGTATGATCTTTCATTGTAAAGTTCATACAATCTTTGCCTACTTCTGTGGATTCCTACTGTCGCCCATTCATTAAACGTCTTGCGACTATTCAAGGAGATAGTTTTAGAAGTAAAAATAGAATTAAATTCCTTGCTCAGCAGGTTAAACAATACTTCATATAAATAGTCAGTATTATTATAAGGAAATAGAATGAGATTCAATTTGTTATTTTAGTAATAAAGAAAACTTATTGGCTAATAATTTCAATGATTGGTATAAGTAATGCAGACATACGGAATAATGTAATATATAACCGTACTTATACGTACATTCCGATTATCATCAGCTTATTAATGATGTCCCCGTGAAAATTTGTGCAAAAACACAAATTGTCCAAATCGACGGCGCGATTACTAGTTTGAATACTAATCAAGTCTGTTTATGATTGGTTGTCGCGCTAAGGAGTTCGCGCTCAATCCTACGAAATTTCAAGCAATACTTATTGGTAGCTCAACAATGTTAGGTAAATTCGAATTCGACGCTTTACCTTTCCTCTATTATAACAATAATGTTATACCATTAACTAGCTGAGTAAATAATCTTGGACAAATTATTGATAACAATATGAACCAGAGTAAACATGTTACCGAAATTAGGCTTAAAGTCTCTGCCGCATTGTGATTACTCCACTTTCTAAAAAAACTGACCAAACTCATGCTTGTGCAAACGCTTTTTGTACCGATTTTTGATTATAGTCTGTATAATCAAAAAGTGTTTGTTAAACAGAATTAAACAATGACGATCGTAACAAGCTAGAGCGCCTTTTAGTCTTCGCAAATATAACCATATCTCTCATCATCGTGTTCGCCTTAACTGGCTCACTGGCAGACAGAGGCGTAATTCTTGAATTTTGTTTATTATTTTCTCTATTTTAAATAATACTACTACCCTCTCGTATCGTAAAGATAATTTCAGTACCTTTCTTTAACACATGATACTCGTAGGGTTCTTAGTTCCTCATCTAATCTTAAGATTAGTATTCCACAACACACTTTACCGATTTCTTTGGTAACTCGTTTATAATACAAGCTACACTCCTCTGAAGCTCCGTATCCGAAGAAATTAGGAAGGTTTTTCATAACTTGACGTTCAAAGTATTAGTGCGAGAACATTTTTTAAATCATCTGCGTAAGTTAATATCAACATTGCTATCATCCGTAATTGTGTATGTTTATTATGTATTTATGAATATAAAGGTTTAAAGTGAATATTTGTTTAAGTGTATACATGTATGTAAATATATAAGTCTAATAACATGATATGAAATAGTATATATATTTTTTTATTAATTAGATATACTTTGAACCAGTAACTCTATCTCCTCCCTTTCTAATTCTTTATTATTTCAATAAGGTGAATACAATACCGAATAATTTAATAAATTAATTGTTTATTTCGGTCTGGTAATTATTTACGTATTTTTTAGTATTTTAGTAGTTTAGTATTTTTAAAACTGCATTCTGGACCCCTTCGTTATCATCGCACGAGCGTTAAATCGGGCCTTAGTGGACCTTGTGCCACTAAAATAACTCATGCGCAGATGATAGCTTCCGGAAATATTAGGTTGTTGTTGCTGTGGTCGAAGATCAATCATCATTATCATCATCATCATACGAATATATTACATATTAGATTACAGACAGAGATTCTGAATTAACAAAAGGATAGCTCAATAATTTGAAATTATTATTTTTTATTACAAAAACTAACAAACATAACTACAATACAATATTTGAATTCTACTACAGTTTATGAAATGTATTTATAATTATAATTTGCTTGCATTTTCAGGAAAAAATTGGCAGAAATGTCCGCAATGGAATTATCAAAGCCGGGCCAGCAGTTGCTGTTGTGGGACAAGCTGCCTCTGTTATTAGAGGATAGTCCTAATATAGACCTTAGAGTCATATTAATCATAGTTTAAAAATCTCATCTTTATTTTTAATATCTTTATCATTATGCCATTGTAAATAGTATGTAAGTAATAACCACCTCTGAATATATTATTTTGTTATAAATTATTTTAATTTTTCCTTTGTATACTACACGACATTAGAGCATTTATTTATTTTCACAATCTAAAAATTACTTAAAGTATGTAGCGACATCTATGTCATCACATGAGGAAGCTCAAGAAATAACTCTTACAATTCCATTATCGCGCATATATGTAAAGGTTCTGAGATGCGAACTACATACAACATCTTTAGATTACTAAGAGGAGGAAACGTCCTCCCCAGATCAGACAACCCGATCTGCGGGTAGCTTCCCTTTCCCTTGACAATATCATCCGCCACAAGTACAAGATGATAAAATTGTATTCTACCGTAACAGTATCGATAATGACCGCGTGGCCTAGTGGTCAGAGATGATTACTAAGTAAGGTAAGGTCAGACTGATTACTAAGCCGCCTGATTCGTGGGTTTGAATCCCAGCCGGAGCGAACATTTTTTTGAAAAAAAACGCAAATTGGTGGTTTTCGAGTTTGGTTGTGCTGTGCATATAAAAGCTGTGCCTGTAAAACGCCACGATACTGGAGTAATTCAAGTGTGAATCATCTTTTTTTAAGACAACAATTTTTTTATTGGGTTAAGTGACGAGTCTAGCAAACCGTTCACCTGTTGGTAAGTGCAACGACTGCCCATATCAATTCCTGTGTGACTCAGAAAATTTCTGAGTGGCACCACCCTGCGCCCGTCACCTTGTGACATCAGTTCTTAAGTCTCATTAGTGATAATACCTACCTAGACGGATTCCTGCAATCCTACCACGAGTGAAATTTCTATTCCACCAGTTTTTATTCTGTTATAGAATAGACCCTTTAAAATATTTATTATTCTTACGATGTTAAATATGCGGCAGCAAATTTGTTTATACCTATTGGAATTCTCTCCCAGTCAACCCGAGGGCGAGTGAAAATTGTTAAACTTTAAACGCCATAAAAAAATACTTTTCGATTAATTAAAATGTGGATTCACACGCAGTACCTAGCAACGGATCTTTATGTCGCAGTGTTTAAATCGAAACGATAACGTGTAGTGTCGTTTAGATTTAAATGTGCTCTGCAAACCACTTTTTCTTAAGAATCTTACCGTTTAAAGAATTTCATTTTTGTATGAAAAAAAGTTCCATTGGAACTTCTTGTCATTTAGATCAGGAAATTCGTACTACAAGTTACGTATTAGCTATTGACATTTCTGAGCCTTACAATGAACTTCGCTAAGATCGTGTTTTTCGTAATGGCGTGCTTGGCATCCCCTAGTGTCTAATCAGTTAGTTCTATTCCGACAGTATTCAAAAAAGTCGTAAGTAACATCTGTCTATACAAATATAATATTTTACGCATTATATAACCGTTAGCGTGGTTCCTGCGAGATTAAATCCGTAACGAGGATATCCCCAACAGAACTACAGTAACTGACATGACTGACAGCTCTAAGGATTAGTAAGCTAAACTGGCAACACGCCGATAATATAGCTCGGTTCTTGAGTGGCAACCTCGTACCGGCAAACGCAGTGGCCTCGTACGGAGGCGATGGTTTTCAGGGAAATGGTTCCAGTTGGCTCAGGACTATTTCTTGTGGGAAATTATGAGGGAGGCCTATGTTCAACAGTGGATTACCGATATACTGAAATGATGATGATGTTGAAAGTCGCTAGGCAGATAAAGATACCAAGGGCAATGAGCACTTACTTTTAAAGAGTCACGCCTCTTTCACATTGGGGTAGGTAGAGACCACATCTTTGCCCTTGCTACGATCCTGACACACATCTTTTGCTTCTTCTACTTTCATTAGCGTTTTCATACAAGCTTGTCGGTTGCGGGTACTTTTGACGTGTTCCTTAAAAAGACTTCGACCTGATTGTGATACGTTCGCCTACATCTACTCTTACAGTGGCCATTCACATTCGCCACGTAAATCTGTTTCATCAGTCTTCTTTAATCCATCCATCCTCGACTCCGGGGCCATGAATGAAGATTGCAATCAAAATGATGGTATGAAATTGGGCAAGGCTGCAGGATATGACAGAATTTCGGTAGAGGTGCTGAAAGCTGGAAACGGCGTGGTAGCTACACAGATATACCGCCTTTTAACCTTTGATGGGGGAGTGGCAACGTACCAGGAGACTGGAACAAGTACGCCATCGTACCGCTTTTCAATGTACAAGCATCGCAGCAAGACTGCAAAAACTACCGGCTTTAGCTTGCTCAGCATTGTCAGCAAACTGTATGCAAAGGTTTTGGATTAAGAGAGTGATGAATGAAACTGCAAAAAAGATATGGGATAGACAAGCGAGATTCAAGAGAGGAATGGGATGCATGACTCAGGTCTTTTCCTTACGATGCATAGCCGAAAAATTCTTGGCGAATAATTGGCAATAATTGGCGAAAAAGTCTACGAATGCGCAATAGACTTTTTGACTTTGAAAAGTCTATTGCGCATTCGTAGACTTGAAAAAGGCTTATGACAGAGTGGTGAGGAATAAATTGTGGTCGACATTGTCTATATATGGGGTCAACGGCAGCTTTTTGCAAGCAGTAAAATCACTCTATAAGACAGGGATGTGTGGCTTCGCTGTGGCTGTTGAACCTAATGATAGACAATTGCTTTAAAAAAATTAAAGATAGTGCGTTTGGATTATTTGTATGCCTACGAGTACATATTACTCGTAGCAGTTCTTATTCCGGGTGTTTGTGCATATGCAATTAATATTCGTAAAACGTATCCACGATAAAGAAGTAATACTAGTGTTCGTTATAAAATAAATCTTAGTCCGTTATCAAGGAAATCCTATTGAAATAAAAGTAATTATGATATACTAATTAATAAAGCTATTTATAATAAATAACTAACGTTTTATTTAATTATTTAAAGCCCAACGTTTCAGGCGCTTCACAGCACCCATGGTCACGGTAATAAAATAACGCTCGAAAATATAATGATAAATAGTAAAATAAAACGCGATAAAATCCGTAAATCTAGTTTCATTAAATGTGTAGTATTATCGTAAATATAAGAAATCATATTACTAATACGTTTTTCCTTTGTAAACATCGAAGACGCATCGTAGGTCAATCCCCTGCTCCAATTTGCTGTCGTAATGTATTTATACTAAAGTTTTTGATTCGTATCTTAAAGGAAAAACATTTGTAGCCGTAGTGAAGTTTACTCATTCATAAATGCTACGGTCCTGATAAACGTATGACTAATGTGTATTGTATGTCTTGGGTGAAGAACCTATCGCATTTCCTGTTAAACCTAACTAAACTGTTCTTTAAAATATTTCCTTGTTCATTTGCTCAAAAATGTAGGCATTTTACTTCAGTTATTTGATGTGCTCGGGTCTCAGGTGATTCTCGCACGGGATAAATATTTCTCCGGCCTACAGATAGTTGTTACCGGACCAAGTGTTTGTGACGTTTGGAAATTATGTATGTAAAACACAATTACAATACAAGAAAAAATCTAGTTTGGGGAAAAACACTAGTCTTTAAACTGAAACTATCTCAAATTAAACATATTGGTGGCATGAAAATTCTTCTGCATTTAAAAAAAGATGTATATTTAAATGAAACTAATTTTACGGATTTTATCGCGTTTAATTTTTACTATTTATAACCCGACGTTTCAAGTGCTTTATAGCACCCATGGTTACGGGAGGACTGAGGTGACAGATGACCTGATGTCATAGTTAACCCGGAGTACCTTCAGCTTTTAATTATTACTTATGGTCCGATCTACATCGCTATAGGCTATAGGCTATCGCGAGTAAATGTTTTTGTTAATGTAGAATTAATCATTTTCATAATAGTATTATAATTAGAAGCGATAACCTTATAACTTTAGATGACAGTAGCTCTTAAAATTATAAATCATGTTTAAAGTAGTTCAACATATTTTTAAATGTACTGTCACTGGTTTAAAGACTATGTGACGTGCGCTAAATAACGTCTTTGACCTTATCTATACTAATATTATAAAGCTGAAAAGTTTGTTTGGTTAAACGCTCTAATCTCAAGAGCTACTGGTTCGAATTGAAAAATTCTTTTAGTGTTGGATAGCACATTTATCGAGAAAGGCTATATATAACTTTTGCTGGTGGTAGGATGCAGGAATCCGTCTAGGTAGGTACCACCCCGGGGCCAGTTATTCTGCTGTGAAGCAGTAGTGTGCAAACATTTTGTTTGAGTTTCTGTCTATTGGGCATCGATATCTAATCCCTTAAGCCGCCACCACTCAGCACCACGGTACCACTATAGAGCTAGTTATTCTGCCGTGAAGCAGTAGTGTGCAAACATTACTGTGTTTCGGTTTTAAGGGCACTGAGAGCTAGCCTAATCACTGGGCATATGAGACTTAGGAACTCATGTCTCCGGATGACGGGCGCGTACGGTGTCACACAGTAATGTTCTGGGTGACACAGCATTTGTGTGGTGAACGTGTTGCCCGTTTTCGTAACTTTATAAAAAAAACATCACTCTACGGCCCTTTTAAATTCAACGGCGGGTAAAACCGCGGCACACCACTAGTTGATTGATAAAACCGACTAAGGTATGTAGGGGCAGCCTTATTTCGTGCCGAATAATATGCCATGCTGTCACTGTACTGCTCACGAGAACGCAATGGTTAGGAAGAATTTTTTGACTTGTATCAAAATGGCGGCGACTTGTTTCGCCACCCACCAGGCCTCGGTCCCCGCGGCGGCAAAAAGTGTGCTATTGATTCGGTCCTTATATAAGAAAACGGCGTGACTGTACCAATGTTAATTTGTTCAATTGTTAATAACGATGCCCATGAGCCAATATATGGAGAAGGCCTATGTTCAACAATGGACTATGATAGGCATAAATGATGATGCTCCACGCAAGGATTTCTCTTATATCGCGACATTTACAGACACGAATTGCACATGAACAAACCTCCAGGTGCGTTCCATGGACATAAATAGTCTGACTGAATGCCGAAACCATATAAAACTATCAGTTGGCTTCATACGAGTATTTATTTTGCGCGGTAATGTAGAGAACGACCCATAGCAAAGTAGCTTTACTTTTTTTATTATTAAGCTGGCGCTTAACTACGATCCCACCTGATGGTAAGTTGCGATGTAGTTTATGATGGTAAACAAACTAACTCAGAATTCACATCCACATTGTAATCAGACGGGAAGACTGATGCAGGAAAATTATTCCAGTCCTTTGCTATACGCATTATGAAGCAAAACGCTTAGTCCGAATGCAAGATATGTCAACAACAAAAGGATGGAATCCCTTCCAGCGTCTTGTTGTCCGATGATGGAAAGGGGAAGGCGAAATTAATTCGTGTAATAGCTGTATTTGGGAGAGCCAAATTGAAAGCATTTGCTGTAATTGCAACGGTTATCCGGTTTTTTTTTATTTATTTCATGAAAGTGACGGAACGAGCAAAACGTTCACCTGATTGTAAGTGTAACGTCTGCCCATAACGAATGCAGTGACACCCAGAAAATTACTGTGTGACACCACACTGCGCCCCCTGAGACATCAATTCTTAAGTTTGAGTTTGTATACCTGGGTTCCAAGTTTACGAGAGACGGAAAGTGTGACTGTGATATTGAGAGAAGAGTATTGGCAGGAAATAAAGTTATGCAGAGCCCATTGGCTCTGCATAACTTTATGAGTAGCCAGAACGTATCTAAAAAGGCATGAATGGCTGTACATTGGGAGGTTCTGGTCCACACACTTATGTATGGCAGAAGAAGCATGAAAGTAAGATTAACGCTGTGCAAATGAGAAGTTTGAGAAGTATAGCTGGAGTAACTACGATCGACAAAGTGAGAAACAGAGTGATAGGTTGCGGTGTTGAATATGTAGTGAAAGGGATGCGGAGATGCTTTGGACACGTAGAGAGGATGAATGAAAGGAGATTGACAAAACAGATTTATGAGGCAAGTGCGAATGGGACAGCCTGTAAAGGTCGACCTAGGCGTAAGTATTACAATCAGATCGGTGAACTTTTGAGGACAGGTCACGTTAATACTCGTAGTACCTGCAATCGACGAGCGTGTATGAAAACGCTAATGAAAGTAGAAGAAGCTAAAGATATGTGTCCGGATCAGAGATCGCTGCTATCCCCAATGGGAAAAAGGCGTGACTGTATGTATGTATGTAAAATAATGTAACTAAAAACTTTGATTTATAAAAAAATTAAAATTAAAATTTATATTAAAAGATTTCTGTTTCTGAACCACCGTGTGGTGGGGTCTTAAGATAACCTACCACCCCATCTCATCCCGTGGGTGTCGTAAAAGTCGACAGAGGGAAAATAAAAACCAGTAGATGGGCAGCAGCATCTTCCGGTAACATCTGAATAATTAAACTGCGACTGCCAACCTGCCAGCCAAGCGTGCTAACTACTGCAAAACTCCCCAAAATTAGAGCTCCAAACTTGTGGCAATCTATGGGGGAGGCCTATGTTCAGAAGTGGACTAGTGATTGTCTGAAATGATGGTTGTGAACAGAAAGATAATTAAGAAAATGTGCTAATCCCAATTTCTGTTTAAAATTATTAAGCGCCTGGTGTTTAATTTTAGCTATTTATACAAAGTAAAATTTAAAACTTTTTTCTCTTTTAAAAAAAACCAATGCCCCACAGATTCCACATGCACAAACACCCAGACCCGGAACAACTATATGTAGGCCATAGAAATATTTGTCCCGTGCGGGAATCGAACCCGCGACCCGCGGCGCAGAAGCTAATGGTCAATGGTATTGACAACCAACTGTTGTAAAATGGAAAGTGTCATTTTTATTGATACGAATGAAGAAGTAAAGAAACCGTAAATTTACTAGCGTATAATGGGTTTTAATGCAGCTGGAGCCAACTATTTGTACAAGTACACAAATTGTTGGTTTTCGGGTCTGATTGAGTTGTGATTGTTGTTATTTGTGAGAGTAGGTTAGGACTAGTGTGACTAGAGTGCCTGTTACAATCCGTAAAATATATCCAGGGCAGATGATAGCTTACGACAGTATTCGAAAATTGTCACCTTGGCCGGAGAGACGGGTATTTTTTTGACGAGAAAAGTCCGCCATGCTGCTTTTAAGTTTGCTTATTATTCCCCTGATAAGTGTAACGTCTGCCCATAAAAAATACTGTATGACCCAAAAAATCTGTGTGTTGGCACCTTACTGCGATCGTCACCCTGAGAGATTCGGTTCTTAATTGTCATATGCCCAGTATTTACTACGAGTAGCTAGCAGTACCGTTCGTACCTAATTTTGGCACATTTATACATGACGGCTGCATAACTAAGTACTGTAGTGGTGCTTCTAGGTTCCTGAATAGGAATGGTACTACATATTACGCGGCGGGTCAGTTTTAGGTTTTTTAAAAGATAATTTCTATAAAACTTCTAAGACTTTTATTATGAATAGAAAAATACTGTAGTGCCTAGTATGAAGCTCAAACCCGTACTCCCTGTTTTACGGAAAGATACACCTAGGCTGACATTGCATTGACCCCAATGAAACGTGTAGTCAGCAATTTTAATTTTTATTCGTAGCTGGGGGTAAGTACCACCTCAGGGCCAGTTATTCTGCCGTGAAACAGTAGTGTGAATGCATTACTGTTTCGGTTTGAAGGGCACTGAGAGCTAGCGTAATCACTGGGCACATGAGTTCTTAAGTCTCATACTTAAGAACTCATGTGTCAGGGGCGCAGTGTGGTGTCGCACAGAAATGTTCTCGGTGACACAGCATTTGTTATGGGCAGACGTTGCACTCGCCATCAGGTGAACGTTTTGCTCGTTTCATCACTTTATCCTATTCTATTTATAAAAAAAACACCTGTGTAAGCAAATACACTTCACTTATTGTCACCTCATGAGTCGGAATAAATTCTTTAAAAATATATAAGAAGAAAGAACTGTAATACTGTTTTACAAATAACAATCTATAGCATTATACGTATCTCACTAGAATAGCCTTTTGCTAATTCCCCCCTAACATTAACATTAAACGCCAACTCTCTACGAACAGCACAAGGAAATGTTCAATCTTGGTGTCGTCGCGTTTCTGGGACCATTAGCTTAATGAGAATTTCATTTTGTATTTATTTAAACAAACGGGTGCGATTAACATTTCAATTAAAACATTTGACACTGTTTTCGTTTTATTAAGCCTCTGCCTTAAATTTCATAGACTGACCTGATCTGACCTGAGTTCAATCCGATCCAACTAATGAAATAATTTCAGTTTTAAAGGCTAATTTACAACCTCGGCAGTGAAGGAAAACCTTGTAAGTAAACATATCATATCCGTCTGGTGGTGGCTTAATAGAATCTACCACCCCATCTCATCCCGTGGGTGTCGTAAAAGAAGACAGAAGGAAAATTAAAACCAGAAAATGGGTAGCAGCATCTTCCTGGAACATCTGAATAAATAAACTGCGGTTACTAACCCGCCTGCCAAGCGTGGCAACTATGACAAAATCCTCCAAAAATGAAAGCTTGACCTTTCTGTGGCAATCTGTGTAGGAGTCGTATGTTAAGCAGTGGACTAGTGACAGGCCGAAATGATGCTGAATGATGATATCACAGAAGTCTTAAAACATTTCGTCGAATTAAAAAAATATTTAAAGTAAGATCACATGTATCGTAGCAGTATGTAATTAGCCATAATCGCGCCATTTACTTGTTTTCTTTTTATCGCGCAAGCGAAATGTTGGCCAGACATAGCGGCATGTAACTTTTTCCTGTTGCCCAACCTTAATTATTTCCTACACAAGAACGGACATTCTGAGTCCACTGTAGTTAAAAACAATATTCGTTGAAAACCATGCCGGAACGTGCCCATAAGAAAATTTCTGAAAATTTCTCTTTGCCCTCGCTTCATTCATTGTACTCTTTTTTTAAAACCTAACTTACTTCTATATTGCCCAGACATTGATATACAAAAGAAACACGGTCAGTGACTCAAAAACCTCCTCATAAAAAGAGCGCACAATGACCTCATTTCGATTAGCATCACGTCAGCCGTGTCAACGCCAGGACTGTGAAAACGTCGTGGAACGATAGTTGATTTCATTTAAAAAGCTACATTATGTAGTATGCATAAGTGTTTATTTAATTGGATTTTTTTTTTAGGAGAGGGGGCAAACGAGCAAATGGCTCACCTGATGGTAAGTGATCACCGACCGCCCATGAACAACCGCAATACCATAGGAATCACGCACTGTGGTGGAATGCCAAACATTCAGGTGGTGACGATGGAATTTTGTGTTCTGCCGCAAAGTGCGATGGTGAAAACCAGCGGCTGGAATTATTCCGAACAATTCCTCGGAACACTCCCCTTTGTAAATCCTGTACAAATTCCAAAGAGATGCAACAACTCTTCGCAAGGCCAGTGTATCAAGCCGATCGGAAAGAACCTGGTCGACGATTCGACCCGCTCTTCGTTGAATACGGTCAAAAGGAAGGAGGCTGGCTACTGGGGTTCCCCCGCCCAAAGATGAGAACAGTACTCCATGTGAGGCCGAACCTGCGCCTTGTAAAGTTGCAAGCGGTGGACCGGCATGAAGTACTGTCCCGCTCTACTGAGCACGCCAAGCTTTTTAGAAGCCAATTTGGCCTTCCCTTCCAAGCGACCGCGAAACTGAATGTCACTCGATATGTCTACGCCAAGAATTCCGATACTGGCTGAGGCAACGAGGGGAGTGCTTCCAAAACGAGGTGCTACGACAAAGGGTTTCTTTTTAGCGGTAAACGCGCAAACCTGTGTCTTATTTAGGTTAAACTGGATTAAAATTAGTCGGCCCCAGTTTGAGATTTTGTTTAACAAAATCTCGAACTTCAGACACAAGTTTTTTCCGGCACTCGTCGACGTGTTCCCGAGAAATATTAGCACGGCCGGTAGTACAAGGCATTACCAGTACTGTCGTCTGCATAGCAATGAATGTTACTAATTTGTAACATATCATTGATATGCAGAAGAAACATGGTTGGCGATAGCACGCAGCCTTGTGGAACACCAGCACCCACAGACTTGGAGTCCGAGCATGCACCGTCTACTACGACCTTGATGCTCCGGTCTGCAAGGAAACTGGTGACCCAATTGCATAATTTCTCGGGAAGCCCATAGGAAGAAGCTTCGAGAGAAGCGCTTTGTGCCAACCCCGATCAAAGGCCTTCACTATGTCCAAACTAACTGCCATGGCCTCCCCCTTGCTCTCGACTGCCTCCGCTCATCGATGCGTAAGGTAGACTAGAAGATCACCAGCTGAGCGATCTTGACGGAAACCGTACTGGCGGTCACTAATCGGCTGGTGCTCCTCTAGATACCTCAAGAGCTGGCAGTTTATAATGGACTCCATTATTTTGGAGAACAAGCAGGTGATGGTGATCGGTCTGTAGTTGAAGGGATCTGAGCGCTCGCCTTTATTAGGGATCGGGTGCACAAAAGCTGTCTTCCATATGTTCGGGACGACGCCTGCAGAGTAGGAGTACCGGAAAAGACGCGTTAAGACCAGTGCCAACTCCGGAGCACACATCCTCAGCACAATAGGGGGAGATGCCATCAGGCCCACTCGACTTATGGATGTCCAGGGAGAATAGTGCTTTGCGCACAGAACTCTGCAGGAACTTGATTTCCGGCATAGAGTACTCACACCGCGGGATGATCGGCGGCGTGTTCCCCCTGTCATCGAGAGATGAGTTGGCCGCAAAATGGGAGCCTAAAAGATCGGCTTTCTCCTTTGCGGCATGGGCCAGCGAGTCATCCTCCCTATGCAGAGATGGAAGGGATGGCTGACAGAAATTCCCAAGGACAGCCTTGGCGAGAGACCAGAATGCACAAGTTCCCGGAGGGAGGCGAAGTAATTTCTCGCCAATTCTACCAATGTGCTCTGACTTTGACTTGGAAATAGCTCTTTTGATCCTTCAAGATAATTTCTGCCTAGAGGCAGAGTTGTACTTCTTTTTCAGTTCGCTAGTTTTTACATCTCCTTTTGATCGATCGAAGATGCTTTAAGAAGTGATTTTTGTATGGAACTGTGTATCTTGCTTTTATGTATATTAATGTGTCCAACTTAAATTATCACTTGAAAGAAAGAAAGAAAAATATTGCCCATCAAGAAAGTACAGTGGCTTAGTCGCTCGCTTTAAAATTTCACAGTACGCGAGTAACCTGGGTTCAATTCCCGGGGCTGGCATGACTAAAAATGTCAATTGCAATTGCTTTTTAGTTAAGAGCAATTTTTATGTTAATAATTTACTGGTGGTAGGATTCCTATGCAGGAATCCGTCTAGGTAGGTACCACCCCAGGGCCAGTTATTCTGCCGTGAGGCAGTAGTGTGCAATCATTACTGTGTTTCGGTTTGAAGGGCACTGTGAGCTAGCGTAATCACTGGGCATTTGAGACTTAAGAACTGATGTCTCAGGGTGACGGGCCGCAGTGTGGTGTCACACAGAAATATTCTGGGTGACACAGCATTTGTTGTGGGCGGACGTTGCACTTACCATCAGGTGAACGTTTTGCTTATTTCGTCACTTTATACAATAAAAAAAAAGTATAGAGCTCAATTATTTAACAATATTTATGTGTACTTTCTTAAAAAAAAAGTAACATCCGGTTTGGTACTGCGCCGGAGACGTGGTTGTCCTGTTCTTCAAGAATACCGCCCGTATTGCCCTCTTGAAGAAGTCTATGTGCTGTTTTCGAGAGTCATTACGAATCGTCTCGCAAGCAGACTTGACGACTTCCAGCTTCCCAAACCTAACCTACTGCTATGTCGGCGGTTGTAGGTTATGGGAAAGCCTTTGATTCCGTCGACATTTCGGCGATTTTATCGTCACTTCAGCGGTACCTAGATTGTCTATCGGTATATCGAAGTGCTGCGGAAAGGTGTAAGGCGATGTAATTTCCACGAAAATTCACCGCTGCATTAGAACATGTCTTCAAGCTACTGGAATGGAAAGGATACGGTCTTAAGATTAATGGTGAATACATCACTCACCTTCGATTTATCGATGACATAGTCATAATGGCAGAAGCGCTGGAGGACCTTAGCTATATGCTCAATGACCTCAATAGTGTCTCCCGACGGGTAGGTCTTAAGATGAACGTGGTGAAGACGAAGAGAATGTCCAATTTTCACGCCGATACCAAGTTGTTGTTGGGAACGCTACGCTCGAAGTTGTCGACGTTTACATGCTTCTAGAACAGACTGTCAAACTAGGTAGGTCCAACTTTAATTAAGAGTTCAATCAATGGATCCAACGCGCCAATTGCGATACAACATTTTATTTATTTATTTATTTAATGCCTAAAGGCATTCTCTCCCAGTCAACCATAAGGCAAAGCAGAGATAAACACAATTTGATAGGCGGTGCTGCGAACAATAAGAGAGTAACCATAAAGATTAGCAAGCTGAAGTGGTCGGCCGACTGATAGCCGTTTTGGAAGAAAGGTTCTCGAGTGGCAATCTCGTACGAGAAGTTGGGCGACTCCCATTAGTTGCTGCGACCTGAATTGTTTTGCTGCGGTCTTGGAATTCGATGGATGCTGGTGGCTCAAGACCGTGTTTTGTGGCAATATATGAGAGGCCTATGCTCAACAGTGGACTAAAGAAATTTATGTCTGTAAAGTCAACCACGACGCAGGAGAAATCCTAGGTTTATGTCTCTCGCAAATCGTTTAAAAAAAAATTTGATTATTTTACCATTTGTCGAAAACCATAACCTTTTCTAAGCATTTACCTTAATCTATTCTTTTTTATATATCTAAGTGAAGAGACGAGTAAAACGTTAACCTGATAGTAAGTGCAACGTCTACCCATAACAAATGCTGTGTCTACCAACTCATTTCTGTGTGTCACCACAATGCGCCTGTTAACCTAAGATATACTTCTTTATTACATCAGTTCCTAAGTCTCATATTTATCCCAGTAATTACCTTTATCAGTGCCTTTTAAACTAAAGCACAATATTGCATACTCCTACTTCACGTCAGAAAAACTGGCCCTGCGGTAGTACCTACCTAGATGGAATCCTGCTACCAATAAAAAAGTCTACTCTCATCACCCACAGGATAAGACAGAGCAGCAGATTTTCTTACGCCATCACCACGCGACACAAATTATTAGTAGTGCAATGTAAATACAGTTTTATCTCCGTACTTTCAATGATAAAAAAATGTATATCGATAAATAAAATAAATAAAACTACATTACACACGTATTGAAATTTAATTAATACAGATAAAAGTAAGAAGTGCTTGTTAAATAAAACGTAGTGGTTTTCATATGACTAATAAGAAGAAATTTTTAAAAAAGTTAATTTATATGCAGATTATGTACTAAAAGCTAAATAATAATTAGGGAGGTACCAGGTACCATTCATCACACTACTCACCTCATCAATCGAGAGCATTTACCAGACTAAAATAAAATCGTGGGGTGTAGCGTAACCCGAGTAAACCGCACTAAAACTTGTCACGTCATTTGCGTAATAGAACGAAAAAGTGGTTATAAATGGTACGAGTTCTGTTCCGCAGGGTTCGATTCTAGTTCTGTGAGCTAGCGTAATCACTGGGTATATGAGACTTAAGAACTGAAGTCTCAGAGTGACGGGCGCAGTGTAGTGTCACACAGGAATGTTCGGGGTGAAATTTGTTATGGGTAGTCGTTGAACTTATACATCAGATGAACGATTTACTCGTTTCGTCACTCTATCAAATAAATAAAATAAAAAAAAATATGACGAGGTGAATAATGCTATTACAGAAACAGTATTATTTTTTAATAGCATTAGCAATTATTGGTTCAACATCAATAATTTCCTTTAAAACCGCAATTAAACTAAATGTATTAAATTCACCAAAACACCCAAACATTAAGCGACTTGACTCTAATGTGCTTGTAAAAGGGGAAGAGTATAAGCCTTGTGAATACCACTGCCTTTCTTGGCATAACTCTTGATGCAAAGCTACAGTGGGGCCCCCATATATCTAAACTAGCAAATAGACTCGTTTCTGCGGCTTATGCTGTAAGAAAAATAAGAAGTCTAACTAATGTTGACACAGCGAGATTAGTTAATTTTAGTTATTTCCACAGCATAATGTCGTATGGTGTTTTGCTGTGGAGAAATGCCACCGATATAGAAATAATTTTTATATTGCAAAAAAGGGCCATAAGAGAACTAGCTAAGTTCTAGCTAGAACTTAGGTTCTAGCTAGAGTGTCCCCGCAAGTTTTATTTAAAAAAATAAATATCTCTATCTTAACTCTCAATATATGTATAATATATGAAAATGTTATGTCGTAAACAAGAATATACCAGGGGCAAACACTAGCTTGTAATGCTATGTGGTTACTCGACTCCATAGAGTTAGTAACATATTCAAAGTTTTTACAACAATATCCCAGTAAGTGCACAAGGTGTTCCTACCCATAGTTTCAAAAAGTTTCATAAACAGAAACTATGTACTAAGGGTTATTATAATATAAAATAATACTTGGATGATAATTACCTCTGGAAATAAGGTGATCGCTGCCAGGCTGTTTCTATATACTAATTCCTCATGCAATATATATGTTTTTGTTATTATTCTAAAATAACATTGAAAAATTACTAAAAAAGAGAATACCTGCGGTGTTTCTTTCACCTGTGTCTTCTCCGTACAGAGGAACCTCATTGAGATATGGTGGTAGATTGTAAAAAAAAGACATTTGACTAACGAAATCTGCATTTCTTACGTCAGAGAATAAGTCTATTTCATTTCATTTCATTTATATAAGTGATCGTTCTGTGATGTTGTACGATGATAGGGACGGATTTACTTTTACACCCATTTTGAATAAGTTTTCTGTTGAGAAGATGCACCCAAAGCGTACCTATAATTATTTGAGCGGTTGACTGTAGATAATAAAAATTGGACTCGCCCCACGATTTAATTTTAGTTAGATCAATGCTCTAGCTAGATTGATGAGGAGAGCAGTGTGATACCTGACTAGTGGTACCTGGTACCTACCTAATTATTTTTTAGCTTTGAGTACATTATATGCATATTTGTAATATTTCTTTAGAATAAAACCGTTTAACTTAAAAAAAATGTTTACTTATTTCATTTTTAAGTGTTTAGTTTTTTTATTTAGCTACCTAATATTTCTCATTCTATTTAGTTTATTTACTGCCATTTATTGTCATAAATACAAGGTTTATTTCCTGAAATCCTTTGTTTTAATTAGATACCTAGATTTCAGTTTTAATCTATTAACTGTCTAAACTCTAAATTCCGCTATTTTGATTCGGACGGATGACGGATGGATTAGGATTTTTTTTATTTCTTGTTGTATTCTTCTTGTTTTACTTCCCTTTCATTTGATACCCATATTGTGAGGTTTGAAAAAAACATGTAAGTCCGTCATTTTGTAGCGGCGGCCATCCTTGGATTTACAATGATACTGAACATAATGGTATTGTCATCAAAATTTAAGGTACGTACCAAATTTCAGATCAATCGATCAACAGAAAGGGAATAAAATTTCAATTACTAGAGTAATTGAATTTTATCCCCTTTCTGTTTATTCAAAATCAAATATATTTGACCCACGCAAGACACAAACAAAGAAGGCTTAATAATACCGTTTAAAAAGATATTGATATAAAATATTTTTTTATTTCATAAAAGTGACGGAACGAGCAAAACGTTCACCTGATGGTAAGTGTAACGTCTCCCCATAACAAATGCTGTGTCACACCAAAATTACTGAGTGACACCACACCGCGCCCGTCACCCTGAGACATCAGTTTTTAAGTCTCATATGCCGAGTGATTACGCTACCTTACAGTGCCCTTCAAACCGAAACTCAGTAATGTTTGCACACTACTTGCTTCACGACAGAATAACTGGCCCTGGGGTGATACCTACCTAGACGGATTCCTGCATAAGAATCCTACCACCAGTAAAATGAATATGAATTTAATGTTTAATTAATTTCTGAAACATATAAAATTAGAGACATTTACAGATTAGATATACATTTTTTGATTTTAGAAACTTCATATCTTCGCCATCGCCTTTTATTTATTTATTAATTATGAATAAGTTTTTATAACTTTCCTGTAAACTGTAAAAAAACTCTGCGAAACATACAATAAAAAAACAAAGCCCCATATTAGGTTTTCTTCTGCCATTATGCAGATGTATTTTACAAACATAACCACATGCACAAACACATTCAGTCGTGGATCAACTATCTGTAGGCCATACAAATATTTTCTTTACAAATTAGTCGTGGCTTCCATTTTTATTGTTTTATATTTTTATATCGTTTTCTTTATTTTAATGTGATGTATTTTTTGTTAATATACGTTGCTTACACATCTAAAATGCATCTGAAACTTTCATAACTTAAATTTTGAAACAAATAACAAAAACAATTTATGTACCAGTGTTAAAACTTTATATTTCTTAGGCTTAGCTTAGGGCTCTTAACAAATCTGCGGAAGATGTCCCCTAAGATGACTTTTATGAAACAATTATCACTCCAAAAGTCCTTCACGGGAATCCTTATAAGTGGCACTTAACCTAAAATAGTACAAATATGTATCAGCAGTTTAATAAGTCTTATCCGTATGGTATAAAGACTTCATTACAATTTACAGTAACTAAATCAAAGTTTGTCGTTATCAGCATAGAAAGTATAAAACAATTGTTCAGTCCTTTTTTTTCATAATCTACTCGGTTATTTCACTCGTGAGATTTATTGCACGATCACTATTACAATTATTAATAATGAATTTCAAAAGATTTTTATTTGCTTTTTCTATTCTGCTTGTTGTCTTTTTCATTGGTAAACGCATCTCCAAGATGGAAGTTCTTTAAGAAAATTGTAAGTATTTTTTTGATTATTGTCATCATTTGATTATTACATCGCAAGTGCTACTGAGCATAAGACTCCCCTATAGATTGCCAGAAATCGCGGTGAGTCACCTGCATTCATATGCAGATCTCCGTCTAGGTAAGTACCACCGCAGTGGCGGTAATTCTGCCATAAAGCAGTTGTTTGCAAACATGACTGTGTTTCGGTCTGAAAGGCACTGAGAGCTAGTGTAATCACTGGGCATATGAGACTTAAGAACTTATGTCTCAGGAGACGGGCGCAGTGTGGTAGCACGCGGAAATGTTGTGACACGCATATGTTATGGGCAGACGTTGCACTTACAGTCAGGAGAAAATTTGCTCGTCTCATCTCATTTTTTCTATAAAAAATATTTTTTTATTGTAACGAGAAAGTAAATATCACGCCTGCCCATAGCAGTTGAGGTGACACTCAGAACTTTCCATTCAAAAATTCTGTGTAACACCGCAGCGTGCTCGTTCTTGAGACATCAGTTCTTAAGTCTCATATGCCTTGTAAAACACCTTTTCTTTCTTTCTTTCTTACATACACTGGAAGAGTTCACGCAAAAGTAAACAACGTTTGGCGGTAAGAGGCTGCCACTCGAAAATCTTTGCTCCCGGTGTTTTCGGTTCTACGAGCTTTAAGACCTTCTTTTTGATTTGGATTTATTCGTTTTAAATTCTACCACAGGAGAAATTCCAAATAAATATTCCTCCAAAAAATATTAGCAGTTATTTTTTTACATTTAGAGATATACTGGACGAGGAGCTGTGCTAAGGCTGCTCAGCTATTTTGCAAAAATATACTATTTTAACACTTTCCAGTAAAACAAACGCTTTCGGTGAAATTATTTCTAACATGAGCTTCTAAAGGGCTATGCACGCAGTTTCTCTGGATGATAAAATCCGTGACGATATCCGCAGTATAACTAAAGTAACTGACGTAGTCCTAAGGATTAGCAAGCTGACGTGGCAATGGGCTGGCCATATAGCTCGTAGAACCGATAACCATTGGGGAAGAAAGGTTTAGACTCGAGCTAAACTTTGTATCGCCAAACGCAGTGTCCCTAACTTTAGTGGACAAACTATGGGAAGGAGACCTACGTTAAGCAGTAGACTACTGATAGGCTGAAATGATGATGATGATGATAAAATTAGATTAGTATTTCTTGAGATTGCTACGTTCAAACCACAAATTCTCCAGCTTTAGCAGTAAGATGTATTATAATTTAGAAACACTTTCTTTTCACGTTGTAATAAATTCTTAATTTATTGCTTTATTTATATTATTGCATTTTATAGGAAAGAATCGGGCAGCATATTAGAGATGGAATCATAAAGACTGGACCGGCAGTAGCTGTTGTCGGTCAGGCTGCATCGATCGGCAAGAAATGATGAAATGACACCATCTATTCCATATACTGAGCTACATACTGTAAATCTTTTTGTTATTTATTAAAACATTTTATTTCATATTTTTGTTTTTTTTTTCTTTGGTTGTAAAATTTCTATGCAGCAATCCGTTTAGATAGTTACTACCGCAGGGTCAGTTATTCTGCGTCAAGCAGTAGAGATAAAAAAATTATCATCATCTTTACCATTTCAACCTATACAGAAATTTATATTAAAATACCGAGGAATAACCAGTGTCATTTTTTTATAAGAAAAGTGACGAGATTTTTCAACCTTCCACTCCATATGAAAATTTCCTACCGCCACCGCGCTCCATTGATTTTAACACAAAGTTGGAAAAATATGCTTAGTTGGTAACAGTAGATCGGTTCTTCATGAACCCGTGGTAAGTTTCGGGTAGTAATTGAGATATTGTTGGATATATTGCAATATAAATTTTCATTCAAGTATATTACCTGCTGTTTTTAGTACAGAAATACCCCCATAATTTTAAATTTTTACCTCGGAACCTTTTTTATGTATGGGAGTAATGTGTGCAGACTTCCACTTACTAGGAAAAACCCCTTCACGTAAAGAACGATTAAAAATTATAGTAAAAGAAATTGCTAACAAACCAGCACATTTTGACCAAAAAAGGGGAGGAAGTCCGTCACTACCAGCACCTTTGTAAGGTCGAGTTTTTTCAAAAGATCCTTTACAGCATCGCAAGAAGTTATTATATTTGATATTATGCTGTTGCCAACCATATCATAATCTCCGGACATAGTGTTACAAGAAGTAGGAACGCCGAAAGTGCTTTAATTTTTTTTATTAAATGCATCACAAACGTCCTTCCCTCCCGTGGAAATAGTTCCGTCAAGACGTAACGATCTTGGATAATTAGAGCTGCCTCGCATGGCTTTCACATAATTCCAAAACATTTTTGGGTGGGTCTTGATGGTATTTTCGCAATACACTGTATAATTTATGAAACTAGCCTTTTGCACACGGCGTACTCTAGCCCGTGACAGTGAAAATTCATCATAGTCTAATTGATTGCCGTATTTTTTCCACCGTGAGTGAGCTTTTGATTTCTCCTTAATCATTTTAATTAATGCTGGGCTATACCATTTAGGATATGCATGTTAATTACTGCTACTATGTTTAGGTTTATTACTTAAAGGAACGAATTTTTGGAAAAAAAAGTGCATGACATTATAATCAACTTATCGATTGAACCTACGCTCAAAAGTGAATGCCAGTTCGTTGATATTTTTATTTATCTTACTGTAATCAGCCCGCCTAAAATTACGTTTTTTTTATTTTTTTTTTTTTATTTAAAAAAACGATGCCCCACAGTAGGATTTCTCCTGTGTCGTGGGTACGTTTTACAGACATAAATTCCACATGCACAAACCACCCAGACCCGGAACAACTATCTGCAGGCCATACAAATATTTGTCCCGTGCGGGAATCGAACCCGCGACCCGCGGCGCAGAAGCCAAGGACTTAGCCACTGCGCCAACCGAGCCGACCAGTTTAGGAGCAGATTATTTAAAAGGCATCACAGATATGTCGAAAGTCGAAAGTGCGCAGTCCTCTTGAAGACGCTCTTTTACAACAACGATTAATCAACAATGGGAGATTAGAGAATGCAAGGTCTAACGTGTTCCCCGCGTAATATTTTACACAGTTATATTGTGTCAAACCAGTATATGAAAATTCATCAAGCAGTCGAATTGCGGCATTCGGCACTTCTACTGAGCCTTGTTTCAAAAACGTAGGCCCGTCAGTATCCCATGAGATACATGGTAAATTAGAATCCTCGATTAGCAACTAATTGTGATTGGTATTCATATCCATAACATTTTTAGCTACATGAATAATGGCACCAACATCGTACGGTATTTTAGGTAAAAGTTTATGTTCAAAGAGGATAGCTGCACCAAAAAACAGTCGCATTTGAAAGTGTATAAATAAATTATAGCTGATAATAATAGGCGTATACAAATTTAGTACATAGAATAATAATAAAATTGAAAGATGTAATACTATAAGATGTAGTATAACGTGCGCGTTAATTTTATTTCGGATAATAATAATTAATATAGAAAACTATGTGAAAATAACATTAGGTGGAGGTGTTCGTTATTGCATTTGAAATTTAAAAAGAATGCACCTGATTTAAGCGAATCATTGATTTAGCTTTGTAGTTTTTGCATTGCTTCTTGAGCCGTCAAAGAGTATGCGGTATAAAATAAATCAGATATGGCATTTAACAAAAGGTATTTTACAAACTTGTATACGTGAATATTTTTTATATTAGAGGTGATAATAAGTGCAACTGACTTATGAAAATTAAAATAAAAATACACTATGAGATTGAATATTACCGTGTTTTCAATTGATGAATTTTGAAGATATCGCTTTATTCTATTATTTGATTGCAGGCGCATTGTAGTTTTTCCTGGCATAAATTTCCATTTTTTCACCATACGTATTGAAGTTGCTTAATAATTGCTATTTCTCTGGATTTTCTTAATAAGTGCTTATTGAAAGGTGAGAGGTGTTCATTAATGTATATAAGTCTAGATTTCCGGATATATGTTTAAGTCTTTCGTCGTCAGTCTATTCTTCCGAGCACCGGAGATAATATTAACCTTTAATAGTCGAGATTTCAATTTCGCAATTATATTCTTAGGGAGTCCCTGCTACTTAATTCGAGGAGTGACACGGTTTACCTCAGAAATATCTTCCTGAATAATATCAACGCCAGCATGTCTGGCAATATTAATAACTATACTTGTTAGGTTCTCATTTTTGCTCTCTGTAACACCAACTATTTTCAAATTTAAGATTCTGTCCCTCTGATAATAAATTACTACTATATAATTATTATTCGTCGTTAAGGAATCAATCTTGTTTTCGAGATCACCAATAACATTGTTCTTTTGTTCAAGTGATTTAAATTTTTTACTGAGCTCTTCGCACTGGTCACTATGATATTGTAAAGAAAGTTTGCAGGGTCTCAATCTCTTTCACAGTCTCACTATTTTTAGGAACCAAAGATTGGATCGATGTTTTGATTTCTAAATATTTCTGGCGTATGTTGGTTAATTCTATTCTCATACCCAGAAAAGTTTCATTTAGCTTATTGAGATCAGCTTTAATATCCGAAGTGAAGTTATTATTCATCCGAGAGATATTTTTCCATGTCAGTTTTCCAGCCATTAAGTGTAGTCGTAATTTCTTCTGTGAAGGATTTAAGGGTTTCGGAGAAATCGTCCTCGTGCTTCCGTTTTCGGTGAGTAATATTACCTTCATCAGTTTGACTTATATCAGGGTTGGAGATGGACTGTTTCTTCGGTGTTCGCAGCATATTATCAAAAGCACTTCTGTTTATATTCTTTGGAAATCTGTAATAGTCTCCTTTAGTGCTTTGTTCTTTAGCAGAATGGTTGTTTTGAGTTTTATTTCTATGAGTACTAAGCACAAAATCGGTTTGGTGATAAATAATACTTAATCTGTTCTGTCTGTTCGCGATAAAAATAAATTACGTTACCCTATCTTGTTACCCTACCTACTATCGTGTATTGTTAAGTCTAAAAAATTAAATCAAATCCAATATTTTAATGTTTAGCTATTTACATTACTTTTATTTTCCATATATCTCGCTTTTAGCCATATAAATTGTATACAAATGTACTGGGCAGTCAGCTCAATAATGACAATGATTCATATGACGTATAGTGCGTCAACTACAAAACATCAGAAACGTTATAAATAAGGTTTACTATTTAAATACCCAATAAACTACACAGTTATCAAAATTAAAAAAAATCATAACTTTACTACAAAAACTAAAAAGATAAATTTCTTTTACACGCTCTACTGTAATTAATATGAATTTTTCAGATGACTCATTCACTATACGTAAGAGCCATCATACGGATTTCGTAATAAACAATTAGTCAATTCGTCAATTATGAAAATGCTCGGTTTTCAACTACTTACTTTTATGGTGCTTTTAGGATATGGCGGACTTTTACATTTACTCGAAACATTTTAATTTCTCGGACATGGAGGTTTTCTCAGGTCGGTATGATGAATTGACCTGTTTATATCACAGGATCAACGCAATACATTAAGACTCTAAAATCAACATTTATTTGATGGACAAATATTAGATTTGACTTTGGATTCACACATATAATCCATAATTAAGCAGCTAAATCTCCTCCTACCGATTATCGACCAAGGCGATAACTCATATGTTACTGGTGGTAGGATGCCTATCCAGGAATCCGTCTAGGTAGGTACCACTCCAGGACCAGTTATTCTGCCAGTAGTGTGCAAACTTTACTGTGTTTCGGTCTAGGGGCACTGAGACCGAATGTAATTACCGGGCATATAAGACTAATGAACCCATATCTGCAAGGGACTGGCCAGTGTGGCGCCGCACAAAAATGTTCTGGGTGACACAGCATTTGTTATGTGCATACATTGCACTTACCACCAGGTGAACGTATTGCTCGTCTCGTCACACTTTCTGAAATAAAACTGACCACAAAACCTACTGTTACGTCACGCTGTCGTTCCGTAAGTTAGCGGTCCCCGATGCCGAAAGGTTTCGATACCTCAAGGTCCCGAAACCTTTCGGGATCGGTTTTATTTTGGCGTCTGAACCTCATTCATTGGTCAATGACTACTAAAAAACACTGGTTTTTTCATCGTAGGTGTCCCGATTTGAAAACCAAATTCCCGACTAATTTTACTTTTCGTCCCGAAATTTGACACACTTTCACGACCTGGCAACACTAGTCACTAGCCGTGTGCTGTGGCCACTAAGCCCTTTGATCGTAAAAAAAGGAAAATGTCGTTGTGTGTTTTCCATTCGACTTTAACGACAGCAATAGAATGAGATTGGGTGATTAATTATTTTATACCGCAATCAGCAATCACACGCTAATACATTTTAATACGTCAATTAAATGTTGTAGCACTGTTGACATCAGCGGCGTATTTATATTCGAAACCGCCCCTGGTTGTTAAACCTGGCTGCCTTCTTGGCTACAGCAAATAATTGATTGCTTGGCTATATTAATACGTAAAGAGAAAACTTTGTGTATTTTTTTAAGTTTACAAAATCATCCGTTCGATCTCTTGCGTTTCACGTAACAATGAATCTAAAAATATTTAGTACGGTTTGTTGTTTAGTTCTAACTTTGCACAAAGCACAGGTTAAGTTGGCTGTAGAATATTACTGCCACAAATGGGCAGGTGCTGCTTAGCATCAACTGCCAGCTTTGAACTCTGTGGGGCGACGTGTCAGTTTATGAAAAAACAGATGCAATGTCGCTACTGATGGAATGTTGAAGCAGTGTGATACGCGAAAGATTCAGATTACAAGAAAATTGCCCAGAAACTAAAAAAAAATTTTACATTGCCTAAGTATGACTATAGCAACGATTCGAACCCATGTCGCAACTTATTCTATGCACTGAGCGAGGCGGTCGTAACAATAAGTTGATAAAGGAACGTTGGTTGTGTGCGTTTATGGTAGCTCTTTGTTTCTAAAATCAAGTTACACTCAATACTCCGTTAAAACGGGGATTCACGCGCCGTACTGAACATCGGTTATTCCCGTCGTGGAGTTTACAATACACGTCATCACTGCAAGTTTAACGTGCTGTAAACTACTTTAGTTACTTGACTCTTATGTGATTAGGATTAAGGTCTATTATGGTATGAAATAAAGTTTCATGGCTTCACAAATAACTTGGTGAATTTCATTGTATAAAATGTGGTTAGCGTTATAGCATTCATCATTCAGTGACCAGAACTTCGTACTATTTACGTATTGCTAATTACAGTTCAGCGTCTTACAATGAACTTCGCTAAGATCCTGTTTATCGTAATGGCGTGATTGGCAGCCCTTAGTGTCACATCGGCCAGTCCTAGGTGGAAGATATTAAAAAAAATTGTAAGTAGCACTATTCAATGATGATGAAGTTGCTCATCGGAATGATATTGACCACTGCGACATCTCAAGATTACTAACCGGATTGTCATCTGAGCGATAGTACAGTTCCGTACTTATCGGCCAAAATCTCGCAAGCAAAAAAAAATAGTTTTTGCTCAAAACTTTCTTTGTACGTTTTAAATTTACGCGCATCAAATGTTGCCTTCATACAATTTGCTGTATGCAAAACGCAAGGCGCAACTATATTTTAATATTTAGTTACTGTTGCTTTTTTTCATTTTTATCGCGGAACACACGTACTATATTGCGCCAATCAAGAAATTTTTGACAAGCTTATGAACAGTATATCACTGCAAGCTCAATTCAGGAGTTTAATTAACATCTCCTTAAGCTTTAACAGCTAACTATAATTATGATTAAATTGTTTTTTTAATTGGAACTTCTGTGCATTATATAGTTATTATTTACTAATAAAAGTAATTACAGTTACCGTTATCAATAAAACTGATTACAGAGCAACATAATTTCGAACGCCCGTGACCCTATAACTATGAAATAAAACCTGTATTTCAAAGGCTAGTTTCCACCCCAATACACAGTTCTGCTTATAGAACTAATTTAACAAGAATAAAAAATATATTATAAATCTTGAAGAATTCTTCTTAAATTTATACATTACACATAAGAAAAAGAAATCTCTTTAATATGTTTATAAAAAATAGTTTGAAGCTTTGTTTATAGGACTAGGATGTATTGGACTAGGGACTATAATGGACTAGGATACTAGGTGTAGGAATAGGAGTTTATAAATGTCCCACTGCTAAGCTAAGGTGTCAGCGCCACGCTGCCCTGATGCTGATTAGCGGAAATCAGTGGTAAATCAGCGCTTAAAATTGCAAATAACAACTTTAGTGGTGCCGGCGTCCGGAATCAGAACACAGGTCACTCACGAACTATGAATTTTAAAGCGAGCACCTATGCGCAGAGCTACCGCGACTCATACAAACGTATGAATACCATGAATTGTTTATTATTTATTAATCAATTACTAATTTAGTTTGACGTTATTTTCAGGAAAAAGTTGGCAGAAATATCCGAGATGGAATAATAAAAGCCGGGCCGGCAGTGGCAGTAGTTGGACAGGCTACCTCTGTTATCAAAGGATAGCCCAATTTTATACTTTATACTTATATTAAGCCGCAATGTGATATATATTTAGAATCTCATATAAGTTTAAATTAAGCTAAGCACCATTGTAAATATTATTTTATTAATAGCATATTGCCAATAAACTAAGTTATACAAAATAACCTTTATTTTTACATTCGTTGTCGGGATCTTTATATATATTTTTTTATTGTATAAAGTGACGAAACGAGCAAAACGTTCACCTGATGGTAAGTGCAACGTTCGCCCACAACAAATGCTGTGTCACCTAGAATATTTTTGTGTGACACCACACTGCGCCCGTCACCCTGAGACATTAGTTCTTTAGTCTCAAATGCCCAGTGATTACTCTAGCTTATAGTGCCCTTCAAACCGAAACACAGTAATGCTTCCACACTACTGCTTCACGGTAAATTAACTGGCCCTACCTAGACGGACTCCTGCGTAGGAATCCTACCACCTGTAATTTTTTTTATTTTGGGTATCCTTATTGTAGCAATTTACGTAAGAATATTTTCTCTACTTTAACTTATCAACACTATCATAACATGGGACCGCGACGGGTGGTAGATTTTATCAACAATTAAAACTTATAGGTACTTCATTCAAACTTTGAACTGGTAGGATTCCTATGCAAGAATCTATCTAGGCAAGTATCACCGCAGGGGCAGTTATTCTCATGTCAGGCAGTAGTGTGAAAACATATTTTGGTCTGAAGGACACTGTTAGATAGATTAATTACTATGGCCTATTATACTAAAGAACTGTCTTAAGTAATGTCAGAGTGACGAATTCAATGTGATTCTACACAGAAATGTTCTGCATTTGTTATGGCCAAAATTTGCATTTACCGTCGGTTGAACGGCATGCTCGTCTCGTCGCTGTCTTAATAACTAAAAAACAGTTGTATTGCAGGCGGCTTAGTCCAGACACCGCCTGCAATACGCTAACATGTGTACAGACACCAAGTTCGTAACACGCCGTCCGACTGCAGCGTAGTAATTGCGGCAAATGCTATCTTCTCGGCAAAACCAGTCCTCTTGAGAGGATGTCCGAACTGTAAATTAATAAAACTGATTAAGAAGTAAGCACTCATAAAAAATCTTTATTCCACTGCTAGTTTGACGATTATTTAAAAAACATCCACTTATATCATTTCTAACGATTGATTTGTATTAAAAGTAGATGCACTTCAACATGTTTATTAAATTTCATAGCAGAGTATTTACCTGCAGAGTCATATTAACAGTACACAGTGTTACTTTTTGCTAACAAAGAACACTACGTCTTTTGAATGAGCTCGCTGCATCATCGCTCCTGGCTTTTGTTATGTACAACACTAACGATGAATTTTCAATGGTGTAAAATAAGCTCCTTTTCATCCATTCATCGCTCGGTTGTAAATCTCAACATTGTATTTGACGGCGAGATCTATATTATTCTAGAATATTCAGTATTTTATTATCATTATTTTCGCCAGAATAATTTTCACGTTATTTTTCATCATCATCATCATTTCAGCCCATCACTATCCACTGCTGAACAAAGGACTCCCCATAAACTGCCAAAAAAGTTAGTAGCTCTCATTTTGGGGGGGTTTTGCCGTAGTTGCAACGCTTGGCAGGTCGGTTGGCAACCGCAGTTTATTTATGCAGATGTTCCAGGATTGTGCTGCTGCCCATCTCTTGGTTCTCATTTTCCCTCTGTCGCCTTTTACGACACCCACGGGATGAAATGGGGTGGTAGATTCTCTTAAGCTGCTACCACACGTTATCTTTTGCAGCCCTTAATGCTGGATCCCGCAGCAGAACTAGGGTAATCGACATAGCTCTTAGAATTAGCAAGCTAAAGTAGCAATTGGTCGCTTATATGTATAGCTCGTAGGACCGATAACCTTGGGGAAAAATTGTACTCGAGTGAAAACATCGTACCGGCAAGCGCTGTGAATGACGACTCTCCACTAGATGAAGCGACGACCTGCACGGTTTTGGTAGTCCATGGATGCAAGTGGCTTAGGACCGTGTTTTGTGGCAATTTATGGGGAGGCCTATGTTCAGCAGTGGACTGGTGTGGGCTGAATTGATAATGCTGTTCATTACCATTATATTGCTTCTAAGATTTAAATTTTAATTAATTTCTCTGTTATAATTAATTTTTATATTAAGTTACACAAAATATTCTAATGCGAAATAAATTTAAGTAAATGATCGTTAGAAATTTCTAGAACATACATATTTTAACTAGTGTACCTGCCCTTTGCACTCGGGCCGCATTACACCTATCAAGACTGAGACTTAAGTTGTTTGAATATATTTCAGCGGTATTAAAATGTGTTCTTAAGAAAATAACTGTAAAGGTACAATGAACTTGCACATTTACAAAAATAAAATATTTTGCGTTTTCATAATTATTAAATAAAAACGTAATACCAATATATATTTTTAATATAACCATGATAAAACAAGTAAAAGTCCACGCTGCTCCGATGCGGGTTGGCGGATTTCACATGTTCTTGGAATAATCGTATTCCTCAGACGTTAATGTTAAACGCATGGATGTAATTGTACTAGACATGAACATTTAATCACAATGTTTACCTTCACCGCTCACCACGTGGTAAATCATTAATTAAAATCGCAGAACAATGAACCTGCAGCTAGCTACATGAGTACCTACTCAACTCAACTCTACTCAAGAAAGGTCACATACGTCCAACATCGCGCTATTAAAGTTTCCGAGATGCGAACTATATATGCGACATCTAAAGATTCCTCGTTAGAGATGTCCTTCCCAGATCAGACAACTCTATCTAGCGGGTTGCTACCCTTTTCCGTCGCAACATTAACTGCCGGCACAACGCGCGCTTTCCTAGTATCTGAGCCACTGAGGATCATCAACGGCGGACCTTCTCCTCACGCTGATTTCTACGGCATCAACACTGTCTCCATGTAACTGCGCATCATCACCTGACGTCACAAGATCTCCACGCTTCTACTACTACGACTTCTAGTTCAGCGGAGGAAGTATGTAGCGACATCTATATCGGCACATGAGAAGCTAAAAAATTGTCTCATACGCCCAGCTCGCTATTAAAGTTTCTAAGATGCGAACTACATACATATATTTTGTTTATTGAAAAGAGTGACGAAACGAGCAAAACGTTTACCTGATGGTAAATGCAACTTCTGCCCACAGCAAATGCCGTGTCACCCAGAACATTTCTGTGTGATACCTACATTGCGCCCGTAACCCTGATGCATTAGTTCATAAGTATCCTATGCCCAGTGATTACAATAGCTCACAGTACCCTTCAAACAGTAACACAGTAATGTTTGCTGACCTTTGCTTCACGGCAAAATGTCTACCACAATGGATGTATAACTTCTAAAGAGTACTGGTAGGAGGAGACGTCCTCCCCAGATCAGACCACCTGATCAGTACTATAGTTTTCCTTGGCAATATCATCTGCTTAAAACTGAACTCAGGTCCTTTTATCAATTAGCCTGTAAACAATATGAATCTCGAGGTTTCCAAGTTAAGTTTTGCCGCACTAACAAACGTCTTGCATCTTAGGAGCGGGTCTTACCGGTTTGAATAACTGAAGTTATTGAGAGATACACCGCAGTTTGGAAGAGCCAGTTGATTTTTCTGGCATTTTACCGGTGGATTGCTAGGTGTGAACCGCAGTGCCAGTTATCCGACAAGCAGAAGTGTGCACTACCGTATTTCTGTATGACGATTACCGATAGCTAGAGTAATTACTGGGCATAAGAGACTTAAAAACTGATGTTTCAAAGTGACGAGTGCAGTGTGGTTGGCACCGAGCCAAAACCACGTCAAAAAATCTTTTTTTCTGTTTTAAAACATATATATATATATATACTCTGTGCATTAACCGAAGTTTTATACATGAAGAAGTGAAGAATTTTATACATGAAGAAGTGAAGAATTTTATACGTGAAGAGCAAACTTTGTACCCCATTTTAAGCATATTGCGAGCACGAAGGAGTAAGAATGGAGTGGAATTGAATGGGGCAGTGTGAATTAGCATAGTTATAGATTGTAAAGAGAAGAAGCTAAAAAACTTAAATTTATATAAGAGTATAATATGTGTTACAAATACTTCCATTATTTAAGTTCACACTGCCAATGTCAAAAACATTATGGTCTGTGGACAAAGAACAGTCTCCCAGAGTAGAGATTGTGGCAATAGAATTTTGAAATGTTGCCAACAAATAACCATTCAAACCTGAATAACGTTCAAACTTAAAAAAATATGAAAACAGTAGAATTTAGACCATTCACTAGTAATTATGATTAAGCATTCAATTTCCAGGACTGCCATATGATTCTAGAATGTAGCTATCATATAGTTTATATACAACCCCAAGAAGTATATTTGTGAAGAGAACCTGACTTCTATGCCGCGGGTCCTGGGTTCGAATCCCAGCCGGAGCCAACATTTGTGCTAAAACATACATTGTTGGTTTTCGGGTCGGGTTGTGTTGTGATTGTCCCCGATGTTTCTGACACTGCATCCTAGCCTACCTCCGATCTTATCGCATCAGCGTTACATCAGGGCGCGGGTAGGTTGGGACGAGTGAGTGCCTCTGTGTTTGCGTGTACACTTGTGGCACTATAATATCTCCTGCGCAGTTGATGGCTCTCGACAGTAGTCGGCAGTTGTCGCCGTGGTCGAAATCGGCTAGGAGAACATCACATCATCATCATCATCATTTGTGAAGTAAGATTTATTATTACATTTATTGAACACTAAATTAAACATTAAAAACTACACAATATATAGATATGTAATACCAAATTAACATCTCTGGTCCGTGAAATGATGCAACAATTAATAACTTCTAATATGAAAAACCTGCCGCTGGTATTATAATTATAAACTATCCCATTTGGAGCAGGATAACAATAAAAATTTACCTTAGTCCCTTTTCTTAGAACAATTTGATAAACTCCTGAAGTTTTTTTTTAGCAATTTATTGCAGTTTCTAAAATGAAAAAAATTCCTTAACCTTAATCTTGATATTGTACATTCGGTGTAAAGAAATTAGAAGTTAATATCTAAATAACGAAAACAGCACAAAGCTTCCATCATTTTATATGGTGAGTGACGAGTATAAATCCTTATATTGGTAATGAGACATTCTAACGTAGTTTTCATGGGTGAGACTACTATGGTTGTATACTATAGGCACCCCGCCTACAATATACAACCATTTACCAAAAATTATAGAAAAAAAACATCGTATTTTACAGTAATTTAAAAAGATTCCGCGCATGAAACTGTTTCTATAGTAAGCAAATGCTATGTCACCCAGAATATTTCTGTATGGCACCACACAGTGCCTGAGATATCGGTTCTGAAGTCTCATCGAGTTCTAAAATTCTTACTCCACATTCACGAGCAGTATAGTGACTGCATTGCATTTCAGTGTTATTTTGCACGAATAAAGGCTGTCCGCACAACACATTAGTCGCCTCGGTAGGAAAGAGGTAGGTGTTAGTCTACTCTGCCGGACACCCATCGGTCTTTAATTCTATAGGTTTAATTAACTCTAGTAGGTTAATGATTAAAGATATCGTTGTGTTCCAGACCTGCAACAATAAAATATTAACTATAACTTACTGGTGGTAGGATTTCTATGCAGGAATTAGCCTAGGTAGGTACCACCACAGTGCCAGTTATTTTGCCGTCAAGCAGTAGATGCAAACGTTACTGCGTTTCAGAAGATACAGTTTCGTTACTGAAGACAACCTTTAGCTAGTGTATTTACTGGGCATATGAGACTTAAGAACTGATGACCCATGATGACGAGCGTGGTGTGGTGGAACACAGAAAAGTTCTTGATGACACAGCATTTACTACGGACAGACGTTGCACTTACCATCAAGTGAACGATTTGCTCGTCTCGTTCTCTAATAAAATAAGCCATTCATCCGTTCTGCACGATCAGCTACAGGACTAACCTCTGACATTTTAAAGATTAAATTATACAGAGCTGTGTTTTCTCCAAATAGACTATTATCGTCAAATTAGACTCTCATTTGAATTCGAAACAAACAACAATTGCGGTATGTTATTTAGCATTGATAGAAAGTAAGGCTGTGTCTAAAGTAACACTTATAAATTGGTTGACGGACCATAATGACAGCTCCCTGGTCACCGAAGCTTCAAATAGTTTGCCGTTCAGCCTAGAGCACAGCAGAGCGTGTCAAGTAAAATGTTAGGTACTGTCACATTACTCGTTGTATACAGGAGTAAGTTTACTGTTATCTATATAAAAATGAATGAAGGTATATCTGTTTGAAATTCGACATTTTTTGACCGATCGCCATGGAAATTGGCACATATATGTCTGTTATCATGGAGAGGGTTTTGCTCCCGATAGAAGTAACTGATCGATTCGTGGTTCGGCGCTATCGGGCGCCCTCGCGTCAGCCTGCTTACGCGCACAGGGTAACAGTCCAAGCCGAGGTCCCCTTGTGAGTCTTTGCGCTAGTTACCCAAAATAAAGGTTTCGGCTAGGCGCCCTCAGCGCTCGGCCGCCTTTCAATCCGGGCGAAACTGTAAAAGCCTTGGGCTAACAGTGACCATCGTCATAAAAAAGGAGAGGGTTCTTAAACTATCCACTTCGTTGTAACTCGCCACTAGATGTCGTTGCTGCATATTAACGTTTACATCGTTAAACCCATAGCTATGAAAATCGGTTTGCATAGGAATTTCAGCACGGATAATTTTTATATTGTAAAAAAAATTAATATTGTAAATCGCCACTAGATGGCGCTCCGGTATATCAACTGAAGCAGATTATCTATTTTCATATATACAGAAGTAAATAAATATATATACGGCGGACAAGGTCTGCCGAGTTTTGCTAGTAAAATATTACGCTGAAGTAGCTCGGCGGTGGGCTTAATTACTTCCTTTTAGGATATAGCTACTAGATAGATCATATTCAATACTTTATTTACGCCGATAGGTGTCCGTCAGAGTAGAATAGCACCTACCTCTGTCCTACCGAGGTGTCATAAGAGGCGGCTAAGGTATTGTACGGTCAGTCATTATTGGTACACAATAACACCAAAATATACAATGCTGTCACTATATTGCCCGTGGGAACGCAAAAGGGAGTAAGAATTTTTTGACTCTTAACATATAATAATGGCGGCGACGTGGTTGCCACCCGTCACGTTTCGTTTCCCTCAGGCGCGAAAATTGGGCTACGTGTGAATTTTCTGCCCTACCCCTTATATGGAAAAAGGCGTGATTGTATGTATGTATGTATTTTCTTAAAAAATATGCCACATCGTAAAATGTCTACTGTATCATGAGGAAGTTTTACAGGCATACATTTGACATACAGACGCAACCAGACCCAAAAACCAACAAGTTCTGTTTTCGTAAAAATTTTGGCTCCGTTTAGGACCAAACCTAGAACTCGAGGCGTGGAAGTCCGGTACTCTGACCAGTAGGCTACACAGTCGTCGATGACGATTAATTATATAAAGTAAAAGTAAAGTTTCAGCTTATAAATGTCCCACTGCTGAGCACAGGCCTCCTCTCATTTCTAAGAGGGTTTTTGGAGCTAGGAAGAATCCGCCACTCTGCTCCAATGCGGGTTGGCGGACTGTATGTGTCTTCGAATTTTTTTTTTATTTCTCAGACATGCAGGTTTCCTCACGATGTTTTCATTCTCCGCCGAGCACGTGGTAAACCAGCACTAAAAATTGCAATTAACAATTTGCAATGTGGTGCCGGCTAGTGGTGCCGGCACCACTAGCCGGCACCGAGAATCGAACCCTAAAATTTAAAGCGAGCGCCCCTGAACTATTAACTACTAATAGTCTCCTAGCCGATTTCGACCACGGCGACATCTGCCGATTACTGTCGAGAGCCATCAACTGCGCAGGAGATATTATAGTGCCACAAGTGTACGCGCAAACACAGAGGCACTCACACGTCCCAAACCTACCCGCGCCCGATGTAACGCTGATGCGATAAGATCGGAGGCAGGCTAGGATGCAGTGTCAGAAACTCGGGGACAATCACAACACAACCAGACCCGAAAACCAACAATTTATGTTTTGGCACAAATGTTGGCTCCGGCTGGGATTCGACCACTAGGCCACGTGGTCAGAGGACCTGACGTCTAAGCCGCGCCTTCTTATATACAGACTAACTACTATTAATTATATACAGATTGCAATTACTCGGGTCGTGGATAGATATTTATCCACGAGTCGACTGTCACCACGTCTCGACTCGTGGATGGATATTTATCCACGAGTCGACTGTCACCACGTCTCGACACAGCATCCCAATTTACCTTCGTTATTATCGAATTACATCGGACAAAAAAGTATAAAGGCAAAATTGTCATCGCTTCAGCTTTCATCTAATATTAAGGTTGCTGTCTAAAGTTTTAATTGAGGTCTTATTAAATGAGTTGTCACTTTTACTAATCTCTTCATAACTGTCATAAGTTATAAAGGAATTAAATAACTGACGCTAAGCACTTTAAATACATTATAACAAAACGAAAGTCTGAGTTCATCATCATCACTTCAGCCTATTACTAGTCTACTGTTGGACATAGTCCTCCCTCATAGATTGCCACAAAAGTTTGTCGCGCTCATTTTGGGGGATTTTGCCACAGTTGCTACGCTTGGCAGGCGGGTTGGCAACCGCAGTTTATTTGTTGAGATGTTCCAGGAGGATGCTGCTGCCCATCTCAAGGTTTTTATTTTCCTTCTGTCGACTTTTACGACACCCACGGGATGAGATGGGGTGGTAGATTCTCTTAAGCCGCTACCACATGGACTGAGTTATACTGAACTAAATGTTATACAATAAGTTTTAAACAAATTCACATTTTTGTTACAGGTTTTTATTTGTGAGGCTTTTGTTGCTAGCGCTAACTTACTAACTTGTCAAAACAAATCCAATTGAGGATGTCCTATGGCCAACTATCGGCTCCATCATCAGACCAGCTCCATGGTACCATGTCATGCCAACTTTCAGCTAAATCGGACTAGTGAAACTGGTTAAAATTCAATTGCGGAATTTGACCCACACATATTAACAGGTGATGTTAAATAAAAGCATGTAATAATTAATTGAACCCTTCTCTCTATCGCTGTCTGACAACGAGAGTTATATTTGAAACATATTAAAAGATTATAAACGCATACTGACTACCGCGTGGCTTAGTGGTTAGCGTCCCTGACTTCTACGCCGCGGGTCCTAGGTTCGAGTCCCAGCCGGAGCCTACATTTTTGCAAAACACAAATTGTTGGTTTTTCGGGTCTGGTTGTGCATGTGAAGTATATATCTGTAAACCATACCCACGATACAGAAGAAATCCTAGTAGGGTATGTATCCATACTAGGCGACATAATTTTTTTTGTTAAATCTCAGATTAAAAATTACTGTTGGTAGTCACGATAATGATATTAAAGTAGATTACAAAATTTCTTAAATAACAATATACCCAACAGGACCACCTACGATTTAAAATCAAATATTAAAACGAAAAGTGGGCTGCGTAAGTGGTCTCTGCCTACCCCTTACATGGTAAAAAGGCGTGACTGTATTTATGTCTTAATGCTCAGCACAGGCCACTTCTTAATACTAAGAAAGTTTTTAAGTCAGATATAGTCAGATATAAGAATCCACATCTCAGCCACTCTTATATTTCTGACATTATTTTATTATAACATTTGTGACTAAACAGTTACTTGACTTCAAAATTTCAGTAACTTTTCCATATAAGTAGAAAACAGCCATAATGTTTTCATTAAATTACACTAACTTTTTTTTCAATTTTTTCAATAAATTACCCACAAATAATGCCGTGTTTGTAACTATTACTACACCGGTGTGATTGAGTAAAATTAGAAATGATTTTACTTTATACTATCTCGAAGCCAATCTAAGAACACGGAACGTAAAAGCAACTTGTAGTAGCACCGTGCCATTAAAGCACGGATTTACAGAGGTCACGCAACCCTAATTCACTTGTAGCGATCTGATAATATCGCCTAAAGACCTAGGAAAAGAGTGGAAGGGATTAAAGACAATAAAAACGAATTTTAGTTTAATTCAATAGGTGATTTTAACGTCGTAATTCCCAAGTTAGCGATGAATCGGCTCGGCCTCTTAACGTAAGTGATCCAGTCACACGATTGCTCAAATGTATAGTACAATCTGCAGTACCCGAAAAACGTTACTGAGTACCTGATTACTGTATTCAGAACAGAATTCCACTTGGTTTGAAAATATTACCTCTTAATTATTTTTGTTGCCTTGAAGTGGTGGCTTAGGAGAATCTATAACCCCATTTCATCCCGTGGGTATCGTAAAAGGAAAAATTGAAACCAGAAGATGGACAGCAGCATCTTCTTGGAACGTCTGAATAAATAAACTGTGGATCCCAATCCGCCTGCCAAGCATATATCACATCTTTGTCACGTCTACTGAGTTGCATGCGTTCGTTTTTCTTTTCTATTGGATAAAGTGACAAGACTAGTAAAACATTCATCTGATGGTAAGTGCAACGTCTGCAAACAAATGCAACGTCACCCAGAACATTTCTGTTTGGCACCACAATGCTACCGTCACCCAGAGACATCAGTTCTTAAATCTTATATGCCCAATTCTTATTATGCCCATATCTCATATGTTTCTTCGTTTAATTTTTTCACTTCAGCAGCTTCTTAAAAGATCACAGCTACGGTACCACACGGCTTTAATCAATATAGTAACCCACGTATACCGACTGATAATGTTTTAGACTTAATGTTAATTAACCTAAATCTAATTATTAGTCCTACTTCTTGTCCACAATAAAAAAAAATTAAATAGTTTAAAGGAAATGCGAATAAACTTAATGCGGACTTTCCATACATAGACTGGGAATCAGTTCTATCTCTTGAACGCACTAAACTCTCCGTAGATTTTTTTATAGTGTACTTACTAAGGCAGGGATTTCATCTACCATTCTCTACTATTTCGAATAATACACCGTACCGGTACAACCGTTGCTTAATAAAAAATACCAAAGAAAAAATAAGACGAATTCAAAATGGAAATACTCGTGACTATGATGAATATTTGCTACTGCCTACGTGCCTGTCAAAAAGAGTCCCAGGAGAGAATTTGAAAAATATGCTTCACGTACTCAAGATAAAATAAAAATAACGCTAAAAATTTTGGAGCTATGTGAAGGCCAATAAAGGAGAGTCAAGTTATTCTAAAGAATTAATTTACGGAGGTAAAACGTTTAGTTGTGTTGATGGTATATGTGCCTACTGTATTTAATAAGATTTTTCAAGTAGGGTACATCGATCGAGACAGCAGACATCGGGGACAGTGAACCTGGTAGTGAATTAAACTTAATTAATAAATTCAATCAATAAAATCAATTGCGATCTCTCAATACTACTGTTTACTGGTAGTAGGATTCCTATGCAGGGATCCGTCTCGGTACCACCGTCACCAGTTATTCTGCCGTGAAGCAGTAGTGTGCAAAAATTACTGTGTTTCGGTTTGAAGGACACTGACAGCTCATAGTGACAAGCGCAGTGTGGTGTCACAAAGAAATGTTCTGGGTGACACTGCATTTGCTTTGGGCAGACGTTCCACTTACCATCTGATGGACGTTTTGGTCCTTTCGACACTTTATGAAATAAAAAAAATTATCAATAATATCAATTACGATCTCTCGATACTTCAAATGTCCCTAATTACAACGAAATCACAGTTACCATATTTCTGAATAGATGCTCGAATAGTCCAACGCTTCCAAGATCCATGATTTTAAAGCAATAATTGCAGGAAGGCGTTTACCAGACAATCTGAAAAATGCTCACGGACATGTTACTACACGAGACTCCACGGAACTTCTAGTTGGCATTTATTTTAAGGCCCCAATGACATGCACACGTCAGACAAAAGTCATTGACTGCACTTTCCACTCAACAACGGCTTTAAATATGACCAAAACTCTGTGTTGTCATGACTTGGTAATAGGTACAACAAAACTTTCACCGAGGCGGGCCCATTTCTCGAAACTAAAAAACGTTCAGGGATAAAATTATCAACACCTTGATGTTCTCCTACCTGATTTTCGACCACGGCGACAACTATCGAATAATGTGGGAAGTGGGAAGTGCCACAAGTGTACGCGCAAACACAGGGACACTCGCTTGTCCCAACCTACCCGATTTAACGCTCATACGATAAGATCACGAATCAGAAGAGAGACAAGTGCAATTTTTGTTTTTGCACAAACGTTGACTCCGGCCGGGATTCGAACTCAGGACCCGCGGCGTGGTAGTCAGGTACTCTAACCACTAGGCCGCTCTAACCTCTATAAAACACTGTACTAGCCTTCTCGCTTGTTAACATAACGAAATACTTTGTAGTTATACACAAAGTTTCTTTTTGCTTTACGTTTAGTTAAAATTCTGCTTATTATGTTTTCTTCAATTTAATTGATTTCTATGCAATATATAAAAAAATGTGCTTATACAATAAATAAAAAAATAATTATGTGTGTTATGTGCTTAAATAATAAGCACATGTTTTTGATCTTATATTTTATATTGTTTTTACCTAACTCACATCTCTTTTTTTCCTTCTTTTTATCTTTTACATCTTAAGTTATCGCATCTAGTGGTTTTTGTTTCTAATAATGTTAGTTATTTAATATGTCGATAACGTAGTGGTCTGCAACATTATTACTTCCTCTATGGAGCAAAAATTACCTGCTGTTGTCCCTAATAAATAAAATAAAAATAATGTATGTCTACATAAAAGTTGTGCTAATCTGTAATACACTTTAAAATTTAAGTAATCTGAATTGTCAAATTTAAATATTAAGGTATATAAATATTATTGTGGTTGGTTTTCCCAATAAAATATTATATAAAGATATCGGAAGATTACATGACTTAAGTTTAGTTAATAGAATCAGGTGTTACTTTGCGGAAATCCATTATGATGAAGGAGAGGAAGTAAATTTGTTAAGATCCGCATGCAACATGCAAATGATTTGTTTCTATCGGTTTCGGAGTATAAATATTAACCACGAATATTAATACACATAAATAAATAAGTTAAAAAAGCAGCTGGTAGCTCAGGGGCCGGGCGTTTGCCTTGAACTTTAAATTACGCGAGTGGCCCGAGTTCCACCCACCGTATCCACCGTATCTCTACTGCTTTTCTGCCATTTTAAGGACTGTTTCTCAGCGATAAAGAAAAAAGAAATCCGGATGTCTCAGGAAAATAATATTTTTTGACATATGAAATGAAAGAAAGTTTATGCTCAGCGGTGGGACATTTATAGGCCTTAATTTTACCTTATATTTTTAAATGAGCCAAGTGCTTTTGGAGATATGACAAAACAAATAATGATATATAAAAATGACTAACGACTTCTCCATAGTCGGAAAAAAATAAGGACAAAATGTGCCATGCCTAAATTTGAAAATTATGTAAATTACATTACCTCTTAGCAAATGGGCATATTCCTTATGTAATGCTTTAATAAATTGACCTAATAGTACTATAATTTTGCCACTTAGGTTTCATGCCGTATAATAACAGCTTCAAACACGCCATTGCTAAATCCCCGCTTGATAAATGACAAAATGTCTGGATAATTCTATTAAAAGCACGTTTCGTGGAATAAAAGCGTTCCGAATGTTTAAAGAGATATTTAGGTTATATAGGTTTACAAGTAAATTTAGTTTTGAAAAATTAGTTCCGATTAAACCATTGCAACAGCCTATAAATGTCCCACAGCTGCTCACACATCTAATTTCTGAGAGGATTTTGGAGCAAGAAAGAGTCCGCCACCCATATATACCCTATATATTTACCATATTTATATATATAGTATATATGTAGTTACATATAGCAGACGGTTTGCGGACCTCACATATTTTTATTCCACAGAGGTGAAGGTTTCTTCTCGATATTTTTCTTTGCCGCTGAGCACGTGGTACATCAGCACTTAAAATTGCAGAACAATTTTACAGGCGCCAGTAATGGAGATCAAACTTAGGCCACCCGCGTACTATAAAATTTAAGGCGGGCGACCGTCCTCTGAGCTACTACGCTACCACCTAATCACTTTTAAAGTATGCGAGCAGTGGTAACTCAGAAGAGCGATTCCAACTTTAAATTTCGTAAGCGAGTATCTGGAATCGATCCGAGATGCTCGCTGCTTCTTTACCACGTGCTCAACAGTGTAGGAAAACACTGTTAGAAAACCTGCTGGTATGAAAAATAACAGATATTTTAACAATCTGTAAAGTTCGCCCACCCGCATTGGAGACGCGTGGTGCTTCCTTTCTAAATCCAAAACCCCTTTAATAATGAGACTCCTGTGCTCGTCGTCGTCGTCGTCGTCTCAGCCTATCACTAGTCCACTGCTGAACATAGGCCTCCCCCATACAGTACAAAAGTTAGTAGCTCTCATTTTGGGGGGATTTTGCGATAGTTGCCACGCTTGATAGGCGAATTGGCAACCGCAGTTTATTTATTCAGATGTTCCAGGAATATGCTGCTGCCCAACTCCTCGTTTTGATTTTGCCTCTGTCGACTTTTACGACTCCCACGGGATGAGATGGTGTGATAGATTCTCTTTGTTGTTATTTAAAATTTTCGGTACTTTTTTTTATTACTGTACAACTGTAGCAAGTTAGTTGTTACTAAAAGCTTTTATTATAATTCATATTATTAACGACACAATACAACACGACAAATTAAGTTTTGTGGATAATGTTTACGACCAAGGCCATTTGTGCGTGATTTCATATTTAAACAAACTGTTAAAGTTAAATTCTGAGTGAACTAAGCATAGAAAGAATGTCTAGTAACTTTGGAAGTAATGTTCATTACATTAATTTGCTTTTATTGTCAAACTTTCATAACGTATATAGATGCAGCGGCGATGTGAGAAAATATATCCATACTAATATTATAAATGCGAAAGTAACTTTCTTTGTCCCTCTGTCTGTTACCTTTTCACGGCTCAGCCGTTAGACTGATCTTGACAAAATCCGCCACAGAGATAGCTTGCGTCCTGGAAACGGACAAAGGATATTTTTATTCTGAAAAATCAATGTATTACCACGGTATTTATAAACAACCTAAATCCACGCGAGTGTAGTCGCGGGTTTGAGCGTGTACCTAATAAAAATAAATAATAAAAATAACTAAAATCAAGAAGACCATTAAAAAAAACTTACTCAGGAATAATTGCAAAGGGCAAGACATAAACAACAATGTAATGTAATAATTAAAGGGCTTCTTTAGGTACATGCTCAAACCCGCGACTTCACTCGCGTGGATTTAGGTTGTTTATAAATACCGTGGAAATACTTTGATTTTCCAGAATTAAAATAGCCTATGTCCGTTTCCAGGATCATATAGAGATGATATTATAGACAGAGCATGTGTGCGTAAATATATACGGATTAAAAAAAATAACAGCTTAATAACTAGAAACTAAAGTACGTTAAAAAAAACAGCTAATGAAACCTTATTGCAAAAGACATGTGTCTATTAATCATAATTTAGAAATAGCTATGTGTTATAACACCGAGGAAAGAAATAAAATTTCCACTATGACTTTAATGGCCGCGAAACTAAATGTATTTAATCACTCCGATAAGGTCTAATACACCTGCAGAACAACACAGACATCGAAAAAAAATATATGCTGAAAACAAGGAAGTATATTTAATTTTACTTTCGAAACGAAGCTAGTGGTGTAATAGATAAAATGATAGCTTTGACAACATCAGCGCGAATAGAATCTACCAATTGACAATAAAGACAAGTAATATTTACAAAATATCTAAACATTAATGATTGGTTTTTAATCTTTTTATAAATTATGTGATCTGTCTGGTTGCGATCATTATAACCATCATAATTTCAGCCCATCACAAGTCCACAAAACACGGTCTTGAGTCACTCGCATCCATCGACATCCAGCAAAACCTTACAGGTAAAAACACTTGAGAACCTTTCTTCCCCAACAGTTATTAGGTCTACGAGTCATATATGGCCGGCCCATCGCCACTTCAGTTGGCTGTTCCTTACAGCTATCGGATATCATCGTTACTGATTGGTTGTGTATAACGTATTAATTTTCATATGTTATATCCCAACCAATAATTTTTCATATGTTAATTATTACGTATTTATTTATAGATGAGGGAGCAAACGAGCAGGCGGCTCACATAATAGTAAGTGATCACCGCCGCCCATGAACATCCGCAATACCAGAGTGAGTGCGTAGCTGAAAATTTTTGCGCACAGTGGTGGAATGCCAGTCATCCAGGTGGTGGTGATGAAATTTTGTGCTGTGCCGCAGTGTGCAATTATTATGACTGCCTGATACCATTTCTGAACTGCATTCTTACTTTTTTTAAGGTTTAACAACTTACCCGTTCACATCTTTAATTGTTGAACGCAGAACCTTTTCACTTAGTTATAAACTAAAATCATATTTTTGTTACAAGCTTTTACATGTGAGGACTGTGTCCAAATGTGAAATTAAATGTCGCTAATTCAAATGTCAAAACCAGTCCAACGAGCTCAAACATGACGATACTATCTTACTTAGTTAAGCAGTTCTTATGGCCAACTCCCGGCTGCATCGTCAGACCAGCTCCATGGTACCATATATACATAGGTGTGGTGGCGGCTTAAGAGAATCTACCACCAAATCTCATCCCGTGGGTGTCGTAAAAGTCGACAGAGGGAAAATGAAAACCAGGAGATGGGCAGCAGCATCTTCCTGGAGCATCCGAATAAATAAACTGCGGTTGCCAACCCGCCTGCCATGCGTGGCAACTATGGCAAAATACCCCCAAAGCGGAAGCTACAAACTTTTATGGCAATCGAAGTGGAAGGGTTATGTTCATGTTAGGCTGAAACGATGACATATGCTAAATTTAAACTCGATTGAACATCGGAAAGTAGTTTAAGCAAAATTGACTGACAAGAGTTGAATCTTAAAGACAAACTCGTACGAAGAAAGCAAGTTAAATAATACAAAGCTTGTAATATTTATAGCTTTGACAATATTCAATATTTTTTCCATTCTCAGAGACGCAATTGTGGATGAATTTGTGTTTCTCTTGTAGAGTTTGTAGATATACGAATAATAAGTTTTCTTTTTATTATGACAACTCGAAACCTAAACCATTTCAGTTGATCAATAGCGCACACAACAGGCTGAAAGAGTCAGTTTTCGGTCAAAGTAAATACCCTTATGACGTACTAAATTCTTTATGATGATTGAATCTGCAAATACTTCATTCATACAATCTTTGAAAAGGAGTTTAATAATCCTTATTGGTTAGGCTCGTAGTATTTTACAAATATGTGCCTTGTGGCATTCCATGCCCAAAAAAAACTATTCTCAGGAGTATAATTTTTTAATTTATTTTTCATTGTAGGCATTTAAACTCAAATGTCTTCCACACAAAGAAATAATACACATATATACTCATGGATATGGATGGGGAGGTGGTTATGGTCAAAGTTGCGACTGTGTAATTTTCCTTTCATCTGCCATTCACGCTTGGCAGGCATGAATTTATAGCAGTGTACGTTTATATACCTTTATCATCGTGTTCGGAAGCAGTGCAATTTTCTATAATGTAAAAGTCTAGGATATCCACAATTCAAACGTGCTCAACATCTTGGAAACTAAGCGGCTTTGCTTCTCTTGTAATAAAACGTCTGCCTTTTCGTTCTTCATTGAATTATCTTCCTAAAAAAAGGATACTGAGGCGGGGTTAAAATTTTATAGGTTTTATTTTTTATGGAAGAAAGTGACGAAACGAGGTAATAGTTCAGTAGTCCACCGTAATAGATCTTCTTTTTTTATAGGAGAGGGGGCAAACAAGCAAGCTCATCTGATGGTAAGTTATCACCGCCGCCCACAATACCAGAGGAATTACGGATGCGTTGCCGGTCTTTAAATAAGGAGTAGGCTCTTTTCTAGAAGACCTATTTTCTACATTACAACGTATTAAAATCTATTATGATTGTATTTAACTTTATACTAAAGTACACTCTTGGATATTAAGACCAAGATATCTGTATTTATATATGTGTTAATATCCATCCACAGTGAGAGAAATGTCAGTGTTTTCAACGCCAAAAATGCAATAAAGTAAGTTATTGATTAAGTAAGTGATGTTAATGCTCAAATGAAAATTAAAGTATCGATAAATTTTATAAAAATCGACATCACTACTTTCACACACGTCACATATAATGATCAGTGTCACATATACCGTGGTTTCGTTGAAAACTCTCCAGAGCGTATCGATACAACATAATTTGCGGTCTTGTTTCAGAAAATGACGTACTCGTATTCAAATAGCTATTTTTACTACTTATTTATAAGGATGGCTCTTCATTTTGTAATTTTTTAGTTTAACTTGTCAAAACTGTGTGTGTCACGGGTAGTTACTCTATCTTAAATACAATTTAATACTCTAACATTAGAAGGAGCAACTGCAGGTAGGGTGCTGTGGTAACTTAGGGGCCGAACACGCTCCGATGAAACGGTCTGTTGCAATTTTTAGTGCAAGTTGATCATCTGGTAAGTGTCACGCCAGCCCACAACAGTGCCGGTTCATCCACTTTCATACATACTGCGCGGATCTCCATGAAACATAGGATTCCAAAATCTTCAAACTAGAGAATAGTGTCATTTACACAACATTGCTTTACGGCAGAATAACTAGCATTGCAGCGTGGTAGATGTCCTCCTGATCGATTTTCGAACATGACGACAACTTTTGAATACTGTCGGAAGCTGTCAACTGCGCAGGCGTTATTATAGTGCCACAAGTGTACGCGCAAACACAGGCTGACATGGAGGCACTGAGCAGTCGCGCCTACCTACCCCCGCTCGATGTAGCGCTTATCTGATACGATCTTGGTTCGCTAGGATCCAGTGTCAGAAACAATCATAATACAACCGTACCCGAACACCAATACCTTGTGTTTTTGCACAAATGTTGGCTTCGGATGGGATTCGGACCCAGGTCCTGTGACATAGAAGTCAGGTAGTCCTAACGACTAGGCCTACTCGGTCTTAAGATTCGTGCATAGTAATCCTACCAGCAATCAAAGTCGATAGAGCGAGTATAGGAATGCAATCTAACCTATGGAAGTGTAATTAACTAAACACTGAAGATTTGCATATGTATAATTTTTGCATGTAAAAACGTACCACGATGAAGGAGAAATCCTACTGTACAACATTTTTAAAACTAAAATGAAAGTAAGTAATAAATTAAATTATTCAACCATTAATTAACTGTACAGATAATTAAAATCCAAGATAAAAGAAACCACAGATTTTTTTACTAGTACCCAAATGAATTGCGCTTAAGTCAGGAAATGAGGTTAGACAATTCGTCCACGCTGATTTTCAGTAGAACGAGGAGAGGTAGATAAATGCCATTAGAACAAACAAAAAAATATGAACTCGATGAGCAATGCTACGTAACAAACGTACCAAGACATTTAAACAGAGTTACAAAATTATTATGTCGAAATAAGTGCATTATGTAGCTGTGTCTTTGAGTGTGTGCGTATGCGTATGTGTGTGTTTGCCTGTAGGAGACTGCCGTAATTGCCATGTTCGCCAGGCTCATTTCTAATGTACAACCAGACATATCATCCATAAAAGGCTACTCTCTCTCTCTATTGACCTTGGCTGTTTATAGATTTGGTACATTTGAATTTGTAATTGGACATTCGTTAGAAGTCACTGAATTCGACTTCGGACGACTTTCACTCAGTCTTCGAAGTCTTATTATCGCCTTTTTGCACGAAAACATGAAATCTCAAATATGTTTAAAAGCATGTACATAAACATGATAACCAAAGTTTTTTTTCGGAACCCATTTTTCTGGAAGAAGAGTGACAAAGATAGCAAATCGATAACCAAATAGTAAGTGCAACGTCTGTCTATTACGAATACTGTGTCACCCAGAACATTTATGTGTGGCACCGCACTGCGCTCGCAACTTTATAGATCAGTTCTTAAGTCTCGTATAGATTACATACCTAATTATTTGTGGCATTTTAATATTTTTATTTAATTCTTTTAACAAGTTTTTGGCAAATGATATTGCCAAGGAAAAGGGTAGCTACCCGCCAGATCGGTTGGTCTTATCTGAGGAGGACGTCTCCTCTTGTATATATAGTTCGTATCTCAGAAAACTTTCATAGCGCGATTATGGACGTATGCGAATATTTCTTGAGCTTCTCATTTTGCAACATAGATGTCGCTACAAAGTTCTAAAAACGTCTCGTTTCTCACGGGGGACAAACAGTGGGCTACGTGTGTGGCTGTATGTATGTATGTATGTGAAATCGACAAGGTACATCACTAAAGAAAATCTTTCAAAATTATTTTTAGACACGAGTTCCAAACAGAGTGGTGGCATAATTTATTATGAAATATTCTCGATGCGTAGGGTTCCTGCCGGCCAACAGGACGCCTCTGTAAGCGTCTTGCATGACAATGTGCTGCATTACTACAGGAGAATTCGTGTGTTATTAGATTTCTTTGTTTATGGTTCAATTTATTGGTATTACGAATAATCATTTATCGTTCAGGTTGCACTGCTCTGGAACTCCTTTCCCGATGACATTATAAAAGCTCAAAATAAGATCTGCGATTATGAGGTTAGTCCGGGAGCATTATTTTAAAGATTACAGATAAAATTGTTTGTTGATTCTTTATTACAAATTGTATTTCTATATTTATGTATGTGTGTATGTATGTTAGTTCATATATATGTGCATATTTGTGTAGCATTGTATATTTATCATAATTATATATTGCTATTTATTTATTTAATATGTATTTTGAGTATTTTATCTAATTGTATTTATAATTCTTAATAGCTTTTAAGGTTCTACTAATTAGTTTCTTTTTTTAAGTTTTCCACCTGTCAGAGAGTGAAAGCCTGGCACAGAAAGCCAACTGGCACTAAATCCTGCACACTTCTACGATAAACAATAAAGTTTAAATAAATAAATAAATATTTATATGATCCCAAGCTAGTGGTAGTACCCAACCGTCTTCTATATTAAAATTAAGATATTTTTTTTAATTTCAATCCCTCGCGAATCATCCCTTTGTAGGAATCGGTGTTCTTTTGCGATAATTTCTGGTTTATCAAATATGATGTAATGGTTGGGATGATCCAGAACATGGTCACAGACTGCATGTAGACTTCCTGGAGCGACGATGCTTCACATCATCTACATGTTCTTTTACGCAGGTTTTACTGACCTTTTTGTTGGCCCTATGTCAGCTAAACCACATTCACAATCCAGCTTGTATACTCTTGCATTTTGTAGAGGGATGTAACACTTGGCAGATGCTAAGAACTGACTTATCTTCTTCGACGGTTTGTAAAATATTCTTATGGAAGCTCGCTTTAAGATATAGCCAATCTTGTCTGTGACTCGTCTGACATTTGGTAGGATAGCAGGTACACGCTCGACTGTGATTCTGTCAACTTTTACAACACCCATGGGATGAGATGGGGTGGTAGATTCTCTTAAGCTGCCACACTGGACCGATTTTAATTATTCTTTTTTTATTAGAATATGGACATGGTAAGTATAGTCCTATATACTCCTGGACCGCAAAGAAAAAGGGTCGGTTAGAAAATCTTTAATATCTTCAAAAATACCTGACCTAGCTTTATGAAATAAAGACTATATTAAAGAATATTTTAATGTGCTTACACGAAAATACAACGAAAAACGAATCAAGCTTTTTATTTTTAATAAATGTAAATTAAAAAAAATGCGTAATTTTTCCAGTATTTTCGTAAATGTAGATTGTTGCAGATGTGCCGTCTTCACGCATTTTAGTACTTTGTATTGCCTCCGCTCGCAATACTGCTGTTATGCGAATTAGCATACTTTCTACTAGGTTTTTTTGAAGCGATACTGCGGAATATTCTGCCATTCCTCTATTAGAGCTTCTTTCATTTCACGTGATTGGCGGCGGATTACCGCTGACGTACACGTCGTCTCAGTTCGGCCCTGCATGCTCAATGGGGTTTAAGTCGGAGCTGCGTGCTGGCCACTCCATTGCGTGTAATACCGATTTCTTGAAAATAGGCAAACACTATCAGAGGTATATGCCGGCGGGCATTGTCTTGCAGTAAAAACGGCATTCTCGCTCATGTCCACTAAAAATGGACCAACGTAGTCATTCAGAATTTCAGTGACATATTTTCTGCAGTTGAAGTTCCATTTTCTATCACCACTAGCTCAGTACGGCTTTCGGAAGAAATGCCAGCCCACACGTGAACAAAGCGTCCGCCGTATGGTATTTTTTCTTTTATGCAGGCTTGGTTATAGCGCTCTCCCGGTCTTCTGTACACTCTTTTCCTCCCGTCGTGCTTGTATAAACATAATCTAGACTCGACTGAAAACATAACTCTTGACCAGTCATTCAGAGTCCAATTCTCGCGTTCTCTACCAAAACTCAATCTTGAGTTTCTGTGGTGTCTTTCGAGTTTGGGGCCACTTGCAGGTATTAATGGCTTTAAATTTGCTTCAGCCAGATGCCGCCTTACTGTATCCGTACTCAGATTGTTTCCTCCTGATCGTAAATGATGATTGTTTACTTCGACAGCCGTAAGAAAGTGGTTATTTAAAATTGTTGACACCACATAGCGAACCTCCCGCGCCGTCGTGGACCTTGTTCGGCGTTTTCCTGATCTTCGAATATTGAATCCAGTTTCATGGAAACGCTGGAGTACTCGCTGAACTGTAGAAAAAGTCACACCAACAGTTCTCGCTGAATTTCCCTGACTGTGCCCATCTCCAAGCATGGTATATTCATCCTGGTATATTCTTCAGGGGTTAACGACACTGATAACTTCAGAATAATAAAATTTATAAGGCAGATACACCACATTTATAACTCTTTTATTGCAAAACTAAAACAAACGCGAAACAATTGATTTGAATTTTTTGGTAAAAGTAAAAAAAAAAACACAATTAATAAATAAAAAGGTTTTATGTATAATTTTATGGCATTAAATATTCTTTAATTTAGTCTTTATTTCATTAGCTTCATGTAATAAGTCAGTTACTTTTGAAGATATTGAAGATTTTCTAACCGACCCTTTTTCTTTGCGGTCCAGCGTAAGTTTTAGTCAAGTTATGATGATAGATCTATAAGAAAATCATGAAACTCTGTTTGGATCTGTTGTTCTAATGAAGTCAGGTATTTGAATTAATGATTATTACTTTTCTTCTCTGCCACATGGACTAAACTTCTGAACATCTTTATATTTATTTTGTAATGTAAGCAGCCTCATTTTTAATAGACATTATGTTAAGATTTTTTATCTTTTCAGTGTAGAGCACTTTTTTTATTTCGAATTGAAAGCAAACTGAGAACAATATTTAAAGAAAATAATAAAAATAAAAAGTATTGGCTCCAGTTGCTATTTTAGCCCAGGACCTACAACTCAGCAATTAGCCAGAATATTTTACAGTATTTAACACACCTGCTCTCTATTACGGGAATTAACTGCAGATTAAGTTGCAGGTGGCTCAGGATCATGCTTTTTGGCAATCTATGGGGCAGGCCCGTGTTCAACAGTGGACTAAGATAGGCTGAAATGATGATGATGATGAAGTTGAGAATAATACATCACTGCCCATCTATCTAATAGACGTTGAATTATTTAAAACATTTGTTGTTGAGGTACAGATTGTTCACTAATTTGTTGTACATTCATTGAAAAAGAGGCCTTTGTTAAAGCTTTTGCAAAAACATGTAACATTATCTATACAAATAAATATAATTGCACTGTCTGTTTGTAATAACAAGATAATAGCTTTTTACTGTTTGCTTATGGAAGTATATACGGTAGTTATAAGAAAAAAACAATTTTTACATATTACAATAAATTAATTTATAATATAAAAATAAATATTTTTCTTTATAACGCTTGAAAACAACAACAAACAACAAACAAAATGAAAAAGATAAAAGCTTTTTATCAGTAATTTAATTTACTAAAAATATTTTTCTGAATTCCATGCAACGACGCCGTCTATTAAAAAATTACATAACATTTTCACTAAATTTGCGTTTCGAGGTCCTAGAGATGGTACTTTCAGTTAAAACAAATTTTAATGTAAGATCTATATAAGAGTTTCATATTATGTCACCATTCATATTACATATCATATTCCGCGCTTTAGATATACCCCTAACACGTTCAACTCGGACATCTACGAGTGAGCTTAGTCAGTAAAATGAATTTACATTGTTATTTGTCACGGACAAGCATAATGAAGTTTGCAACATTATGTTTGTCGCACTTCCGTTATCATTGATGGCTAACTTCATCATGACTTGCTTCCGTAAAAAGTTGAGCGCGCAGCTCTCAATTTTAACCTCTACTAAATGCAAAAGAAGCTTCAATAAAAACGAAACAGAAAACGGAAATTTTTCATGACTTTATCTCTTTTCACTTTGAACCCAACCAAAAAGAACTAAAAAGCAACCTTTTTATCACTCATTTCATGTTAAAAATACGACCGGGGACTCAGCGGTCATAATCCAAAAATCCTAGCCAAAGCCCCAATGTGCTAAACGGAGCACACAACCTTTTAATTACAGTGTCTGAATATAATTTTACTATTCTCGTGAAAAATATTACATAATATTTATGTTTATGAACTTAAAATATATTAAGACAATCAACCTCACTGAGGCAGTGCGACGGACTTATTTCTGTTCTAAAGTACAGTTAGTTAGTTATACCTTTTTTCTCATACAAGGGGTAGGCAGAGAGAATAACCGTAGCCCACTTTTCGCCCTCACGGGAAACGAGACGTGCCGGTTGGCGAACAACGTCACCGCCATTTGATAAGAGTCAAAATATACTTCCTACTCATTGTGATCCCAAAAGCATTATATTGATAGCATTGCATATTATTCTGCACGAATAAAAGCGAAAAAATAAGAGGAAACGTGTGCCACTATAGGACATTAATATTCTCTACTTTTTTGTCCTTATTTGGATGACTGCGTGGAATAAAAAGGCCCTAATTACCTTACTTGTCCTCACCGAAACCACGTTAATGTGAAGCAAAATTACGGTGTAAAGAAAGTTGAAACTGTCACATTATTTGGTCTCACATAGTTATTTTGCTTTCGGAACAGGATATCTGTAATTTACCAAAATTACAGAGACATTTAAGTTATCCTCTTTCATATTTTTAACTGAGGTTTTTTTTCTTTATATGATTTTAGAATAAGCTTGATCATATCCTATTATTTTAGAGTGTTCGGGAATTCAATTTTACTTTCCCAAAGGAGAGAAAGTTAATTTGCAAAGATGCGCATTCAAAATGTAAAATGGTATGTATTACCTAATTTAGAAGAGCACCGCCCGCCCTCCCTCAACAGCGTGCACAAGAAAACCAATACCGCTACCTGGAGACGGGGGTTGACAGTCGTATAGTCAATATCACTTGATAATGCCTCGTTTTGAGGTGAAACACATGTCGTGTTCTCGACTTCAGTGATGTGTATTGCCTGGTGGTAGTGGTGTAGTGGTGGAAGGTATCTGGTGGCGGCTCCCGGTGGCGGTATTGGTTTTCTTGTGCACGCAGTTGAGGGAGGGCGGGCGGTGCTCTTCAAAAGTAGGTAATACACACCATTTTACATTTTGCATGCGGTACTTACTCGTAGCAAATTAACTTTCTCTCCTTTACTATAATGGATTTCCGCAAAGTAACGCCTGATGCTATTAACTATTTTACTTTCCCATCAAAGTGTGTGCTGTGCAGTAGTAATTTTACTATGATATTAATTAAAGATTCATCTTACAGTGGCAGTCGTAACATGTTTATTGTGAAACTCGATCGATGGCAGCATAACGATCTCAAAGGTGGCTGACGTCATCAGATCCTGTCAGGAGCCTCGAAGATACAAGGTGCCTGGTAATGATTGGCCAATCGACTTCTTGAACACCGCCCCCTTTTTTTCGTAGTTAGTTTCCATAATACGCCCAATTCTAACTTTAATACATTTGTAAATATTAGCAATTTATTTATCACGTGCTGGGTGAAAGAAAACGTTGTCTGAGAAATAGCATACGTTTTGACGATACGTGTAGTACTCTGACCCGCAATCTAATCGCGTAAAAGAGTCCCTTTCTGGCTCCAATTCTTTTTAAATAATGTTATGACCCCCGCACCCAGCCGGAGAATATTTAAAACGTATTATTGTATACATAAATTACATTTCAATTAAGATTTTAAAACAATAAGATGAAATATTTGTTCCTTTCCTAATATTAAAGTAATTACTGTTTACCGATGACAGCGTCCGTTTCCGATCCATACATCATGCAATGACACAGTATGCTGTTTTCACTAACGGCGCACCAACCTAAATGGCTCTAATGCCATAGATTGCTTTTTGTTACACCTTCAATATAGATAAATTATATACGAGTAGATGATCTCGGTCACATCGATACACTCCATTATTTTCAACAATATATATAACTATAGTTAACTATTCGCCGTGTGGTAGCCTTGTACGAGAATCTACCACCCCCATGGCTTTGGTCCCATAGTCATAAAAGTGGACTTAATAAAATGCCGTAATTTATTTAGATCGGTGATGAGTTGAAGCATTAATGGTTTTCCAGCGTTGGTCAAACCGCGCATTGATTTCGGCAAATCTTCCCAACTTGAAATAAGCCAATGGAACGCAAAGTACAACAACATCCATATAAAGCAGTAACAAAAATTTCAATTATGTATAGTGTTTAATACATTTTGTTCATGATTTAAGGGTTTTCCTAAGTTAACTTCACAGCACCTGACAAGGGTCTTAGATGTTGACAAAGGTTAGACTTTACACATGAATGTAGGATTGGATTCTTTAAGACCAAGAATGCATTAATATTGTAAATATGTCTATTAATATTTGGTAAAAAGAAAAATACGAATAAAAATACGAAAAAGAAAGAATAATCTCAGTTTCTAGTGAAAATTGTTCTATCGCTTTAATGCAAATGAGTAACGAATTAACTATAGTTCAAAGACCTCTTAAATATTTTAAATTAGTGTTAGTTATTCTAAAGTTAAACAATATTGTGCTAACATTACTGTATTTTGGTCTAGATAGCACTGTAATTAAGTGTAATTACTGAGCATATGAGTCCGAAATAACTGATGTCTGGGTGTCAGGCGCAGTGTGGTGTGCCACACAGAAATTTTCTGGGTGACACAGCATTTGTTACAGGCATACGTTGCACTTACCATTACGTTAATGATTTGCTCGTCTAATCACTTTCCTCTAACTATCGGTTGACTCGTATGAGAGGGTTTTGAAGTCACAAAGAGTCCGCCATTACTGTCGGTTGACGGACTTCATGTCATCGATTTTTTTCCAGACATTTATTCAGGGTATTTTCCAATCTTGGTCGAACTCAGGTGGGTTACCCGACCAGCTTACTTTGAGTAATATTTAAGGCACTAAGTCCAGTACCGTAAGTTTAAACGCCTCTATTGTAAAGTACGTAATCGTTAGTTCTTAAATTTACTCTAAACTCCAAAAGTTTTACAGTATTGCTATCTTATAGCCGTGGTAGCTCAGGGGACTGGTGCCCGCCTTTAATTTCATAGTAAGCGAGTAACCTGGGTTCGATCCCCGGTGCCAGCACCTCTAAAATTGTTTTTCAATTTTAAGTGCTGATTTACCACGTGCTTAGCGGTGAAGGAAAACATCGTGAGGAAACCTGCATGTCCGAGGAATAGAAATATTACGAGGACATGTGAAGTCCGCCAACCCGCATTGGAGCAGCGTGGCGGATTCTTCCTAGCTCTAAAACCCTCTCAGAAATGAGAGGAGGCCTGTGCTCAGCAGTGGGACATTTATAGGCTGAAACTTTACTTTACTCTTTTACTATTTTATTGGATAAAGTGACAAGCAAAACGAGAAATTAAGTACAACGTCTGCCCATAACAAAGTCTGTGTCACGCAGAAATTTACTGGGAGCACACTGCGCTCGTCACCCTGAGACATACGTTCTTAGGTCTCTTATTCCCAGTGATTATAAAAAACAATGCCTATAATACATGCAAATACAAGTTGTAAGAAACGATAAAGCGAATTAATGGTTCTTTCTAGCGATAAGATAAGCGTTATAAATTACTTCTGTACGTAACGTTGAAAGTTATATCGAATGCATTCAATGACTACTTGCCTATTACATTATTCTATGACTTACTGACACGTGAGGAACGTATTTCCGACGTGAGGAGTTACAATAATGAAATTATTTATTTAATCTTTATTTATGTGTGTGCAACATAAAACAATATGTATAAAAAAGCGGACTTAATGCTATAGGGCATTCTCTGCCAGTCTACCTTTGGGTCAAGCAGATAGGATGTAGTGGGTGGGAAAAAAAAAAAAATAAAAGAGGAAGAAAAAAATAGGGCAGAAATTTACATAAAAACTACTATACACTAAAAAAGGAAAGTAACCTATGATAATAGTGAAGATAATTACTATATAACTTATAATTATACAATATTAAGCTTGCAGATATACATATATAGACATACATGTATACACAAATATTATTGTACAAACAATACATATATACATGCATACATAGATAGATACACATACAATAATGTAGCAATTTTCCGATTTCAAAAGAAATTAGATGCAGGTAAAGCATTCAATAACCAAAACAAAAGTAGAAATTTATAACAAACAGAAGACATTTATGGTATTCCAAACTATTCCTGCAGTGTAAAGTAGTGGTTCCAAAGAAAGCGTTTGAAGTAAGACTTGCTGGTAGTAGTGCGGATGTTGATTGGCAGTTCGTTACAATGTCGGACGGAAGTTGGGGTAAAAGAATAGTACAAGAAACCGGTATAGCGTAACGGAACATAAAGAAGTTGCATTATCCGTAGAACGGAGACAACGCTCGTGGGAGTCTTGTCTTGGAATTTGCATTTCAAAACTTCATGGACAAACGGATCGTGTAAGACAGAGAATAATATGCAAAGTGTTCTGAATGACATACGATAGCGAAGAGGTGGCCATTTAAGCTGAGAACGAAATGAGGAAGTATGGTCATGTTTATTGTTGTGAAGACGATCCAGTTTTTTTAGTTCTTGAGAGGTGTCAGTGTAGGAAACGTACGCGTGATCAAGTAGAGGCAACAATAATGAATGTATTTGCTTGGGTTTGGATGCCTGTATATTTCACGGATTGATGTCTTGCTCCACATTGTCACTTTTAATTGCGGGCACTTATTATTATAAGTCAAAAAAATACGTCTGTGTTTACAAGCTAGCGTATCTGTATGACAGGTCCCAGATATAATTCTATTTGAACATTATTTCGCATTGAAAAACTTGTGATTAACACTATACTGCATTACTGTGATCACTGAAGAGAAGAACAAGGAGACAGAAGAGACATTCACCTTTGAGATGTGCAGGTACGTTTTAGCCTTTATATCATTGTCCTTCGCAGATACTTGTTGAATTCATCAGTGATCCTTGATCTAATAACAGTCAACCTCTTTAGCTATTTCTGAACGAAGCAAGCCGTTTTAGACAGCTGACACGTGAAGAAAATAAACTTGAAATATTAAAATTAAAACGTCTAAAAATAGCACCATTTTTGGGCATCAAACTCATATAGTTCAATATCAAAGACTCGAACAAAAAACAAACATCCGTTTTCAAACAAATATTTGCCGATACCCTTAACTCGAAACAGTAAACTCGATATCGGGGTATTATATTTTCTCGAAATAGTAGAGTATTTTATTTGGTGGTGTCATTTTGAATTTTTTATTGAATGAAGTGACGAGGCGTGCAAAAAATTCACGAGTGCAATGTATCTGCCCATAACAAATGCCATGTCACCCAGAACATTTCTGTGTGGCACCACATTTCATCGATCCCTGAAACATCAGTTCCCAAGTCTCCACCACTATCCACCATTTCAGCCTATTACTAGTCCACTGCCGAATATATAGGCCATATGCCTCCCTCATAGATTGCTACAAAGTTTGTAGCTCTCATTTTGGGGTGGAAGGCGGGTTGGGGTTCTAGGATGATGCTGCTGCCCATCTTCTGGTTTTAATTTTCCCTCTGTCGACTTTTACGACAACCACGGGATGAGATGGGGTGGTAGATTCTCTTAAGCCGCTACCACACGGCCTAAGTATCATATGTCTAGTAATAACACTGGCTATCAGTAACTTGACGGCAGAATACGTGGCCCCGCGGCGGTACCTACCTAGAGAGATTCCTGCGTAGGAATCGTCGCGTAGCGGCGGAAGAAAATCCGCTACTCCATTTCATCCCGTGGGTAGTGGTGGTAGGATTCCTATGCAGGAATCCGTCTAGGTAGGTACCACCCCAGGGCCAGTTATTCTGCCGTGAAGCAGTAGTGTGCAAACATTACTGTGTTTCGGTTTGAAGGGCACTGTGAGCTAGCGTAATCACTGGGCATATGAGACTTAAGAACTGATGTCTCAGGGTGACGGGCGCAGCGTAGTGTCACACAGATATGTTGTCGGTGACATAACATTTGTTATGGTTAGACGTTGCACTTTACATCAGGTGAACGTTTTGCTCGTCTCGTCACTCTATCCAATAAAAAAAACCTATGTCCAACGGTAGACTATTAAGAGGCTGATAAAAATAAGAGTCATCATTATCACCACCAGTTCAGCCCGTCACAAGTTCGCTGCTGAACATAGGCTTGTTCCATAGATTGCCATGAAATACGATCCTGAGCCATCTGCAATCATTGACTTCCCAAAAAAACCGACTCAATAACTTTTCTTCCCCAACGATTATCGGTTCTACGAGCTATATGGCCGGCCCATTTTAACTTCGGCTTGCTGATCCTTAGGGCTATATCGGTTATTCTAGTTCTGTTTCGGATATTATCGTTAAGGATTTTATATTGCAGAGAAACACCGAACATAGCTCATTCTATTGCTCGCTATACGACTCTGAGCTTCCTTATGCGGCTAGCAGAGAAGGACCACGACCCGGTTCTATAAAAAATTACGGGAAACAGCCACTGGATAATGATTTTGGTTCTTTTTGGTTGGACTCGGAACGCTGCTCCAGCTGACAGACTTCACGTGACGACTTTTCTTTTTTTTTATTATTGGATGAAGTGACAAGTCGAGCAATATTTTAACCTGATGGTAACTGCAACATCTGCCCTTAACAAATGCTGTGTTACCCAGAAAATTCCTGTGTGACACCACACTGCGCCCATCACCCTGAGACATCAGTTTTTAATTGTCATGTGTCCTGTGATTAGACTAGCTGACAGTACCCTTCAAACCCTAACTCAATCACACAACATATTAATGTTTGCACGCTACTGCTTCACGGCAGAATAACTGGCCGTGCAGTGGTACTCGTAGGTAAGTACCAACCTAACCAGACGGATTCCTGCATAGGAATCCTACCACCAGTATTACAGCAAACCCTCTAGGCCTATTTCCAGCGGTGAACTTACGAAGCTGATAAAAAAGACGAAGAGAATTATAACACTATATTTTAAACATAAATTTTAAGCTATTAATGTTTAATTAAATGAAGTTTCGTTACTTTGAAAGTAAATTTGTAAAATCTTTCTTCCTACGGATTCAGTTACGGCAGTTACAGGAAGTAACAAAAATGATTTGTTTGGAACATGACTTTTTTGTTTATTATAAGAAAAATATTTTAAATAATATTTTAAGTAAATTAAAAACCTACAATTGTACCTTTGACGGGCATAGATTAGGCATAGATATTCTAATTTTAAGAGTATGGAATACTGTTCAAAGTGAGCTCGCAGATTTCATATCTGGACAGTATTCCACCAACGAGAGTGTTGACATATTGTATTTTTTTCTTAAATAAAAACGAATGCGTTTAACATACATGAATTTCACACACAAAACACAACTTTATCCGATTTGTGTTTGTTCAAATGTTGCCGACTGGGATTCGAATGCAGGACCCGCTGCGTAGAATTCAGGTACTCTAGGCCACTGCTATCGACGTTTTATATTTTTTATTTATAAATTGTGCAGGTTTTCCTACAATAAAATTATGACGTCTTTCTGGCCGATTTTTGACCTCTACGACAACTTCCCCATATCTCGGAAGCTATCAACTAGTTAAAACACAGAGGCACTAAGTCTTCCTAACCTACCTCCACCCTATGCTTATGCGATAAAAGAGGAACCCCAAGATGAGGTGTCAGATACATTTACAATACAATCAGACCAGAGATCCGACTGGGATTTAAACCTATCACCCGCGGCGTAGAAGTCAAGTGCTCGGACCGCTTAGCCACACGGCTTAAAATTACGTAATAGGCGAATGAGTCTTTTTAATTTCCGGTACCAGCACCAGAAAAACATTAATTACAACTTTAATTTCGTTTGAACTCGGTTTTTGGTATCAATGAAAGACAAAAATCGGGGTACTATTAGCAATTATCTTAATACTTACTGAGGGCCTTCGTTGTCACTCCATATGTTTAGTTAAGTCAGATTATGTTTTTATTTCTGTTCTAATAAGTTAAATGATTTCTTATATTTACGCGAATACTACATCCATACTAATAATATGAATGCGAAAACGAAGAGATCCCTCTGTCTGTTTGTGAGCTTTTCACGGCTCAACCGCATAACAAGTCTTGACGTAATTTGGCACAGAGATAGCTTACATCCTGGAGACGGACAAAGGATACTTATTATTCCGGAAAAAACAATTAGTTCTCAAGGGTTATTTAAAAAAAATCCCTATACCACAGTCCTAGTCGCTAGCATCAGCTAGTATTTAAATAAACTAGATTTACGGCTCGTTAAAAGAATACTACCACTCCATCTCATCCAATGGATCTCGTAAAAGGCGAGTAAAGAATCAAACTGCACTGAGCACCCAACAGCGCATGGTGGCGATGGGCTCACCACCTATCACACCAAGTGCATTATATTGTTTTGGTGAAACGTGGATTGTGGCAGTCATCTGTTTTGCAGTGAGTGCCCAGTCTCTGACTACCCCTTATACAGGGACACAGTCGTGGTCTTATGTAATGTATGTAGATTTACGGATTTTATAGCGTTTTATTTTACTATTCATCCCGACTTGTCAAGCAAAAGCATAAATCCTAGCAAAAGAACAGCGATTCCTACCAAGGACGATTCGCGAGGGTATTTAATTAAAAAAGCATCCCAATTTCAATGGATAAGATGGTTTGGTACTACCACCGGCTTGGGCTCCTATTATTAATAAAATTAAATCAAAAACCAAGCACAGCATTGCAAGATTTCAGAACTCAGTAAGCTTATTCTGCGTAGATCGGACCATGATTAACAATCAAAAGCTGATGGTTTTTTTTTTTCATTGTAGAGGGGGCAAACGAGCAAGCGGCTCACCTGATGGTAAGTGATAACCGCCACCCCTAAACATCTGCAATACCACAGGAATTCTGGGAGCGGTCGCAGCCTTTAAAAAAGGTGTAGGCTCTTTTTGTGAAGGTCCCTAAATCGTATCGGTCGGGAAAACCCCCTGGTGGCAGCTGATTCCACAAAGTGGTAAAGTTTACCCAGATTAACTATGACATCAGGCCGTCAGACATGTTGGTCCTACCGTGACCATGGGTGCTGTAAAGCGCCCGAAACGACGTGGTATCTATACAAATAAATAAAATTGAAGTGTCTAGTGAGTTGACCAATGAATAAACTTTGTCATGCTCTTCTTTATTTAATGTATCCGTAAATCTAGTGGTATTAAAAGTTAAATTACGTTTTGTGTCGTGGCGGCTCGTTAAAAGAATACTACCACTCCATCTCATCCAATGGATCTCGTAAAAGGCGAGTAAGGAATTAAACTGCACTGTGCACCCAACAGCGCATGATGGCGATGGGCTCACCACCTATCACACTAAGTGCATTATATTGTTTTGGTGAAACGTGGATTGTGGCAGTCATCTGTTTTTGCAGTGAGTGCACAGTCTCTGACTACCCCTTATGGGATACAGTCGTGATCTTATGTATGTATGTAAATTACGTTTTAACGACAGAGACAGATAAAGAAAGAGATAGATAGACAAATGCTTATCGGTAAAAAAGTCGAAAATGTTTGTACTCGCCATGTATGCAGTTTGTGTTACGAAAAAGAGTAGCTTGGAGCACTTTCGATACCAAATGATTCACACTGACGCAATCAGGAAACCTTGTTTACTTTCACTGGCCCATTTGCGAATGTATTATAGAGAATCACGTACGTAAACTTTGGTCCGATGCGTGACTCGATTTTATATTTATAATGAATACAAACGAGCTACGTCGCTATCAATCAAAACTTCATAATTTTATTACGGGAAAAGTCGAGCGTGAATTTTTTTCTTTCATTTAATTGATTTATTGATAACGGCGTTCCGTAACCTCTATTATATGGGTTCCACGATCGATTTTCCTGTGACGTAAGGAATGTTCTAGTATATCTCATCAGCAACACTTGACGTGACGGGTGGCGAACCACTTCGCCGCCATTTTAGTAGGAGCCAAAAAAATCCTACTACCCATTGCGTTCCTACGAGCAGTGTAGTGACAGCATTGCATATTAAGTGTGTTATTCTACACGAATAAAGGCTGCCTGTACAACACCTTAGTCGCCTCTTACGACACCTCGGAAGAAAAGACTTAAGGGTTTTTTTTTCTCTGGCCGACACCTATACTACGTGGCAATAACGTAAATTCCACTGGAACATTCAGTATAGTACCAGACTACGCCCGTTACAATGAAAAGTCGGTTCTTAATTCTCATATGTCCTGAAATTAGCTTCAACCTTTAAACCGAAACATTGTGGTGTTTGCATACCTTTGTTCGACGGCAGAATTACTGGCGCTACGGCGATAGCTACCCAGGCGGATTCTTGAATGGGTATCCTACCACCCGTAAAAGCCAATGATAGAACTTAGGTAGGATTTCTATACAGAATTCTATCAAGGTAGGTACCACCGCAGGGCCCGTGTCTGCCGTGAAGCAGTTCTGTGGAAACATTGTTGTGTTTCGGTTTGGCACTGAGAGCTAGCTTAATCACTGGACATATAAGACTTCAGAACTGATGTTTGAGACAGTGACGGGCGCAGAGTGGTGTCACGCAGAAATATTTTGGGTGACTCAGCATTTGTTATAAACAGACGTTTACCATCAGGTGAACGTTTTGCTCGTTTCGTCACTTTATCCAATAAAAAAAAATACTACACAATCTCGTTTACTTATACTATTATTAATAAATCGTAAAACTAAAAACGAAACTACACTATACTGAAGTATTGCTTGTTTCATTTGATGACAATTTTTTATCAGTTGATCACATTACGATGGAAACTGCGCCCTAAAAAACAATAATTAGTTGTCACTGATACGACCTCTACAATTTCAACATATTTATGCGTCTTACATTTCACGGGAGAAAGTAGTTTGGACCGGTTTTCGTCGTTTTTTCGTCACCGGCAAGCGAGAAAGTGAAATTATTACGAAACTATAAAAACTCGTTTTTTATTGGTTCGGAAGAAGATGATCATAATAATATCCTCCGGGCAGATTTTTATCAAGGGTGACAACCTTCTAAAACTGCCAACAATCTACTGTATAGGACATTTTAGTGCCACAAGTGCACGCGCACACTCAGGGGCACACTTACCCGTTCTGATCTACCGCTACCGTGACCAGACCAACAATTCGTATTTTTGCTTAAATGTTTGCCCTGGCCGGGATTCGTAACCAGGAACTGCGGCGTAGTTGTCAAGAACTCAGACTACTAGGCCACGCCGTCATCAAAAAGATAATGGTGGTTTTATATTACATTCGCTGTGCCCCACTGTTTCACATGGCTAAAATGACCCTATGATGGCACCGTAAGGCACGGTAACTCGCTAACCTGAGAATTCAAAGTTCGGCCCTTCTCAGTATCGTTCGGTTCTGAGCGTGCGGCCCCTTAAGCTTGTAGCATGAAGATTCATAGCTTAGAACCTCCCTGAATAACGCAAAAATATTTTTTCAAATCGGTCTAGTATTTCCGGAAATTATCGCATTCAATTTTTTTTTGTATGTGTAACTCGTCGTAAGCCCAAAAGCTTTCACAACCTTATATGTAGCGACTCGCGAGCAGGTAGGCCCCCGAGTGACGCATTCAAATATACACACTCTGAAGCTTTATTATAGTGGTAAGATGGGCTACCCAGATTAACTTGGCTCGGAGAACCAAGTTAATCTGGGTAGATTTAAGTTATAAAAAAAAATTTGAGTAATATTTTTGAGACATATTTTTTATAGGATAATTTATAAGGATTTGTTTAAAGTTTCTTCTATCATTCGCGACGAAAGTAGCGATTAATTTTCTGTTATTGTCGACAAAAATGTATATAATTAAGAACAACTGTTTATAATTGATTACAAACGATAAATAATGATTTTGTATACCTAAACCTTTCTCGAGAACTATCTTTTTTTTTGTTATTTAAGAATGTGACTTGACGAGTAAAACGTTCACCTGATGCTCTGCCCATAACAAATGCTATATCTCTAACAACATTTCCGTGTGACACCACACTACGCCCGTCACCCTGAGACACACCTAATTCTCGTATGCCCAGTAATCACATACATACATACAGTCACGCATTTTTCCATATAAAGGGTAGGCAGAGGCCACCCACGTAGCACAGTTTTCGCCGTCGCAGTAAACGAGACGTGACGAGTGGCGAACCACGTCGCCGCCATTTCGGTACTAGTCATAAAATTATTAGTAAGCCGTGTGGTGGCGGCTCGTTAAAAGAATACTACCACTCCATCTCATCCAATGGATCTCGTAAAAGGCGAGTAAGGGAATTAAACTGCACTGTGCACCCAACAGCGCATGGTGGCGATGGGCTCACCACCTATCACACTGAGTGCATTATACTGTTTTGGTGAAACGTGGATTGTGGCAATCATCCGTCTTTGCAGTGAGTGCCCAGTCTCTGACTACCTCTTATGGGATGAAGTCGTTATCTTATGATTGTATGTACGTAAACTTTAAGCTAACAGTAATCACATTATTTCCCATTAGCTTTTAATTATCTTCAGACCGATACACAGTAATCTCTGACCACTACTGCTTGACGGCAGTACCTACTTAGACGGATTCCGGAATAGGAATCCTACCAGCAGCAAATCCGCAGTCGTATAGACAAACTGTGGCTTTCGAGGAACTTTCTTTTATATTATCTATCGATGTCGCGTATTTTTCATTGAAATCGTAGAATAATTTGTATACGTTTCGGCCTCTTATAATCTCCGAACAAACTCTCCCATAAACTGCGTTGTTGTATTTATCATAGTAACTTCGCTTGGCACGAGTTAGCGACGAGACATGACAGTTTGCACAAAAAGCGCAAAATAGTCTGGCTTTTTTTGGTCCTAGTCTTATCTTATTCTTTATTAATTCATGTTGTTTTACACAAGTTTTAATTTGAATTTTGTTCCCAACAGTGGGTTTACCGTCCAAAACTAGATCGCTACTTACCTTGTCGTCTTTAACTTTATGACAAAGGTATAAGTGGGTCGTTGTAAATAATAGGAGTCAGCGAGCTTAATTCAAGCTTGGCTAGACGACGAGAGCTACCGATCATTATAACTTGACATTTAGAGGGATTAACCGATATGCCAAAATTGTTGCACCAGTCAGAAACACACAGACGAGCGTTGTTTATCAAACCAATCGCAGAGTTAACCTCTATTGGATCGATTTGAGCATAAAGCTAGAAATCATCAGCATACATATGGTACAAATTTTTGAAGTTTAAAATAATGAGATTAATAAAAAAAGAAAATAAAAAGGGAGATGAAATTCAGCCTTTTCGGACGCTAGTTGTCAGATTACACCGACCAGAGAAAGACTGATGATTGATTTTAATCTTCGATCCCGAAGGTAAGATGAGAACTAATCCAAAACTGATGAAGAGAAGCCCATTTACTTACAGATAGCAAGAAGGATGTCATGATCAATGGTATTAAAGGCATAATTAGTTTAACGTAAAATTAGTTTTATTAAATGTATTTAAGGCATTAGAAAAGTCTATTCAGGACAAGAATAGTCAATTTGAACTCCTTCATGTCCTTTATCTTGTGTCGTCAAGAATTTTTAGGAGTGCTGTGGTCGTACTTATGGCCTGGTCGAAAACCAGACTGTAATGGGCTAAGTAATTTATTCAAGTATATGTAGCTATAGTGTGGTTTATGTGCAACTGATTCTAAAAAGATTGAAAGAAAGGGATAAATAGAAATTGGATTTAATAGACAATTTCGCAGACATCCTCATCAGTTACCGGAGAAAAAGCAAAGCAATTAGATTCGACTTTGGTAAGTGCTAAGATAAGTGAAATAGTTTTATGTTTAGTGGAGTTACCAAGTTGAGATACCGAGAAAAGGGCTTGTTGAAACTGTTAAGAGATATCAGGGCAAGGTTTTTGTTAACCAAAACCGAGAGAACTGAGTAACTTTCTAGTACCAGCTGGTAAAGAATCGAGAATGTTTTTATGGATATGTCAGTGTTTTGCAGCTCGTTTCATCTGGTTACAAAAATTTCTGGTAACTTTAAATAAATTCCAATTGACCTCACTGCGGTTGTTCTTAAATCTTATAAAAGTCTGATCGCGTTTCGCCATAGATTTCTATATGCCGCAGGTCATCCTCCATCCAATGATTTTTACGGAACGTATTGGTGCCAGTGTGTCGTACGTAAAAAGTGCTGTGCTAAAGTTTGCGTATTGATATAAGAAACATTTAAATATTTGTTTAAATTGTTGAGAAAAGTAGTAAATTGCAGAGGCCGATTCGGTTAGAGAGTCGTCAAGAGATTTGAAAGATAAGTCCAAATCAGCAGTAGAGTGGAAAGGACCATCATCTGACATACGTTTTTACGAAGTTAATATAAACAAATACAAGAAAATATATAATTATAATGTAGATAAATACCGATAGCCCGATCTACGCGAAATGATTTTACCATGCCACGAAACTCAGGACGTCTGGCACTTCAGTCCTCGCGTGACCTTGGCTGCTGTATGCACTGGAAATGTCTTGGCTGCTGTATGCACTGGAACATAGGCCTCCCCACAGTTTGCCTTAAAGTTTGTAGCTCTCACTTTGGGCGATTATGCCATAGTTGCCACGCTTGGCCGGCGGGTTGGCAACCGCAGTTAATTTATTCAGATGTTCCAGGAAGATGCTGCTCCACATCATCTGGTTTTAATTTTCCCTTGGTCGACTTTTACGACACCCACGGGATGAGATGGGGTGGTAGATTCACTTAAGGCGCTACCACACGGTTGTCAAGATGATGATGAAGATGTCATATGATGAGGAGCAGCATCTTCCTGGAACATCTGAACAAATAAACTGCGGTTGCAAACCCGCCTGCTAAGCGTAGCAACAATGGCAAAATTCCTTCACGGTGAGAGTTACAAACTTTTGTGACAATCCATAGGAGAAGCATATGAGTAGCGGACTAGTGGTGATGATTATGATAATGATGAAGAACGGTTTGCAGGTCTCGTCACTTTCTTCCACAATAAAGCTTTGCACCGTAAAATACTACTGCTCATCTTCCGATGAATTCATTACCTTAGTCGACTCTTGCAAGCACGTCGCGATATGGAACGTAGATCAACCGACCCGAACCGACAAACACGCGATAACAGACAGACGGAAAGACATGCAACACAAACAAAAACGTTGCAAACCTTATCTTACTAGTATAATAAAGCTGGGGCTCTAAAGTTTATATATTTGAACACGCTAATCTCAGGAAATACTATTGCCATTTGAAAAAAATATTTAGCATTAGATAGTCCGTTTATCGAGAAAGGTTTTAGTATACTTATTTATTCTTATATAAATAAGTCGATCGAGAAAGGTTCTAGTATACTTATTTATACATTATATACTTTATTCTACGGTCATAAGAACCGAAAATACCGAGAAGGGTCGAACGGTGAATTCTCAGTTCAGCAAGATGCCATACCGTACGGCGCAGCTGTATCGTCGGCTTAATTTACCCGGGTGAAACCGCGGGGCGCATCCAGTAAAAAATAAAACCTTACTAAGGGTAATTTACAACAGAATTCGCATAAACATCCATTAAGATCAAGAGTCGATAAGAATGTAATTGCATTGTTATGCATTTCACATGCAAATTGCATGATCGTGATTAACTTAAGCAGACAGACCGCCACGGACAACAGAAAACTTAGAGAATTAGAAATGGAAAGTTAAATTATAACTTTGAATAGGTAGGTACCTCCCTAGGGTCAGTTATTTTGCCGTGAAATAGTAGTGTTCAAACATTACTGTGTTTCGGTCTGGGCGTCACTGAAAGCTTGTGTAATTACTGGGCATATGAGACTTAACTACTGATTTCTCAGGGTGGTGAGGGCAGTGTGGTGCCACACAGAAATCTGTATGAAACAACATTTGTTATGAGCAGACGTTGCACTTACCATCAGATGAACGTTTTGCTCGTCTCCTCACTTAATCCAATATTTTTTTATCTAAAATATATAAGCGATTTACCACCGAGTCATCCGATCCCCGAAGCTACAAGACCTATACTGTATAGTATAATAGACTGGAAATTTAGCATACATATTACTTTCCCGACATACACACCTGTTAAGAACCGATTTTATGAACATTTACTCCTAAATGTGTCAACGGGCTGGTGTTGTTTTTATCTGTATATACTTTATCATTACAATAACTTCCGTGCGGAGCCGGCCCGGGCCAGCTAGTATTCTTTAGGAAGCACTAAAATCTCATTATTTTAATCGACTTGTTAAAAGCGGCCGGGCATTGACCTCTCTAAAAATTTGTTGTAATCGCCACGCTTAACGCGAATTAACGATCACGTTCCCAGACACCTTCTCATTGCCGTTCTGGTATAATTGAGATGGTTATATCGCCACTAATCGGGGGCTATGAGATATTCCTGACATTTTTAAAGTTTTTAGAATTCTTAGTCGACTTTTTTTATAAAAGAAAGTGAGGATACGATCAAATTGTTCACCTGATGGTCATATGTGCCCATAACAAATGCCACACAGAAAAAATTTCTGCGTTTACTACTCATTTGTGTAATTAGAACACAGTAACGATTTGACACACTTTTTATTTATTACACATTCATACCCAAAACTACAATTTGTGTTTAGCTACAGTTTGTGTTTTAACTGACTTCAAAATAGGAGGAGGTTCTCAATTCGTCTTATGTATCTTCTTTGTTTATGAACCGATTTAAATGGTTCTTTTTTATTAGAAACGGGGTTTCAGAAGGGTGGGTAAGACTTCAAGGCACAGTAAGCTACTTCTGCGTAGCTCGGACTAAAAAATAATAACAAAAGGTAAAAGGTATAATTTTTTTGGATTAACCTTGACATTGGGAGATCGGTCACCTCAGTCCCCTCGTGAGCATGCGTGCGGGTTATTAGTAGTTTAAATTTAAACGCGATAAAATCCGTATATCGGTTTTATTAAATTTTAGTGAAGTTCTGATGATGGAATCCATGACAAAATCATGAAACTCTTAAATCGGCTTAAACATGTTTGGAGCTGCTGCGTTGAAGTCGGTTTTTTGATTAAAAAAGTATACTGTATGATTCCTGAGTGGCGGTGGAAGATTATTTAGTATTTGGATTTGATCTGAACTTGCATTTTAATATGTTACGTTGATTTTTAAGCAAATTTATGTTTTCAATTTTCTTGCGAAGGCGGACTGTAGCTTCTTCAGCGATTCTGCTTAAATAGGTTACTTTACCTGTCAAAAATAACTGAGATATAAATATAGAATAGGAAACCACCTCAGAATTCATTTAATGGCAAATCCTTGAAAACCTATCAATACTATATAGCACAACGCGTCACATTTTGGAAAAGAAAATCTTCTTTATTTCCTTCGAACCGCGAGACGTGACTGAACTTTAAGATAACATTTGGAAACATTCGTAAACTTTCCTACTTCCCGTGCTACTGACAAACATATTATCTTCCTTTCTTTTTTTAAGTGTAAACAATTGAATAAAGTCAATAAGAAGACTAAAGATATTTTATAATATATTTATAATAGACTACACCGCTACATTATATTTATAAAACATTAATAATATTAAATATAATGTTTTCCTTGTCGACCACGGTGACGTAATCCGATTACCATCGAAAGTTCTCAACTGCACTGTATATATTGTAGTGCTGCTAGTGTATGCGAACACAAGAAGATATTCTCTTTATAATCATCGATTTACTCGTGTTCAATGTGACGCATACCTGCGGTATAATTATACTGGTGGATTCCTTTACAGAAACCTGTCTGGCTAGGTACCACGACAGTCATTTATTTTACCGTCAATAGTGTGCAAATATTACAGTGTTTCGGTCTGTAGGGCAACGTTAGCTAATTTAATTACATTTGGGCATGGCCATAGGCATATGAGTCTCAACTAATTATCTTAAAAAACGCACAGAAATGTTCTGTGTGACACACCATTTTCTATGGGCTAATGTTGTAATTGCCGAAAGAATAGCCTACCTCTTTCCTACCGAGGTGTCGTAAGAGGCCGACTAAATGATTGTACTGACAGCCTTTTTCGTGCAGAATAACACCATAATATGCAATGCTGTCACTATACTGCTCGTGGGAACGCAATGGGGAGTATCAATTTTTTGGTTCGTACCAAAATGGCGGTGACGTGGTTCACCACCCGTCATGTCTCGTTTGCCGCGAAGGCGAAAAGTAGGCTACGTGAGCGGTTTCTGCCTATCCCTTATATGGGAAAAAGGAGTGAACTGTACGTATGTATTTCCACGTTAAGCAGGCAGATAGGCCATAACAATATATCTGACTGATAATCCAGACCAGACAGAATTAAAGTCAATATCAAATATATAGGGCGGAAAGTGTGCTATGTGTGTGGCCTCTGCCTACTCTTTATATGGGAAAAAGACGTGACTGTATGTATGTAAGTATGTTGCAATTACCGTCTGATGAACGATTTGCTTGTAACTTTCTTCACACAAGTACACAGTATAATTTTTGCGTTGCACAGATATTACATATTGTGTTTAGATACACACACAAACACATACACGCAAAGCTATCAATAAACCACATAAATATTCGTTCTGTACGAGAATCGAACTCGTAATCCGTGGCACAGGTGCCACAGCGCCAAACGATCCTTATAAACAACAAAAAAGTACATTTAGTTTTACGAAAGAGAATCAGTAAATTCATTTATTTTTAATACGTTTGTTTTCTTTCGCTAATTTCTTAGGAACTAATTAAAAAAAGTACGTAACTAGATAATTAAAAGAAAACAAAGCATGCTAATTAGTAACTTAACAAACGTTATTAAGAAGTAATTATAAACATTATGTAAGTAATTTTACAATTTTGTCAATTTAAAAAACCAATTACAACTTTTATTCGACATATACACCGAAAAAATCATTTGCATTTTATAAATTAGCACGAATAAATAAACTGATCTGAAATATGGTATTTTACACTCACTCGTAAAATATTTAGTACCAATTTCTGTGAGTAAATAAAGCGACTGCTAATAAATGTCCCACTACTCGGCAAACGTTTGAAGCAAGAAAGGCCATACGCCTTCGAAATATTACTTTTAAATTTTCAGATAATGGCAATTAACAATTGTGCACCGGGGTTTGAACCCTGGTAACTCGCGTACTATGAATTTTATGGTGAACTCCTGGCCAGTGGTCCTCGATGGCTTATTTGTGATAACCTTCATTCATCCGATTAATAGCATAGTCATTACGTTAGTTGAATAAATAGCGAAAGCAGGAACATTCACAGTCACGCCTTTTCACATATAAGGGGGAGGCAGAAGCCACAGACGTAGCCTACTTTTCGACAAGCAGGAACAGCCATCGCTAAACAGCATTACACAAGATTAACTTTGTGAAAGGTTCCATTCAGAATGTAGACTTCTAGTTATTATCCGGAAGTCACCGTGATCGAAAGTTCTTTTTAGTATTTTTTCTGTTCATTTGACGAATTGTTTTTTTTTTTTTGATTTAATGTTTGCGAAGTTGTCGAAAATCGGCGAAGAGGACATGTTATTTAGTTTTTACTTTTCGGCATTATGAACAAAATGTTAAAAAGGAATTAGAGTAATATTCTGCATTATATTTATTTATTTATTAAAACGTTATTGCTAAACCTTCAAATAAAAAGGTGACATAGGGCGAACTTAATACCTGTAGGCAGTCTCTACCAGCCAACCCATGGTGTGGTGAGAACTTGTGATAGGTGCAGCATAAAAGGCATAAATAAATTGAAATTTCTAACCAGACTTCTAGTATATCGAAGTATGAAGTATGAAGATGAAGCGAGGAATCTAAAAGTTGTACTGTAATAAGTGTGATAAATACATTAAATTGAATAAAATAAAACATTGAATTTACTTACATACTGCCAATGTCAGTTGAAATAGTGTCGCCAGAGAATTTTAAAACATTTCCAACGATGAAACTAAAAAAAAAGAATTACGGTTGAATTTCGACCACAGAGCGACGACTAGGTTATTAATTCTATCATTTTTGAAAGAGAAAAGTTGGCACGTGTATTCTTATCTCGGTGAATTAACCATTTATACTCCCACATTATCCTTTAGCACTGCTTTCTTGGAGAATAAACGAGGCTTCAGAGAGTGGGATTATTTTCTTACAGCATCCGTGCATTCGGCCTTCCTACGTTTACTTAGAGAAATTAAATAATACACTAAGCGCCTTATACGCCAAGTTTTTTTTTCTACGTTGTTTAGGCAAAATATTAAATATGATTTAAAAGTGAAGTAAAGTAACTGCCTATTAATGTCCCACTGCTGGGCACAGGCGTCCCCTCATTTTTGAGAGGTTTTAGAGCTAAAAAGAGTGCGCACCGGGGATCGAACCGCAGGTCACTCGCGTAATTTGAAATTTAAGTCGAGCGCCCAGCCCCAGTGCTACCACGGCTCCGCATAAACTAAAAGTGTTTTTCGTATCTTTAAATGATAGCAAAATTATTTGTGTAATCATTTATTTTAAGCGAAAAAAGTTTTACTATCATAATCATCGGCTTGTAAGTAGCCTACTACTGAACATAGATCTTTCCCAAGTTAGTAGGATGTGCCGTAATGCACCATAGATGCCGTTCTCCAATCTGTGTATTTTACATACATACATACGAGTACAATGCCTGCCGTTTCCCCATATAAGGGCTAGAGACAGAGGCCACTCACGTGACCTATTTTTCGCCATCGCGGGAAACGAGACGTGACGCAAACAACATCGCCGCCATTTTGGTACAGGACAAAAAATTCTTACTCCTCATTGAGTTCCCACGAGCGAGCGTATAGTGACAGCATTGCATATTATTGTGTTATTCTGCACGAAATGATCATGATGATGATGATGATCTGATATAATTATCCCGTCGTCTGCCGGCGGCCATAAGAGTATTATGGCATTTACCTTGGTGGTAGATTCCATTATATAGAAATAACGCGTATTAGAAATAGCTTTGCCGATATTTAGCAGTGTGTAACTGAATAGGAAAACAAAATTATATTGGAAATTTCCAGAAATTAATAATGATTTTTTTTAAGAAACATGCAACACGCAAATATGGGCATTTTGACAACGTTATAAGAAATTACTACCATTTTACGATCACGTGGTTTAGTGTATTTAACTTCTTTATCAAGGGTCCTTAGTTCGAACATTAGTCGAATCAAATACTTTTACTACATATTGATTATTGAGTACAGATTTACTGTAGTTAAGTCTGTTTGTCCGAACCAACCTGTGATCAAAAGTTAGCTTTCAAGAGTAACGGGTAGTTTAAAAACATTCTTTTAAGAAAACTATGCCTTAAAGTAGGGTTTCTCCTGTCTCGTGGGTACGGCACAAGAGAAACCCTACTTTAAGTTTTACAGATTCACTGCACAACACAACCAGACACGAAAACCAACAGGTTACACAAAACCAACAGGTCGTGCACAATTATTATTCGCTTACATCAACTGCCTATGCATACAAACTGTATCGAATGTTAATCATAACTAAAAGAAAAAAAGGCTAATAATTATTACAGTACTGTGCAAACATTACTATGTTTCGGTCTAGAGGGTACTGTGAGCTAGGGTAATCACTGGGCATACGAGATTTCAGAACTGATATCTTGAGGTGACGGGCGCAATGTGGCGCTATACGGAAATGTTCTATGTGACCCAGCATTTGTTACGGGCAGACGTTGCACTTGTCGATGCACCATCAGGTGAACGTTTTGCTCATCTCGTCACTGTGTCCGATAAAAAAAATGTCATAATTAATTGTGAAAGTAATGATTGACATTAATAACAATTAAACTGATAATACAATATACAACAAATTAAATGGTTTGATTTTAAAGATTATATTGCTCATTGAATCTAATACTATATTAGTAAAATGTGTAATCTAAAAGTCAAAGGGCTTCATTAAGATGTAAAATATAGACCAATAGACCTTGTGTATTAAAGACATGAAAAGCTAAAATACCCATCTGCGACTCAAGACCGCTATTAAAATTAGCATTTTGATTACGCCTTATTTGATTCGGGTTATCATTATTTAGCCTACAATAACTGCCTGTGTAGGTAGCGGCTTAAGAGAATCTACCACCCCATCTTATCCCGTGGGTGTCGTAAAAGTCGACAGAGGGAAAATATAAGTCAGAAGATGGGCAGCAGCATCTCCTGGAACATCTGAAAAAATAAACTGCGGTTGCCAACCCGCCTGCCAAGCGTGGCAACTATGGCAAAATCCCTCCAAAATGAGAGCTACAACTATTGTGGCAATCTATGGGGGAGGTCTATGTTCAGCAGTCGACTAGTAATAGGCTGAAATGAAAAAATGATGAACTGCCATATCCGAATCTTACTACTGTAATAAAGCAAGAGAGCATTTGACCGCGCTTATCACAGAAAATACTTTTTTTATGTTTTTCCACCAGAGAGTATACACCGTCCCTAATGGCCGTTTACTAAATAAGTGGTTCACATTTATTTATGGTATTTACATTTGTTTGTTTTTTCTTTTATTAGTTCATAAAAGTGACGGAACGAGCAAAACGTTCACCTAATGGAAAGTGCAACGTCTGCCCAAAACAAATGCTGTGTCAGGCAGAGAATTTCTGTGTGGCACCACACTGCGCCAGTCACCCAGAGACATCAGTTCTTAAGTCTTATATGCCCAGTGATTACGCTAGCTATCAGTGCTCTTCAAACCTGAAACACACTAATGTTTGCACACTACTGCTTCACGGCAGAATAATATATGATTATATTTGATACTGAGATGCCTATGGCGTTTTCAAGTTTTATAAGAGTAAATTCGTTTTAATTCAACTGTAATCAGACTTATTATTTAATTTTTGTTTGTTAAAAGTTAATGTATACAGAGTTAAAATTCTTAATCTAACTTAAAGCTATAGTGCAATTATTATTTTTATGTGAAAAACTATTTTAGTATTAGATAGTCCGTTGATTTAGGAAGGTTATACACTATGAAACTTCGGCTTATTTTAAGCAGGTGAAGCCGCGAAGCAAACAAGGTAGATGGCTTGTGAAGTAAAATTTAATAACCTACTTTTCACACTAAGCAAAAAATATCTACAAATTGCAAAGCTATTGCTTAAAGTGATTTCTTCTTCTAGGCGTAACAACAATGTATACTACAACATAATCTTTATAACATATTCAATTCTTAAGAAAGTATATTACATTACATATTATAGTACATTACTCAATTCATATGGAAGTATATACAGTACTTAAAGCAAAAAACCATTTTTTTTTAAGTTTTGTCTGTCTGTCTGTTGGTTCCGGCTAATCTGCGAAACGGCTGGACCGATTTTAATATATCGGGTAACTTAGGCTACTTAATTTTAGAAAATATATTATGGTTGCGCGCAAAAAATTTAAAACCCCAAAATCCGATTTAAATAGGGAAGTATATATGTACATCATCGATCGAGGACGGGTTTTATACGCGGGTGAAACCGCTGGGCACAGCTAGGTTTTTATTTAAAAGCCGAGTTGAACAGGTGATTCAATTTCTTTTAGGAGCATGGACTTTCCAAAGAGATAATAGGCAGAAATATAGAGGCATAAAAAACATTTGAATATTGTAACTTTTATTTCTTCACCATAGTGTTTTAAAACTAATGTTAAGGTATATTCATCATCGTCATTATCATAATTTCAGCCTATCGCTAGTCCACTGCTGAACATAGGCGTCCCCCATAGATTGCCAGAAAAGTTTTGAGGGGGGTTTGCAGCCGATTTTTATATTTATCTTAATGTTTATTTATAACCATTTCTTTTTACTCATTATACAAAACATAGCAACGTTACATTGCTATTTCAATATATTGCATGCAGGTACATCATTATATTGTTCTTGTCACATGGAGCTAGTTATGTGTGACTCTATCACGCCATCTCTACTTCGGCTGAGATTCAAACTCCAGACCAGTGATAATAACTGCTTTTGTGTAATATATTGTCAAAATCAAAGCCAAGTATTACTATTTTTTAGTGTAACTATATTTCATATTGTTATTATTATCTCTTGGTTTTAACTGAACGTATGATTATCAGTTAATTATAATTACTCTTTTATTTGTAACTATTAAGTTATGAAGCAATGAATTAGCTTTCTTACTTTTTTTATTAGAAAATATCTTTATTCAATTTAGGTTTACTTATAAAGCTCTTATGAATGTCAAAATCGAAAAATAAACCTTATATAAGAACTGGTAAGAAACTCTGAGTATTTTTTTTCCATTGATATATTACACAATGTCATTTATAAATTACTAGTTGATGCCCGCGCCTGCGTCCGCGTGTAAGTAGGTTTTTTAAATATCTCGAGGGAACTATTTGATTTTCCGGAATAAAAAGTATCCTATGTCCGTCCCCAGGTTGCAAGTTATCGCTGTGACAAATTCCGTCAAGATCGGTTCAACGGTTGAACCGTGAGGAGGTAACAAACAGACAGAGAGACAGAAGGAGTTACTTTCGCATTTATAATATTAGTATGGATTTGTTTTGCCTATAAATATGCGCTTCAGCTGGCGGGTTCGATTTCCGCCCGGAAATAGTATTTGTATGATTTACAGATACTGTTTTTGGGTATTTGTGAATACAATTTATGTCTGTAAATGCGTGGATGCGATATCGGAGAACAATCAGGGCTGCCAATATAAGTCTCTACTTTTTCATCATCATCATCATTTCAGCCTATCTTAATCCACTGTTGAACATAGACCTCCCCCATAGATTGCCACAAAACACGGTCCTGAGCCTGCATCCATCAACATCGACAACGTAGGTACTTACTTACTTTTTAGGAGTGAGTGAACCTTCTAGGTGCCGCAGTGCCAGTAATTCCGCCGTAATGCAGTAGTATCCAAACATTACAGTGTTTTTACTGTATTTCTAGACTAAGTACTTTTAACATCTTTTTTTTTTAAAATCGTCGTCCCACACTAAGATGTCTCCCGTGTCGTGGGTGCGTTTTACAGTCATAAATTCCACGTGCACAAACACCCAGACCTGGGACAACTATCCTTAGGCCATAGAAATATTTTTCCCATGCGGTAAGAAGCCAAGGGCTGAGTCACTGCGCCATCCGGGACGACTGCTGGGCATATGCCCATACATAAGTCATATGCCACTTGAGACTTAGGAACTGATGTCTCAGGGTGACGGGCGCAGTGTGGTGTCGCACAGAAATATTCTGGGTGACACAGCATTTGTTATTGGCAGTTTCACTTACCATCAGGTGAACGTTTTGCTCGTTTCTCTATCCAATAAAAAAAATCTGGCAGATCCCTAAGTTATGCTAACGACACACACAACAGGAGGTGAATGCGATGCACTCTCTTACACTGTTTATGTCTGTATGAAAAAGAAAGCTAGAGAATCATTGACTATCAATACAAAATATATGTATATCTTTTTGCAATCATTTATGACCTGCTGTTAGTAGTCCGCGACTCTCCATAAGTATTGCCGCAGTTTATTATGCTCGTACTATTTTACACTAACTTGTCTGGTAATCGGTCAAGTGCGTTCACCTGTTTGACCTAGACCGTACTATTGAAATTCGATCGATTTGTTTTCTGCTCATTTAAGAAAGTCATTCTAGAATGTTTATTACCTTAGTATGTAAAACTTATTACATTATTAAAAGGATAAGCTTATTGTCATGTTTTTGTTTTTATTTTGTACTAATTATTTTAATTAGTTAAATTATAACGTAAATGATTTAGGCTGTATCTGTATGTGTGTAACTGTAGTAAAATAATTCCGATCAGTTGATGTAAATATTAAAAAATATATAATACCGTTTATATCACAGTTTTTTTCTAACTCTCTTTACCTACTTTCATACAGTATTTTGTCAATTTATTAAACATATAAAATATTTTATGTGGTAAAAAAAGTTTCCGCAAATTTTGAATCTAATTTTATAATTTTAAAAAGTATGTACTTCTTTCTGTGACTTGTATTTCGCAATAATATATTATTACATTGATATAGTCTTGGTCCAGCATCGGCTGTTGGTTAAAAAATTTAACTAGCTTCAGTAGTCTTATGTAAAATTATGTGAGAGAGACAGAAAGAGAGAGATATTTTTATAAGATTTTATAAAGTATACTTATTATATAATTATAATTTTACAATATTTTATTTATGTTCTTGATTATGTGATGATGATGTATAGTTTCCAGACGAGATTGGGTCATATCTCCGATAATTCCTTGTCGGAAAATATACTTTTTTAGCAGGCATTTTAAAGGCGTGAATGTATATTTTTACTTTTCGGCGAAAAACTTGAGGAGATGCTCCGTTACTAGGTTTTGATCGAGTAAAAACTTAATCAAGTATCGACTTTAGCGATCGTGGTAAAAAAATGCGCGAGCGCTGAGTAAGACAGAGATGCAGCATTCGTGTCACAAACAGTTCAGCTGTCTACATTGTACCCATTTCGCCTCTAACATAAACACATTTCAATCTAATTCAAATACACCACAAATTACTTTACATTATCGAAAGCTATCAATGATCTTTTCGACGTCGTCATACGCGTTGCTTACGCCTTTTTGTGTCGGTAAAAGTTGATTGGTGGGAGTGGAACGTGTGTTAGTTCGTGACCGTGACAGTGGTGAAGGAGCCTTACTACGAATAAAATCTCTTTTGTTACGCTACAAATAATAACGCCGAAACTTTTAAATACATTAGTGTTACGTGAATAAGACAGTGTTTATTATGTTACTATACAATTAGATTTCAAAGTTGTGTTACTTGTGTCACATATCACGAGTTTAGTTGCGTTAGGCCGGTGAAAAGGAGCTAAAAAAACTGGGTTCGCGGATTTCTCTTTCCTCGATACCTATCGGATTTTTTGGTGAGAGTCTCGAAATGGATTCTGTTAGTGTTTATTAGACGTGAGTAAAACTGTTATATTAATTACTTATCTATTCCGTTGCATTTTATTTACATTGATTTTATATTTTAACGTCTCACATTTATGTTGTTATATTTAAAATTTTACATAACAACAAACGTCATATCTATTTTTAAATAATTTTGGAAAGGAGTAATTCTGGAAGTCTGTTTTGCTGTTATCTATATTTTCCAACAATTGTTATCAGTTTTGATTCAGTCACGTGCAAGTGTTTTATTAGATAATTATTTTAGATCATATTTTACCAATGCTTAATAATTTACTTACTGTTGTAATTAATATGTTAATTTTAATAAAGTCTTAGACATTAGTAATATGTTATTTTAAAGCAAATTTAAAAATCAGCTAATTTGAAATATTACTAATAGTGATTATGTGTTTTATTACTGTAGGCTAAATACATATTCTGACTATTTGAAGTCTATTGATTTTATTATCAACCAGCTGATGCCCGCGACTTCGTCCGCGTGGATGAAGGTTTTTTAAATATCCTGTGGGAACCATTTGAATTTTCCGGGATAAAAAGTATCCCATATCCGTCCCCAGGATGCAAGCTATACTGTGTTCCAAATTTCGTTAAGATCGGTTAAGCGGTTGAACCGGGAAAATGTAAACAAACAAACATAGGGACAGAGAGAGTTACTTTCGCATTTATAATATAAGTATGGATATACTTCCCATAGTAATGATTAATGAATTGAATATTGTTAGTATTATCTATATTTACCACGTACGTATAAGGTACTTACGCTAGATTCTGAGACTTCGTTTCATTTTTTACCTTTTCAATATTTTTTTCTTTTTAGGTTTGCCTTTGCGGTTCAGGCAGAATGTGATTGTAACTATAAACCTGAAATACGACTCAACTACACATTATTTACATTTACCGCCATTTATCAATTAACCAATTAATTGTTATGCCACTTACCAATTAATTGTTATGATTAATTAATTACTACTTTATCATAGCAGTTAAATATAAAACAGTAGTATTTTAATTATTATAATACTAAACTATTAATAGTCGGACACCATAAACCAGGAGTTCTCGCGAACCCGGAATATAAAGTAGCAGATCTTTAAAAGTGTGTATTTACTTTCCAAATTGTCGCGGAAACACCTATTCAGATTCAACGGAACACTTGTCTTCCGCGGAACGCAGTTTGAGGACCCCTGCAACACATAATTTTGAAAAGTAGAGCCACGTGCCAACGTTTCATTAACCCAAATGGGAATGACAAAGCGTATCTTTAAAGTTGACCGCAGTTACCAACTGGTCTTTAGAAACTTCAAGCAAACCGGTTTACAACTAACCTTTGACTATTCGCAAGCTTTTCAGTCTTTGTTAAGATTTAACGACTTCTTTAACAGTTTGGTAAGTTTACATATTTATTGTATGATAACCCTCAAACTGCACTCACCGACTGCCCAAGAAAGCAACTATGGTAATTACCCTATAGACTATGGGTAGGACAGAGTTCAGTACATGTAGTACAAAAATAATGATGGAGATTTGTAAAGTAGCCTAGACATTTATCGAATCACAAAAAAAGCAAAACACAATCATAACAGAAATACAATACTATAGTACGTTCATTATCAATATGAAAAATATACTAGGCTATCCACGAAATTATTTAAATATGATGTATTAACCTTGCCTTGATGTTCCTAGTCATAGACTCTATGGATAGGACAGAGTTCAGTACATGTAGTACAAAATAATGATAGAGATTTGTAAAGTAGCCTAGACATTTATCGGATCACAAAAAATAAAACAAAACACGATCATAACAGAAATACGATACGATAGTACGTTCATTAGCAATATGAAAAAAATACTAAGCTATCCACGAAATTATTTAATAGTGATGTATTACCTGGCCTTGATTTTCACTGATATCCAAATAAGGTAATGATAATATTTCATTAATACTGCAAAAAGGTAACGACCTTATTTATCATAGCTAGCGACGCGCCTGGCTTCGCACGGGTGAATTTTACTAGTGAAGGAAATAAGAAGATGCGCTTAGCGAAAAAATATAAAGTAAGTTTATTTCATAACATGTCTCTATCTCCAGAACTGTCAAACTGAACGTCACTGTTTTAGTGAGATTTTAATACACTCGGTATGAGACAATCTACCATCCCATCTAAGCCCGTGGGTGGACGTAAAATTCGACAAGAGGGGAGATTGAAAACCAGGAGATGGGCAGCATCTTCCTGGAAAATCTGAATAAATAAACTGCGGTCGCCAACCCGCCTGCCAAGCGTAGCAACTATGGCAAAATCCCTCCAAAATTAGAGCTACAAATTTTTGGGGTTATCTCTGGGTGACGCCTATGTTCGTTAGTGGACTTGTGGTAGGCTGAAACGATGAACGTTCTCAAGTTATGATCTTCCATACATGCGGAAATTGATGTATCATTATCCACAAAGTAATTTAAAGATATCTGTTGTAGTCTACAATATATAAAACAATTTGCACTCAAGCATCTATATTGACAGGATTCTTCGATTTTAATGATAATACTTCAATAAAGCCTCATCATCATTATCAACCTTCGCAGGAAGTTGGCCTCTATTGATATGGGTATATTTGGGTTAGTTAATCGCTGTTCATTGGGCGCTGCTGCCCGTTGCCGATCTCATTTTCATTTTTTTTTTAAGTTTAAAGGAAACCTATGCCTCTCACTAGAATTTCTCCTGTATCGTGAGTACGTTTTACAGATACATATACGTGTCATATTCACAACACAACTATAGTCTGGCCGCTGAGAGTATGCACATTTGATCGTTATCGAATGTACGATATAACTTTGAAGCGGCGAACACATTACGACGAAACTATTTTAACCGTACATTGACATTAACTTTAAAAGAATTTTCTGTGAGGTAGCGGTTTAAGAGAATCTAGCACCCCATTTCATCCCGTGGGAATCGCAAAAGTCAACTAAGGAAAATGTAGACCAGGAGCTGCGGTAGCCAACCCGCCCGCCCAGCGTGGTGACTATGGCAACAACCCCTCAAAACGAGAGCTTTAAACTTTTGTGGCAACCTATGGGGGAGGCCTATGTTTAGTAGTGGACTAGTGATAGGCTGAAATGATGATGATGTTGATACCAATAAATGTACACGATTAACTCTAAATAGGCCGGACATTGAGATGGTAAATCGGCGACGTGATTCGTCAACCGACACGTCTCGTCTCCCGTGAGGGTGAAAAGTGGGCTACAGATGTGGTCTCCTACCTAATATTGGGTAAGAGGCGGTGAGATTGTATGTATGTATATACTTACATACCTATACAGGTTAAAGATAATTATTGTTTCAAAAACAATATACAATATTAACTTAAGTGAATAATAAAGGCTAAATTATAAAATTAAGTAAATACGTTTTTGTATCGTTATTGATCATACAAAATTAAAAAAACTACGTTCAGTTTTAAAATAATATTAACCAATATGTGAGTAGTTTTTTTATTATTCTATTGGTACCATTGCAACATAAATATACCAACTCGAGACACGACTACGTCCTGGAGTAGACAATTCATAGATGATTCACACACAACTAGATACTCGTATGACTTGCAAAACAATGTAATTTTTATTTGGTTTTTATTGGATTTTTATTGAATAAGTAGTAATCTTTAATAATGTTTTGAAAGTGAGTATGCTTTCACATTCTTATATATTTTTGGGGAGTTTATTATATAACTGAGCACTTTCAAGTTTGTTAGCTGTAATATTATATCATTTGCGCTTCCTAAAAGTTTTAATTGCAGATATTTTACTGGTGGTAGGATTCCTTTGCAGGAATCCGTCTAGGTAGGTACCACCCCAGGGCAAGTTATTCTGCCGTGAAGTAGTAGTGTGCAAGGATTACTGTGTTTCGGTTTTAAGGGCACTGTGAGCTAGCGTAATCACTGGGCATTTGAGACTTAAGAACTGATGTCTAAGGGTGACGGGCGCAGTGTGGTGTCACACAGAAATATTCTGGGTGACACAGCATTTGTTGTGGGCGGACGTTGCACTTACCATCAGGTGAACGTTTTGCTCGTTTCGTCACTTTATACAATAAAAAAAAATATTATGTATGTAATTCCTGTCGTGACCCATGAGAATTTCTATGCATTTTCCTTAGCCTATTTTGGTACACACGGGATTAATGGTGGATAATATGATGGTAGTTTTCTAACGTATCACACGGAAGTTCAATTAACATTTAGAAGATCTGAATTTCGACAAGCTAAATGTTTTAGTTGAAACTAGTTTCATAAGATGATAATACTACTTTTAACAACAACAAACCAAATATTTCGATTTATTGATATCCGAGCGTTTCTGCGAAGCGTTGCTTTTAAATCTTATTACTTGCGAAGATGTACATATACGCCTGTGAGTAAACTAGCATTTGGGGGACTGATACACGGAACCAAAATACTATGAGCATTTATACACGCATCGATAAAGGTAAGGATAAATTGAAATTTTCTTGGAAAAGTAAATAAATTTCCAAGCAGCTATAAATACATATCGTGAAAGCTTTCAAATTTTCTTCTCGTTTCACGTTATTTATTGATAATCTTATTTTTATATGAAAATGTTTGTTTCTATTATTGATTTGCAACATATAAACGTGTAAACCGTTTGGTGGCGGCTTAAGAGGACACCTAGCAAAATAAGCTCAAACGGTTGTTGCGGTTAAGTAGACGTAAGCAATAATATATTAATACGAGTAGCCTTAAAGAATATACATTTTAAAATCAAAAAGGGATATGTTAACAAAATATCCGTGACCAAAATCAAAAATTATTTAAAAATTAGTAAAGTTGAACTAATCTCGCGGGTGTGATGTAAATGTCGACACAGGGGAAATTAAAGAAAGAGAAGAAGTTGGGCAACAGCGTCATACACTGGTCTATACTGGAACATCTGAATAAATAAACTGCGGTTGCCAAGCGTGGCAAATATACAAAAGTACTATGGCAAAATTCCCCCAAAATTAGAGCTAAAAAAGACCTGTTTCCACCAGTGGACTGGTGATAAACTGACATGATGATGATTATGATGAAGGGGCTTTTTTTAATCATACAAAATGTCTTATAAGTATTTAAAAATACGGAAGCTATTAATTTCGATACAAATAGATACAATAGTGCCATAAATGTACGCAAAAACACATAGGCTCTAATCTACCCGCGCGTTTAATGCGATAAGATCGGAGGTAAGCAGCATGCAGTGTCTGCGTCACGGGGATAATTACAACACAACAATGACGTAGACGTAGTACTGTGATTACAACATGCATTATCATTTTGGGGGTTAAAAATAAGTGAAGAATCACAGTCGTTACGAAACCTGCATTACTAAGAACTAACAAATTTCGACACTATCTTATCTCGACCCGCACACTGTTCCCGGTTCCGAACTCACACAGAAATGAGAGGAAGACCTGTGCCTAGAAGTCGGACATTTATAGGCTTTTACCTTATTAATTATTTAAGGTTTCAAAGCAGAACTAAGCACTAAACGGTATTAACTGAAATAAGAAATTCGACTTTAATTGAAATAAATCTCTTGGAAAAGTAAAACCTGGCTACTGCTAATGCGAGTGTGCTGTTTTGACTTTTTAATTTTCACAATTATTTTACATACATAATATTACTGACTGTATCCCATAAGGGGTAGTCAGAGACTGGGCACTCACTGCAAAAACAGATGACTGCCACAATCCACGTTACACTAAAACAATATAATGCACTTGGTGTGATAGGTGGTGAGCCCATCTCCACCATGCGCTGTTGGGTGCACAGTGTAGTTTAATTCCTTACTCGCCTTTTACGAGATCCATTGGATGAGATGGAGTAGTAGTATTCTTTTAAAGAGCCGCCATACCACACAATTATTTTAAACTTTAATTAGTACAGTTTTAACTGCGTAATTTGTTATTTAAGCATTTTCATTTTATTTCAGCCTATCGCTAGTCCTCTGCTGAACATAGGCCTCTCCCATAGATTTCTAAAAAAGTTTGTAGCTCCCGTTTTGTGGAGATTTTGCCATAGTTGTCACACTTGGCAGGCGGGTTGGCAAACGCAGTTTGTTTATTCAGACGTTCCAGGAGGATGCTGCTGCCCATCTCCTGGTTTTCGTAAGCCGCTTCCACACGGCTTTTTCGCTTTATGTTGCTTCATATATTTTGTAATTTACTGTGGCATTGTGTTTATATAATGGCTGCTTCATTGTATTTGTTGTGATTTTATTTTATCAAGATATTTTTAAATCTACATGTTTGCTTTACAGATGTTTCAAATAAATATTGTAATTTCTTTCCTTTTAAAAAAAGAAAATTCATTGTTCAATCACACATGAATACTTAATAAAGGTAGAATATGATATTAGGAAAAGAAAGTGACTTATGTAGGCACTTCACGTTTCTGTAAATTATGTAAATTATGTAAATTAACACTGTGAGCTTGCTAGTTCCCTCTAATGTATGCACTAGCCTCTATGGAAACCAAATTTTACGCAAAATTTTTATTTATTCATATTCTTAGAAAATTTAAATTCAGTTGATCGTCATAACTGTTCTCTGGAATCATATTTGGGGTCAGACTTTTATTTTCATGTTTGTTACGTAGGGCTCTTCGAAATTGGTAAGTTTTAACTTAACCACTACGTTAGAGCTGAAGAGGCTGGTGATCGTAGTTTTTTATTGGATAACGAGACGATCAAACGTTGACTTAACGGTAAGTGTAACGTCAGCCCATGATAAATTCTGTGTTATCCAGAAAAAATCTGTGTGGTACCACACTGCATCCGTTCTCCTGACATATCAGTTTTTAAGACTCATATGCTCAGTAATTACACTAGCTATCAGTGCCCTTCGGTCCGAAACAGTAATGTTTGCACAACACTGCTTCACGGTAGAATAACTGGCCCTGCGGTGGTACCAACGGTTTATTTTTGCACAAATGTTGGTTCCGCATGGTATTAGAACCCAGGAGCCGCAGCGAAAATTCAGTTACTCTGACCACTGGGCTATGCGGTCTTATTACATAACACCGGATGCTTAAAATATGAAGAAAAGTCAGTGCATTATTTATTTTTTCCTATAATTTTATTAAACAAAATCCTTATGTTGCTTATCTTTCTGCTCAGACCGTTTATAAATCTGCTAAACTATTGACAGGAAATTTATCAAACCAACCAACGCGTGGTTCAAATTTAATTCGTAATATCCCGAATAGACACACATATTTAAAAACAAAATGAACAATCTAGTCGTATCATATTACAACCATAAAGAAAATATTAATTCGCACAGTTTCTGTGATTTTTGTACATATCTGTCATTTTGAGAACACACATTTTCTATGCATAATAACGATAACATTAGCATATTTCTCTTTCTTAACAACGCCTTTTAATGACTCTCCGGTTCGTATGGGTGTGACCCAAATAACCTGATAAGAAATTGAGTTTTTAGCCTTGTTGTTGCTTTAAAATTAATAAACAACCGATTCCGATACAAATTCCAACCGAGTTTAGCGTTATACGCAAATTATTTGTTAAACAGTTCATTCCTATGTACAGGTGCAGTGAGGGCCTCTATTGTTTGTGCAGACATTGATGCCTATAGACACAGATATATTACTTTTCCCAATAACTCAAAAGCGTCAAAGGTCATAGGAGCTCATGCTTTCTGAATCATCAAATTAAATAAAAAGAGAGCGCGTGCAACGCAACACGCGATGGAAGCGAAACTTATATGTATTAGAAACTTGATTGTAATAAAAATAAATTAATATCAGTTAACACTAATATTGGTCAGTTTAAAATAATTGCTCAATATCTACACAATTATTATATAATCAATAAATATTAATTGAGAAGAACATAAACGTTGCACGAAAACTGCACTCAAATTCAAACTTAAAATTTTACTATCATCGCGCCCGTAGAAGTGTCACTTGAAATAATTCATCATCTTATAGTTTTCGAACACGAGTAAGCTTGTAAGGGCATTTTAGTGATGATATGACTGATGGTAAGTGCAACGTCTGCTCATAACAAATGCTGTGACATCCAGAACATCCCTGAGACATCAGTACTTAAGTCTGCCCAGTGCTCTTCAGGCCAAGTCACAGTACACTACTGCTGGCAGAATAACTGGCCTTGGTTGGTGGTACCTATTTAACCACCAGTAAAATTGTAACTTATTACCTATTGAAAGAAATTTTGTCGCATAGAACGGCCTCCGTTTTTTAAATTCATCGAAAAGTTACAAATTGGTTTTTCGCACATGCTAGTATAAATGTGTTTATAAGAATTGAAGAGTTTTGTTATTTTGTCATGGATCTCATAATCAGAACTTGATTAAATTTATGCAAGACCAATTCTAATTTTCTAATAATAAAAAATCCCGTCTTTTTAATACTAAAAATATATAGAAATCGGTCCACGCGGTAAAGAACAATTACTTACCACGTGGAATATAAATAAAAAAGGATTCCGAATATTTTTTTTATTGCATAAAGCGATGAAACGAGCAAAACGTTCACCTGATGGTAAGTGGAACGTCTGCCCATAACAAATGTTGTGCCACCCAGAAAATTTCTGTGTGACACTACATTGTGCCCATCATTCTGAGACATCAGTTCTTAAGTCTCATATGCCGAGTGATTACGCTAGCTCACAGTGCCCTTCAAACCGAAACACAGTAATGTTTGCACACTACTGCTTCACGGTAGAATAACTGGCCCTGGGGTGGTACCTACCTAGACGGACTCCTGCATAGGAATCCTACCACCAGTAATAATAATTGAGCTCCACCTCCTTTTTTGAAGTCAAAACTTGTTCGTCTGGTTCAACTATTATATCATACTAATATCATAAGTACGTTTTATAAATAATGTGAAGAAGAAGTAGATTGGATGAAATGTTATTTTCCAGCTATGAAAATGAAAAATGCTATGGAATATTTGTGACCTTCGTTCGGTATAGGACGGTAGAGCATTTATAATATTCCCAAAATTAAATTTACCTTAACGGCAATGAAAATAAGCGGCTAAGGCGCGTGGTGTCAAGTTTAATGACCCCCGATCCTTCTACAAATTATAAGTGAACTTCTGTACTCCGTAAGTACAAGCCGACCACATGATTGCCCTCGTACGGCCTCGCTGACCTGAGCATTCACAGTTTAGACTTCCTCGACTATGTTTGGTTCTCAGCGTGCGGCTGAAGACCATAGCAAGAAGTTTCATAGAACCTTCCTCAATAATCGGGCTATCTAATGCAAAAATTATTTTCAAATCGGAATCTTTTTAAAAGAGTTTGTTTGAAACGCTGCGGAACACTCACTGGTGGTAGGATTCCTATGCAGGAATCCGTCTAGGTAGGATACCACCCCAGGGCCAGTTATTCTGCCGTGAAGCAGTAGTGTGCAAACGTTACTGTGTTTCGGTTTGAAGGGCACTGTGAGCTAGCGTAATCATATGGGCATATGAGACGTAAGAACTGAATGTCTCAGGGTGATGGGCACAGTGAGGTGTCACACAGAAATGTTCTGGGTGACACTGGATTTGTTATGGGCAGACGTTGCACTTACCATCAGGTGAACGTTTTACTCGTTTCATGACTTTATACAATAAAAAAAATCAGCGTGCGTTATTATAAAAGTAGAAAGAAATATAATAAAATAAAGATGAAAAAAGTACTATAAATTTTCTGAACCACTTTTGAGGATGTACAAAAATAATAATGAACGAAATACAAATAAAAACCGGACGCTACACGTCCATCCGCAAAAGCCCTTAATTTATACAGTTTAACACACAGCAGCATCTTCCTGGAACATCTCAATAATTAAACTGCGGTTGCCAACCCGCCTGCCAAGCGTTGCAACTATGGCAAAATCCGCTAAAATGAGAGCTACAAACTTTAGTGGCAATCTTTAGGGAGGCATATGTTCAGTGGTGGACTAGAGATAGGCTGAAATGATGACGATAAACAAATTTTACGCGGGAAACCTAAATATTTCTGAAATAAAAGGTATCTTAAATTACTTTCTGAAAAGTCCTCTTTCTGACAATGAAAGTCCCGTCAAAATCGATTCAGCTGTTTCAGAGATTAACCCGGACAAACATTTTAAAAACGGCGTGTTTTACCTTATGTATCCTGCAAATAACCAAAAGATATTAAGAAAAAAACCTTTATTGTGGAATCACAGACACAGACTTTATTTTATTTATTTGTATAGATTATCATAATATTATGATAAAACAAATTTGTACAGTAGCACGGTTTCATAAATTTGGCAACGTTTGGTCTTCGCTATACTGTCAAAGTAAATGACAGCTTTAAGTACCGAAGTATGCCCTGTTATAAAATGCCCCTATATATTTTCACAATCTGAGCCAAATTTCTAACAATGCAATACACAAGTGCTTGGTGAAGCCAAACCGAGGTGTTCCGTTCAGCCAACAGATCGTCCCACTTGGCACCGGTTTCGAGAGATTAGCATTTTTCCCTCGTCTCCCCATTCCGATACTACGGTCATCTATGTTTGCGACTTTCTACAAATATCGTCAGTATAGTTTCACTTCGACGCATCTTTAACAGTCTTGTAATTTTATCTTACAAATTATTAACTGTCACGAGTGCTGACACAGTTGGCGCAGATTGATGTCTACACAACACCACAAGTTTGATTACCGAATATACGAGTATATAAACTGGAAAAAATTAAAGCATAACGTAACTTTTTCAGCGAATTAATAATAATTATATATATAGATTTAATAAAAATCAATTTGAAGCTGAATAAACAGGCTACTTGACTGAGTTGACTTTGACTTTGTAGTGATGTTTATTGCCTCCGTAATCATAACTACAATGAAAACGTAAATCCGACCGTTTAATCTTCCAAGTGGTACGCTTTGGGTAACGCAATTTTTTTGCATTTTTTTTTTCAGATCTTTGTATAATAGTTTAGATAATTTATTCAAGTTTTTAAAACCGTCCTAAAATTTACCATGTTATCATTCTTTGCTAAGATATCAAAGGTTAAAGACAAAAAAAGTATTCGTTTTAATTAAAGTCTGATATCTTAGCAAAAAAATTACGTAGATAGAATAAAAAAACAAATTGAAGCTGGACAAACGGGCCCTAACCAAGTCTAGATTTTTTTTTGTCCGCGAAAAATGATAATAAATCATTTCGTAGAAGTTTTGTCCCGACAACCGTAGCTCAAAAATTATTTTTCCCAAAAATCTTAATTCAAAACTCTTTTTTTTAAATCACATTTTTTTCTCAGATACAGCTAGTGTTACCAGGGCTAGTATGTCAAATTTCGGTACGGAAGGTAAAATAATAATCGGGAATTTGGTTTTCAAGTCGGGACAGCTAAAATGTCTAAAACAGGTTTTGGTGAATTATCATTTATTATTATCGCTTGGAAGAAAGCTCTTGTTATACCTATGTTTAAGAGTGGTGATGCCAGCTCTGTTAAAAACTATAGGCCTATATCGATAATTAATGTTTTTGCAAAAGTTTTTGAATCTATATTGTGTTCAATACTATCATGGCATTTCAAACAGCTTATCGTACCAGAACAACATGTATTTATTAAAGGACGGTCCACTGCAACCAATCTGATATCCTTCGTCGAAGACCTTGCTGTGGGAGTCGACCGTGGACAATCAATAGACGTTATTTATACCGATTTCAGCGAGGCCTTTGATAAAGTGGATCATGAGATGTTAGGTTAGTAAGCTATCGTCATTTGGAATATCCGGAAGTCTATTAAAATGGTTCAGGTCTTATTTGAAAGAGAGACAATCGATAGTTGTAGTCGGAGGACATAAATCCAAGCCTTTTACTGCCTTTTCTGGAGTTCCTCAAGGTTCACATTTGGGCCCTTTGCTGTTCAACTTTTTTATCAACGATATAGGCAAATGCTTCCGTAATTCCAAGTTTCACATGTTCGCCGACGACTTAAAATATTATAGAGAGGTCAATTCGGTTGACGAAGATCGCTGCTGCAAGATGATTTAAACAATGTCGTCTTGTGGTGCAGAACGAATGCTATGACTGTAAATATCCTTAAATGTTGTGTGGTTCGCTTCACTAGGAAAAAAATCTTGACCCCCTAATCGTATTACATAAACGGCGTGCCATTAGACGAATCCAATCATGTCCGTGATTTGGGCGTCATTCTTGATACCAAATTGCAGTATTAACTCACGTCGATGGCGTTGTTAAAAAGGGTTTCAAAATCCTGGGCTTCGTTTTACGTACTTGTAGGGAATTTAAAAAACCTAGCACTAAAATTGTAATTTATAATGCTTTGGTGCGCAGTGGCCTGGAGTACTGCAGCGTTGTGTGGAACCCGCACTACGGCATATATGTGAAGCGTTTAGAGAGTGTTCAGAAAAGATTTTTGTGGCACCTATCATACAGTTGCAATCTGGCACAAATACTACCGAGTTAAGAGGATCGATTAAGACATTTCCGTATGAAATCACTTTTGCACCGCAGGAAGATGCTTGACAATTTGTTTCTGTATAGACTAGTAAATGGTTATATTGATGCTACTTATCTAATGTCTCAATTAAATAAATCTATACCTAGAAGATTACCGAGATCGATGAAATACACTCCATTTGTAGAAAAATCAGCACGTAAAAATTTAGGACATTATTCGCCATTAAATAGATTAATGAGAAACTATAACGCTGTTCACAACTTGAGTGTCGATGTCGCCATAAATGATCTCTTTAAAAAAGAAGGCTGTTGCGATAATGGCAAAAAATTAGCTGAAATAGATATTTTCTCAAACAGCTTCTCTAAATTCAAAAATCACATACAGCAGACAATCATTTTATATTTTTTTAATTTCTTTATTATTTTTTAATTTGGTATTTATAATGTATTATAATTAACCAATAGTTGAAATTAATTTGTAGCTTTGTTTAATTAAGGATTTCTATTGTTGTCTTACATATATGTTTTTGTAACTTATTTTTACTTTTGTATACCTAATTCTGTTGTTCAGTTATTGCATTGTAGTTTGCACCTCTAATTGGAGTGGCACTAAACTGGTTTTAAGCATAATCGTTTTTTTGATTGTGATGGTGTTCACTTTGTTGGTGCAATAAAAATAAATAAATCGGACGGTCAGTATTTTTTTAAAATGGCATGTTACCATTGGTTAGTACCAGAAACAAAACAAAACAAACAAACTAGATACATTTTAGAATAGTTAGTGAAAAATCTTTACCTTTGGCGTCCCGATTAAGGGTGAATCGGTATGTGTCACAAGACCCCTTAAAATTGGGACACTTGGCTAGATAAAGCTTTTCAAAGATCACTAAAAAATTCAGGATTTTATGTAATTTTTTCCACGAAATAAAGGAAATACAATAAATCTAGATTGGTAAATTAATCATTCAGTTTTTTCGGTTTCGGTTTAAACTGCGGTTGCCATTACCTCCGTGACCAGCGAGACATTGCAAGCCACCCACTCTCTCCCGCCTCCTATGAAAAACGGAGAATAGATGAAAAGTAAATGATGATAAAAGAAAAAAATCCATACAACATGTATCTTACAGCGAACCCCATTTTTAATGAGACGTTAAAATCGTGACATCTGATAGAAACACTTACATTACGACAATCACTAGAAAGTTTATTAACGTCTTTCTCCAAATCCGACTCCCATAAAATGGCTGATTACGAAGGAGACATAAAATTTAATAGATATTAGTTGATAAAGAATAACAAAATAGTGAATGTAATCTGTCTGATTTTATTAAATATTTATGCACTTTATTTTTGTTACAAACTTTCAGTAATATAATATGTAACATAAATAAAACAAAAAAAAGGTAAAACTTTATATGAAACAGTCTAATAAATACAGCCTCTTTTGTGTTAGAAATGATCAAAAATCTGTAATATTATCACTTTGTATGAAACTAGATTGTCTAGTAGATTTATTCTTTTTGATGTTACATACATATAGTCATGTATTTTTCGCATATAAGGGGTAGGTAGAGGCTACACGTGTAAACTTCCTTTCACCCACGCGGGAAACGAGACATGACGGGTGGTGAACTTCTTCATTTTGATACGAGCCAAAAAGAACATTCCGACTCTACACTGCGGTCCCACCAGTGACGACACCAGTGGATCGGCTTTGGAGGGCTGTCTGTAACACCTAAAGTATACAGATGTTTTTAAATGAAACTAATTTTACGGATTTTATCGCGTTTAATTTGACTATTTATAACCCGACGTTTCGAGTGCTTTACAGCACCCATGGTCAAGAGAGGACTGAGGTGACAGATGTCCTGATGTCATAGTTAACCCGGAGTACCTTCAGCTTTTTATTTATTATTTATAGTCCGATCTACGCAGAAAGAGCTAACTGTATCTTGAAGTCTTGCAGTGGTATGCTTGGTTTTTGATTTAATTTTATAATTTAAAAGATCCCAAGCTGGTGGTAATACCCAACTATCTTCTCGCGAATCATCCTTGGTATGAATCGGTGTTCTTTTGCGAGAATTTGTGGTTTATCAAATCTGATGTAATGGTTGGGATGATCCAGAACATGGTCACAGACTGCAGACTTCCTGGAGCGACGATGCTTCACGTCAGTATGTTCTTTTACGCGGGTTTTTACTGATCATTTTGTTTGCCCTATGTAAGAGAGACCACATTCACAATCCAGCTTGAATACTCCTGTGTCTTGTAGAGGGATGTTACACTTGACAGATGGTAAGAACTGGCTTATCTTCTTCGGCGGCTTGGAAAATGTTCTTATGGATGCCCGCTTCAAGATATAGCCAATCTTGTCAGTGACTCCTCTGACATATGGTAGGACTGCAGGTACATGCTCGACTGTGGCCGGCTTCACTTGGTCACTGCGACGAAGGCGCGGAACCCGAAGCTTGTTGTCTTGCAAAACTTGCTTGACATGCTGAAGCTCTTCTCGGTCTGGTCTAATGTTAAAAATGTATTGCTACTTAAATCTCTTATTACTTTATATCATTTCAATTTTAGCATTTCAAAAAATGTGAACATGTATGGAATTATCTTCATATTATAAATTCTATAACAAATTTAAAATTGGCAAGTGTAAAATTTAACTAGCAGACAAATTTGCTAAAAAAGTTTCAACGTTGCTTTTCATTGGGTTTGAATGTCTACTTAAAACTTTTTAATTGTTATTCAAAAATCCCAATTAAATTGAGAACTAAACAATTGATGTCTAAAATGATCACATTTTTTTTATTACCTACCGATATATCAACAACCTATTACCAGGTCTAGTTAAGTAAAAGTGAGATTTCAATTTAATTTTTTTTTGTATAAAGTGACGAAACGAGCAAAACGTACACCTGATAGTAAGTGCAACGTCCGCCCACCACAAATGCTGTATCACCAAGAATATTTCTGTGTGAACCCACACTGCGCCCGTCACCCTGAGACATCAGTTCTTAAGTCTCAAATGCCCAGTGATTACGCTAGCTCACAGTGCCCTTCAAACCGAAACACAGTCATGCTTGTACCACCAGTAAAAGTTGTTTTCAAGGCACGCAAAGATGGCGGTAAGTCGTTACAGCAGCAAGAAGGTGCGTACCTAAAAGACCCTCTGAATGCCACATGTCCTAGTGTTTAGGGGTTACGAATACATAGCTACAATTTCGATTAGGATATCTAGATTGATCACTGTACCATAGTAGCTTGTCATATAAGTTAGTCGATCCAATAAGTAAGTCGTCCAAACGGAAGGGTAGGAAGGAGCAGTTTTCGGCATAATGACATTTTCAAAAGGCTAGCATTGTTAAGAAACGGGGTAACATTAATTCTAGGTGGTATCTAGAAACAGTACCTTGCACATGCGTTCGTTGTATGTTGCATGCACGTTTTATGAGCTTCTCAGTCGTACCAAAAAGACACGGTCTGAGAACAGAATCTAAGACATAATCTAATCCTTATTTCCTCTGCGAGATAATTTCTAATTTTATATAAAATTTTCAATCTAAAAAAGCAATTTCTTACAATAAAGCTATTTCTTATGCTACAGTTACAGATTTAACTTAAATTCTTAAAATGATTTAGACCAACTTCACCAGAAGTTGTTGTGTAGTAAGTTACGTATTACTTTTATAATTAGAAATTCGACGTACTAAAAGATCAAATCATATCAAAATTATCTCAGATGGGAAATAAAATTTTTATATATCGTCGCACTCCGGTATAATAGAAAAAGAATAATAGACCGTATAGCCGATCCATTCTCTTGTTTTATACTTTTTTTTCTGTTGAGGACAAAAATAAACAAATCCTCTTCTGTAAGAAACCGGAACACGCAAGAGATATCAAAAAAGGTTTCCTTAAAAACTTTATCGACCGTTTTTTTTCTCAGCTTACTGAACGGCATGTTTCTAGGCTAACTACCTCAATTTGTAAGCCTGGAAATGTAGATAAGACAAAATGTCTCTTACTTGTACACTCGGAAATATTACTAGAAGTCGTCACGAATATTACAAAGGCAAAACAGCCGATCCGAATTCGCAATAGATAAAAATTTACATAATTTATTAATAAATATACCAGTTAATAAAAGGAAACTGATGACGATCAACGGATCATTTAATTTATGACAACTGAAGCTGGTAGAATTTTTATTATTTTATTACATTAATGTGTTCTTATAAGATGAGCTAATATTGCGTAGATCGGACAAAAACAAATCGGTTTTATCAATTGAAATAACACTTTAATTAGTCAGCCGAGGCTAAGTCAGGAAAAAATTGACAACTAATTTCATTATGACGGTACGGCGATAAAGTTCATTCAAAGTTACATAAAAGGTAGAAAATCTAAGCTTGTTTGAACTCATCGATTACACTATAAGCATAAGATATTTTATCTCGTGGTAGGGCATCTATGCTGAAATTCGAATAGATAGGTACCACCGCCAGGCCAGTTATTCTGCCGTGAATCAGTAGTGTGAAAACAGTCGGAACGGCACTGAGAGCTTGTGTAATTACTAGCTCTCAAATGACACTTAAAAACTTATGTCAAAGAGTGACTGGCACAACGTTTCTGGTGACCAGTAGTTAGTAGTTAAGCAGTTCTGCTACCATCACGAGAACATTTTGCTCATCTCGTCACTTTATTCTATAAGAAAATATTATAGTAATCACCACGCTTGGTGACACGCACACCGCGCACACGGCCTCTTAAACGCTGCTGCCCATCACTGGTCCGTGTATTTTCGATCTGGTATTTCTCACGACGTTTATTCCGCCACTTTTCAGAAGCTCTGATATCAGCCGGGCATTTCCTTCAGTCACTCTCTAGTCTCTTACGACACCCAAGGTACGAGTATGAGATGGTACATTTTCTTACTCAAATACCAATAATATATAATAGTGTAATAATATAAAATAATGCTATAATAGTTTAGTTAAAACTAACATAAGACAGCTAAAATATTTGACTAAATTCCTTTTTTAATTAATAAGGGAGTAAGTAATTAAGATTCCAGGATTTTAATATTTAATTTATTAGTATTTTGCGGTAACACACCTTAACCCGTTTCAGAATACCGCGGGTCTCCACTCACACGTACTTATCCAAAATTGTGGACGCTGGGGTAACCAGATATTTTTGTATTGAAAAAAAAGTGAAGAAATATCTAAAATGTTTCCTTGCAGCTTGATACTCAAAAAATATAATATTTTCCGTCTACTAATATAAAACGATCTCTTTAATTTTGAATTAAGCAATCACTTAGCCGTTGTCACAGCACTTAAGTCTGTCTAAGACAGATAAAGTTATAACGATTCAATTTCATAAATTACCAGATCAGTAGTGATGAGTTACTTTTTTATCTTGAAACAAAGTAAAGTAAGTAACTCAGTTAGAAATTTTTTGTAATCAAATCTTTGGCAGGAATCAGGACCACAGACTTTATGAGAATGAAAATTAATTATATTTCAGCGTATGAAATATAAATTTCGTTTGTCTCACATATTTTCAATTCAATCTACCAACGTTTTGTACTGAGATTCCTTGAAATTGGAAAAGAAACAAGCGAAAGAAACAGCGCAGATATCGTCTTATTTTGTAATTTCATTTTTATAATTTTCAAAAAAGTATTATTAAGTATATGTAAAAATAATAGTCTCATAGACGGCCGAAGCACGCTTCAACAATTCTAGACGGATTTCTAGACGGGTTCAATATCACACGTATATGTGTATAAGTGTAATGCAAACTCAAGCGAAACAAGACTCCTCCCTGTTCACAAATATAAAGGCAGCTATCGCCAAATTTTTCTTAGCCATTAATACAAAATAAATCATATATTTAGTTCCTGTATCCGGATATAAGTAAATTATTATGCTACACTAAAATAACTATCACATTATAAAGGTCAGCTACCTACTGAACTGTAGGCACTGGTCTCAAAATTTTGCTATGCAACCTTTTTAATTTTGAATTGAAATTAATCGTCTGTCATTTTTATCATCCGTTCATTTGATCATTGATCATCCACTGATCATATTCAGATATAGTCGTGCAAAAAGTTAGAGAGCAGCTGATGTTAAGGGCACCCACACATAACATATTTTGTGTGAGGTTTATTGGTCACGTTTTATGTTAATACGTGTTGTTCAATCGACTAAATTGGTTATTTTTTGGTTATTGGTTATTTTCAAACTACAGGTTATTAAATAACATCCATCAGTTGTCAACGTATCTTCCTGGGGAGTCTGGGGTCTTGGTGTAGAAATTACATTATCACCTGTCCGTGAACAGTTCAGTTCTGGACAAGCCTCTCCTAAGTTAGGATAATTTGATGTACTTGCCACGCTTACAACGCTGTTGCACACTTAGGGTTGAAATATCGACTTGCTTATTTTGCTATCTAGTCTAGTATCGCAAAGTACGAGGTTTCCCATTTTCTTTAATCGATTTTACCAGGATTAACTGTTTCACGCAAACACTTACGGCATTATACATTATGCAGACGACCACTTCTGCTTGTCATCCGAAAGATATCAGATAAGAGCTCATAATTGCCATTTTTATTGTTTATTAATTCAAAAAAGCTTGGTAGAAAAAATAAAGAACCACCAAACTTTACGATTGTTATAAGGATACCACAGAAGGAAATTTAGACCCTGTGTCAACTTATCTATGGAATTTTTTTTATCGTGTAAATAAAGTATCATCATCGTCTAAACTACCATGTTCGAAATTATAGCTCTGAAGATGTACATAATTGTATTGAAGTTACTTTCTAGGGCTGGTTTTTAACTTTTAACCTAGTTATTATTTATAAGGCGACAAACCAACAAATTCAACTCGGATAAACAGCGTTCGAAAATTTCCTCTGCTTTTCTGGACCAATATACTTCAATCTTTAAAGACTAAAATGTAATTTATGCGTGCTGCTAGACCAAGATTCTATATGTTATCTACAGAATCAAGGTTTGGTCCGTTACTATTACTAATCAGTCATATTATTCGAAAGCTCAAAGCGGATAATATGGAGAGAGCAATTCTTGAATTTCATATACGTAATAGCAACTGAAACTTCATAGGATATCCGCAGTAGAACAAAAGTAACCTATAATACTCTCCGATCCGACAGAAAAATTAAACTTGACTATGATTGATATCCATGACGAATAAAATTTCTTTAGTTTAAGTTATATCTATTCTGACTGACAGACAGAGAAACTAGGTAATTTAGCAAATTACTAAATAATCAGCTTGCCTATAAATTTTAATCATTGGATTACATGCGAAATTTCTCACAGGCCAATAAACACTGACGAATTAATAAATCGAAACTGCGCGGACTAGTGAAAGGCGATTTTCGTCGAACGATGAAGCCACGTTATCGGAATGTCGAGGATGAAAGTGAAACCGACGGAAAAAGTCGATCATGCGATCTCGTATAGGAAATTGAATGTGTTTTCGGAAACGAGAAACAGTTGATAAAAAAAATAAATTACCGTCATAAAAGTTACCAAATAATAATTAGTTTAGTTATTCCGCCATAAATGAAAAATAACTATAGCAAAAATATGTTTACAGATACTTTACTTGTAATATTTCTGTTTGGAAATAAAATTCGAATATTCAACTGCTTACTCGTAAGTCTGATCCATAAATTTATACAACAAATATTTCTTCCAATCCAAATATATATATATTACGTTTATTCTTTTCTGAACAAATATGCTTAAGATTAATAAAAGTAACTGCATTTTGATTATACATTATTTTATAGCTATCAAACGACCTATAAATTAATAATCCAAATAATGCTATATACATTTTTGGAGCTGTAGTACTTTTTTAAGTTATAGGTATTTTAACGATTATAGAAAGTGTGTGTGAAATTTTTGTGGGATGGTCTGATTTATAAATAATACAATTTGATAAAGCGGCAATAGCCTAATGGTTTAGGGTACGGACTGCGAAACATGACGTCGCAGGATCGTGCCTTTAACGCTTACGCGTGTCTTTAAAGCTTAGTTGGAGTGGTTAGCAGGAATATTAGTAATGTTAATATAGTATTGCTAGTATTCATTAAAAAAAAGAAAAAAAAATGTTGACACTGTCTATACGCAGGTTTGTTTTTTTAATAGTTTCACTGAATTACTTATACTGAATTATAATGCAGTGTCTGATAATCATCGCCCTGATGTCGAATTGAGAGCGACTGACCCGTCCCTGTTGAAGATGAATATCAAAAAATGTTGCCAGTTATTTCACCAATTGGCTATGAATTAAATACCATATAATTTCTATAGCATTAAGCAAACATGTTTATTTACAATTAACATTATTTACAATTAACAAAGTGTATAATGTTTTATAATTAGTTACTAATTAGTATAAGAAGTTTCACTTATCAAGATATTCAAAGATTTATATTACATTTATATTGTAGTTTCTTGCGTCAAAACAAAAGCAGGTAATTTTGATATCGGGGTACATCAGTCACAGACAGGTACACCTTTATAAAGCAGCGTGCACAATACCCAACATATATATAGCAGAGGACGGATAGATATCACGGAAGATATCATCATTATTAAGTATTTTGGGGGATTCTTCAGGATTTCACATGATTCGTACTCATAAATGACCTATTCATAGATTAATATTTTGTTAAAAAATTGCAATTTATTAAAAATCGTCGCATTGATCGCCTCGACAACTTCTAGTCTCCCGAATAAGCGGGTTTTCTTATGTACCACAAACCATACCACATACCCTTCATCAGATATCAGTACAGTACTGTGACCTGGGAGTAAAATCTACCACTGTGTCTGTTGTGTGTAGATTATGACAAGGCCTTCGAGTCCGTCGAAATTTGGGCGATGCCACAATTATTTCAGCGGTGCCCCGGATGTGCTGTCATTATATCATAAGGTTGCAGTGGATGTCTGCCGGTCACCTTCGGATATCAGTTATTTAGTGTCTCTTAAATCAGAACACAGCTGTTCTATAGACTCCTGCATCAAAATCCTACCAATAGTAAATAATAATAATGTTAATTCTAAAATAAATTTTGAGACTATGTACATGAACGTGTTAAACATATTTAATCCATATTTACTAGTTTTTGTCGGTGTGCCGTTGACCTAAGAGTGTCTGAGTCAAACTATCAATGGTAATTGAGTGGCTAAACGTGTCATAGGTCAATCTAATATGATAAGGGTTACTTTAGCGAAGCTTTTAGAAGAGGGTGGTATGTGGGTTACATCGTAAGGTTGTTGACGTTTAAGTAACGCTATTAGCTAGTATATCAATAGTTTATTTTGTAGATGGATCAATCCTTGACAGGATTAAATCATTTTACATCGACCTTTGTAAAAAATCATCATATTACTGTTTATAATTAGCCATAACGACTAAATTTCAATTCAATGTCTTGTAGTTTCTGAGTCAGTGGTAAATTGCTTATTTATAATATATAATCGTCCCACAATATGGTTTCTAATATATCGTATACAGACAGAAATTACGATCGTAACAATTAAGCTACTGCGCGAAGTGTACAGTGAACTATTTGCATGGTGTTGAGTATATCCTCGTGGTAGGGTTCCTCCTATGCAGGAATCCGTCTAGGTAGGTACCACCCTAGGGCCATTTATTCTGCCATGAAGCAGTAGTGTGCAAACATTACTGTGTTTCGGTTTGAAGGGCACTGTGAGCTAACGTAATCGCTGGGCATATGAGTCCTAAGAACCTATGTCTCAGGGTGATGGGCACAGTGTGGTGTCACACATAAATTTTCTGGGTGACACAGCATTTTGTTATGGGCAGACGTTGCACTTACCATCAGGTGAACGTTTTGCTCGTTACATCACTTTAGGCAATAAAAAAAATGTTAAACTACGCTTATACGTACGTTTTTACACTTTAACACTAAAGTTTTATTTGATTTTGTGCGATTAGCAAATGAATAATTTTTTCATTTTAGAAACGTTTGTGCGTTACTTTGTGAGTCTCCGTGAATAATAAAAAACAAGTCCCTTAGAATAAAATTTGTGAACAAATCAACAGACAGACTCTAGTCGTATAACTCGCTGACAGTCAGAGAAAGCATTGGTAGGAATAAAACAAATAATTATATGCAAATGGTTTCATATGTATTTAACCTCCTTAAATAGTAGTAGGCCCACGGACATTCAACATTCTGTTAAAAAAAATTAATATTCAAACATTCATGTGGAATTGTAAGACGCTGCATTTACATAATTTACATTTCGATATTAAATCTGTTTTAATTAATGTAATATAAAATAACAAAATTCTAAGAAATAAGAGAAATATATTCTTTAGAATCTCTTATTTTAAAACTTTTAAACTTTGTGAATAATACTCATCTTAAAAGTAACGATCCCAATAGTTGAATATCTTCTTGTCATGGACGCGTTATACGGACATCGAATTGCACATGTTGGAACAACTGCCTCACGACCGCTCAAATATCTGTTCCGTGCGAGAATTGAACTCGTGACCTTAGCAAAGAAGCCAATCGTTTAGCCACTGCACTAACCGAGCCGTTGTATTATACGTTGCATTTAAAATGCATAACAAAATGACAAAATATGAAAATGTAAGAGAAATAAATGACAATGATAATTTAAAACATTTGAAGCTGTTATTTTGTTATACAGACACTTCAATTTCATTTATTTGTATAGATATGGCCATAGCATATAAAGGTCACCGGGTCTAGAATAGCAAAAATATAGCGGTCTCACAGAAGAACGCCTAACTACTCATACGACATGGAAGGGACAGAAATCCATCATAGGCCTTAAAGGACAACGCTTTTGATATTAACTAGTGGTCAGATTACCTGCCCTGCTGCACTTGGGTTCGAATTACAGGGGGATCTAACATTTGTGTAAAAACTCAGTTTAAAAATACTCAGTTTCCGGCCTTGATCGTGTTGTGCGCATGAGTGTTATATCAGGCGAATGGTAAGTAATAACAAGTCAGTCCCTCTATGTTAGCGCGTACTCTTGTTTTTTTTTAAATTTAAATTTTCAAATTGTACACCTGATGGTAAGTGCAATGTCTGCCTATAACAAATGCTATATCACCCAGAACATTTCCCTGTGAAACCATACTGAGTTGGTCACCCTGAGACTTCATCGAGCTGTGGTGTTTACAGGCCACTCAGCCTATCAGTTTATGCCATTTTTAAAAATAAAAAAATACCGGAATATGTCACAGTAGAAGATCTTCACATTTGTTTATAAGACGTACGCCAACTACAGACCTGCGCGGAAAACATCCATAAAACGTAGTCCATTCACAATCATTATTTACAGATTCGCTTTCATATTGACGTCCGAGCAGAGTAAATTAAGAATTGGAAAGTTCATTTGCAAGTCTGCTCTGTAGCAAACCTGATCTGTGAGCGGAATGTCTCAGAGCTCACCGGTCGCTAATGAGGCCAGAAAATATTTATGAGTACGTGCCGTTTCCTGAAGGTTCTAATGTATATACATATTTTTATTTCTTTTATTTAATTATTTCGCTACATGCCTTTAATCATTTTTTTAGAGGATTGGCTTGCGGCTGATATTATGTACTCGTAATTGTTTACGCAATTAATATTGCGTAATTCACTGTCCATAACTTTACATAAGGAAAATTCCTTTGTAGGGATGAAGTAATTTCCGTTTAAAATATTTATACAAGAAATTAATAATTTTTCTTGAATGAACATTAAAATGTAATGTTAATTTACAAACAAGCTTAAATTGTAAAGGGAGAAAGTTATTAAAAGACAATTTTTGTTAATTTCAAATATTGACAGGCGGGCTGGAGAAGGTAATAATAGATATAAAAAGTTTACTTTAGTTAAACTATAACGTTATAGTGTTTAAGACCAGCAGAAAAGATAAAAAATCTGAATTTTGCGGCATTTGTGAATAGGTGCGCTCTAATCCGTTGATCTTACGTTTCTTTAAAACTTCCTGGCCACTGATTATAAAAAATTACAGATTTTCTTTCCAAGTTAATATACGTCGACTAGGTTAGTGCAGTGGCTAAGCGATTGACTTCTGCACTATTCGTCGAGGATTTGACTACCGCACGGAGGAACTATTTATGTGGCTCACATTTGTTTCGTATTTACTGTAAGTTATGTGGTAACACCTTAAGAGAATCTACCACCCCATCTCATCTCGTGGGCGTCGTAAAAGTCGACAGAGGGATCATTAAAACCAGAAGATGGGTAACAGCATCTTCCTGGAACATATAATAAATAGACTGCGGTTGCCAACTTCGCCTGTCAAACGCGAAAAAGAAAGGGGGCTTGGCCGTAATCACCACGCATGAAAGTCGCCTCCCACTTTTTTTAAAGTAAAACGTGACGAGACAAGAATACGTTCACATGGTGGTAAGTGCAACGTCCATAATTAGTCCATATATGTCCGATTTACATATGCCCGATAATTACAGCCCAGTAATGTTTGCACACTACTTTACGGCAGAATAACTGGTCGTACTTACCGAGACAGATTCCTGCATAGAAATCCTACCACCAATAAAAATAAAATGCAATGATACACTTTAAAAGAAAATCTTTACGAATCAACGTCTTACTGCTACATTAAATTCCCATTACACTGCACCGTCAACTTTCGCAACGAGTTCAAAAACATTTTTTCAGGTCGTAAAATGTATAAAAAATTAGTGTTCTACATAAACTCACGTAGTTTATATTCTTACTGAATGTGCTCATTAAACGATTGCTGCAGTGAAAATTCACCTTAAGAGAAAACGAAGTATTGACATCACCCGTTCTACCCAATGCTGGACATAGACCTCTTTCAAGTTGGCAGGATTTGTCGTGAGCGTGGCAGGCGGATTGACGATCAATACCACATTTTTTTTATTGGATAAAGTGACGAGACGATCAAAACGTTAACCTAATGGTAAATGCAACATCTGCTCATAACAAATACTGTGTTACTCAGAACATTTCTGTGTGGCACCACACTGCGTCCGTCACCTTGAGACATCAAGTACCGTACTTAAGTCTCATATGCCCACTAATAATACTAGCTATCAGCGCCCTTCCGACAAAAACACAGTAATGTTTGCATACTACTGCATCACAGCAGAAAAACAGACCCAGCGGTGGTACCTACCTAGACGGATTCCTGCATGCGAACTTAGATGCTGTTGCCGATCACCGGTATGTGTAATTTAATTCTGGAATATTTTAAATTGGCCGTGAGGTAGCGGCTTAAGAGAATCTACCACCCCATCTCATCCTGTGGGTGTCCTAAAAGTCTACAGAGGGAAAATTAAAACCAGAAGATGGGCAGCAGCATCTTCCTGGAACATCATAATAAATAAACTGCGGTTGCCAACCCGCCTGCCAAGCGTGGCAACTATGGCAAAATCCCCCCAAAATGAGAGCTACAAACTTTTGTGGCACTTTGGGGGAGGCCTATGTTCAGCAGTGGACTAATGGTAGGCTGAAATGGTGGTGGTGGTATTGTAGATATGCAACCAATTCCGCCGTCTATCGGAGGCCACGTGAGTTTTTTTGGTATTACATCTGCCTTAGTGGACTTTTAGGACGGGATTTTTCTACGCGTCGGAAGTGAACGGAACTCCTGCACAAAGTCTGTTTAATAAAATCTGCTCGTATATACATATAGCCTCTCGTTATGAACAATATAATTATTATTAATAAGATATATATATTTTAGTCCCATTAATGTGTAAAGCACCTATAACAATATCTCTCTATGCCTTGGGTTGACTGGGAGAGAATGCCAAAAGGCATTAAGTCCGCCCTTTGTAATCCTTCTTTTTTTTAAAAGGTGAATACAATGAAGATTTAATAAATAAATAAATAATATTAATGACTTTTTAATAGCAATTGCATGTATCATTACAAAAATTACAAAACACGTAACTTTAACATTTGTACAGCATATTCCAAGAAACAAAGCATGTTCACTACGAAGAAAACGACATTCAGTAATTATGGTAATGGCTTATAATTTCTCATACTTACATATCATTTTGTATTTAATTTTAAATACCTGGAGTTAAAACGATGTTACAAGTTATAACAAAAGACAAATTTCCCAAACAATAAGAAACTGAGATTTTTAATAACCACAGGTAAGCATACATACAGTCTCCGTTTTTTCCCATATAAGGGGTAGGCAGAGCCGCACGTTACGGGTGGTACGAGTAAAAATATCAGTAACTTGCTTTCTTCGCATATCTTTCCGCTTCAATTCGCGTAAGTCACTTTTGACCTACTTACCGATGTGCGATTGAGCTAAAACTTAGCATACCTATGTAGCTTCGGTTACAATGCAATAATATGGTGGTGCCATCTTGCTGGTGTGATGATGGAGCAGAAAGTTGGCCAAAGGAACTTCTCAACTAAGCAAGATAGGTCAGCCATGTACGGATCGTGTGATTTGTGTTGACAAGTATTATAGCCCTAGCAAAATTTTAAGTCCACAGCTGGACAAAGCCTCTAAAGACGCTAAATTTACTTGTTATTGAAACGGCTAAATATCAAATCCAATTGCTATTTACAACACTTGCTATTGATATAATTTGTTAATGTGATGTTAAACGCATAAGTAATATGTAAGTAGATTAATTATCTGTAACATTACATTTTAAATTATTTCTTACTTTTTATTTAACAAGAGCTTAACCCGTGACTTCGTACACTTGGAATTAATAATTCATGTAACTCGAGAAGTGTTTGATATTTTATGAAGAAACAGATTAAATTATGTATGTATGTATATGAAAATGTACGTATGTATATATATGATTGTATGTATATGTGTATATATATGTATTGATTTTATTATTAGCTGTCATTTGGTATAGTATCGCACCTGCCAACATTAATTAATCTTCTCCCAGGGTTGAATGGTAGAGAATGCCACAACGCATTAAGTCCGCCCGTTGTAACCCCTTAGAGTAAGGTGTTTTACAATAAAGTATTAAATAAATAAATAAATCCCCGAGCTTGTTTGGTTAGTGGTAACGGTCATAATTAAATCAATTCGGATAGACGGAAAACCAATTTTTTTTAAGTCGGTAGCTCAGGGGCTAGGCGCTCGCTTTAAATTTCATAGTACGCGAGTGACCTGGGTTCGATTCCCGGTGCCGGCACCACTAAAATTGTTAATTGAAATTTTAAGTGCTGATTTACCGTGCTCGGCGGTGAAGGAAAACACCGTGAGGAAACCTGCATGAAATAAAAAACATTTCGAAGACATGTGAAGTCCGCCAACCCGCATTGGAGCAGCGTGGCGGATTCTTCCTAGCTCCAAAAACCCTCAGAAATGAAAGGAGGCCTGTGCTCAGCAGTGGGACATTTATAGGCTGAAACTTTACTTTTTTTTATTTCAGTAACATTTTTTATTTATCGCAGACAAACACTTCTGTTTAATTTATCTGTATCCTAAACTAATACATTTTACTTACCCCGATGAAATAAGTAAATAAGATACACTTCTAAAACATAATCTGTATTTAATCATATTAATAATAATAAAATATAACATTAGACTTTTGGCCCCAACTCGAAAAGTGAACATAGTGTTTTTATTTACTTTTGTAATTTCTGTGTATATTTGGAGTTTTGATGTTTAATATCGATAGTTTATTATGCAGCAAGGGCTCCTGAAAGTGTACAGTCATTGGAAAATTCAATTCAAGACCAAAATTGCGCTTTTCGTTTAGTCTTCATCAGTCCAGCAAATCTTCAGTAAAAGTCAACTATCATTTTACTGTCGATCAAAATTTTGAAGTCTTGAGTCTTGCTGCTCGAAGATTGTATACTTGGAGATGTTACTTGACACTGGGAAATAGTTAATCGACTGTTTCCATTAATAAATAAATAGTAATAATAAAAAATTATTTTCATAACATATTACGCAACATTTCCATAACAAATAAGTAACAAGGTATCGGCATTAGAGAATACCTCGTGAGATCACAGACAGAAACTGTCATTTTATTTACATACATATAGTCACGCCGTTTTCTCATATAAGGGGTAGGGTACACATGTAACCCACTTTGTTTATGTTTACGTTAACTGTCAATAGATGTCCTGCAGAGTAGAATAGCACCTACCTCTTTCCTACGAAGGTGTCGTAAGAGGCGACTAAGGTATTGTACGGATAGCCTTTATTCGTGCAGAATAACACCATAATATGCAATTATGTCACTATATTTCTCGAGGGAACGCAATGGGCAGAAATAATTTTTGACTCGTACCAATATGACGGAGACGTGGTTCGCCACCCACGTCTCGTTTCCCACGGCGGCTAAAAGTGACTATATGTATGTATGTATGTATGTTTGTTTGTATTATTTCATTACAGTCAGGTGGTGGACATAGACTACAACATACATAACATGTTGTAATCCATACTAATATTATAAATGTGAAAGTAACTCTCCCTTTCCCTCCGTCCTTTGGTGCTATTCTACTCTGCTGGACACCTATAAATATTATAAATAACGAAACAGTTCGATTGGCTTGGCATCGTGGTGACGTGGATTCGAATCTCACACGAAACAAATAGTTGTATCTGTGGTCGGTCGACAATTGTACGGTGTCTCGATATTTGTGCGTTTGACTTTTACGTCTGCAAAACTCAGTCACAACACAGAAAAAATCGTAGTGTATAGCACCATTTTAAAAACAAAGTAGTCTTGAGAAAACTCTGAGTGTTCATTTAACACATACTCAAAGGCCTCTACGAATAGCAAATAAAAGTATGGCGACAAACTTATTACTTAAAATGGAGCTGCACTTAACAATCTAAACGGCTCGCTAGAAAAAACCTATTCTTGCTTCGCTGCATCCATTAGCCGTACGGTCAGAATTTAGATGTAATTCGTGCGTTTACTAGCCATCGAACAAATGTTCACTAAGATAAAATAAGTTATTTTTTTAAACGATGTTATTTTTATTATTTTGTTATTAAAATTAATTATCCCGTGCTACAACTAGTTGTACAGAAATTTGTCTAGGTAGGTACCACCGCAGTGTCAGTTATTCTTCCGTGAAGCAGCAGCTTGCAAACATTACTGTTTCGTTAATAGAATCAGGCGTTACTTTACGGATAGCCAATTACGGAATATGTAATTTAGGAAATAATGAAGGAAAGAAAGTTGATTTGCTAAGATCACAATACATGTCACACAGACATTCACACAGTCTTAAAGTGACGGGTGCCACAAAGTAACGTTCTGGGTGACACATCAGTTGTTATAATGATGACCTTACACTTAACATCAGGTGAACGATTTGCTTGTTTCGTCAGTTTATTGATTAAAAAATGTATGATCTCCACCAATTTTTTTTCATAGTAGAGGGGGCAAACGAGGAAGTGGCTCACCTGATAGTAAGTAGTCACCACCGCCCATGAATATCCGCAATACCACAGGAATCGCACGGTGCGTTGCCGGCCTTTGAGGAAGGAATAGGCTCTTTTTATTGAAGGTCCCTAAGTCGTATCGGTCCGGAAAAACCATCGGCGGCTGCCGATTCCATAAAGTGGACGTGCGTGGCAGAAAATTCCTCGAAAAACGCACTGTGGTGGAATGCCAACCATCCAGGTGGTGACGATGGAATTTGTGTTCTGCCGCAAAGTGCTATGGTGAAAACCAGCGACTGGAATTATTCCTAACAATTCCTCGGAACACTCCCCGTAGTAAATTCTGAAAAAAATGCAAAGAGAAACAACATCTCTTCGCAGGGCCAGTGTATCAAGCCGATCGGAAAGAACCTGGTCGTCGAAAATCGAGCCGCTCTTCGTTGAATACGGTCAAAAGGAAGGAGCTGGCACTGGGGTGCCCCCGCCCAAAGATGAGAACAGTACTCCATGTGGGGCCGAACCTGCGCCTTGTAAAGTTGCAAGCGGTGGACCGGCATTAAGTACTGTCCCGCTCTACTGAGCACGCCAAGCTTTTTAGAAGCCAATTTGGCCTTCCCCTCCAAGTGACCGCGAAACTGAACGTCACTCGATATGTCAACGCCAAGATTCCGATACTAGCTGAGGCAGTCAAAAAACTTTAGAATTGAGAAACGTTTTAAGTGTATGAAACAATAAGTACTGATATTGACCTATTTATTTACGTAAGGGTCATGATTGTTGCTTAAGTAACTAGACACGAGCGGAGTCACGGCAACATACTGTATACCCATGAGCCTTACATCGGGTGCGAGTAGGTTGGGACGCTGAGTGCCTCTTTGTTTACGCGTATACTTGTGGCACTATAATATCTTCTGCGCAGTTGATAGCTTCCGACAGTATTCGTAGGTTGTCGCCTGTGGTCGAATATCGGTCAGTAGGACATCATCGCTTATAACACATAACGGATGCTTAGTAGAATACTGACCACGTTAGAGCTTGAGTTAAAGTTGGGTTACATATAGGGACAGGCTATTTTTAGCGCCAGAATAGATGACTATTTTTTTTTAAAGTCGGTAATGATGTTCATCTGTCAATTACATAGTATTATTGTATTTGCCAATAAGCCGACCAGACCTTGATTGACAAGACATTCAATATCGATTTCCCAGAAATAACTATTTTGAGTTAAGCATGCGATAAGCTATACAAAGAATTCGATTCGAACATATTTTCCGTCTGTGTTCTATCAATTAAAAGGAGCATTACGTGAAACGAAATAATATCACACTTTCACTCTAGTTGCACGCTGAATACAAAAGCTGTTCACGTCCGTCTAGATCTCGTTAAGGCGAAGCGCTTCAGTCCGTTTAGTTCATTGAACAGTTTGCTATAAATACAAATAAAGTGTCCGTCTCTCGTTTATATTTCGCAGATATTTTTGAACACGAAGCCAAATACGGCGTTCATGTGCATTTTCGGTCAATGACTCCTATCAGCATATTATGTTTATTATCTGCTTTGCCTCATGGTTGACTGGGAGAGAATGCCTTTAGGCATTTAGTCCGCCATATGTACCACTAGCGCATTAAAGTTTAAATAATTAAAATACTTACATACTGTTACGCCTTTTTCCCATATAAGTGGTAAGCAGTACCGCACCCGTAGCCCATTTTTCGCCCATGCGGAAAGAACATCGCCGCCATTTTGGTACGAGTCAACAAATTCTTACTGCCTGAACGGATAATTTACAAAAACCAGCACAGACGCTGACCTGAAATTAGCAAAGGTAATAACATTATGACCAATTTCGTTTTTGATTTCGTTAAATATCTTAAACAATTCTAGGATTACAAGGATTCAAAATCTACGCGAACAGAGTCACGAGCGTAGGCTGTTCAGAAACAGAATCGATTAGCAAAAAAACTCAATTTGTTATTTGATTTAGCAACATAACAAATGCCTGTAACAAAATCGATAACGAAAAAGTTAGAAGAAAACTGAAACCGAAAGTGGACGAATTATACAAGAATAATGTACTTCAAAAGTTTTTCAACTAACATTCACTAAACATGGCGAACGAAAATATTCAATCCCTAAGATAAAACTCGTGACAGCTTATGCCATCCATCTATTCTTTAATGTCCTTATCCCCTAAAACTTTGAAATAAACTTTGTCATATATATTTTTTTAAATATGTACGATACCCCTCACTAAATTTGTATTGTGGGTGCGCTTTTAAGACCTTAAGGTGTTAAGCAGAGGCCACACTCGTTGCCCACTTGTCGCCCCCGCGGGAAACTAGACGTCACGAGTGGCAAACCACGCGCCATAAATGATATAAAATAACGCCGTGTAAAATAAATAATAAATAAAAAAATAAATAAATAATTTATAATAAATTAAAAAAAAATGGTTTCCTTGTTCAATAAACATCAATCCTCCGTTCTCGTCCCAACTGCCAGTGCCCTTCAGACCAAAACACAGTAATGTTTGCACACCACAGCTTCGAGGCAGTATAACCGATCTTGCGGTGGTACCTACCTATCTTCCGGATTCCTGCATAAGCATCCGTCTAGATAGGTACCAGTTTAAAATAATATTATTCATTCTAATTCATTGTTTTGCTTTGTGTCTTTGGGCCATGAAGTAAAGGTCGAGATTAATAGAAATGTCATCATCATTATGGTCATTACAGCTTGTCTATATTACAGACAGATCTTTCCGCCAGATTGTTTCAAATGGCGTCCTGTGCGTAATCTTAGTATTTCGTAAGTAAACATGAAAGTCATTATGTAGCTCGCCAGCCCGTACCTAAGTTGCGTCGTCGATTATATCTTGTTGTTAACTGTTGTTGTAGTCTTCGTAATCCTATCACCAGTAAAAGTATAGAGAGTATATAATATTATGTCTCATATCCTTCCTCCACTTCTTATAATGGAATCCTTTACTCCAGAGATAAACTATATAACTAGACGATAATTGTACATTTCTGCATTTGCGAAAGCAAGAATAATCCAAGTTTAAGCATAAAGAGCAATGGCTTAAATACAAAATAATACCGTTCTCAGTTATATGAATGCATCAGCAAGACTAAACGGATAAACAAATTCTACGTTTTAGAGTCTGGTTGAGTATTTTTTCTCTACTCTTCTTTTTGTGAGATGGTTTTTTTTTTGTTTATCTGTGTTTACAATAATTGTTGCTCTTATTTACATCTACGTATTGTTAAATTTTTTAAGCGTTTTGATAAAGTCTGACTGTGTTGTAATAGTCCTCGTGTCTCCGACACGGCATCCTACCTCTGGTCTTATCGCATGAGCGTTGTGTTAGTAAGCGCGGGTAGGTTAAGAGCGTTTTTTCTTTTTTTTTATAGAATGAAGTGACGAGACGAACAAAACATTTACCTGATGGTAAGTACAACGTTACCCAGAACAATTCTGTATGCTCCACACTGCGCCCATCAACCTGAGACAGCAGTTCTTATGTCACGGGACACTGGGACACTGTGAGCTTGGCATACAAGCTCACAGTGTCCCTCAGGCCGACACACAATAATGTGTGCACACGCTACTGCTTAACTGCAGACGGATTCGTGAAAAGGAGGTGTCTATGTTTGCGTGTTCACTTGTGGCATTATAATATCTCCTGCGCAGTTGACAGCTTCCGATAGTATATGAAAGTGGTTTATTTATTTATTTATACTAGTTATTGCACACATTAACGAAAAAAAAATACAATATTCATCATCATCATCATCATCATTTCTGCCTAACACTAGTCCACTGCTGAACACAGGCCTCTCCCACAGACTGCCACAAAAGTTGCAGCTCTCATTTTAGGGGGATTTTGCCATTGTTGCCACGCTTGGCAGGCGGGTTGGCAACCGCAGTTTATTTATTCAGATGTTCCAGGAGATGCTGCTGCCCATCTTCTGATTTATATTTTCCCTCTGACGACTTTTACGACACCCACGGGATGATATGGGGTCGGTAGATTCTCTTAAGCCGCTACCACACGGCTTTATAATACAATATTATGGAAACTAAATATGTACAACCGGTGGCCTTATCGCTAAATAGCGATCTCTTCCAGGCAAACCTTCGATAAAGGAGATTTATTAAAAACATAAAAAGGACGGAGGTGTGCACACAAGATATAAGTAAACTAGAAGGAAAAAAACACATATACTTACAGTAAATAAAATAAAAAAATGAATTACAAAAAAAATATAAAGATAGATAAATACAAATGATTTTCGGGAATAAAAATGTATCCTATGTTCGTCTCCAAGAGGCAAGCCTCTGCGCCGAATTTTGTCAAGGTCGGTTCGACGGTTGTGCCGTGAAAAAGTAATAAACAGAGTGACAAAGAGAGTCACTTTAGCATTTATAATATTACTAGCTAAAGTCTGCGAATAGGTCCCCGTGGATTAAGGTTTTTCTAAAACTACCGTGAGAACTCCGAAATAAAAAAAATATCTTGTGCCCGTCTCCCAGATGCAAGCTATCTCTGTGCCGAATTTCGTCAAGATCGGTTCAACGATTGAGCCTTTTCAAGGTAACAAATAGACAGAGGGACAGAGAGAGTTAGTTGCGAATTTATATTATAAGTATATTAAGAATGGATAGTATAGATGTCCGATCGAACTTAATATAGTAAACACAGTTTGGATGTTTGTTACCCAAGACCCCATTATGGCGTGTCATAGTTTTAATAGTGGTAGGATACCCTCTGCAGGAATCCGGTAGGTAGGTACTACCGTAGGCCCAGTTATTCTGCCATGAATCAGAAGTGTCCAAACATTACTGTGTTGCGGTCTGAAGAGCACTAACAGCTACTATAATCACTGGGCATATTTAATGATTACTCGGGAGGACTGGCGCAGTGTGGTGCCACACTGAAATGTTCTGGGTAACGCAGCGTTTGTTGTGGGCGGTCGTTGAACTAACCGTCAAGTGAACGTCTTGCACGTCTCGTCACGTCATCCAAAACAAAAACTAATATACGGAATGCTAAGAAAACATTTAAACTCCAACCAAACTATCTTGGATATGGAAGCTGTTAAGAACATTACGTAAACTACAAAACTGTGACAGATTTTACTCGAAAGTTCTAAGCTTAACTGTCATATTTATTTCAGAAAAGACGCTATATGTTTTCATTAGCGTACTTTTTACTTTTACTTTATGGCTACAATAAACGCAGATCTCGTGTAATTAATGAGCTTTGTGGGTTGTGGGCTGTTCTGTTAATTTATTACTATACGCTTTATGTTCATGACAGGGTTAATGAAATGAAATGAAACGAAATGAAAACCTTTACTTTTCGACGTAATCGTGGAGCACCCATGATCATAATCATGAACACACAAAACGGTCATGCGCAATGCCTCTACTAGCAAGACAAGATATCAAGCTAGGTCGCGTTTGCATGAGTCTCTTGGAAGCGCACTGAATGGAGTACCCTTGTCGCGACTGGTGGTAGGATTCCTGTGCAGGAATCCGTCTAGGTAGGTATCACCCCAGGGCCAGTTATTCTGCCGTGAAGCAGTAGTGTGCAAGCATTACTGTGTTTCGGTTTGGAGGGCACTGTGAGCTAGCGTAATCACTGGGCATTTGAGACTTAAGGACTGATGTCTCAGGTTGACGGGCGCAGTGTGTTGTCACACAGAATTATTGTAGGTGACACAGCATTTATTGTGGGCGGACGTTGCACTTAACATCAGGTGAACGTTTTGCTCGTTTCGTCACCCTAGACAATAAAAAAAAAAAGATTTTGGTTGATGCTTCAGTGGCAGCGTAAGAAAATGTAAGACCTACTACTTATGGTGTGGGTGGTAATTGAATGAAATGCCTTGGGAATCTATTGACTTACGATAGTTAGCATTATAACCATTTCTAAAATGCTAGATCGAAATCAGACCGACAAGTAATAGGCATCAGCGTCTTAGGTGAAATACGGAGAAAGTGTTGAAATAACAAATGCTGTGTCACCCAGAACATTTCTGTGTGGCACCACACTGCGCTCGTCCCCCAGAGACAGTCACTTCTTAAATCTCATATGCCCAGCAATTACACTAGCTCTTAGTGCCTTTCAGACCGAAACACAGTAATGTTCGCACTCCACTGTTTCGGTAAGTATATATACGTATTTGGTAAGTATGTATAAAACGGTGGGTAGATCAGTAAAGCAGTTTTATTATTTGCTTAATGCACTAACAACTATTTTAAAATTATGAGGCTTCATGCGGCTTACGGCAATATTTACTATGTATACAAACAAAGACGTAAGTAACTAAAGTTTGGGTTCATAATTCATTCCGGTAATATCTAATTGCAAAACAAATACGTTTTCTCAACCGGATATGCGAGCCACTCAGTCAAGGCCACGATGCCGAGTCAACATCGATGGACTCTCACAATTCACGTTTGTCAATTTACACTTAACGATGCGACGTAACTATCTCCACAAATAAATAAATTTAAAGTGTATGTCTGTGGGGATCGGTATTGACGGGTCTTTGATTGCAGGTAGAGAACTTTTCATAGAGTAATTCAACCTACTTTTTATTTCGGAAATATTTAGGGTTCCTGCGTAAAATCGGAATAGCTGTAGTAATTAGGGGTTACTACAGCGGGGCGGAGTTTAATTTGCATTCTGATCGTTATTATATTCATGAGGGCTTATAAAATTCATATTTCGCGTTTGTATCTTTATCTTATCTATCTATAATAAAGCTGGTAAGTTGAATGTTTGAACGCGCTAATCTCAGAAATTACTTATCTGATTTAAAAAATATATTTGCATTAGATAGCCCGTTCATTGAGAAAGGTTCTAAATTATAAAACTTTACATACATACACATACATACAGTCACGCTTTTTTCCCATATAAGGGGAAGGCAGAAGCCACTCACGTAGCCCATTTTTCGCACTTGCGGGAAACGAGACATGACGGATGGCGAACCACGTCGCCGCCATTTTGGTACGGGTCAAAAAATTCTTACGCCCCAGTGCGTTCCCACAAGCAGTACAGTGACAGCAGTTGATTACAATGGTTTATTTTATTCTGCACGCATAAAGGCTGTCCGTACAATACCTTAGTCGCCAAAGCGCGAAAGAGGCAGGTGCTATTCTACTCTGCCGGACACCTATCGGCTAAAAATACTTTATGCTACAGCTTTTAGGTGCTACACGCTGAGAACAGAACGTTATCGAGAAGAACGAAACTGTGAAAGAGAGGTACCATTCCGTACGGCGGAGTCATGTGCTTATTTTAAGCAAATGAAACTGCGAGGTACAACTAGTAATATATAAAGCATAGATTTCTGGTGGTAGTATTCCTATGCAGGAAGTGAACGTTTTGCTCGTTCCGTCACTTTTATCAAATAAAAAAAAAAAACATGAGTGTGCCACATTGTTTCATACATTTTGAGTAATTATTTTTCTCGTTAGTTTACGTGCTTAACCGCAAGTATATTATTTTTATAGGATAAAGTGACGAGACGAGCAAAACGTTCACCTGATGGTTAGTGCAACGTCTGCCCATAACAGATTGCTGTGTTACTCCGAATATTTCTGTGTAGCACCACACTGCGCCCGTCACCTTGAGACATTAGTTCTTAATGCACAGTGATTACGCTAGCTCTCAGTGCCCTTCAGACCGAAACACAGTAATGTTTGCACATTACTGCTTCACGGCAGAAGAACTGGCCCTGGGGTGGTACCTACCTAGACGGATTCCTGCACAGGAATCCTACCACCAGATCACAATATTATGTCGTGTCCAGCTTTCCGAAAGTTTTTTTTTTAATTGACAGGTGTGTGGTATTATATAAATCGATGAAGGGATGTGCCAAAAAAACCGAGCTGCCCCTAGGTGCCTTGAACGGTCTTTTATGTTAAACCGTCGGTCCTGGTTAAGACAATGTTGTTTGTAACAGGTTCATAAAATTCATTAAACTGTGAATAGACTTGCAATAACGGGAGAAGTGGTAGAAAACGTTGGGTTCTGAATAAGAATTACTAAGCCCTAGAAATACAAGGCTAACTATACAAACATGAGATCACATAATACCTCGTAGTGAGGTGTTCATGTGTCGTGCTGTCGACAACGGAGATATGAATTGCCTAGTAGGAGTATAGTTTTTCTTTTATTGAATAAAGTGACTGCCTGAACATAACGTTCACCTGTTTGTAAGTGCCACATCTGCCCATAGCAAATGCTGTGTCAGCCAGAACATTTCTATTTGACACTGCACTGCGCCCATCACCCTGAGACATCAGTTATTATGCCCAGTGATTACGCTAGCTCTCAGTGCCCTTCAAACCGAAACACAGTAATGTTTGCACACTACTGCTTCACGGCAGAATAACTGGCCTAGGGTGGTGCCTACCTAGACGGATTCCTGCATAGTAATTCTACCAACCCTACCAACACTGTACACACTATTGTCTGAATGTTTGAAAAATATCCAATTTTTTGTCGACATATGAAGTCGATCCGTACTCTAGAATCATGGAGGACTCCTTCCACCTCCAAAACCCGCTGAGAAATGAGAGGTGGCCTGTAAGATATTTATTCTCTGTTATTTTTTTATGTAATGATTAATAACATTACAAGCACATTATGACTTAGGCGCTCGATAAAATCTTATGCAATTCAATAAAACACATATTGCATGTTGTAGCTGCATTTGTACGCACATCAGTATTGAAGGCGAAGACGCGAGACTTAGAAAGCGATAGCCGATAGTATCGTTAACACACGCGACTAAATCATTTGCATTCATTGGCACTCTGCATAGTTTGCTTTTACTACGTCCGCTGTCAAACTTATAAGCTAAAGCGATTTGTCTTTAAATAAATGTTTATATTTTCTTTTCCACTTAAATTTGTATAATGTTTGATCACTTATCATCATGTCAGCGGCTTGCTCGTCTGGTGTCTTTTCTATATAAAAAAATAAGTGATATTTTTGTTTTATCTTATTTTAATTATAATAACATTGGCGTCTCAGTTTTATGAAGAAATTAAACATATTGTGTAATTTCAGCAAAATTGTTAGAATACGACAAAATATAATTTGTTCTGAAACATTTTTAGTTAAAAAATAATGATGATCCTACTGGCCGATTTAAAACCATGCCGACAACTGTCGTATTCTTTCGCAAGCTACAATATTGCGACAATTGTGCGCCCTAACACATAGGCACTCCCACGTCGATCAGCTAGGCTAGGTCGCAGTGTCAGAGACAGAGAGACAGTTGGAGGACCCAGAGCTCAGTAGTCAATGCTAGGCAATGCGATCATTAAAATATACATAAACCGACATAAAATCAAAGATTAAAGAAAATATCTCTCAAAGTTTTTTCATTAACTTAAACCACACACCGCTGTATTTTGTGTGAAAGTAGCGAACTCGAGGATATACATTTATCGAATTGTCTCTAATATAAAAGCATATTTCGTTATACGAGTACATCGAGCATTTCATACGACGAGCTTCTGTTTGTTTTCAGATACTTTCGTTTATAACTTATACTTTGATTTACGAACTGTATGTGAGTGTATGAAGACCACGTAATAAATGAATCCGTGTAGACCTATAAAATATTATGGAAAAGGCATGCACTGATACTTCTCAATAAAAGTGAACTATCTAAGTAATAATGTACCTATATTTTTCGTAATTAACTTTTTCCATTTTCAAAAATAAAATCTAAACGAAGCATCATTTTTTTTGTTCACTCAAACACGTATTATGTTAACAAGAAGGTGGACGTTATTAGTCTGTATCGTTCGTATCATCTGTATCTGTATCGTAAACAAATGCCGTGAAATACGAGAAATTCTAGTTTTAGCCAACGTTTTATTTAATTACAAAAAAAAACTTAAATCAAAATTATTCGATTGCATCATTTCTAGATAGACTAGACATATCTCATGGATAGACTGGAACACAAAATTAACAATTTAATGCTGATTAAAAAAATGGAGGGGGATGGGGACAAGGGAGGAATGTAGTCATGCAATCACGCAAGAAATTATAATAATTTCGAAATGATTTCCTAATAGGTAATCATTTCGGAATTTTCCAAATATCTAATACAGCTTTTCATTAATCTAAACAACGTAGACAAAAACAACAGTTACCGACGAAGCATAATCGGCGACGCAACTTAACTACGGACTGGCAAGCTACATAATGACTTTAATGTTCGCTCAGGTCGCGATTTGAAACAAACTGGCAGAAAGTCTCTGTCTGTAGTAATGGTGATAAAGTTCTTATTAAACTTGACCTTCACATAGCCCAAAAATACAAAGCGAAACAAAGAGTTAGAATCAATAATATTATTTTTAACTGGTGTTAGGATCCCTACGCAGGAATTCCTGTAAATAGGTATCACCGGAGGGCCATTTATTCTGTCGTGAAGCAATATTACGCAAATAATACTGTGTTTCGGCCTCAAAGGCTCTGAGAGCTAGTGCAATTACTGTGCTATGAGCCTTAAGAACTGATGTCTCAAAGTGACGGATGCACACATGCACACAAAAATTTTCTGAGTGACACAGCATTTCTTACAGGCAGACGTTGCACACAATCAGGTGATTTTTTTTTTATAATCTAGTAACTTTCTCCATAATATAGAAAATAAAACTCTTCCTCACATGCGGGTCTACTGCCACTGGTAACTGGGACCGTATGATAACGGCGTGATAAAAACGGCTACCCAGCCTCAACCCGTATGTATGGTAACTAAAATCTCATGACCTCCGACAGATGGTGGAATAATCATATCTAAAAATACGTATGCGAGATGTGTGGTACTGCCATCGCCATCCCGCCCCCAGCACTGGGAGTTAGGTTGGGAGAACTGCTGGGTCTAGTGGACTGAGTATGCCGCCCAACTTAGGACCTCCGTTAGGGTTTGAATCCCAGCTGAAGCCAAAATTTGTACAAAAACACAAATCGTTGATTTTCGGGCCTGATTGCGTAGTACCATTTGGATACAATAAAATCGTGATTATTAATGACAAACCAACATTAATATTACTTTAGCGCCATTAGAACCACAGGAAAGTACACTACAAGTGAATAATAAAGTAAACTCATAAACTTTTACGACTTCCGTATCCTATTTCAGTCACGTATAGGTGTTTTGTCAGCACTGCCATTTGTAGAGTACCTGGTAACAAATCAAAGGGAAAGTGACGCGAAGCACACCAACAAACAACAAACAGACGTTTGAGTTCCACATTTTTAAAAAGTTTCCATCATCTTCATTTCAGCCTATCTAGTCCACTGCTGAACATAGGCCTCCCCCAATGGTTGTCAAAGTTTGTGGCTCTCATTTTAGGGGGATTTTGCCATAGTTGCTACGCTTGGAAGGCGGTTTGGCAACCGCAGTTTATTTATTCAGATGTTCCAGGAAGATGCTGCCGCCCATCTTCTGGTTTTTACTTTCCCTCTGTCGACTTTTACGACACTCACGGGATAAGATGGGGTGGTAGATACTCTAAGCCGCTACCGCACGGCAAGTTTCCTTTGAAGTGCAATTTATTTGAGACGTTTTGTTTCCAAATTTTAATACCACGACGAAGCCTTTAAATATATTGGCATCGACTAAGAAAAGTAACACTATGTTTCAAGTAGAATTTGGTAGCCGAATCCGCATTCACAGTCATAAATACGTTAGCATTATTAATTCTAAGGGCACATTATATAATTGACGATTACGTGGATTAGTCGCCAGATTACCTGACTACTACTACGCCGCGGGACCTGTGTTCGAACCCCAGCTACAAAAACAAATTGTTTGTTTTCAGTCTTGTTGTTCTGTTTTGATTGTCCCGTCTCTCTGAGAAAGCAACGTAGCCTATCTCTGATCTTATCGCTATTTATTCTGGCGCCTGTCCAGTTAGGACAAGTGAATGCCCCTGTGGTTACTCGTCCGCATGTGTCCCCATAATATCTCTAATGAAGGCTTCCAACAGTATTCGGAAGTACCATCATCTAAGTTGACGACTGCTTGGTGTAGGGGCCAGAGTACCTGGCTTCTACGCCGCGGGTTCTAGGTTCGAATCCCAGCCTGAGCCAACATTTGTGCAAAATACAAAAATATTTATTATCGTGTACGATTTTCGAAATTTATGTCTGTGAAATTCACCTACGGTACAAGAGAAATCCTACTTAAGAGCAAAGAAACATAAAGAATGGATGACTGAAAACCTTTTCTGCAAATTTTATTTTCATTACGAAAATTGTTACGGAACAAATAGTAATGATTTATTTTACGTTTACTATGTAAAAGAAGTTTTTCTACAGCGTGAAGTTTATTCCTTGAAAGATATTTTTGGCTTCTTAATACGCAACACCTGTGATTTCTACTTCACGGATGAGCCATTATCATCGATTTATTACAGAACAGTTAGAAAGAGAAATTCTTGAACAGGTGTATTCCGATACGGTGTTTTTTTTTAGTGTGGGAACATCTCTCTTATTTTCTTCCCACGAACAGTTAAATAATTAAAATACGGTACTGGTTATTGTAGTAACATTTGCACTATTTACAATATTTATTTAGCTATAACCTTATTATTAACATCCAAAAAATGTTTACATCATTTAGAATCGAATAAATAAAGTTATCATACAGTCCTACCTACTTTGGATATACTATACTAGAGAATAACTAAATCTATCAGAAGTCAGAACCTAGTGGCTATAGTCTGTATAAAAATATTTTAGTCGTCGATGTCAAGGAAGCCAAACGTACATAAATTGATCAGAAATCGGATTTTACTATTTATTTTTCAAGTGTAATCATATATATTTACTACTGGAAATAATATAACGAATAGCATAACCGTTATCTAAAGTTAATAGTAAGTTAATAGTAAGATTTTCATTGCTTAATTTAAAACGTCTTCTAAATTGTTATATAACTCATCGATTGAGACTCAACACAGTAGTCTTGTATCAATTGGAATTACAATTATTGCTTTAAATTCATTCAGTAGGTTCCACAAACGAGCGAATTTGACGCGACAATATTAATATAACTTAAGTTAGTTCACGGCAACTACTTAAATCTACGTATAGTCTAAGCCCTGTAATTATTTTCTTATTTCATGCTAAGATCGATGATTTCTCTAGCCCATATTGACAGCCTCAACAGGATCAAACACACTTCACCAATATACACCATGTTCCTAAATCAGTATTATATCAAAAAACGTCCGAATTAATATTGCAATTCAACAATAACCCAAAGTAACAAACATAGTAACTTTGCATATCGTCCCCCTCAAATTTTCTGTCGCTGTCTAAATGGAGCCGTGAACTTGGACTTCCTTATATTAACAATCAACTTGTTGATATGAGAGTGCTGTTTCTAGATAATTTTGTTTAATTCTTGTTATTCCTTTGTTACTTTCATTAAGTGCCTCGTCGGGTTACGTTTTTAGTTAACTATTCATTGTTTTGTTTTAGTTATTTTGACGTTTTCGTGGTTAAAAACATAAGTGAACCTGGACTGTGCTTGTACTTTTTCTTTATCGAAGTAAAAGCGTTTGAAGAATACTCCGATGCAGTCATCAGATAAAGAGACTGTTATTAACGTGTAAAGTAATAAAAAAGGTAAACAAAAGTTAGAGAAACAGTGTTTCATTGTTCATAGTCATACATTGTTTCATGTTGAAATTAATAGATTATAGAGATAGTTATTCCGTGCTTGGGTGTAATTTATAGACTGTAATCGCACATACCATTCAGGAATAGTTCTTGTGTTTGGCAACATTAAAAAAAACACAAACTGTTACCATTATTCTAACATTCAAGTTTGATATTGAACTTCAAGAACAGAGCCTATCCCTTTCTCAAAGATCGGCAACGCTCCCGCGATTTCTCTGGTATTGCGAATATTCATGAGCGGCGATGATCACTTTACTTCAGGTGAGCCGTTTGCTCGTTTGCCCCCTTCTTGTATAAAAAAAACTGAATTTGCTACGTCGCAGTCGGTTCAAAGTCGATCGTTTGTAGAAATAACAAAACATGTACTAGTACAGTAGTACTTCGGTGGTTTATCGGGTGAATAATACCTTTCATTACAATGTCTATTCAACCGTCTTAATTAAATTTTGCTTATTATTACTTACCAGTAGGAGTTCGTTAGGAGTAATTGATACGTATCTATAAAGCTGTCGTTAATTACTTTCTTGCAACTCTGTTTATATCTGCTCTAAATTGTAAGCCTCTGTTTATTTATCTCAGTGTAGTTGATATCTGAATGGAAGGCACAGTTGACTCACTGCGTTACGGATTGCGGGTTCGATCCCCACAACGTATATTTGTGTGGCCTACAGATAATTGTACCGAGTCTGGGTAATTATGTACGTGCAGACCCCGAGTTTACTCCATAGTCTGATGTCATCGTCAGGAAGTCTGTCACCTCAGTCCTCCCGTGACCGGGGCTGTAAAGCGCTCGAAACTTCGAGAAATGAATGGTTAAAATAAATCCGTAAAATTTTGTCTCGCCAACCCACAAGTTGATTTGGAGAAAATCCCTAAAGGAATTATGTCCGCCCTTTTATCGTTTTATTGTAAAGGAACTAATAAAGGTTTAAAATAAAATTAGTAAATAAATCCGCCAACCCGCATCAAAGCAGCTTGACGGACTCGTAACGGCTAAAAATAAACAATCAAAAATGAGAGGAGGCCTGTGCTCCGCAATGGCATATTTTTAGGCTGTTAATTTACTTTTGTTTTATTGAATTATATTGATAGGCGCAAACTTGAGTAGACAGATTTTCCTGACACATTGTACTGTTAGGAAAGCCGCACAATAATTCACGCGAAAAATACGTCTGTTCAAAGCATAAACTATATTTTTATTAAAATACTGCTACTGATAAAAATACTGTAACAACTATTTTACGATTTCCATCACAATGTCACATCTAAAAACGACATTTTTCGTACCAAACCTCATAAGCCTGAAGGCTATAAATTTTTATGTTTATTTTATCACGTTGACCTAGTTACTTGCCCTACGCGAACGCAACATTATTAGCATTGGAATATAATTCTGAGTATCATACTATTAAGAAGAAAGAAAGAAATAAGGTTTAATTTCGAGCACAAAAGTATTTTTTAATCATGAAAGTGGCGAAATGTTAAGCCTCTGGTCTTAAATGCTGTGGCACCCAGAACATTTCTGTGCACACCACACTACGCTTGTCACGCTGAGACATCAATTTCTAAGTCCCTTATGCCCAGTAATTACACTAGCTATTAGCCCTTCAAACAAAAACACTATATTGTTTGCACACTACTACTTAAAGACAGAATAACTGGCGGTGGTACTACTCAGAATCCATCGTGCACAGGAGTCCTACCACCAGCAATAATTATTAATGGTTTATGACTGCTTTTTAAATATCTCAAATACAAAATAGTAAAGTAATTGCTCGTATGCCACGCATTACAGCAAAATAATAAATAAATAGTTTCATAGGTATATTATCATATCAATTTCTTTATAAATACGAGTACTAATACTATTTCTGACGATTCGATAAAAATGACAGAACCGATTTTGACGGCAATTTGATGAGAACTATAGTAGTTTTTGGTGTTCTCTGAACGTGGCATTTGGGATGGTAAGAGAGCTATTAAAGTAGGCAATAGTCTTCGCTAGTCAATACCCACTTATCAAAATTATACCACAATTGGCTTTTACTGAACTTCGGTGTGGTACTTTTTTTTGGAGAACTTTTGGAGAATTAATTTTGATTGTTTCTCATCATCATCATCTCATTTGATCTTTTCTCATTCAACTATAATAATTGTCCAATCTCTTTTAAAAATTGTGCTAGTATACTGCTGATATTCCTAATACTTACAATAACTACCCCTAATATCTTGAACCACATCCACAGATGGGATTTCGAATACATGATATCGGATATCAACTCCAAAAGGTTTCAAATAGTTTAAAACTATCCATTTCTTGTGAAAAATTATACGTTTTACTTCCTGCACAATAATCCTACCACCAGGAAAATGGCTTGGGTAGGTACAACCACAGATCCAGTTATTCTGCCTTAAAGCAATAGTGTGCAGACATTGCTGTGTTACGGTTTGACTTAAGAACTGATGTCTCAGAGAAGAGGCACCGTGTGGTGCCGCACAGAAATGTTCGGGTTACAGCATTTTTATAGACAGACTTGCCATCAGGTGAACGTATTGCTCGTCTCGTCACTTTCTGCTAAAAAAAGTCAGCTCTGGCAAGCCGATGGGCAACTTTTCGCCTTTTCGTTTCTGCAATCCACTGGTGTAATAATGTACGAAATAAAATTTTAGTGAACTTTACTATTTAACTGGTGGTAGGATTACAGGAATCCTACCACGGGGTTGGAGGAATCCATCTAGGTACCACCGCAGTGCCAGTTATTCTGCCGCCAAACAGTACTGTGTTTCGGTTTGAAGGGCACTTTTAGTTAGCGTAATCTCTGGGCATATGATACTTAAGAGCTAATGTCTCAAGGTGACGAGCGCAGTGTGGTGCCACACAGAAATATTGACACAGCGTTTTTTATGGGCAGATACTTACCAGCAGGTCAACGATTTGTTCGTCATATTCTTTATTAAAAAAATATGCAATTTGCATAAAATTTTACATTTTATAATACACTAGCGGATGCAAGCTACTTCGTCCACGTGGATTTAGTTTTAAATAAATACTTACCAAAACAGTAGAGTGCGAACACTCCTGTGTTTCGGTCTGAAAGGCACTAAGAGCTAGCGTAATCACTGGCCATATGAGACTTAAAAACTTATGTCTCAGGGTGATGGGCACAGTGTGGTGTCACACAGAAATTTTCTAGGTGACACAGCATTTGTTATGGGCGGACGTTACGACACTTACTATCAGGTGAATGTTTTGTTCGTTTCATCATTATATGCAATAAAAAAAAAGTCGGACAGAGAGAGTTACTTTAAAATTTATTATATTAGTATAGATTTCAAAATGCGAAGAAGTATATAAAGAACCAAGATACTTGATGAAATCAGATCAAACTTTAATAAGCAAGTATTAAAGGACCCATGTATCTAATTAATTTTCACGATGAAAAATGTTTGCTCCTTTAGACACGCCCTTAATGAAACAGTAATCTCTTCCTATGTTCCTAGTAATCACTTGGCCTACAACACAAATAGGGATTATTAGGGTATCTTTGTAAGTGCGGTCCCTTCATACACAGATATTATCAGCTAAGATATAACTTAATGTTGTATTAATTAAGGGGGTGACTGCCTAATGGTCTACACTGATTTAACATTATGGTGGATAATGATTATGTTACTATTTTTTATTGGATAAAGGGAGGAGACAAGCAAAACTTTCATCTGATGGTAAGTGCAACGTCTGCCCATAACAAATGCTGTGTCACCCAGAAAATTCCTGTCATCATCATCTTAATCATTTCAGCCTATCACTAGTCCACTGCTGAACATAGGCCTCCCTCATGGATAGCCACTTTGTAGCTCTCATTTAAGGGGGATTGGCAACCGCAGTTTATTTATTCCGATAATATATTTTCCAGGAAGACGCTGCTGCCTAAGATGTTGCTACCACCGCCGCCATACCACATTTCTTTGTGGCACTACAATGCGCCCGTCACCCTAAGACATCAGTTCCTAAATCTCATAGGCCTAGTGCTTACACTACCTCTCATTGCCCTTCAGACTGAAACACAGTAATACATGTTACTGCTTCACGCTCTTATTGTGCTAGGAGATCGTTCACGATAATACTCGTATTGCAGTCTCGAATCTGCGCCGTTATGTTTCGCAGTCCGTTCCCTAAAAAAAAATCAGTGTTGTGTAAACTTACACTCAGTGCAGATCCTTTCGTCCATACTGTAGCAAGCTGTCGTTAAGTGTGTATATTTATTTATTTATATGAAAATGTCTTATAAACACCTTATTTAAAAGGCCGATAGGTGTCCGGCAGAGAATAGCGAAATATAAGAGAGAGAATAGCATCTACCTCTTTCCTACCAAGGTGACGTAAGAGTACACTAAGGTATTGTACTGATAGCCTTTATTCTGGCAGAACAACATCATAATATGCCAGGCTCGTGTGAACGCAATTGGAAGTAAAAAACTTTTGACTCGTACCAAAATGGCGGCGACGTGGTTCACCACCCGTCACGTCTCGTTTCCCATGGGGGCGAAAAGTGGGCTACTTGTGTGGCCTCTCATCATCAACATCATAATTTCAGTCTATCACTTATCCACTGCTGAACGTACGTCTCCCCCACAGATTGATGCTGCTGCCCATTTCCTGGTTTTCGTCCTGTCAACTTTTACGACACCCACGGGTTGAGATGGGGTGGTAGATTCTCTTCAGCCGCTACCACTCTTATATGGGAAAAAGGCGTGACTGTATGCATGTATGTATTTAAAAGGGTAACAAAGGGCGGGCTATAAGCTTATTGGCATTCTCTCCAAGTCAATCCGTGGGGCGTGGAGAGAAGAGAAGTTGAAAATAGTAACAAAAACAAGAAAAAATATATACTTACACTTTTTAATTTTTTTTTTGTTAATTTGTCTCTTTTAAAAGAATGTATATTACCTTATTATACAGTTGTTTTTTCTTTATTTTTTTGTCACCATCGAATCGTATGTATGAAGAAACGAATAAACTTTCTTTCTTTTTTTCTTTCTTCTCTCTTTTCCATTTTTGGCGCTTCTAAATTTTATCATCATCATTCTGCAATTAGTTCACTGTTCTCTCTAGTCGGGTCGGGAAGATTATCGATGGTAGCTTCATACATTGCTCGCCTTATACGCTGTGGACGGGCTGTCTCGCTCGTCTTAAGAGAGATAACTCTATTGAATAATCTTCAAGAAAATTCCATTTCCATAGCGGTCTTTCTAGGTCATTGCACTTATTTCCATCAAAGGAGTTTGAATGCAACAAGTTTCAAGTTACTGAACTGCCAATTCATTGAATAGCTGTATAATTAAATACTCAACAAGACCGTCGATTCAGTCGGGTATTCATTATGCGTACCTTACCACCTAATTGAATACATTATACAACACAGTTTGAAAACTATACTGTTAACGGTTGTGACTACCGCGTGGCTTAGTGCTCAGAGGGCCCGACTACGCCGGGGGTCTTTGGTTCAAAATCCCCAGCCAACATTTGAGAAAGACACTAATTGTTGTGTTTTTAGAGTGTGCTTCGGTTGTGCATGTGAAATTTGAGTCTATAAAACAAACTCAAAATTTGTTAGGTTTCATAAAAAAAAGTGGAAACAAAGTTAACATTTATCACGTGAACTGAAGCGAAATATAGTTAACAAATGTGCAAAACAGTTATCAGCTTGTTAGCTTCCAGATAGCACTCCACTGCTGGATATAGGTCCTTTTGACTTGTCATTGATACGGCACATTATAAATGCTTATTATTTTGTGACTAAACTAGATTTTCCAGTATTTATCCTAACGTAACCTCCCGAAATATAATGCTCATGCGATAACATATAAGCCAAGCTAGGATACAGTGTCAGAGACGCGGGGACAATTTCACTGGTGGTAGGATTCCTATGCAGGAATCCGTTTAGGTAGGTACCTCAGGGCCAGTTATTCTGCCGTGAAGCAGTAGTGTGCAAACATTACTGTTTCGGTTTGAAGGGCGCTGTGAGCTAGCGTAATCACTGGGCATAAGAGACTTAAGAACTTATGTCTCAGGGTGATGGGCACAGTGTGGTGTCACAGAGAAATTTCCTGGGTGACACAGCATTTGTTATGGGCAGACGTTGCACTGACCATCAGGTGAACGTTTTGCTCGTTTCATCATTATATACAATTAAAAAAAAATCACAATACAAACCGACCTGAAAACAAACAAATTATGTTTCTGCACACAAGTTTGGCTCCAACTGGGATTCAAACCCAGGACCCGCGGCGTAGAAGTCAAGTATTCTGACCAATATGACAAGCGATCATCATCATCATTTAAGCTTATCACTAGTCCACAGTTAAACATAGGCCTCCCCCATAGTTGCAACGCTTGGCAGGCGAGTAGGCAACAACAATATATTTATTCTGATGTTTTAGGAAGATGCTGGTGCCCCTCTCTTGGTTTATATTTTCCCTCTGTTGACTTTTACGACACCCACGGGATGAGACGGAGTGGTAGATTCGCTTAAGCTGCCACCACACGGCTACGCGACCGACACGCGATCATACCAACACTAATTTATTACATTAGTTACACGACCTAAGTGCTGGATTGCTATCCGCTAATGCATTCAATGGAAGGCAATGTTTTCCTCCATTAATTTATGGCTATGTCGTATCTTTGATAATAATACCGATCGTAAAAGTTAAAAGCAGTTTGCTAAAATATGTGAACATTTACGACATCATAAATATGTTTTTGAACTTTCAGGATTTCTACAAGTCTGTTCACCGATTTTATGTATAATCGTATATCTCCTTTTAGAGTTCCGTAATAAAAACTTATAGTTTTGTCCGTCCGTATCATCATCACGCCTCCCCCACAAATTGTAACGAAAATAAGTAGCTTTCATTTTGGGGCATTTTGCCATAGTTACCATGCTTAACAGGCGTATTGGCAACCGCAGTTTATTTATTCAGATGCTCCAGGAAGATGCTGTTGTCCATCTCCTGGTTTTCGTTTTCTATCTGTCGACATTCACGACAATCACGGGATGAGATGGGGTAGTAGATTCTCTTAAGCCGCCACTACACGGCCCAGTCCGTATGTCATATTCAAGGTACTTGGAGACTATTTGCACTATATAGATGAAATTTTGAAGGAAGGTGTTTTTTATGAACCAATAAACAAAGGTGTAGTGAAATAATAAAAAATAGAGGTGAAAAAATAATAATCCAGTGAACATAAGCGTGTGATATAACATTAGAAAGGCCTTTAAAAAAGGTAAAAAAGCTTCAAAGTAATGTAGGTTTTGGGATATTTTCAGAAACTCGATATTCTCCTTTACGGAATTCATTGTGCGTGGTCCGATACGGACTTGGCTGATTTTATTATTTTAATGGCACTGTACTTTACACATACTTTCACACTAGCGCAAAACTATGGCTCTATAAGCTTTATACCAATGACAAAGTAGGATATTCAGTATTTAAATATAAATATATAATTTATGGGAATAAGGATGCGGACGACAAGGCCTCTCAAGCATCTCCACTTTGTTTTAATGCTAGTTATTTACAAGTTTTTGTTTAACTTCACCTGTTATGCTTATCTATGGGTCAAATTTTGCACTCGAATTTTAAACTACTAGTTCGTCTTGACCGATTGAGCTGAAATTTGACACATAGCTGTCCCTTTCTTCTTCGGCTAGAATGTTATATGATGACCATCGAGCTGGATTGATGACGGAGTCGGAAGTTGGTCATAGAAACTTCTCAACTAAGCGTTTGTGCTCGTTGGATTTGTTTTGAAAAGTACTAGCTCTAGCAACATTTGAAGTCCACTGTTGGTCATAGGCCTCACAAATAAAAGCTTGTAATTAAATATGATTTTTGTTTAATTTGGGCATTGTTAGGAGTATCCACTTACAGATACAAATATTATTGGTTTTATTTTTAAAGCATTTATTTTTAAATGCAAAGTTAAGTAAAAGCTGTACGATACTGAACAAAAATGAAAATATATTTTTATTTATTGTGTCGTGAAAAAAGTGATTTTTGTTATAACACGATGACGTCTTTTCGCAATTGGCTACTTTTCCACTATTTAATACGCGCCATTAAACCCTCTATAGGAGGTTCTCTGCAGGAGGCGTGCTCCATTCGTCACGCTGCGCAGGCATTCAGACGTTTTGCATCAGCGTCGCCACTGTCTGTCAATGACCGGCAATTATTAACCTTACTGTAAAGGTGACTCTTGGCCATACTTCTTAAAGATATATCTTTTATGGAAGAAATTACTGCGACAAAGTATTCGATCTCCTGTTGGTAAGTGCAACATCTGCCCATTACAAATGCTGTGTCGCACTTAACATTTCTGTGTGGCACCACTCTGCACTCGCTGCCCTGACACATAGTATTTTTTTTTTATTAGATAGAGTGATGAAACGAGCAAAATGTTCACCCGATGTAAAGTTCAACGTCTACCCATAACAAATGTTATGTCACCCAGAACATTTTTTTGTGACACTACACTGCCCCCGTCACCCTGGGACATCAGTTCTTAAGTCTCATATGCCCAGTGATTACGCTAGCTCACAGTGCCCTTAAAACCGAAACACAGTAATGTTTGCACACTACTGCTTTACGGCAGAATAACTGGCCTGGGGTGGTAACTACCTAGACGGATTCCTGCATAGGAATCCTACAAACAGTAAGTCACCAGTAATAAGTCCCCTCAGGTCGAAACACTGTAATGTTTGCACAACACTGCTTGACGGCAGAATAACTGCAACCAGTAATGTTGTTTAAAGCCCTTGAAATGTATAACTCTTACATTGCCCAGTAATGGTCAATGTAAGAGTTGAAATGGTATTCAAGGCAAGAGTGAAGTGGCATCTTCTAGGCTAACCTGCTTACTCTCTAGGTCTCCATTATGGCTTAAGATCAGGTTGAATTGAGGTGAAACGTTGACGCAGAATAAATTAAAAAAAAATAGAACTGTCAACTCATAACCAAGAAAACTATTACCTAACAACGAGCGAGCTCTCGACCGTTTTTATCAAATTAATTAATTATGTAAGCTTGTAATCTTGATAGAAGTATATAAAAGGGCATGTGCACCAGTTTTTTTTGTAAAAGCAAAAAGTATATGACTTAGTTATGATTATTTTTGTCTTCATTTTTATTTATCATTTTTGTATTTATATCTCATAATTATATTCGCGTACATGTGTATTTATTAAGATATTCTATTATATGTTGTAAGCAGTATATATTATTAATGTAGTTATTAACGTTTTGTATTTATCTATTTTACTTAATCTTTTTCGTTTCACTGTTTATAATTGCCGGAAAGAGATCGCTTTTTGCGATAAGCATCCCACCCTTAGACCTTAGGTGTTAAATAGTCTAAGCACCCCTCGTACTAACAAGTTTTTTTTTAATTTCCTTTTTGTATTTTTTCTTATGGCGTACGATAACGTTATATTTAATTTTATTTTATTCAGAGTGTGTGCTACTCATACTAACCATTGTGATAATTGTTGAATATACATAACATTCAAATGTGTGTACTGACCGAAACAGCTGCCTTCATTTATACCGCATTATATTAACTTACCATATCAAACAATTTTACATCATTCTACGCGGTCTTGCTTTTCGTTTCATTACTTTTTGTTAAATCATGGGTAACTAAACACGTTTTTTATAAATATATGTTGTGATCAACATCATCATTGACGATTGAACCTGGCTGAAGCACCGCGGCTCCTGGGTTCGAATTCATGCCGGAACCAACATTGTGCGGTCATCAAATAGTCGTAGATCACGCGGTCATCAAATATAAATGTTCATATGGTTTTTAGATAACGACACTCTTCTTATTTTGGAAGGGAAACAAAATGAGAACTTCAAACTTTTATACAAATCTATGGGGGAGGCCTGTGTTCAGCAGTGGACTAGTTATAGGTTGAAATGATGATGATGATGATGAAAACTCTTCGGCATACGGCATACTCTTAGGTATACTCAGGGTACATTGAAAATTGTATACTGCGAAAGCCGTCACCAATGCAGAGTATCTGCTTAAAACATTAGACTTATGAACACATTAGCATCTGAAATACTGTTTAGATTCAATAATTCGTAAATTTATGAAATTTTCTTTATTTTATATTACGTATACTTCTAAAATTAATTGTTATTCTTATATACGTATACATATATGTATATAACATTAGGGTATATATATATATATATACCCCTTACCATATATGTAATCACACTTTTCAATCTAGAACGCAATATTACCTTTACAATACGCCCTTGAATAATATAGTTTAGTGCATCGAAAAATTGTACATTCATTTTATCTTTTCTTGTTCCAGATATTATCATCTATGAATGGAATACAGTCTTTCAATGAAAACAAACGAAGTGTCCGGTGATGAAGTTTGAAAGAAAATCGATTGAAAATGGGCTTAATAAATGGAATATTATTTTACGGGAGGCTTAGCACGCAGTGCAGATGGAGGTTCGCTGAAAAGAGCATCGTAGTTCTATTCTACATATTTCTCCTTGTTGTAAAAAGTGACTGTCAAACTATATTCGAACACTCAAGTCAAGATAAAAGCGAAACCAAAACCGATAATCACAATCTAGAAAATAATTTAGAATTTAATCACTGCCATAATTGTAAAAGTAGTAGTAATTTTGAAAATAATGTAGATCGAGGGGACCTATCGAATAATAAAGAAGCTTTAAGATATGAACCAAAAGAAACGAAATCTAAAAATTTTATGGAAGAGCTAATAGACACTGTCAACATATTGACAAAAAAATATATCACTGTAAATCAAACTGAAAGTCAGTTAGAGAAAGAATTTGAAAAAGTATTAGATAAAGCAATAAATAAAGATCGATTTGAAATAGTTGAAGGTCTTGAAATAAGACCAATAGGTGCGAAGAAAGCGTTAAAGAAAACAGAGAATACCGAAATGGAAGGAAGGGCATTATTTAGCTCATACACTTACGAGTATAGACTATTTCAGAAGATAAAGAACTTCGTTGAGACCCACATACTCTCGATTAATCTTCCAAAAGCGGCTCGACTGATTGGATTCAGATGTAATTAATTTTAACCCAATTCTTTGCTGTTTTTCAATCTTAATTATTTTTAACTAATTCTCATAATCTTATAAAATATTTATCCGCACAATCAATACTTTGAATTTGAAATTAATTTGTTTCAGAAACTTTTTTTAAAGAACCTTGGGTATAACTTTTAAAATATAATTTAACTCTTCTTACCATTTAATTATTGAATTATTAAAATAAAGTAAACGATATTAAAAATAAACGTCTGATTTCAGCGTTCGGATTAAAACAACTCTTTTTACCTCTACTGATCGGTATGCAGGTATTCAAAAGCATACTGCTTGCAATGTTCCTGCCTAGCATCTTGGGAAGTTTCGGCAAAATTCTTGGTAAAGGTGAGTGAAAGTAACAACGTATTTTCCTTAACTAAATCACGTCAGATAGAATTACAACAAGCTATGATTCACGCGGATTTTCTGCGGCTGGACATTTTAATATTCCAATTTATTTTCTATTTGTGGATTATTTTGTTTTATAGACTATGTCAACGTGTAAATTAACGATACACAATATTTTCGAACCTAACCAAAAAGCGAAAATAAACAATTAAATAATTATGTCTAAGTAAACCCCCATTTGCTAACATTACAAATGAATCAATAAATAATTTGCCTAAATTCGTAAAAATAGTCGATATTAGATGTATGAAAAGAAGGGAAAGCAATATGATTTAAATTCATCATCATCATTTCAGCACTAGTTCACTACCGAATATACTGAATATGTATATCATATTGCCCCATAGATTGCCACAGAAATTTATGTAGGGGTTGGAAAGCGCAGTTTATTTATTCAGATGTTCCAGGAAAACGCTGCAGCCCATCTCTTAGTTTTCAGTTTCACTCTGTCGAATTTTACGATATCCACGGAATGAGATGGGGTGGCAGATTATCTGAACAGTTTCTTATTCCAAAAATAAACCGAAGTTTTCAATATAACTTAAAAACTTTAGACTTCGCGAGTTGCTGTTCAAAAAAAAATTGTACTTATTTTTCTTGTCCCAAAATTACCCGTCTTCAAAAGTTTAACGGAGGCCCATTAAAGAACTTAATATATACATAATTGGCAACTTGTTAACAGTTCTTTAACGAAAAGTTTGATCTGAAATGCTTTTTGAGAAGTAGGTAATTTGAAAAGGATTTTTATTATTATTGCTTTCTCATACCGTAAATAGTACAAAGTTTCTCGGTTATTATCCCACGCGAGATAGACAACGTCCTACAAGACTCTTGTTTGATATCACATCTTGAGAAAAATTGTATTATGATACATTTAGCGTGTTACCATAAGACCACTATGATGGGATTGTACAGTGATTCATTATCGTGATCATTAAAGAAATACCAAGATTCAGAATAGTACGATTTAAACATTTCTAGCCCTTTTTACCTAGAATACACAAATACCACATAAATCCAATTATCGAATTTAAGCTCGAAATATTATTTCCAATTCGCTATCTAGTGTAGCAATTACTTTCACGACGCCAGTCCCTAAAGGACGCCAGTCCAAAAAAAGGACCCGAGCATAAGTACCTACGGGAAGGTTGAGTGTCCTCTCCGCCTTTATAATTATATCTATCAGATATATAGATCAGAAAAATATAAAAATTACGAATACAGGAATAGTTTTCAAAGAACAGGTTATTTAGTTTTAATTCTAACATCAGGGTCCTTTGCAATATCGCCACAGTCAATTTGTGTTCCAATAGTAACAACGTGTTTTTAATTAAATTAAAAACCTAATTAAGAACCATTAAGAACAGAGGTCAGAAAAAAACAAAATTCAAGCAATGAAGACAGTCCCAATTAAAGGGGGATTACTTTTTTGTTACAATATGGTTATCACCTTCACCCATTATGTTATTAATTATTACACAAAACCCTAAAATATCTGATTGCACAATTTATAAAAATCGTTTACCCCTTTCTCACTAAATTTTTAATATCACTTCACTTTTACTAAGCTTTGGCAACATCTTCGTGAGAAAATGTATTAAAAGTTGTTATATTTTCAATATGAATACAATATACAATGTCTTTCAAGCCAATATTACCCACAGTGACATCTTTCATTCAATAACGCGTAGTAGTAATCTAATCATATTTTTTAAGAGTATAGAGCCTCTAGTATTTGCGCAAGTTCAAAGACACGTCCTCGTCTTTACCTTTAAGTATCATAATGCATTAAGGTGCAAGTTGTTGTATAATATGATGTATATTACCTACTTTTTGAAAAGCATCGCCGCTCTACCACAATAGCGTGCACAAGCAAACTAACACTGCCTCCGGGAACCAAAGTGACTTCAACGAAAGTCACTGTCGTAGAGTCAATTACACTTGATAATGTCTGGTTCTGGGGTTAAACACGTGTCGAGCTCTTGACTTCATCATCATCATCATCATCATTATTTCAGATTATCATATCACTAGTCCACTGCTGAATACAGGCCTCACCATAGATTGCCACGAAAGATTCAGTTATAATTTTGGGGGGATTTTGCCCTAGTTGCCACGTTTGTCCATCTTCCGATTTTAGTTTTCCCTCTGTCGACTTTTACGATACCCACGGGATGGGATGGTGTGGTAGATATTCTTGCCGGCACCACACGGCTTCTTGACTTCAATGGCTTATATTGCCTATTGGTAGTGTTATTGTTGTAGAGGGTATCTGATGACGATTCCCCATGGCGGTGTGTTTGGTTGCTTGTGCACGTTATTGTGGGAAGGCAAGCGGTGCTCTTCAAAAAGTAGGTAATACATACTATTGTATACTGTGCATTCGGATTTTAGCAATTTAACTCTTATGCCTTACTATATGATGACTATGATTCCTTTGCACAAAGTAACGCCTGATTCTATTTACGTTATGTATGTATATGTATATAGCCATGGTAACTCAGGGGCTAGGCGCTCGCTTTAAATTTCATAGCAAGCGAGTGACCTGGGTTCGATTCCCGGTGCCGGCACCACTAAAATTATTAATTGCAATTTTAAGTGCTGATTTACCACGTGCTCGGCGGTGAAGGAAAACATCGTGAGAAAACCTGCATGTCTGAGAAAAAAAAATATTACGAAGACATGTGAAGTCCCCCAACCCGCATTGGAGCAGCGTGGCGGATTCTTCCTAGCTCCAAAACCCTCTCAGATATGAGAGGAGGCCTGTGCTCAGCAGTGGGACATCTATAGGCTACTTTTTGTTTATGTATGTATACAAAAAGTAACAGAGTAACCATGAATATCGTAAGAAACAATTTTCACGTTTAGCATTCCGCCACTGTGCGTTTTTCAGGGAATTTTCTGCCACACACGACCATTTTGTTTATTTTGCTGCCGCAAGCGGATTAATACGACTGTCTTAGAATTTTAGAAAAAAAACAACTCTTTCTCAAGGCCAGCAACGCACCTGCAAAGCTTGTGGGCCTCCCCCATGTTTACCTAAAGATAATTTGCGGTAATCGTCGTAATTGACAGGCAGAGATTCCGCTAATCTCTGAGCACTTCAGAGAAATGTCACGACGTTTTTCTGAAAGAGCCGCACACGTAACAGAAACGCACACGTCGCTCGCGAAATATGCTCGAAGACGCGGACATCTCGGCATTCTGAGACCACGATACGTTTAGCCACGACTCTAACACTATACAAAACACAGTAGTTAAAAAGACACACGACCACGTGCGGCCCTCGTAAGGTGCGGCGCGCAACGGCCAACACCCCATACACAAGATACACCCGCGTTCTAGCGCAGATCTCACAGCTTAAAGCGTCCCACGTAAGTCAATAGTCCAAACGGAGGTCTGAACTACCCTCGGACCATCTACAGATTACTTTCTTCAAATTTAACTTCAATCTCAGGACTCACGTTTAACGCGATGCGTCTAACGCCAAGACGGCTTACAGCATGAACATCACCAAAAATGTAACTACAGAGGCAAATTAGCATGTTGTGGCAGATTCTCTAACCCCATTACCATTTTTTTAGGACTGATGGTCATTGTTACCTCGAAAGCTTTTACAGCTTCGCCGGGTTGACGGATTGACTCATTACCATACGTCAATATTAGCTTAGGTGATTCGAGCTCAGGACCAACGTTTGTCTCAGCAGGCAGGCAGTCTGAAACAAGTCATCATTTTGGGTAGTATGCCTAAAACATGTAAATATTTATTACAGGCATCTCCCAGTTATCTGCCGCGTCAAGTCAAGCTAGCTATCCCCCCGCGAACACAGACGACCAGAGCGCGTACAATAATGATAACAAGGACTCCATGGGATATGAGACCAACCAAGCCTATACTTACCCTCAGGAAGGGCTTTATGAAGCGATGGCGGAAGCAAACGATGTCAATGATGTCGATATGTCCAGGTAAATACCTCTCATTTTATTTTTATAAAAATACTTGATAGATACAGTCACACCTGTTTCCTATATAAAGGGTAGGCAGATGCCACACGTGTAGCCTAATTTCCACCCTCGTGATAAACGAGACGTAACGCGTGAGGAATGACGTCGCCGCCATTTTGGCGCCGAAAAAATTCTTAGTACCCATTGCGTTCCCACGTGCAGTATAGTGGCAGCAATACATATATGGTGTTATTATACACGAAGTAAGACTGTCCCTAAAATACCTTAGTCGCCTCTTACGACACCTCGGTAGGAAAGAGATAGGTGCTATTCTACTCTGCTGGGAACCTATCGGCCAAGTGTATACGCATATAAAAAACCAGCCAAGTGCGTGTCGGACGAAGTACAGCGGAAGGTTCCATAGTGGGGAATAGTGTATAACAGAAACTATAACTTATATTAGTTGAAAGTGTTTTCTACGTTCTGTCACCTTCATTTTTTTCAGAAATTTCCACCGTGTAGTAAAAAGTTAGAGACACACTTTTTAAAAGTAGAAGAGCAAATCTCACAATAAATTGCTAAAACTTCTTTATCATTTGTTAAGGCCTATATATAACGATACCTCACACTCTTGTACTTTTGGCGGATGATATTGCCACGGAAAATACTTGATTAAATTAATGTTGTTGCAGATTCGGTGCTGGCGGTCAAAAAGTGACGTACCTTCCCACTAAGAACGGTTACTACAAGAATCAAATGTCCAACAGTAATAATTATAAGGTAATGGCTAAAATAATAACCATCTAAATTACTATTACTACAAATTATGTCTACAAATTATGACCTACGATTATTATTATTAAAATGCTACATCACATTCATACATTTACACCTCTTTCCCATTGGGGCTGTTGGGACCACATCAGTAGCCCATTTTTGCCCTAACGGGAACGAGACGTGACTGGTGGCGAACCACGTCGCAGCCGCTTTGGTAAGAGTTAAATGTCTTGGTCCTCATTGTGTTCCTACGAGTAGCTAAGGAAGATGTTCTTTACCCAAACAGAACCTCGCATGATGGAAAAGCTAGTCTTCGTTTCATCGGACCCAAAAATAATAATTAAAAGCTGAAGGTACCCCAGGTTAACTATGACATCAGGACATCTGTCACCTCAGTCCTCCCGTGACCATGGGTGCTGTAAAGCACTCGAAACGTCGGGTTATAAATAGTAATAAATTAAACGCGATAAAATCCGTAAACTTAGTTTCATTTAAATGTGTAGTGTTCGCGTAAATATAAGAAATCATTAAAGCTAGTCTTATTCTGGAGTCGGTCCCGGAGCTGATACATCACACAATATACATATTTTTTTCTTTTTAATAAAAGATATACCTTACACTGAAATAACTCCTGTATCGTGAGTGCGTTTTACAGACAAATTTAATATACACAACACAACCAGACCCGAAAACCAAATATTTGCATAAACGTTGGCGTAGAAGTCACCTACTTTGACCACTAAGCCACGCGGTCGTCAAAATCATAGTCGCAGTATTTGTCATACAAGTATTTGTCCAAAACTCTTTTCAGATTTCATAGATCAAAAAGTAATGCTATTAGCAGTACTTGAGATCATGTTCTGCTAGTAAATTTCGACCGCGGCTATGGGCTAAATTTCAACTGCGCGCTAAATATAATAGCGCCGTAAAATTTTAGACAAGGTATTCATTTGTTTTCCTACTCGTATCCGAAGAAAACACGCAATCAAAGGATTGCGTGTTTTCTTTGTCTTATTATATTTATTATATTCCGTTTTATTATACATATTACGTATTACTCGTATATTTACATTGTCTTATTATATTCCGACCTTATGTCTCTACATAAAGTCGGAATATAATAAGACCTGAAAACCAATAATCGGGGCTGATAACAAAAATGTGCTTCGGAAGTTCAGAAATTCATGTAGATACCACCCCCAGCCAATTATTTTACCGTGAACAGCGAAGTTTGCACACTACTGCAGTGTGCAAACTTCGCTGTTTCAATCATAAGGGCACTGAAAACTAGTGTATTCAGTGGACATATGAGACTTGAGAAGTGATGTCTAAGGAGGACGGACGTACTGTAGTGTCACATAGAAATTTTCTGGATGACATAGCATTTGTTATAAGTAGACGTTACACTTACCCTTAGATGAACGTTTTGTTCGATACGTCACTCTATCCATAAAAAAGGTCAACAACTGCGGTATGCGGTTATTTACTCAGTAGTCGGAATTCATCATCGTCATCATCATCAACTTAAACCTGGAATCACCGAGTTTATATATTGGCGATTCGGATTGGTGATAGCAGTACCAGACGCATCGTATTTCCAGAGGAGCCGTGGTAGATCAGAGGGCTGGGCGCTCGCCTTAAATTTCTAAAACCTGAGTTTTAATCCAGGCAAAATTGTTCTGCAATATTAACTGCGTATTTACCAAAGATGAAGGCAAACATCGGGAGGAAACATTCATGTCTGAGGAAAAACATGAGGAGTAAATCTCTCATAAATGAGAGGAGGCCTGTGCTCAGCAGTGTAATATTTATAGGTTGTAAGATTTGAAGACTTCAAAAAAGGAGACGGATGTATTTTTTTTAAGTTTGTTCACCGATATTTTCGTTAATTGTGAACCAATTTAAAAAAAAATTTGGATGAAGATGTCGTAATACCGGGTGGTCCCATATAATTATGGTCAAGTTCTGATGATAACATCCATGATAAAATCATCATCATCTTTTCAAACTATCATAGTCCACTGTTAAATATAGGCCTCCCCCGTCGCCTTCACAAACCCCAGTCCAGAGCTATCTGCTATCTATCCTAGCTATCTATTCATCAACTTTCCGCAAAATCGTGCAGGTTGTTGCTGCATCTTGTGGGGGTTCGCTTCATCAAGCGGGGGGTCGCCCTACACTGCGTTTACTGGTACGAGTTTGCCACTCAAGAACCTTTCTACCAAAATGGTTATCGGCATGTGGCCTGTGCTGTGCTGCATGCTAATCCTGGCTATTTGGTTACTCTAGTTCTGCTGCGGATATCATTCGTTATGGATTTAAACTCCCAGCATAGCCCATAGCTCGCTGAGCGGCTCTGAGCTTCCTTATGCCACCTGCAGTGAAGGACTACGTCGAAATAATAGTTGTTTAAAATTTCGACCGGTTTTCGTTTCGGTTATAAATAGACTGCGGTTCTAAGTAGAACACGTTACACATTATTGTTGAATATTTGATTGCATAAACAGATCGCTCGGCAAACGGTAAACTGGATTAAACGTGAAGTTTCATACCGCAGAAATGCGTGCCGATTTCTCTTTGTACTCATATATGTATGATAACTAACTAATAAATTAATTTCGTAACAATACGAAATCAATTTATTTACTTTTAAATATATATTGGCGGGGAAATAATAAGGTAAGCTCGTTATGATTCATTTGTTTTTTAATGTTCAGTTCAATATTTCTTTATTTTTACTATGGGAAAATAAGTGGAATATAAGTTATTATTTATAAAAGTAGTTTTCTTGACCGAATTCGTCATCAAATACGTCATTATCTTCCGGTTAGTGACAAAGGGGAACACCGCGTCGTGCAGTACTGTGTCATTAGGGCACAAATAAATATATAATTATCACAGTGGTGTATCCTCTGCTAGCCGCAACACTTACAAATTCTTTTTCAAAATAAGTGCATTGGCTTAACGTGAACAATTTGCTTTTAAACGGCAATAAAACAAAATGTATTAAAATCACATCACCAAATGTTAAACGATTAGATGTAAATGTGCTTGTGAATGGGAAAGAGTTGAGCCTTGTGGATACTACTGTCTTTCTTGGAATAAATATTGACGAAAAACTTCAATGGAGCCCCCATATATCTAAACTAGCTAGTAGACTTAGCTCTGCAGCCTAAACTGTAAATTTGACTAAAGTTGAAACTGCTAGATTAGTTTATGTTAGTTATTTTCATAGCATAATGGTTTATGGTATTTTGCTTTGGGGAAATGCGACTAATGTAGAAGTGATTTTTCGATTTGCAAAAGAGGGCCGTACGAGCTATTTATAATCTTGGCTCTAAAGTGTCTCTTAGAGATAAATTTAAAGAAATTAATATCTTAACCTTGGCCTCTCAATATATATTTGAAAACGTTTTGTATGTACACAAGAACATAAACCAGTTTACTAAAATAAGCGATATTCATAATGTAAATACCAGGAAAAAGCATAAATTAATAATGCCAATTACTCGACTTCACAGGGTCAGTAACTCTTTTACGGGGCAATGTTTACGTTTTTACAACAAACTCCCAGAAAGTGCACCAAGTCTTTCAATCAAAAAGTTCAAATTTTATATTAAACAAAGACTTCATAAAAAGGGTTATTATGATATTGAAGAAAACATAGATGATGATAACCCATTCCTAGGGTGATGAATGAGGTGATCGCCGCCAAGCTATTTCTACATCTTTATAATACTGCTGTTATTGTACATTATTTTAAAAATGACTGAAAATAATCCCGCTGGGATTCTTACTGGTTCTTCCTAGGACGGAGGCATTTTTTGCGAACCAGTGTAGTTTAAAAAAAAAATGACTTTTAATAAGTTTTATGTAAATATTGAATAAAAATTTATTCTATTCTATTCTAAATATGGAAACACGCTGCAGTAGACTTCGATTATAACGATGACTCCGGCGAATTATATCAGGTAACCTTGTCAAACGTACCCGTCCTCTTTAACGATTAAGGAATGTGATCTCACCATAAATGAGCAGATTTCGTTAAACAGAAAGAAAACTAGAATCAAGACTTAGTGAATACTAAAGCTGTACCTATAAAATATATAGACATTTAATAAAAATAATTTTACGGTTTTCATCGTGTTTATTATTTAACTATTTATAACCCGACATTTCGAGCGCTTTACAGCACCTATGGTCACGGGGGGACTGAGGGTCACCACATCATCAAGACATCGGTCAAAATGTCCTGATGTCATAGTTAATCCGGGGTATAATATAACTATGCGGGGTATTCGAATATTCAGCTTTTTAAAAGCGAAGGCTTTTGATCGGGTTTGGCACAAAGCGCTTCTCTCGAAGCTTCCTTCCTATGGGCTTCCCGAGAAATTATGAAATTGGGTCACCAGTTTTCTCGCTGACCGGAGTATCAATGTCGTAGTTGACGGTGCTTCGTCGGACTCCAAGTCTGTGAATGCTGGTGTGCCAAAAGGCTGCGTGCTATCGCCAACTCTGTCTCTACTGCATATCAATGATATATTGAAAATTAGTAACATTTATTGCTATGCAGATGACAGCACAGGCGATGCCTTGTACACCGGCCCTGCGAATATTTCTCGGGAACACACCGACGAATGCAGGAACAAACTTGTGTCTGAAGTCGAGATTTTATTACAAATCTCGGGGCGGACCAAATTTAGTCCAGTTCAGCCCAAATAAGACACATGTTTGCGCGTTTACTGCTAAGAAACCCTTTGTTGTATCACCTCGTTTTGGGAGCACTCCCCTTGTTGCCTCTTTCATTGTATCGGAATCCTTGTCGTTGACATGTCGAGTGACGATCAGTTTCGCGGTCACTTGGAAGAGAAGGCCAAATTGACTTCTAAAAAGCTCAGTAGAGCGGGACAGTACTTCATTCTGGCCCACCGCTTGCAACTGGTTTTCACCATCGCACTTTGCGCCAGAACTCAAAATTCCACCGTCACCGCCATGATGGTGGGCATTCCACCACAGTGCGTTCTAAGCGGAATTTTCTGCCACGCACAACTAACTTATGGAATCTGCTGCCGCCGGCGGTTTTTCCGGATCGATACGACTTAGGGACCTTCAAGAAAAGAGCCTACTCCTTTATCAAAGACCGGCAACGCTCCCTCGATTGCTCTGGTATTGCAGAAGTTAATAGACGGCGGTGATCACTTACATTCAGGTGAGCCACTTGCTTCTTTGCCCCCTCTCTTATAAACAAAATATATTTGGTCCAATCTACGCAAAATGAGATCCTCTCTTTGTGATTTTTTTTTTAATTTCCCATAGCCTCGCGAGACATTCGTGATAGGAATCGGTGTTTTTTGCAAGGAGTTGTGGTCTATCAAATCTGATGTAATGGTTGGGTGATCCAGAAAATGGTCACAAACTGCAGACTTCCTAGAGCGTCGATGCTTCACGTCACCTATGTTCTTTTACGCGGGTTTTATCGATATTTTTGTTTGTGTTTGGTTTTATTAAATGTGTAATATACGCATAAATATAAGCAATCATTAAATGTCTATACAGTAACCTAAGAACTATGTTTATCTGTGTCTTGTCGACTAAGACTAATACTCGTATAGACGCTAATAAATTCCTTAAACAATACACAAAAAAAGTGTCACGAATTGAAATAAATCAGCTATATAGCTAGGTTTAGAAGAAAGGATTGATAAAATTTATAAATTCATAAAAATCTTTTAAAATGAATCAATGTTTGAAAGTTTCTTCCTAGGTTAGTGCTTTTATTTATCGTAATATTTAGCTCTTGAGATACTTTGACACTTACTTACAAACTTTTTCCATGGTAACTATCGTGCAGAGATTTCTCACTTACTAACCGATTATTTCTTCTTTACTATCGTTAAATGTTTTTTTTTTTAAATTAGCATACATTAAATAAGGGCATATAAAATTCGAATATGTAACTTTCAATTAGAACGGAATAGAAAGAAATAACTTATATTCAATATACATTATTTACGTAATATTGAACGTCGTTTTTTTAGTCACACTGGTTCTCCAATAAATTCTTCGGTCCTGGGAAGAACCAGCAAGAAAACGAGCGGTTTCTTTTCTTTTTACTCATATTGACAATAATTTACAATTACAGGAGTATTATAAAGATCATTCTCATTCCCAGTGGTTATCGTCATCCATGTATTCTTTAATATTATAATAACCCTTTTTATACTCTATGTTTAATAAAAAAAAAGTTTTTATTGGTAGAATGTGCACTTTCTGAGTTTGGAAACGTATACACTGACCCTAAAATAGTTGCTGATTAATTGGATTATTTTTAATTCTAAAAAGTGCTTTACTTTGAGTTAAAATTACGTTCGGAACTTTACACCCTGTATTGGCTGATATAACCATCAGCTTGTAAATATTCGGCTATTGGATATGACCTACGTTCCCCAATTAGTGACAATTTACAATAATGTCGGCTCGATTGTCGCAACGGCTAAGCGTTTGGTTTTAAGGGCTGTGGGTCGCACACGTTATCTGTACGGCCTACAGAAAGTTGTTCTTTGCCTGACTGTGAGGGTTTTTGTAGCTGGGAAGAATCCGACACGCTGCTCAGGATTGGCGGACCTAACATGTCTTCGAAACATTTATTTTGAATTTTTCAGACATGCAGGTTTCCTCACGATGTTTTCCTTTAACGCAGCGCCCGTGGTACATTAGCACTTAAAATTGAAATGAACCCAAGTCACTTGCGTAATACGAGTATGTAATTTAAAGCGAGCGCCAAGCAACTGAGCTGTCACGGCTACTATAGAGATGTTAAGCATACATTTTTAATAAAGTTCTTGTCTCGCTTTCAGATTTTCCAGAAGATTCCGTCGTCGTCGATGATCCTGAGTAATTACGACCCGTTTTACTCACCTCTGCTTTCACGTCTTGATGGTATCTTCGCTAGACTCGGTAAGGAAAAAATAACCTATTTGCTCATATTTAATAAGCATTCATGATGCAAGTACAAACAATAATAATTATCATACAAATGATTGCCATTGCGGAATTAAAACCCACGACTTTTGGCTTTGAAGTCAAGGTCACTACTAATTAGAATATCGGGTTAGTTTTGTTCGTGAGTCTGGATGTATTGTAAAGGTTTCGAAACCATTCTCCGATCTTATGACTTAACAAATGGACCGCCCATTGGATACGAGAAGATGGAATTGGATACGATCTCTTTGTTTACGGGACATTATCGGCACTACATGTTTTCCTGCACAGTTTGGAGATTGAAATATATTGAAAAATAATATTAGAGTATTGGTGCAATATAATTTATTTACATATAAAAAATAATAAATTTTAATAAAAATAATAGTTTTGCCTAATTTAGGTCTGATGCCTCAATTCCCAAAAATTTATTATATAAATTTATTAGATTGCATTCGTTATCAACTAAGAACGTTGTAGCATGGCAGCAATGACTTTCTTTTCAGTGGCTACTTTCATTTTGGTGGTAGGATTCCTATACAGGAATCCGTCTTGGCATTTCGGTCGGAATGGCACTGAGACCTAGTAATATCACTGGGTATACAGGTTGATGGTCTCAGTATAGTGCAATACAGAAAAAAATCTGGGTGATACAGCATTTGTTATGGGCAGACGTTGCACTTACCATTATGTGAACGATTCGCTCGTCTCGTCTTCTTAATAAATAATGTATCCTTAATATTAAAATAACGTTAGTCTTCAAATTATTTTGAAATAAATTTTACTTAATTAACGGGTCGGTTTGCCCAGTGGCTAAAAGATTGCTTCTGCAATTCCGGGTTTGTTTTACATATGATACTCTAATATTTGTATGACTTCAGATAGTTAGTACGAGTGTAGGTATTTGTGTATGTGAAATTCATGTCTGCAATGCAGAACCAAGTCTAAAGCGGGCCAACGTTCTTAATTAATAATCAGACAAAAATAAACGGAGTAAAAAAACTTAGGATTTTTCGTAATTATATCCAAAGCACACAACATCTAGAATTACTGAAACTGAACGAAAGGTGTGTAAGAGAGACAGGAAAAACGTGAAAGAAAGAGATAGATAAATTTAAATCAACAGAAAGATTAAAATATTAAAAGGTATTTAATATACTTTGTTGATGTATGACTTAGACAAAGAAAAATAATGAAACGACATGTCTATATTAAAAACATATTTCCATTTGCATTTTCCCCAAGTCACCACAAATTTGGAAGCTCCTTTCCCCTCAACCCGTATGAGCCCTCCCTTTCATAGGAGGTTTCAAAAATATAAAATATTTGATACAAGTCAAATCTTAATCTGTCTGTTTCATTGCTTTCTTCTGTCTCATGTACACACTTCTTGCGTTTCGTTTTGGTTACATATCAACTACGTATAAGGTTTAAGTATGTTATAAATAGTTCACTGTTCATATAAATTGCTCTCCTATGATCAGTATCGGAGAAAGCCGTCTCAGAAGCGATTTTTAATGTTTTCAAAGATCTTAATATTCTTGAAAACAGTAAATATGAAATATTAATACTCCTTAATTATTTAACTAAAACTAATTTTACGGATTTTATAGCGTTTAATTTTTAACTATTGTCCCGTGACCGTGGGTGCTGTAAAGCTCTCGAAAAGTCGGGTTGTAAATAGTTAAAAATTAAACGCGATAGAATCCGTAAAATTGGTTTTATTAAATGTATAATACTCGCGTAAATATAAGAAATCATTATTCCTGAATTCATTTCTTACAAACATTTTCTATATTTTTATTTCATTTTCGGGCTTAATTTTTTACTACAAGGGTTTTTCGACCGAACATATCAAATTAAAACTTTTAGTGCCTCACCTTGAAAATATCCGCAAGTATTAAAGGAGATTTCACTTTGATGCCGAAATCCAATATAAAGCTACGTTCTAAGAAATTGAATTAAGCTTAGCTTACATACTACGTTTTAAACTTGGAATGCCGATGGTGTGTCTTATGAAAATCTAAGAAAATCTAATTTGTTTAACAAAATGATTTAAGAAGAGGGTCAAGGCGTTCACACGTATATAATGCTGTTCTAAGATTTAACATGTTTATAATGCAAATACCGACAGTGGTATTTGCATTATAGTGGTCCTTCACTGCACGCCGCATGAGCAAGCTCAGTCGCATAGCATTCTATGGAAAGAGCTGTGTTCAACGTTTCTCTGCGAGATAGAACGTAACGATGATATCAGCAGCAAAACTGGAATAACCGACATAGCCCTAAGGATTAGCAAGCTGAAGGCGCAATGGGCCAGCCATATAGCTCGTAGAACCGATAACCGTAGGAGAAGAAAAGTTTTCGAGTGGTAATTTCGTACCTGCACAGTTTCGCGGGAAGTCGATGGATGCGGGTGTCAATGGAACGTATATTGTGGCAATCTATGAGGAGGCCTATGTTCAGCTGTGGACTTGTGACGGGCTAAAATGATGATGATGATAATAATAATGAAAATACTGTTTCTATGTTATACCATCTTCTGTAATCCTGTAAGTGTCGTGAATCTAGAGACGAATATTTTTATTTTTTATTTATGTTTTTACATGACTTAAAAATGGAGGGCACATACAGTTTTTTTTTTTATGTATGTTAACCGATAAATCATTCGTCACTTGTGATACAATTAAAAAAAACTTTTTTTTGGTTTGAAAGTGGATAAAGGTGGACCCACATATTTTTGTCAAGTTCTGATGATAATATTATATTATTTTATTATTATTGTATAATGTAGTACGAGTTTCGGTAGTTAATGTCATGATTAGAAGCGTTGCTGGAGTATATTGCGCCATTTCTCCAGCGGAGACGCATTCCAAATCCGGATAATATAAATAGTAGTAACTGATCGAGCCGAAGCCAGTCCCCGTGGGCACCCTCGAGTCAGTTACTCTTGCGAACAGGATGACGGTACAAGCCGAAGTCCTAGGTGCCAGTCAACCATAAATAAAGGTTTCGGCTAAGTGCCCTCAGCGCTCTGCCACCTTTCAATCCGGCGAAGCTGTGAAAGCCTTTGGGCTAACATTAATCATCAGACATAAAAAAAATATTCCGACTGGAAACTTCTAGCGAAGTAAAGCTGCTTTATACACTTCAAGAATTTCTGACAGTGCACATATATTTTCTGAGACCATCATTGTATTAGTAGCGTCTTTTTATTAACGACTAGCTGAAGCCCGCGACTAGGTCCGCTTAGATTTAGGTTATTCATAAATACCGTAGGAACTCTTTGACTTTTCGGAACAGAAAGTATCCTATAGCCGTCTCCGGATGCAAGCAATCTTTCGTTAAAATCGGTTTAACGGCTGAGCCGTGAAAAGGTAACAAACAGGGTCAGAAAGAGGGTCAGAGAGAATTACTTTCGTATTTATAATATTAGTGTGAAAGTATGAATAAAAACGCTCCATATTATAATTTACATAATATTTCTTTGTGACGAATACTAGCTTAAGAAGAATATAAAATTTACAATTGACAGATTATCGAGGATTTAGTCAAATGCTTGCTGGCGGGCGACGGGGCTTCGGACCGATATTATCAAAGATTAGAGCCTTAACGGGCATAATATTCTATCAAGGTTTACTTAGAAAATATATTGTTTAAATATTTTCATAGAATATAATAATACCAATGTTGTTCAATGATACCTTATTATTTACCAAGTTATTGTTTTTCGTCATCGTCATCGTTTCAGCCTATCACAAGTCAACTGCTGAACATAGACCTCCTCCATAGATAGCTACAAAAGTTTGTTTGACTCATTTTGGGGGGAATTTATCATATTTGCAACGCTTGGCAGGCGGGTTGGCAACCGCAGTTTATTTAATGATTCTCTTAGGCCGCCACACGGCAATTATTGTTTTTACAATATATATTTATAGAAACCTTATTTAGACAGAAAACTTTTGTTATATTTATATTTAAAAACTTGACTTTGCTAATATAAACGTAGTAACAGTGTAATTTTTTTATTTAATCTTTTTCTAATAAATAACCTTACACACAACGGCTACAAAGAGCGGCCTTGTATTAAATTCCGAAAAGTCGATACCTCGTTTACTTGTACCATTAATTTGGTATTTCATGTATTTCCCGAATACACACGCAAATTTTATTTTCAAGGTCAGAATTCACAAAAACTGATTTTTTTAGCTTTGCTATTTTATTTTAATAAGCATTGACCTTAGAGAAACATATTTACTACCAAAGCTCGTAGCATATAAAAAGATTGGTCTTTTATGTTCTAATCAAAATACACGAAATTGAAAATTTATCGGCGATATGAACCTTTGGGAACTACAACCGCGGACTTAATGCTTGTTGGAAGGAGAATTTGTGATAGGTGTGGTGTAACTTAGATACTTAGTAATTGTGGCACTACATAACATTAAGACTTTATTATTGATTCGTAAACATTATAAAAGAACGTGTGCCGTGTGGTGGCGGCTTGTTATAAGAATACTACCACTCCATCTCATCCATTGGATCTCGTAAAAGGCGAGTAAGGAATTGAACTGCACTGTGCACACAATAGCGCATGGTGGCGATGGGCTCTCCACCTATCACACCAAGTGCATTATATTGTTTTTGTGAAACGTGGATTGTGGCAGTCATCTGTTTTTGCAGTGAGTGCCCAGTCTCTAACTACCCCTTATGGGATACAGTCGTGATCTTATGTATGTATTTATGTATAAAAGAACATATCATTATAACTGTATATTTAAAAAATAATGAACAATTTATCCATACGTATGTACTATAGTTGATAATAATGGCCGTGTGTTGGCGCCTTCTCATCTACCACCCCATCTCATCCCGTGGGTGTCGTAAAAGTCGACAAAGCGAAAATTAAAAGCAGAATATGGGCAGCAGCATGTTCCTGGAACATAATAATAAATAAACTGCGGTTGCCAACCCGCCTGCCAAGCGTGGCAACTATGGCAAAATCCCCCCAAAATGAGAGCTACAAACTTTTGTGGCGCTCTATGGGGGAGGCCTATGTTCAGCAGTGGACTAATAGTAGGCTGAAATGGTGGTGGTGGTGGTGGTTGGCGCCTTATAGAATCTACCACCCAATCTCATCCCGTGGGTGTCGTAAAAGTCGACAGAGTGACAAATGAAAACCAGAAGATGTATATATATATATACTGCGGTTGCTAAACCGCCTGCCAAGGCGTTTATTGTTGCAAATTATTGCAAAATCCCCCCAAAATGAGAGCCACAAACTCACGTGTTTTGTGGCAATAAGTTTGTGGCAATCTATGGGGAAGGTCTATGTTCAGCATTGGACTAGTGATGAATAATGGCAAAGTTCTCATGAAAGAATGAAAGTATTTACTCGTAATAAGGACTTAGGAAAAACAAAAGGAATAAAAGTATGTCGATTTTTTAAAAAACTTTCCAATTTCATATAATGAAAATGCACTTTGGAAGTATCTACGATAAAGTTTAGTAACTGTAGATAGGATTCTTTGGAAGCGGAGCTCATAAATATTTCAACACTCTTCAAACAAAAGTCCGAACCGCTTGAGCAGTTTCTCGCTACGTCCGTATGATTTGAAATCCATATTACTATTTAAAATGGTTTGATCACCATACCTGCACAACGCGAAATTGGGATTTAGGTTGGTAAAGACGTCAACTTGGTCTATTCTGTAACTAGCTGTGGCCCGCGGGTTCACCCGCGTAAAATAATTCGACCACATGATTGCACCGTACATCATGGTACTTTGTCGACCAGAGCATTTACAGTTCCGCCCTTCTGGGTAATGCTTCTGGAGGTGGTTGCATAAACTTTTGTAGCCCAGAATCTTTGCCTAGTATAATAAAAACCGCCTAATAAAAACGGGTTATCAAATACAGGCATATAAGACTTGAGAACTGTTGACTCAGGGTGACGAACGCAGTGTGGTGTCATACAGAAATGTTCTGGGTGACAAAGAATTTGTTATGGGCGGATGTTGCACTTACCATCAGGTGAGCGTTTTGCACGTTTCGTCACTTTCTCCATAGAAAATACTTTCCAGATTTATAACAGAATTTAAATATAACTAATTTTAACAGTTTTTTATCGCGTTTAATTTTCAACTATTTATAACCCGACGTTTCGAGCGCTTTACAGCACCCACGGTCACGGGTGGACTGAGATGACAGATGTCCAGATGTCATAATGAACCCGGCCTACCTTGAGCTTTTGATTATTATTTTTAGTCCGATCTACGCAGAGAGAGCTAACTGTGTCTTGAATTCTTGCAGTGGTATGCTTGGTTTTTGATTTAGTTTTATTCATTATAGGATCCAAGTCGGTGGTAATACCCAACCATCTTCTCTATTGAAATTGGGATGTTTTTTAATTTCAATAGCCTCGCGTATCATCCTTGGTAGGAATCGGTGTTCTTTGGCAATATATGTGGTTTATTAAATAGATGTCTTTACATGTATATAATAAATTACCGATTAACATAAAAAAAATAAAAACATGTACCAAAAAGTAAAGAACATTAGTAATAGAAACTTATTGTATTATAATATACTCGTAATATTGGAGAATATTTTGAAAAATATTAATATTTTGTATAAAATAAAATTATTTTTTATGGTATTAAGTAACGAGATATTTCATAGGAGGAAGTGCCGGGAAAAGCACACCGTTCACCTGATGATAAGTACAACGTCTGCCCATAACAAATTCTGTGTCACCCAGAAGATATCTGTGTGGCACCACACTGCACTCGTCACCCTGATACATCAGTTCTTAAGTCTTATATGCCAAATGATTACATTATCGACATTTACACCTAAACACATTAACATTTGCTCTAATGGTAGTTTTATTGAACTAATAAAAACAGACTGACAGTTTAGGTAATGTGATTATCAAATAGTTATGACTATATTTTCACCTCCAGGTCTAGCGCCATCAGAGAACGCAATTGACAGCGGGATGCAGATAGGCGGACAAAGCCTCAGCGATGTGAAGCTCGAAGCCTGTCGCGAGCAACTCATTTGTCTCATGTATGCAAGTCCCGCTAAGTACGCTCCGTACAGCAACCTCGTGTCCGCACAGTTGAGCAGGTGAACAAATAATGAGATGCTTTTTTTTAACCTAAAACTGTATTTACTAATTTCATCGACATGTTTTTTAACTTGAAGCAATAAAATCAGAAATTATAGTTTTACACAATGTGTAGTATGACCCTTAATATAAGAAATCACTTTCTTAATTTTAACCTTACTCATTATTTTAAAATACAGCAAGTCTGAGTATACTATGGTGTTCAATAATATTAAGAAGTGTATTTATCGATACAAATAAATAAAATTGAAGTCTGTTTGTAATAACAAAATAACTGCTTTTTAATCAATTCTTATGAAAGTATATACAGTAATTAAAAGAGAAAAAACATTTTTTTAATTTATTTGTCTGTCTGTCTATTTTTTCCGGCTAATCTCCGAAACGGCTGGACCCCTTTTCTCAATGACAGATAGCTGATATTAGATTAGATTATAGCGAGTAACTTAAACTAGATTAATTTTAGAAATTAAGTAATAAATAAATTAATTGATTAATTATTTTATTGCGAAGTAAACCAAACTCCATCAACATTCGTAAAAGTCGACAGAGAGAAAATTAAAACCACAATGGGCAGCAGCATCTTCCTGGAGCATATGTATAAATAAACTACGGTTGCCTGCCGAGTGTGACAACTATAATAAAATCCCCCAATATGAGAACAAGAAACTTTTGTGGCAATCTATGGGGGGGGGGGGCTATGTTCAGCAGAGGACTAGGGATAGGCTGAAATGACGTTCACAATTTCCATAAGGTATAGAAGCCAGGAATAGTCCGCCACAAAGCTTAAGTGCAGGCACGCTCAGATGCAGTTTTCAGGCATCACTTAAATTGTAACTAACAATATAGTAAAGCTAGTAACGAGTGTCGAACTTGGGTCACTCGTGTTCTCCGAAACTTAAGACGAGTGCTCGGACCCTGGGGTACTGTGGCCATCCGATCTGCAGTAGAAAAGAAAGAAACAAATTTATTTGTATAAAAATAGTACTCGTATAATAAAAGTATATTTTTAACATTGACATGATATAGCAGTATAGCAACGAAAAGGCATTTGACTCAGCATTATGCTGCAGTGGCATAACTATCATCATCATCATCATTTCAACTTATCAGTAGTCCACTGCTGAACATAGGCCTGCCCCATTAATTGCCATAAAAGTTTTTAGTTCTCATTTTGGGGGGATTTTGTCATAGTTATCGAGCTTGGCAGTCGGGTTACCGCAATTTATTAATTCAGATTTTCCGGGAAGATGCTGCTGCCCATCTTCTGGTTTTAATTTTCTCTGTGTTGACTTTTACGACACGCTCGGGATAAGATGGGGTGACAGATTCTCTTAAGCCGTCAGCGCTGTTCTTCTATCGGTGCCCTTAACCAGAATAACTCAAGGGCAGCAAAGGTTTGACCTTTTCAAAAACAATAGAAAAAAAGAAATAAGACGAAGAGTGAGAAGTGAAAAACAGTGTGGGAATTGGACTAAGCGATCAACGTTGTATAACCTAAAAAATAGCGAAAAAGTACTGATTTTTTTTTCAAAACTTTTTTTTATACTTTTATAATCTTGTCCATACAGCTAATAAATATTTTGCGAAACATTACACTACTAATTATTTAATCTCTCTACTAACAGGGAACTGAACGAGCTACATAGACCAGTGTCAGACAACCCAGAAATCTTAAGATTCTTCCGTTACATGAGATCTGCACGGCGAGGTCAAGAAGGAACTGACTGTATACAGGCGCACCCCGCCTGTGATTCTGTCACAACCCCATCACACACCATGATTGCAGCGTATCACGACATCAACAAACTAGTTACTGCTAGAAAGATGAGGAATTAAGTGGTAAGTTTTATCAACATTGTGCATTGGTCTCTTTAGCCGCTACCACACCATTCCAAGTAATCTTAAAAGCTTGTGCTAGGAAATGGTTCACGGCAATAGTAGAATGGCGGGCACAAACCTGATGTCATGTTTCGCAGTCCGTCCGTACCATTAGATTATTATTGGCGTTTCAAACGTAATTTATTCAAACAACTTTGAATGTTATATTTTTGTATTAATGTATTATAAAAATATATAGCCTATTGCTTAAAGACTTAGATTCGTTATTAACAACAATATGTTGATTACGAAAAATCCATACGGAAAAGTCGTTGGCAGTGGACTAAAAGATTGATTGATTATGTCTAAGAGTAATCTATGCAACGGAGAACTGGAAAGCGGAACTTATGACCAGACTCTGTTTCAGGCAGAAATTGGTTTTGGGTTCTTGTACCAGCCGACACCATCATTGGTACCACAAAAATTATTTTACGATATTTTGCAAATGTTCCCATGTGACGCAGAAGTGAATTGGATTCTGAAGGAAGACACCTTCCTCCAGTAGTATCCTTTCCAAAGATTACGATAATCAAATATTTATCACTGTTACAATAAATAAGTAAAGCAACAACATATAAATGTCCAACTACTGAGCACAGAGCTCCTCTCATTTCTGAGAGGGCTTTGGAGCCGGGAAGAGTAATCCGCGCTGCTCCTATACGTTGACGGACTTCACTTCTAATAAACAAATTACAAGTAGTTTTTTGTGCAAAAACACAAATTCTTAATCTTCGGGTCAATTTGCGTTGTAATTGTTCCCGTGTATCTCACACTGCATCCTAGCCAACCTTCTCTTCGCATGAGCGTTATATGCAAGTGCCTCTGTGTTTGCTCGAACACTTGTGGCACTATAATATTTCCTACAAAGTTCAAACAACTACTAGGTATATTAGCATTAACAACTATCGTCCTCCAGCGTTGAATGGAGAATATTGGAAATATCACGTTCTATTGAGATGATTCCAATCTATCAAAGCCAGTGTGATGGAATCGATCGCTTACAATCTCAAGCGCCGCAAATTCTTTGCTAACGGAAAATTCCACGTAGTCCTTGCAATATGCAGAAAATAATTCGAACTCACTGCAGCGTTTTCTAGATAATTTGAGATATTAAAAATTCACTGAATAGGTTTGTGTCTTATAGAATATAATTGTTAAAATTACTAAAGCGTAATAAAGAAAAGTAATATAAGATCCACAAGCAAAATTTGAAACGGTGGGTTTTTCCAAGTTTTTCAAAAACACCACAACGGGAAACCGTCACTGCCATTGCAACACTACCTTAAGGCAATACACAACACTGAAGTTGAGAAAGTAGAAGAAAATCTACCACCCCATGTCATCCCGTGAGTGTCGTAAAAGTCGACAGAGGGAAAATGAAAATCCGGAGATGGGCAGCAGCATCTTTCTGGAATATCTAAATAAATAAATTGGCAAACAAACCCGCCTGCCAAGCGTTGCAACTATGGAAATATCCCCCCAAAATGAGAGCTACAAACTATTGTGGCAATCTATTGGGGAGACCTATGTTCAGCAGTTGACTGGTGATAGGCTGAAATGATGAACTCGAGAGCACGACACGTGTTTCACCTCACAATGAGGGATTATCGAGTGATATCAACTCTACGACGCAATACCGCCGATATTAACTATCTTATGACTAAGTCTAAAGCTTCACTTTTGTTTCAGATTTTGACTGAGAGATAATTATGAAAACTTACAATTACATCGATTCTGGCCAAATTACAATTCAAGGACAAAAATGTTTGTACTCAAGTCCCTTTGTTTTTATTAAACTTAATTTACATGCAGAGTTGTTACAAAAATAAGGCTACGATATAGTGATTAGCTGCAAGCGGAAGCTGAACTGGAAACTGTAAACACATATGAATTTATAATTCCAGTGAAATTAATTTAAAATATTGTCCGTGTAATAGATAATAAATATTGCTAAATATTAAAATGAACAGAAAACACTTTCGGTGTAGAACAGTTTTTCACTATCACTATTATATCTTATTCACTTATGTATGTATCCGCCTTTTACTTAATTGCATTACTAAAGACTGGTTGCTAGATTGACCATGCTTTTGGCACTTAACCTAATTTCTGTTTCATATTCAATTCAATCAATATTCAAATCATTATACAATTTGTGAAAAATGACTGCAATGCGATCCAATATGAGATACGAATTAATTTTTTTTGTCTTTGTTAGTAATTTAACATTTAATTAACATATATTGTATTATATATTTTAGCTGTCTTACCGAACTCTATGATAAAATAAAAGTTAAACAAATATCACAACACTAGTAATGAGGATAATACTATGTTATAACTATACTACTAGATAATTTTTAATTTTACTAGATAATCTGAAGCTAATGAAAATGTGAAGAGCAATGTTATCTAGTGTAATTACGGGGCATATGGGACTTAAGAACTGATGTCCCGATGTGTGGAGCGTAATGCGGTGCCACACAGAAATATTTTGGATGACACAGCTTTTGTTCAAAATCAGCACTTACCATCAGATGAAGGATTTGTCTCGTCACGTTCTGTATCAAAAAATAGCGCGGCATTTGTAATGCGACCTCGTTATTATTTTAATTATGATTATTATATTAAAAATAATATATGAATTCTATGATTGTATTCAAAGAACAAAAGAATGTAATTAATTAATAATAGAATATGTTATTTTGATCATTAAAAAATGTAAATAATAGACGGAATAGATAGGACAGATAACGAAATGCTCAGTGATACATGTTGTACGTTGCTGTCGAATATAACGAGATCAATCTATTTTAATAATTAGTAATTATTTAATTTAAAAACATTTGTAGATTTTATTATTTATTGAGTGTGTGTGTAATTTATTGTGCAGGTGTATTTATTGTATGTGTGTTTATTTATTCTTTGGGTGATTATTAAAATGGTGTAGAAGATAATTGACTAGGCTTCACTAATTTCATGATTTAAAAATTTGTATAATAATAAAGAACTGATATATTATTACAAGAAATATCAGTGTTACTACCACACTCAATGGTAGGACGTTTAATACGAGGATTGAAAAGTACTCGGCCTAACCAAGAAAATAAACACATACTAAATCAGTTATATTTTTATTTTTCTACATAATCACCATCATGTTCAATACACTTTTGCCACCTCCCCTTCCAAGCATTTAGACCGTTAAAAAAAATGATTCTTCCTTGGAGTCAAAATATGCGTCTACAGCTGCTTTGACATCGTCGTTTGTCGAAAATCTTTGACCTCCCAAGTGCTTTTTTAGGTTAGGGAACAGAAAGAAGTCTGATGGTGCCAGATCAGGTGAATACGGCGGATGCGGTAACAGTTCAAAGCCACAGTTGTGAATTCCAGCCATTGACTGTACTGACGTGTGAACACGGGCGTTATCTTGATGAAACAGGACTTTTCTTCTGAGCATTCCTCGACGTTTTTCTTTTATTTCCTCTCGTAAACGACGTAGTAAGGTGCAGTAGTAATCAGAGTTTATAGTGTGACCCCTTTCAAGATAATCAATCATAATCACACCTTTCGAGTCCCATAATACTGAAGCCATCACCTTATTTGCCGACAAAATCGACTTAGCCTTTTTAGGGGGTGGTGAACCAGGTCTTCTCCACTGTTTTGATTGTTGTTTTGTTTCCGGTGTACAGTAATGAACCCATGTTTCGTCCATAGTAACAAAACGATTCAAAAAATCATCTGCATCGGCTTCAAATAACTCCAAACAGTCGCGTGAAATAGTCAATCGCGTCCTTTTTTGTTCAACTGAAAGCAGTCGCGGAACCCACCTCGCAGACACCTTGTGGAAACCCAACTCGTTGACAATGATGTTTTGAGTTCGTTCATAAGAGATGCCTATAATCTCGGCTATCTCTCTAATTTTTAATCTGCGGTCTCCCATTATTAAATCAAGTACTTTTTTAATATTTTCGTCAGTAGTTGACGTCGAAGGCCTTCCAGAGCGGGGTTCATCTTTCACACTCTCTCTACCACGCTTAAATTCTGCTATCCATTTTTTGACGGATGAATATGACAGAGCACAATCACCTAATGTACTGACCATGTCATCATGGATGGCTTTTGATGATAGCCCCTTCTTATGGAGGTACTTAATGACGGCACGCTGCTCGATTTGCTCCATTCGCGGAAATGATGACCGATTACTTTGTTAATAAATTTATAAAATCACAACTAATTATCGCACACGTTTCACTTACCACGTTAACTTCACACAATGAACTAGTCTGAACTGAACTAAATAATGTGGGTAGATTTGATTTTTAGAATTGAATGGATCTGTGTTAGGCCGAGTACTTTTCAATCCACCCTTGTAGTTATTTAAGCAGTTCCTGAGTATTGATGCAAACTAGCTAACCAAGTTGCATCAGTAATTGTTTAATTACCCTGAGTGCGGACGTTAATGGTCTGTCTTCATTTACGTAAAGTAGTTCATAGACATAAGTCTTCGAGTTACAAACTGTATGGAGAGTGATCTTGAGTATAGTTTTCGATATTTTATGGTCTATTGAGGACCGCGTGGCCTAGTGGTCAGAGTATCTGACTTCTACGCCGTGGGTCCTGGGTTTGAAACCCATCCGGAGCCAACATTTGTGTTAAAACACAAATCGGTTGGGTTGTGATTGTCCCGTATTTCTGAGTTTCTGCATCCTAGTATACATCCGATCTTATCGCATCAGCGTTACATCGGGCGCGGGTAGGTTTGGACGAGTGAGTGTACGTGTGTTTGGGCGTACACTTCCACAAGTGCCACCACTATAATGTAACGTGCGCAGTTGATGGCTTCCGACAACGACCGACGTGGTTCAAAATCGGACAGAAGGGAATCATAAATAAGTTTTAAATTGCACCGACTTATGTTTTACCAAGTATTATGACTATTATGTTGTAATTGTTATGTGGAAATTTCAAACAGAAACGGAATAGGACGAAATAAGAGATTTTGTGAATTATTAATTTTACAGTTATATGTAAATGATGATGGTATTTTTTATTTATTAATTTATTTAGTCATAGATTAAGTAATTTATTAATATAAAATTATCTTTAAAGAAAATCGTATTTTAATTTCTTATTGTTTTGTTGTTTCCGCAAATATTATATCGTTGTACTAACCATCATGTAAACGACTTACCCAATTTACTACCATTAAAAAAGCGATCTATAGAATTTGAAGGACAGACATTCGAACCTCACCGTGGTATGCCTCCAAGAAGTACTAATAATTACGTAAAAATTCAATATATTTAATAGAATCAGGCCAACAAATCCATATAATACTAATTATATATATAAAAATACGTTAATAATGGAAGGGAATAATGGAAAGGGAAAAAAAGTTAACTTGCTCAGATCCCCATGCATTCAGTTCCCGGTGGCGGTGTTAGATTGCTTGCGCGCTGGTGCGCTTCAAAAACTACGTAATATACACCATGAGACGAACCACTTCGACGCCATTTTGGTACGAGTCAAGAAATTCTTACTCCCCATTGCATTCCCACTACCACAAACTAACTTTCTTTCCCTATAAAAAATAAAAAAAAAGAGTACTCGAGCCGGCTGACAACGGTTGGGAAATAATGTTTCTCGAGTGGCACCCGCTGTGTAGAGCGACTCCCCACTACATGAATCAGGAGTGCTGGCTATGTAGGAGGCTTATGTTCAGTGGACTTGTGAAAGGCTGAAATCGTGTTGATGAAACGAGCATATCACTTAGACCGTGAACGCGCTGTAGCGAGGTAGTATTTTTTAAATATCATGATTCGAGCATATCACATACATCGTGATCTTTTTTATTGGATCAAGTGACGAAACGCACAAAATGTTCACCCCGTGGTAAGTGCAACCTCTTCCTATAACAAGTGATTACGCTAGCTCTCAATGCCCTTCAAACCGAAACACAGTAACATTTGCACACTACTGCTTTACGATGGAATAACTGGCCCTGGGGTGGTACCTACCTAAACGGATTCCTGCGTTCTTAAGCATACTTTTTACAGGTGGTAGGATTACACTGCTCGTGGGAATGCAGTGGGGAATAAGAATTTCTTGACTCGTACCAAAATGGCGGCGTCATGGTTTGCCACCCGTCACGTCTCGTCGAAAAGTGTGCTACAAGTGTAGTCCTGCTCACCCCTTACATGGAAAAAAAGGCGTGAATATATATGTATGTTTTTAGATAATGTGCAAGCCACGTGCCTGTTACCTGCACGGAAATAGCAAAATAGCTATAAATTTCAATCATTCAATTTCAAAATCATTAGTATTCAACTTTGCTCCCAAGAGACCCAACAGAATTTAATGAATACAGTAGATCTTAAATTAACGGTAGCACGCGAAAGGAGTCTACAAACAGCTGACAAGAAATACGTTTTTGGCATGAAAATTACGTAGTGCAGCTGATCTATCGGCTATTTTTTCCTTATTTAAAAATTCGTTGACACCTCGCTTGGATTTCTTCTGAATCGCATTGTTTTTAAATACAAACAAATCAATGTCACTACGTAAAAATCTCATGAAATATGTGTTGATAGGATTCCTATGCAGTAATCCGTCTACTTAGGTACCACCCCAGGGCCCGTTATCCTGCAGTGAAGCAGTGGTGTGCAAACATTCCTGTGTTTTGGTCGGTGGGGCACTGAGTGCTAGTTTAATCACTGGGCATACGAGACTTAAGAACTGATGTCTCAGGCTGATGGGCGCAATGTGGTGTCACGCAAAAAAGTTCTGGGTGGCACTGCACTTGTTATAGGTAGACGTTGCACTCACCATCAGATGAACTTTTAGCAGGCCTCGTCACTTTATCCAAAAAAAAATATAGTGATAGATATATAGAAGCGTCCTTCCCAGATCAGACCACCGATTCTGCTAGATAGTTCCTTTTCTTGGCACTATGCTGATGACTGTGACTCCGTCTGCATGGACGTGGTTTTTAAATTATCCCGAGGGAAACTTTCTGTTTTTCAGGGATAAAAAGTATCCTATGTTTCCAGAACGCAAGCTATCTTTTTGCCAAATTTCGTCAATATTGGCTCAGCGGTTGAACCGTGAAAAGGTAACAAACAGCCAGGGAGTTACTTTCGTATTACAATATTAGTACGAGTATGTATATATGTGCCGCACTGCCGCGGTACCAAATTGCCAGGTTAAGCGATCCCAAGGTAGAGTATTCTAATAATCTTAATGTGGATATATAGGCTAAGATGTCTATCTGTGATAGCCTTAGACTACGTGACGCAGCAAAGTACGCTTTAGAAAAACGACTTAGGTGACTCAGGGGCTGGAAGAGCCGTGGTAGCTCGCGTTAAATTTCATAGTACGCGAGTGACCTGGGTTCGATCGCCGCTGCCGGAACGACTAAAATTGTTAATTGCAATTTTAAGTGCTGATTTAGCACGTTCTCGGCGGTGAAGGAAAACATCGTGAGGAAACCTGCATGTCTGAGAAATAAAAAAAATTTCGAAGACATGTGCAGTCCGCCAACCCGCATTGGTGCAGCATGGCGGATTCTTCCTAGCTCCAAAACCCTCTCAGAAATGAGAGGAGGCCTGTGCTCCGCAGTGGGACATTTATAGGCTGAAACTTTACCCACACTGAGATGTTAAATGTATTGATGCAGAGACAATACCCAGATTTCGCGTCAGATCCAAAAAAGAATACCTCGATGTACGGCAGAGTACGCTTATACAGCAGACCACCAACTTGCACCAAGAGCGGCCACCGGGCTTGCCCGCTACTTTAGGCCGACCGGTCTCTTAGACGAAACGTCGTTTCAAGATTATTTCTATTGCTTCTTTTCTTAGAAGGAATCGCGTTATAATATGCTTAATAAGGGGTACAAACTTTTCTCTTCACTTATTAATGTATAGAAGTACTCGAGAGTACTAAAGTTCGCATTAGTATTACTTCAATGTTGCGGTAGGTGTTCTTGTTACTTACCAGCTATTTTTTAAACCGTTTACTACAGTTTTCATTAATTGAGCTCTTTGAACTTCCTTTTCGTAGTCTTCGTTGTTACCGCATATGAATACTAGGTGCACAAATTCTTTTTTAAACGGTGCCCCACAGCAGGATTTCTCCAGTAATGTGGATGTGTTTTACAGACATAAATTTCACATGCACGACACAAACCAATAATTTGTGCAAAAAACACGAATGTTGGCTCCGGCTGGGATTCGAACACAGGCGCGTGTAGAATTTAGATACTCTTGCCCCTAGGTCACACAGTCGGCTGGTGTCAAAGTCATATAGTTGAAGGATTATGTGTATGATTCCCGGTCTTTCAAAGGCTGGAAATCAAAACCCAGTTTATTTATTCAGATGTTCCGGGAAGATGCTGCTCTCCTACCTTCTGGTTTTATTTTTATTAATTTTTTCTCCCTGTCGACTTTTACGACAACCACAGGATGAAATGGGGTGGTAGATTCTCTTAAGCCGCCTACACACGGACATTGTTTTTTTCATAAGCAATTTTCAAAAAAAGTAGACGTCGCTGGCAAGCCTGAAATTCCATGATGATGACATTTGAGAAGTGAGCAGCAATTAAATGTCTTACGACGTAGCCTTAATACTGTTCACAAGAAGACGAGCGCCGCAATTTTAGGTTTCGTAATCCATACCTTTAAATGTATCGCTATTAATATTCCGTGTGTAGACTCAAGAGTTCAATATTCTAACATATGGAAAACTTAATCTATTAGCAAGCTTTTTTTTTTATTGTATAAAGTGACGAAACGAGCAAAACGTTCACCTGATGGTAAGTACAACGTCCGCCCACAACAAATGCTGTGTCACTCAGAATATTTCTGTGTGACACCACACTGCGCCCGTCACCCTGAGACATCAGTTCTTAAGTCTCATATGCCCAGTGATTACGCTAGCTCTCAGTGCCTTTCAAACCGAAACACAGGAATGTTTGCACACTACTGCTTCACGGCAGAATAACAGGCCCTGGGGTGGTACCTACCTAGACGGATTCCTGCATAGGAATCCTACCACCAGTAAAAAGCTTTTAAAAACAATACAAAAGCTGAACTTTTCATGTAACAAAAAGCCTTCAACTTACTTTAAATGATTTAAAGGAACGAACTTACACGTAGATAGACTGCGGTTAGTGATATATATTTAGCGCTCAGTTGTTACATAGTCAATATCGTGAACGGTTTTGATATTTTATGACGTAACTCGTATTTCAGTTTACTTATATAAAATCAATTGCCGCATGTATGAAAGATCATGACTTGTGAACGGCTAGTCAGATTTGGCTGAACTTTTGTATTGTGTGTGTAATTGTCAGGACAAGGTTTGTTGAAAGAACATTTTTGAAAAATCCACAGGAAAAGTTGGAAATTTAGATAGTATTATTGTATTACAATCTGAATAAAGTTATAAAATAAACATACTTAATATTTTTTTGCTAAGGGCACTACTCATTTTCTTCATTAGTAAATGACACCCGTGCGAAGACGTAATATAATTTCGACGTAATATCATTTCTTTTCGCCTGTTCCAAGAAGAAATAATCTTTTGTAATCGCAACGCTTATCAGGCAGATCGTCGATCGCAATGATAGAGACGCTACTGCCTATCACCAATTTGTGTATTTTCCAGACTACGAACAGACAGGAAAATGACGGAAGCTGCAAGTGTTTTTAACGAATGAGATTATAACGACGATTCCATGCATAAGTAGAACTTGACCGCAATTTTGATGAGTTTTCTATTCAAATTAGATCTTAATTTTTCCGATAAAACGGTGAAGAAATTATTAATAGATCTGGAGCGACAGATATGTCCCCAGATGAGAAGCTCAACAAAAAGCTCACGTTTTACATCGTAATGCTAACTATATTTACAAGATTTAAAACTCGGTAGGAAAAGAAGTCCTCCGCAGATCAGAGCACCCGATCTGGCGGGTATCTACCCTATATTATCGGCACTTCCGTCTACCAAAGATCAGTGCCGAAAAACGTCGGTGTGGTCCGAAGTTGATTGAAGTTAATTATCCCTATCAAGACTAATGGTATAATGTAATGGTCGCCTGCAATGAAGAGGACATCAAAAAGAAAGTCACTAATTATGATTCGATTATTTTAATTATTTATTAAATCAAATTAAATTAAAAAAAATTATGTATGTCAAAACAACCAGTCGAGTACCAAGTAGTGTCAATCAAACTACAGTGAATGTGTACGAAGATCCGGTTGTTTGTCCCACCACTGGTTCAGTAGAAAGTTGACCTTACTTATAGCTTTATAGAGGTAAACAAAATTCGTTCTTATGTTCAATAGACAAAGTTAAATTTTGTAAATATTGGTATGTGTTATACTTATTAATTTATGACGCATTATATTAAGTAACATTTTGTGCGTTTTTCGGTCATTGTCCTGATGTAATCCGTCATTTTTGAGGTCAACGTTATAGATAATGTCATCACAACAAGTAAGAAAGAAGTTAATCCCACAACAATTGATGAAAAGTCAACTTTTAAATGATGATTAGGTATGCCTCATGTTTTTCTTCATTAATCTCATATTATTCTGGTCTAGAAAGGCTCTTCAAGGGATGCTTTGTGTTGGCCCGAGACACGTCTGGGACCTACGAACGATTTAAGAGTGAAATACATAGGTGTGATGTGTCATTTGAAGAGTTAAGTTAAATAATAGTACATATTTCCGGTACGCTTTCTTCAAAACGTAACTTATAGAATGCCGGCAAACTGACAATACTGCGCCGGTGCAAGTTAAAGATCATTAGCAAAAAAACTTCCTTAAAGATCATTAGAAAAAACAGCTTATTGTGCTAAGGTTATTGCTTTATCTTAACCAAGGAAAGACAATCGCCAATACACAATAATCGTTTTCTTTAAGAAGCTAGTGACGAGACGAGCAACTCATTCACCTTAAGGTAAGTGCAACGTCTGCCCAAAACAACTGCAGTGTCACTCAGAACATTTCTGTCTGAGAATCTACCACACCATCGCATCCCGTGGGAGTCCTAAAACTCGACAGAGGGAAAAAAAGCCCGGATATGGGAAGCAGCATCTTCCTGGAAAATTTGAATAAATAAACTGCAGTTGCCAACCCGCTAGCCAAGCGTGGCAACTATGGCAAAATCACCCCACAATGAGAGCTACAAACTTTTGTGGCAATCTATGGGGGTGGCCTATGTTCAGCAGTGGACAGTGGTGATAGGCAGAAATGATGATGATGTCGACGTGCTAGAACTACGTTGCAGCTAGATCAGTATCTAAAAAGTATATATAAATAAAGATAAGAGTATATATACAGCATACGAATGCGGACGCCGAATGACCGTCTACTTGTCGGAGTACTTAACTTCTACGCCATGAGTCCCGGCTTCGACTTCCAACCAGAGACAATAATTGTTCAAAACACGGCTGAAATCAACGCAGACTTGTGTGATCAACAGTCATTGATCGAGAAATCGAAATCGAAATACAACATTTGTGCAAAAACGATGTTGGTTTTTGGAACTGGTTGTCTTGTGATTGTGGCTCTGATACTGCATCCTAAGCTATTTTCGATTTTATCACGTGACCGTGACATCGAGCGCGGGTAGGTAAAAACGAGTGAGTGCGTCCAGTATTTGAACGTACACCTTTGGCACTATAATATCTCCGGCGCAGTTGAAAGTTTCCGACCCTCGAAAATCGTCCAGGAGGAATTCAGTCTAGTATCCTCAAAACCTGTGAATGCTGGTGTTCCACAAGGCTGCGGGCTATGCCCAACTCTGTTTCTTCACTCTACATAACTCTGCATATCAATGATATGTTGCAAATTAGCAACATTCATTGCTATGCAGACGACCGCACTGGTGATGCCTTGTACACCGGCCGCGGCAATATTTCTCGGGAACACGTCGACGAGTACCGGAATAAACTTGTGTCTGAAGTCGAGATTTTGTTAGACAAAATCTCGGACTGAGGCAGACTAAATTTAATCCATTTCAACCCCAAGAAGACACAAGTTTGCACATTTATTGCTAAAAAGAAACCCTTCGTCGTGTCTCCTCATTTTGAGAGCACTCATCCCCTTGTTGCCTCAGCTAGTATCGGAATCCTTGGCGTTGGCATATCGAGTGACGTTCAGTTCCGTGGTTATCTAGAAGGAAAGACCAAATTGGCTTCAAAAAAGCTCGGCGTGCTCAAAAGAGCGGCTATTTCATGCCGGCCCACCGCTTGCAATTTTACAAGGCGCAAGTTTGGCCACACATGGAATACTGTTCTCATCTTTGGACGGAGGTACCCCAGTGCCAGCACATTCCATTTGACCGCGTCCAGCCAAGAGCGGCTCGAATCGTCGACGACCAGGTTCTTTCCAATAAGCTTGATCTTGGCCTTGCGAAGAGAAGCTCTTTGCGTTTTTTATCGTATTTACTATGGGGAGTGTTCCAAGGAATTGTTTGGAATCATTTCAGCCGCTGAGTTTCACTATCGTACATCGCGGCACAGCACCAAATTCCATCCAAATCACCTTGATGGTTGGCAGTACACCACTGTGGTCGCTATTCGAGGAATTTTCTTCCACGTACGACGAGTTTGTGGAACTTGCTGCCGCCAGCGGTTTTTCCGGAGCGATATGACTTAGGGACCTTCAAGAAAAGAGCATATTCCTTTCTCAAAGGCCGGCAACGCGCCCGCGACTCCCCTGGTATTGCGGATGTTTGTGGGCAGCGGTGATTGCTTAACATCAGGTGAGCCGCTTGCTTGTTTGCCCCTTCTTCTATAAAAAAAAGGAAAAAAAAATAATCTAGTATGCCGGGTGGCAGCAGCATATAAATAAGACGGGTTGAACGGAGAAGGTGCTCCGCTCTCGTTCGATGAGCGACGAAAGGTAACCCAAAACTCATTACGAACCATTCCATTACAGTCCTCCAGAATGAAAAAGCACCTACTTCTCAATTTAGATAGTCCATGGCATAGCACAGTTGCACTGTGACTTATCAGGTGGACTAAAGGGTCGTGTCCTATGCGTCATGATACCGAATAAGAAATGTTATTATTTGTTAACTTGTGGTAACATTTATGTCAAAGTGATTTTAATTAATTTAATGATTCTTACTCAAGGCTTGTATATGAGTGTCCATTTCACAATTTGGTAACAGTGTTTGCGTATTATACGAGGATCTACGGGTGAAAAATCAATATGAGTACATTACAACATGAGCCGTTGGAGCTCGGTGGCAAAGAGCCCGTAAAATTCGCAGAACGCGAATGACCTGGGTGCGATCAGCGGGTCCACTAAAATTTGTTAACTTGATTAAACTGTTACAATTAAAGTAATTCTTATTTACTGGTGGTAGGATTCTTATTCGTTACTTGTTTGTTTTGCTGTTTCTTCATTTTATACAATTATTAAGAGATAATAAAAAAGGAGTATTATATCTAAGTAATTGTGAATCCAAATTACTTTGACCCGTATAGGTCGTAATTGAATCTGCAGTGACTTAGCTCATGTTACATGTTACAAAATTATTGTATTTGTAATTAATGAAATTTATCACAAACCAAGCGATACAATTATACCATCGTTACTTTTGAAACATGGTGGTAGAATATGAAAATTCAATCATTGTATATCTACATGAAACAGGAAGAATCTTACTTGATGCACAAATCTAAAAAAGCCCACGTGTAAATGATGATTAGGCCTGCCTCACCTTTGCCTTGAATAGTCTGATATTATACTGGTCTGGGAAGACTCCCGTTGGTTAAGTACCTCGTTAACACGGGAGCGACATGCTTTGTATTGGCCCGAGTGACGTCAGCGACTCACGAACGACATAAGAGTGAAATACATCGGTGTGACGTGTCGTTTGATGTTTGAAGAGTTAAGAAATGAGAGAATATTTTTCCGGTACGCTCTCTCCAAAATGTAACCTACATAATGCCGGCAACCTGGCAATACTGCGTCGGTGCAAGTTAAAGATCATTAACAAAAGAACAGCCTGCTTGCTTATTATACTAAGCATATTGTTTGTCTTAACCAAGAAAAACAATTCGTCAATACACTATGATCGCCTTTTTTATAGAAGCGAGACGAGCGACTCATTCACCTGATGATATGTGCAATGTGGCAAACAAATGCTGTGTCACCGCCGGATGGCATTTCGGTGTCAGATTTATTTTTAATTTAGTATCGTCTGAGATTTAAGCTCTGAAACCCCCAGTCAGTCTGAGCGTTTAGTTATATGTACTAAGAAAAGCCGAACCGTGGTAGCTCAGGGGCTAGGCGCTCGCTTTATATTTCATAATACGCGAGTGACCTGGGTTCGATTCCCGGTGCCGGCACCACTAAAATTGTTAATTGCAATTTTAAGTGCTGATTTACCACGTGCTCGGCGGTGAAGGAAAACATCGTGAGGAAACCTGCATGTCTGAGGAATAAAAAATATTTCGAAGACATGTGAAGTCCGTCAACCCGCATTGGAGCAGCGTGGCGGATTCTTCCTAGCTCCAAAACCCTCTCAGAAATGAGAGGAGGCCTGTGCTCAGTAGTGGGACATTTATAGGCTGAAACTTTTTACTAAGAAAAGACAGTTTCCATTACTATATTTTACTCGAATCTTTTTTTAACTTGGGAAATGCATTACGCATACCGCCTTCTCGAGGGCTAGGATAGGTTATGTCGGACTTACACCGACAAAAATTCCATGGTTTTCCGCCTTCGCCGCATGTTCGCGGCCCCACCGCCGGCCGCATTTACCAGCCTCTCCTCGGGAGAGAACAACTCTTCTCCTCTATTCTCCCAGAGAGGCGCGATGGAACACACGACGCGCCTTCCAACACGGCCTCAATCTGTGTGCGGAAATGCTACCTCTCAAAATCGGCTACGTGGAGGCCACGAGGTGAAGAAAACGAGCACTCAGAAGCACCAGCCTCCCGGCCTCAACGGCGGATCGAAGATTAAAGGTTAAGAAGAACGATGCAACGTCATACCGTCATTCATCTTCCTCGACGACCACGCATAAGTAGCGGAGGATAGAGAGGGAAGCGAACCGCTATAACTAAGCAACGCTTCCTCCGCGACTCCACCTCGCCTGCGGAGGACAGGGTGAGCGCTGCACAGCAGTTCTCTATTTTGAGTCCAAAGGAACCAACCAGGGTCAGCTTGATGCCACAGGCCGACCAATACCCCCTGAGATTAATACCCATTGGGGAGAATATAACTCGTACCTGTGACATCCTGACATCCCCTCTCAAATAGCCACGTGGTCCCCGTATTCGGTTGAGCACTTTTAGATCCTTCCAGCCGCCTTGCACCGATTAACACGCTATTTAGATAAATCACTTCATCTTGTAAGCTTAGTAGCGACGAAGTGCCCCAAACTAGTATTTTATATGTGTCGAGGGTACGTTTTACATACATAAATTCACACACCCAAACTCGGAACAACTGTCTGTAGGCCATACCAATATTTCTCCCATGCAGGAATCGAACCCGCGACTTATAACCCTGTAGCTCCAATCGAAAATAAAACAAGAAATTAGGTTCAATAAACAACTCAATCCACTATACAAATGTCCTGAGATATTAATAAACAGATTAGGTAAAACTTTATGCGCAAATAACTATTAAATCTTTATTGAGCAGGAAAATTATCTGATCTATAAAACTTGATGAATTAGTAAGGTGTAAAATGAATCGATGTGAAATTCTTCAGGAAGCAATAATATATTAGCATGGAAGCCCGAAACCATCAGATTAATTGGAGATAATTTAAAATAACAGAGATGAATTAGCTCGGAGGTCGGGCGCTTGCCTCATATTTCATAGTTCTCAATCAACCTGGCTTTGACTGTCGATACCGGCACCGCTAAAATCTTCAATAGCAATTTTATATGCCTATTTTTCACGTTCTCAGCGGTGAAGGAATACACCGAGGCGATATCATTTTCATTTAAAAAGCAGCCTTGTTTTTTTAAAATACATACAGCGGGATTTCTCTTGTATCGTGAGTTCGTATTCAAATCGCGTTCTACAGACATACATTTTACATGCCCGTCACCCAGAGACATATTCTATATTCTTAAGTCTCATATGCCTACTGATTACGCTAGCTCACAGTGCCCCTCAAACCGAAACACAGTAATGTTTGCACACTATTGCTTAGAATAACTGGCCCTGGGGTGGTACCTACCTAGACGGATTCCTGCATAGGAATCCTACCACCAGTAAAAATACTAGTAAATTACTGGTACGTGTAGGTATGACCATATGCCATATGCGATACCATACCATCATACGGAATACTTTTATCAGTGTTCTTATAAATTCCTTTTTCAACTTCTGCTATGATAGTCAAGAGATAACTGCATAGATTGCAAATAATTGGTTCTTAGCTTTCTTAATCCATAGGGGACATATTTTGAAAGTTTACGACGCAAGGCCGTGCGTAGGGAATACGCCATTTCCATGAACTAAATGATGAAACGTCTACCAGGATTCGGCGGGGTGAGTGTAACGCGTTCGTAAGGAATGGAGATGGCTTCTTTAGAATTAATTTCTGTGGTTGACATTCCGATAATCATCAATTTGTTATGAAATAAACTTATTTGTTATTATATATATATTAGTCTTCTTACTTAAATGCGCTATATACACACATGAATAAAGTGCTGTGACAGCTCAGTGTTAAACTTCCGGCGTCGATGACTTGTGTAACAGCAAGCAGATCATAGCGAGCTCTAAAACACTCTCACAAATCTCAACAGTGGGACATTTATAGGCTGTTATTTACTGTATTATTATTTCTTATTCAGTTACACACTCCACCGCTGACGCCATATTTTCTTTTACTAGGGATGTGACATTGTAATTGATGATGAACTAATATAATAAATGTCTAGACAGAGTGATGTTGGTCAAGCATTTCGTAACAAAATATTAAACGCCTCAGACCATTTAGTGTGAGAACCAGATGATTTACAATAAACAATCGGTCAAGTTATAAAAGCCAAGTTACATAACTTCACATATACAAGAATAATAACAATAACAGAATGACTAGGGAAAGAATGTAAATTTGCTAAGATCCGCATGCAAAATATAAAATAGCGTAAATTACTTAGTTTTGAAAAGCACTTCGTCGTGGTCTCGACTTCGGTGGTGTATTGCCTAGTGGTAGTGTTGTAGTGATGGAGTGAATCTGGTGGCAGTTCCCACAGGCGGTGTTAGTTTGCTTGTGCACGCTATTGTAGCAGGGAGGGCAGTGCTCTTCGAAACTAATTAATATACACCATTTTATATTTTGCTTGCGAATCTTGGCAAATTAACTTCCTTTCCCTATTATTATGGATTTCCACAATGTAACACCTGATTCTATTTACTATAATAACAGAATTAATGAGATCATTTTATATATACTCGTATACACATAAAAAACTCACTTTTCTTTTGAACAATTTTTTATTTGTAGTTTCACTCCACACTGTGTAGCCAATAAAACAATCACTGGGATATCCCAAAGTTACGCTAGTTTCATTCAAACAAACGCGATTTAGTGGTACACAATGCTTTCTCGTAAAAGTGGTCTTACCCGTCTATCAATATGTGTCATTTTTGAATAGCATATTTCCATCATGTTTCTGGTGGAGGTTTTAAATTGTGCTTAGTTTAAGGAAATTGAATTATGAAACCGAGCTCCTTAAGGTTGAAAATAAAACAAGGTTTTAAAATAATGACTTGAATGTTACAGTATAAACTGTTATACCTATACACTTGAAAATATTCTTTCTGTCATGGAGCATTGGTCTCAAATTGATTTGTTACGAATAACGAGGGTTGAGTTGATTCAATACGGATCTAAGAAGTTTATGCAATTCTTATGTTGTTATTATATAAGGTTAGTCGAGACTTTGCGGGTTATTCTCACTTGCATCGTTCAGTGCATTGAACGTGAACTAGATTTTAACGAATTGTTTTTATTTAATAATAGTTGCCATTGGTAAGTTTTTCTGAATAAATTATAGATATAGAAAGTATATTTTTGTATTGATTAAGAGGTTCGGTGTAAACACTTATAATATTTTTATTTAAATTAATTTCAATCGTTTTGTAAATTCTTTATATAATAATATTTTTCATTTTAATTTTATTCAGGTATTAGTTTTGAAGAAAAACGGACGAAAAACTTTTTGGAAAATTTCAAATCATATTAAATAAGTTGTGCCCATAAATACGAATTATTACGTCTTAAATTATAAGTAAACGAGAATAATCAAATACTGAGTAATATGTATATCTTAGTAACGATGGGTTAGGCCAATAAATATTGACACGATAGCATTTGCTTTCTCAGTAATTACACAGGAATATTGAAAATTTTATATTTCTATTATTTTATGAATATATATTTAAGCGTGACAAAAAAAATTTGGAATATAAATTCCATTTAAATAATTAAAGGAAAATCAATCTTCAGGCTGTAAGAGAAAGTTACCAACCTAAAGAGGAGGCACTTTGTTTCTAGGTTAACGCACGGAGTCATGAATCAGAAATAGGTACGCGATAAATAGATGCGGCATTCTAAATGGATTATACAACAGATTTTGCAATAGGTTATATACATCTTGCTTGTCTATTGTTTTTTTCTCAGCTTTTTCTTTTTATTGACCCTATATTCCGTGTTTATTGTAGTTCAGTTGATTTTATGTTTTTCGGAAATTAATAAGCGGTTCCTTAATAACTATTATACAATATAATAGATTAGATTGACACTTTCACAATCAAGCGATTGTTAGTCATATGGTGATATAATTTATAGGAACATAAAAAAAATTTGCTACTCAAAGTATCCTCGTCTGTCTTACTTTTCTTTTGTTTTGACAAAATCAATTCCAATTGGGAGATTATTGGTTATTATATTACAGTGTGACTTATAAAAGTGGTAATCCATACTTTATTATAAATGCGAAGGTAACTATCTCTGTCCCTCTGTCTGTTTGTCACGTTCACGGTTCAATCGCTGAACCGCTGATCGAAATTTGGCACAGAGATAGCTAAGACTGACGTAGGATATTTTTATCTCAGATACTTTTTTTGTCCCAGAAAATAAAATAGTTCCCACGGGATATTTAAAAAAACCTAACTCCTCGCGGACGATGTCGCAGGCATCAGCTAGTAAAACATAAATTAAGCTTAATCCTTTCTGATTATCTTGCAAAGTAATCATATCGGTGTAGTAGTATTATAGGAATACATATTTTAAAGCTATTTTATATAGCACCGACATATTGTTCAAAGTATGTGACTATGCCTCACCCTGGCATTCGAGTCTAGGTGTATTGTGAATCTTTGGGTTTATGACACTACATGATTATATAGTTACAGACTATAAATGTCCGATTACTGAGCACAAACATCCTCACATTTCTAAGAGGACTTTGCAGCCGAGAAAAGTTCGCCACGCTGCTCCTATGCGGATAGGAGCAGCGTGGCGCAGGTGGGATACATCTTCACACTTCTTCGAAATATTTTTATTCCTCCGACATGCAGGTTTCCTCACGATGTTTTCCTTCACCTACCATAAATCAGCACTTTAAATTATAGAACAATTTTAGAGGTGCCGGCACCATCGAAATCAGGTCACTCGGTCACACTTAAATTTAAGGCGAGCGCCTGGTCCCTGTGGAACCACGGGATATGTTAACGCAATGCATGATTGGCGCAGTGGCAAAGCAATTATCTTCTGCACTACTGGTCGCAGGTTCTATTCCCGCACAATATGTTTATGTCGTACAGATTGTTGATTATGTATGTAGTGTATCTATTGTCTATAAACGCACCCACGTCACATTGTTTTCTTAAATAAATTACCTTCGAAACATTACTATAAAATTACATATTTGTTATAACAGCCTGCAATTTTAGTTTGTTTTCAATATTTGCTCGGCTGGGATTCGAATCACGTTTTATTTATTGTATAAAGTGACGAAACGAGCAAAACGTTCACCTGATGGTAAGTGCAACGTCCGCCCACAACAAATGCTGTGTCGCCGAGAATATTTCTGTGTGACACCATACTGCGCCCGTCACCCTGAGACATCAGTTCTTAAATCTCAAATGCCCAGTGATTACGCTAGCTCACTAGTCCGGTCAATTTAGACATAAAAATAGTGATCAAATAAAGAAAATTCCGACAGAGCCAAATCTTCGTAGAGACCTTAGGTTTACCACAAGGAATAAAGTGTCAAAAGTCCCCATCAGTCCCATGTGAGCTTAGGGACTTATTCGGGGCCAAGGTCAAAATTTTCGGTTTTTTGGATTTTTCTCGAAAACTGTAAGTTTTATCGAAAAAGTACCTTCGAGCAAAGTTGTAGATCTTACAATTCTCTATAAAAATGGTCCTCATGATTTTTTTCTCTAAGACCCACTATTTCCCAGATATTGCGCTTGTAAGAATCACGTTCTACATAATATGCACACATTTCCACACCACCTGTGAGGTAGTGTACTCGGCGCGTTTTTTTTAACGTGGTTTCCCCGGTAGGCCTATTCCACGAACCTTTATGACGTTATTTTCAGGAACAATAATTATTTAATAGTATGAAGATTATTGATATGGGTTACTGAGTTTAACTGTCGTTCTAACTTTTTTTTATTACTTTAATCTGACTCGTACTCTTCATATTCAACTTCAACAATCATGTTTTCTTCAATTTCTTCTTGTTCTTCTTCTTCTCCGTCCTGTTGATGAACGCTTAGAAATTCTTTAAATGAAGATGAATCAATTGTCTCTTCATCAAAATCACATGAATCTTCCTCTCTTGTATTTAACTGAACATTTGAGCAAGAGACACCTTGGCAATTGGTACACGCTGGAGAACACTGCAACCCTACTTTTTTACAGCCACATTTGGCACTACAACCTTTCTTGCAATTGCAAAAAATAGTGTTAAGAAGTTTTTCTGGAGCAGGGGGCAGTAAAGTTCGAATCGGTTCCAAAGTATTATTTATCAATTTCCAACCCCCTTCTAAACATTGCTGACGTAGTATCGCATCCGGTTATCGCATGTAAAAATAAAATAAAGTTTTTGCATTTTGGATAAGCTGATAAACTTTTAGAAGAATATATTTCTGTCCGTTGCTGCGCCGTGGCATACGTGGCATTTGTGTGCATACTATGTAGAACATGATTCTTACAAGCGCAATATCTGGGAAATAGTGGGTCTTAGAGAAAAAATCATGAGGACCATTTTAATAGAGAATTTTAAGATCTACAACTTTACTCTAAGGTACTTTTTCGATAAAACTTACCGTTTTCGAGAAAAATCCAAAAAACCGAAAATTTTGACCTTGGCCCCGAATAAGTCCCTAAGCTCACATGGGACTGATGGGGACTTTTGACACTTTATTCCTTGTGATAAACCTAAGGTCTCTACGAAGATTTGGCTCTGTCGGAATTTTCTTTATTTCAATTGTCTAAAATGACCGGACAGTGCCCTTCAAACCGAAACACAGTAATGCTTGCACATTACTGCTTCACGGCAGAATAACTGGCCCTGGGGTGGAAGAATATTAGGATCCTACCACGTAGTCTACATTTTTTAATAGACTGTATTAAAAGCGAGGTAGCTCTCCAGAAGTACTCTGAAAGGAATTAAGACATTCTGATGAGTAATCAAATAATCGGTGAGCGACCAGCCGCACTCCGAAATAAGCCCCATGTAATAGCACCCTTTATGCAGAATAAATCGGGATTTACATTGGTCGATTACCATCGCACAATTAGGCTGCACGACAAAAATCTACCATATACCCATAAGAATAACAATGCCGCACCAATAGTACACGGACTTTGATGAAAAGCGTCAATGTTACGGACAGACATTCAAAACACACAGACAGAGGATTCAAAACAATTTTGGCATCTTCTTAAGCATTCATACCCTATATCGGTTTAATTTAAAAATAGATATATGTGGTGCATTTAAAACATTTAGACGTAAATATAAAAGTTAAATATAAGAAAAACAAATCACGTGAAGAATTAAGGCTGAGCGGAATGACAATATCAAAAGTTTTCTACACCAAATTGTAGTGTAGTAAAATAGTTTCTAATTAAAAACGATTATTCTTCGTTTGACAGCATTTTACTATTCTTTTTAAAATTTTATCATTGCAACCCTCGCAAAACCAATATATATATAACGTATACTATTATTAACATTACATGCATATTCGTTGTATATCTTATTATTAATGATTATCGAAACCTCGGTTTGTATTAGCTTCCACGGTACGGTCCGCGGCTTCGATTCACGCGCAGGAAAAATATTTGTGGAAAAATAGTTATGGTATGCAGACATATTTCGAGTCTGTGTTCGTGCATGTGCTACTTATGTCTATAAACCGCATCCACGATACAGAAGAAATTTTACTGTGGACCTATTTCTTATTAAAAAAAAGATATGGAGTTGTCCTAGCCTTGTTCGTTGTTCACCGTCACCTGCGATTTGGAAAATGGGTGTTTTGAGCGATTGTGGAAGTAGTTATTACTATTATCTTAAAAGTCAGTGTTGGTGGTAGGATTCCTAGCAACCACACCAGGCAAGTTATTCTGCCGTCAAGCAGTAGTGTGCAAACATTACTGTGTTTCGGTCTGAAGGGCACTGACAGCTAGTGTAATCACTGGTCATATGAGGCTTAAAAACTGATGTGTCAAAGTGACAGGCGCAGTGTGGTGCCACACAGAAATGTTCTGGGTGACACAGCATTTTTTATGGGCAGACGTTACACTTACCATCAAGTGAACGTTTTGCTCGTCTCGTCACTTTATTCATTAAAAAAAAGTTGTGTGCATACAAACATCTTTTTGTCGTTGGTCGTACGTGTGGTGGCGGCTCAAGAGAATCGACCACCCCATCTCGTCCCGTGAAACAAACTTATGTGTTTTTTGGCAATCTTTTCGAGAGGCCAATGTACAGCAGTGGACTAGTGATAGGCTGATATGATAATGATGATAGAAATTACAAAAATATGTTCTCAAAAGTCATCTAAGTCTCGAAAATAAGTAATAATGAGTCGCACAAATGTTAGCTATGGACAATAGTCGAACCCAAACCCCGCAATTCAGTAAGCAAGTACTCCAATCCAAGTCCAGTGTTCGTTACACTGCTGTTATGTGAAGAAAAACACTTAAAAACACTACTTTGAATGGGCGCCCCCGTAAAAGTATTTACTTAAAAGTTTATACGCAAATTGGATAAGGTTAAATGTTTTACATCCAAATACGTGTTTCATAATTTTTACTCTTATTTCGATTACACAAGTACAGACTGACCTGAAATGTATACAAATAAATAAAATTGAAGTTTCTGTTTGTAATAACAAAATAACAGCTTTTTACTCAATGCTTTTGAAATACGGTAGTTATAACAAAAAAAAACAATTTTTAAAGTTTTTAGTCTGTCTGTTTGTTCCAACTTATCTTCGAAACGGCTGAACTTTCACTAACATGTAGCTGTTATTACAGCGTATATATTAAATATAAAAACAATACGTTGAAAATGATAATACTCCCCTATGGCTTTGAAATCATTATGCCTTTGATGTGTGAACTTCTTAACTTTTGAATTACAGACACAGGCGGTTTGAGTTTCTTTGATATACTTAATTAAAGAAGTTTTAGGTTCGTTGACAAAGACTATTAAGAAAACATGTACTTTTATGTCCCGTTTTTCTTACGAGTACAAGTAAATGATGTTTACTTAAAATGTAACTTTACGAGTACATTAGTGCCTGTCGGCACAAGAAATTTTTTTTTAAAAACATATGTAAATTAGCTTCTTTTCTCTTCTATTAGCATGCTTTCATTATTTAAAGAAGAAAAGAAAGTTAATTTGCTAAGATCCGCAAAATAGCAAAATTTTAAATGGTATGTATTACCTATTTTTTTAAGAACACCGCCCGCCGCCCTTAACAATACACACAACTGAATCGAGAAGTGGTAGTGTTGTAGTTGGGGAGGGTATCCCGGTTGCGTTATTAGCTTGCTTTTGCACGATATTGTGGGAGGGGAGGGCGGGCAGAAGCTATTCAAAAACTAGGTAATTCACACCAGTTTAAATTTTGCATGCGAATCTTACCAAATTAACTTTCTTTCCTTCATTATAATGGATTTCCGTAATGTAACTTCTGATTCTATCAATGCTTTTTTTATTTATTTTATATTATTTAGACTGACCTGTATGTACTCGTATGCATGTAACTATGTGTGAATGTAATGCTATCGATTAAATTTTCATACAATCCCAGACTTCAGAATTATTTGAAATTTTACTCATGTATTGGACGGATGACAATACTAAAATTTCATAATTTTCTGGGTGACACGCCATTTGTTATAGGCAGACGTTGCACTTATGATCAGGTGAACGTTTTGCACGTTTCATCACTTCATCCAATAAAAAAAGACTGGAAGTCGTCCAGTCGTCGTGCAGGACGATTCGTGATGATTCTTGAAAATTGCACGTACTCGTACAGATACCGTTCGTCCCTCTAAAGGATGTTTTTTAAAGAACAAGAAAATCATGTTTTAACTCTTCGCTAATTGCATAATTAGAATTAAGTAGGTACCAACCCGGGGCCAATTATTCTGCCGTGAAGCAGTAGTGTGCAAACATTATTGAGTTTTGGTTTGAAGGTCACTGCGAGCTAGCGTAATCACTGCGCATATGAGACTTAAGAACTGATGTCTCAGGGTGGCGAGCGCAGTATGGTGTCACACGGTAGTGTTCTAGGTGACACTGCATTTTACACTTGATCCAATTAAAAAACCGTTACCTCTTTCTTTCTTTACATTGTACTGTTTTAATATCTATCGAATAATTCAGCTAACAAATATTCTAGAAATTACCTCTATTTAATTTTATCGAAGCTACTAAATTTTCTCATTACCGTAAATTACCAAAGACTAAAGAGAGTCGTTAACTCGTAGCACTTAAAGTTGATATACCATATAGAAAACGTTATAAGACTAGTTTAATTATAGTTAAAGGTATGAGACATCAAACTACGGAAGCGCTTTCTCTTATCTGACTAACCGAGTGATACAACATAGAGGACAGTTAAGTGAATAAATAATAGTATAAATATCAGTATATTGTCACAAAAACAAAAACAAAAAAATAAACCTTCACATGACATGATTCTATTAATTTTAGACAAAGGGAGGTGACTCATTATTTGCTGACACGTGATTAATCTTATGCAGCGCTGGGATTATTGTTTACTGTCCGTTCGGTCTCTGTAGTTCATTCCGTGTTGAAAGCAAACAGTTTCCAGATATCGAATACCAGGTCATCCGCATCTATGAGAATTCCAAAGTATTCACTGTATCAGTCAGAAGAGTCATAACAGTTAATAATAACTAGTAAGCAGGAGTGCCTGTACGTTTGAAATTGTACCTCGTTGACCTAAGCATTTACAGTTCCGCCTTTTCAATTCGGTTTGAGAACCGAAGCGAGCGCTCAGCTTTTTAAATCCGCATCACAAAGGTGAATACCCTAGCATCTTTCTCAGTGAACGGGATATAATATACAACAATAGTTATTGTAATCTGATTAGTATTTCCTGTAATAAGTGCGTTCAAACATACAAACTCTCCAGCTTTATTATTGGATAAAGTGATGAAACGAGCAAAGCGTTCACCTGATGGTAAGTGCTACGTCAGCCCATAACAAATGCTCTATCACCCAGAACATTTCTGTGTGACACCATAATTATTATAAGTAATAATAAACACTTTGTATACTGCTTCTTAATGGCGGCTTAAGAGAATCTACCACCATTAACCATATTATCCCGTGGGTGTCGTAAAACTCGACAGACGGTAAATGAAAACTGGAACATCTCAATGAAAAAACTGCGGTTGCCTACCCGCCTGACAAGCGTGGCAACTATGTCAGAATCCCCTAATATGATGAGAGCTACAATTTTTGAGGCAATCTATCAGGGAGGCCTATGTTCAGCAGTGAACTAGTGATAGGCTAAAATGATGATGATGAATTTATCGATATAAAGTTTTTTTTTATTGGATAAAGTGATGAAACCAGCAAAACGTTCACCTGATGGTAAGTGCAACGTTTGTCCACGACAAGTGCTGTATCACCTAGAAAATTTCTGTGTGTCACCACACTGTGCCCATCACCCTGAGACATATGTCCTTAAGTCTCATATGCCTAGTGATTACGCTAGCTCACAGTGCCCTTCAAACCGAAACACAGTAATGTTTTCACACTACTGCTTCACGGCAGAATAACTGGCCCTGGGGTGGCCTTTGAAAATATACAGCAAATTCTATAGGAAACGAATTTACCTCAGTCAGAAAATCTGCCACCATATCTCGAGTGTAGTATTAGTCGATTGAGGGAAATTCTAGAAAAATGTCATGGCTTCTTATAGACGGCAGAATAACTATACCCCGAGCTGATGCGTTTAAAGTGTCTGCGATCGCAAATCGGCCTGCCAAACGTCGCAATTACTTTCTTGAGAGAGGCCTATGTCCAACAGTGGACCATTAACAGGCTGATGAGGATGATGAACCTCAGTCAGATATTGTAATCTTATCGCAATGATTGCAAAACAATTCATATTTTTTATGGAAGAAAGTGACGAGACGAAAAAATCGTTGAACTGATGGTAAATGCAACGTCTGCCCATAAGAAAAGTGTCACCCAAAACATTTATGTGCTCGTCCCCTAGATACATCAGTTCGTGAATCCATATGCCCTGTAATTGCACTAGCTATCAATGCCCTTCAAACCGAAACTCAGTAATGTTTGCACACTGGAGGCGGAATGACCGGTACTCGTATACCGGTAAACGGTGGTACCTACCGAGACGAAATCTTACCACCGGTAGAACGTAAATAAAATTCTGGGAATAATTTCCTTTCAGTTTCTCTTTAATTAAAATTTCTTGTAGATGATTAAAAGAATATACTTAATACAAGTTTTTAAATAAAAATTTATTTAAGTCGTTCTGTGAAAAGTCGTAAGAACCAAATGGAACTTAAAAAATTCACTTATGAAATTCGTGACAAGCACTCGGTAACAAACTAAATTATTATATAGCCATATGTTTTTGCCACAATATATAACCGACATTTCAAATTCACCCTATATCTGCAATATATTTTTTTTAAACGATGCCCCACAGTAGGATTTCTCCTCTATCGTGGGTGCGTTTTACAGACATACATTTCACATGCACAGTACAGCCAGACCCGAAAACCAACAATTTGTGTTTTGCGCAAATGTGGGCTCCGGCTGGGATTCGAACCCAGGACCCGCGGAGTATAAGTTAGGAACGCTAACAACTAGGCCACGCGGTCGTCCCGTCAAACAATATATGCTTAAATCATTTTTGCATCAGTCTTGGAAAGAACCAGTAAGAAAACCAGCAGGCTTCTTATTTTAATCAATTTACAATTTACAGTAATAAAAATAGAGCAGCGATCACCTCATTCCGATGGGTAATTTTCATTCCTGTATGAACAATCAATTAAAGCATCAAAAATTTTATATAACGCGACATTTTCCATACGTCCATTGATAAACTGTCTCTAAATTATAGTGTCAATTCGTAAATTCCTCCTGACTTTAGCATATAAGCTTGGTGTGTATATATTCTTGAGTGATCGTCTGTAAATAATATTTATTAAATATGGGTCTGTATATTAATGAAACGGTAACTTTAGTATTCAAGAAGACATTACTTTTTGTAAGCGACGCGCGCCAATACCTACTGTTTGTGACCGTTAACAAACGCAGTGTACGACCGCGATTCGTGCGTCTCGCTCGCACGCATGACGCGCCTAACTGTGCTTTTGTAATTTCTAAGTTTTTATATAAACAAATATTTGAAGTATGTTTTATTTTAAAACAATTGTTTTTTGTGGTCTGTGTAAGTAAAAGACTATCGGAAAAAAATTATAACTCCTACAACTGTCTACATTTTTTGTCAAGGCCCGTAGCAAAGTTTATTACTCTAATTCTAGTTAATTTGCTTCTAGAATGTTAACTATCGAACAGTTTAAAAAATAAATAGATCTGGAATGTTCAAAATTCAAACATCATATCGTGACTTACAATAAGAATTATACACTTTCTACGCTTGACAATAGTAAACGAACATGTTTTACAACATCCAAACAATAATCAACCTTAGTGTAGTGTAGTAAAGATCAAACATTTAAGAATAAAATAGTTAAATAACGATCGCATACTGTTGAACCAAATACGAAAGTGAAGAAAAACAAATGACATAGTGTACGAATGTGTTGTTATGATAATTAACGTGTTATGAAATGAGAACGTCGTGAGTATACCGTTTTAAATTAAGACAACATCATAAATACAGCATTATTTTGATGTCTTATGATCATATTTATTTAACATTATGAAAAAATAGATCAGAGTAGAACGTATACCCGATAAAATAACTTTACTGGGCCATTATTGTTGTATCTTATTAAATACTTTCATCGTTTACTTTGTTAATTTTAGAAATGTGAAATAATTCTGTTATAGAAAAATTGATATTTACTATTTTAACTTCATGGTCAGCATCGCCTATACTGTGAATACTCCACTGCTGGACGTAGGTCTACAACAAGGAGGGAGTGGTAGTCGTCACCACCACGCTTAGTATGCAGGTTGGCGATGGCATTACGTGGCCTCGTACCTTAAATATTGCTAAACGTCGCTCGTTTAGTTCAGACATGGTTATTTCGTCACTGTTCGACAGCCATGAAGTGTTGTAAAGCATTCCCTTAATCAACTCTTACAATACCATCGGAATGAAAATTGGTAGAACCAGATATAATATATTAATTACTCAACCCTTATTTTCTTGTTTTAGAATAGATTAAACATTAAATTACTTTATTGTAAAGTCCATGTTTTCCTTGTTTCAGAATAGAGTAAAATACCACAATGGTATATCAAGTTCGCTGGCTGATGCTTGTTATAGCAGCAGCAATGGCGCTGCAATCGCGAGGAGAAGGAGGAATACGACTTCCAGACCAGCCACCTAAAGATGAAACCGAAGGGAGGTCTTTAAATTTTGGTGGTGATAATGGCCGATCGGTAAGTGGAATTACTTAAAACCTTTTCCTTTTCATGTTTTACGTAACTCTTAGTTTGTATTTTTCATTAGAGAATTTTATTGATATTTTAAAAATAACTTTGTGACACCAAAACACGATGGTAAAAGTCCTTTTCGATACTAAAATAAAAAGGGAGGATAAAAGGATAAACTCAATATTTGGATATACAAATATTGACTACTTTACTCAAATTTTACAAGAATATCTTAGCTCCTAACAGTATTATAGGCAGAATCCACTACTTGCTTACAAATGATAAAATATGGAGTAAAGAGTATTTGAAACACTATATTCTCTTAGAATCTTCTTGAAAAAATAGTATTAAATAATATTACTTACTAATCCTCATCTTATATGTCATAAATAGCTAAAATTAAGTTAAAAAACAATGCACTGTCTTTCGGTTATACCAACTTGTTAAGAACCTCGAGATGATTGCAACTTACTAAAGAATTTAAAATACGTTTACAGCCACAAGCCTCCGGTCGTGGACTACTGGACTGGATAGGTCTTGGCGAGGATCAAGATCCATATATCCAGCAAGCGACACAACAATGCATCAATGGGGATTTGGCAGATTGTTTCAAAGCACAAGCTTTGAGATCTTTCGATGATTTCTTTGACAAACAGGCTTACAAGTAAGTTAATTATTAAATAATTTTATTTAGCTGCTTAGAGTAAAATCACATTTTTGAATATCATTAAACTGAATTGGATAGATTACTTTCAGACTATTTTTTAGATATACTAAATTCCTATTGTTTTTAATGAGATCACAACCAGACATATTTTTATTTATTATATTTTAAACATGTTTCAATCCATAGATGAATTCTTGAACTGAACTTCTTCTGGCCTATCCCTTTTTTTATGAGAATGCGTAAACTTAGTTATTGTTCACTAGAAAAACTGTTAATATTATTAAAACGAAACCGTTAACCGTTAGGAAATTAAATTTTTTGTAAACTTTTTTCGCAAACATGTGTTTTAATTTTTTGTGAGCAGAATGTCTTAAGCCCTTTCATCATCTATCAAAGATTCATTGTCACTTTCCAATATCTCAAAGTGGTGCTCCATATTGTGGCGGCTTAAGAGAATCTGCCACCCCATCTCATCCCGTAGGTGTCGTAAAAATCGACAGAGGGAAAATAAAAACCAGTAAATGTGCAGCATCATCTTCCTAGAACATCTGAATAAGCAAACTGCGTTTGCTAACCCGCGTTCCAAGCGTGGCAACTATGGCAAAACCTCCCGAAATTAGAGCTACAAACTTTTGAGGCAATCTGTGGGGGGGGGGGGGCTATGTTCAGCAGTAGACTATTGATAGGTTGAAAATAGAAGGAATAATCATTAAATGTTATAAATTTGGTAATAGACTCTCAGACAATGCTGTGCTGGTGAAAGTTGAGTCACAGGCCAGAGCACTTGCACATGAACCACCTGCACTGAGTTCTCAACCACGCAGCGAGGACTCTGATTGGGACGCACTTGTTAAATTTGGAATGAGAAAGATTGAGAGGTAAGTTTATTAAAAATGTACTTTTAACGTTTTTATTCGTATGTCGTTAGTGTATTTTAATGGTCGTGCGATTAGTCTTGAAGTCTTTAAGAATTTCAACGTAAGCTATTTGTATTATTAATACGTTGGCAATGTTAAAACATTTTCATCTACATAGCATAACATTACAACAAGTTTGTTGTAATGTTTCCTAGTTAGGAAACACTTTCTTAAACAATATTCGCAAAAGTATCAGGATCACAAAGATGAGACATTATAAAATCTAACACGTCCAAAATATCAAATCTATCATTATATCATAGACTGCCGTCTGATTTTTGGAGCCGAGAACTCCTTTTTTCGGACGCCAGGGGCGTAGCCCGTACCCGGGAACGTTCGAAAAAAAAAAAACAAAAAATGTAATTGTGCACTGTAATTATTTTTATCGATCGGTAACATAGCAATTCGTCTGAAAACTTTTGGACGTGATAAAAGAAGACGTCCAGATATACAAGAAAATATATTAGACAAATTTACTGAACACTTTAATAATTAGTCAACTTTTCGTATTGAGTGCTGTAGTGAAGAGAAGGACAGGAGCCTAACAAGTAAAGAGCTGTTGATGTCATAAGAGCGCAACTAACGCCGGAGCGCTATAAGCGACACTGGAAATGCCTGATAACAGTATTTCCGATTCCGGCAACCATATGAAAGGTTTAAAAAAATTATACGGGTTGCTATAATACAAGCCGAGAGGTGTCCGGCAGAGCAGAATAACCACCTGCCCATCACAACAAAAAATAAAGTGGGCAAATTAGGATGGGGGACCTTCTATCTCCTAGGCGCTAACAGAGTAATAATTATCAATAAAATAAATAATTAAAAAGGGTTATTAATATTTGTGTGATTTTACATGGAATAAAAATAATAAGAACCACAATATGGGTTTGTATAAACGCTTCTATAATTTTTTCTTATTTCGTGTTCTAGGTTTTTGAGATCCACAGCATTAGAGATGCAGTTAGACGATGAGGTTACATCTAATGGCGTCATCGCACCACGATTCTTGGATCAAATTGCCGATGAAGTGGACATTATTGAAGATAAGAAAGCACCGCCGTTCCGTAAGTTGTATTTTCTCCTAGCGGCGAGGCATATAAGTCGTACTTTTATGACATATAATATTAAAATCAAAGTAGTCAAAAGAAATCAGAATAAAAAAGTCTGAAACAAAAACATATCAAAAATATATTTATATAGTTTTTCATTACAGGACGTCATAAACTAAAGAAGCTCATCATTCCCATGCTGTTGATTCTCAAACTGTTCAAGCTAAAACTACTTCTCTTCCTGCCTCTTATTCTTGGTCTTGCAAGCTTCAAGAAATTCCTTGGATTCATGGCCCTTATAGTACCAGGTATGTTTCTTTGTTTACGTGTTCCTATAAAACAATTGCGAGGTCAATTAATTCGATGAGATTAAGTGCTCGCTGTTTTCTAATTAGTTTAGCAATATCATAGAATGAAGTACCGCCATAACTACTTTGGCCTATTTTGTACGTTCGAAACAGATGACTATTGTCCGTTGCCGTGTGGTAGCGGCCTAAGAGAATCTACCACCCCATCTCATCCCGTGGGTGTCGTAAAAGTCGACGGAGGGTAAATAAAATCCAGGAGATGGGCAGCAGCATCTTCTTGGAACATCTAAATAAATAAACTGCGGTTGCCAACCCGCCTGCCAAGCGTGGCACCTATGGCAAAATCCCCCCAAAATGAGAGCTACAAACTTTTATGGCACTCTATGCTGAAACGATGAAGATGATGATGATTGTCCGTAATTGACATCCACCAAACGGTGACAGAGAAAGATTTTTTTATGGGATAAAGTGACGACACGAGCAAAACCTTCACTTCATAACAAATGCTGGGCTACTCACAACATTTTTGTGTGACACCACACTGCGCCTATCACTCTGAGGCATAAATTCTTAAGTCTCATATGCCCAGTGATTAAACTAGCTCTCAGTGCCTTTCATACCGAGACACAGTAACGTTTGCACACTACTGCTTCACGGCAGAATAACTGGCCCTGGGGTGGTACCTACTTAGACGGATCTCTGCATTGGAATCCTACCACCAGTAAGTTCACTATCTAACAAAACTACTAACCCTTCTAATTCCGTGGGTGTCATAATAGTCGCTTAAGGGAAATGCCTAGACTATGTTATGGCTTTCGAAAAGTGGCTGTATCTGACAATCCCCGACCGAAAATATGCAGAACTTATACGGGAAACAGAGTCTAAGCAGCGACACAATCCCCGGCCGAAAATATGCAGAAGTTATACGGGAAACAGAGCCTAAGCAGCGACACTGTGATCGCTAATTCTCCTGCCAAGCATAATAATTTTGGCAAATTCTATCTTACTGAAGTGTTGTTAATGATGTTGATTATGATGGTACAAATATAATGTTATATTAAATATGAGAGTATATCACTATGGGAAAATTTAAACTTCTAGAATTTATTTTATATTATTACTACAATAAAAAAACATAAACGAAAAAAGGTTTCAATGAAATATTTAATTAACCGATTGAAAAATATGAAAGCCAACATTCGCACAAAAAAAATTAATTAATTTTAAATTACTTTTTAAAGTGAATTATTTACACTTAGACAAACTTAGAAAGAAAGTTAGGAAGCGTTAATTTTTATCTTATTCAAGTTCTAAGATTCGATGTTCCAAATATTAAACAATAGACATAATTTAAATCTATATTTCAGGTGTCATCGGCTACTTCAAGTTCTGCAAACCCAATCTGACGTCACCTTTCTCATCAAACCACTACACCGGTCCTCAGTACTCTCCAGCTGGTATTGGCATCAGCCACGGCCCATACAGGGAAAGTCATCCTCCTGCACACTATGGTCAATATGAAAGCTACCCCGTAAGTGTTTTATATTACCATTCTTATTCCTATTTAAATTAATCTACTTGATGCAATTTTGTGTAATCTATATGATGGTATTAGAGTTGCGTAATATCTGCACGCATTGAAAATATTTCGACAAAAATAACTTGAGAAAGCTTACCTTTTCTCTGATTTGTATTTTAAGAAATACTTAACCACATTTTTTATTCCAGAGTGGTCACAATTATGGCTCTAATGGCGTTGCATTTAGAGATCATGAGTTAAGCGCCCAGGACCTCGCCTACCAAGGTTGGGAATACAGAAATAAAAAAGCAGGTGAAGAAATTAAAGCGGAAGAAGCTTAAAGACTGACTGACTGATTTTAAAATAGTGTGTAATAATTTTCAACATTAAGTATTTTTCATTTAATTAGTAGAATTTGATGAATTATTAATATCAATTATAAATTAGAATTACGTAATTAAGACGTAATGCCTTCTAGAAGCCATGTTGTACTCTTTAATGAATCTGAAGCTAATTAATTCGCGAAATCATAATCGCAAAATATAAACCGATAAGTTAACATCGGTCTTCGAGTATACTTTATAAGTGTTTTGTAAATAGAATATATTATCCCTAATTAGCTTAGTCCGTGTGATAAAACTTAAAATCCTAATTTTTAGTAAGTTTTTTGAAAATCGATACCCATCATAAGTCGATTAACAATAGCTTGTCATATAGAGATTCGTCCACAGTAACGTTTTTTATGAAAACTCCTAAAATAAACCATGAGTTTAATGGAAAGTGATTGCTCAATGGTCGAAATTAGGCCGTAATTCATTAACTTTTTTTAATTTACATATTTGTAATGCATATTATATAAAAATTTGTGGTTTTTGCACTACTTCTTCGTATACTTTATCTATCCCAAATCTCACGCTCCTCCATGCGTTTAAAAAGGCGTACATAGTTTTCTCTTTACGTATTAATACACAGATATTTTAAATTTCATTACATAGTAGTTCGATTGTAAATCATTCCTGTGTAACATGTGTATCGGGAGATAAACATATAATTTCACACTCAATTTACAAAAATGTCTATTTACACTAATATGCCTAGTTATAAAAAATATAACGTTTATATAAGTGGATTATTAGGTCCATTAATGTTTTTTTTAAATATGCCTTTGGCTTTAAGCGTTTATTTTAATACTAAATGCTGTTATTTTCAGTGTCATATACTTTTATGTTTATTATTTATAACTTTATTGAATGTTGTAGGTATATTTGTTTGAAATAAATTATAATTTAACTATATTTTGTATTTTATTAAGTTTCAGTACAAGTCTAGTAGAGAACTTACATGCCTATGACATGTTAACACTACTTCCATATATTCAAATAGATGTTTATTTTTAACATTTCCATTTTGTTGAACTTTTAAGACTAGTTTACTTCAATACTTGTAAGAAGAATTACCTCAATTTTTAAAAAAGTCAGAAAAACTACTGCTTTGTTTCTTTAATAGTAGTCTAAAATAGTCAAATAGGGTATGTTATGAATGTGCAATAGTGTATTTAAGGAAACAGCCTAGAGACAATCACCTGATGTAAATCATTCATAGTCGTTATACTATGCGTCATCGTTTCTGTAGTCATCGTCTGGTAGTAGGATTCCTATGCAGGAATCCATCTAGGTAGGTACTACCACAATGGCAGTAATTCGGCCATTAAGCAGTAGTGTGCAAACATTGCTGTGTTTTAGTCTTAAGAGCACTGCTAACTAGTGTTATTAGTAGGCATTAAGATATATAGACATGATATGAGCGCAGTGAAATGCCACCTATCCTTCTACTTTACTTTATATAGTTCACACCTATATAAAGTAAAGAAAAAGTGGAAAAGTAAAGTGCAGAGGCTTATACATAGACCTCAGAACTTATATTGTGATACACACACTAGACAAAGTCTGTATCGGGGGAACCGTAAAGTCTAGACCGTCTAGACAGACTTCTGCATAGAAGAAACTTTTGAAGAGGGTTTTACTGATAAGAATTTAATGCTTCCATAAAAGTCGTATCAATTGATATCCTGCGAAAGATCCGCGGTTTTCTAAAAATTGCAAAATAACCATCTAAAATATTGATTATTTAAAATACTCAGACCAGTGACGAGCAGCAGCGCTTCAGGTTGCAGTCGCTAATCAACCAATCTGCAAGTGTGATAAATATTGAGTCCGCCAGTCAATATACTTCGTTTCCGTTTGAAAAAAAGAAAGAAAACCTGTCATTAGTGGTCCACCACACATCAGCAGCTTTTACTACATTTCAGATAGGGATGTTCATGCAGAAAATACATCGATGTTTGTTTCGATGTGATGCATCATTGCTGTACGGTACATCGAATCCAAACATCGATGTTGCATCGGAATTGTGTCATCGAAGTTTTCGATACATCAATGTATATCGGGCAGTGCTACCTTAAGGTTTTTTGAGTAAAACCAATTACGAGTTTGTTCTAAATATTTAATCAGTAACTTGTGAAAGAAATTCAGTTACAAAAATATAAACAAAGATGTACAAAGTTACAAAATTTTAGACTAAATTCATAACTTTATTAATCTGATCTGATTTTTAATTAATTTAGGTCACAGTAACACAACCATTAATCTTAAAATAATAATATGATTACACGCAATCTCAAAAACACAATAAAGTTAATAAATTCCGTCTTAAAGTAAATTTAACGAAAACTAAAAAAAAATGGGCAGTATTGTGTATACTGCACATAGAGGACTGTACGTCTGTGCCTTTATTATTCAATTCGTTTAGTTCACGCTATGTCTGCTTAGTTTTAAACACCTGCGCTACTGTCTTTAATTTAACAAATCTTTCATTTGTAGAGGTTCTTGTAAAGTAAAATGCAATATTGACCTATTTATAAAATTTAACTTAATCAATCTAAAATTATTAAACCAATTTCGTTGAAAAGAACTTTTGGTAATCTATCTCTTAATCTAATTACAGATAATGCTATACTAGACGATAACCAAATACAAATTCTCTTCGCAAGTCACCAGTACTTCTTAACATGCGCCTTTACCACATCATTTCCGTCTTCTTTACTTAAAAATTCTATTTCATCAAAATCTTTCAATATATAAAGTTCTCTTTCATTGTCTCTTCTATACCTGTTATGGAAAGGTAGCCTTTGGAACGGCATGGGATATCTCATCAACTTTAAATTTTTCCTCGACTTCTTTCTTAGATTCGCTTGAGTAGTAGCATCATTATCAATTTTATCTGACAAAGATTTGTCTATCAAATTTACGTTTTTTGATACTTGCTCAGGCTGTATCGTTGCTTGGTTAAAGTTTCTTCTATATTTAGATTTGGTCTTTTTTATTATCTTCTGCACAGTTCTCTTCGGCAATTTCTTTATGGTTTTTCGATTTCGTTTCCGTTCTTCATAGTACTTTTTTGGCATGCGCAATAAGTTTTCGGATCTGTCTATGTATGTGATATTTTGTGGTTCCTGCAAAATTATATATTTACTGACATTTTTCATTGCTTGAAATTGTGTGTGTGACTAAATCATCAGGTAATTAAATCTCCTAATAATCATTTTTATAAGAAACACAATCAGTATATTTTTTATTTATTTAACATTACCAGTGGAACGGAGCGGTGACAAGAGCTAGTACTCGTATTATTGTCTCAACGCAGTTTACCAACCTTATTCCCCGGTGCCGGTACCAATAATTTATTTATTTCAAAACTTTATTATTCATCTTAAAATTAAGCTAACAATTTGAGGACCTTATGCCAGTCGGCATTCTCTGCCCGTCAACGCATGGCGTGATAATTAGTGGTAGATGCATTATTTACATTAAGATATATCATGAAGACATGGAGGCTAGTGTGGGCTCTAGTGAGCAGAGTGACGGACTCATCTCGCTCCAAAGACCTTTTCATAATGGAGAGGAGGCCTGTGCTCAGATAGAAGATATTTACTTCTCAAAAGGCACAAGTGGCAGGTGATTAGATTCCGCCAGAATCCACTACCACTAAAAAGTAAGATGTAAATAACAAAATTACTTACATCGTGTATGTTTGTAAAATGATAATTGTTAGAAATAGCATGATGTTTTTCTTCGTAAGTCGATGGATCCTGCAAAAAACACAAATAATACATTATAAAAGCAAATTGAACAGCCTTTAAAAGTCCTGAAAAAGATAAAAATTCGGCATAAATATGCTAACAACCATAACATCAAAACTACAAAACCAATTTCTATGATTATTTCACTGCAACCTATGTTAAATAACACCTACAGGATTGTAAAAGTTTTATCAAAATTTAATTAGTCTGTTCTGAAAAGTTTGCAAATAAACATAAAAAGTAGAATACATGTATAAAATATGGTTTATTTGTTTGGAAGTTTTAATAAAATAACATTAACATTACATGTCTATGGTGTCTATCTATCTATTCTAACATGGAATCTCTTTTTCGAAGTCGCATAAAAAAACTGTTAATTTAAATGTAAATAACTGCTCTATTATCATTTTCTTATTAGAAGTAAGTATTTTCTCAACGCCCCGTTCCAAATTTTATTTATTCAACCACATATTTCGTAACAGACAATGGCCTGCCCAAGATTGGAGGAATTAATTAAAAATGACGGATAAATGAGAAAGTAATTATGGTAACATTTCACTGATTGTATAATATTGATGCAAACCTAATAAACACCAAGTAATTACGTCTAATTAATTGTCCATACAATCCTAGACTAGCAATGACATTGATAAATAATTGCAATCACTAGACCGTATACACTTAAACCGCTACATCAATTACATGTTCGGCATTTAATCGCTGAATTTGAGTAGGTTTTCATTATAATTTGTAGTCTGCCTTTTAGCGACCCTTTTTCATTTAAATAAAACGAATTTTAACGGATTTTATCGCGTTTAATTTAAACTATTAATATGCCGACGTTTCGGGCGCTTTACAGCACCCATGGTCACGGGGCGCACCCATGGTAAAGCGCCCAAAACGTCGGGTTATAAATAGTTTAAATTAAACGCGATAAAATCCGTTAAAATTAGTTTTATTTAAATGTGTAGTATTTGCGTAAATAAAAGAAAACATTATGTGACCCGTTCTAAAATTTCGTATTTTTTTAATGCATCTGTACGTTCTTACGAGTATCAGAAAGAGGAAGAAGAAAGAAATATGTTTTATTCGTTGCTACAAATCAATGCAATGGTAAAGACTACATGGTAAACATAATCACCACATAAAAACAAAAAGCATGGTTATGTGTGTCTATCCCGCAAAAATATTTATATTTAAAATAAGTATGTCACTCTTAAGTAATCTCGAAGACAATCATCACATACATATAAAAATAAAATGATGATGATGTTCTCCTAGCCGATTTCGACCACGGCGACAACTTCCGAATACTGTCGACAGCCATCAACTGCGCAAGAGATATTATAGTGCCACGAGTGTACGCGCAAACACAGAGGCTCTCACTCGTCCCAACCTATCGGCGGCCGATGTAACGCTGATGCGATAAGATCGGAGGTAGGCTAGGATGGAGTGTCAGAAACACGGGATCAATCACAACACAACCAGACCTGAAAACCACCAATTTGTAACCACAAATTGGCGGCTAACATTTGTGCTAAACCTAGCACAAATGTTTGCTCGGGCTGGGATTTGAACCCAGGACCCACCAAACTTTTTATTAAAAAATAAAATTAAATAGAAACAGTTAAATGAGAGTTGTATTTTCTATTCGGGCCACACCAAACTTGATACGTAATTCATCTTCATGACACGTCATCGAAAAGTTATGCCGCGAAACTTAAAATTTGATATTTGCCTGTGTACTTTAAAATAAGCTGGAGATGTAATATCACGAAGAAGTGGCGGAATATTGTTCCAGCACTAAGTTGCTAAATAGCGAAAATTGCCTAGAAAAGCAACAGTAACATGTTATGGAACAGTTAATAAAAAATAATATATAATTCTATTAGAAATGTACCAGAGCACATACAGTATATGTGTTATTACAATTGAGATAGGCTTAGTCTGTAAGTTTAGAAAAGGGAAATTTCTTCTATCAAGTATTCTATAGGTAGTTAAATAACATAGGAAAACTTTAACAGATATTTAGTATTGCAAGACTTTATCAAACAACAGCTGCATGTTCAGAGTCACTTGTAGCGTTCGTTTCGCTTGTTGTCGCCATCGGCGTAAGCATCTCCAGTGCGATAAGGAGTTGTCAACAACATTAGATGGGAGTGTTAGAAAATGTATTATCCCATTTCGCCCTGTGTGGGTTTATTAAATATTAAAGTATAAAAACATTAAAGGGAAAGAACAGTTAACATCGTATATAACCATTTCGAATACTCGAAATCTAAAATACTGAAACGGTGTCTGAATAGCTTTAAAGATGTGACACGATTGTTGCTGCAATAGTAAATTAGAGTAGGAAGCGTGCCGACTACGGAGAATGTAAGAGTAATTTTTTGGTCTACTGGCTTACACAATTTCGTTTAATCTCAAAGACTGAGGGTCATAGTCGCCTGCGCCTTATGCGACAGTAGTATACTACCACCGCGACGACGGCGTGACCTATCGATCAGAGTACCCCACTACTATGCAGTTGGTTCTCGTTTGCATCCCAACCGGAACCAATATTTATGAAAAACCACATACTGTTGGTTTTCGGGCATGGTCGTGTTATGATTGCCTCCATGTCTCAGACACTGCATTCAAGCCTACCCTCGATCTTATCGCAAGAGAGTAACATGCGGCGCTCGAGTGACGAAGGAATGCCTCTATCTTTGCACGTACACTTGTGGCACTATAATATCTCCTGCACTTCCGACAATATTTCTAAGTTGTCGCCGTGGTCAAAAATCGGCCAGGAGGACATTATCGTTATTAATAATCTTTATATATTATTGGTTGGGATGCACGGATTAGGTCTTTTCCTTAAGAAGCATAGCTGACGAATTCTTGACTTAAAGTTAAAAGATCTACTGCGCATTTGTAGACTTGGAAAAGGGTTATGACAGAGTGGTGAAGAATGAAGTGTTGTCGACATTGTCTATGTATGGGATAAATGGCATCTTGGTTCAAAACACACACACTTAACATCGAAAAAGGATGAAAGGGATGTGTAGCTTCGCGAACCTATGCATCCTTTTAATAGACAAAAAAATATATTTGAAAGAGAGTGCGTTTGGATTAAGAATGAAGGATCTGACCTGCCGTGTGGTAGCGGCTTAAGAGAATCTACCACCCCATCTCATCCCGTGGGTGTTGTAAAAGTCGACAGAGGGAAAATGAAAACCAGGAGATGGGCAGCAGCATTTTCCTGAAACATCTGGATAAATAAACTGCGGTTGCCAACCCGCCTGCCAAGCGTGGCAACTATGGCAAAATGCCCCCCAAAATGGGAGCTACAAACTTTTGTGGCGATCTATGGGGGAGGCCTATGTTCAGCAGTGGACTTATGATAGGCTGAAACGACGACGACGACGACGACGACGACGACGATCTGACCATCACATTCCTCCTTTCATGCGTTTCTGAGAATATTTCACTTCAAACATCAGTCAGAAGTCAACAGTCGTCTATTGCAGACGATGTTTTTCTTTGTTAGAGATTTATAAAATACCATGAATCCTTCTATAACTTAAGAGGTACTTAGAGCGTTATAGCGCTATTAAGCGTTTATGAATAATCTTTTTTTTTATAGAAGAGGGGGCAAACGAGCAAGCGGCTCACCTGTTGTTAAGTGATCGCCGCCGCCCATGAACATCCGCAACACCAGGAGAGTCGCGGGTGCGTTGCGGCCTTTCAGAAAGGAATACGCTCTTTTTCTGAAGGTCCCTAAGTCATATCGGTCCGGAAAAACCGCTGGCGGCGGTATCGTATCTTTTTCGGTAATCTCCTTATAACAATCGTATAAACCTTTTGTAACTGTATAACTTTAGCTTTATATTATACTAGCAAAACTCGGCAGAACTGGCTGCTTGAAGTTGATATCTTGCAGCAACATCTAGTTGCGAGTTATAACAAGATAGCGTGAAAATATTATCCGTTCTGTAATACCTATGTATACTAATTTTAGTCAAACGGTGTCGATGTCTATTAATGTTTAACATACTAACATCATTTTATTATATTTAAGATATTAAATAGCATTTAAATCGTATTTGGAGCCACAGTGTGAGTTATGACCCAAGAGCAAATCTCGTCCGACACTATTCCGGTTATATCCCGGACGTCAGTCTGAGCGAGACTAGTATGGAAAAGCGTCGGGTGAGGATGGAATAACAGCGAAGCTTCTGAAAAGGGTGGAAAACCGGTATTAGTAGTCCTTCAGAAGCTCTTTAGTTCCGTCACCCGGCGCGGCGCTAAGCGTGGCCTGTTCTTTAAGAAGGGCGACAACGCCCTCTTGAAGAACTATAGACCGATATAGCTTCTAAGCCGCGTCTATGTGCTGTTATCGAGCGTCATTACGAATCGTCTCGCAAGCAGACTTGACGACTTCCAGCCTCCCGAACAAGCCGGATTTCGTAACGGCTTTAGTACCATAGCCTACATCCATAACCTTCGCCAGATTTTACAAAAAACCGATGAGTACAATCTCCTGCTATGTCCGGCGTATGTATGTGAACTGTGAGAAAGCCTTCGATTCCGTCGAAATTTGGGTGGTGCTACGAATTGACTGTCGGTATATCAATGTGTTGCAGTGCTTGTACACCAATGCTACGATGGCTATCCGAGTACAGAACCAGAGTACGAAACCGATCCAATTGAAGAAAGGTGTAAGACAAGGTGATTAATATTCCCGAAACTCTTCACCGCTGCATTGGAAGATGTCTTCAAGCTACTGGACTGGAAAGCATACGGTATTAACATCAATGGCGAATACATCACTCTCCTTTGATTTGCCGACGACATAGTCATAATTGCAGAATCGCCGGAGGAATTTAACGATGTGCTCAATGACCTCAATAGTGCCTCCCAACGAGTAGGTCCTAAGATAAACATGGACAAGACGAATATCATGTCTGACGTCCATGTCACACCTACACCGGTTGTTGTTGAGAACACTACGATCGAAATTGTCGAACAATATGTATACCTAGGACAGATTGTCCGACTAGGTAGACCCAACTTCGTTCCAAGAGTACGTAACGATGTTATCCGCAGCAGAACTAGAGTAACTGACATAGCCCTAAGGATGAGCAAGCTGAAGTGGCAATGGGCGGCCCTATAGCTCGTAGAACCAATAAGCGTTGGGGAAGAAAGGTTCTCGAGTGGCAACCTCGTGCCGGCAAACGCAGTGTAGGGCGTCGTCCCACTAGATGGAGCGACGACCTGCACGGATTTGCGAGAAGTCGATGGATGCACGTGGCTCAGGATTGTGTTTTGTGATGTGATATGATGATGATGATGATGAAATCGTATTATCTCAAATAAAAAAAATATATACTAGTGATAGGTGGCATGAGTGCAAGGACGTCGGCATTACGCTTAGCAACCAGTCTGGCCAATGTGACATGAACAGATCGTTTACCGAATGCATGAAAGGTAGTAAAGGCCTGCAACTAACTATAGGGTATGACGTGATGTCGATGATGATCTGTGACATGTTTTCTGATTACCACTGTCTATTTAAATGTTTTCTATTGCTGCTTTCAAAATGTAGCTTTTCATGGCATGGTAACTAAGGGATCTGGCGCTTGCCAAATAAGCTAAAATTTTGCCGGCAGATCTAAAATTGTTAATAACAATAAAAAGTGCTGATACCTCGTGTTCCGCTATCTTGAGAAAATCTGTATGTATGAGTAATAAAAATATATGAAAGACAAGCGAGCCTGACAACTCGCACTGCCAAAGACTTCCGTCAAGAAAAGGAAGTCTTCCTGTCAGAAGACATGCAAAAGCCTCTCAAACATGAGATACGGCTTGTGACCAGAAGTGCGACATTTATAACATGCTTTACTTACTCGTATTCTGTTACCGTTGCTTTCTATTAAAAAAATACCTTACTGGTATAAAATATTGCTTACCTGGAATGATTCGGACGTTCGGACTTTCAAAATGACGTTAAACAGTAATAAAATTAAAATCATCATTAATATTGATTCACATCGGTACGGTCCTACGCACATACAATATAAAATCGTGAAGAACTACTTTTATAAACTATCGTGAAAGTTTATCGAAATAGAAACCCAAAACACCATTGTTCTCTCGTCTCAATGCACAAGCTGTTTGAAAAAAGGGTAGCTAAAGGACGTGGCGGGTTAGTGGCTTTTTATTCTGTGGGAAAGTTATTTCTTTGTTCAGTACTGGTGACGATAAACAAAACAATCCTGCTGATCTAGTGATTCCATTTGTGTGTGTCACAAAAACAGTGGTTACTTGTATTGTGATTGAGCATTGTTAACCTAGGAAACTTCAAAACACTCTAAATATATAAACATACGTACTCGTATCACTGCCGATTTCATTTATACGTGAGTATTAGAAAGTTTAATTTGTATTTTTAATAAACACGCTAAAATCAATAGTAATTTAGATTAATTTAATCGTGTGGTGATAGCGTAAGAGACAGGGTTCATCAAGGAGGTGTACATGTCTTTTTGGAAATGATAATTAAATCATATTTGCCAATTAGCATATAAGCAACTAGCGCAAGGAATGAGGAAGGCTTCTGTTTCGCAGTTGTCTTTAATGATCGAGGATGACAATAATAAAAGTTATTGGAATTATTATCCTCCATGTCGATAGTGTTTTGGACCCGGTAAGAGTCCGCTACGCTTCAATATGGGTTGGCGGACTTTACGTGTCTTCGAAACATTTTTATTCCTTCAAAATGATAGCTTCCTCGCAATATTTTCCTTCACCGCTGAATAAGTGGTAGATCAGTACTTAGAACTGCAGAACAATTTCAGAGGCTCCGGTCAATAATCCCGGCTCCTTAGCTGCTACTACGGCGCATTGGCGGGATTTAAGTATAATTATTAAATATAAAAATTACAAGGATATTTTCTATATCGTGGTTGCGTTTCATAGATATAAATCTGACATGCATAGCACAAACAGAGCCGAAAAACAACAATTAACGCCATCAAAATGTAACTTCCAGCTATAATTAGAACCCAGAAGCTGCAGCGTCAAATACATTTTTATTATGTAGAGTTTTACGTGTGGTGGCGGCTTAAGAGAATCTACCACCCTATATCATCCCGTGAGTGTCGTAAAAGTCGACAGAGGGAAAACCAGGAGATGGGCAGCAGCATCATCCTGAATCTGAATAAATAAACTGCAGTCGCCAACTCGCCTATTAAACGTGGCAACTAAGGAAATTTTCTCCAAAATGAGAGCAACTTCGGCCACGTGGATATCCATCCGTCCGTCTTCAGGATGCCAGCTATCTCTGTGCTGAATTTCATTAAGATCGGTTCAGCTGTTAAACCGTTTAAAAGTAACAAACAGACAGAGGGACAGAGGGAGCTACCTTCGCATTTATATATTAGTATGGATTGATAAAATTACTCAATTTTACGATGCGGTATAAAGTTTTGATATTCATAAGCAAACAATTTTTTTTTAGAATCATACCTCTTCACCATTTACATGAAGTAAAAAATAATAATAGAATATTGGACAAAATATTTTGACGACACGATGATGGTGAGAATAATAAATTTTGTATATTTAAAAAATCCTGTCTGAAATATTAAGATGCCGCAACAACATTCGGAGGTATTATAATGAATTTCTGGGTAAGTGTATAAAATAAAATATAAGCTGTACAAATAAAGCAAAATTGAACACAGACACATTATACGCTTTTCATTACGCATTGTTGCATAAAACAATAACTGGTGTGTGTGTGTGTAACAAAACGATCAAGTGGTTCACCTGATGGTAATTGCACGCCTGACCATAACAAATGCTGTGTCACCCAGAGCATTTCTGTCATCCTGTGACATAAGTTCATTAGTCTCATATGCCCAGTAATTATACAAGCTGACGATGTCCTTCAGACCAAACACAGGGATGTTTGCACAGTACTGCTTTATGGCAGAATAACTGGCACTGCGGCGACACTTACCTACACGAATTCCCGCATAGGAACCATCGGTTAAAATACATACAGAAATAAATACATATTTGCAAAAAAAGCAAATTCGTCGCCCCATCATGTCCCGTTGGTACGAGACGAAAGTATATGAATAAACCCGTTGTAGATATTAGCTTCAATTATAAATCTGTGGATGAAACCGTCGTTCAACAATTACCTAAAATAGGCTAACGTCGAGTCGATGATGAAGACTTTGTTACTGCTTATTGTAACGTTAAAGGCCATTTTAATAGGAGTATAATTGTCAACTTCATCATCATATTTGTCTACTGAATTCGGATCTTCGTTTCGAATCCCCGCCAATATTTGTCCAATATCAAAATATCAAGTCTCCAAAGTTCGCATTGGACAAAATGAAAGCCGACACGACCTTCCCGTTCTGAGGTTAGATTCTTCCCTAACACTAGAATATTCAGCTTCCATCGGATACGGAACGATGAAAACATGCTAACGCCTCCGTTGTTGTGCTTACAACCATTGACTGCACATCTGCACAGTTGACAATTTCGAAACAATGTAAAAGATTTGTTCGTAGTCAGGCAATGTAAAGGATTTTTTCCCATATAAGAAGTAGGCAGAAGCCACTCAAGTAGTCCATTTTTCGCACATGTCGCGGATGGGTGGCGAACCACGTCGCCGCCATTTTGGTAAGAGTCAAAAAATTCTTACTCCCCATTGCGTTGCCATGAGCAATATACTTTTTTTTTTAATTGGCTAAAGTGATGAAACGGGCAAAACGTTCACCTGATGGTAAGTGCAACGTTTGCCCATAACAAATGCTGTGTCACCCAGAACCTTTCTGTGTGTGTGACACCACACTGCGCCCATCACCTTGAGACGTAAGTTCTTAAGTCTCATATGCCCAGTGATTACGCTAGCTCACAGTGCCCTTCAAACCAAAACACAGCAATGCTTGCTCACCACTGCTTCACGGCAGAATAACAGGCCCTGGGGTGGTACCTACCTAGAGGGATTCCTGCATAGGAATCCAACCACCAGTAAAACTACTGACAGCATTGCATGTTACGGTACTATTCTGCACGAATAAAAGCCCGTCTAATACCTTATAATATGCCGTACCGGCCTAGGCCTATCCGTACAATACCTTAGTCGCCTCTTACGATACCTCGGTAGGAAAGAGGTAGGTATTCTACTCTGCCGGACACTTATCGGCTAATGGATCACTGGCTAGGATAGAGGCTGTAATACAGCTGTTTAAATGAATAAATAAAATCTTCCAGACGAACCTGGCTTCTACTCTAAAGGTCCTGGACTTAAATCCCAGCCGGAGCGAATATATATGCAAAAAAACAAATTGTTGATTTTCGACCAAGTTGTGATTGTGTCTCAGTGTATCTCCGTGTCTCTGACACGCAATCTGAATGTTACTATATATTTTTTATTTCTTTCTTTCTATAATATGTCCCGCCAAGTCGATAGATTCCGATAGTATTCGAATCGTCATACAATCGATAAAACTTTCTCATAATTTTTTTTCAGAAAAGCTCTGTAATTTTGAACTTTTTATTATATATATTGAACAAGTCATCATGCTCCCGAGTCATAGACGGATTGAGTCAAAAAAGTGTCTTCGTATCGGAATACTGTCCCAAGATGCAGTATTGTAAAGAAGGAACACATGTCATGTGCATGTTTTATGACAAAGTAAGTGTGCAAAGTTATTTATATTTTTACACAGGAATACAAGTAAGAAAGGCGTACACTAGCGGATATACGAGCATTGTATCTGATAGCCAGTTTTTAATAAAACTATTATTTTTCTCGTGACTGTACTTTATACGAGTATAGTGCTAGCTGAAGCCCGCGACTACATCTGCGTGGGTTTTTAAAATGCCGTGGGAACTTTTTGATTTTTTTGGATAAAAAGTATCCTATCTCCGTCTCCAGGACGCAAGCTATATCTGTGGCGATTTCGTCAAGATCGGTTCTACGGTTGAGCCGTGAAAAGGTAAGAGACAGAGAGACAGAGAGATACTTTCGCATTTATACTATTAATATGATAAATATACAAATTTGTAATTTACACGAATAAAAACGTTTCATATCCAAAACATACAAACCTAAATATAGTCAAGCCTTTCTCCCATATCGGAGGCAGGCAGAGTACACATGTTGCCTACCTTTCACCTTCGCGAGAAACGATAAGTGACGAGTGGCGAACCACGTCGCCGCCATGTTGGTATGAGTCAAATAAAATTTTGACTCTCCGCTACGTTCCCTCGAGCAGTATAGTCACAGCATTGCATATTACGGTGTTAGTCTGCAGGAATACAGGCTGTCCTTACCAATACCTTAGTCGCCTCTTACGACACTTCGTTAGGAAAGAGGTAGGTGCTATGCTACTTTGCAGGTGCCCGGTATTCGAAAACAATGAAAAATAACAAACAGTGGTTTGCTAATTTTGTATAAAGTATACGATATTTTGTAATTATGGCTTTAACTAATACAATGGTTTATTTAGAACAAAATTATATCAAAACACAAGTAAATCATTATCAGCTTTAAAACAAATAGTCCTTTGTTTGACTTGTACCTTTACCAAAGTGTAAAAATTAGTTTCTGAAGAACACCGTCCACCCTCCTAAGCTGCCGCCGGGTAAACACGCAATTGTCTACTGATGGTAGTATTCCTATGCAGAAAACCAGTAGTGTGTTTTAGTGTGACTGACACTGTGTAGTAATATGCACAGCCATATAAGACCAAGGAGCTGGTGCCGTGCAGGATGACGTGCGCAGTTTGGCACCACACATAAATGATCTGAGTGTCACAGAATTTGTTATGGGCAGAAACAACACTGACCATTCGGTGAACTTGTTTTTCGACTCGTCACTTTCTTCCATAAAAAAGGTGGTCGGTGTTCTTCAAAAACGAATATATATATATATATATATATATATATATATATATATAATATATATAAACATGTAAAACGGTGCAATACACGCCGTTTTACATGCAGATCTTAGCAAATTGACTTTGTACCTCTCCTTTACTCCATTATAGTAAATAAAACCCTGATTTTAAGAAATATTAGACCATTATCCGAACAAATTTAAAAAAGAAAAAGATGTTATTTTCTAGATTTCTTACATCCGCTTTCACAGTCGTATATTTACGTCGTATATCCGTCTAGGTAGGTACCAAACCCGGGCCAATTATTCTGCCGTGAAGCAGTAGTGTGCAAACAGGACTGTGTTTCAGTTTGAAGGACACTGTGAGCAAGTGTAATCACTGGGCATATGAGACTTAAGAACTGATTTATCAGGATGATGGGCGCAGTGTGACACGGCATTTGCTATGGGTAAACGTTGCACTAACCATCAGGTCATCAGGTCAGGCAGGTGAACATTTTGCTCGTTTCATAACTTTTTCCAAAAAAAAAGCAGGTGTATATTAGTATTATAAAATACATTTCATTTCTGTAAAATAATAAATCATTTACAAAAAATATATCTATATAGCCGCGGTGCGTGAATCACGCAAAAAGTACTGGATAAATTTCGATATTTTTTTTAATTTTACTTCAAAGACACTTGGGAATAAATATAAAAAAACAATCTAAAAAATTAACACGATGATTCATTTAATATTAAGTAATTCAAGTTTTGAGAAACTACGATTTTATAAGAGAGGTCTACCGTTGTGCGCGTAACACGAAAAACTACTGGATAGATTTCGTAAAAAACAAATTAGTTTTAATTCTTAGATACTTGGTCCTTAAAAACATGATATTTTCGTCCATACTAATATTATAAATGCAAAAGTAACTCTCTCTGGCCCTCTGTCTGTCTGTTACCTTTTTATAGCTCAACCATTGAACAGAACTTAATTAAAACGAAATTCAGCACAGAGAAAGCTTGCATTCTGGAGACGGACATGGAATATTTTTATATCGGAAAATCAAATAGTTCCGGTACCGGTACGGTATATTTAAAAACCTATATCCACGCGGACGAAGTCGTAGGTATCAGCTAGTACTTTATAAAAAAGTTCATTATTGATAAGTACCAATTTCAAAGTGTGATAATAAAAAGGTCGTCAAAATCCGTTTTTATTGTTCACGTATTCCAATAATAGCATGTTTTTTCTGGTCGAAGGATATTCTAATTTCAGTGTACACGACACTGCATTATTTATCTTACTATAATTGATACACACCTTTGTATATCAATGCTTATAATGATAACAATAATAAACAACGTATTCGTTTTAAAAACAAAGTAAAGTAGCCTATTAATGTCGCACTGCTGCGCACAGGCCTCTTATTTTTGAGATGGTTTCACATGTTCTCGAAATATTTTATAGGACAGACATTCAGGTTTTCTCACGATGTTTTTCTTTTGCGGTAAAGTGGATGAATATAAAAATATACTTTTCAGGATAGAGAAATGGGACCACATTGCGTTAACTCTCAGAATGTAACGATAACTCCATTTTTAGCGACGAAACTGCTGGAGATATCCAATGCGTGAGTAATCTAATGAATAAGTTTTAACTACTCGTGAATTAGCCTGCCCTCACTCAGGATTTCTTAAAATATTTTTTTTTTTAGCATTAAACATAGTCTGAAATTCCAATAGGAAATCGTAATTTTTTTCTTCATAATAACGATCGATAAATATAACTTTGTCAATTAGGTAGAGTAGAATAGCACCTGCCTCTTACCTACCGAGGTGTCATATGAGGCGACTAAGGTATTGTACGGACAGCCTTTATTCCTGCAGAATAACACAATAATATGCTGTCATTAAACACGTGGGAACGCAATGGGGAGTAAAAACTCTTACCAAAATGACGGAGTAAGATTTTTTGGTCGTAGCAAAATGGTGGCGACGTGGTTTGCCACTCGTCACGTCACGTCTCGTTTCCCGCGGGGCGAAAACTGGGCTACCTGTGTGGTCTCTGTCTACCTCTTATATGGAAAAAGGCGTGAATGGATGTTAAAGGGAATATATACAAAAATAAATGACATTTTTCAATTATAATACTCTGCTGGTTTTTTATGCAAGAATTCGTCTGGATAGCTACAACCGCAGAGCTAGTTGTTCTTCTGTGAAGGAGTAGTGTGCAAACATAACTGTGTTTCGGTCTCCATGGCACTGAGCTAGTATAGTTACTGGGCATCTCATATGTCTAAAATATACTTAAGAACTGATGTCTGTCTGTCATGGGTTTGGCCACAAAGGAATGTTCTGTGTGGTATTTTTACACTTTCGCCTTTAAATAAAACTTTTAGATGGTATTTTTACTCATTTCCATTTGTTTTGCAAAGAAAGGTTTCTTATACGTTTTATTCAAGAACGAAATTGTTCTTAGTATTTAATTACGGTTCTTATTTCAGAATAAGAAGCAAAATAGCTTTGGGCAAGGAAACAGGGAAAGGGGGCGTGCATTTGCCGAGGGCTTATGGAATGAAAAGATTGGTACGATCTTCACAGAGCCATTTAGTAACAAAGTTTAAATTAACAAAATGTTACGTAAGAACTCACCAAACCGAATTAAAAAAAGCACGATACCGTTTATAGAATGACTATGGTAGGATTCCTATGCAGGTAGGTAGGTAGGTATGACTCCGGGACCAGTTATTCTGCCGTAAAGCAGAAGTGTGCAAACATTACTGTGTTTCGGTTTGAAGAGCACTGAGAGCTAGTGTTATCACTGGGAATATGAGACTTAACTGATGTCTCAGGGTGACGGGCGCCGTGTAGTGTCGCACAGAAATGTTCTGGGTGACACAGCATTTGTTATGGGTAGATGTTGCACTTACCAGCAGGTGAACGTTTTGATCGTTTCGTCACTACATATAGTATCATGCTTCGTTTTCGTCAAAACGACCGCGAGGCCTAATTGTCCAAATACCTGAGTTTTACGGCGCAGGGCAAGGGTTTTAGTCAAATTTCTGTAAAATTGTTAGTTTTCGGATGGGGTTGTGTAGTGATCGTCCCCGTGTCTCTGATACTGCGTCCTTGCGTACCTTCGATCTTATCTCACGTACGTTACAACATGTCTGTGTGTTTGTGCGTACACTTGAAGCACTATTATATTTAGTGCTCAGTTGATAGCGTTCGACAGCATGCGGAAGCTGTCGCCGTGGTCAAAAATCGGACAGGATGTATAATTATTATTTGTCGCAGCTATAATTTACAAACATATAATTGGTATTTTGCAAACATACGCATTTATCATAAAATGTATTATCAGTTTTTTAAACACTCCACTTGTGGACAAAAGAATCTCTCAAACTGCATGGACATTCCATAATCACGATGGTTGTCAGGCAAATTGCCATCACAGTACCAGACATTTTGCACAGCTGCCCGTTACCGGTCAAAGAATTTTATATTTAATACGCTTACGAATACAATGTTTATTTGTCTGTCCAAGGCTGTGAAATCTTTCTTTCATTGCCCTACGAAATTTTTAGGACACCAACGATAAGTATGTAAGTCTTGTTTTAATGCATGTACCGTAAATTAGAGATCCAATATATTATTTCTTTAATGCAATCAGGCGTTTATCATTATCATCATTTCAGCATATTACAAGTCCTCTGCTGAACATAGGCCTCCCCAATAGAATACCACAAAAGTTTTTAGATCTCATTTTGGGGGGATCCTGCCATAGTTGGCACGCTTGGCAGGCCGCTGATGGCCGTTTTAGTTTGTGGCGGAGGGCATCTGGTGGCGGTTTCCGGTGGCGGCATTAGCTTGGCATGCTATTGTGGGAGGGCGAGCGGTGCTCTTCAAAACTAGCTTATACACAGCATTTTTAATTTTGCATGCGGATCTTAGCATTGAATCAGTTTCTGTACTCTCTCTCTCTAACTCCTGTAACAAAAAAATACACAAGTTATCAAACTATCACTCAAGTATTTGTTAAACATTTTGTAGCAATGGGACGAAGAACTGGCGACGTTTGCTCAAGTACTGGCCAATCAGTGCGTCCTTAGACACGACATGTGCAGAGCTACCAGTAAGTAACAGATTAATACAGAAGGTAAAAAGGTCCTAGTCATCTTCGATCACGGCCGCATCTTCGCTATTCCTCACCTTCCCGAATCCCAAGGAATGGTTTAGATACTATGCTGTAGTCCGTTTAGATAGGTACCGCCGCAGTGCCAGTAATTCTAACAAGCAAGTGCAAGCATGACTATGTTCCTGATTCTATGGCACTGTAACTAGCGGAATTAAGGAGCAAATGAGACTTTAAAAGTAATGTGAATCAAGGTGACCCATCGCAACGCAGTGCCACAGAGGACTTTGCCATTTCAAGTTCTTGATGACACTGGAATTGTTTTGTGCAGGCATGGCACTTATCATCAAGTGAACGCACGTCAAAAACGCAAATACGGAACAGTTAAAATTAGGATTCGACACATAGACTTGCGACTTAGCGGTTAACGCTGACCACTTCACTACGCGGTAGTCACCATAATAAACTAGATTAACAAAAATTAACTTAAAACTAGCATATAGTTTTATGATAGTTACTGTGTAGTTATGTTAGTGTTTCGTGAAAGCTTCGCAGTTTGAGATTAATATTACAATCTAATTCTAAAGGAAAAATGCTGATTTATTTTGATATAGTGGATCATTGCATATCAGGTGAATCGTTGTTTTTGATAAAATTAAATAGAACTTGAATATTTATTAAAACCACCTATTGTAAGTTGAGATCGACATTCCATTCCATTCGCAATTTAATTGGTCAATTTAATGATCGATAAATACATAACACATAAAAATTCCATTGTCAACTGCAAACATTTAGTAGCAATCTATGTGAGAGGCCTATGTTCAGCAGTGGGCTAGTTACAGGCAGAGAGGATGATAAGGATGTAAGAGTGTATGTATTTGAGCAAGTGTATGTAACTGGGGATAAACAAAATATGTATGTGTTATATGATATGAAATATTAAGTATATTTCGTAAGATATTTCAGTTTCATTTGTCAATTTTTTTTATTAGTACGCGGGTATTTAAAATATTATCAAATTCACGATTTTTAAAGCAGTTATCACATTGTTTCTGCATGCCCGTGGTTGACTGAATAAGAATAAGTCCCGCATTTGTAATCCTTTCTGATGTGGGAACACATTAAAGGATAAATAAATAAATAAAATATACACGTACATACATATTGTCACGCCTTTATTCCATATAAGGGGTACGCAGAGGACACACACGTAGTCCACTTTTCTCCCCCGCTGGAAACGAGACGTGATTTGTGGTAATTCCCCATTGCGATCCCACGAGCAGTCTAGTGGCAGAATGGTGTTATTCTGCACGAACTAAGGCTGTCCGTACAGTACCTTAGTTGCCTCTTATGACACCTGGGTAGAAAAGAGGTATGTGCTATCCTACTCTGCCGGACACCTTACGGCAATATAATGATTTTATAAATTCCAAACATTAAAGCTCATCCAAGATTCGACCAAAATTTTAAATAAATAACTTACAGAAACGTTTCCCGATCCTGGGCAGACAGCCGGTCTGGTAAGATATTCATATCCAGATTGGAATTCCCTGTCGAGAAACTATCAAGAAGATGGACTAAACGTGCCGGGCCTCAATCAAGCGAAATTGATCCACGCCATTAAACAGAGCACTAAGTCTTGGTACATCCAGAAAGCGTCGGTCACGTCGGAAATTATCACCAATTATCCCGATTGGCATCAGTAAGTTTCCCAAAAGCTACATATACAGTAACTTCTTCTTTGTCCTAACGTACATTCCGGCGTTTTTTATTGGAGAAAATGACGAGGCGAGCAATACGTTCATATGATGATAAGTGCAACGTCTGAAAATCATCATCATCATCTCAGCCGATCACTAGTCCACTGCTGAACATAGACATCCCCCATAGATTGCCACAAAACTTAGAATATCTCATTTAGGAGGGATTTTGCAATTTGGATTTGCGTTGGCAACCACAGTTTATTTATTCATATGTTTCAGGAAGATGCTGCTGCCCATCTACTGATTTCCATTTTCCCTCTGTCGACTTTTACGACACCCACGGAATAAAATGGGCTGGTAGATTCTCTTAAGCCGCCACCACACCACCACATGTCATATTATTACAGAGGCAATTTACACATACACAAATACCGGTACCCAGAACAAATATCTAAAAGTCACATAAATATTTGTTTCGCTTAAAAAAAATGCCGAATCGAACCCGCGACCTGTAGCGTAGAAGCCAATTGCTTAGCCAATGCACCAACACAGACGTTATTAATTTATTACAATCGTTACAGATATCCGATGAAACAAGCAGGGAAATTATATTTGGAAATGATAACAGGTCACGCGACTCACATGGGATGCGGAATATCTGCATACAGTGAATATACATACAGAAATAACTTCGCTGCAATGAATTACAATGTAAGTTAACCATTAATTTTTATTTTATTCTTCGTTAACATTTGTCTTTGGACCACTTGTCCACTGATGGAGAAAAGACTTTTCTAAGAAGCGTCAGCAAAAGCATTAATTCATGGAACGTTTGCCTAAACTCACCAATACCAACTATTTATGTTTGTACAAACGTTGGAATTTAGTAATTAGTGCTATATGCATGACTGGTGGTTTCGAATTCCAGCTGACGTTATACAGAATTGAATGTATCTGAAACTGCAACATGCCTTCCTTCCTCCAATAGTATTAGAAAAAAGAAAAAATAATAATAAGATATTGCATATGTCTCACGCGATTTTATGACACATACATTTATACGGTCAGACCTCTTTCGCATTGGGGTAGGCAGAGACGACATCCGTAGCTCACTTTTCGCACTCACGAGAAGCGAGATGCGTCGGATCGGCGACCCACATCGCCACGCCACATCGCCACTTTATAACAACAAAGCTACTTCTGCTAGTAAACGGTAGAAGCCGCTCAGCGCGCTGCGGCGAAGGTTACTAAAAAGAGATCGTTACTCCTACAGTTCTTAGATACATACATACAGTCACGCCATTTACCCATAGAAGGGGTAGGCAGTAACCACACACGTAGTCCACTTTTCGCCCCCGCGGGAAACGAGACGGGTGACGAACTACGTCGCTGCCATTTTGGTAGGAGCCATAAAATTATAACTCCCCATTGCGTTCCCAGGAGCAGTATAGTGACAGCTTGCATATTATGGTATTATTCTATATGAATAAAGGGGTCTGTTCAATACTTTAGTCGCCTGTTAAGATACCCCGGTAGGAAAGAGGTAGGTTCTACTCGAGCCGGACACCTATCGGATCGAAAACAATTTTAATTTCAAAATCCACCAAGTGCGCGTTTAACAATGCACAATAAAAAAATCCATAGTTTTATATTTACCATTACTCAAAAAGTTGGGAAGACGACATCTTCCCCAGCTGCTCGTGTGAAAGCAATGGAGAGCAAGAATTTTTTAGGTTAATCGGCGTGACTATAATATGTATGTACGAGTATGTGTCAAGAAAACTAAAAAAAACAATAATATTTTAATATTTCTTAATAATCCGTAGGTAAAATTAAAACTTTATACTAAAATAACAAATATTCTAGTCTTTTTTAAGCCATGATTACACAGTTCGTAAATACACATGGTCCTACAGTCCAGTTAACAAAAGTTAGGTAAATTATACGCATGCAAAAAGGATACGACCCAAATCGCTGAACGGAAGAGACGACAGGGGTGTGACAAATTCTATTACCCCCGTCTTCTAAAGTCGTGATAATTACAGTAATTTATTTTGAACTTATAGTGTTCGTGCGATTTAACAAATTAAATCGAGATTAAAATATTTTATTCAAAAACATATGTGCAATATAACGGAGCATTTACCAGAACGTTTGCGTATGTACTTATGTATATATTGTCCGATTCAAACCCAGGACCCGCGGTGTAGAAGTCAGGTACGCATCAATGTTCGCGTGTCGCAGTGTATGCAGAAAAACTGCTTCATAGGTCGATGTTAAATTCAGGCGAAGCAAATATTTATGTAAAATAAAAATTTTGGCACACTATATATCTTTGTATATGTCTTTCCAATTTTATATTGCAGTCAGTTCAAATCATTTGCAACTATTCTGCTCGTCCAAGACCGGGGACCGCGGTATATGACACAGAAGCACCTAGTGATGCAACCCCCGGCTCTCAATGCGGATGTCCTGTTGGCTATGACGAAGATGAAGACTGTCTATGCAATGAAAATCCTAATTACACTCGTATGTTTTAAGATACCTACGTAACATCAGTCATGATACATCACGGCATGTCACAAACTATTCCAAGGGGGTAAAAAAGTCCTATCAAGTATTTTTGGGTTTCACACTTGATTGAAGAAAAATTATCATAATCATCATTTCAGCCACCAAAAAATATCATCATCATCTTAGTCAGTAGAAGTCCACTGTTGAATATAGGCCTCCTCCATAGATTGCCACAAAACACGGCTAAGAAAATAAGAAGAGATATGTCCATTATTAAAAATTATTGTAAATACTTTTTCGATAAAGCACTTAGGTGACTCTCATCAGTGTTTTGGAGGCTGTTAAGTTGACCATGCCGTTTAAAGCAAGTTGTTGGCGATTTTTTTAAACATGAATGTTTTTTCACGTTGTTTTACATCGCCCTAAATTTCGTCACGCTGCCCCGATGCTGGTTGGTGAAATTTTTTCATCGTCTATTAATATTTTTTTTGTTGGATAAAGTGACGTGATAAGCAAATCATACAACTGATGGTAAGTCCAACCTCTGCCCATAACAAATGCTGTGTCACCCAAACATTTTTGTTTGATACCACACTGCGCCTGTCACCCTGAGACATCAGTTTTTAAATCTCATATGCCATATGATTACGCTAAGTGTCAGTACTCTTTAAAGGGAAACACAGTAATGTTTGCACAATACTACTTCACGGCAGAATAACTGGCCTTGGGATGGTACCTATTTAGTCGGAGTAATGCATAAGAATCCTACCACTAGATACACTAAATTCCAGTTAACATTTCCGGAGATTTCGGCTTCGGGGATCGAATTCAGGTCACTTTCTTACTTTGAAATTTTAAGCAAGTTCCCGGCCTCATGGCCCTTTATGAACCGGAAGGGTAACCGAAAAATAACGCTCACACTGCTCCAATGCCAGTTGACAAACTTCACAAATCTTTGATAGTTTATTCTCGGGCAGCTTCCTAGTTTTCTTTTTCAATTGATTTCACGAATTCATATTATGAATAAACTGCATATATTTTTTCGGTCCCAAGAAGTTTATTTTTAACCTGAACATTTCTATTCCAGCAACTCCAAAACCTAAACAACGTTCGTGTAAGGGTAAAAACTGTGTCCCACCCATAGTTATATTACCAATTATTGCAATGGAAGACGCGCCGCCTCATAAATTAATAGAGAAGAGGTAAAACCAAAGTTATTTTTTTAAGGGAAATGGTCCATATGAGCAAAATTTCACCTGATGGTAAGTACAACGTCTGCCCATAACAGATGCTGTGTCACCCAGATTTTTTGTATGACACCACAATGCCCTCGTCATTCTGTTCACAACATCAGTTCTTAAAGACTATATGGCTCTGCGGTGGTACCATAGACGGATTTCTGCAGAATCCTACCAGCAGTAAAATTTTTAATTAAAATGGTTATTATAGTCCAAAGCATGGTTGATACTATTAGATTTATGACAAGTTATCATTTAATTCAATAACAGCCGTGTCGTTGTTTTTTAAAGTGAATAGTGTTGTTTATGAAAGTAAATAAAATAGAATTTTTCAAATAATTTTTAGGCTTTTGTTTTTCAGATTTAACAACGCTACACAAGATCAAATTGACAATTTGGAAATTTTCAACCACGATAACGCACAGAAAACTGGTTTCATAAAGGAGGTACTAATTAAGATATATATGTACTATATTTGATTGCACTGTATTTGAACGTAGCTCGCAAAGTGTAAAAGTATTTCATCTTTGTAGCCAAATTAAAAAATGAAGATGCTTAGCTAATTTAGATCACTATGCCACATTAGTATCATCTTGCCTTTCATCATCATCATCATCATTTTAGCCTGTCGCTAGTCCACTGCTAAACATAGGCCTCCCCCATAAGATGCCACAAAACACGGTCCTAATTCACATACATCCATCGACTTTTCGCAATAGGTATCCTCTTTTTTGATATTTTTATCTTAGTGAAAAGTACATTATTAAAAAATTTATAAAGGACAGTCTCATAGAAAACCAAAGAGCGCTCCATGACAACATCAGCTCATACGACAAACATGACGCCTGGCAAACACTGACAAATGCCTCGGTCTTAAGGCATTGCGGTAGAGCGACCTGATTAAGTGATGCAACTTTGCCGAAGCCAAACGGTTTATCCAAATGATCAGAAGCAATACTCATATTATGACAGTCATATTAAAGAAAAGAACTTTCATATGACTTTTCTAATATACTCGTATGTTCACATTTTTTCATATTTTTGCTAAACTTTTACCATAAAGTTTTTTTTTTCAGTCCTTCTCACGTAACGACTTCGAAAAAATGCTACGTGAGGCGCGTAATAATCTGCAACAGGCGAAGTAATCCAATTTATAAATGTTCATTTATGTTCTGACTTTTAACAAGTCTATAATAAATGTTGTTATAATGAATCGTATTAAACTTGCTTTTGGTGAAATAGGAGATAGTAGTAGCTAAATTGTGTGTTTTGAATATGTTATGGATGTAATTGAACGATGTTTGTGCTTAATGGAGAATGGGTCTCGCTCACTCTTCAGTTAAGAACAAATCCCTTATATTATATTACCTACACACATATATGCTTCTTATACTACGTACACGCCACACTTTTTTTATTTATATTTTATTTTATAAAGTGACGAAACAAGCAAAACGTTCACCTGATGGTAAGTGAAACGTCCGCCCACAACAAATCCTGTGTCATCCAGAATACTTCTGTGTGAACCACACTGCGCCCGTCACTCTAAAACATCAGTTCTTATGTGTTAAATGCCCAGTGATTACGCTAGTTCACAGTGCCCTTCAAACCGAAACACGGTAATGCTTGCACACTACTGAGCTTGGTACTGCTTCACGGCAGAATAACTGGCCCTGGGGTGGTACCTACGTAGACGGATTCATGCATAGGAATCCTACCACCAATAAACTTAGTATGCTAAATACTAAAATAGCTAAGTATACAAGTTTTGATTTAAACATTGTATTTTTATGTAAGTTTGGGTCACATCTGATGATAAATAGTTACGCAGACACTAACTTCCATTAAAAAAACAAATTGTAAAGTTTCTCTTCTCTTCTGAAGAATAAATGTGTAACTTTAAGAGCGCGGTTCTCCCCCAGCTAAGTCAATCCGTTTATCTGCTAGAACCAGAATATATATATCTACAGTGACACTTTACCACATATAAAAAATTCTTTAAATTAGATATCCACCTAGGTACCAACGCAGTGCCAGTTATTCTGCCGTCAAGCAGTAGTGCGCACTGTGTTCCGGTTTGAAGCACACTAGTAATGTAATTACAGGATATATCAGACTTAAGAGTTGATTGTCTCAGGGTAAGAGCGCAGTGTGGTGCAAAACAGAAACGTTCCGAGAGACGTGGCATATGATACTTTTTTGCGATTTCTTACATTAAAAAAAAACGTCAATATGTGATGCGATTGCTTCTTATTAACATATTTTTTTATACTCTGAGTATTTACTATTTCACTGAATATAAATTGATTGAACATAAACTTTATATACTGAGCTTAGTTTAAAATTAAATCATCTTTGTTCCACCGATCACAAACATTAATAATTATCGTCATATTACTTTTTAGGTCGCTTACAAAAAATGAGCATCAATGGAACATGCAGAAACGATATTTTACGAAAAAACCTTTGATAACGGAAAATAGACATCAGATACAATCTCTTCCCAAAGGGCTCGAACACGTTGGACACAATGCGGTAAGTTTTGTCCCAATTACAAAACAAAGTTCATGCTACAAATATAAAGTAAAAACTAAAACAACAGCCTATACATTTATTCTCGCAATACTAAGATTTTTGAATCATTTCATTTACTGCGGATTTCAATATTTTTACATCTATTAGAAACCACATTGAATATTTGCCGTAGTTCAAAACTACTCTAGAACTTTACGGTATAGTATTTTATCATTCAATGTTTCTACGAACACGTTTAATTATTTCAGGATTCCTGTAACCTTCATATAGACAGCTTTTGGATAACACTGTATTATATTACCGTGATTTTTATATTAGAAAACTAAAATTTTAAAATAATCGTACCAAATTTTCAAGTCGTGAACTAAGCATGATATTAACTCATCACTATTATCACGAGGCCAGAGATAGTTTATTGGTGAACATAGATGTCCCTAATAGATTACCATAGAACAGGTCTGAAGTGAACTCGGAAGTATATATTTAGATGCAACGCAAAACTAAATTATGATCTCGTATACTAAGATCCGTTACTGCTCGTAGTCCTTATATTAGACGTCCTGTTTTTATGACACGCGGGCCCCTGGCCCACGAGTACGGTATCCGATAAAGCTGTAAAAGCCAAAAAGGCTAACAGCAATCAAATCATCGAAAATACACACCTGTTTTTATGAATTGAAATCTATTTATATGAAAACGCCATAACTCAGAGATGTTAAAGTAATGTAAATGCAGGAATCCGTCTGGGTAGGTACCACCCCAGGGCCAGTTATAATGTAATGCCGTGAAGCAGTAGTGTACAAACATTACTGTGTTTCAGTCTAAAGGGCACTGCGAGCTAGTCTAATTACTGGGCATACGAGATTTAAGAACTGATATCTCGGGGTGATGAGCGCAATGTGGTGCCACACAAATTTACATTCGCAAATAGCAGAAAAATTACTTCGTTATATGAAATAATTTTATTTTTAGAAACAAAGTTCAAGAAAAAGTATATTTTCGAAGGTTGACAAGTTTAAATTACCCTTAAAATCACAAATAAAAAAAGATGTGCTGCCGAGAAAAGACTTCTCCAAAGCCCAACAACTTGTGAAAACGTATCTTAATACGAAAAGAAAAATGGAGAGTATATTACCAGATAATAACTCCAAAAGTCGCATTGACATACAGTCTTTACGTTTAAAGGACATGACTACCAAAGCTACTATTGATGATGAGAAAAGTATTCCAAATTTTAATCAAATATTAAAAGACAGATTCTACTCTGAAGATTTAATTACTAACAACAATTCTATTTCCAACTTATACGCAAAAACTTCGAATGAAAATACGGAAAAAAAACTTCTATCTTTACTTGACAATTTAGAATATGAAGTAAAACATATTAATCTTGATCAAACTGAAAAGGAAATTTTGGATGAAAAATTGAGAAAATTGTATGGACGTATCAGTAATAATGACTTTGTATCTTTGAGGAAGCTTAATGATAATACTTTTAAAAGTAGTTTGAAAAAAGATGAAACAGATGATTTTCTTAAATTTGAAAATACTGTCAATGAGCATTTATTGGAGGAGCCAGGAAGTAACGCAAAAAAATATTTTAATGATGATTTAAAAAGGGATAAATTTACAAGGCGAATTACTAACGAAGGCACTAATTTAAATGTCCAGACACGATTATTAGAAAAAGATATAAACAGTAATGAGAATTTGGGTACCCTTAAAAAACGTTTAGAAAAGCCTATAAATGCAAATGAATATAGTGAGTTAAAGTATAACACTAGACTAAATACAAGGAACAGAAACGCACTGATTGAATACGATCACAGTCATGGCAACGAACTGAGAGATTTTGTTAATGATGGTAATTTGGACGAATATCTTAATAGACATGATATGAGAAAGACTGAGTTAAACAATGATAAAATTAATGACAATTTAAGACAAAAAAATTACTACCTAAATAATTTAGATAGTGAAGGTCAAATTAATTATGATAGACGAAAGTATTATCAGGATAAAATAGAATACTTAGAAAGAAAACTACAGAAAGCTCGAAACCGCCGGCGTCACAATAAAGTAAGTGAAAATTAAAAACTGATTTAAATAGCAGTCACAGATTCGTTTAAAAGTTTATCTTAAAATATAACCGGATAAAAGAATTGTAATATACGTATCTGAAAATCTGGAGCTGTAGCAGCTCTTATCTTCTTTTTCATCTGCCTGATGTTTGTCCTCTGCGGCACTTGACAGGTGGATTGATGTTCGCAGTACTAAATACCTCGCACCATACACACTCTGCTGCCATTCACTGATCTGGAATTTTACGAGATGGTTATTCCGCTATCTTTCGGAAGCCATGGCATTTTTCAGGCATTTCCTTCAGTAGAATCATGCAACATCCACGCGGATACGAATTCTCCGTATCTGCTAGTGCAATTCTTCATACTGTCACTAAAACTTCCTTCCTTGAACCTACACTGAACCTAGAATAAAGTTAATCAAATCCAATCCGCGAAAGAATCAAAAGCAGATATATCCAGAAAAAATTGTGGATTCCACGAATTATGGCTTAAATTGGGACTCACGCCCAAAATGCTTGACACAGTAAGGACTTTCCACTGAGTTATTGAATAAAACGGGTAAAAACTCATTGATTGAAGCTAATGAAAGATTATTATTTTATTACAATTATTATTTCACGATACTTGCTACACGAACATTCATAATTCTCTCATGATTTTTGTTTAATGCATAAGTTTTTTTTTTATAGACGGATGGAGATCGACAATTGCGACCGGTTCAGCCTGATAGAAAGGAATTACCAGTTAGACCAAGTCAACCAAAAAGTCAAAAAAGCACGTTTTATGTACCAGATAGAGCTCGGAGCATTCATGGATATTAATCAAATAAAATTAAAAAAATTGTAGAGAAATAAATAAGTTTTATCATTTTGTTTGAAACCTCCACTTAACTAAGATAGTGATATGTATTTTTCATAATGATGTCTACGTCGGGGCTCTTATTGTTTACGACACATTTATAGAGTGACAGCCTGGACTTTCAGTGAAACACTTGGGGATATTTCTAAGGTGTTTAATAGGGTTAGGTATGTCAGCTCGTCAGCAAGCTTCCATCATATATAATATCTCATCACTTGTGTGTCTGGATTTAGGATACTCGAAGACATAGGTAGTTCCAAGTGCTTGCTATTGGGGCTTCTCATCAGGACATAAAGCTATCAATGCCACATTTCCCTAGACATCATTTTAGGGTATGCAGATGGCAACAATTATGAAGGGATACAAATCTGGTGCCCGTGCAAGGATGTTTTTTTTTTTTGGAAAAATGACGAGACGATCAAACCGTTGACATTATAGTAAGTGAAACGTTTGCCCATAACAAATGCTGTGTCACCCAGAACATTTCTGTATAACACCACACTACGCCCGTCACCCTGAGACCTGAGACATCAGTTCTTAAGTCTTATATGACCAGTGCTAGGCACTAGCTCTCAGTGCCCTTCAAACCGAAACACAGTAATGTTTGCACACTACTGCTTATAGGTGAACTCCAATTGGGGCGACGTCAATTAGAGTTATTTAGCAACGGCTCCTAATTTCCGAAATGTGACCTTGAAACAAGCGACCTTTTACAATTATGTTAATTACCACTGACTTCAGCTTTCGCCAGTTTATTAAGTGTAAGGGAAAGCCCCTAGTTAAGAAACTTAGTAACACTAAGTTTCTTAACTAGTGCTTCAGTTAAGTTTTTTAACTAGTAACTTCAACGTGCGTCAGTACTTAACACGGGAACAGCTATATTTGTATCGACATCAAGTCCAGTCGTGTAAGGTAGGTAGTAACGTTGCAATATTTGGGCTGTTGAATGGATTGTTAACGGAAGCTATTCTTAGATTCAGTGGCAAGTCGTACCCAAGAGTTGCGACGTTGCCAAGTTGTTTTGGTAATGCTTCGATCTAACGCTGCACGGTGTTCAGCACCGGCTTGATATTAAATAGTCTATTGCTATTCTATAGGTTACATTGCACAGGTTAATTCTCTTATTTGATAAATTAGTAACTTCCCTTATACATATACTTCTACTATGAGATTATGTTACTAATAGAAAAAAAGACTTGTCATTTAACAGTTTATTTTAAACTATAAAATTAAGTGATATAAACATATTAACAAATAAATCACTTATTGTCTTTAAGGGCACGTTTTAAATCTTTTATTAAATTATTTGGAAAAAAAAAATATCAGATAAACATAGTACATAGTAATGTATATTAAAATCAGGATGTGGAAGACGGCGCGTTACTTTTATGCCGATAAAGCTGTACGAGAATTACAATTGGGTGCCTATAAATATGAAAAATATTTGAAAATTGTTCGCTTGTTTCAAATTGCTACCGTTGTTTAAATAACAAAGACCGGTAGTATGTTCCAACAAAGGCAATACGTTGTACCTTTTTTTATCCTAACTCGGTTGGAGAAAGAATGCAAAATCCTAGCGGATTTCAAAACTTAACTCATTTTGAAATTGAAATTTTACTTCGAAAACTTCGCACGCAAATTTCAACGTTTCAGTAAATTGAAACTGGTAATGGACATGAAATCAATAAGTTTTCGCATTGCATTTGTTTTGTATTTATCAACTGGTTTGACGTCATCGAAGGATTTGCACATAAAAGAGGTATCAGTTTCGTCCGATATGTTTTTTTAAACAGTTCACATTTCGCAATTCGTTCATCATTATTGTAGTGAAACTCACAAGTTTATTCTAATGCTAGACTAAATCACTTACAGTAGGAAAAATTCTGTAAATAATGCATTTATAATTATCATCTTTATCAGCCTCTAATACTCCACTGCAAGAGATATTGAAAGTTGGGATGATTAATCATAATCGCCATTCTTGGCTGTCGGATTGGGGGTCGCAGATACACTATGTATTTTTGATACTGATGACGGTCACCGGTCTGGACAACTTATATTTAGCATATTTGAGACAATTATTCCGCATTCTGTCAGAAGCCTACACCTTTTTTTTTCTTTATTTGGCAAAACAAACAATTGTACAAGATGAAGTATTACAAATACGAGTATATGTACAACCAGCACCGTTTTCCACATCAATTGAGGTCCCTTTGCTATGACATATTACATTGAATTGTTTAAATTTGAGAGGACCAGTACAGAGAAAAATGCATAATATGATTTTAAAAAAATGGTACTGAATAACAAAATATTAACTAATGACAAAGTGGTAAAATAACAAGTAAATAAAATGCAGTCAAGTAATTAGTCAATCTCGACCCCCAACCAAAAACTCTAAAGCAGTTTTCTTAAATTTTCTAGAGGTTAACCCGAATATATCTATTTCGTAGAAGATTTTATTATAAGTATTGTATTATAAGTATTGGTTTGGGAAAGAAAAGCGGTTGCCGATGGAACTCACGTATTCGCTGTGAACGACTAGGTATACGGACGTAAATTTGATTTATAAGTTTACTACAATGAAAATGATTATGACAAACATTATAAAGAAACATTTGATCCAAAAGTAGTATTCTAGACTCAAGAGAGGGAATGTTGAATTTCTCTAGTAATTCATCATAAGAAGCTTGAGATCTAAACCATTTGTACATTGCTGATTTTAAGAATTTACGTTGCACACATTCTAGCTGATAAGTGTATTTAACAAATATTGGGTTTCATATGACGGAAGCATATTCAATGGTAGTATAAGGTTAAGAAGGTAGAAGGTTTCTTGAAACATGAACAGGCTCTCATCACGAATCCATATAATTTTTTTCGTAGCATTACTTTTATTCAACTTTTATGACAGGCCATGCCGTAGTGGTAGATCTTTTTAGGCGGAGACCACATGATGAAAACTCCGTTGCCCTCCTGTTGTCCTCCATAAATCCTAAATTATATGTCTATGAAACTATACGCAAATAGAGAAACTCTAGTGTATAGTTTCAAAAAACTCGTATGACAACTGCGTGGTCTGGTGATCAGAGAACCTGACTTCTACGTCGCGGGTCTCGGTTTTGAATCCCAGTCGGAGCCGTCAATTGTATTAAAACACTAATTGTTGGTTTTTGGGTCTGGTGGTATTGTGCATGAAAAATTATTGTCTGTAACACGCACCCACGATGTAGGAGAAATCCTATACATAACGCATCGTTTTTACAAAAAAAATCATCATCGACTTTTTAAGAATTATTTGATATTTTATGTTCCATTAACTGTATGTTCCTTTTTCAGGATCTGATTTTAAAAAATGAAACAATAGATTATATAAATTCACACGTCCTTAAATATCCTTTAGCGCAACTAAAAAGGGTAAGCCTTAATCATTTTTGATATATTATAGAATCCACATACCTCATATGGCGTAAAATGTGAAGTGTTATACTTCGATAAGAATATTACTTGTTGGAATTAAAAATAAAAACTTTCGCTAATGTTATAATTTGCGGCGACGTGGTTCGCCACCCGTCACGTCTCGTTTCCCGTGGGCGCGGAAAGTGGGCTACGGATAGCCACTTTGCTACTTTGAATGTTAGGGGAGGTATGAGTGATAAAATTGACGAAGTATGCGAGATGATGAGCGCAAGACGGATTGACGTTCTTTGTGTGAATGAAACCAAGCGGAAAGGGTGCGACACCACCATGCTTGGACCCTACACAGCCTATTGGTCGGGGGTTCCTGAAATCAGTAGAGGCTGTCAGGGCGTTGGTGTACTGCTTTCTGCTAGAATGAATGAATGTGTGACTGACTTTGATTGTGTGAGCCCTAGACTCCTCTGGGTGAGGTTGAAGGTTGACCTTACTCGCATCTTCATATTAGGGGTTTATGCTCCACAAGATGCGAGTTGGAACCGTTCCTCAAAAGCCCAAAGTGAGAGACAGGAGTTTTGGGATAGCATGAAAGACATTTTGAATAAATGCAACGAAAATGAAAGAATCATAATGCTAGGCGATTTTAATGGGTGGGTGGGAGTGAAGCGTGATGGATATGAAAGTGTGCCGGGAAGGTTCGGCGATAACAGAGTGAATGAAAATGGAGAAAGTCTGCTTGAAGTATGTTTGGAGTGGAATCTTGTGGTAACGAACACTATGTTTGATCATAAAAAGTATCCACTTGTATACTAGAGAAGAAGGAAGACTGAGAAGTATGATTGATTTTGTAATTGTGGATGAAAGATTGAGAAAGAAAGTCCTAGACACTCGAGCATACCGCGGTGTCGGCATTCACACAGACCACTTTCTGGTGTTGAGCGGATTAAGAGGTGTCTTTGAGAGATGGCGGCACCGTGTGCATGAACCTATTAGTGTTCTAGAACGCATAAAAGTTGAGGGTCTGCAAGAGAAAGGTGTGAGAGAAGAATTTGTAAAGAAACTGATCCAGAAGTTTGACACGTTGGATGAGGCATGTAAGGTTGAAGAATTATGGAAGCTGTTTAAGGAAGGAATCGTGGAAGTTACTATTGATGTGTGTGGTGAAAGTAAGAGAAGAAGAGGGTGTAAGTTAAGAACTGTGTGTGCAGAGGTGCAAAAGGCAATATCTAATAAAAAAAAGGCTTGGCTGGATTGGTTGGCCACAAGAGCCAATCAGAGAATAAAAAAGGCAACGAATGAAGATGTAAGCAAGGCAAGGAATGAGTATAATAGGTTAAAGGTTGTGGCAAAAGAGGTCATGAGAAGAAAGAAAGAGAATGATAGAGATGAATTTAATAGGAGGTTATCTGATGACTTTCAACACAACATAAAGTTTTTCTGGAAGTCCCTAAGAACGACCAGAGGTAAAAATACAACCTCGCAATTGGACAAAATCAGAAACCAGGGTGGAAGTATTGTGAAAGGAGAGGAATGCATCCTAAAGAGATGGAAGGAATATTTTGAAAACTTATTTGAGAAAGGAATTATGCAAGTATAGGCCCCATTAGGGGACATGAATGAAGATTGCAAAGAAAGTGATATAAGCATGGAAGAGATCGTGGAAGCGTTGAATAGTATGAAATTAGGCAAGGCTGCAGGATATGACAGAATTACAGTAGAGATGCTGAAAGCTGGACAGGGCGTGGTAGCTAGTCAGCTGTACCGCCTTTTTAACCTTTGCTGGAGGAACGGCTTCGTACCAGGAGACTGGTGCAAGGCCGTCATCGTACCACTTTACAAAGGAAAAGGGTCGCAGCAAGACTGCAAAAACTACCGAGGCATTAGCTTGCTCAGCATTGTTGGCAAACTGTATGCAAAGGTGTTGATTAAGAGAGTGATGAATGATACTGAAGAGAAGATATGGGATGTACAAGCGGGATTCAGGAGAGGAATGGGATGCATGAATCAGGTCTTTTCCTTACGAAGCATAGCCGAAAAATTCTTGGCTCAAAGTCAAAAGGTCTATTGCGCATTTGTAGACTTGGAAAATGCTTATGACAGAGTGGTGAGGAATGAACTGTGGTCGACATTGTCTATATATGGGGTGAACGGCAGCTTGATACAAGCACTGAAATCACTGTACAAGGATTCCAGTGCTTGTGTCAGGGTAAACGGGGCGTACACAGACTGGTTTAACATCGAAAAAGGTGTTAGACAGGGATGTGTGGCTTCACCGTGGCTGTTTAACCTATTTATAGACAATTGCTTGAAAGATCTTAAAGAGAGTGCATTTGGATTAAGAATGAATGATCTGACCGTCAAATGCCTCCTATACGCCGATGATCAGGTTATATTAGCATCATCGGAGGAGGAGTTGCAGGCGATGGTTAATATTATGAATGATGCTCTACAAAGCAAAGGAATGAAAATTAATGTAGATAAGACGAAAGTAATGGTTTTTGAAAGAGAAGAAAGTATGTCGGATCGCAGTTCTGGTTGAAGGAGAAAGAGTGGAACAAGTTAAAGAGTTTGTATATTTGGGTTCAAAATTTTCGAGAGACGGAAAGTACGACTGTGATATTGAACGAAGAGCGTTGGCAGGAAATAAATTATAATGGGGCCCTGCACAACTTTATGTGCAGCCAGAATGTATCTAAAAAGGGACGACTGGCTGTACATAGAGGAGTACTGGTCCCCACACTTATGTACGGTAGTGAATGTTGGGTCTGGCAGAAGAAGCATGAAAATAAGATTAATGCTGTTGAAATGAAAAGTTTGAGAAGTATAGCTGGAGTGACTCTGATGGACAAACTAAGAAACAACGTGATAAGAGAACGTTGCGGTGTGGTAGAAGATGTAGTGACAAAGATAGAGAAAGGGATGCTTAGATGGTTTGGCCACGTAGAGAGGATGGATGAAAGAAGATTGACGAAACAGATTTGATCAGAGGGCAAGCCGATAAGGGTCGACGTAGGCGAACGTATTACGATCAGATCGAAATCGTTTTAAGGAAAGGCCACGTCAAAAGTACCCGCAACCGACGAGCTTGTATGAAAACACTAATGAAAGTAGATGAAGCTAAAGATGTGTGTCAGGATCGTAGCAAGTGGAAAGATGTGGTCTCTGCCTACCCCTATGGGAAAGAGGCGTGACTCTATGTATAATTTAGATTTTTTAATTAAAGACGCTTTTATCATGAATTCAAGTGCTAGTAACATCGACTTCCAGCGCTAATAGCGTAACTTTACTTTCCTACCTAATTTTTGAAGAGCAACGCCTACAGTAGCGTTCACAAGCAAACTAATACCACCGCCCGGAACCGCCGCCAGATACCCTGCAATGCAATCACATGCAATGTACATAACACCACCACTAATCAATGTACACCGCCGAAGTCGAGAACACGTCATGTGTTTACATCAAAACGAGGCATTTATTAAGTGTTATTAACTCTACGACAGACAGCCGCTGATCTCGGCACTAGCTATCAGTGATTTTCGAACCGAAACCGAATTATAAAAGTGTTTGCACACTACTGTTTCAAGGCAGAACTAATACGGCGGTTGTACCTTCCTAAAGGGATTCCCCCATAGGAATCCTACCACAATAGAAATAGACTTAAATTTCTCCAGTAATTGAGAAAAATATTATAGCATACAGACAAGTGGCTCTGATGACCTGATGATAAGTGATCACCGCCGCCTATGAACATCAACCAGAGGAATTTCGGGTGCATTGCCGGCCCTAAAGAAAGCGGCGGCGAGTTCCACAAAGCGGAAGTTGCCTACTTTACGTTACCTACTTTGATTAAAGATTGCATTAATCTTTAATAACTATTTTCTTGCACTTAGCTTCAACATTTGACAAAAAAAAGTTTCACACTTTATCTGAGAAGAATATTTGTGTTTCAGATAAACCGACACGTCGAAATGAAAACTGAAAGCGTCTTGTCACATTTGCTTAAGGAAGTTAGCCATAGACAACATAATCTCAAAGAGGATAATAAGGGTCAGTCGTTAAAAAGAGTACTGCGTATAATGAAAATGAAATTAAGACGATTAATGAAACAAAAGAAGGCCTCACGAAATAACAAATCCAATGCAATAAAATAGAGCAACATTATCGGATGAGCCTAAGACCCGATTTCACCGATCGCTTTTAAAACCAGGGTTAATAAAACCACGTTTTACTTAACTGAGTTCGAATGTATCTATTCGATATCGGTTTTTTTCTAACCGATTAACACCAACTCTATTTTGGTCGCGTTTAGAAAAACGAAGTTTACATGAAATATCGTCATAATCTAAAACTCTATGTATTTCGTATTTTGCGACATCATAATCAGCAAACAATAAACAATACGAAATAAAAATAATGTTTGGGTTCATATAGTCGGGCAATTGACAATTAAAGCTCTCTAAACACGTTGAAAGAGTTGAACGTCGAAAATTGGGCGTTCTGAATATTAATCCCGTTTAGCTTTAACTGCGTTCATATGATGTCGATGAAATGCAAACTGTAGCATTGAACTCAGTAAAACTTCGTTCAGCTTGAACTGATCGGGTTTATTTTCAATGGTTAAATCCGCTCTTTGAAGATACTAAGCATATAATCCGCTCTTTGAAGATTCTAAGCATATAATTTGCTTATTATTTATTTTATAATTCAGAATCAATACGAGTATTATCAAATTAAAAATTCATTTTATTCTATTGGAGTAATACTTCGCAGTTATCAAAAATATTTTTGAAATTAACATTCTTAAAAAACATGCTAATTAATAGATTGAGATTATAAAAAATTTAATGCTATACGAACTAAATTAATAAAAAATACCTTAACAAATAAATAGTATAAAATTTTTAAACTAATATACTTTATGAAATATTCTTACGACAATCACCATCTTAATTTAGCTCTTCTTGAGTTAAGTTGATTAAAATAAAAACAAGTCAATGACAAAGCCTTTGACGCATTAAAATAACTCTCAAGCTGTTTCAAAAATTTTAATGTAAAAGTGTAACAAATTAGTGAAGTAAATTACTATTAATATCGTCTTCCGAATAGATAGCGCATTTTATTTCATTACTTCTTCGATCAACCATAACTTCAAGAATCAATATGCTGATGATGACGATGATGTCCTCTTGGCAAATTTTCTGCTACGGCGACAATTTCCGAATATCGACGGTAGCTATCGATTGAGCAGGAGATATTATAGTGCCACAAGTGTACGCGCAACGCAAACACAGAGGCATTCACTGGTTTATCATTGTATCACCTAGTAAATTTCTGCGTGTCTGTGGACACTACGCGTGTCCCTCTGAGAAGATAGTTCTCGTTCGTAAGTCTCATACGCCCAATAATTACACTGACTATCAGTGCCCTTCAAACCGAAACACAGTAATGTTTGCACTCTATTGCTTCAAGGCAGAATAACTGAACCTGCGGTTGTACTTACTTAGACCAGTGGATACGTATAAAGATATTGTGATAAGACAAGGACAATTCATTTTAAATTTGTAAATCTCCATTTTATAGTACAAATGGAGATGGGCAGCAGCATCTTCCTGGAACTTCTGAATAAATAAACTGCGGTTGCCAACCCGCCTGCCAAGCATGGCAACTATGGCAGAATCCCCCCCACAACAAGTGCTATTAACTTTTGTGTGCAATCTATGGGGGAGGCCTATGTTCAACAGTGGACTAGTGTTAGGCTGAAACGACGAGGACGACGTTAAAATGTTTAAAAAGAATAATAAACGAAGGTTTAGGAAGAATCCACAAGGATTAGTTCAGATCAAGCATATGACTATTTTAACATTACTTAATAGTTTTTTAGTCGATAGGTGTTCGGCAGAGTAGAATAGCACCTACCTCCTTCCTTTCGTGGTGTCGTAAGATGCGACAAAGGTATTTACTGTACGGACAGTCTTTATTCGTGCCGAACAACACCAAAATATGCAATGCTGTCACTACACTGCTCGTGGGGACGCAAATGGGGGGTAAGACGTTTTCCACGGGTCGAATAGTGAAGTACTTGTGTGGCTTCTGCCTACCCCTTTAAATGGGTAAAAGGCGGGACTGTACAATGTACGCATTTCCGGCGTGAACTAAATCCCTACCTGTGTAACTTAGTTAATTACAACTCAAACGGAATCTAACAAAGTCTCTGTATTTTAGTTTGAACCTGTTTAATCCATCTGTCGGATTTAGTATGAAATCGAACAACTGAAATTAAAAACCTCAAATTAATTAAGATTTCGTAATTTATGTATCGCGCTCCAACCTTTTATTTTTTTAGGGTGCATTAGTAAATTGTTTTTTTGGTTTTTTTGTCAAAAACGTTAAATTAGAATTAAAAAAGAAAAAAACTTTCCAGTGTTGCACGCAGAGAAATATTGGTATTTAATTTTTTTTAATTTTTTTTACTGTTTACAGTGACGATACGAGCAAAACGTTCCCCTGTTGGTAAGTGCAACGTTCGCCCACAACAAATGCTGTGGCACCCAGAATATTTCTGTGCGACACCACACTGCGCCCGTCACCCTGAGACATCAGTTCTTAAGTCTCAAATGTCCAGTGATTACGCTAGCTCACAGTGCCCTTCAACCCGAAACACAGTTATGCTTGCGCACTACTGATTCACGGCAGAATAACTGGCGCTGGGGCCTAGTGAAACTAAAATAAAGACAGTTTTACTTTTCACTCGCCTTTTGCGACACCTCGCCGACTCGGTAGGAAAGAGGTAGGTACTATTCTACTCTGCCGGACACCTATCGGCATAACATAAAATAATTGTGTAATTATAATTAATTCGTTTAGTGTAACAATGTTTTTTTAGGGTGCGTTAAAAAATAGTTTTTTTTTTGTTTCGTTAATAAAAAATGTTAAAAAATAATTAAAAAAGAAGAAAAGTTTCCAGTGTTGCACGCAGAGAACTATAAGAATTTAAATGTTAGTGAAATCGGTGTCACTGACGAAAGTCCATACTAATATTACAAATGCGATAGTAACTCTCTCTATCCCTGTGTCTGTTTGTTACCTTTTCACTGCTCAACCGTTAAACTAATCTTGACGAAATTCGGTAGAGAGATAGTTTGCATCCTGAAGACTGATATAGGCTACTATTTCGAAAATCAAAGAGCTTATCCGGTATTTAAAAAAAAACTAAAACCTAGTAAAAAACTTTAGGTGGTACTAAGGAAATTCTAAAAACTAAAACTGCATGGTTAGTTCCCAAAACCATAAAAAAAACTTACGTAGACCAATTTAACCGGTCTCCTAGTCTTAATATTGTTGTAATTCTTAGAAAATGAACATTATCCACGTTTAATTAGATTCAGGTGGTTGAGAACAAGTTACTATTTAAATTGCGCAGCTGCTTCTGCTTACGGTATTTAATTAATTTATATATCGATACAGACAGTTTGTATGTTCCAGAAATGTCTACAGTAAGTAAATCCTTGTAATCATTATTTGATCTGTAAAATCTAATTATTGCCATAGGATATTTTATATTTACATCCATACGGATATTCGAGAATCCGGATAATACGATGTATGAAAGAAAAACAGATATGTTACGTACAAAATGTAAGGTAATTATCTTAAGAGAAAATCAAAATCAATAAACTCAATATTTAAAAAACATTCACATAGCATTAAACTGTACTATGTAACTACTATCTTTAAGCAATTTCGTTTATATTATCCTCACGTTTCTTTTCAGTTTCACTAACACTTCACTGGCTCGGCAATGTCCACGTATCAGGTTTTTTTTTTATAGGAGAGGGGGAAAACGAACAAGCGGCTCACCTGATGGTAAGTGATCACCGCCACCCATGAACATCCGCAATACTAGAATAATTCCGGGTGCGTTGCCGACCTTAAATAGAGTACTTCTTTTCTTGAAGGTCCCTAAGTCGTAACGGTCGGGAAAAATTGTTGGCGACACAGGGTAACAGCTTCACCGTGCACTCTCGCCCGTGGCTCACGTGACAGTGTCCCTCTAATAACCAAACACAGGAACACCCGAGAAAATGTGCGTATACTATAGCGAATACTGTGTTTAGGTTTAAAGGGCACTGGCTAGTGTAATCACTGGGCATATGTGACTTAAGAACTGATGTCTCAGGGTGACGGGCGCAGTGTTGTATCACACAGAAATGTTCTGGGTGACACAGCATTTTTTATGGGCAAACATTGCACTCACCATCAGGTGAACGTTTTTCTCGTCTTGTCACTTTATCCAATAAAAAAAACTCTACGTCCCTCCCTTGATGATAAATTAGAAACTAAGTTTTATCATAGCAAAGTATCGAACATTATATTTTTGGTATTTTAGTTAACAATTGTAACATATTACTGTTAAGTAATCAAGTTAAGTAGTTAAGAATGTTATACTTAATAAATCACAATTAATTTTCATTATTTTTACCTTGCTCTTCAGACTCTTCTTCCTGTCCTTTTCCTGAACCATTGTCCATTGTCCCTCCACTTTTTTCAGTTGAACAACATTCCTTCTCAGTACTTGTCCCGTTGGATGTTTCTTACTGTAATATCTTCTCTATTAGTATTCTCTACGGCTGACTTTGTCTGAAAACCTTGATCACCACAGTCACTGTAGAGCCACTCTTTCATATCTTCCATATAAAATAATAACGAAACGTGAGAGACGCGGGTGGGGCCATGAGGGACTTTGCTGGGCGCAGTTGGCCGTTTGGATAATCGTTTATATATAATTGAGGACCAGATAATCGATGTTTCACTGCATATACATATCTTACAATCGCACGACTCGTTAGACATAGGTCCTGGGTTGGAATTCCAGCGAAATTCAATGTTAGTGCAACACACAACTTATTGATATTCGGAAAGTGTTAACTTTTTATATTAACGCATGTGCACCGGCTTTGCAATTATTTTTGATATAGTAGTAAAAGTAAAGTAACAGTCTATGAATGTTTCGCTGCTGAGCAAAGGCCTCCTCTCTTTTTTGAGAGGGGTTTGGAGCTGTGAATCGTCCGCCATGCCGCTCCAATGCGGACTTCACATGATAAAATAAAATATTTTGAGGACATATAACCTAAGTGTGAAGTGATCTGAGTTCGAATCCCGGCACCACTAAAATTGTTAATTCAATTTTTAAGTTACACCACACTTAAAATAAAGGATATCTGCTGTATCGTGAGTGTAACACCACCCGTCACGTCTCGTTTCCCGCCGGGGCGATAGGCTACGGGTTTGGTCCCTGCCTACCCCTTTTATGGGAAAAAGGCGTGACTGTATCTGTTTAGGTAAAATCAGATAACATAACGGTGACATTTCCTTCTATAGAGGTGACAAAATGTGCCAAGCGTTCGGAAATATGTTTTCGACGCTTAAGTAAGCCATTATAAGATCCTTTGACTTGTCAAACCAGATAACAGACATAATCTCTCTGGAGAGGGCTCGGTCAAACCAATTCAGTTATGTAAGCGCAATTTTATAAGAAAATGCAATTCCGAGCGACGTTACTAGAACGAAATAAAACTGCATCTCATTTGTCACGAAAGATCGATAGAAAGAGAGTTAGGTAGTATATAGTAGGTAGATATTCTATTGAATCGATGACGTACAATTATTCATATTTTTATAAAATAAATGTTTAACACTGTCTTTAGTAAATTCGTGAAAATTACAGTTAAGTACAAATTTCAGAAAAATGGAACAGAAAATTCCTCTCTGAATACATGCATATAAGACTGAATAGCTGAGGCATACTCCACCAGTCTATCTATGAGTGATACAATAATAGAATGAAATACAGTAATACCCCGACTTACGCGAATCCCCTGTTACGTGATGTTTGAATTTCCCCGTCGATTCGTTTTTAGGCATACACTACCGAATCACCTCTCCGCCCACAGCCCACACTGCACGTACAGATCACTGGTCTGGGAAACAGTAGTGTGCAAACATTGTTGTGTTTGGTCGGTCTGAAGGGCACTGAGAGCTAGTGTAATCACTGGACATATGAGACTTAAGAACTGATGTCTCAGGGCGACGGCCACAGTGCGGTGCCACACAGATACTAAAACCCCTTTTTTATCAGGTCATAGAACATTTATTCGACTGCACCATAGTAACAGTTATTATACCGCCAAGCAAGGCTGCAGCATTCATAGAATTACTATGTTCGACGGCCAGGGAATACTTGATCTAGTTGCCGTGTCCGGCAAATACGGTAGAGTACTAGGTAAACGACTAAGGTCCCCCGGGCTACTGCTGTCTCCTCCTGCTCTACCCGAATAACAGTATCTTATACGAGTATATAGTTTATTTCCCAACTTCCGCATTCCTCTATACCCAGTCTATTTCCTACCTAATCCTTTAACCTTCCTCTCGGTTAAGAGATTGGTTGCCGTGACGATGACTGCGTAGCTATAGGGGCGAGCCTAGTCGTTAGCGCCCCTTTTAGGTACCCGTGGGAACGCAAGGGGGGGGGGGGATTTAACTCGTACCAAAAGGGGGGCGACGTGGTTGGCCACCTGCGCGTAAACAATCTACTCGAACAAGTTCTTAAGCTTAGTTGGAGTGGTTAAAAAAATATTAGAAGGCTTTGTTAGAACTCTTTAAAAAAAGGTTTCAGAATACTTGTCACTAGAATATCGGAAGGAATAGAAGTATTACAATAAAGAATTGAATAAAAACCACTTAGAAATTCCCAACACGATATATTGAATCAAGAGAAAGTACATTTTTATACGTATGTGCAAATAATCTAAATTACGAACTGCTTTGGAAAAAGATGGAATATTCAAGTAAAACTATTTTGCTATTTATTCTTAAAAATATATATATTTCTGGGACTCAATTGCATTAATCAATTGAATTTTAGTTCAATGAAAGAAATTATTGTAAGTAAGCATCCTTAATAGATTTGTATTTAATTTATTTGACAACAGCGTGGGCTTGAGGTCAGAGTACCTGACTGTTGATTTTCGTAACCGGTTGTATTTTGATTGTCCCCTGTTTCTCACACTGCATCCTTCCCTACCTCCGATCTTATCGCATGATTGGTAGGTAAACCGGGCTCGGGTGGATTAAAACAAGTGAATGCTTCTCTGTTTGTGTGGACACTTGTAGCACTATAAAATCTATTACACAGTTCATATCTAATGACATTATTCGGAAGTTGCGGCAACGTGAATTTTATTTAAAAAAATATTAGACAAGTCATATTCGTCTATTTCTTAAGGTAGAGTTCATAAGTAGTTCACTACTAAAGGACCATACCTCTATGAAAAGGGGGACAGGAAAGCTTAGATCATCAGCTGCCTTTTGGAAGGCACGTTTGCAATCACATACCTATCCTACTATACAGCATTTACTAGGGCTAATTTAATCTCAAAGCCGCCCCCCACGATACTTACGTAACGATGAGATTCTGGTCGATAACTTACCTAATGATTTGACTACCGCGTTGTGGCGACTCAAGAGAATCTACCACCCATACCACCATCCCTAGGGTGTCGTAAAAGTCGACAAAGGGGAAATGAACAGGAGATGGGCAGCAGCATCTTCCGGAAAAAAAACTGCGGTTGCCAACCAGCCTGCTAAGCATGGCAACCATGGCAAAATCCCACCAAAATGAGAGCTACAAACTTTTGTGGCTATCTATGGCGGAGGCCTCTGTTCAGCAGTGAACTAGCGATAGACTGAAATGATGATGATCATTACAATACATTATTATCATGATGATCATTCCATCATTACGGTTTCAAGTTAGTCCGCGAGTCCTGGGTTCGAATCCCAGCAAAACAATTCTTACAAAAACAAATTGTTACATACATAGACTTAGAATATACTGTCGTAAAGACAAAGTGACAACTCCAAAACGCGTGACAAATTGTTATGGTGTGTAACTAGTGATGTACATTTTACGTTCCAGCACTATTGACAAACAAATTATTTTTTGGAATTCGTATAATTAATTAGTAATTTAATTGCAATTTCTAGAAGTAAACTCTTTGACAACTTCGTTTATTTCCCTAGGGTTCTTAAAATTTGAATAGTATTGACTATTCGAAGGCCAAGTTGAGTACACAAACCCGATCTACTGAAATGGCTCCTTTTAATAAAATAAGGCAAGTGCAACGTCCGCCCATAACAAATTCTGTGTCACCCAGAACACCCCTGCGTTATACCACACTGCGCCCGTCACCCATAGACATCAGTTCTTAATTCTCACATGCCTAGCGATTACGCTTGCTCTCAGCGCCCTCCAAACTAAAACACAGTAACGCTTGCATACTACTCCTTCACGGCAGAATAACGTAAGTAATGTATTCAAAAACTCAGTGTTTTATGGTTGTGTGACGAGACGTTCAAGTTATTTAGCGGGACATAAATGCACAGTAACAAATGCCCCTTGCATATTACATCTAGAAATTAAAAAACATAAACAGTTAGAAATTTCTTTGTTTGATTTTTCTCTTTTAAAACATTTTATACAGACTGATAAATAGACGCATTTTTCATTAATATAACTTTTTAACTGTAGTTAAAATTTTACCCTTTTTCGAAACAAAAAGCTTTCGTTACTTTTACTAATCTTTTTTAGCTCAAATTTAAAATTAAATAGAAAACGTCTACAATTAAAAGCAGATACTTTGTTCTTTTGTTCTTAACTTAAAATTAGCTTAGCTAAAATTAAAGAGTCAAACTTTAAAGACTGAAGGTCGTAGCTTTATAAAAGATTTGATAAATTGTACTTGGGTAAAACAGCGTTGTCAATGTAAGGCGTAAAAAAACCTGCTACTCTAATGTCTGAAAAGTATCATGGCTTCCGATAGATAGCAGAAGAACCATCCAATAAATATGCCAAACTGAAAAATACGTAGAATGGAGACGGGCACCAGACCCCACTAAGCAGTGTCTAACGTGCGTCTTAGTTTTATAACTCTTTGTATGTAGCAAAGAACACTTCACTCTATTTTAGTTACAGTTTACCATAAACATTCACTATATGTAACATTTACACCATCAGAAACGCCACATAAGATAGTCTGACGAATGTTGTGCCAAGGAAAAAGAGTAACTAGCGTCAGATCGGGTGGTATCATCTCCAATCAGTAACATTTAGATGTTGTATATAGTTCGCATCTCAGAAACTTCAATGAGGCTTTTGAAGGAGAGGTTGTCCTAGTTCGATGAGCGTTGTTGTTAAGACGTTCCTGTACCACTACAAATTCTCTAAGTTTGTGTTTGCTCGGCAAGTTCTAAATTAATTAGTAAGTTTGAGAAACTCAGCTTATAGCCTAATTTGGAAAACTCTCTAGGGAGCTACATTCTAGGTCTTATCTTGTCCTACTTTTTAGACAAATGACGTAATTTGTTTTAAGTGTAGAACAGTTTAAGTCATTCATAGACTAATCTTAGCCGAATAAAAAAAATACAATATCAATCTATATGTATTATCATCACATAGTGATGGCGGCTTAATAAAATTTCGCACCGAGTCATACAGAAGTTTGAAATCGAATACGACGCTTCATAGAGGTAATATACTTCAAACTTTTTTTCTCTTAATGCCAACGAAGCATTGATGATCAGCACGTGACCATTTAAAAAAAATGTATTAAGTAGGTGATGAGAAATTAAAACCCGAAGTAAGAATTAATCTGTCATTTTAATATGCACAATAATATCAACAGGATTCTCATCAACCTCAATCTCATTGGAGGAGGACATTTTGGAATCTTTACTTTTATCGTTAACGGTCTTCACAAACGTTCTTGGAATTTTCTTTCTTTTCTTTTTTGACTTAGATTTGTTTTTTGGAGTTTTCCTTTTCTTCGCGACCAGCCATTTGTCCTTTTCTCCTTTTCTCTTCCGTAATTTTTTTTTGTGCTTTTTCACTCTTTTTTTCTGTACTTTGGGAACATCTTTTACACTACTGATTTCATAAGAATCAGAAAGCTTATTCAAAATTTGATCTGATTCCTGAAATAACAAAAAGTTTTATGAATATTATATAACTACCTAAATTTCCAACCATTTGCGTAGTAATAGTTAATAGCCCATAAATTTTGCCCGCAAGTGCTCTGCTAATCATCTGTAAATCTAGAGAAAGCCTGCCTTACAGGCAATGATGAAGGTAAAAAAATTAACAGGATAAATGAAGATACACTAATTATGTCAGTTCCGAAGCAAAGCTCGTCCATTGAACTCCTCGTACTGCCAAGGGAAGGGAAATTTCTGGCAAATCTCATTGCTTCCGGCAGGTGGCAGAATAACTACTTAAAAAATCTTGAGACCGATGACGGGAGTAGCACAGCGTCAGTGCCGGTTGAAACGTTTGCTACTGAGATCACTAATCCGCCTGCCAAGCGTGATGATAACGGCAATCCTCCCTTCTTGGAAGAAGTCTTTGTTTAGAAGTGGATCATTAAGTGGCTGATAAGAAAATGCATTATGATTCCCTGTGGAGACAACGCACTAACATCTCATCATATAGAGATGAAAGATAGAACCTGCAGTGACTCCACGACGATACACATTCTAAGCGTGATGATTACGACGAATCCAACCTTTTTAAAAGAGGTCTATGTCCAGCAGTGGTTATTAACAAATTGATGACGATCTATAAGGCTACAGTAATTGTTTATTTTTATTTTATATCCATGTAGACTGTGTGCTTGTTCTTATGAAATTAGATTGACAATTAGAAAAAAAGCTTAACTAAATTGTTAAATACCTGAATATTGACATTCTCGTAACTGCCGATCCAATCTTTTATCGCTGTGGTATGGTTTCGCGCCGACACCTGAAAGTTTATTCACTGTTATGACTTTTGTATTAGATCTAGAGATCAAAAACTCATCTGATATAAAGTGAAATACAAGATGAAGATTATCTTAAACAGGGGCTAAATATATAGAGGCTAGTGCATTAAAAAGATCCGAACGTTTGCTACGTATACTACCCAGATTATTCCAACCAAGAATGTATGTATATATAATAAGAGGCAACGTACAAACGACTTACTACTGAAACTCTTGCTAATTTTGTAAAGTTAAAGTTAAATTGAAAACCAACCAAATCTAGCCTCAATATACAACAATCTGTGCCATTAATCGGCCCCATATATTTTAATATTTATTACGATCACACAAATTATTTAATGCGAATCTACAGGTGAATAATCGAAAGATGTGATCTCTCCATTTTCTTCTTGTTTCGCCGGATGGTCCATAATCGGAGATATAATTTGATATAGCTTGAATGACAATTCTGTCAAATATCAACCTTTAGACCAACGATACATGGGTACCGAAACCGCCAGTGTCCAAAAATTTAGATTTTAGATTTAGATTTAGATAGCATAACGTTGGTCAAATTTTAATGACCACGTGGATCAGTAGTAAGTTTACGTTGCTTTCTTTTTTGGAGATTCTGGATTAGAATCTGGTCAGATATACAGTACTGAAATTGTCTTTTATCCTTATCAGTGACTGGTCTATTTTGCCTTTTCGCTTTGAGAGCGAGTGCTTTGCTGTGCTTGCTTCAAAAATTACAGCGAAGTTATATATTCTGCTGAACTGACAAGTTCTAGTTGAAAACAGTACGTACACACATAAATACGTATTTATTGTATATTTAAAGCACCAATAGCCTAATGTTTTAGGATACAACCGCCGTAGAATCGGGCCCACCATTTGACTATTGTCGTGAATCATTTCTGAGCCTTGTGCTTTTAAGATTGGTTGAAGTGGTTAAATGAAATATTAGTAAAGTTAATAGCATTGCTGGTGTTCTTTTGAAAAACTCTTGCGGCATTACCAGACCGTTAGTAAAATAAATAATATAACGGATCGAATTCAAAAGTTGTTTCTTACCTGATTATCTTTACTTTCAAGTTTCAGATAAAAAATAATGAACATTAGCTGCAAACAGCTACATTGTAAATTCATTGCTCATTCAGACTTACTGCGATAGATGTATCGAGTACCGTTACAAGGTAACATTGGTTATCGGATTTGTTTAGCAAACATTTTCAAGTTTATACTAAATATGTAATTGTTTCATACTAAAGTCGTTGGCTGTACGGTCACGTGTTCATAATTATCAGACCGTATGATCACGTGCGTGGTTTGACCACGCGTTAAGAGTATTGCATCTAATCTACAATCTATGCTAATAAATATTTGCGTCATTATGGATCTGCAAACAACTCTATATGATGACAGTCTCAGTGACTGAGGTTGTAGATTCGGTTCTCCATGGAACAAATATTTGTTTGTCCTAAAGATAGATGTTCCGGTTTATTGTGTCTGTGCAAATACAATCTTAGGGCTATGTTGTTAGTTACTTTAGTTTTGCTGCGGATAACATTGTTACGGATTTTATCTCGCCTCGATAACTTCAAGCACAGTGTTCAAAACAACAACCTGTGTAGGTGTGATATAGACGTTAGACATTATCTTCGTCTTGTTCATGTTCATCTTAAGAATTATTCTCAATGACCTCAATAGTGTATCCCAACGGCCTATCCGTTGGGATACACTATTGAGGTCATTGAGAATAATGCTAAGAATGCAGATCTTCCAGCGATTCTGCTATAATGACTATATCATCGGCAAATGGAAGTTGAGTGATGTATTCGCCATTGATGTATTAACATCATTCACTAGAAACAATACGGTATTAACCGTATTGTTTCCAGTCCAGTAGCTTAAAGACATCTTCTAAAAAAGGAATAATGAGTTTTGGGGATATGAAGTCCTGTCTGACATTTGCAATTGGATCGATTTCGTACTCTGGTTCTCTACTCTGACAACCATCGGCAGAGATCTGTCTGCCGGAAAGTGCTATCTGACTAAATTGAGGATCGAGAGCAGTGGCGTCATTTCTGCTGAACCAAAATTTTTGGTTGAGATCGAGAGTTTTTATAGCTGTACACATCGGCGCTAGAGCCACACACAAGTGTGAGTAACGACCAAAGAGCATACACTATTCCGATAATATCCCGGAAGTCAGTGAGGTTAGAATGGCTCGCAAACATACATACATACATAAGATCACGACTGTATCCCATAAGGGGTAGTCAGAGACTGGGCACTCACTGCAAAAACAGACGACTGCCACAATCCACATTTCACCAAAACAATATAATGCACTTGGTGTGATAGGTGGTGAGCCCATCGCCACCATGCGCTGCTGGGTGCACAGTGCAGTTTAATTCCTTACTCGCCTTTTACGAGATCCATTGGATGAGATGGAGTGGTAGTATTCTTTTAACGAGCCGCCACCACACGGCTCCCAAACAGCTTAAAAAATTGTAAAATATCTATAGTAAATCACTTGTAAACAAACTTTAAAAGCGGTAAATTATATTTTAATAAGACTATTGTTCTTTCCTTCTAGGCGATTCCTATGTGGTTGTGGTAATTTACTTGATACCGAAACCAGCGGCGGCATGTAAGTGCGCAAAATGGAAACAAAATCTTGAAATTTTGTGTTATATTGCATATCACGAGGTTGTTATTGGTAATAGCAGTATAATGTATAATCTGATCTTGTTTTCTCTTTATCGTAATTGCGGTTTTTCAGTATGTCCTACAGATGTGAATGAATGATGAATGACAAAACGTAAGTAAACCTCCGTTATAACTCCGCCAAAAACTTGCGGAGGCAGATGCCGATGCAGATGGAGAGTGAAATGCATTTGTTAAACATGTTGTACATACATTTTAGCTATACTATAGCCTTTTCTATGTAAACATCAAACATGCCAAATCTCACACGCCTCCGTGCGTATCCTTAAAAAGAGATACAAGGTTTTTTCTTCACGTATTAATGTATAGATTTTGTGCGTGACATCTCACAGCAATGGGTGATAGAAATTATCAATACTCGGTGAATACTGTGGAAGTGAATAAAGGTAATAAATACTGTGACATATAAATTAAAACAACACTTCAAAAAAAAGTTACTGGTTTATGTTTAGAACAAAATGATGCGCAACAATATATAACAGTTACTACAATACAGGTCGTACGTTTTACCTAGGCAAAACGTACGATCTTACTTAAATATCAAATTTTCTTCATATATCAATAGTTGATTCCATTTTTTTTAATACCTACGCCTGACACAATGTACCTACTTTATAACTTCAATCATATCTACTTATTTTTATTTATACGACTCGGTTCAACAATTTTAAATAGTGAACTAGATGAAAGGCACCGCCCGATCGCCGGTGCGGTCGCCAAACCACGCGCAATTTGCTATAGATGTTTCAAAATACCTTTTTACCGATGGATAGTAGAAATTAGGTACATACACTGGTTCGCTTTATACGACGATGGAACATTCACGGTATATTATAGTAGGTACTTACGGCACTATAATATGTCCTACGCAAATGACAACACCAATCATCGATCATGATCATTTCAAATACGCCTTACCTAAATGACGACTTCTCTACCGACTTGGCAAAAGCTAGTATATTATATGCTGGTAATAGTATATATGGTAATATAAGCGTTTGTGGTAACGGTGGTTTTTGGTGGCGAGGCAATAATATCTCGTCAATAATCGAAAGGCTTACACAAATGACAAATGGGGGAATAAAAATGTCGAAAAATACCAGACAGAATGGGCAGATGCGCCCGAGGTTGGCAAAGTCTGGTACTGCCATTGGAGATTCTTGAGAGAGACGTGAATAATGACGTTCGAGTATGTAGTTGTCAGAAACGATACTAATCTCTCATCATCATATAAGTCAACTAATATTATTTATACAACAAAAAAAAACGAATCCCAGAAGGACAATAGCACACATAAAATATGCAAATACAGGGAAACAATGGGATCATTAACTTCGTAGCGAAATAGGCACACCGGAAACGTTTGCAAATCCCTAGTGGCCGCTTCCGGTCGGCATCGAATCATTTGGAACCGATTTCATTGTTCGCTCTGAAAACCAAATTTATTAAAACCACGTTTTACCTAACTGAGATCAAATGTATAATTTGATCTCGGTTTTCGTCTAACCGATTACATCAACACCATTTTGATCGCGTTTAGGAAAACGAAGTTTACGTGAAATGAGCTCACAATCTAAAACAAAAACTCTACGTATTTCGTATTTTGCGACACAATAATCAACAAACAATAAACAACACGGAATAAAAATAATTTTTGGGTTCACACAGTTGTGCAATTGACAATGACAGCTCTCTAAACGCGTTTATAGAGCTGAACTTCGAAAATTGGGAGATCTGAATTTTAATAGCGTTTAGCTTTATCTGCGTTCATTTGATGAAATGCAAACTAGCATTAAACTCAGTTAAACGCTTAAACTTCGTTTAGTTTGAACTGATCGCGTTTATTTTCAATGGTGGAATCTGCTCTTAGTAGTTCAGTAATTGCGATAGTGCGTTTAAAAGCGATCGTTTTAAAAACGTTAACCATTTATTTCATTCGCTAGTTATAATCTACGGTGCATTGAGGGCGTGATTGGTGGAATAATTTCACGGACGGAGCATATATTTATATGGCTTTCAGATAGTTGTTCCGGGTATAAGAATTTGTACATGTGGAATTCATGTCTGTAAATTGCATCCACGATAAAAGAGGTTTTTTTTTTTACTAAAAATACTAGCCTCTGCAAAGCATTTACTTATTAAGTGTCATTAAAACAAGACGGAGCAGCTACCCATCCCCTGGTTTTTTCATACTGTGTTTCAGTCCGAAAGGCAATGATAGCTAGTTTAACTACTGGGCATATGAGACTTAATAAGTGATCTATCAGGATTACGAGCAGCGGATGAGAGATGAGAATGTGGTGCCATACAGAAATATTCTAGGTGACACAGAATTTGTTATGGGCCGATGTTGCACTTACCATCAGGTTAACGATGTAATACAACGAAAAATAAAAGTTGGAAGTCAGACATGGGGTGATAGATACTGTAAATCCGTCAATACACGAAGGTTTGATGTCACTATTTGATTGATTTTTGAGACATATTCGGGTCAGTACCTCGCCTAATGTCACCATAGATTTGATGGATCTCTTTATCATTCATCTTCTTCCTGTTAAACTATCCTAACTTCATTACGCGAACTAACAAAACTATGTTATTTTTTTAAATAAATTATCCCAGAATGGAGACCGCGTTTAGACAAACTTAGTGTAGAGCATCCCCTAACTAGATGGAGCGACGATCTACTCTAGGCAACTGCAAAGGAGAAGAGAAGCCGAAGATCGGGACTAAGTGGTGCCTGTTTATACAGGCCTATTTTCAGCAGGGGACTGACGCTTGGCTAGCTGAATCGATTCAGCTCAGATACTATCTCAATTATGCTAGACTTATTTTATCCAGAACAGTAACAGAGAAATAATGTTAGTGAAAAATGTTAGGGCTGAATTAAAATATAGCAGCAGTTAGTGTGCCAAGTTATAACCTTATCTACGTTCTAAATGCTTCACCCAGAGTACCATAAAAAATTCTTACTAAAATTAATGAAGTTATATACTAATTATCTGGGATTCTCTGCATTATTATTTCAATGATAGCTAATGTCTTGTTGAATCATCTAATTTAGTCAACTGTTGTTAATTTCAAAAATGGCCTGTGGTACCTCCACCGGGAATTTTCTCTGCGAAATAAATAACACGCGAATTAAAATGTGGTGTTTACTTCAGTATTTTGTTTCTACATTTTTTATGTCAGTAAGGATGACAAACGAACATACACATTTCATAGCACATAGACACCATATTTCATCACAGCGAGTCGTTTACTCAATCCCTACAGGCCACACCGAACACATAATTTAGGCGTTAAGTAATTGAAACCGTGCGCTTGTGAGTCTTTTAATGGTAGATGAATTCAGTAGAAAACTTAGAGATACTTAAGGTAATGAGTACAATATACTCGTAATAATAAATTTATTTCGGTCAGTAATGGTCTACACCAAATGGAAGCGTTGTAAATATTTTACAATAAATAATACAATCTTTACTGGCATGAAACTTGGTTAATATACAGTTGTTTTATTTCCCGAGTGTCACATATTTTGTAATTCTATTAAAAAGCATGCAAATTAAATTAATAAAAAAATAATACTACAAAAAACTATAATATATATAATCTAAAATTAACAAATTAATTGTTATTTGTTATTTATTTATAATAAGATATTATTTATTTAATAAAACAAATTTTAAGGATTTTATTGCGTTTTATTTTTAAACTACTTATAACCCGACGTTTCGAATTCTACAAATAATTTCACGAAGTCAAAAAATATTAAATTTTTTTAAAAATTAACCAATTATATAATATTTTTTAATGAATTTATATGCCGTGTCTTAATTTCGTCGCATATTTTTATGTATACACGTATATTAAACTAATTTCGAAACATCATTAGGAACTAGCCTATTTATTTTAAGCATAGGCATTTAAGCATCGTATTTTATAAATAACTGTCCATGCTTTTATACAAATTCCCTGAAAAGCGATGTTCGATGGAGCCCAAGCCGAATGTACGCAATAATACTGAATAGTATTATTCCCTGTCGACATATTTGTGGGCTTAATCATTTTTGAGATTTTAAAATTAACCGAATGGAATTTAATATGTTGATGCCTCCAGATGTTATTTTTATTCATTTTAAAATGTTTTTACGTTAAAACGTGCGTACCCCAGGATTTTGAGTTGGTAATTGAATATCCTGGGGTGGACACGATCCGCGCAACCCCTCTATATATGCCAGTACCTATTAGCGTTTAGTTATTTCTTGTTCTTTTTTATGAAATATAGTGAGTAAGTGTGGCATTTACTAAGTTTTTCGCAGTTCTGTGTAGCACTGCCATGAGACATCTGTTCTTAAGTCTCATATGTTCCTCTATTTGGATTCACAACATTGATAAATTAATCTAACTGGTGGTAGGATTCCTTTGGACTCCATGACTCCATCTAAGTAGATACCACCGCAGGGACAGTTATTCTGCCGTAAAGCCGTGGTGTGCAGATATTACTGTGTTTCGGTCTGAAGGGCAATGATAGCTAGTGTAATTACTTGGAGAGACTTAAGAAATTATATCTCATTGTGGTGTCACACAGAAGTGGTCTAAGTGACACAGCATTTTACCAATATTATAAAATATAATAACGAATTTATCCAAAATGAAACCTACATACACCAATATCTAGAGACGAAACATCCGTAGACCAAAAATTTAATCAACCTCAAAGCAGTTTTTATAGAAACTCAGTATATGATACTGTGTGCCGCGTGGTGACGGTAGAAGAAAATCTTCCAGCCTATGTCACCCCGTAGGGTTCGTAATCGTCGACAGAGGGCGCCTAAAAACCTTTTTTTTATTGCATAAAGTGATGAAAGGTGCAAAACGTTCACCTGATGGTAAGTGCAACGTCTGCCCATAACGAATGCTGTGTCGCCCAGAAAATTTCTGTGTGACACTACACTGTGCCCATCACCCTGAGACATAGGTTCTCTACCTCACAGTGCCCTTCAAACCGAAACACAGTAATGTTGAGCACACTACTGCTTCACAGTAGAATAACTGGCCCTGGGGTGGTACCTACTTAGACGGACTCCTGCACAGGAATCCTACCACCATGTCTTTTGACAGGTAGCAAAATAGTTTTGTCGAAAATGCCAGACAGAAAATATAGTTATTAGAGTCAGGCGTTACTTTGCGGAAATCCGTTATAATAAAGGAAAATAAGTTAATTTTATAATATCCGTCTGCAAAATATAAAATGGTGTGTATTACTTAGTTTTTGAACACCGCCCGCACTTCCACAATAGCTTGCACAAGCAAACTAACACTGCCACCGGAAATCGCCATCATATACCCTCCACCGCTACCACTGAAGTGTTGAACACGGGACATGTTTCACTTCAAAGCGAGGCATTATCAAATGATATTGACTATACGACTGACGGCCGCCGAGGGCAGGCGGTGCTTTTCAAAAACTAGGTAATCCACATTATTTTATATTCTGCAGACGGATCTTAGAAAATTGACTTTCTTTCCTTCTCGATAACGGGCAGCAGCGTCAAAGTTACAAGGCGTCTACGTACTATTAAAACGTAATGTAGTTGTATGGAAATATATTGAAAGTTCACAACTTAAATCATCGCCAAAGTAATATAAACTAGTGGTCGCGTAGTGGTCGTACCGCGTTTTTTTTTTTAAATTTCAACTTTCTTGTGAATTATCTAACTAGTTGTGGGCATCATTTTAAAATTCTTTGGCGACTATCTCTACTCCGTTTGAATTTATGACCCAAGACATACATTAGACATGTGTTGTACATCTGAATGTGAATAATGAATGCTTATTTTATTCAATTTATTGTATTTGTAACATATACATATTACACTTACATAAACTTTAGCTTTCACGCCATTTTTCCATACAAACTTTAACTATGCGAAATCTCACATTCCTTCGTAAGTGCAATATGCTGAAAGAAAACTTTGTACCCCTTGAACAAAGTTTTCTCTTTACATATTAATGTATACTCGTAGATTTATTATTAATCTATAATCCTAATGTATATCTCTCATTACTATTTAAACTGCACGTATATTATAAATGAAGAAAAAACCCAACCGCACCTCGGGCGGTAGCCGAAAATCAGTTTAAGTTGCTCTTATTATTGCATTTTGTACATTTATAACCTTACAGAATACGTAGGGATATACATAAACAACTACCTATCGATCTTTAATCTTTCCGAGACGGAATTTTGTTACTCATAGAAATCTTTTATGTAACTGTGTATTTCTTTTAAATATAAGTAAAGATAAACACAATGATACATTTTTATTTTCTAGTGATTGACCAAAACAAAACTGTGTTATTGGGTTTTTATTGACCCTTCTCAAACTATCATAACTTTATGGACCCTTTTACCGGAAACTCGATGTCTAGTTTCGTGTTGAAATGTTCAGAAAAGTATAATAGTTTGCTTTTAAGTAACTCCTAATATTATTATTTGAAAATTTAACATCATATAAATATCAAATCTCATAATTTCTCATTATTGTATGCATGACACAAAAGTTGTCTGTTTTTTTAGAAACTCATTAATAAGTAGGATAGGTAGGATTCCTATGCAGGAATCCGTCTAGGTAGGTACAACCCCAGGGCCAGTTATTCTACCGTGAAGCAGTATTGCGCAAACATTCACTGTGTTTAAGAAAAGAAAAAGAAATCAGTCAGTCGACTTTTATGGGTGGCAATTTTTCTATATTGTTATAATACGGTAAAATATATTATGTAATAATAATCTACATGTATAATATGAGCAATCTCCCCAACAATGTTTGGTAAACGACATCTTATAAATCAGAGGCCAAAAGCATTTATTCGATTGTTTATCGCATTTGCAGCGCCAGTAGGGTTTTGGCCAAAAGCCATACATTTCTCTAGAAAATAAACGAGTCCTTACGCAAAGTGGTCTTTTTCTCGCAGATTTTAATTTATCGTTGAATTGCTGTACCTTTCTGAGATTAAGGTTTCTGTTCTTATAATTATATAACTAACAACATAATTAATAATTATAGACATAGAAAATATTAGCACTTCTGAATATAAAAAACGAATAAAACAGAGAAAAGTCTGTCATGCATAATGTTGACATGAATCGGGTACGTCTTCAAAGGCCTATTTTAGAAACAAGGTGAAAAAGTTATTAATGATCTGTCCCATACGCATGGTATTTCTCAAAATATTTTCTTTTATTTTTACGTATTAAATGTAACTAGCTAACTCTTGCGAATATTCCGCACAGTATGGTGATCGTGAACAGAAGGCGCCATCTACATTCTTTAACGAATATAAACACATCAAACCAACTGCCGCCACGCATATTAGTTGAATAGAATGTCAACAGATGGTAGTTTCTACATTTAAATTAATTAATTCAATCTTTTCAACATTTTTTCTAATAATTTATGACCTAATTACTTATTTTCATCATTAGAGGGGGAAACGGGGCTTACACAGACTGGTTTAACATCGAAAAAGGTGTTAGACAGGGATGTGTGCCTTCGTCGTGGCTGTTTAACCTATTCATAGACAAGTGCTTAAATGACTTGAAAGAGAGTGTGTTTGGATTAAGAATGAATGATTTGACCGTCAAATGCCTCCTATACGTCGATGATCAGGTTATATTAGCATCATCGGAGGAGGAGTTGCATGCGATGGTTAATATTATGCATGATGCTCTACAAAGCAAAGGAATGAAAATTAATGTAGATAAGACGAAAGTAATGGTTTTTGAAAGAGAAGAAAGTATGTCGGATTGCAAAGTTCTGATTGAAGGAGAAAGAGTGAAACAAGTGAAAGAATTTGTGTACCTAGGTTCTAAATTTACGAGAGACGGAAAGTATGACTGTGATATTGAGAGAAGAGTATTGGCAGGAAATCAAGTGAATGGGGCTCTGCATAACTTAATGTATACCCAGAACGTATCGAAAAAGGTACGACTGGCTGTACATGGGGGGGTTCTGGTCCCCACACTTATGTATGGTAGTGAATGCTGGGTCTGGCAGAAGAAGCATTAAGTAAGATTAACGCTTTGGAAATGAGAAGTTTGAGAAGTATAGATGAAGTAACGCTGATTGACAAAGTGAGAAACAGCGTGATAAGGGAACGTTGCGGTGTGGTTGAAGATGTAGTGAAAAAGATAGAGAAAGGCATGCTTAGATGGTTTCGACACGTAGAGAGGATAAATGAAAGGAGATTGACGAAACAGATTTATGAGGCAAGTGTGAATGGAAAAGTCGGTAAGGGTCGACCTAGGCGTACGCATCACAATCAGATCGGTGAACTTTTGAGGAAAAGTCACGCTACCGGTTAAAGGTTAAGTACCCGCAACCGACGAGCATGTGTGAAAACGCTAATGAAAGTAGAAGAAGCTAAAGATGTGTGTCAGGATCGTAGCAAGTGGAAAGATGTGGTCTCTATGGAAAAGAGGCGTGACTGTATGTATGTATGTATGTAGAGGGGAAAATAATCTTCAAATTGGCGTATCAAACATTGATTTTATACAGTATTTTCGACAGTATTCGGATGTTTAAGTAATTGAAACCGTGCGCTTGTGAGTCTTTTAATGGTAGATGAATTCAGTAGAAAACTTAGAGATACTTAAGGTAATGAGTACAATATACTCGTAATAATAAATTTATTTCGGTCAGTAATGGTCTACACCAAATGGAAGCGTTGTAAATATTTTACAATAAATAATACAATCTTTACTGGCATGAAACTTGGTTAATATACAGTTGTTTTATTTCCCGAGTGTCACATATTTTGTAATTCTATTAAAAAGCATGCAAATTAAATTAATATAAAAATAATACTACAAAAAACTATAATATATATAATCTAAAATTAACAAATTAATTGTTATTTGTTATTTATTTATAATAAGATATTATTTATTTAATAAAACAAATTTTAAGGATTTTATTGCGTTTTATTTTTAAACTACTTATAACCCGACGTTTCGAATTCTACAAATAATTTCACGAAGTCAAAAAATATTAAATTTTTTTAAAAATTAACCAATTATATAATATTTTTTAATGAATTTATATGCCGTGTCTTAATTTCGTCGCATATTTTTATGTATACACGTATATTAAACTAATTTCGAAACATCATTAGGAACTAGCCTATTTATTTTAAGCATAGGCATTTAAGCATCGTATTTTATAAATAACTGTCCATGCTTTTATACAAATTCCCTGAAAAGCGATGTTCGATGGAGCCCAAGCCGAATGTACGCAATAATACTGAATAGTATTATTCCCTGTCGACATATTTGTGGGCTTAATCATTTTTGAGATTTTAAAATTAACCGAATGGAATTTAATATGTTGATGCCTCCAGATGTTATTTTTATTCATTTTAAAATGTTTTTACGTTAAAACGTGCGTACCCCAGGATTTTGAGTTGGTAATTGAATATCCTGGGGTGGACACGATCCGCGCAACCCCTCTATATATGCCAGTACCTATTAGCGTTTAGTTATTTCTTGTTCTTTTTTATGAAATATAGTGAGTAAGTGTGGCATTTACTAAGTTTTTCGCAGTTCTGTGTAGCACTGCCATGAGACATCTGTTCTTAAGTCTCATATGTTCCTCTATTTGGATTCACAACATTGATAAATTAATCTAACTGGTGGTAGGATTCCTTTGGACTCCATGACTCCATCTAAGTAGATACCACCGCAGGGACAGTTATTCTGCCGTAAAGCCGTGGTGTGCAGATATTACTGTGTTTCGGTCTGAAGGGCAATGATAGCTAGTGTAATTACTTGGAGAGACTTAAGAAATTATATCTCATTGTGGTGTCACACAGAAGTGGTCTAAGTGACACAGCATTTTACCAATATTATAAAATATAATAACGAATTTATCCAAAATGAAACCTACATACACCAATATCTAGAGACGAAACATCCGTAGACCAAAAATTTAATCAACCTCAAAGCAGTTTTTATAGAAACTCAGTATATGATACTGTGTGCCGCGTGGTGACGGTAGAAGAAAATCTTCCAGCCTATGTCACCCCGTAGGGTTCGTAATCGTCGACAGAGGGCGCCTAAAAACCTTTTTTTTATTGCATAAAGTGATGAAAGGTGCAAAACGTTCACCTGATGGTAAGTGCAACGTCTGCCCATAACGAATGCTGTGTCGCCCAGAAAATTTCTGTGTGACACTACACTGTGCCCATCACCCTGAGACATAGGTTCTCTACCTCACAGTGCCCTTCAAACCGAAACACAGTAATGTTGAGCACACTACTGCTTCACAGTAGAATAACTGGCCCTGGGGTGGTACCTACTTAGACGGACTCCTGCACAGGAATCCTACCACCATGTCTTTTGACAGGTAGCAAAATAGTTTTGTCGAAAATGCCAGACAGAAAATATAGTTATTAGAGTCAGGCGTTACTTTGCGGAAATCCGTTATAATAAAGGAAAATAAGTTAATTTTATAATATCCGTCTGCAAAATATAAAATGGTGTGTATTACTTAGTTTTTGAACACCGCCCGCACTTCCACAATAGCTTGCACAAGCAAACTAACACTGCCACCGGAAATCGCCATCATATACCCTCCACCGCTACCACTGAAGTGTTGAACACGGGACATGTTTCACTTCAAAGCGAGGCATTATCAAATGATATTGACTATACGACTGACGGCCGCCGAGGGCAGGCGGTGCTTTTCAAAAACTAGGTAATCCACATTATTTTATATTCTGCAGACGGATCTTAGAAAATTGACTTTCTTTCCTTCTCGATAACGGGCAGCAGCGTCAAAGTTACAAGGCGTCTACGTACTATTAAAACGTAATGTAGTTGTATGGAAATATATTGAAAGTTCACAACTTAAATCATCGCCAAAGTAATATAAACTAGTGGTCGCGTAGTGGTCGTACCGCGTTTTTTTTTTTAAATTTCAACTTTCTTGTGAATTATCTAACTAGTTGTGGGCATCATTTTAAAATTCTTTGGCGACTATCTCTACTCCGTTTGAATTTATGACCCAAGACATACATTAGACATGTGTTGTACATCTGAATGTGAATAATGAATGCTTATTTTATTCAATTTATTGTATTTGTAACATATACATATTACACTTACATAAACTTTAGCTTTCACGCCATTTTTCCATACAAACTTTAACTATGCGAAATCTCACATTCCTTCGTAAGTGCAATATGCTGAAAGAAAACTTTGTACCCCTTGAACAAAGTTTTCTCTTTACATATTAATGTATACTCGTAGATTTATTATTAATCTATAATCCTAATGTATATCTCTCATTACTATTTAAACTGCACGTATATTATAAATGAAGAAAAAACCCAACCGCACCTCGGGCGGTAGCCGAAAATCAGTTTAAGTTGCTCTTATTATTGCATTTTGTACATTTATAACCTTACAGAATACGTAGGGATATACATAAACAACTACCTATCGATCTTTAATCTTTCCGAGACGGAATTTTGTTACTCATAGAAATCTTTTATGTAACTGTGTATTTCTTTTAAATATAAGTAAAGATAAACACAATGATACATTTTTATTTTCTAGTGATTGACCAAAACAAAACTGTGTTATTGGGTTTTTATTGACCCTTCTCAAACTATCATAACTTTATGGACCCTTTTACCGGAAACTCGATGTCTAGTTTCGTGTTGAAATGTTCAGAAAAGTATAATAGTTTGCTTTTAAGTAACTCCTAATATTATTATTTGAAAATTTAACATCATATAAATATCAAATCTCATAATTTCTCATTATTGTATGCATGACACAAAAGTTGTCTGTTTTTTTAGAAACTCATTAATAAGTAGGATAGGTAGGATTCCTATGCAGGAATCCGTCTAGGTAGGTACAACCCCAGGGCCAGTTATTCTACCGTGAAGCAGTATTGCGCAAACATTCACTGTGTTTAAGAAAAGAAAAAGAAATCAGTCAGTCGACTTTTATGGGTGGCAATTTTTCTATATTGTTATAATACGGTAAAATATATTATGTAATAATAATCTACATGTATAATATGAGCAATCTCCCCAACAATGTTTGGTAAACGACATCTTATAAATCAGAGGCCAAAAGCATTTATTCGATTGTTTATCGCATTTGCAGCGCCAGTAGGGTTTTGGCCAAAAGCCATACATTTCTCTAGAAAATAAACGAGTCCTTACGCAAAGTGGTCTTTTTCTCGCAGATTTTAATTTATCGTTGAATTGCTGTACCTTTCTGAGATTAAGGTTTCTGTTCTTATAATTATATAACTAACAACATAATTAATAATTATAGACATAGAAAATATTAGCACTTCTGAATATAAAAAACGAATAAAACAGAGAAAAGTCTGTCATGCATAATGTTGACATGAATCGGGTACGTCTTCAAAGGCCTATTTTAGAAACAAGGTGAAAAAGTTATTAATGATCTGTCCCATACGCATGGTATTTCTCAAAATATTTTCTTTTATTTTTACGTATTAAATGTAACTAGCTAACTCTTGCGAATATTCCGCACAGTATGGTGATCGTGAACAGAAGGCGCCATCTACATTCTTTAAAGAATATAAACACATCAAACCAACTGCCGCCACGCATATTAGTTGAATAGAATGTCAACAGATGGTAGTTTCTACATTTAAATTAATTAATTCAATCTTTTCAACATTTTTTCTAATAATTTATGACCTAATTACTTATTTTCATCATTAGAGGGGAAAACGGGGCTTACACAGGCTGGTTTAACATCGAAAAAGGTGTTAGACAGGGATGTGTGCCTTCGTCGTGGCTGTTTAACCTATTCATAGACAAGTGCTTAAATGACTTGAAAGAGAGTGTGTTTGGATTAAGAATGAATGATTTGACCGTCAAATGCCTCCTATACGTCGATGATCAGGTTATATTAGCATCATCGGAGGAGGAGTTGCATGCGATGGTTAATATTATGCATGATGCTCTACAAAGCAAAGGAATGAAAATTAATGTAGACGAAAGTGTAAGACGAAAGTAATGGTTTTAAATTTACGAGAGACGGAAAGTATGACTGTGATATTGAGAGAAGAGTATTGGCAGGAAATCAAGTGAATGGGGCTCTGCATAACTTTATGTGTACCCAGAACGTATCGAAAAAGGTACGACTGGCTGTACATGGGGGGGTTCTGGTCCCCACACTTATGTATGGTAGTGAATGCTGGGTCTGGCAGAAGAAGCATTAAGTAAGATTAACGCTTTGGAAATGAGAAGTTTGAGAAGTATAGATGGAGTAACGCTGATTGACAAAGTGAGAAACAGCGTGATAAGGGAACGTTGCGGTGTGGTTGAAGATGTAGTGAAAAAGATAGAGAAAGGCATGCTTAGATGGTTTCGACACGTAGAGAGGATAAATGAAAGGAGATTGACGAAACAGATTTATGAGGCAAGTGTGAATGGAAAAGCCGGTAAGGGTCGACCTAGGCGTACGCATCACAATCAGATCGGTGAACTTTTGAGGAAAGGTCACGCTACCGGTTAAAGGTTAAGTACCCGCAACCGTCGAGCATGTGTGAAAACGCTAATGAAAGTAGAAGAAGCTAAAGATGTGTGTCAGGATCGTAGCAAGTGGAAAGATGTGGTCTCTATGGAAAAGAGGCGTGACTGTATGTATGTAGAGGGGAAAATAATCTTCAAATTGGCGTATCAAACATTGATTTTATACAGTATTTTCGACAGTATTCGGATGTTTTCGCGGAGGTCGAAAAGGAGCCAGAAGGTTATCAGATATCATAATGCTTATTATATATATTCCTACGTTAATTTAATATTATGCAAAATACTAAAATAAAGAACAAGCTCCCACAAGTCACGCCCACACCCTCAAGGCAAAACCCCACAAATAGTATTAACTCGCGAATGTATACGAAAATAAACAAAGATAACATTGTTTCAATAGCGTAAAGGTTGTTTCGTAGTAACTGACACCAACAAATATATTCTATTTAGGGAATAATATACCCACACAATGTGATACGTAGTAACTTGGTCGGCGGGCGCTCGCCTTCAATTTCATTAACACGTGACGTTCGATCCCCGGTGCGAACGTCAAAAAAAAACTTAAACGAAATGAAAATTGTTCTTCTAACAACGTAGGTAATATAAATTTTGTTTGACAGACTTTTTACGATCTACCACCGCTCCGTTATGTGGAAGGAACAGGGAACTCGTTTCGGAAAAGAAACAGGCGAAAGAAACTCCTAAGGTATCCTCTTTATTTTTATCACACTCATAAAATATTATAAATAAATTTAAAAAGACTAGTTTAATTGACAACGAAAGCAAAACTTTTTTTTATATGAGATCGTGACGAAACGAGCAAAACGTTCGCCTGATGGCAAGTGTAACGTCTGCCCATAACAAATGCTGTGTCACCCAGAACATGTCTGTGTGACACCACACTGTGCCCGTCAACCTGTGACATCAGTTCTTAAGTCTCATATGTCCAGTGATTACTTTAGCTCTCACTGCCGTTCAAACCACCACTCAAGTTTAGAGTTGCTACTCGTAACTGAGCCGTCTTCTGTGTTTCTACTTCGATCCAATCAGATCCCGTATATATTTAGTTTTCTTGAAATAAACAAATTGTAGAACAACATACCGTAGTTTTCTATCAAAATGTTATTTACAATGTGTTACTTTTGCAAAAAGTCGGATGACTTTAAATCTACTCAGCCCGGCGCCGATCACGTTCGACCCAGCTGAGTAAAACCAGGGTTCAATAGATAATACTATCTCTCAGTGTCTTTCAAACCTAAAATACAAAAGTAAATTGTTATTCTTCTTCTTTTCTATTAATAGTGACAAGGTCTGTTTTTAATAAAATCGTTTCTTTACAAAGCGAAAATAACTTTTTTGATAATTTTTAGCTCTTCATTTAATTATGAATCCGTAATTGGTAGGTAAGAGTTTTATAAGATTACTTTGTCTTAATTTCCAACACCAAAAGAAACCCTAAATTTTTAAATTTTTACAAAGAACGCTTTGTTACAAAAATAGTTAAAAATTGGTGTCTAAATTTTTAGAAAATAGCACGCAAATGACTGCTATTCAATACGCTGATGCCCGCGACTTTGTCCGTGTCGCGGCTGGTCCGAGGTTTTAATATTCTGTGGGTTCTATTTGACTTTCCGAGTTAAAAATATAAAAATATCCTATAGGTTTGTCTCCAAGGTATGGGCTATCTCTGTGCCAAATTGTGTCAAGATCGGTTCAGCGGTTGAACCGTAAAAAGATAACAAAAAGACAGAGAGAGTTACTTCCGCATTTTTAATATTATTATGGATTAGTATAGATAAAAAGCCTATTAAGTTCATAAATGAAAGTAAGTTAATTTGCTAAGATCCGCTTTCAAAATATAAACTGGTTTACATTACCTAGTTTTTGAAATGCACCGCCCGCCCTCCCACAGTAGCGTGCACAAGCAAATTAACAGCGCTACCGGGAACCGAGAAATCGGCGACTGTTTGTCGTAGAGTCAATAACACTTGATAATGCCTCTTTTTTTATTCATATTTGGTTTTCCAACAATGAGTACAATAATTATTTACACAAAAGAAATTAAAAGTAAGTTACAATAATTGCCTCATCACTTATAGGAAAACGCAGCATTCACTAAAACATTTGTTTCTTACGTCTACTTACATTAATAGACTCTCCTCTACTTACTACAAGAAATAAATTAAGTCTAATATTACAATTCCAAAAGAAAAACGAAAACAAAAACTACAAAATTACTGCTGTCTTTCCGAAAAAAATTTTTTTTTATTCCATTCTTAGATATTACTGCTAAGTCGATCTCTTTAATGTTTTGAGGAGAACCGAGTGTCCTACCTCTCCTATCGACTTCTGTGGTAGGTAACATATTACCTAGTGGTAGTGTTATAGTGGTGAATGTTATCTGGTGGATATAATGAAAATATATGATGGCTGGTTTTCTGCAAAATAACGCCTGATTCCATTAACCCTTTTATATTAATAGGAGGTTTTTCATCGAGGCCCGTACCTGCGCGGCAATTCAATTGCCGCTGTAGAATATCAGATGGCGGTGGTGGTGGTATGTTACCTAGAGTTTGAGTCTTGCATGTAAAGCCGTGAATGCATACGAAAGAAAATTAATATTACAATTACTTTTGAAAACTATTTACAAACATCTATATGGATATATGAATTTATAGGGATACCTCTTCAAACACTTTTAATTAAAGTTAAATAGAGTAAGGTGTACACGATTAAACTTAAAGTAAATTTAAGGCGCTAGGTTTAGAGGCAAACATCCTTTCTCAGTTTGGGTTTAGGTGTTTACCAACCTACATGCTAACGTGTTAACACTTGATAATACATTGCAGATCTAAACAAAATATTAATTAAATTTAATAGACAAGACCTACAAGACATACAGTAAGTGCCATCCCGGCCCTATTTAATTTGCAGTGTCACTCAAAAATTTTAATCACGTAATCTCATCTAACACTGAACAATGCTCTGCATCAGTTATTAAGTTTCAAATGTAATTATACCGTAATTTCACTGTCTAACTGAACTAAGGCGATAACTATCTGGAGGAATTCCTATAGAAGTCCTACAACCAGTGAAATCTATACAATTAAACATAACACTTGTGCTAGGAGATTGAATTTTTTATAGTAGAACGTGACGAGACGAGCAAAACGGTCACCTAGTTGTAAGTGCAACGTCTGCCCATAACAAATACTGCGACGCCCCGAACATTTCTGTGTAGCACCACACTGCGCCCGTCGCCCTGAGACATCAGTTCTTAAGTCTCATATGCCCAGTAATTACACTAGCTCTCAGTGCCCTTCAAACAGAAAAGTCGTAAAAATTGTAAAGCTGACCCTGTGGTGTTACATACCTAGAAAAATTCGTGCACGGGAATCCTACCACCGGTAGAATGGCGTAGGAATGAAGCTGGTAGGAGTCTGACATAACCAACCCTTGCCCTTACAACGGAAGATTTATATGTTAGGAGTTGTCTCTCCGAAAATTAAAAAATAATTCGCGGCAAAAATCAAATAGCGAATCAAAGACTACTAAGTTTCGTGAACCATACAGGGTTCTCAAACTTATAGCCCCATGAACCCCGTTTTTAATTTTCCAGACGACTGCGTGTCCCTTTTTAAAAAAAAAGTGCTTAATAGGGAAATTAGTTTTTTATTTCAATAAAAGATTATACAGTCGCAAAGACCAAATACCTTTGTTGTAAATTAAATGGTGTGATGTAATGGATGGGATTGTTTCTAATAGCAAATTGAGCCGATTTTCGGAGCAATTAATTCGTAATTCTTATTAAGTCGTAACTAATCTTATTTCGGATTCAGCATTAAGTCGATTTCTGTAATTCGTTTTTATAATGACCAGATGTGCAAATCCACTTGCACATCTCACATCATCGTTGTCACAAAGGGCAATAGGAATTCATCATTTTGCGTGAGAACTCTGGATATTTTACCTGTTTTGCTGCCCAAAAATCTATGAAAGATTTTTTTTATTTTATTTTATTTATAATGACCACAAGCAGTTGTTACAAAAGTACAATAACAATAATAAATACAAACTAATTAAATGTACATCTATACAAAATAAAAAGTAGTGGACTTCGCATGCATTGGAATGAACATCATGTTGCAGTAAAACATTTAGTTTCTATTTTAGAACGATTATCAATGTTTTTTAAAAAGTAGTCAACGAGTCACTGAATATTACAGTACTACAGTGTTGCTATATTTATTTAATATTTTTGAAGGACGTGGTATAGGCGAGTGTGCTCTAAGCACAGTCTTACGAATTGGAGGGGAGAGCGGCTTAATGAGATATCTTGGATATTTTTGTGGTATTTTTTTTCATTGCATAAAGTGATGAAACGAACAAAACGTTCACCTGATGGTAAGTGCAACGTCTGCTCATAACAAATGCTGTGCCACCCATAAAATTTCTGTGTGACACTACCCCATCCCATCACCCTGAGACAGGTTCTTAACTCTCATATGCCCAGTGATTACGCTAGCTCACAGTGCCCTTCAAACCGAAACACAGTAATGTTTGCACACTACTGCTTCACGGTAGAATAACTGGCCCTGGGGTGGTACCTACCTAGACGGACTCCTGCATATGAATCCTAGCACCAGTAAAAATCTTATGGTACGAGGCAAAAGCTTGTTAACGTGGATAGAGCGGGAGGAGACAGCAGTAGCTCGGACACCGGGGTCCCTTACCCGGCACTCGTACCATATTTGCCGGACAAGGCAACTAGGTCAATAATTCCCTGGCATTTGAAGTCAACACTTGATAATGCCTTCAGAGTCGAACCAAATTTCGTATTTTCGAATTTAGTGTTGTATTGATGTATTTTTACCTAGTTTTAGCGTTGTAGTTTAGTATTAGATTGTATGTTTTGTATTCATAGAAGGGGGGGGGGGGGGGCAAACGTTTAAGCGGCTCACCTGATGTTAAGTGATCACCGCCGCCCACGAACATCCGCAATACCAGAGGAATTTTGGATGTGTTGCCGGCTTTTGAGAAAGGAGTGGGCTCTTTCCACTAAGACTAAAGGCTGTCCCTATAATATCTTAGTTGCCTCTTACGACACCTCGGTAGGAAAGAGGTAGGCCACTCTGCCGGAAACCAATCGGTTATTATAATCAATTATTAAATTCATCGGTTATTATAATCCTACTGGTGGTAGGATTCCTATGCAGGAATCCGTCTAGGTAGGTACCACCACAGGGCCAGTTATTCTGCCGTCAAGCAGTAGTGTGCAAACATTACTGTATTTCGGTTTGAAGGGCACTGTGAGCTAGCGTAATCACTGGGCATATGAGACTTAAGAACTGATGTCTCAGGGCGACGGGCGGAGCGCCGTGTCACACAGACATGTTCTGGGTGACATAGCATTTGTTATGGGTAGACGTTGCACTTTACATAAGATGAACGTTTTGTTCGTTTCGTTACTCTATCCAATAAAAACAAAAAAAAAATCAACAATCTTTTTTTAAACTAAAACAATATTTTAGCTGTGTTGTTGCTAAAAAAAAGAACGCGCAGAGATAACCTCGCTGAAAAAAAACCTGAAGTTCAAAAAAAAATTTCGTATTTGGTAAATTGTTTTATTTTTTTTCCTCGTCCTTCCAATAAAGATATATTAGGGGGACGAAACAATGACATCGTTTTTGCTTCGGGAGATTGAGCGAATAATAGGTGATTCGTGGTTCTTTTATTGATACAACCCTAAACCGTTGTAGCTACGTGCTATCATTGTTTTGTAGTTAGATTTTCTGATCCTTTTATTAGATACTCGGCTTTTCTTTTCTGTTCTTGCAACCTATTGCAATGTCGGGAACACGTTTTACGCACGTAATAAGTGTTGCCGGGTGTGCCGATTTGTGCGGGACGTATCGATTTTCAGGGGTCTGATGACACATACCGATCCAACCCTAGATCGGGACGCCAAATGTCCCGATTTTTCACTAAACTTTAAATTTATCTGGATTGTTTGTTTTATTTATTTTGTTTATTGGTATTTAAGCTAAAGATGTGTGTCAGGATCGTAGCAAGTGGAAAGATCTCTGCCTACCCCTATGGGAAAGAGGCGTGACTCTATGTATGTATGTATTGGTATTTATTATACATAGTATAACATTCTTACCAATGGTAACATAAAATTTAATAACGAGCTGACCGTCTGATAAAAATAAATTATGATTCACAATAACCTAGTATTTTAGTAGCCATTGTAGCAAGCAACACCAAATTCTCGATAGCTTTTATTTGACACACTGGACCTGGCAACACTAGTAATAAAGGACCCGATTATCGAGATATTAAGACTTTCCAGTCTTAACAGTATTAACAGTTAGTCGGTATAAGATAAATAGGATTCTAAAGGAAATTTAATTTTACTAAAATCAACAAAAAAAAATCTTACTGATCTAAAAATGCTGGAAAATTTGTGTCTGAACAAGTTTGAACGCTAATATAAGAAAGACACACCCAATTTAATAAAATGCATTAACTATCCTGTTTATTGAGTAACGTTCTTGACTATCATATACACACCGGCACAATTAGCGAAACATTAAAAAAGGCAGAGTATAGAAATAATAACGTGTATATTAAAACAAATAATAATCATACATGAAGTAACAGACTGATAAACATCTTCTACCATCGACTTTAATAAAGTTTTAACAAAATAAAAATAAACTGCCGTGCCCCCCGCCAAGTCTAGCAAACAAACGACGCGGGCTCGGCTGTAACATACTTTTCTCGAAGCAGCACGCGGTACTTTTCCCCCCTGTATCTTCGGTGTGGGTAAAGTTGAGTCTGAAATTTCAGTCATATAGAATACTTACCGAACCTACCTATACTCACAAATTACCAGTTTGTACCTATGATAGTTTAAGAAATATCACAAGTGAAATTATCCTATTTCTTCACTGACTCACCGATCATCAAGATTCTAAGGTACTTCTAGCAGAGCTAGAAACGTAAAAATTGGGATACAGTTCGTATTCAGTCCACAATGGAAGGAAAAATTTAATAATCCTTAAATTTCAGCACCGTTGTCTTTGCGGTTGGTAATCTAAATGTTTTCCTACGAAATATATGACAAATAATTTTATCAGCCGCAATAGTAAGTTTGTAAATCGTTTAAGGATTGGTATCTTTAAAAAAGTACATACTCGTTTAAGTACATATGACGCCCGAGTGACTTTGAGGGTAGAATACCTGACTTCTACGCCGTAGGTCATGGGTTCGAATCCCAGCCGAAGCCGAAGTTTGTGCAAAAACACAAATTGATCGTTATCGGGTCTGGTTGTGTTGTGATTGTCCCTTGGTTTCTGACACTCCATCCTAGTCTTACCGTGTGGTGGCGATTTAAGAGAATCTGCCATCCCATCTCATCCCGTGGGTGTCATAAAAGTCGACTGAGGGAAAATGAAAACCAGAACATGGGCAGCAGCATCTTCCTGGAACATCTGAATAAATAAGCTGCGGTTGCCAACCCATCTGCCAAGCGTGGCAACTATGGCAAAATCCCTCCAAAATAAGAGCTACTAAATTTTGTGGCAATCTATGGGGGAGGCCTATGTTTAGCAGTGGACTAGTGATAGGCTGAAATGATGATGTTGATGATGATCTTAGTCTACCTCCGATCTTATCGCACATCGAGCAAAGATAGGTTGAGACAAGTGAGTGCCTCTATGTTTGTGCGAACATTTGTGGCACCATAATATCTCATACGCAGTTGATAGATTCCGACTGTATTAGGAAGATTTCGCCGTGGTCGAAAATCGGCCAAGAGGTCATCATTAGTACATACGATATATATATATATATGCGGGTAGCCGTAGGAATGTTATGAGAGGTGGGGCTGGTTTAAAGGTGAAGGGGGAAATGAACATGTTAACTAGTATCGTTCTACTAAACCGAGAATCGATTGAGATCGAGTCCATCAATCCAAAATAAACCTCATTTCTAAACTTATTTACCTAAGAATACCTAAGAAGTCTTATAAAATATATGTAAAAACATATAAACGGTGATCTCAAGGTAATCAAAAAATTTTGTCACTTATTAATTAAAACACTGTTTGCTGAACACTACAAAATAATGGAAGTAGATGAGTGCCTGTACAAAAAATTATACACGTGAAGGGCTAAGTGAGAGTCAAACCTGTATTGGATGTACCTGTCGCGTACTAGGTATCACTAGTGGACCGAAGACCCCGTTTGTGGCAGGGGAACACCGTTAGTGATAGGAGGGCCGTGATGAGGCCCGCCGTTGCCTCGGTGGCGTCGTCTCCGAGAGGGATCTGTCCTCTCTCGATCCCTCTCGGTAGCCTCCATTTGGACCATCACGGTCTCAAAGAAGTTGGCTGCGGCCCTCCACGCCATGTCCTCAGCAGCTGACAGCGCTACATATATTTTATAAGAATTCTTAGGTATACAAATAAGTTTAGAAATGAGGTACCTACATATATTTTAGATTGATGGACCCGATCTCAATCGATTCTCGGTTTGGTAGAACGATACTAGGTATATTGTTCACTTCCCCCTTCACCTTTCAACCAATCCTCCCACCTCTCATAACATTCCTACGGCTACCCGCATATGTGTACAGTATAAAATCTCCCGAATACAGTCGGAATCTATCAACTGCGCAGGATATATTATAGTGCCACAAATGTTCGCACGAACATAGAGGCACTCACTTGACCCAACCTATCTTTGCTCGATGTGCGATAGATCGGAGGTAGACTAGGATGATCATCATCGTTTCAGCCTATCACTAGTCCACTGCTGAACATATAGAGTACCACAAAACTTTGTAGCTCTATTTTTGGAGGGATTTTGGGAATTAAAAGCTGAAGGTACCCCGGATTGACTATGACATCAGGACGTCTGACACATCAGTCCTTCCGTGATCACGAATGCTATTAAGAGCTCGGAACGTCGGGTTATAAATAGTTAAAAAATTAAACGCAACAAATTAATCTGTTACGCGCCTTATCAATGCGTACCGATTAAACAGGATTACTGGGATCTCGAATCCGTTTGTGATCAATCACTGATATTTCATGATAATGAAATATTAATTATAAAAAATACATACACAGTGACCATATGTTTACGAAATTTAATTACGCTAAAAAACTTATCGTTGTTTTGAAAAACGTTCCGTGTAACAAAATACGAAAAAGAGCGAATGATACGAGAATAATGGGTACAAAGGAGTATATTTTTAAAAAAAAAATCATTCAAGTTTTAAGTAAGGGTGACAATAGAGCACTCAGTCCAGCTTAAGTTTAATAGTCACCGTGACCGGTTTACCTTCGTTGCATAGGTACGATGTAACAAGAGCATAATAAATAATTATTAGCGGAAACAGCCTATAAATAAATAATAAATACCTTCGCCTTTTTTTTAAGTCGTTTTTCCATATTACAATGTTTAAAGGAGACTGATGACTTCCCAAAAATTGATAACAAACATGTATAAAATAAATAAAATGAGGACGCATTAGCTCCTTGTTATTATTCTCGTGACATTAAAAGAAAAGAATTACATATAACAAAAAAATAGTGAAATCATTACTACTATTATCTGATATATCAATCAAAACTGGAATTTGATGACGTAATCGTTTGTACTCAGCACACATTCTCGTTAACCGGGCAATATTTAGTTAGTTCTACTTGCAGGAATATTGAAATTATTGGTTATAGGATGTCTTGGATACTGATACGGGACATGTTTATACCACTTAGTAGAGTACCACACGCTATATTTCCGGATAATATTTTTTTTTTATATACATACATACATTGAGTCACGCCTCTTTCCCATAGGGGTCGGCAGAGACCACATCTTTCAACTTGCTACGATCCTGAAACTCATCTTTCGCTTCTTCTACTTTCATTAGTGTCTTCATACAAGCTCGTCGGTTGCTTTTGACATGGTAATAGTTAATACTTTAATAACAGTTTTTTAAGAAATATTATATCTAGTAAAAGACGACGATTACCATGTGCCATCATTTTGAAGTATTTCAGACAGAGGTCATAAGTAAGTAGTACGGTGGGAAATACCAGACGAATGAAATGAAAGGTGTCTAGTGAACGACCTTTGTGTACTCTCAATGCGCTGTGAATAGGTCACACAATGGTGACTCCAGACTACAGATGCGAACTCAAGTTAGCTTCAAACCAGTGTGTTGAATAGGCTTATTTAATTCTTGAGAACTTTTATCTGTATTTCTTTTTAATAAATCCAAGCTACTTCGCGGGCTTCTCCACTGTTATTACAATGTGTAAATTAAATTTTAGTTAATTGTCTATAGTAATAGTCCGTGTGATGGCGGCTTAAGAGAATCTACCACCCTTCTCCATACCCATCTCATCTCGTGGGTGTTGTAAAAGTCGACAGAGGGAACATAAAAACCAGTAGATGGTCAGCAGCATCTTCTTGAAACATCTAAATAAATAAACTGCGGTTGCCAACCCGCCTGCCAAGCGTGGCAACTATGGCAAAATCGCCTCAAAATGAGAGCAACAAACTTTTGTTGCAATCTATGGGGGAGGCCTATGTTCAGCAGTAGACTATAGTAGGCTGAAATCATGACTAATAGTATATTTCTTAATAAATAAAACATTACTTTTTGAAGGTGACTTCATTAGTAATATGGTGTATTACAATACATCCAGGCACGGCAGCTGCACTGCAATTCAAACAGTTTTAATCTACTACTAATGTGCAACAAGAAAAAATAAAAAGCTTTTTGGCGTTTTTGCAAAAAAGATTCAATGTCAAAAACTTCTAATATCAATTACGATGGTAACGACGGTGCCTATTCAATTTTAATAGCAATTTTCTTTTGCGACATTATGCTATTCCAATTCTTCATGTTATCTGCATAGAATAAATCTATTCTTTTAGTTTTTATAATAAGAAATAGAATCTTTACAAGCGCTTTAGTAAAATTTATTCCTTTTAAATTACTCTATTATTACATACCTTATAGAGTTTGTGTTTGAGTGATTAATTTATCTTCTAAGTATGTATATTTTATAAGCTCCTTGTCAACGTTTATGTTAAAAACGTGAAAAAAAATATACCGAAAATATTTTTAAAAACTCATGTAGTACAGTATTAAAAATGTTTTTACCACGTACCTAGTTATCGCTTATACAGATCTACGTTATTGAACACTGTCATGTTATCTGTTAAAAAATACTATAACTGAGAGGGAATTTATTCCGAGCATGTTATTCGCTTAACGTTACGGTAAAATCATTGTCCAGTTCTAACACGTACGCAACTTCTTCATAAAGAATATAACTACAAAACTGTTAACTCAGTTATATTTTATAGCAAAATATTAATAAAGTTTTACCATCACCATCCAAAGTTAACCGCATATAATCGAATTCCATTCTTTAATTAACCCACAAACATAAATAAGACATTCCAAAAACTTCGGAAACTTTCCAAATGGAGGTCGAAGGACCTAAAATAACAGTAAAAATATAACAGCCCAAAATGTCTTCTTATTATGATCCTTCGAAACCTCGGTCATTGACAGCCAGATTTCACACCTAGCTGGTAAGTGTATGTCTCTTAGTCTAGCATTAACAGATTTAAATATGTAAAGTGAGAAAGAAAATCAAAACGGTACATTTAATTTCTGTAGGAGCCGAGTTCAGAGTCAAGGACGAATGCACTTGGTGTTACACACCTGTATGAAAGAGATGGCCTAAAAAAGAAAGAGATAAAGTAATAGTCACTGTGGAGACGAAAAAAGAAGATAGGCGGGAGTTGACGTTGCTTACGCGCCGAATTTTAAAAAGTTAGTCGTGCTAGTTGCAAGTGTTTTAAAATTAATTTAAAAAGTATTAAAGGCAACTTTTTACTGTCGATATAGCAACACTGGAATCTATATCGGGTAATGGTTACGTGGTCTTTTACCGCTTTTACGAGTACCGGTGGGCGAACTGAGTCACTTGCTTACCGTAACTCGCGATATAAATTGAAAAATAAAATTTAAATTGATTGTAAAGTTGTAGTTTGGTTTTGTGGTGATCGATAAAGTTGTGCTTGACAAAATAGGACCTGATTCAAAAGGACAATACCGAAAGAAAGAAAATTGTGGGTAAGATTTAATTACTATTAATATTTTATCATAACTATTATTAAAAAAACACTAACTATATTTTAGTTTAAGATATATGATTATAATTAGTCTAGATAATTTTTACTTATGTATTTTTGTTCCTACCTTTTTGAATTATTCTTAAGTTAAGAAAAAGTAAAATTTTATTATTTTTACACGAAAAAACTGTCATAAAAGTTATTCTGTAATCGGCACATCCATATTTTATATTTTTATTATTTTTATATCCAAATAAAACCAAGAATATCCAAGAAAAGTTCAATTAAATATGGTTTAAAATAATTTTCATATTATTCAGGTGTACTCTTTGTACATTATAAGTATAAATTACACAATGGAATAACCTTATAAAACTTAAACTTAAATATGTAGGCTGTACGCACTTGATCGAAGGCACACTAAGAAAATGATGATTACTCACAAAAAACCGGGTCAAATATTTGGTTCAACGGTACGTTAGAGCATCAGTGCAATTTAAAATAAAACATCAGTGAATGATTCGGTATTATAAAAACAAATTAAAACTAAAAATATTCATTTTTTTATCACGCCAAAATTGCTTCGATTATATCGATAATATCAAAATTCCAAATATATGATAAGTTCAGTTTTATCTATTTACTTAAATCAAGCGATGGACGAATTTTATCTTTTTAATTATTGATATTCTGTTAATGTTATCATAATTTAATTTTTTATGCATTATACACAATTGAAACACGACTATGTTTCCGATTAACAATGCGTTGCTACTTGCTAGAGACATTTTCGCGTGACGTGACAAATTCATAAATTCTCGCTTACTTTCTTTTTTCTTATATTATGCGAACTTTTTCCGATATTCATATCTTTACGGTTTTTATCTATTATGGCGTGAAATAGTTAGAATCCGAAAAAGCGTCAAAGCAGCTGAAAATTATGAATTGTGGTGACATTTTTCTAGTTATTAGACGCCAGAAAACCAATTGGCGAGGCACGTTACAGTGCCGTAATAGTTCAGATGTGCCGTAAAGAAAAAGGTGTAAACATTAGAGCAAGGCATGCCCTTTTTAAAAATGAAGCATTACTGTTCTACAAAAAATATTTACTGATCAATATACAGGGAAACAGCCTCCGACCACGACTAGAGCCTTGTACCCAAAATGGTCCTGAACCTGTTTCCGACAGGGCGTATGATTTTAAATTGCATTTTAGTATTATAGGTGTTATATTTACTGGTGGTAGGAATCCGACTAGGTAGGTAACACCGCAGGGCCAGTTTATTCTGCCGCGAAGAAATAGCGTGGAAAAATTACTGTTTCGATCTGAAGAGCACTGAGAGCTAGAGGAATTCCTGGGAATATGGGATAAAGCTTAAGAACATTTGAAGACTATCTATGACGATTTGATTTGATTGTCTATGACGAAGCTGTTCTGGTCGCCGCCGACGTTATAGACCTACTCACACGTCTAAAACATATCCATGTCATGTGGGAAGTCATCGAAAACTTACGTAGAACTACAAAAAACCTTTAGATAATATTTTTCTATTTAAAATAAATTTTCATATTCATTTAGAATCAAACTGTATGCATTATATTATTCCGATATATACATATGACAACAATAGTGTGGACAGCTTATACAAAACAATATCAAATTACTTTAACGATAAAAAAAAACAAAGTGAACCACAATTTAAAAATATAACCAAGAAGAAAACATTTATTACCTAAAAAAGTAGAATAAAGCAGTGTCTCGCGACAACACACGCAAAGATGCGTGACGACTGTAAAAACATTATTCTTTATTTAAACTTCGCCTTTTTTCCAGAGTTTGTCTCTGGAAAAAAGGCGAAGTTTAAACATTACTAAATATAATCTGATACATATGTACAGTTCAGTAAATGTTCTAAATTAAACCTGATGCAGCGTAATCAAAATAACCTGTCCTTTTGATAAATCATCAAATTCTTAAAGTCTAAAATTGCTTAATATTCTTTTGTACTTATTATTGGTATCTTTTGTCTGCCTTTTTGTTGTTTTATCGACTTATGCGGCAGGTCAGAAATTCGGAGAAACATATTAAGTTTGTTTAAAACAAAGCATGCGTCATTAAATACGAGTATTTGTAGATAGGAAGAATTCTTTCTTTTCAGTCAGCACTACTTTTTTTGTGTATTACATAATCTACAACGTACAGATTTCTGTGACCCGAACGCAACGATAGACGTTTTGTTAGTTTTCCGGTAAGCTAGTGCTTCATGAGTTCAGAATTTATAATTCCTATTATTCAAGACTTACTTTGAAGACCGCACCTCCGCAGCAAAGTATTCGCCGTATTCAGATCACGGAATCTACAAATTCTTGTTTAAATACCATCTTAACCATATTGACGTGTCAGAAATCGTACCATAAAGAGCAGGGTTGAACACCAGGATTAAAGTTGACAACTTCTGACTGAATTGACCAGATATGAGTGTTGCTATCCTGGCCGATTCGACAACTGCCAAATACTATCGGAAGCTAGCAACTACGCAGGAAATATTATAGTGCACAAGTGTTCGCGCAAACACAGTGGCACTCACTCGACCTTACCTAGTCCTACCCGACCCTATGTAACGCTCACGCGATAACATTGAAGGTTCGAAGATAACAAAGAAGTTACTGGTGGTTGGATTCCTATGCAGGAATCCGTCTAGGTAGGTACCACCCTAGGGCCAGTTATTCTGCCGTGTGTAGACATTACTGTGTTTCGGTCTAAACTGCACTCAGAGCTAGTGTAATCACTGGGCATAATAGACTTAAGAACTGATGTCTTAAGGTGACGGGAGCAGTGTTTTGCCACTCGCTGTTCTGGGTGACACAGCATTTGTTATGGGCAGACGTTGCACTTACCATCAGGTGAACGGTTTGCTTGTCTCATCACTTTATAAAATAAAAAAAAATTGGAGTATTTTGTTACTGAATCCCGTGAGGTCAATCCGACTTAGGGCAATCGCTGGAAAATGACAACCACATGGCTTCCTACACATGGCGGAATAACCATATCGAAAAATGCCAGGCCGAAAATACATTGACTGGTGACGGATAGCAGCGTCGAAGGTTGGCAAGCATGGCGATTACACCAATTTTTTCCTTCTTGGGAGAGAACTTCCTCCAGCAGTGGACTATTAGCAGGCTAGCGACGTGGACGAATCTACGATACATGCAGCAAAGGTTTATCTCTTTGTTGGTTAATAATCTTTTTTTTTATTGGAAAAAGTGACGAGACGAGCAAAACGTTTACCTGATGGTAAATGCAACGTTTGCCCATAACCAATGCTGCGTCGCCCAGAACATTTCTGTGTAACACCACACTGCGCCTGTCACCCTGAGACATCAGTTCTTAAGTCTCATACCGAAACACAGTAATGTTTGCACACTACTGCTTTACGGCAGAATAACTGGCTCTAGGGTGGTACCTACCTAGACGGATTCCTGCATAGGAATCCTACCATCTCTTATATTTACGCGAATATTATACGGTAGCTGATTCGTACGCGCGTAAAATAGGCCATATTACTGCGCTTTACGTTCGGCTGTTGTCGGCAATGTTCGGTTCTCAACGTAAGGTTCGGTGAAGTTGTCGCTGTTAGCCTTTTATGCTTTTACAGCTTCAACGGACAACATAACTTGGTTTGGTAGTACTACTACATCACATAAATAAATTAAATTAAATATAACTTTTTTGTACACCATAATCGAAAATACAAAAGGAAAAAAAAATAATATAAATAATATAAATAATAATATAAATAATTAAAAAGTACAATGCGGCCTTAGCGCTAAAAGCGATCTCCTCCAGGCAACCTATGGATGGACAAAAACTGAAATTGAACAAATAAGGACGACAGTGTACAAATGTAAAAAAATAAACTACATAAATAAAAGTTAATATTATCATCACGGTTCTCAGCGTGCGGCTCCTTAAAGCCTTAGCGAGAAGTTTTAGCCTAACCCCCCCCCCCCCCCCCCCTTAATAAGCGGGCTATCTAAAGCAAAAATAAATTTCCAAAGCTGATTAATATTTCCTGAGATTAGCGCGTCCCAACTCAAAGATTCTCCAGCTTTATTGTAGTAGTAAGATTTAATAAAACTGATACAGGATGTTTTCGCGTTTTTTTTTTACTGTTTCGACCGACAATTCCAGCGCTTTACAGCATTTTTCATTATTATTTTTAGTCCGACATACATACAGGCACGTGTCTTTTTTCAAAAAAATTGGGACTCGTTTGCCCCGTGACGGGTGACCAACCAAGTCGCCGCCATTTTGGTACAAGTCAAGAAGTTCTTACATCTCATTGCTTTCCCACGAGCTGTATCGTGACAGATTGAATATTCTGGCTGTGTTCTGCACGAATAAAGGCTGTCTGGACAATACCTTACTTGCCTCTTACGACACCTCGGTAGGTGCTATAGGCTCTAGCTATATGCTCGGTAGTGCAGAGTAGAATACTCTGCCGGACTAAATAATAATGATATTCTGTCAGGCTACAAAAATCAGGAAGAATTATAGTCGTAAAAAAAATCATCATTCAGTAGGGCACTATCAAACACTTTTTTAATTGGATAAAGTGACGAGACGATAGTAAAGTGGCGAAACGTTCACCTACGTCACCCAGAACATTTATGTGTGGCACCACACTGCGCCCGTCCCTCAGAGACATCAGTTCTTAAGTCTCATATGCCCAGTGGTTACGCTAATCTCAGTGCCCTTCAGAGCGTAATGTTTGCGCACTACTGCTTCACGGCGGAATAACTGGCCTGGAGTGGTGCCTACCTAGACGGATTCCTGCACAGGAATCCTAACACCACAAACTATCCGCAAAAACCATTCGTTCCGTTCAGTTTTAAATTTTTAATAATATTTTTGATAACAATGACCAACTGCCGCACTCAGAGACATTTAATGGTTACTTAAGCAACTCCTCGGTACTAATTTAATATAGCACATCAAAACTAAGTAATTACTTAAGTAATCGTTAAACTTCTCTGAATGCGGCACTTAGATTTAAACCGAGAATAAACAGAATCCTGTCACTTAAAAGGAATAATATAAAGTCAAGGTAGCTAAGGGGCCGTATACAAAACGTGAGTAACTCAATCACATGTACTGGCACCTCATTTCTTTTAATACTCGTATTTGTATAAAAACTCCATCGCCAGTGGCTGGCAATAGCAATTCTAAGTGTAGCTTCTCAATGTAGTAAAGTAAGTAAAGTAAAGTTTCAGCCTATAAATGTACCACTGCTGAGCACAGGCCTCGTCTCATTTCTGAGTGGGTTTTTGGAGCTAGGAAGAATCCCCCACTCTGCTCCAATTTTTAATTTGGTTGGCGGACTACACATGTCTCCGAAATATTTTTTATTTCTCAGACATGCAGGTTTCGACACGATGTTTTCCTTCACCGGCGAGCACGTGGTAAATCAGCACTTAAAATTGCAATTAATAATTTTAGAAGAGAAATTTAAAGCGAGCGCCTAGCGCCTGAGCTCTCCTCTCATTTTTTGAAAGTGCTCTGGAGCAGGGACGAGTAGGGTTGGCGGACTTCACATGTCCTCGAAGTATTTTTATTCCTCAGACATCCAGGTTTCTTCGCGATTGTTTCCTTGACCGCTGTCGTTTCAGCATAACACTAGTCCACTGCTGAACACAAGCCTCCCGCGTAGATTGCCACAAAAGTTAGTAGCTCTCGTTTTAAGGGGACATTGCCGTATTTGCCACGCTTGGCAGGCGGGTTGACAACCTCAGATGTTCCAGGAGGACGCTGCCTCTGGTTCCTGGTTTTCATTTTCCCTCTGTCGACTTTTACGACACCCACGGTATGATATGGGGTGGTAGATTCTCTTAAGCCGCCACCACACGGGAACCTCTTGACAGCTAAGCAAGTCGTAAATCAGCACGTAAGATTGCACAACAATTTTAGACGTACCGGCACCGGGGATTGAACTCACATTACTAGCGTACTGTGAAATTTAAAGCGACAAAAAAAGGAAAACATTAGGAAAGCAGCATGTCATGGAAATGAAACATATTTCGGAGATTAGGAAGAATATGAAGGTTTTCACAGGCAGCAGATAGGTTTTAGCCGATAGGTGTCCGGAGGAGTAGGATAGCACCCACCTCTTTCCTACCTAGGTGTCGTACGAGGCCACTAAGGTATTGTTCGGACAGCCTTTATACGTGCAGAATAACACCATGATATGGAATGCTGTCACTATACTGCTCGTGGGAACGCAATGGGGAGTAAATTTATTGACTCAAAATGGCGGCGTCGTGATTCGTCACCCAACCGGATGCCTACCCCTTATATGAAAAAAGTCGTGACTGTATCTACGTATGTAGGTTTTCACAAAAATAATAGTTACGCATTCACTTCAGTTACGTAGATTAGTTATATGATAAGTTAGTTTTTTTTACATTAGTCGGATTAAATACTCGGCAGACGAACTTAATTTTACTACGATCGTCAATCTGACTGCTTCGCATGGGGATTACTAAGAATTCTCCCATCTTTGAAGAGGCCTTTGAGCGTGCTAGTTATAATCATCAGACGTTACTTTGCAAAATTCTGTTACAGTAAACCGGAGAAACAAAATGAATTTGCAAAAAAGAAACAAACTAAAATGTCTGTAACCTAGATCAACAAAGTTGTACAGAATGTATATATAATATAACAATTAATATATTATAACAAGGAAACCCTTTTGTAAATCCTTAGTAATTATAACAACCACAACCAGGCGGCAGGGTCAATGACTTGTAGCGGTTGTAATGACGTCACACGTTCCTTATACCGCTATGAAGTTAGGGCTAGTGTACACACGTGTGATTAAACGTTTTTGTTACACAGCTGTTATATAACATGTAGAATAAAAAAATGGTATTTGCATTAATAATGCATGTATAAGCTAACTAATCTCGTAACAAATTAGTGAGTCACACGCCTTATTTTGGATACCTAATGAGTATAAGACATCGATCTTTACTCACATTTTCTAACTATTATATAACCATATTTAATAAAAATACATTTCTTTTATTCGGGAAAGGGACGAATCGAGTAAAACTTACACCTAATGATAAGTGCAACGTCTGCCCATAACAAATGTCACCAGAACATTTCTGTGGAACACCACACTGCGCTTGTCACTCAGAGACATCAGTTCTTAAGTCTCATATGCCCAGTGATTACACTAGCTCTCAGTGCCCTTCAGACCGAAAAAAATATGTTTGCACATTACTGCTTCACGGCAGAATTCCTTGCGGTTCCCTACCTAGACGGATTCCTACATACGAAACCTTCAACTATATCCTACATGGTACAGTTACAGATCCATAACCATAATATACGTGTGTATTTATCCGACTACAGTGAATACAAAGGAAAGTTACTATTTTCAAAATTACGTATGTTTTATACGTTAGTCGGTTCGCGCATTGGTCTTAACTGGTTTTGTCAAATATGATATTATTTATGGCATCTTTCAATTTTGAGTCCGTATTTAAAGATAAATAACAAATATTACTTGGTTCTATATTTTTTTGTCCTACATCATAAAATATAATAAATCCAAAGCACATCAGTTTTCATCCTCGTCGTGAGTCAAGTGCAAATGCTCCATTATGTTACCGCTTTAAAATACAGTACCGTATGGTTCAGCGGTAAACGTACTTACCGATTGATGGGTCGTGTGTACGACTACAAAGATAATATTTTCCGTCATCGTCATGAACAAGTTAGATTTACATCAGTTTCAATTGTATCAATCGTAAATATAACGTGATGAGAAAAAAAATTCTCCTAGTTCTCTAAGTCTCTCTAAGTCTTTTCAAGTTGTAATCTTTGTCTGAATCTGTTCAAAGTTCACTGCTGGACATAAGCCTGTCTCAAAAAGTGTGGATATATAATCACCTCGCTTGGCAGGTGGATTGACCCAAACTAGTGATGTGTCAACTCGATTTACTAACTCGAGTTGGGCTTAGCTCGAATCAACTCCAGTTGAATTCTCTCTAACTGGAATTGGGATTGGCGCTGTAAATAAATACCTCCTGTAAATAATCAAAGCGAGTACGCGATTGACGCTTTCTCATTCTTACGTTTCCTTCGTTGTGTGCGAGCTTGTGGCGCGAATTTTACCGATGGTACTGTGACACCCAACAGCGCATGGTGGCAATGGGCTTACCACCTATCACACCGAGTGCATTATATTGTTTTGATGAAATCATCTATTTGTGTGGATTGTGGAAATCATCTCTATTTTGCAGTGAGCGCCCAGTCTCTGACTACCCCTTATGGGATAAAGTCTTGATCATATGAATGTATGTATAGGTTCCTACTCGTATGTACCTAAATCGTAAAGACTGATATTATTTTAAGAAGACTGCTATGTGTGTATTTTGTTGTTAATAAATATGAATAGGTGGTAGTAGGTGGTAGGTGGTGGCGGTGATCAATTACCTGATGGTAAGTGATCACCGCCGCCCATGAACATCTACAATACCAGAGGAATAGCAGATGCGTTGCCGGCCTTTGAGGAAGGAATAGGCTCTTTTCTTGAAGGTCCCTAAGTCGTATCGGTCCGGAAAAACCGCTGGCGGCAGCAGATTCCATATGGTGCTTGTGCGGGGCAGAAAATTGCGCGAAAAACGCACTGTGCTGGAATGCCAACCATCAAGGTGGTGACGATGAAATTTCGCGCTATGCCACAATGTGCGATGGTGAAAATCAGCGGCTGGAATTAATCCGAACAATTCTTCGGAACACTCCCCGTGGTAGAAACAGATTTAAAGAAAAATACATGATATGTACATTCCATTATTTTTTTATTTAATTTATACCTATTTTAAGCAATTATAATTGTCCCAATACATATTACGAATCTGTTCCAACTTTTTTAATATTGTTGCGAAGCTGAGTCATTACACTGCTAAAATAAATAAAAAATTACTCAGTTTCATCCAGTTAACTCGAGTTACGTAACTCGAGTTCAGTTCGAGTTACATTAATTTTAACTCTAGTTAAATCGAGTCCAGTTTATCCTTAATTGGAACATCGCTAAACCAAACACGGATGTGTAACGTCGTCGTCGTCGTTTCAGTCTATCACAAGTCCACTGCTGAACATAGACCTACCCCATAGATAAATTTTGTAACTCTCATATTGGAGGGATTTTGCCAAAGTTGCCACGCTTGGCAGGGTTGGCAACCGTAGTTTATTTATTCAGATGTTCCAGGAAGATGCTGCTGCCCATCTTCTTGTTTTAATTTTCCTCTGACGACTTTTACGACACCTACGGGATGGGATGGGGTGGTAGATTCTCTTAGGCGGCTACGACACGGCGTAACGTCAATAAATTAATTTTAAATATAGGGATTTTTTAATATTTCAAAGGTTTTTCGGGGATAAATAAAAAATAAAAAATATATAAACTGTAATGACATATCAAATGAAAGGCTTGTTTTAGTCTTAAATTATATTTTTATAGTTTTAAATTATTGTTTATAGTACGGACAGCGTTTATTCGCGCAGAATAACACCATAATATGCAATGTTGTTTTTTTGTTTGATTGAATTGTTTTGAATTGTTGTTTGACTCGTACCAAAATGGCGGCGGCGTAGTTCGCCACCCGTCACGTGTCGTTTCCCACGAGGGCGAAAAGGTAAAAAGTGGCCTCCGCCTACCTTTTATGTGGGAAAAAGACGTGACTGCAAGTATGTAGTTACCTATGTTGTGTTATTTAGCTGTTGGTTTTCCATGTAATAAAAATAAAAATTGGTTCTCTGATAGAATACATTAAATTAATTTTTTTCGTTTAAATTAAAAGTTTTTATCATCACATCCACTCTTTAAGTTGACATTTACATAGACAAGTTTCTGCTATCTAAAACATATAAATTGCCACAGTCGTGTATTATCTTAGTCAATTAATTGTTCTACACATTGCACTTATATAAAATGTCTGTAATACGTCACTGTATTTCACACATCCATACTTATAGGCAGAGGCGACACATGTAGCCCACTTTTCGCCCCCGCGGGATACGAGACGTGACGGGTGGCGGACCACGTCGCAGCCATTTTGTTCATCATCATCTCAGCTTATCACTGATCCACTGCTGAACATAGGTCTCCCCCATAGATTGCCACAAAAGTTAATAGCTCTCATTTTGGGGGATTTTGCCATAGTTGCCACGCTTGGCAGCCGGGTTGGCAACTGCAGTTTATTTATTCATGTTCCAGGAAGATGCTGCTGCCCATCTCCTGGTTTTTATTTTCCATCTGTCGACACCCACGGCATGAGATGGGTACTCGTAGATTCTTTTAAGCCGGTTACCACACGATACCACATTTTGTTACAAGCCAAAAAAATCTTATTCGCCGTTACGTTCCCATGAGAAGTATAGTGACAGCATTGCCTGGTCTGTACCAGGCAATTCTGAGGCGACTAAGGTATTGTACAGACATCCTTTATGCAGATTAACACTGTTGTTAATCTGCATAAAGGATGTCTGTACAATACCTTAGTCGCCTCGTGCGACATCTCGGTAGGAAAGAAGTACATATGTGTTATTCTACTCTCCCGGACACCTATCGGCTTAGGCTATATTTCATTAGCTACAAAATGATCGTAAACATCAAAAGTTCGAGATTTGATTATCATACCAACTTCACAACGTGTTAGATAAATAGAGTCGTCGTCGTCGTCGTTTCAGCCTATCACAAGTCCACTCCTGAACATAGGCCTCCCCCATAGATAGCCACAACTTTGTAGCTCTCATATTGGAGGGATTTTGCCATAGTTGGCACGCTTGGCAGGCGGGTTGGCAACCGCAGTTTATTTATTCAGATGTTCCAGGAAGATGCTGCTGCCCATCTCCTTGTTTGAATTTCCCTCTGTCGACTTTTACGACACCCACGGGATGGGATGGGGTGGTAGATTCTCTTAGGGCGCTACCACACGGCTAGATAAATAGAGTAGCAATCCGCAAAGGGGTGAAAGTACCCGAAGTAGTAAGTAAACGAAAAAAATTCTGCGTGTCAGATCCGACGCGCGACTGGAGTTTACTCTTTATATATGATTGTCATTGAATATACATTAGGCAAAGGAGGTAAATAAACGCAACTTTATAATACTGAAAGCGTGTACGTACATTTATTCGTTTTTATTTATATTGATTCGATAAAATATTATAGAATAGAATAGAATATTTTTTTATTCAATATAGATCATTTACATAATACTTATTGAACGTAATTTTTTTTAAACTACACTGGTTCGCAAATAAATGCCTCTGTCCTGGGAAGAACCAGTAAGAAACCCAGCGGGATTATTTTTTTCAGTCATTTTAAATATACAATTACAACAGTTTTATAAAGATGTAGAAATAGCTTGGCAGCGACTTACACATTATACATGAATCATGTATTTCGTGCGGCCGTCTATTGCCAGATTCGTATATTACAATATTACGAAAAGTTATTAATTCTGAAATATTCTGCTTAGATGACGCTAACAAAAACGTAACGCTTTTAGTTAACGATCGATTTTACTACACATTAAGTTTTCGTACTTTATATGAAATCAATTCTTAAGGAGTAAACTCTAAAAAATCTACTGTTTCATAAAAATTTAAACACCTACTCGACCAAAAAGTGCTGCAGCTGAATTATTTTGCGATTTAAGTGTTTGTTACATCGCTGTAACATTAACATGTTTGGATTGCAGAAGAAGCGAATGATATTCCTATGCAGGAATCCGTCTAGGTAGGTACCACCCCAGGGCCAGTTATTCTGCCGTGAAGCAGTAGTGTGCAAACATTACTGTGTTTCGGTCTGAAGGGCACTGAGAGCTAGCGTAATCACTGGGCATATGAGACTTAAGAACTTATGTCTCTGGGTAACGGGCGCAGTGTAGTGCTACACAGAAATATTCTGAGTAACACAGCATCTGTTATGGGCGAACGTTGCACTTACCATCCGGTGAACGTTTTGCTCGACTCGACACTTTATCAAATAAAAAAAAAGATGTGTCAGGTGTGAAATAAGTGTGTAGTGTTTCGGTTTGAAGGGCACTGTGAGCTAGCGTAATCACTGGGCATATGAGACTTAAGAACTGATGTCTCAGGGTGTTGGGCACAGTGTGGTGTCACACAGAAGTGTTCTGGGTGACACAACATTTGTTATGGGCAGCACTTACCATCAGGTGAACGTTTTGCTCGTTTCATCACTTTGTACAATAAAGAAAAATGTATCTCTACCTACCCAATGGGAAAGAGCCGTGACCATGTATGTATGTATGTTTGCACGGGTACGTTCCCGCTCGTTTTACTATTTACCAAACACCTTGTAAATAATTGTAAATAATTGTCATGTAATGGCGTTTAGACTAGGATAGAATATTTCTCATTCATTGTAGATTATTGACATAATTTCTATTGAACCTCATTCTTTCAAACTGCACTGAATCAACAGAAAATACATCTGTCCTAGAAAAAACCACCATGGAACCCAGCGGTCAGTTTTACAATTACTCTTTTCCAAAAATAGTAAGTAAATAATTGTAAAAATTATACAAACGTAACCTTGCAACCGCTTGGGGACCAAGAGAGTAGTACTATCGCTGAAGTCATGCAGCTGACATTATCTGTTTGTGTATGTTTCCATATACTCGTATTTATATTATGAACAACACTTTTTTCATTAACCTGCTTTCCGGTATTAAGTACATATTTTTTTATTCTCTGCTGCAGAAAAATATACACCATATAAATACAGTAGCATCTACATATGCAGCGACTAGCCTACTTAATCCATACTAATATTATAAATGCGAAAGTATCTCTCTCTGTCCCTCTCTCTGTTTGTTACCTTTTCACCACTCAACCGCTGAACCGATCTTGACGAAATTCGGCACAGAGATACTTAGCTTACTTCTAGCTAGCTTACTATACTTTTTTTCCCAGAAAATGAAATAGTTCTCACGGTATATTTAAAAAAACCTATATTCATGCGAATGACGTCGGGGGCATCAGCTAGTAAATTTATATATTAATGCGTGAAGAGAAAACTTTGTACCCCTTTTAAGCATATTTCGCGCTCGGAGCAGTGTGAGTTTTGGCATAGTTAAAGTTTATACGGAGAAGGAGGGCAGAAAATTAAAATTCATAAATAATATGTGTTGTAAATAAATTAAATTCAATAAAAAAAAAGTTAATGCGACGGTCGAATTGCGACAATGGGGCGATAACTAGTAATCATTATTTGGATTAAAGAGTTTATATGTAAACCGCCTATCTTTATTTTAATAGTATATTTGCAATTCATCGCCTTATTCTACTTCAAGCTACAAGACATAGTATTTAATACGTAGTATTTTAAAGACCTAATTTAACCATACGGATAACGCTGCAGCGTCTAAGGTTCTTGTGCTGCGATCATTAATCCAGGTGTGCTGTGTTTGTGTGTGATTACGGCAAATCCTCCCACCTTGGGGGAGACCAAAGAGAAAAAAGAAGAAACTCATAAAAATTAGTTGCCACCCCTTTTCAAACACCACTTTTTGTGGAACTGAAGACACATCAACTCTCATGTCAGTAGTTGCTCATTTACTAAATTATGTATATTTTCAAGACATTTAACACATAGTAACAGAAAGGGTACTCCCGCGGTGTCTTCGCGCTTGTTTATCCACAATCATAGGAGACGAAGACGATGGATTTTTTTTTAATTATAATTCTTATAACGTTATATTTCTACGTTATCATTATGTGCTATTCATAAAATATGAAATAGTCGAAATATATATCCGTTCTGAAAATTACAAGTAAAGTTACAGTCTATAAATATCCTACTGTCGACCACAAGCCCCCTGTTACTTGAGAGGGTTTTAGGGTCGGGAAGAGTCCGCCACGTTGCTCCAATACGGCATGGCCAACCTTACACATGAATACGTGACAAATATTATTATATCATGACACGTGACTGATATTTCTTCCAGTGAGATAAGAATTTGGTTAATCCTTGTACCGAGTATAGTATATATGTGCCAGAAGTCCACTGCTAAACATTTTCTCATAGAAGGGGTCGGCAGAGACCACACCCGTAGCCAACTTCCGTCATAGATTGCCACAAAACAAGGTTCCAAGCCACCTGCATTTTTAAAGTAATTTAGCTAGGGAGGCCTGAAGTATCAGTTCATTCTGGAATCTTGCCCAAAATAGTTTGAAAATCCCTGATTTAGATGAAAATAGATACAGAATAAAAGCTTTTTCCTAATAAGTTACCCGTTTTTTTTAACTTTAACGTCTATTTTTACTCATAATCATTAACGTAGTTTAACCAAGCGTATTCAAAAAGATTTTTTGTGGTTTGTTTTGAGCTACACTAACTAGATCAGGGTGTGTGCTGTTCTAGATTGTGTGGATACGCCGCGTGGTGACGACTTAAGAGAATCTACCATCCTATCTCATCCCTTGGGTGTCATAAAAGTCGACAGAGAGAAAATTAAAATTGATGGGCTTCATCATCTTCCTGGAACATCTGAATAAATAAACTGTGGTCGCCAACCCGCTGCCCAAACGTGGCAACTATGGCAATATCCCCCAAAATGAGAATTACAAACTTCTGTGGCGATTTATGGGGGAGACCTATGTATGTTCAGCGGTCGACTAGCGATAGACTGAAATGATGATGATGATAGGGATTGCATTTGCAGTAGGCCTCTCCTAAGGAGGATTCACCGTAATCAGAATGCTGGGCAGGTGAATTGGCGACCCGGGTGGTCTATTTTATTATAGATATCGGTATCGGTAAAATCTTAGGTTTTTCCATTAATTAAACCGATAGATGTCCGGCAGAGTGGAATAGCACTTTCCTCTTTCCTACCGAGGTGTCGTAAGAGGCGACTAAGTTATCGGTACGGACAGAATTGATTCGTGCATAACACCATGATATGCAATGCTGTCACTATACGTGGTAACGCAGCGGAGAGTCAGATTTTATTGACTCGTACCAAAATGGCGGCGACGTGGTTAGCCACTCGTCACGTCTCGTTAACCGCGAGGGCGAAATGTACATGTGTAGCCTCTGAATATAAGGCGTTATGCCGAATAACTAACTACAGATTTTCAAGATATACGATGATCTTGGTGAAGTTATCTACGCAGAGTATATACTCGTAATAGTACCGTATATGAGTACAAATCAGTCTATTAACAGGCTGTAAAAGAAGAATAAATACTAGAACCAACTGAGGCACTACCGTCTCCACGATGCCCGATGTCACTGTTAGACAATCAGAGAGAGAATTGGAAGCACCGCCTCTGCTAGAATTCAAACCCACGACTTGGACATAAACGATGGCAACATAAACATTTGCAGTATATTCGACATAATACGATAAAATTATAAGCATTTATATAAGATAAATAAATAATCCCTTTCTTATCAAGTAGAAACTGATATAAACATTATCGTGATCGTGAACATTTTTAGGCTTGAACATTAACGTAAACAGGTTTACCGATACTGTTGCCATTTGTTATTGCTCGTTAAGTTTACAGCACTGATAAAAAGCAATTTTTCGGTTCGATGCCATGTGCGAACTTTCTAGGCACTTAAATGAAACTAATTTTACGGATTTTATCGCGTTTAATTTTGTTATTTATAACCCGACGTTTCGAGCGCTTTACAGCACCCATGGTCACGGGGGGACCGAGGTGACAGATGTCCTGATGTCATAGTTAACCCGGACCTTCAGCTTTTCAATTATTGTTTTTGTACACTTGTGGCACTATAATATCTCCTGCGCAGTTGATGGCTCTCGACAGTAGTCGGCAGTTGTCGCCGTGGTCGAAATCGGCTAGGAGAACCTCATCACATCATTTTTGGTCCGATCTACGCAGAACACGTTAGTTTAGCATGTTGTTATTTTTTAATGATAGTACATAAAAGTAAAACAAACAACAAAAGGTTGTTTGTTTTACTTTTTATGCCAGCATCAAAAATGTTATTTGACATTTTATTTATTCTACAAAATAATAAAATGAATTTTGATCATTTTTTTTATATATTCGTTTTATTTATTAAAGGCGACGTCATTGCAACCTTCCAGTAATTCACTTCTCACAGTATTGAACCGGTGTTTTTCAGCTACAGTATCTGCTTTGTTTCCGTATCGTATCGGGTTAGCTCTACGAATATTAATTAGAAACAGATTTCAACCTAAAAAATTGTTACTCGTGTATTTGTCACTAACTACCTCCGACCTAGGAAAACGTTGCATGAGAACGATGCACTCAAACTCGACCTTGAAATTTTACACTCATCGTGCCTAAGGGGGTTTCACTTCTAAAATAAAAAAGGAACCCACGACCCATAACCTTGAACACTGAGCGACACAGTATCATCATTAGACATAGACTTTATTCGACGTACAGAAACCACACAGAGAATGCAAAAAAAAAATCCTGTACAATAATAAAAAGAAACAAACAAGATCTGTCAAACACTGGAAACAAAAGTGACGCTGTATTGTGAAGTCGAAATGGACTCCACTTAGCAAAGAATGCTGCGGAAAGACCGCAGCGCTGGTTTTCAGTGGAGCCACTTCGTAAGTAAAGAGCGAACGCACGTACGTCGTACGTGTCTATGTGTAAGAAATACAACCCGTAAACAACAATAGGAGTTAAACCCACACCAAACGAGTAATCACCATACGTCTTGCACTTTAGATAATGTTTTCCGTCACTGATCCAGGTACTTCAGGTCAGTTCATCTCTTGGATGCTACTTCGTGTTCCTGACCCTTTACTCAACTTTTACGATACCCATTTTGACGACCGCGTGGCCTAGTGGTCAGAGTACCTGAATTGTAAGCCGCGGGTCCTGGGTTCGAATCCCAGCCGGAGCCAACATTTGTCTTTATTTGTGCTTAATCTCAAATTGTTGGTTTTCGGGTCTGGTTGTGTTGTGATTGTCCCCGTGTTTCTAACACTGCATCGTAGCCTACCTCCGATCTTATCGCATCAGCGTTACATCGGGCGCGGGTAGGTTGGGACGAGTGAGTGCCTCTGTGTTTGCGCGTACACTTGTGGCACTATAATATCTCCTGCGCAGTTGATGGTTCTCGACAGTATTCGGAAGTTGTCGCCGTGGTCGAAATCGGCTAGGAGAACATCACGATATCCATTGGAATATGTCTCAACGGTCATAGTGGTCTTCAGTTTCAAAAACACGAACGTATCACAATCAGATCGAAGACATTTTAAGAAAAGGCCTTATCTTAAGTTCCCGCAACCGATGAGCTTATATGAAGATGCTCATGCAAGTAGAAAGATGTGTGTAGTAGTAAGTGGAAAGACGTGGTCTCTGCCTACCCCTGAGAAAGAAGCTTGATTGTATGTATGTTTTACAAATTAAATAGTTTAACAAACTGGTACGCCTAACGCAATCAAGTATATTTTATTTAAAAAAAATTAATTAACTTAGAAATTGCTAAAATAAGCAATACCAAAAACTAAGCTTGTGAATTAATTTCTATATTTTTCCTTTGAAATTTTTATCTGTTAAAAGCCAGTACAAAAGGAAAAAGATTAAAAGATCACACTTTAATAAAACGTACTTAATAGACTTAAACGAACGCAATAGTTTCATTGTCCCCATTTAAAGATAAGAAATGTCAAAAGGGCTTTTGAGTATTTAAAAAGATTACAGAGGCTTTCGCAACAATCTCTTGTACAGTCACGTGCAACGCAATGAATATGGTTTTAAAACCTTTTGAATTGCTGACATGATAAAATATTTTAATGCAAAGGTTGTTCGGAAGAAAACGTTTTCAGAGTGATTAATACCACCATTTGTACTATAACTTTAATACTGTCATCGTCATCACCAAGATCCCTTTATACTGCTATATACACGAACCTTTGAACCTTAGACGCTGCTGCCTATCACTGGTCTGGATATTTTAGTTCTTGTTTATTTGAGATGGTATACCGACATCTATCGGAGACCATGAGATTTTTGTAGGATTTCCCTTTGTCAGATCTTACGACTCCCACCATGAAATCTGGTGGCAGATACTCTTATGCTGTCACCACATGGTCTTATTTAATACTATACTTTTGCAGAGTACCTACAATAAAGAATATACTCGTATATGTGTAAGACGACAACCATCGCGGAGTTGCGGGAAGGCGATGGATGCAGGTGGCTCGGGACCGTGTCCTGTGTCGGTTTATGAGAGAGGTAAAAGTTCAGCAGTGGACTTTTGATGGACTGAAATGATGATGATAATGATAATAATGATAAAACAATGTATTTATTTATTTTTTACATTTTTTTATTTTCAACACAATTTTTCGGAAAGTCGATGGATGCCATCTATAGCCTCTATATCAATGGCGAAGGCTGCTTTTAACAGCGTAATTACGTTGTACTTTAATGACACTAATATTTCGACATGTTTAATTATACTATCTTATTTAAAAAACAGATCGCATTTACAGCGTGTAACGAACCTTGCCCTAAACAATGTGCACGAACTTTCCATCTTTGTTTTCTACGCAGAACAATATATTATTCTGTGGTTTTCTAGGTTAATATTTTCTATCTCGTTATTTGATGCACAACCATGATTACGTTGTCTCTAGATTAAATTGCGGAAAGTACATTAACTTTAATGTCCAGGGAGATCGAGAACGTTCTAGACGTCGAGTCGGTATGAAAAAGTCTAGAAAACTCGCAGAATAGCATCAACAATACAATATTTAAAAAAGTATATTTTTTCGTATGCTTTAGCAGTTATGCCTCTTACCCACTGGGGTAGGCAAAGACCACATCTTTCCACTTGCTACGATCCTGACACACATGTTTTCCTTCTTCTACTTTCTTGAGCATTTTCGACGGCGCCTTTCCTTAAAACGTTTTGCGATCTGATCGTCATAAGTTCGCCTACGTCGATCCCCCTGCGGCAGATAGCCCTGCTTAAGAATTATACAGTTTTGACATCGCATCGTAACTGTAAAAAAGTAAAGAAACGGCCTTATAAAAGCTTTGCGCTCGGTTTCACCCGCGAAAAAAAGCCGACCATAATTATAATATAATAAGCATACATATACTTCGGGGTTTGAATTTATTTGCGCGGAGCCTTAATTATTTTTCTAAAATTAAACTAGCCTTAGTTACCCGCTACAACATCAGCTACCTGTCAGTGAAAGTCCCTTTAAAATCGGTCCGGTCGTTTCAGAGATTAGCCGGAACAAACAGACAGACAAAAATATAAAAATTTAATTTTACTTTAACAAATAATTGTATCTCTATTTCCCAGTACATTAAACAAACATAGGTAATAAGTCTCGATTTGCACGGAGGATAAGCGCTACTATCTGGTCGCGAGTTCTATTCTCGCACGGAATATACTCGTACATTTGTACGACTTACAGACTTTTTTTCGGGTTTAGGAGGTCGATGCTTATATACGCAAACGCACCCAGTGTGGGGCAACGTTTTAAAAAAAAAAGATATTCCGAGTGTCTATCTTACCACATTCAGAATTATTTACAATAATTATTTAATTAAAATTATATACAATTGTACAGTGAAGGGTACAGTAATGGTGAAAAGCGTATATCCGAAAATATCCGATATCTCAAATACTTTTACTAATTTTAGTTTGAAAGTGTTTTCTAGGTTCTACTTTACATTTCTTCAGAATTTTTTAATGAATAGAGGGGCTTGGGCATACTTTTTACGACTTAGAAGCCCATATCTCATCAGTAATTTTTAAAATTTTCATCATTTTTCAACGATGCTTCTAACGCTTATGTGCAATGAACTTATAATTTTTCAGTCACACAGATGGTGTGTTAGCCCTTTTTTAAGTAATTTCACTGCACCATTATATAGCTGTAGCACTTTCGTCCGTGAGTTACTCCAAAACGGTAACTCTCTTAGTAGGTACTGTATTTTTAATATTTAGATTATAGTTAAAGTTTCATATAGCTCATTATTTTGATTATGGTGTGTGTTGCGTTTGCTCTTGTAAATAAATTATTTATCTTTATCTTTATATAGCGGTTCGTAAAAATACCTTCCTTAAAAAATTCTGTGCTGCTGTGACATACGAACAGTATGAAATTTTAAGGGTTCCGTTTTTATTACGAAACCCTAAAAATAGCTACGATATTTGAATTCCTAATCCAAATACTCTGAACATGAAATTCAAAAACTAGATTTGTTTTTCAATTCCATCTGCGATGGAGTGGACAGAATGTAAACAATGTACGCGAGATTTCATCAGATTTCCCTTTTAATATACGAACAGTGAAATCCCAAAGCGGCTGATGGACCGTTAAGTCGATGTTTTATTCATGTTTATTTATGCGTGCCTGGTATTTCCGAAATGAAATGAATCGTTAAATATACCCACACATTTATACAAATAAATAAAATTTAAGTGTCTGTTTGTAATAATAATATAACAGCTTTTTACTCAATGCTTAGGAAAGTATTTACGGTACTTATAAAGAAAAACATTTTTTTTAATTATTTGTCTGTTCCGGCTAATATACGAAACGGCGGCAACGATTTCGGCGGGACTTTAACTGACAGACAGCTGATTATAGCGGGTAACTTAGGGAACTTTAATTTTAGAAAAATAATTCTGCGTAAACAAATTAAAACCCCAAAATCCAATTCAAATAGGGACGTATTTTTGTATATCACCGACGGGGGTTGGCTTTTTAGGCGGGTAAAACCGCGAGGAACAGCTAGTTAATAATGAACAATGAATCTGCATATACAATAAACTGAAAGTAAACTGCATCCATAATATCTTAAATTTAAATAAAATTGTGATAGGCGTAAATACACAATCTACGCCCCGCGGTTCACCTCACCACCTAACTGCGCCGTAGATTCGGCTCTTCTCGGTAAATTTCGGTTCTCAGCGTGCGGCTCCTAAGGGCCGTAGCAAGAAGTTTTAAAACCCCCCTCAACAAACGGGCTTTCGAAGGTAAAAATATTTTTTCAAAGCTGATTAGTATTAGTCCGCCGTGTGGTAGCGGGCTAAGAGAATCTACCACCCCATCCCATCCCGTGGGTGTCGTAAAAGGCGACAGAGGGAAATTAAAACCAGGAGATGGGCAGCAGCATCTTCCAGGAACATCTGAATAAATAAACTGCGGTTACCAAACGGCCCGCCAAGCGTGGCAACTATGGCAATATCCCTCCAATATGAGAGCTACAAACTTTTTTGACTATCTATTGGGGAGGCCTATGTTCAGCAGTGGACTTTTGATAGGCTATAACGACGACGAAGATTAGTATTTCTCGCAATAAGCGCGCTCAAACTTACAAAATAGAAGTAAAGAAGAAATAAAAAATATAAGGCAACACACACACAGCAAAAATAGACAACAAACATACATAATATTACAAACTTAATAATGAAAAAACAAAGTGAAAGCGGCTTTGAAGTATTTGTAAAAATAACACAAAAAAACCTACATAGTGCGTATCTCACGGCTCGACCAATGGGTCTCCAGCTGACGCTGGTTTCCATCTGGAACCGTTGTGGTCTACATATGTCAAGCTACACTACATTAATGTTGTAAATTACACAAAATGAAAATAAAGTTCAGATGTTAATATTAAATAAATATTAAATGAGCATAATATCTATACTAATATTTTAAGCTGAAATTTGTTTGGTTAAGCGCGCTAATCTCACGAACTACTAGTTCGAATTGAAACATTATTACAGTGTTGGATAGCCCATTTATCGATGAAGGCTATAGGCTATACAACATCACGCTGCGACCCTTACAGCGATTTCTTTTAAATCAAACGGCGGGAGAAACCGGGGGCACAGCTGGTATTAAATAAGCTTAATATGTCTGAGAGAAAGAGAGAAAGAAAACCTTTCGAAGACGTGAAGCCTGCCAACCCGCACTGGAGCAACGTCACAGACTTTTCCCGGTTCCAAAAACCTTCTCAGAAATTAGAGAAGGCCTTTGCTCAGTGCGACGTTTAAAGGGTGTAACTTTACTTTTACTTTTCTAGTCCCTTGGCTATCGAAAACTTTGTCGTAATCCGCCAGCCGCCATTGGGAAACTGTTTTGACACTTCCGTCTTTGTATATTTATGAAAATATAATGTACGTACGGAAAGACATGAATTTATTTAATAAAAAAGTTTCTGTTTCCGGGCCGAGGCGGCGCGGTGCAGATATAAAATTCCTAAAAGTGTGACGCAAAAAACTAACATAGAATTCAACAAACTCGTCAAGAAGACATTATTAGAGAAAGTATATTATAAAATAGATAATTACATAGAGGACAAAGATGTCTGGAAATAACTCTTACTCTGCACTTGAAAATACCCTGGCTACCAAATATTTGATATTGTACTCGTAATTAAATAATGTATTGTAAACATGACATTATGTACTGGTGGTAGGTTTCCTATGCAGGAGTCCGTCTAGGTAGGTACCACCCGAGGGCCAGTTATTCTACCGTGAAGCAGTTCTAACGTGAAGTACTACATAATACTGAGTTTCGGTTTTAAGGGCACTGTGTGCAAGCGTAATCACTGGGCATATGAGACTTAAGAATCTATGTCTCAGGGTGATGGGGGCACAGTGTGGCGTCACACACAAATTTTCTGGGTGACACAGCATTTGTTATGGGCAGACGTTGCACTTACCATCAGGTGAACGTTTTGCTCGTTTCATCACTTTACGCAATAAAAAAAATGATATTACATAAAGACCCCAGAGTTTCTTGCCGGTTCTTCTCTGAGAATGTCTAATTTTTTGAACAGGTGTAGATTTTGACATTCTTAAGAGCTTTATATAAGGTTTAACCGAATAAAGATATTTACTTTGAACTACGGTCAATTGACTATCGGACTTAGATCGTCCACTTAAAGTTGATTTTGAATAATCTTACTACTATAATAAATCTGGACAGTTAGTTCGTTTGAATGCGCTAATCTCATGAAAATAATTATACGATTTGAAAATTATTTTTGTGTAAGCAGCATTGGACTTCTTCATTTTTATAGGATGAAGTGTCAAGACGAGCAAATCGTTTACCGGATGGTAAGTGTGTCCGACCGTATCAAACGATGTGTCACCCAGAGCATTTCTATGAGCACAACACTGTACTTACACTGGATTATTTTTATTGACTAATAATTGTTATTTTGTTAATGTTCCCAGGCTAATAGTACTTTAAACATGTTTTACACCTATTTTTACATTTATTTAGATATAAGACAATTGTTTTATTTTATTATATTACTAATAATTATCTTGTACCCTTGATATATCAGTTCTCGAGAGTTATATTACATTAGCTCTCTGTGAACTTCACACAGAAACACAGTTATGTTTGCACACTACTGCTCGATGGCAGAATAACTGTGACTCCTGTGATATTCACCTACACGAACTCCTGTAGAAATTCTACCAGCAGTTCTAGAATAATTAAAAAGATTATTCCGCAACCTAGCGGAGGTCATAATCATAAAGAGAAGCATAACAGTGACTTTTAATTCAGTGTCAAGCAATAGTGTGCAAACATAACTGTGTTTCGGTCTTAAGGGCACTGAGCGCTAGTGTAATTACTGGGCATATGAGACTTAGGAACGGATGTCTCAGGGGGACGGATGCGATGTGGTGCCACACAGAAATGAAACGTGCTAGACGACACGGACGTCTCAGCACTCCCTGGCCACGATACGGTCAGTCACGATCCAGGCTACACTGTACACACAGCTAATAGCTTTAATACAACTCGACACCGCTAGCTTTAATACAACGACGCGCGACCGCCGTAGAGAGCGGCACGCAGCAGTCGACAATCACACCGCGTACACACGATTCACCCGTGTTCCAGGGCGGTCCTCACCTCCCAGAGTTACCGACACACAAGTCAACAGTCCGAATGGAGGCCCGCAGCCTACTTGATTTTGAGATATTCTAAATTGCGCAAGCACGCAGCGAACGCGACAGCCCGAATTAAGAGGTTTTTGTAGGAGTTTATTTATGTATTTATGATTGGGTCAAACCAAACCTGGCACGCGGGCCCCAGGTCCGTGAACACAGTATCCGTTGAATCTGTAAAAGCCGAAAAGGCTAACAGCAATTACATCACCGAAATTATACACATAGAAATGTTGTGGGTGACGTAGAATTTGCTATGGGCAAACGTTGTACTCGTACTTACCAGCTGGTAAACGATTTACTCGTCTCGTCACGTTCTTCCCTACAAAAACTATATAGGCTACGCTTTGGATATTTGCATTTAACGAAGGTGAAAAAATGTATTTTCAACATCCATTGCTGTATCGAAATACGCGCGATTTCGTGTTTCCACTTAGTTAAACAGTTCCAATGTTATATTGACTGAACGCTCCACCGTCCCCGAGGCATTGTTAGAAATTTATCTAAGGGATAAATGCTCGTGGCTATGCGTATTTATGAGGCGGTTAATAAATGAAAACGTCATCACAAGCTGTTGTAACTAAAATACAATATGGTGTTAATATTGAATTTAGCGCGTGGCGGCGACGTAAGGACATACAAACAATCAGTCCAGAGACGAAGACGAAGACGAGAGAAGAAGATAAATATTATACAATTGTTTAGAAGGTGCTCTAACTTGTAAATAAGATTTTGAGATCGATCCGGAAAATCATTCAGTAGTTTATGTTTTATGTTGTGAAAAGATATTTGCTTCAGAACACAGGATTCCAGAATTTTAGACAGAAACGGAAGAATAGAAATTGGTCGAAAATAATTAAGGATTAAAAATTTTAGGGAGAGGTTAGACAGAAGCTTTAAATAACTTCTACGCTGTATTTGAATAAGATCGAATAACGCCCTTCGTCGTGATTGCTTGACAAACAAATTTAAAGATGACTAAATGCTGAACGTTCCTATTTAAGCAGAACCTCGCTCCGTCGATAAGTCAGATTCTAAATGTTTTAATTGATTTAACAAGTTTTTTTTGATGCGCAAAACTTTCACCTGTTGGTAAGTGCAACGTTCGCCCATAGCAATGCTGTGTCACTCAGAATATTTCTGTGTAGCGCCAAGCTTCGCCCGTCTCCCTGAGAAGATAGTTCTTATGTCTCATATGCCCAGTGATTACACTAGCTGGACAGTGCCCTTCAGACCGAAACAGTAATGTTTGCACACTACTGCTTCACGGCAGAATAACTGGTCCTGCGGTGGTACCTACCTAGACGGATTCCTGCATGGGAATCCTACCACCACTATATAATAAGGTCATATGATTGTGGTAGGATGATGATAAAATGACGTTGTAGTTCTACAAACAGTAGTCAAAATAAACGATTCTTTACACGTCGTCTTTGCCTTGTGATGGCGGATAAAGAGAAACTACGACCCGTCTTGTCACGTGGTGTCGTAAAAGACCTGGAAAGATGCCTGGAAAAAGGCGGCGGTAAGCCCATTTCGTGAATCACCAGACCAAATATGAACAGACGGGTGGCGGACATTTTTTTTATTTTATTAATTGCATCGATAGAGATTGCACGTGCCAAGTCATGAAATAACTGAGGCAATTAATCAATATAAAATTAAAAACGTTCGATTCACATTAAAAATCTGATTGCAAGCTACCAGTTGCCATCTGATATATTAAATTATTTCGCGAACCAGGAATATAAAACATATGAATGAGGCATGTACTTCAGAAATACCGCTATAAACGGCACTACATCTTAAAGCATTCTCTTTAACCTATCAAAGGAGAACTAGACGCACAGCGGGTTTCCATCCTTTTTCTGTATTTTGTTAATTAGCATAGTTACGTATATCTACAGCAAAAAGACCTTTATCATCCATAACGCGTACAGCAACCAGGACTGGAATAATTTGGCAGCATCAGTCTTTCCGTCTGATTACAATGTATGTGTCTTGTGTGTTTAAGAGTAGAGTAAATAGGTTTTTACTAAGCTAGTGCGTTTCATCATCATCATCGTCGTCATCATTTCAGCCCACAACTAGTCCACTGCTGAACATAGGCCTCCCCAATAGATTGTCACATAAGTTTGTAGCTCTTAATTTGGGGATTTTGCCATAGTTGCCACGCTTTGCAGGCGGGTTGGCAACCGCAGTTTACTTATTCAGATGTTCCAGGAAGATGCTGCTGCCCATCTCCTGATTTTTATTTTCCCTCTGTCGACTTTTACGACACGCACGGGATGAGATGGGGTGGTAGATTCTCTTAAGCCGCCACCACACGGCCAGAAAAGCATCTTCATATACCAGCAGGTGGGATCATAGTTAAGCGCTAGGTTATTTATCTAAAAAATATATATAAACTTTACATCCTCTACATTGGCCACATACGTGTTTGATAAGGATTTAATCTTGATTCCATCACAAGTAAGTACTTGTATATGTCAGACCTTAAACTAAGGTACATGCGGCAGTGTCTAAGGTGCGATACGTCCTCTGCAATACCCTTGGAGAGGTCTATGTATATTAAGAGGGCACCGAGCAAAATAAGCCCAAACGTGCAAACATTACTGTGTTTCGGTTTGAAGGGCACTGTGAGCTAGCGTAATCACTGGGCATATGAGACTTAAGAACTGATGTCTCAGGGTGATGGACACAGTGTGGTGTCACACAGAATTTTCTGGGTGACACAGCAACTATTATGGGCAGACGTTACACTTACCATCAGGTGAACGTTTTTCACGTTTCATCAATTTATCCAATAAAAAATAAAAAAATATATTAGTAATAACCATATAAAATATATATTTAAAATCATAAAGGATATGTTTACAAAATCTCCGTGTCCTAAAACAAAAAAAAAATTCTAGTTTAAAAAACAAAACTACGTAAAAACCTGAAAAGTCGTGCTGGCATTTTCATAGCAAACTGAAAAATTTCTGCACTAACTTAAATTGAAAAATTTTATAACACAATTTATCCTGCTCACATTTTTGAAATATTATCTGGAGGTTTAATAATATTTATTTTAAAAAGCACGTTAAATCCACCATACATTATTCGTATGTACGCACGCCATCTGTTACAAACGCGTAAAAATTCAGTCGCTCACGAGAGCTCACGTATAATTTTATATATGTTTTAGTTTTCGGCCATCATCAAAACGTTATTTATCATTAATTACATAAATTGCTGTAATTTGGCAGTCGAAAACTAAAAGTAAGTTCATTCACATGGACAATAATTTGTAAAAGAAAAGTTAATCCGCAAAACCTAAAATTTATGAAAAATATAACTTAGATTATATACATCTTTATAACTTAGATTATAAATATAGATACATACTTTATGTTAAACTGGTTTGATTCCATGTGACCGAGAATTTAACACCATTCGGCCTCCTCGTCTATCCTCCGTCGTCCTATCGTCGAATTCGCTCAAACTTTATGGTAACCATCATGATACTCGTAGTTAAATAATAAGTAATTTCTGTAATAAAATAATTAACTACGTCGAAAACTTTACCTTAGAATGAAAAGCGCGCCATAATTTATTTCTTTTCATTTCATTTCATTCGCTCAGTGCAGTCTTAAGAGACCGATAACTATGAAAAAATAATGGCGTATCCATATTTTCAATATCATCTTTGAAACCAATTTAACATTCTACCAATTTGTCGCGTGCAAACATGGCCCCGAGACGGCGTGATGCAATTTTATTACGTAATGAATGCAACTAAGAAGCACATATATTTTCCTTTTATTACCCAATTTCGTTAATTATATTATATCCTACCAGGTGACAATTCAGGCATTTGATTTATTATTCTATATTCTATCTATCATCATCATCGTTTCAGCCTATCAATAGTCCACCGCTGAACATAGGCCTTCCCCATAGATTGCCACAAAAGTTTGTAGCGCTCATTTTGGGGAGTTTTGCCAATATTGCCTCGCTTGGAAACCGCAGTTTATATATCCAGATATTCCAGGAAGATGCTGCTGCCCGTGTTCTGGTTTTAATTTTCTCTCCGTCGACTTTTACGACACCCACGCGATGAGATGGTGTGGTAGGTTCTCTTAAGCCGCCACCACACGTCTATATTCTATACTATACTATACTATATATTTCTATACTATAAATTTAAAGTAAGGATCGAATGCAGTAATCTCGGACACTTTAGTACTGAGACGCTGGTTCTGGATTAGAATTCCAGTCAAAGTAGTTTTTTTTTAAAATCGATACCCGACACTGGTGAGTGGTTTTTACAACCATACATTTCACATGCACAACACACTCGAACCCGAAAACCTGCTAAACCAACTATTGGTGTTTTTTTCACTGTAATTCATACGTATATTTAAAACCCAGAAAGTTTTGTATAGTCTGTGACGAGAACCGGAGACCCCGTCACCGGCGATGAGGCATTCCATCATAGTGTTCAGGGGTGATAACAAGACCCGCAGTCGTTCACCTGTCACTCACAACTTTGCATTAGAAGGTTCTATGTGGCACCGCACTGCGCGGGTCACACTTAGATTAAATTATTAAGAAAAAATATTGTTAAGTCTCATATGCACTATAATATGCAATATACTCGTAATAGTCTCATATGCACTACTGGAAGCCGCATGACAAAAGGTAAACAAACCATAATAGAGCTAGTATAATGACTGGGCATATGAGACTCAAGACAGTTCTATACATCATCAGTATGTCTCAGGGTGACGAAAGCAATGCTGATAAATGCAGTATCACACAGAAATATTCTGGGTGACACGAGAGCGAGAGCTGACGTAGCTCTTACCATCAGGTGAACGATTTGCTCAGCTCCTCACTTTCTTTCATTAAATAAAATATGCCCTCCGATAGACGATGAAGAGGCAATTTCGAATATCCTGACTTTAATACATACATAAGATCACGACTGTATCCGTTTAGGGGTAGTCAGAAACTGGGCACTCACTGCAAAAACAGATGACTGCCACAATCCACGTTTCACCAAAACAATATAATGCACTTGGTGTGATAGGTGGTGAGCCCATCGCCACCATGCGCTGTTGGGTGCACAGTGCAGTTTAATTCCTTACTCGCCTTTTACGCGATCCATTGGATGAGTTGGAGTGGCAGTATTCTTTTAACGAGCCGCCACCACACGGCTTTCCTGACTTAAAATACCAGAGAGAGTTCGAATCACCACACAATGGCGATTACGACCAAATATACCCAACTTGGGAGAGGCCTATTTTTAAGTGTTCATTGGTCGATGATGATGAGTATGACTATAATTCTTAAGTATATTTATTTTAAACGGAACGGAAAACAATTTATATTAAATTCTTTTACAATAGCACTACACTGCACACTCATAAATATTTAGCACCTACATAATGTAAGAACAGCGCTGGAAACTTCCGGCCGATAACCACCTTTTTTCCTTTTACTCCTCGTATTATTTTAGGAAAAAGGTTTACCATAGTAGCCTTTTTATAAATAAAAAACCAAATGCGAATCCTAATCTTTTATTACCAATCACAGATTGGAGTGTCTGTCTGTGCGAAAATTAAAGTGAAACTGCTATTTATACGATGCCTAATCATAAGAGACCGTTTTTAGAATTTCTGTCTGTCTGTCTGTAAGTTTGCCTCGAGTAGGCTCCGAAACACCTCAACGGATTTCAATGAAAATTTTAGGAAAACAGGAGTTACTTTAAATTTAGTTTTTTCCTTTTCGATATCTTGCAGGGTTCAGAGGATATGAATATAAATATTTGGAGTATAATCACGTGGTCGGCTCATTTTACACTGGTGAAACCGCGGCGCGCAACTGGTTTAGACTATAGTTGATAGGATTGTCTAAATAGTAATCAACGCAGTGTCTTTCTACCCTTAAGCAGGGGTGTGCAAGGACCATCGTGTTTCGGCTTGAAAGGCACTGTAGCAAAACTAAGTATAGTACAGGGCGTACATGAGACTTAAGGACCGATGTCTCATGATGCCGAGCCCAGTTCGGTGTAACCCAGAACTTTATAATGAGCAGACGTCTCTTACCGCCAGATGAACGGCTTGTCGTCTCGCCACTTACTTTCATAAAAAAGAGTTGGTTTCGAAATTACTGCGCTGCCTTCCTGCTCAGTTAATAGCTTTCAACAGTCTTCGGAAGTTGCCGCCGTGGTTAAAGATCGGTCAAGAGATATTTTTTCTTAGACATGCAGGTCCACAGCGATATTTTCTTTCACTGCAGAGAATGTGGAATGTCCGTCACTATGAATGATGATGTTCTCCTGGCCGATTTCGACCACAACGACAACTTCCGAATATTATCGAGAGCCATCAACTGCGCAGGAGATATTATAGTGGCACAAGTGCACGCGCAAACAAAGAGGCTTTTACTCGTCCAAACCTACCCGCGCTCGATGTAACGATAAGATCGGAGATAGGCTAGGATGCAGTGTCAGGGACACGGGGACAATCACAACACAACCAGACCAGAAAACCAACAATTTGTATTTTAGCACAAATGTTGGCTCCGGCTGGGATTCGAACGCAGGACCTGTGGCGTAGAAGACAGGTATTCTGACCACTAGGCCACGCGGTCGTCACAGAGAACAGCTTTTAGTGGTTTGGGTACCGAATATCGAACGCAGCACTTGCGGACTATTAAATTAAATCGAGCGGATCCCTAAGCACGACTCTCATTTTCGGTTCTGAGCTCCACATATCGTGTGTAAGCTGTGTAGCAGCTACCAACGAAATCCTTACACCACCTCGACACGTGAGTGTTGTAGCTAAGAGGCAACCAAAGTAATTGGTAAAGTTTAGTAAATAGGACTCTAAGCAGCATTCTTTCGCACAAGCAAATATGCTTTTTTTACCGACCCCGTATTGATGACGGTGATTCTGATGATAGTAAAAATCTTTTTTTTTTCGATCGAGTGATTTCATTCCGTGGATCGCTATAGTCGACTAAGAGTCTAGGGTCTGCCAGAAAAATATTATGTCCTCCGATTGAGGGCATAATAATAATGCCAGATTATGACAGAGATAATTAGTTTATCAAAAAATAAATATGCATACTAATGTTGAAAAATGTCTTTCCAGAAAATTAAAATATGGCACGTCTCAGCATATTATTCGTCATCCTCTTTCAAATGCTGACGCTTCCTATCCTCGGAGGCCGCGGCGACGACGACAACCCACTCCTGGATATGGCCTCAATGCTCTTCCAGAACATGGCAGACGGTGGCGGCAACAACATGAACGGTATGGCAGCAATAGGCAACATCGTCGGGACTTTGATGCAAGGTGATAATGCTAAGAACCTGGGGGCGCTGTTCGGACAGTCGGATGGTGCTAATCCTGGAGACATTTTGTCAGGTAAGATAAAGAATTAGCAATTAAGTACAATAAATATCGTTTCGTAGATAACGTATAGATCACCTCAATGAAATTCACGAGGGATTACTTGTTTTCTAACATATGACAGAATAGCCATTATTTATTGCTTTACGAACTGATAACGATGAGGTGTTTTTGTACATAGATACATAAGATCACGACTGTATCCCATAAGGGGTAGTCAGAGACTGGGCACTCACTGCAAAAACAGATGACTTCCACAATCCACGTTTCACCAAAACAATATATTGCACTTGGTGTGATAGGTGGTGAGCCTATCGCCACCATTCGCTGTTGGGTGCACAGTGCAGTTTAATTCCTTACTCGCCTTTTACGAGATCCATTGGATGAGATGGAGTGGTAGTATTCTTTTAACGAGCCGCCACCACACGGTATTTTTGTAATGCTCGTTTATTTTGATTTTTTATTCTTTATATTAGATACATTTCTGGCAGTAAGTTTTTTTTTATTGGATAAGGTGACACAATGAGCAAAAACGTTCACATGATGGTAAGTGCAACGGCTGCCCATAACAAATACTGTGTCACCCAGAAAATTTCTGTGTGACACCACAATGCGCCTGTCACCTTGAAACATCAGTTTTTAAGTCTCTGGTGCCCAGTGATTACGCTAGCTCTCCGTGCCGTTTAAACCGAAACACAGTAACTGGCCCTGGGGTAGGTACCTACCTAGACGGATTCCTGCATAGGAATCCTACCACACTGACTTTTTAATAAATTAGAAGAAAGTTCAGATATCTCAAATTTTCTCTTGCAATTAAGTGACGAGACGAGCAAATAGTCCTGTTATTGACATAATAAAAAGTACGTCTTCACTTTTATTTTGAAGGTGGCGGCTTTGGTGTATATAAGGATAGAGACTACTTACCATCAGATGGACTATGTGCTCGTTATTCATCCACATTTTCAAGAAGTTTTTATATGATATGTAATGAGTTTCTACCATTTATTTTACGTCTACACTTTTCAGGTCTAGGCAGCCTACTTGGCGGCCAGGGCGGCAAAATAGACCCATCTTTAGTAGGTTCTATGATTTCCATGTTCGCCCAACAAATGGGTAACGACCAACCCAAGCCCCAGCGCCAGAAAAGACAAAGCCAAGAAGGCGAAATGAACTTAGACGGCATACTTAGCCTGGCATCAGGATTTTTGGGTAATAAAAATACCGCGAATATCCTGCCCTTAGTCATGAACACGCTTAATTCCCTTTCCACACCAGAAGCTAACAAGCGAGCGGACAGTCATAAAGATCACGCATCGTTTCTACCTCCGTTCTTAGAAAAAGCTCATCTCTATTGGGACCTGTTCATTAACTCTGAACTTGGCAAAACAATTTGGGAGAAGTCAGGACTGAAGAGAACTATGAAAGCTTTCACCGCTCCCGATGGTTCAATCAGCTTTGAGTTGATGTTCAAGAATTTCGAGAATCATTCGTTTAGAAGACACTGGATCAAGACTGCGGCGAAATATTTGACAGACATGGTTGTGCATGTCGCTAAGCCAGAAGTATATCAGAGGTATGTTTACATATAAAGAAAATTACCTATTAACAGTAGTAATACGATTCCTCGCCTCATTAGTTCTTACCATGACTCTCACGATTCTCACTTTTTTGTACCCGATGCCTTAGCCGCGGAAGAAGGTTTAGAAGCTATATCAGGCATATAAACAGTCTCAAATATCGGTATCAAAATTTTGAGTTCTCTCACCATTAAATTCGCACCGAAGCTCACTCAAAACGGAGATAACTCGAAGATATCATTGTCGAAATCACCCACATGATTATGATGATAATCATCATTCGTTATTCCAGATACGTAATATCGGCGCAATACATCATCAACAGCTTCCTTGACGCACAGGGCATACCCTCTAGTACACACTTCAACATGAAGAGACCGACAGAATCCCTGACAGTACTTATAAACTACCTGTTGAATAAGTACTTAGATATGGATACTGACGTTTCAGATTATGTGAAACCTGCAGTGGACTATGTCAAAGTAAGTATATATGCACAGACTACATTTTTTGGTATTACTTTTCTTCTTGCGCAGTTCGGAAGGTTCCAAAAGAGGTCTAAAGAAATTCTGACGTAAAAATGCATCTCTTTAAAGAAGAAGGATGACAAATAAAAAATAATTAATTGTAAATATTTGTTTCAAATCTTTCAGCCTTTCGGACCGTATCTGGTTCGAAAATTATATTCATGGATTTGATTTAGAAGGTCATATTGAATAACACTATGTCGCCACATGAGAAGGTCAAGAAATATTCCATACATTCCATAATCGCGCTATGAAAGTTTTCTGAGATCGAACTATATATACAACATCTAAATATTACTAGTCGGAGGAGACGTCCTCCCCAGATCAGACCACTCGATCTGGCGCGAAGCTACCCTTTTCCTTGGCAATTTCATCCGCCAAAGTTTTAATACTTTGTATACTAAACCAACTTTTAATAATAATTTTCTAATTTACGCATCTCAGAGTGATCAAGAAGAAAAACATAATTCAGTATGCAATTGAAATACTTTACTGGTGGTAGGATTCCTATGCAGGAATCCGTCTAGGTAGGTACCACCCCAGGGCCAGTTATTCTACCGTGAAGCAGTAGTGTGCAAACATTACTGTGTTTCGGTTTGAAGGGCACTGTGAGCTAGCGTAATCACTAGGCATATGAGACTTAAGAACTTATGTCTCAGGGTGATGGGCACAGTGTGGTGTCACACAGAAATTTTCTGGGTGATACAGCATTTGTCGTGGGCAGACGTTGCACTTACCATCAGGTGAACGTTTTGCTGGTTTCATCACTTTATCCAATAAAAAAAATCTTTATATCTATGAATTCATCATCATCATTTTAGCTTATCACTAGTTCACTGCTGAATATAGGCCTCCCCGATAGATTGCCTCAAAAATTGTAGCTCTCATCATATTACGGGATTCTGACATAGTTGCCACGCTTGTCAGGCGGGTAGGCAACCGCAGTTTATTTATTGAGATGTTCCAGTTTTCATTCACCGTCTGTCGACTTTTACGACACCCACGGGATAATATGGTTAATGGTGGTAGATTCTCTTAAGCCGCCATTAAGAAGCAGTATACAAAGTGTTTATTATTACTTATAATAATTATTTTTTCTTAAATTCCAGCAAACACTAAAAATGGCACAGTCGACCTCCCAAACGATAGCAAGCCGCGGAGACTACAACGCAGTGGCGGACCGCTTGACTGACACCCTCAATCTTGAGGTCATAGAACCGGTACTGAGAGTGTACAGGGCCTACAAACACTCCATAAAAGCACCGCACTGCCAAGAGCACCTTATGTGTCTGGTTAACAGGCATCACGACCAGGATAAACAAGGTAAGTTGGTGAAGAAATGAATAAAACTTGATAACAATTTGACAATATGCACAAAAGTGCAACTTTACTTGTACTATCACGTGTGATGATATATTCAAACTTTTCAAAATTTATGAACCCTATGTCGGTGTGATGAGATACAAAAAGTACACATGTCGGTGTACTGTACACAGTACTAAATAGTCTGAAAATATATCGATGGTAGGATTCCTTCTGCCAGTTATTCTGCCGTGAAGCCGTAGTGTGCAAACATTACTGTGTTTCAGTTTGAAAGGCACTGACGGCAAGTGTAATCACTGGGCATATGTCTTACTGGGACTTTAGAACTGATGTCTTAAGTTGATACAGTATTAATTCTTATGGGCAGACGTTGCACTTACCATCAGGTGAACGTCGCTCGTCTAGTCACTTTATCCAATAAAAAAAACTTACTGCCAGAAGAAATCCATGACCTAAGAATTATCTTCTTTGTACAATTCCTTGCGACGACCAGCACGGTTTTGCGGGAAGTCGATGGAGACAGGTAGCTCAGGACCGTGGTTTGTGGCAGTCTTTAGAAGAGGCCTATGTTCCACAGTGGACTGAGATAGGCTGAAATGATGATGATGATGATTCCTTGATATTTATACATACATACAGTCACGCCTTTTTCCCATTGGAGTATGCAGAGACCACATATTTGCACTCGCTACGATCCTTACACAGAGTTTTCGCTTTTTCTTCTTTCATGGACGTCTTCATATAAGCTTGTTGGTGCGGGTGGGACTTTTGACGTCATCATCATCATCATAATTTCAGCCTATCCACTGCTGAACAGAGACCTCCTCCAAAGATTGTCACAAAAGTTTATAGCTCTCATTTTGGGGGGGATTTTGCCATAGTCGCCACGCTTGGCAGTCGAGTTGGCAACCGCAGTTTATTTATTCAGATGTTCTAGGAAGATGCTACTGCCCATGATACTTTTGACGTGGCCTTTCCTAAAAATGTCTTCGATCTAATCGTGACACTCGCCTCATAAATCTTCTTTCATTCATTCTCCCTGCGTATACAAACTATCTAAGCACCGCTTTCTCTATATTTGTCACTGCATCTTCTACCACACCGCGACGTTCCCTAATCACACTGTTCCTTACTTTTCCATCAAAGTCACTCCAGCTATACTTTTCGAACTTCTCATTTCCACATCATTATTCATTAATCTTACTTTCATGCTTCTTAAGCCAGACCCAACATTCATATTTAAATATAAGTAATATTAGTTGTTCTATACGAAAACGAAAACAAAAATGTAGAGAAAAATGCTGATATTGGATGCTGGGTGGACTGATTAATTAAGAAAAGTTGTTTTATTTACTCATTCTGTGACTCACGACGAGAGAATATTCCAGGTCTTCCGGGCTTCAAAACTGGACTAACGAAACTGAGCAGTCTCGTGGCGTCAGCCGCTCTGAGTTTCCAGAACGGAAAGGGATTCTGGGACCTGTACAACGCTATACAAAACGACGTCAACTGTGAGGTTGGTTAAGTTTTAATATTTTCAAACAACAGTTTTTAATGATCACTAAATAGAGATAGCAAGACAAGTGAAATATTTTAATTAGTAATCTTTCTACAGCAGTTATCTCATATTCAGGTTTTGGGTTTAAGTTTTAGTTCAAGCTTATATTCGTTCAAAGTATTTGGGTCTGCGACCACTGCAGGCCTCAATAGGCTACTCCAATTTTATTTTATAAAACGGTTATGGGGCCTAGAATACTCTGTGATGCTACTCGTATATCCGGTACATGTCCGGTATGGCAGAGTAACTTCTCCACAATTTTCATCACAAATTTTCCTCCTAAGAATGTTTTTATTCGCCATCAAACACGTGGTAAATAGGCACTGAGAATTGTAATGAACAATTTTGTTGATGTACAAACTCAGTTTGCGCATATTTTTGTAATACAAACATTATTGGTCCTCGTGTCAAACATTTCTTCAATGCATGGAATAATATGAGACCAAGCGAGGACCCCTGTAGTACTCGCTTGTTTGATTGTGCTTTGGTAGAGCCTCGCTGCAGCTAGACGCTGACTGTAACATGCAAATGTATCGGCTTGACTGCGAAAGGATCATAATTAACAGAACATCAGCGTAAAGTACCCAAGAGATGAGACGTGTTAAACGTTCACCTGATGGCACGTGCAACGTCTGCCTATAACAATGCTGTCTTAAGATTTCTGTGTGGCGCGATACTACGTCCGCCCCCCTGAGTCATCGGTTCTTAAGTCTCAAATGTCCAGTAATTACGTTAGCTCTCAGTGCCCTTCAAACCGAGTTATGTTTGCACACTCCTGTTTCACGGCAGAATAATTGACCCTGCAGTGGTACTTAGCTAGACGGATTACTGCATAGGAAACCTGCCATCAGTAAAAATAGTCTACGTCATAAATCATCACCGAGTTTGAGGGTGTCAATGAGCACCAGAGAACCACTTACCACGAGGTGACTGTGAGTTTGTTCGTCAGTCGTTCTTACATAAGAAACTAACTTTCGTTACCTTAGAGCGACATATGCTGAAGCAAAGGTCACTGTTGACCGTTTCGTGGCGGTGTAAGACAATCGACTACAATTAAATTATCATGAGTGAGCGGTTGTGAAGTTCGCGCGAAAATATATAATAGGTAAGGAAAGCAGAGGGAGCGCTACTTGATTGAATTTATTACTCATTTTTGAAGAAATCGTTACTGTATACATCAGTTATTTAGTCTCATATAGTCAGTATTTTTACTAGCTACAGTGCCCTACATAGGCGCTACCAGTACCATACCTTTATCTTCTCTAAGCGACGTCTCGAATACGTAGTAAGGCGTAATTGTTTACCTTTAATTTCTAGGCGGAATATCCAGCGGATTGCGCTTCATTCCACGAGCACGAAATGAAAGTTACTACGGAAGTGTATCACAGTGAACTATAGAGTTTGAATGTATTATAATTTAAATAAAAATATTGTATACAGCCGGATTTTTTATTGGATGATTAGGATAATTGTATAATATCAATTAAGGATTATTGAAATATTCTTATAGCATTTATAATCTGTTCCTTTAAAAAATTACTAGTGTGCACATGCAAAAAAATTGTACATGTTAAGGTTATGTGTCAATAATATTTTTATAGCTATAATTGTTAATATTAAATAAAAAAGATTTAAGTCGCAAAATACGTTTTCCCTGCATTTCATTTATTTAGATATAAATTAGAGGTAATATAGAGATATAATAAAATAGACGAAAAATTATTTTGTGACTTGATTTATAAGGTAGAAAAATTAATTTTGCTGGATATGGTGCTAAAACCTTTTTTGCGTTTAACACGCGACGATTTCCTTTGAATCTCTACCTTGATTTTCTTTTCCCTCTTTATAAAAAAGTATTATTTGCATGTAGAAGAACGAATTAATTTAACATTCCATGGGCATGTAAATAAATAATGTATTATTTTTTAAGGTATGAAATAAAAGACTTCATCGGATATGTGTATTTATTTAATTTTAATTGGAAGAATTTTATATGTAGGAATTGGATTTAATGAAAACACCCATTTATAGGTTAAGTGAAAATAATAATTATCTAAATACTATAGAAAAATGTTACCAATACAATATGTAAAAAAATATTAGTGCTTTTTAAATATCTAAAAATATTTTAAATATTACCGTTTTCGTCATTTACTTAAGATATTAAAATCTGTGTATCTATCTGAACGGATAGCTTAAAACAAAAATGAAATAGAATATTAATTTAGATAAAATTTAAAACATCTACGTCCTTAACGTAGAGAGTTGTAAAAAATAATACGGACTATTATAATACCATCTTCGGCTACATTAGCCTGAAATACTAAATAAAGTTTACAAATCCACTACACGTTGACCAATTTTTAAATTAACAATTTTTTTGAAGGCCGCAGGCAACACAGGAGCATTTATCGAACGTATTTTCAGAGTGCGAAAATTACAGATTAATAAAAGTCATTTACAGACTCTTTGACTTTGAACGTCAATTCGAAATTGGCGGTAGTGTTATTATTGGATTTTGTAATTTCTGTGTATAAATTGAGTTTTGATGTTTAATTTTAAAAGTCTTTTATGCTGGTGAAAGTGTACAATGATTGTAAAATTAAATTTAAGACAATATTGTACTTTTCGTTCTGGTACTCCATCGGTTCAGCAAATCTTCAGTAAAAGTGAACTATTAACAGCTTTATTAGTTTGCGACTAACGAAGAAATAAATTTAAAAAGTTATAAAACTTGATATGATGTCGAATAAGTAGATTTTTCTGTAAACTAATAATTGGTTCTGGATTTGTGAAAAATGTTTGGACGGCCTGTACTGTCATTAAACACAACCGTACCTAAATGGTACAAAACAACCTAAACATGTTAAAAGTTCATAAAGTAAGTAAGCAGTACATAAGTTAAAAAATATGCGTTTTTCTATCTTATGAACTCCTAAATTATAATCTTAAAAAAGGTAATCTGTGCGGTGTATATTAGGTGAATAGAATATTACATAATCATGTGAATATAATATAGCATAATGGAAACACTAACATTAAATATTTAATATTCACAAATAATCGTCGGAGGTATCTCTATAATAATACGATAGTGAAGTAATGGATTATATTTTCAAAATAACATTTAGGCTTCCGACTAGTAGCAGAATAACCTACCTAACTACCGCGTCCTGCCGATCTTATCGCATGAGCGTCACATCCGGCGCGGATACGTTTGGACGAGTAAGTACTCGCGTACACTGGTAGCAGTGGCACTATAATATCTACTGAGCAGTTGATAACTTCCGCCTGCATTCGGTGGTCGTTTCCGTGGCTGAAAATCGGCCAGGAGAACATCGTCAATAGGTTAATGATAACATTGATTAATATATGATCCAGGTCATTGATATACAAAGATAACACCGGTCCATACAAAAATCACTTCAAAAAGCGTCCTCGATTGATCAAAACATAAAAATGAAGACAAATATCACAAATTCCGAAAAGATAAACAAAAATTCATTTTTATTTTCACGACATAAAGTAGTTCTCTAAAAGAAATCAACTATAGTTTCATGACGTTTTGACAGTCCTTGCGTTGACACGGCCGACGTGATGATAATCGAAATGAGCGCATAGTGCGCTCTTTTTCTGATATCAATGGATCCGGTAATATTTTATACATCAGCCATGTCATACGAAAAAAAGACGTAATAATGTATCCCAAAAAATGCGATCGAATTTCCTAAAAATCTGTTTCGTAAGTCATTTAATGTAACTGCACTTTGATAATTTCGTACTATGGGACTGAGAACTAACGTTGTTAAGGTAACAACTGTGTTTTTGACGTATAAACCTTTATATTTTTATGTTTAAATAAAATTTAATTATTTCATAACCTATAGAGTATCTGTTATTTTCTTACTACATAATATCTAACGGACGGCTGTTTTTTTTAAACAATTATGTAAAAAATGTATTTTTCGCAATAAGGCTTATTGTTAGGTGCTATATAAGAAAAATTGTCAGCAGACACAGGAGTAGGTTTGATTTTGACCTTGCCATAATAACTACAAAAGTTTATTTCTTTACTGGTATATTCTTACATACCCATTCCATGCCTTCCTGTAAGATATAAAAACAATATAAAATAAATATTCCAAATTAATCATAATTATAAAAATTGTATACAATTTTATAATAATATTTACGACTTCTTTTTGGATTTTAGTGACGTGAGGGCATGTTGCACTTAACGGTAAGTTCAACGCTTAGCCGTGACAGTCGCAATATCACCAAGAACTTCGTACTGTAAAGACCTATCTAATTCTAAATTGCACTCATCCTGACACATCACTGCTTTAGTCCCATTTGGCCAGTAATATCACTATTCCTATGCAGGAATCCGTCTAGGTAGGTACCGACCCAGGGCCAGTTATTCTGCCGCGAAGCAGTAGTGTGCAAACATTACTGTGTTTCGCTCTGAAGGGCACTGAGAGTAAGCGTAATCACTGGGCATATGAGACTTAAGAACTTATGTCTCAGGGTGACGGGCGCAGTGTGGTGCTACACAGAAATATTCTGAGTAACACAGCTTCTGTTATGGGCAAACGTTGCCATCAGGTGAACGTATTGCTCGTCTGGACACTTTATGAAAAAAAATAACATCAGCGCCCTTCAAACCGGAACACAATAATGCTTGCACCCTACTCCGTGGCGACAAAACAACTGGCACTGTAGTGATACGGACTCGTGGATTGACGGACTATCCCAGTTAAATTATTAAGAAGTAGCTGTTCCTCGCGGTTTCACCTGCGTAAAAACAGCCGACCACATGATTGCGTTGTGGCGTGCGGTGGCGGGTGACGTGCGGTGTCGGCTTAAGAGAATCTACCACACCATCTCATCCCGCGGGTGTTGTAAAAGTCGACAGAGGGGAAATGAAAACCAGGAGGTGGGCAGCAGCATCTTTCTGGAACATCTGAATAAATAAACTGCGGTTGCCAACCTGCCTGCCAATCGTGGCAACTATAGCAAAACCCTCCAAAATTAGAGCTACAAACTTTTGCAGCAATCTATGGGGGGGCATATGTTCAGTAGTGGACTAGTGATAAGTTAAAATGATTCACCTCCACATTCATTTCCTGTTCTCAGCGTGCGGCATGTTCGCAATTTTATATCCTATAATATTTCTTAATAAATGGGCTATCTAATACAATTTTTTTTTAATCGAATTAGTATTTCCCGAGATTAGCGTGTTCAAACATACCAACTCTCCAGCTTTATTATAGATAAGGTAAGGACGTAAAAAAGGCATTTATTTAGATATAAAGAGAAATATCTAAACCGCCATAAATTAATATAATTATCACCAAAATGCATGTTAAAGCCGCGCGTAAAATGTCCATTACCAATGTGCAAATTACCATCTGAAATTAAAACACAATATTATATTGTACACAGATAACAGGTCAACCAGAAGATGTTATAGTGGTCGCAAGCACAAAACCAACCAAAAGTATTCCCAGTTATTACATTATTTAATTTTACTCTTATAAACGGAAATGTGGAGACGATTGACGGCTAATACAAATGGCACTATAATATATCATACGACGACGTCTTCAGAAAATCGGCCCGGGCGATATTGTTATAAACAATGATTACCTTAACTCCTGTACCATCAGTAGCCACACAAGCTTGTATTTGCCACGTACGGTCTCTGATTAGGTGTAGGCCGAGATGTTGAGCTACTTCGCTGGCTGGTAAAGCTGTAATCATTATTGAACCAAAATGACAATGATTGATTTGTAAAGCCAGCCGCTTGGCCGGTAGTTAAGGGGCTGCTTACTCGTCTTAAATTTCATAGTACACAATTGGCCTTTGTTCGTTACCTTGGCCTGGCACAACAGAAATTAAATTGAATTTTGAGCTTTAATTGTGCTCAACCGAGAAGGAAAAATCGTGAGCAAATATTACGACGAAATGTCACATAGCGCTAAGTTGCACTGGAGCAACGTGGCAGACTCTTTCTACCTCCAAAACTGTCTCAAAATTGAAGAGAGGCCTGATGATAATAACCAGTTTTGTTTATAAAAATTAATTACATACATACATAAGATCACGACTGTATTCCATAAGGGGTAGTCAGAGACTGGGCACTCACTGCAAAAACAGATTACTGCCACAATCCACGTTTCACCAAAACAATATAATGCACTTGGTGTGATAGGTGGTGAGCCCATCGCCACCATGCGCTGTTGGGTGTACAGTGCAGTTAAAAGAATACTGCCACTCCATCTCATCCAATGGATCTCGTAAAAGGCGAGTAAGGAATTAAGGAATTAAAAATTTATTAAGTGGTGTAAATTAGTGATTTTTGGGAACAATTAGTCCCAATGAGATTTTTTATAGCCGCTCCCTTGGTCGACTTTCACGACACTCACAAGATGAGTTGGAATGGCAGAATTTCTTTACATCTTCACCATACGGCGTCATATATTACTGGATTATTATGTATCACGTACTGATTGCTGTGGTCGAGACCAGCCACGACTACATCATTTTCATCAAAATATGTATTGTTATATAGTAGAAAAATTTATTCAAGATTTTTTACCTGTAGCGAGATCTTGCTTATTTGCATAAACAAGCAATGGCACTCCACGCAGTTTCTCATCTTGTAGTAATTCAGCTAACTCTAAACTTGTCTCTTCCAGCCGTTGATGGTCGGAGCAATCAACTACATATATCTGAAATAAACCCAGAAGAAGTTGTGTGAACATCACAATACTGATGCGACTCACTTAATATATAGCACTTTTTAATACCGCATTGACGTACTCATCATTTCAGCCTATAACTAGTCCACTGCTGAACATAGGCCTCCCCATAGAATGCCACAAAATTTTTTAACTCTCATTTTGGTGCGATTTTGCCATAGTTGCCACCATTGGCAGGCGGCAACTTCCCTCTGTCGACTTTTATGACACCGACGGGATGAGATGGGGTGGTAGATATTCTTAAGCCGCCACCACACGGCGGCGACGTACTCTATCTACCCCATATTATAATGAGTGCCATGATTGACACATGCTGCTAATTTAAAAACATCTGAACATTAAATAAGTAATATATTACTTAATAAAATCAATACAAATAAAAAAGAAATCTTTCTGTTTGTAAGTCTAAACTACTAGGCTGTGAAAAGTAACATTAAATTGTAAGAGCTATTTAAAAAACATGTTTTTACTAATCTATACTCTGTGAAATTAGTATACTTAGTTATAGATATTTTTTATAATCTGTGCACTGCGATTAACTTTTTTTATGAACTTATTAGTCGTCGTAATTTTTGCCAGTGTTATATATTAGAAGCATATTCAGATATACACATATACGAGTATATGCCTACTTTTAGACAAGTAGTAATCATCTTCAAACGAAAAATAATTTTCTAACATTATCTGAGAATGAGAACTGAGATTTATTAATAAAAATTTTTTTCGAAAATTGTGATGACTTATAACTTTTTTTAAGTTGTATAGGTAACAGGGATTGGTTTTGTCTTATACACAGTATTTTTCATTTGGCAACCTTTGGTTAAGAACTATGCAAAATAGTATACTAATACTAAATGGCAGGTACAGAAATATATTTAACAATGATACATTATCGCTTACCAATATATCAGTATTTTCAAAATAGTTTCTCCAGTACGGTCGGATCTTCCGTTGGCCTCCGATATCCCATACGTTCAGTTTGAAGCCATTAGAGAGAACAGACTTAATATTAAAACCGGCGGTAGGCGTCACATGAGTTACGTCTTCCGAGGCTAGTTGTTTTAACAGCGTCGTTTTACCGGCATTGTCCAATCCAAGAAGTAACAAACGCAATTCCTTCTCTGGATTTGAACGTAACTTTCTTAAAATACTTAAAAGTCCCTAAAAATTTTAAGTACATTCTTATTTTATGATTTTCTAAAAAAAATTATAAAAGTACCTAGTTACTTACCATCATGGATACTGATATAAAGTTAGAGAATTGAAAGCGTTACTTATAATCGTCTAGCATTATCAAATTATAACAGAATTACTTATTTCTAAAATGCGTAGAACACGGCTTTGTTGCTTTTATTTCCGTTGCTATGGATACAATGTCCTTTGACAATGTCGACTTGAAAATATATTTAAAAATAATATTTAATATTTCGCATACTAAAATACTCACCACGGATCTTTGTGTTTTGGAAGTTAGCTGCAGATTTGGTGTGCCCATTGTACAGTCGAAACTAAAATGCTGAAGAATTATTTATTATTTAATTACGATACATTAAATGTACTTCAAGATACTTGAACTCGGATGCATTTTGCATTTCATGTATTATTAGATTGTTTAAAGTTAAAGGAAAAATTAAAAGGGTAAAGAATATTTAATCGTTAAATTTATCGCGACTGACATTTTTTTTATATTGTGTTAAATAACTGTTTCTTTTATTATTAATGTATTTTATTGTTCTAACTGAAAATAACATAACTTAGCAATGTTAAACAATAACAAAAATACCTAAACTATTATAAAAAAAACTAGAACAGTTAATCATATAAAGTTCTCTTTCGTTCTGTCAGTTATTTATTTACTAATGGAAACAGTCTTTAACTATTTTCCAGTGTCAAGTTACATATCCAGGTATACAATCTCTAAGCTTCAAGCAGCAACACTTCAAAATTTTGATCGACAGTAAATTGATAGTTGACTTTTACTGAAGATTTGCTGGACTGATGGAGACAAAACGAAAAGCACAATTTTGGTCTTGAATTTAATTTTCCAATCACTGTACACTTTCAGGAGCACTTGCTGCATATTAAACTATCAATTTTAAACACCACAACTCCAAATATACACAGAAATTACAAAAATAAATAAAAACCCTACCGCCACTTTTCGAGTTGGCGCCAAAAGTCCCCTACGATAGTATATTATTTATTTATTAATGGAAACAGTCATAAACTATTTTCCAGTGTCAAGTAACATATCCAAATATACAATCTTCAAGCAGCAAGATACAAAATTTCTATCGACAGTAAATTGATAGTTGACTTTACTGAAGATTTGGTGGACTGATGGAGACAAAACGAAAAGCACAATTTTGGTCTTGAATTGAATTTTCCAATCACTGTACACTTTCAGGAGCACTTGCTGCATAATTAACTATCATTATTAAACATCAAAACTCCAAATATACACAGAAATCACAAAATTAAATAAAAACACTACTGCCATTTTTCGAGTTGCCGCCAAAAGTCGATAGTATATTAAGAGTCTACGGATAAATCTAATTTTCGTGGCAATGCGATCAAGGGTTTCCGATCTTTTATTAAAAAAGATCAATCATATGAATCGATTCAAATCTTGTGATCTTTGATCGACCCAGCCAGAAAAATCGACGACGAAAGATCGATCAGACAAAGTTATTTTTATTAGGTAGTTTTGAAAGACATATAATTTGCTAATTTAATCAAGGCCATGATTTTTAGGTAAACGAATTTGATAGTAATTAAAAATCCTTTATAACAATGTTTCAGGTTTTTGAAGAATACTAAACGATTTAAACAACGAGCGTTGAACCCAATAAGTAGTTAAGCTGTTTCCCGGGAAATTAATTTCTCTGAGGGGCCCCTGTCCCCACAACAAAGCGATGCTTAATTTTTAATATATTTCTTGTAGTCCACGCAATTCCCTAAACTTAATTAGATCAGTGGACAAAGTGAACGAAACGAAAGTTACGAAATACCCTGTTAAGTATTCTACTTTTTTATTTTTTAACGAAAAGGGCACAGGGATTAGACTCCGTACAGTCAATAAAAATAATTACAGTCGCTTTTTTGCAAGTATTTATTTTCTATCTGGATGAATGGTTCGTAAAATTTAAATTGATCGTTTGAAGAGATCGTTAAGGATCGATTCATCACACTATCGGACATCGATATGTTTTGCATAGAATACATTTGAAAAATCGAAAATCGTACATACAGAAATCGATCTTCGATTAAATCGAGATCGAGATCCAATACCTTTGCCTTATCGCAGCCTTTAGCATTAAAAAAGTACTAAAAACAATACATAGCTAATAGTAACGCACGTGTTTCAACACATTGTCGTTTATAAAATACACAAAAACTATTTTATAATGGGGAAAGTAAAGCAAGAGCCTGCTGAAAATGATGATCAAGCCGACGTCTCCATAAAAACGGAAGCACAAGGTTATGATGAAAAAGTTGAACATTGCAGCATTATTGCCAAGCCAATGGCACCGAAGAAACTAAGTAAAAAAATATACAAACTAATAAAAAAGTCAAGCAGTCATAAGAATTATATTAGAAATGGCTTAAAAATTGTTCAAAAACAATTGCGATTGGGTGAAAAAGGGTAAGAATTCACTATTTCGAGGTTAGGTAGTTTTGATGTTTGGTTTATATCTCATCGGTTATAAAGCATAAATTAATATTTCAATCTTTTGTAGATATTTAGTTTCGTATATTTTCATTTGTAATAATTACCATCCAAAAATTGTCTCATAGATTTCAAGTATTGTTTACAAATACATGCAAATTTCAACCAATCATTACTTAGCTTATAGAGATAAATGACTCTTTTCACGTTAACCTTTTCAGCATTGTGGTGTTTGCTGGAGATATATCACCAATAGAAATTATGTGTCACTTGCCAGCTGTTTGTGAAGAAAAAGATGTCCCTTACTGTTATACACCCAGTCGGAAGGACATTGGTTCAGCTATGGGAACAATGAGGGGCTGTATAATGGTGTTGATCAAAGAACACGATGATTATAAGGACTTATATGATGAAATCAAGGGTGAAATTAAACTACTCGGTCATCCATTATAGAAATATGATGTTAGTGTAAGAACTTAAGTTTAATTATTAACTTGATAATAGTGCAGTGTGAAACTTTCACCAGTATTTACAGACTTTTTTAAAAACAACCTAATGTTTTGACTTACTGTTTACATAAATAGAACAAATGTTTTATTGTTTAAGCCAGTAGCATCTTTATTATTCTGTATTTGTGCTAACAACATGCATCTATTACAAAGTGCTACCATATAGCTGTCAACATGTAAATATTCTGACAACAAAAATAAATATTCCATTTTATAATTTTGTTTTTAAATTACACATCATTAGTACCTCTCCCTCTGATGAGAAATACAAAACAAATTTATAGCTTCTTATACTGAGCACGGTGACCAGGCTGGTTTTCATTTGCAGTTGCAGTATTAAAATAAATTTTATTTCATAAAATCTGGTTAAATTTTACAATCAGCATAGAAGAAATTTAGGCGAAATAATTGTGTAAGCATGTTGAACCTAATGAGCTGCTACCTTTCACAGTATTCAACATAAAATCTTTATACTTAATAAATGAAAAACATTACAGAATTGTAAGTATAAATCTGCAGCGGAGAAGAATGGAGAACACAAATACAGGCTACTTTTAGGCACAAATTAAAAATAAATTTACAATGACATCCTTTTAGTGGAAATCTGCAACTACATCTGCATATTGTCATAAGATTATGAACAGCATAGAATATATTATAATGCTACATACAAGTATACATGCAAACACCAGTTTTTACTCATGGTCCCTGTGGGTCAATCCATTAATGGGTCATTTTATTTATCTGTGACACTAGATTTTACAATTAATACTTTAGAATCTGGACTTTTAAATGAAAACCATCAATTAGTTACAATAAAGTTTACTTGTATATAAGCAAATGTATTATGTTTAATGACTTAATAAGATTTTATATAAATCATATCCCTAGGAAAACAAAAATATGATATACTTTATCTATTATATAATTTGACATTAAGTATCCTTTTAAACAATCTTAAGGCACATTGATAATAAGTTTGTTATTCTCTGTGTTTCTAACAATACTTTGGAGGAAACTTTTTTTGGGAAAACTGATTTTTGGGAGTTGACAAGGTCTAAAAATCAACCCCTATTAATTAACACTAGTTCTTATTTCAAACTTTTAAGATACTACTCGTATATAAGTTGTGTTACATGTATCAACTTAATAAGAATGATTAATATCTTTTTATTTTTCAAGATCTTTTCTTTGCGATTTTAATGGTTAAAAAATACTTAAAAATAGTTAAGTAGGTAATAAAATTACGTAAGTATTTTTACGTAATTTGTACTAATAATTATTAATTACACTTGATATTTTCTGAATTTTATGTCTATTTATTTTGTTAAATTTTGATGAAAAAATTATGTCAAGTTTACTCACTTAACCGACCGCAAAGTTTTTAAATTGGTAAATATTATGTATTAATAGGAAAAAAACTGGACTAGACTAGATTTAGGATTTTTAAAGTAATTTGGCTATGGTCGTGAGGTATCAGTTCATTTTTGAAAAGGTGTCTCTTGACCAAAATACACTCGGCGTCAAAAAAATCGCACATCCGAAAAAAATAATTTAAATACTATTTTAACACAACAGGCCAATGGCAATGTTGTGGTTTGAGGGTATCATTCTAAAAGGTAATTTCATCAGCTTTCAGGAATTTTAATTGAATTTTACTTTTATAACGAGACGAAAGAGAAATTAAAGAAAAAGACAGGGTATGTACAAATTTGCAAATTAATAATTTTAAAAAAAACTTAATAAATACAAAAAAAGTTCTTAAAACCTCGTGTTACCCCCCCTTGCCTTGATAACGGCTTCCATGCGGTCTTTTATGGACCTTACAAGGATCGCAACAGCCTCTTGGGGTATTTGTTCCCACTCTTCAAGTACCGCATCTTGGAGCTCTTGAAGAGTGGCTGGAGCTGGATCTCGAGCTCGCACGCGCCGTTTTAGGTCATCCCAGAGATGTTCTATTTGGTTAAGGTCTGGACTTCGTGCTGGCCAATGCATAACAGGCATATCGACCTCCTGTAAATAATCCCGTACAATAGCCGCGGTGTGGCAACGAGCATTATCATGCATTAACATGAATCCATCACCGACATAACCAGCATACGGGACCACATGTTCCTCCAGGATTTCAGTAATGTACCGACCAGCATTTAATGACCCTTGCCCACGGCCACCCCGAGTCCGGGAAACGCACACAAGTTCCGTTTTCCCGTCGACGGAAATGCCGCCCCAAAACATACACGAGCCACCCCCGTATTCGACGGATTCTTCGAAGCAGTGTTGTGTGAACCTCTCCCCCTGTCTTCTGTAGACCCTCCTACGTCTGTCATTGCAGAAGAGACAGACCCTCGTCTCATCAGAGAAGAGTACGGTCCGCCACTGTTCTAGAGTCCACTCGCAATGATTGCGAGCAAACTCTAGGCGATCTCTGCGATGCTGTGCAGTAAGTTTTGGACCTTTAGCAGGTCTATGGGCTGTTAAACTCTTTTCGTGTAACCTTCTTCATATCGTAGAAACACTCACAGATGTTCTCCGAGTTGATCGAAGCTGTTGTTGCAACTCAACAACATTTGTAAAACGGTTTCGTAAAGATGTCGTAACGATGAAACGGTCATCTCTTTCTGATGTGCACCGTTTTCTTCCAGATCCCGGTTTTCTAACATAACCACCAGTCTGCTGAAAACGTTGGAACACCCGTCGAACTGAAAAACGGGACAGGTTCAACTGTCGAGCAACGTCACACTACCGCATCCCCGACTGCAGTACAGTCACAGTCCCCGAGGGCAATCACTTGAGCGGCTTCTTCAGAGCTGGTGTCCATCTTTACTTGTTCTTACTTGGGTTACTTGTTCACGTGTGTTCACTGCAAAGTCTAAATTACGACTGGCCCATATTTCATCCAGATCGACCCTTTTATACCATTTTTAGGTGATGTAACTATCGTTCTTACTAACGAGCATTTGACACTGTTTGACGCTCTATAATGATAAATGTTTTAATGATTTCATGATTTTTTTATTAAAAATGTAAAACTATTCAAATATCCATTTCAAACATACCAATATTTATATAAATATAATTCGTTTCTAGCCATTACAGCCATTTTTCGCGCAAACTCAGAGAGGTGCGATTTTTGTGACGCTGAGTGTAGTTTGGTCAAGAGACATCTTTTCAAAAATGACCCTGACCTACAGAGACCATCGGTAACACCCTGTAAACACAAGAACTCACTGTTCCTAACCTATGAAGTAAAATCCATGCCATAAAATTGGGGGTATGTTAGGATGCAGTGTCAGAGATATGGAGACAATCACAACATAACTAGTTCCGGAGACGAATAATTTGTTTTGCACAAATGTGGGCTCTGGCTGGAATTCGAACCCAAGACCTGCTTCATAGGGCTGATCAATAGGCCATGCGGTCATTAATATATTTATCTATTTTGGCTTCACTGGTTTCAATGAAATTGAGAACTGATGCATATTTAATAAGGATTTAGGGAAATTAATAAATAATGAGTTAGTGTAAGTACAATGAAACAATTAAATAATTACACATACATTTATTACACTTATTAAAACCTATAGGTATGTAAAAAATGGCAGATTGTCATTAACTGACTGTGAAGATTGGCAAAATACATTAGGTACCTTACATTTTTGCACTATACCACTAGAACGCCTAAGCTAAGATGTCTTAGTTTTCTAGAATAGATTTCAGTGACGTCTAGTAGTGTGCTCTTAGTTCAAAAGGAATGAATACTATTTATTTCGATTGAATACTAAATATAACTGTGAAGTGAGTTATTTAAAACACTGAAATCTATTCTATTACAGTAATTATAATTTATTAATTGAAGCAATTTATTTTTGAGAGACCCTGCTTTCAGTGCTTTATTATAATGAGATCATATTTTAAAATCATTACGTAATAAAATGCAGTAAGAAAATACACAGTCGTTGACAGACATGTTTTTTGAAATATTCGAAAAGTCATATGAATAGGTTGATGACTTTAGTATAGTGGTGAATAATTATAGACATTTGTACTTCAGTTCTTAGATGACAGTTACTATAATACAAGTATAACAATATAGCCGAGTGGTGGCGGCGTAAGAGAATCTACCACCCCATTTCATGCCGCGGGTCAACCCGCCCGCCAAGCGTGGCAACTAAGGCAAAATCCCCGAAATGAGAGCTACAAACTTTGGCAATCTATGGGGGAGGCCTATGTTCAGCAGTTGACTAGTGATAGGCTGTACTGATAATGAAGATTAATCATATAGCAACAATCATACAGTAGAACAGTAGTTTTATTGCTGTTAAGTTTAACTTAGTATTTAATTCAATACTGATAAGATTTTTAAATATTGCCTTGTTAACCATTTGGCATAATTCTAAAAGTTTATAAAAATCAAAATACATATATTTAAACAAGTGCACCTAAATTCCTAATGTTTTTAGTTTCAAGTTTAACATTAGACAATCTACAGCCACCTACAGTATTGCCATATATATGTAATTGTCATATATTTAATATGTATTGTACTCGTATATTGTCCCCCATTCTGTGTTAACATTGGGACTATACCTAGTTCAAAATCTTGTTTATTTAATTCTTGTTGTGTATTCTCTCAAAAACTCCAAGACTGAAATGAAGGATCGAACTTGTTATTTATTTAAACATGACCAAATAATGAAATTAAATAATTTTACAGCTCATTATTAGTCCTCATATTGACACTCAAACTATCAAATTTGATGAAAATCTGTGATGAACTTAAATCAATAATTACAAGTATTTCTGTTAACCATTCTATCGAGGCTTAAAACCTTGAAAAAGTGCACGGAGACGGTTAATAACTACCTGGGCCCAGAGTGTCATATTATAGACCCCAATATCTAGTGACAGAGGCAATCCTGCCGGGCGAATACGTAAGTTATTATGCAGAGGATTCAGATATCGTATGTAAAGGTTGCCCGCCTTTCCACAGTTCCGATGGCACTGTTATTGGAAGGATACAAATGTTGGGATTAACCATGTATATATAATAATTACGATAGCATTAAACAAGTACATTTGTTTTCACAGGCCTCAAAGGGCGTTGCTATAAGTGGCCTCCATTGTAGTAAGTGATGTCCGTATCAAGGTTTAGTCCCGCGAGTAGTACGTGGACTGATTCTCGATAGAAGCTGGAATTTCCTCAAAAAATATTTTCTGGACCACTCTGCCAAGCATGTGACAGCTGCTGTAAAGTGGATGCCACCAAATCCCGATGGACTAGATGCGAGTTACTGCCGTCTTTACTTGAGAGTTTATGGTCATATTTGAGGTGACGTTTTTGGCTGATTTTTCTGATACAGAGAATTGCCATTGTTAAAACAACAAGAACACCACGCAGTACGCAGGAAGTGTATTCAGCTTGGACTGAACTACACCGACATCACATTACAACACTTACCTAACGAGAGGTTGTGCAGCGGCGGAGTTGCTTTTAGTAAAAAAAGAAGGAAAGAAAGAAGAAGACCGATCACTCCACCTGCATCTAAAATTGGTTGATTGCAACATGGGCAAAAAAATATATTTTTGAGTACATTACGACAACCTCTGATAAAGCAGCACAGTAGCATTTTCGTAGTTAGAAGTTAGTCTTAATAAATTAGGCATATGTTCTGCAGTCGGACGTTTGTAGGTTGTACCTTTACGTATTTTATGTATATATAAACAATAGAATATACAAGGCATTAGGTATATAGGGTAACAAGCCGAAACGGGGGGAAAGTGCCCGTCAATACAAGTGTAACTTTTACTATAAGAAATATAAAAACAGCCGTTTCATACCAAAATTAAATACCTACTCGACCAAAATTGCAGCAGCTTTTTTATTACGTCCCCAAAACATTTACCACCATTTTATCACCGAACATTTATCACCGAAATTATATATACATATATATAATTTCGGTGATGTAATTGCTGTTAGCCTTTTTGGCTTTTACAGCTTCATTGGATACTGTGCTCACGGGCCAGGGGCCCGCGTGCCAGGTTTGGCTTGACCCAAACATAAATACTTAAATTAACAAAACAACAACAAAAGGGAGGCTACGGGCCTCCATTCGGACTGTCGACTTGTGTGTTGGTAACTCTAGGCAGTGAGAACCGCCCTTTAACACGGGTGTATCGTGTGTACGTGGTGTGACTCTGTCGACTGCTGCGCGCCGCTCTCTACGGCGGTTAACTGTGTGCAGTGTAGCCTGGATCGTTACTGACCGTATCGTGGTCAGGGAGTGCTGAGACGTCCGTGTCGTCTAGCACGTTTTGCGGTTTAGATGAACCGAAAAACCGCCGTGATATGAAGTGTTCAGAGATTAAGGGCATTTCACAGTCGCTGTGAAATTTACATGAATAGGTTGCACGTGTACATTCCCGCTTTTTACCAAACACCTTGTATATATGCTGTTAAATCATTAGCTTCACTAACACCGTTTCATTATTGGACTTAAATATATATTTTTTCTTATATTTACGCGAACATTACACATTTAAATGAAACTAATTTTACGAATTTTAATGCGTTTTATTTTATTATTTATAACCCGCCGTTTCGAGTGCTTTACAGCAACCATGGTCACGCGAGGACTGAAGTGACAGATGTCTTGATGTCGTAGTTAACCCGGAGTAACTTCAGCTTTTAATTTCTATTTTTTGGTCCGATCTAGTAAAATAAAACGCAATAAAATCCGTAAAATTAGTTTCATTTAAATAAATAAATATTATTTAGAGCAATCTACAGCATAATTACAAAATGCAAATTCACGTAACTTCACAGCAAGCCAACACATCACAGTTCTGATTTGCAAACTATCACAGTCTACTTATGCTATTCCTACGACGTTTTATACAACTAAGTTCTAATCGCCTTTGCTTTAAGCAGCGCTAGAAATACTGTTTTACGCAAAGTATGTAAGCTCCGAACAACTAAAAGTCAGTAGTAAAAACTTTGAAATTTACATTGCTGCTGGTATAACGTTTGGCAGCATTTTAATCGGTACCTTATAATTTTTTTCATTTAAGCTTTTTAATAAACCTTTTTAGAAGTAGTTGTGCACTTTCTAGTACGACACAGCAACACTGGCTACTCTTGCGTCGAGTAAGAATAGCCAGTGTCAGTAGCCAGCCTGCGATAAAAAGAACATTCAACGTACGCGCGGTTTATTTTTTTCAAATCCGATAAAAACATGCATCGTGTGTCTGGGCGAACAAAATTCTAGCTTGATAAGTTAGTCATCATAAATATAGTTAAGGTCTAAGTGACATTACAGCCATTGTCAACCAAAAAAAAGGATTGCTGACTAATTAGCGATAGTTGTATAGGTTTACGTCAGTACGTTGAAAGATTTTATTAAAATAACGATAACAAGATCTGTAATTGATAAAAAACTTATGTAAAAATCACTTTATTGCTATTTTGATCCCCCATTCATAAATCATTTAAATTTTTATGTAAGAAATTACAATTTTTTTTATGTCAGTTTGATGGTTGTCATTGTTTTAGATAGCACGAATTTTACTAAGCAAAATGGCGAAACAGTTGCTAGATATCGCAGACGAAAACTAACTTAGAAATTCTGAATGTTTAACTCAGCATACTCAAAATTTTGTTCACCCAGACCCGGCCATCGTTTGAAAGTAACTGAAATATAAATATAAGTATTTGTATATGACTGCAACATTTTAGAAATATAATAAAGTACATTCTTACTTTGGATATAATTATAATGATTAACATTCTAAATTATTAATTACACGCACATTTTAACTGTAGGGTAAATAATTTTAATAGTATAAAAATAATAATACAATTGGTATTCTACTCACTACATACATAAAACCTACTTACATTTTAAAATCAGCGTCTTGCTTAAATTTAAAATACATGCTGAATCATGAATATGTAACGTACAAAAATATGACATGTGTAATAGTGTATAAATTATTTCTTAAATCAATCAAAATTCAAAGTACTGACTCGTGTATAATAGTGGCAGGTTATGGTCCTACCTTAAAAGATTTTCGTAAGATTCATAAATTTCCTCTTAAGACAAGGTAACCATTTTATTCCATTTACGTAAATAATCTAAATAAATGGAGGGCTAGAGGATTCAGTGTAAATTCGTCCTTAGCTATCCATTAGTTATATTTTCCCATATTGGTGATTGTCTTCAAATTTAATAAATTAAAAGTGCCTTAAAATTTAATAAACAGCCACCACCTCGTAAATTGCAGTTCCATATTTACTAGTAGAGGTGAGACGTTAGTCTAAAAACTGCATATATATGTTCCTATAAGCATTATATTATATGAATAATTCAATATATAACTTAATAGAGCATTTACAAATACAAGAAATAAATACTTACATAAAAATCTAATCTAATCAATAATATAATTCGATTCACGATAATTTTCCGTAAATCCGAAAAGTTTATCTTCTCGAAAATATTTTTATTGTGGCGGTGGCGGATATTTTAATAATAATAAAACATTGTTTAATCCGTAACCATGCTGAAAAAATAACGTTTTTATACATTTTATTTATTCCGATTTTGTTTTATGTATTTCAAAGATTAATAAACTTAATGATTTATGACCCATTTACATTACAATTTTTCAATTCTCAATTTAAAATCGTAATCGACTATTAGTATAAATTGTTGCCGAAGGATTCCTTTTTACTCTGTGATTATAGTGTACGCAATTGTGTATCTATAGTAATTGCAGATTATTAGGTAGAATATACCTTGCTTAACTTTTTTTTTAATTATATACCAATAAAACTGGAACTAGGCTAATAACACGGACTGAAAAAAAATATAAAATTATAATAACCATATTCTGAATAAGGTCAAACAATAGAAAGTATTAATAATAATAAAGTTCAGTAGGTAGCCATTTAAAAGTAGAACTAATATACGACAACTCTTAAGACCTAAGTTTCCCGTTCCTCTGGTTTCCTATAGCTAAACGATACTATCATCCACATACAATGCGCGACTGTGTATTACAGTGCCTATTCATGAACAATAACAGTAAACCAAACACTACCGAACACACATCGAATTTTGCCTAACTTAACGGCCAGTCTTCGAAAGCTTTACTTAAGACTTAAAAAGATTAGCAGTCGTGTAGAGTTTAAAAGTAAGTCAAGTGCGATCGTAGTCTATGTTATTAAAACTAGGCGGTGTAGTATTAGGTGTAGACGTGGAAAAGTATAAGAATGGTCAGTATAGTGCTCATGAAGCACATCGACACTGGCAGTAGTACTGCGATTCGGAGAGACCTGTGGAAGAAATTATTCGTTTAAATGTCATTTTCGATATCAGCTAAACATGGTGACTTTTCAAGAGTAGCTGACCAACGGTAAGGTTTAATAAAACTATTTTTTTAAATACGATTCCCCACAGTAGGACTTCTCCTGTGTCGTGGGTACTTTTTACAGACATAAATTGCATGTGCACGAACCGCCCAGACCCGGAACAACTACCTGTAGGCCACACAAATAATTGTCCCGTGCAGGACTCGAACCCGCGACCCGCGGTGCGGAAGCCAATGGCTCAGCCACTGCGCCAACCGAGCGGACATTTCTATTTAGAAACGTTTTTTTTGGGATTTTTTTTAGAACAAAGTTTGAGACGAGCAAATCGTTCCTCTGATAGTAAGTGCAACGTCTGCCCATAACAAATGCTGTGTCATCCAGAACATTTCTGTGTGAGACACCACACTGCGTCCGTCACCGTAAGATATCAAAGTTCTCAAATTTCATATGCACAGTGACTGCACTAGCACACTACTACTTTACGGCAGAATAACTGGCCCTGGGGTGGTACATACCTATATATATACACATATATATATATTCATACATATGTAATTGACATATGAGACTTAAGACCTGAGGTCTGTGGGTGACGTGCGTATTGTAGTGTCACACAGAAATGTTTTTTTACGGCATTTGTTACGGGCAGACGCTGCATTTACCTTCAAGTGAACGTTTTGATCGTCTCGTCAAATTATCCAAAAGAAAAGTTACAAAGTAAGGCTTTACCTCCAATAAGGCGGACGTCAGAGCGGCGGGTTGGGCTGCGGTTCGCTGCGGCAGAGCGCCGTGCTCGCGTCCGCTGGAGTCGCGCCCGCTTCCGCTCCCGCCTCCGCACCCGCGTCCGTCGCCTCTGAGCTCTCGCGGCGTACCTTACCTACGATACAACAGAGCTTAATAAATGTCATTTGCAAATCTGAGTCTGCTGGCTGCTGTCCGCTCGCATTTCGCAGTGCGCGAGTGACTCAGGTACGATCTTCCTTCACCAACACATTACGTGGTGGTGAAGGAAAATATTATGGGGAAACCTGCATGTCTTACAAACCAATAGGAAGTACTGAAGCGACTCAGTTAAGAATTCATTATTTCATAGTATTTCAGGTTCATTCAACTATTGCGAAACGAAAATTGTTTGTAGTAGCTACAGAATATATTATTTTCCATTTATAAAATATATTGTAACTACCACCGTTACTTAATGAGGTTCCTCTGTACGGAGAAGAAACAGAATAATTCATTAATAGTTTTCGCGTAAATATAAGACGGTAAGATATATACATAAGTATTACGGATTTTATCGCGTACAATTATATTATTATCCTCACAAGCAAGGGGACTGACATGTTAGACATCCTGAACAATCCAGTCTACCTTCAGCTTTTAACTATTATTATAGGTAATATAAAAAATGCAAATGAAGGTCGTCGTCGAACTGACATTAAGGAATTATCACGTACTGGTAAAACAAAGACATCCAGTCTGTTGATTGGCTTGCAGCGAAGTTGTTGGTCGTATCTCCTTCTGATCTTTGGATTGCTCCGTCAAGCATTTCTGATAGTAGTCGTATTCTTTCACGTACCTAAAAAAATGGTAGTCTTGTGAAATAAAGGATAGCATTTTGTGTATAACCTGTTTATAAACTGTTTTATTAAATGGTTTTATTTAGCTTGCTATGTTTGTTTCTTGTGTGGGTCAAATCTAGTAATTGAAAACTTATCCCATTCCTGTTGACCAATTGATCTGAAATTTGGTACACACATTTAGGTCTGATGATAATACAATTAATTATGTGTATTTAGTTTCATTGTAAATCCAAGTAGGCCGCCGCCACAAAATGGCAGATTACATTTTTTTCAACCCGCTCAATATGGATATTAAATAAAAGGGCTTAACTCGTAGAATATATTACATACATAAGATCACGACTGGGCACTCACTGTAAAAACAGAATATATTACACCAAGAAAAAAATCGAAATCCAAGATGGCCGCCACCACAAAATGACGGAATATTATTTTTTTCAATCCCCTCTCTATGGGTATAAAATGAAAGGGCTTGACAAGTAAAACACAGTACACTTTAGAAAAAAATTCATAATCCAAAATGGCGTCCGTCATACGTTCCATAATAGCGCTATGAAATGCATGCATTTCTGGAGCTTCTCATGTGAGGCGTGTAAATCTCCATAAGTCTTCACACTGGCCTAGTAGCTGTTGCAAAAGTGAAATAAAAAAAAATGCCAAGAAAAACCCGTGAAGATCCTCAGACGTGCCAAAAGAAAAGGCCCGCCAGATATTGATTGATTGATAAGGCGTCTCCTTCTATCAGTAACCTTTAGATCTTGTACATATATGAAGTTAGCATCGATGAAGCTACTACAGCGCGACGCAGGTTGCGTAGCGACATCTATGTCACCTCGTGGGAAGCTATATCATTAGCAATTTCTTGAGCCTTGCTATATGTGTTAATATATATGTAACTACACTACCGTCTGGAAATGTTCAAGCTTCACACATATGTCATTACTTACCAGACGGGCGGCCAGCGGTTATCAGCGAGATATTCCCGAGAGGCCTGACTGAGATGTCTCGCCCGGCAGACGCGGTCGTACGCTCCGCACAAGCGCCACGTGCACCAATCCGCTAGGCTGTGAGCGTTGTGCAACTGAGCGGGAGAAGAAATACTGATTGAGAAACATCTATTGGAACTTTTCAGGCGATAGCATAACGAAGGCGGAACTTGAAGTCGTAATTTCGATCTGTCATATCATTGTAACATATGCTTATTTCTACAAACTTTTCATATTAGTTGGAGTGGTTAGAGAGAGCTTTCCTTTCTTTAAAAGAAATGCCTACTTCTTTGGAATATGTTTTATACTGTCTGACGGAGAAACAGCGAGAACTCAATTACTAGTCAACTAATAATTATTAGTCACTTAATTCTTGTACATGCGTACACTGTAATAGAAACATACTATTTATATTTTTTAAACTGACATTCAACTTGATTTTTTTCACTTTTGATTAATAATTTATACCATAGATAACTTTTTTATAATTTAATGATTTCATAACATCAGATTTTATTCATAACTTTAAATCACATAATTACGATGCACGAAACAAACAAACTACAATTATCAAAACCTAGGACTATTTATGGTACTGTTATGCCCATCCCTAAGTATTAAAAACTGACTCAGCTATAATAAATTAATATAAAAGGGTTGTTGTTGTGTTAATCGAGGCAGTGCAGTTCCAACCCATATTCCGTGCATACACCATTCGCGGTTAATTACAGTAATGTAATTTTAGGTTAAATAAAGAAAAGAATTTTGGGTAGGGTAAAAAGGTTTTTTTTAAAAAAGACCTTCAGAGCGGGCCTAATAGTACGAAAACTATACAGTTCGCGGGAACGCTACTGTACGAGTATAATGGCCATCAAAGGAAGTATGTAGTGAAAAATCCTATCTAATGTTTAAAACTGAATTAAGAGAGTTGTTGCTTCTTTTGAAATAATTTGTTTTTAGTTTATATAAAGTCAACGAAAACTAAATTGTCAGCAACCAATATGCCATTTGATTAAGTTTCCCAGATAAAGACCGACCGAAGTTTTAGTTTTGGCCTCGGTTATGGCCAGTTTCAGTCAAAAATGCCGGTCTTAAACTGTCACAGCCGGTCGAAACCAGCGCCCGTGGCGGTACTCGTTAGGTACTGTCGGGTATGTTAGAAACCGATTCACTGGCCTATACAGCTTGTTGAGTTTAACCTCAGTATGCCGGTCGGCGTTTATTCTTAATTTTTTACAAAAAAGCATTTCGGACAATTTTTGACTTGGGTTCTCGCAAATCGCTACGAGAACTGTACAAGAAAATACTTCCGTCCTAGATGATTTTTGAAAATATTATTTACGCGCGGAATAACATGAATTTATTTTAAAAAAAGTAACTGAATAACGTAGAATGAGTACAGGCGATACGTTGGAGGTTCCTATGTTTAGGTTAGCCAGAACTAGAAAGCATTTTCTTAGTAGACCTATAAAATTTATCAAATTATCAAATTCCTGAAAGTGATACCAAAAAACTGTTGAGGGAGAGACAGAATTCAAAAAATTAAAGCATATTACAAAAGGATCATATGGAGGACAAAGATGTGAGGAAATAACTCTTGCTCTTCACTTGCAAACCTTTCGTTACCAAACATATAATGTAATAAATTCATGTAATTTATTAATGAAAATATGTAATATGGCGTTTCAAGCCGGTTCTTATGAGAAGGTTTTATTTTTGGAACCAGTGTAGATTTTGTCATTTACGAGGCTTTTATACGAGCCTCAATTGAAGAAAGTATTGACTTTTAATGGTTAGGTATGTTTTTGTAAAAACATTAATTTAAAAATCAAGAAAATTTGTTGGGATCTCTTTCTTAATAATTTTGTATGTAATTTGCTTACCAAAAATAATGGGATTTACTTTCGACATATACATTTATCGTATAATCTGTTACAAAGCTAGAAAAATAACTAAATTTTAACTTAACTGCATGATATAGTTAATAGAATCAGGCGTTACTTTGCGTCAATCCATTATAATAAGGAAATAAAGTTTACTTGCTAAGATCTGCATGCAAAATTTAAAAAGCTATGTATTACCTAGTTTTTGAAGAGCATAGCCCGCCCTCCCTCAACAGCGTGCACAAGCAAACTAACACCGGGACTTACACACACTGAGATACTATTTCAGATTTTGCATCGGGATCTTAGCAAATTAACTTTCTTTCCTTTATTAACTATATGAATTTTGGTTTCGGTTACGGTTTAGGTAGGACACTTTTTTTCTTGTAATATACTCCTCGAAATAAACTCTTTAAACGCAAAATAAATCTAGGATTACCTTTACAGGCTCCAATAAGGATAGAGCTACCTCAATCACTTCATCGTCTTCGCTGCATACTCTGTAAAATAGAAACCGATTGTGTAGTGAGAATTATATAGTTTGAAGGGCACTGTGAGCTAGCGTAATCACTGGGCATATGAGACTTCAGAACTTATGTCACAGGGCACAGTGTGGTGTCACACAGAAATTTTCCGGGTGACACAGCATTTGTTATGGGCAGAAGTTGCACGTACCATCAGGTGAACGTATTGCTCGTTTCATCAGTATATCAAATAAAAAAAAGACACATTTATTCATAATTATTTAAATTACTTTTTTAATATATACCTAAAAATGTTTTGAAGAGCTTGGTTTTATTAGCTCAGGTAGTTCAAGGATCAAGCACATCTGCCTGCTAGTACTCGTAGCACTAACTGGTGGATGGTACCCTATCCTATGCAGGAATTCGTCTACGTAGGTATCACCGCAGGGTCAGTTATACAACCGTGAAACAGTAGTGTGTAAACATTACCTTGCTTAGGTCTGAAGGACACTGAAAGCCAGAGTAAGCACTGGGCATATGAAACTTAAGAACTGATGTCTCAGGGGAACGGGTGCTGTGTAGTGCCACACAGAAATGTTCTGGGTGACACAGCATTTGTTATGGACGGACTTAGCACTTTCCATCGAATACTTCTCAGTCATTTTTATTTCTACACTACTCACACTATCATATTGCGAGGACATGTGAAATTCGCCGATTTGCACTGGACCCTCTGCATCCTTGCAGTTGGTACAATTGTAGGCAAAGTTAAAAGTATTTTTTTTTCTTGTTAACAGAATACAAATGTAAACATTTTAGTGAGTGTTATTGTTGTAATGTAAATAAAGTTCGATCGTAAAATACAGTGGAGTTACCTGTCTTGATGCTGCAGTTGTTCTATAACCCTGGCCTCAACCAAGTTGACCAGGCGGTTCATGCACAGTCGATTAGCAAGTTCTAGCAATTCAAGACATCTAGTCGGTTCCACACTAGGTATTTTATCGGAATATATGTAGCAGAGAAGTATTTGGAATGCGTACATCTTCACACCGGGAAATGAGATCTGTTGAAAATACAATAGTAACTTAGACGATGATACCAAAAGTGTATGCGCACTGATTCGTCATAGCCTATTCGCCACCGATGTAATGCTCATGCGATAAGAACTAGGATGCAATGTCAGAGACACGGAGAGAGAGTTGGAGAATCACAACACTACCAGACTCGAAAATATACAATTAGTGTTTTTGCACAAAGGTTAACTCCGGCTGGGATTCCAAGGCCAGGACCGCGCAGTCGCGTATACCGCAACCACATGGCAAAAAACAATTCTGTTTCAATTATTAGATTATTAAGCTACATACCACTCTCGACGTGCTCTCTCTAAAATGCCCCTGAAACATGGCTTTCATGGGATCACATCTCGCCATCAGCATTGCTCTATGTGCTAAATGGATGCCATCGTCAAGGTCAAATGTTACGTCTGCGAATAGATTACGTTCTACGCACATTTCTCGAAGTCTTTGAGGAAATGGCTGTAATAAAAATAAGAAGTTATTTTGGACACTTTATCGCAGTCCTAGTGTATTATCACCAGATTACTACAATGAAACTCAATTTCGTAATATTTTATTTACATATATAAATTTAATAGTCAGTGAAGCTGTTGACATTAAAGAAATTTGATAAACTGTTACCCGAAAATTGTTTTCTTTTTTTGAAGGGTGTATAATTGAAGTGTAAAGACCTCAACCAGAAATGTGACGCTAAGAATCTGTCTGTCAGAAGTAAGGTGTTTGTTGATGATATTAAGCGGAATTGGTCAGTTTTTTAACGATAATTTGGCATTATAATATAAAATGGTTTGACAATGTTTTATTTGTTAAAAGGAAGTCTGATAAACATAACTAAGACGATTCGTGAAGATTAACTAAACTAAAATTGATCCGTTTGGATAAACTAAACTGTTTCTCAGTTCAAACTCACAATCAGGTACTTACCGTATGGAATTGCAACATGAATCCTTTATCAAAGAGAAGGTGCTGATCCAGTATGAATTGACTGAGCTTGGTTAGTTCATGAAAACCTAGGAGCTCGGCGGCTTGGCGGATTTCCTGTTAAGTGTGTTCATGGAATTTAAAAGATGCAATTTTTAGACGAAAACGACAACTACATATAGAATGCGCGCGTGTGTGCGTGTGTATGTAAGTGTGTGTGATTTATGTTGTTATTGTTACGCCTTATATGCAAATTTTCAGGTGATCTGGGTAATGTATTCTTCATTATTCTGTTACAAAATTACCGGTGAAAAAGTTATTAATACTAAAATAGTCTAAGAAACTGAATATTAATTGAAAAAGCAAGCATTAACAGAATGCAATAACAGAAAAACCGATTAAAACATTTATATGTTTTCTAAATTATATAAAACACACTACAGAGTAGAAAGCATAAAAACAATATAGAGCACAACAGCGGTATGCTGTTACTTTGCGCTGAAATTCTGTGAGAAGGTAAATACTTTCAAGTCAAGTCGACTTATTTAAAGAATTCCATTAAAAAATCCATCATACCATTAAAAAGATTTATCATACCAGAAATCATTATTCCAATTATATTCGTACATATCTAAATAAGGAATAATAATATAAGAAATCATTATCCATCATACCATCTCCCCTAGTACGAGGCAACTAAGGGACAAATAGGTGAACCAAGCGTCATATTTTAATTATAAACATCTAGCATGGCATCCGTATCTCTTTATGAAGAAGTCATTTAATAGGAACAATATGGGCTGAAATGATGATGGTGAAAGAAACACATAGTATATTCCAGTTCCAATTTTGCTGTCAAATGATATGATCAGAATCTAATAGTCTAATGATTTAAGTTACGGACTGCGAAACATGACATCGCAAAATCGAGTCCGCCATTAAACTCTTGACCTACCGAACTTTTAAGCTTAGATGGAGTGGCTAACAGAAATATCAGTGAGTGTATTCTTTTTATAGAAATTAATTCCATCATTGTGACCTAAAATGCCACTCAAACACAGAAACACTACCTCGTACAGAGCGTCTCATATTCGATGAAAATTAATTACTGTTACACTTGAATATTGTAACATTTTTTAAATTCGTACTACTATTAGTTAAATACTTATTATTGATAATAATTATAAAATCAATTTTGAAAGAATGTCAATTAATGAGCTTCGTTGTACGAATCAGTACTTTGTTATTGCTGTTTCGTATGGTAAGTCAACTGGAGACGTAATTAATTACAATGAGGTGTTAAATCTTAGACCACAGGTATGATTCGAGTCTACATCGTAGATGTATATAAACGTTGTGACCAATTATCATCAAGTATACTGTGCGATCGAATGAATGAATAAATGTAGGAAAGTTTGAATAAAATATAGATATCACAGAATTAGATTAACAGTTATACATGGAAATGTAGTGAATTTATTATTGACTTGAAATTATATCAAACATTTAGCAACCACTCGATGCCTTAAAAGGGATTCATCGAATTATATTTATCGGAGTCCACCCCTTAACTTTTAGGAGAAATAATAATACTGAAATTAAAAGTAACGTCAAAATGTGGAACTACAATGACTTACAGTCGTCTCATACCATGTATTTAATATAAAGTCTTTACTAAATTATCCTCTCATTTTTTTTCCAACATGGATTGATATTCTTGATTTTTATCAATTAATTCACGTGGTAATGACTCGAAACTATTTCCGGACGTTTTTTTAAATAAAGCGTAGTTTGGAGTTTCAATTTACATTGAGCATATTGCCATTCGAAAATAGTTTTTATAGCATTCAAGATCATACTATCATATATCATCATCAATTAAGATATTAACAGTGTTGTATTCGTTCACTACCGTCTTTTATTTTGAAACAGTCTTTTGTTTTGTACAACACTAAGTGTGCTGCATGACTATGTATTGCAAAAAAAAACTTTGATATTGAAAGTGCCACTAATTTTATGCAATTATCTTCAAAGTCGAAGTCCGCCAATCCGCATTGGAGCAGCGTAAAGAAACATTTCGGTTCCAAAACCCTATCAGAAGTGAAAGAAAGCCTGTGCTCAGCAGTGGAACTTAAAATTTAATGCAATATGCATGGAAATAGTTTCGTAATGTAAAAATCTGCATAAATTTCCACTTAAAAACGCAGTTAACAATTAAAGGGTAGAATCGGGAAAATCGGATTAAGATCAGGGCGAAGAGTGCGATACTCATTACCCAAAGCTTCTTCAACTCAATAATACATAGCTATTACAGTCATTAATAATGTTGATGTGCAGTAGAACATAAAAATATTTAGTCTATTCTAATGATTGGCGCCAACACAAATTAATAATAGAAATAATGAAGTGAGGTTTTTTATAACGTGATAAGAAGAGAACAAATGCTTACTTAAATAAAACAATTATAAATTATAAGTTATCTATATTAAAAACAACAATAATAATAATAATGAGAAAAATTAATAATTATGATTTTATGTGTTAAATTTATTATTATAATGACAATTACCAGTAGTAATCCGATCGCAGCGGACTGCAGGACATAATTTTATTATTTATTATTATATAATTATTATTTTTATTTTTAATAATTAGAAATAATATATAGATCGTAGAGTATTTAAGTGATAGAGAAGATTTAGAATATTGTTACAAGTAATAATAAGAATATGATACTTAAGAAAAGAATATACAATAAAAGCTCAAGGTACTTTTTACTTTTAAATTTGTAAATAGAATATTTTGTATTACAGAAGGATCCAGAATACACATATAAAGCAGTTAATAAATAAGTATATTTATAAACGCAAATATTTAATAAGTATTTTAAAATCTGCAAGTGCTAAAAGAAGCTTTAAGTATTATGTATAAAAGTTATATTAGTACAATAACGGAATAATGAATTTCAATACTCACTTGTTGCTTGAAGGTGGTACTGTCCATGGCGCCAGTATAAATGAAGTTGATGATTTCTTGCATCACATTCTGAGATATCAGCTTGCTCATTGTGACTATCGTCTGTGTTTGAGATGTAGCATGTTGAATTTTATCGCACTGAAATAAAAAAAATCTATCATGAAATGGGAAAAGAAAAGTCTTCGAGTGCGTGACCATATGAATTTGGTATTGGATTCCATATAAAGTGTAACACATAATACTGATTAACGTATAGATAGATTTAAATGAAACTAATTTTATGAATTTTATCGCGTTTAATTCTGCAGGAAGTCTGCAGTCTGTGACCATGTTCTGGATCATCCCAACCATTACATCAGATTTGATAAACCACAAATTCCGGCAAAAGAACACCGGTTCATACCAAGGATGTTTCTCAAGGATATTGAAATTAAAAAAACATCCTAATTTTAATAGAGAAGATGGTTGGGTACTACCACCAGCTGGGGATCCTATAATTATATATATTATATATTATATAGTAAAAATTAAACGCGATAAAATCCGTAAAATTAGTTTCATTTAAATGTATAGTGTTCGCGTAAATATAAGAAATCATAACGTATAGATAGGATACATCGACCTGTAAATGGGACTCTACAAGGCAAGAGTGAATAGGCATTTTCTAGACTAACATCTTGACCATCTTGAACCTTAACCAGGTGGGATCGTTTGATTATCGACAATAAAAAGGAAGCGAGTAAACATAGAATAAAAGAACAAGCTAATTTAAAATCAAAGCTTCAACTTTGGTACCGACTATTAAGTTCTCACGCATACAGCACTGGAATCCACAATAAGTTAGCACAGTGAGACCTTGTAGTTGGCATACGAGTTAGTTAAAATTGGCGTGTTACCCAGATTTACAGCCGTTCTCAATTACCTATCTTTCCCTTATCTGGGGTTTTTTCATTATTTAAGCCCGTCACAAGTCCACTGCTCAACGTAGGCCTCCCCCGTAGATTGCCTTAAAGCATGGTTTTGAGTCATCTGCAACGGTTAGTGGTTCTACGAGCTATATGACTGGCCAATCGCCACTTCAGCTTACCAATCCTTAGGGCTATGTTAGTTACTTCAGTTCTGTTGCAGATTTTTTTTATTGTATAAAGTGATGAAACGAGCGAAACGTTCACCTAATGGTAAGTGCAACGTCTGCCCATAAAAAATGCTGTGTCACCCAGAACATTTCTGTGTGACACCTCACTGTGCCCATCACCCTGAGACATCAGTTCTTAAGTCTCATATGCCCTGTGATTACGCTAGCTCACAGTGCCCCTCAAACCGAAACACAGTAATGTTTGCACACTACTGCTTCACGGAAAAATAACTGAATCTGTTGGGTCAACAAACATGCGATACCGACAAATTGCATTGTGTATAGACCTGTTAGCTAATCCCTGACCTTTTTGGTTTGTTGAGATGAACGTCCAACTACTCGATCGCCAATTTATTGTAGCGCCTATCGCCTGCTTTGACAACCGACAGTCGTAGTCGTACGGCAGCATTCATATTTGACAGTAATCTCGTCCCGTGGGTGTCGTAAGGGTCGACAGACGGAAAAAACCAGGGGATGGGCAGCGGCATCTTTCAGGAGCATCTGAGTAAAAAAACTGCGGTTGCCAACCCGCCGGCCAAGCGAGGCAACTATGGCAAAATTCCCACCAAACGGGAGCTTCTACCTTTTGTTGCATTCATTTGGGGGAGGCCTATGTTCAGCAGTGGACTAGTGATAGGTTGAATTGATGATGATGATGTATAGATACAACTGACACTTGTTTATATTTTTTTCTTGTATATAACACATAACATGTCACATATACGAGTATATTATAAGTGGATATTGTATGAAATCGGTTACATGATTGATAATGTCGGATGACAACGTAAATAATAGGAACGATGAAACAGACAGTTAATGAAGTGTAACAATGGCAACACTTTTCTGTTTCGATAGCGTCGGAGGCATGGCGTCCGTTCAGGTTCGCAGTGGAAACTGGTAGTAGGATAATTCTGTTCGGTTGTAAGAACCTGTTGATGACCTGGTGAACCTGACAATTTGTGATGTTTGTATGGCGCTATAGACTAAAATTTAATACAGACAAAAACTTGGAAAACAGAAGGAAACAAAGATGAATATATCAAAATTGGGACTTCAATATTAAGAAATAAAAGTACCTTAACAACTTTAATAGAGTTGATGGCAGGATGGTTGACCTCTCTGTATAAATCCGGTGGTTTCTTACAGCTGTCGCTGAGGGGCAAGATCTGGCACGAAGACCGACGCTTAATTTGATCCCAAACCCTGTAAATGGGAAGTACGCATTTAGACAGAAGGAATTTATTTTCATATTTGCCGGTTTTTTGATGTTTCTAGAACATCGATTTTGAAAAGCGATTGTTAATTTTTAAATGTTATTCTTTATTTGGTCCGGCAGAATTACTTGTACTGCAGGAGTACTTACCTAGACGGATCCCTGCATAGGAATCCTACCACCCGTAAAAATTGCGTAACAACTGCGATATTTAGTCTTTTTGAGTAATGAAGTTATAATTATCATGTTTTTTTTGGTGATTTATTTTAATTAACAAAGAAATGCGCAAGCTCGTACACGTGACAGAAGTGAAACTTATATAATTTATAAATTTATCAATAATAATATATTTATCTATGTATTCATATATATCCCAACCAGACAAGAAAACTACATATTATAGTAATAAAGAAACATGAATTCATAATATGACTCTTTATTAAATAACTGCTCGGTATTAAAAAAAAAACATTAACTAATCGATAAATATTAATTAAGAATAACAGGAACGTTGCACAAATCGATCTTGAAATTTAAGTCTCATCACGCCAAAAGTTAAAAAAAAAATAATTAAAAAAACATGACATGGAAAATAGCTAGTTCTCAATAAAAAACATTTCACATCAGCTTACCTCATTTGCTTTGCTTGGTCTTGTCGAATCAAATATTCTGTGTCATCATTGAAGTCGCCAGTGGTCGCCTCCCCCATACTGCTCACCTGTAGTACATTTTATGATGTATTGAAAGAAATACATATCGTTGATAAATAAACAATAAACTTTAAAAACGATTACACGAACAAATTACAACAGAAATTCATCTATAAATGAACAACATATTTTTCTCTTCTCATACGGTTATTTGCAGGATACAAGTCCAGACAGACCTCCGAAACAGCTAAATAAATTTTGACGGGCAGAGGACTTTTCAGAGATTAAGCTAACCTACTTTTTATTTTGGAAATATTTAGGGTTCGTACGTAAAATTTAAAAATTACTGGGTTATGGATGGACGTGATACGCGCGGCTTTTTTGCTATAGCTATAAGGTGCCACACTGTTGGTAGGATTCCTATGCAGGAATCCGTCTAGGTAGGTACCACCTCAGGTCAGTTCTGCAAGCGAAGCAGTAGTGTCCAAAAATTACTGAATTTCGGTCTGAAGGGCTCTGAGAGCTAGTGTAATCACTGGGCATTTTAAACTTAAAAACTGATATCTCTGGGTGACGGGCGCAGTGTAGTGCCACACAGAAATGTTCTGGATGACACAGAATTTGTTACACTTACCATCAGGTGAACGTACCAATCTTCTCGTCCTTTATCCAGAAAAAAAACAGAACGCTACCGAGAATTACCGAACTGCGAATGCTCAGATCATGAGGTACCATGCCATACGGCGCAATCATATTTTACGCAGGTTAAACCGCGAGGCACCTCTTGTTTCGTAGTAAAAATGGAACTAGTTCCAAATAATGTATTATCGTCATAAGGCAAATGTCCGTCATTTTTGAGTATGCGGAAACAGTGCCACTGATGATAGGAACGAAGGCTATTGTAGCCTTTTCTTCTTTTTATGTAGCCAGTTTTCGATACTTACAGCACAATGTACCCGAAGCGGGTTGTCATTTTTGATTCTTCATCAAGGATGCATGTAGGTGCCTATAGTGATTACTTATCATCAGACGACCGCGTCGCCTATTGATCAGAGTACCTGGCTTCTACGCCTCGAGTTCTGGATTCGAATCGCAGTCGGAGATCACATTTGTACAAAACACGAATTGTTATTTATCTGGGTCTGGCTCTGTTGTGATTGTCCGCGCGTCTCTGTCAATGCATCCTTCCCTCCCTCAAATCTTATCGCATGAGGGTCACATCGCTTGCGGGGTTTTTTTTTTATTGGTTAAAGTGTTGAAAAAAGCAACACGTTCACCTGATGGTAAGTGTAACGTCTGCCCATAACAAATGCTGTACCACCCAAAATTTCTGTGTGACACCACACTGTGTCCATCACCCTGAGACATACTCGTAAGTTCTTAAGTCTCATATGCCCAGTTATTACGCTAGCTCACAGTGCCCTTCAAACCGAAACAAAGTAATGTTGCACACTACTGCTTCACGGCAGAATAACTGGCCCTGGGGTGGTACCTACCTAGACGGATTCCTGCATAGGAATCCTACCACCAGTGATCAGAACGAGTGAGTCCCGCTGTTTTCGCGAACACCAGCACCAATAGTTCTAGAGAATCCCCCACTGATCGTCAGGCTACCTCAGGCTGCCTCGTATATACTACCTCGTATACTCTACCGAGACGCAGATATCCGCCACCTCTTATCTCTCCTACCCGGGGTACGATCTGGAACGTTCATTTGAGCCACGGGCCGGAGTTTGTGTGAACGTCAGAGAAGATATATGTTCTCGACGCCTTCGTGGTCATAAATCGAGCAAGAAGACATCATCTTCATCATCGACAGTATCGGCTAGTCGTTTGTCACACTTGCATTAACACTGGTAGTAACATTGTTGTGCAGGAATACGTCTAGGTAGGTAACACCTCAGTGCCAGTATTACTGCCTAGTGCCAGTGTTTACTACTGTAATTACAGGGAATATGAGACTAATAAACCGCTGCGCACGTAACGCGCGCAGTGTGTTGTCACAAGGAAATGTTCTGAGTGACATAGCATTTGTTATGTGCAGACATTGCACTTACCATAAGGTGAACGTTTTGCTCGTCTCGTCACTATATCCTATAAAAAAAAGACTCGGCATCTTCCATCAAGTGAACGTGTAGGTAATCTAGTTAATTATTGCCTTTAACAAAACTCACCATGCTACTTTCACTGGAGCTACGGGCCAACTCTGCAGAGAGACTGACGCAATCGGTGGTCAGAAGTCGATGGAATGCTTCGCAGGCTGCTGCTAACATGAAACGATGCACTGGGAATCCTTTAGCGCCGCAAATAATTACCATGTCCGAGAAATACTGGAAAGAGGGGAATATATTAAGAGAGCACGCAAAAGCTAACACATGTGTTTTTCTTTGAATTAAAGCACGATAAACGTCACGCTAGTAATATTTTAATTATAGGTTTAATCTTATTTCTGAGAATATTTGACATCCTGAAAGTATTCTATTTATTTCTCAGATGTGCGGATTTTCTCACGATCACGAGCTAAATCAGCACTTAATTAAATTTGCTTTAAAAATTTTAATCGTGCTTGCCTTGCCTTCCAGAACATGCCTTACTTCTGAACGACGTTTATTTTATTGTAGTTATTGTTTTAAATAGAATATATATATACAAACTATCGTTTGCAGCGCTTTACATATTTGCGTCTCTGTTAACAGTTTTGTTAGCAATGAATATACTCAATATATTGAATATCGAGCATTTATCTTGTTATATAGCTTGTTATATATAAGCCGTGTGGTGGCGGCTCGTTAAAAGAATACTACCACTCCGTCTCATCCAATGGATCTCGTAAAAGGCGAGTAAGGAGTTAAACTGCACTGTGCATCCAACAGCGCATGGTGGCGATGGGCTCACCACCTATCACACCAAGTGCATTATATTGTTTTGGTGAAACGTGGATTGTGGCAGTCATCTGTTTTTGCAGTGAGTGCCCAGTCTCTGACTACCCCTTATGGGATACAGTCGTGATCTTAAGTATGTATGTTATCTTGTTATGAAAAAAAAAGAAGCTTGAAAGTAAAAAGAAATATTACTTAAGTCCGGCAATTTCATACCGTGAAAAATAAAAATAAGTTGGACCGTAATTAATATTATATTATGCTATTGATATTTTCTGAAACGAATATTATAAAAGTAGCTAAAAAAGAATTAATAAATCCCCTATAATTTGTATATAAAAATTAGCAGACGTAAGTAAATTATTTAATTGTCAGCATACAGGAATCCGTCTAGGTAGGTACCACACCAGGGCCAGTTATTCGGCCGTGAAGCAGTAATGTGAAACATTACTGACTTTCGGTTTGAAGGGCATTGAGAGCTAGAGTAATCACTGGGCATATGAGACTTAAGAACTAATGGCTCAGGGTGATGGGCGCAGTGTGGTGTCACACAGAAATGTTCTGGGTGACACAGCATCTGTTATGGGCACTTAACATCAGATAAACTCAAATAAAAAAAAACTTATGAAATATGAAATTTTGTATAAGGTTACCTAGGGATAAGTACTTGATCCCCTGTATTTCCTAATTTATGAATTTAAATCCTTGAAATGAAATAATATTATAGGTCAGAATAGAACACACATCATCATCATCATTTCAGCCTATTTTAGTCCACTGTTGAACGTAGGCCTCCCCCATAGATTGCCACAAAACACGGTCCTGAGCCACCTGCATCCATCGACTTCCCGCAAAACTGTGCAGGTCCGCTGCGTACGCCGGTACGGGGTTGCCGCTCGAGAACCTTTCCTCCCCAACGGTTATCGGTTCTACGAGCTATATGGCCGGCCCATTGCCACTTCAGCTTGCAGAAAGATAATAGAACACTCAATAGTGATATTTTACGTCATCCTTAGTAAAATAGCAGCCTATAACTGTCCCACTGCTGAGCACAAGCCTCCTCACATTTCTGAGAGGATTTTGGAGCCGGGAATAGTCCGCCGCGCTGCTCCAATGCGGGTTGGCGGACTTCACATGTCCTTGAAATATTTCTATTCCTCGGGCATGTTTCCTCACGATGTTTTCCTTCACCGCTAAGCTCGTGGTAAATCAGCACTTAAAATTGTTGAATAATTTTAGAGGTGCTGGCACCGGGGATCGAATCCAGGTTACTCGCGTACTATGAAATTAAAGGCGAGCACCAGGCCCCTGAGCTACCACGGCTTTTCACATCATCCTTGTTGAAGTTAATTTTCCTTTACTTTTCTCTTATATAATAATGTAAAATATTAAATAATTATGTTATTTAATATTCGTATGAAAACTACAGTGTTGTATCATTTTGTTTGGGCTATTGTATTTATGAAATTTTACTTGATTAATTTTACAACAAAGATTTACTCCCTCAAAAGGCACAGTATATGTTATAACTAATAGGGTGTTTATTATTTTTATTTTGTTTTGAGAGAAATCTGTAACGGTGATCTCTTCACAACAACACAACTTGCACAAAATTTCAATTCAATTCAAAAGGCAAATTCGGTAACTATTCTAAAAAATTCTTTCACAGTTGAATTGAAACAAGTGATAATATAATTAAAAACTCAACAAAGTAGGAGCATTTCGCTTGTTAAAAATATTTACACGTAAATAGAAGATTAAACAATATTTATTTTGTTACGTACATACAAACAGTCACCCTTTTTCCCCCACAAGGGGTAGGCAGAGGCCACTTGCGTAGCCCACTTTTCGCTCTCGCGGGAAACGAGACGTGAGCGGTGGCGAACCACGTCGAAAAATTCTAACTGCCCATTGCGTTCCCAAAAGCAGTATAGTGACAGCATTGCACTTTACGGTGTTATTCTGCATGAATAAAGGCTCCACCTTAGTGGCCTCTTCGACACCTCGGCAGGAAAGAGGTTGGTGCTCTTGGTTTTGTTTTGTTAACTGAAAGATATTTATTAATTTAATTCACGTACCTGTTGCCGTAATAATATGGTCATATTTTCCAAATAGACACTGTTCACGGTGACCACCTCCGGCTCCATCGGTCTTGGAGGCCTGAATGGGGCCTAAAATAAAATAATATTGTAATTTCAGCTTTAAGGATTTCATACGCTTTTGTGTATGCAGCTCGCCAGAAGCTTCCTTTTATACTATGTATAAATTTACGCAAAGTAACCTCTCCACCACCTGCATATATTAACTAGCAATTCAAATGAGCTGTGCGAATATTTCGCACGGTATCGTGATTATGTAAAGATGGTGCTATCTACCTTCTTTAAATAATGTAAAGAACTCCAATTGACAACTACCGTGCATGTTAGTTGCACATATTGTCAAAAGATGGCGTTTTATAATATTTTTTTTTAATTCAATCCTTTCAATAAATTTTTAACGAAAATATATTATTTTAAGATTTTTACTTATTTTTCGTCGTTAAAGAGGAAAAAACCTGAAAACGATATATCAAACATTCATTTTTAAACAGTATTAAGGGAGATATTTCATACCGAAAAAAACCCCTTTAAGAAATAATATTAATAAGTTTCCTTTTTTACCTGCAGCAGCGGTCGCTGGACTCTCTTCAAATTAGTCATCCAGAACCTCTGCTGTCTGCGTGCTATCAGTGCAGCCCGTATAGCATTCTCGAACACTTCGTTCACTCCGTAATAAGTGAATACGGAGGTCTCGTAATAGTAGATCCCGAACTCGTGCGCCAGAGCGCGCCCTTGGTCCGGCATTACTAAGTCGCTTTTTCTTGGAGCCCTGTGGGATAAATTCATGGGAAAATTAAGGGCGACGGTACACGGATATAAGCGGGAGATCAGAGCGGAAACTGGGTTACCCTAAGTTGTTTTAACCAACGACGACACTACGATTTCTCTTGTATCTTGAGTGCGTTTAATACATATACATAGTCTCGCCTCTTTCCCTTTGGGGTAGGCAGAGACCACATGTTTCTCTTCTACTTTCATGGCCATTTTCAAACAAGCTCGTCGGTTGCAAGTTCGTACGTGATCTTTCCTTAAAACGTCCATCTCATTGTGTGTTTAACAGACTTACATTTCACATGCATAAACCAGACCCGATAACTAACGATTTGTGTTTTATCACAAACCTTGGCTGCGACTGGGATACGAACTCAGGACCTGCGACGTAGAAGTCGTGTACCAAAACTACTAGCGTGCGATCGTCAGTCTTTTTACTTCAGCCTTCCACCACCAACTAATCGAAGTTGTCTGGTTGCCAACGAGCAATGTGACCAAAGCATGAGATTGAGAGAAAATCATTTACTGGTGGTGGAATTCCTATGTCTAACCTGTCTAGAAACGAGCCACCGCAGTGCCAGTTGTTCTACCGTCAGGCCGAGTAGTGTGCAAACATTACTGTGTTTCGGTCGGAAGAGCACTGATAGCTGATAGCAATTACTCTGTATATGAGACTTAAGAACTGATGTCTTTGGGTGAGAGCGTTGTGTGGTGCCACACAGAAATGTTCTGGGTGACACAGTTTTTGATTCGATATCACGTAATTGGGTTAGCAATTTGAGAGTAATAGACTGAGTATTAAAGAGACATTCATTGTTATTTCGTTAACGAGAATCTTATTTATAATTGCAATCAAAGTGAGCAAAAAAATTTGATCACATTTCAGTGACCGCCAATCGCTAAATTATAGTATCACATTTTCTGCTGTACACCACGTGCATTTTGAGCTATTTGAAATATTTGAGCAGGTTATTATGCCGATAGGTAACCGGCAGAGTAGAATAGCACCTACATCTTTCCTACCGAGGTGTCGTAAGGCGACTAAGGTATTGTACGGACAGCCTTTTTTCGTGCAGAATAACATGCAATGTTGTCACTTCACTGCTCGTGGGAACGCGACTGGGAGGAAGTTTTTTTTTTTCATGATAGCTAATTGACAACTGGTTTATTTGTTTTAATTTGACATAAATAAGTATAAAACAATATGCTACATCATCCTCCTTAAATAACAATAAATTTCGAAACCAATAAAATATAAACTTAATAAACATACATTTAGTTAACATTTTTTTTAATAATTATTTGAATTTGAATTTTTTTAGCCTCTCTTGCCAACCAATCCAATCACGAACTAGAATCCGATGCGTCTGTGCTTTGTCCAGAGAAACCTTGCTCCAACGGCGAAGGAAGCGTTGTATTTGGCCTTGATTCAAGTTTTATAAGGTGGCTACGATTCCTCCGCAACACTCTTCCCGCATTGTCACTCACAAAGTAGGAGCGTGGTTGTGGGGCAGAACCAACAATACGCGCGCGCTGCCTCGACGTGCCGCTCATAGCAATCACCTCGTCGCCCTCTTGCAGCTCCGGCAGACGACGACTCCGAGTATTATACCATGCAGCGCTCCGCTGCTGATTTCGGATTATTTTATTGTAGTCATGGTATCCGTTTCTTTCCGGCTTCAACTTTATCTCATGACATGGCAGTCTAGTATTTAATCGTCGACCCATAGGATTAGCTCCGCTGGCGACCGTGCATGCTCCATTGTATCTTTTATTTATATATATACTTTCCCCAATATTTATTAATCAATTTGACGAAAGTTTCTTATGAAATACTAATTTAAAACAATTTATTTTACGCACCGCTGTCACCATGTAGTAAAACAACATGATAGCTAATTGACAACTGGTTTATTTCTTTTAATTTGACATAAATAAGTATAAAACAATATACTACAGTCACGTCTCGTTTTCCGCGGCCTCTGCCTGCACCTTATTTGGGAAAAAGGAGTGAATGTATGTTTTATGTTATTTTCCCATCTAACAGCTGCACTTTTCTAGCATTTCTTTCAACCCATTTTGACGACACCCACGCGACCTGATTTAGCTGCTGATTCTCTAACTATCACACGATCCGATAGCCATAACTAGTTAATTCTCTAACAGAATAAAAATAATATCTTCCTAGAAGACTGAATGCGGGATATTAATAACTGCGATATGATCGGACAAAAAATACTGGTGTCTGCAGCATGATATAAGTTTCACCAGGTTATATAACTTGCCTTATAAAGGGGCTGCGGTCTTTGCAATAATTCAGATAAGTCTCATCTCTGTACATGTAGCGGAGATCGTTCTTGCAGCCGACGAGAAGCACCGGTGTGTTTGGGCAGAATCGCCTGTAAATACAGAGTGATAAAAACCATTGTAATATAAAGTAACAGCTTATAAATGTTCCACTATTTGGCCAAGGTATCGAGTTGTGAGAGGGTTTTTGTGTTGAGATAGGTCCCTCAATCTACTCCAGGATTAGCAGACTTCAAATGAAATGGTTTCTCAGACGTCCAAGTTTTCCTTTGCCGACGTCAGCAATTTTTATAAATAGTATGTATGGGATTTAATAATTAATTATAAATATATTTCACCTGATTTCGGGATACCACATGGCCCCACAATTCCTTAACGATATCGGATTCGTAATTGAGAAACATAATAGAACGACATCGGATCTGAAATACAAACGAACAGTATTATTATTATGGAATAGACCGCAAATGGTTTCTGTAAAAAACTATAAGCGCCCGAAATTGGCTACTACACTATGACCATGCGTCCAAGAGACGCGTAGGTCGCGCGACCCGAAGCTTCCGGGTAAGGATGATCGCGACACCAAGTAAATCAGTAAAGTCTAACGTGTTCTTAAATGGGTTCTTATAAATAGATTAGTAATAACTTTTTTAATTAGATATAGGGACGAGACAGGCAAAACGGTCACCTGATGGTAAGTGCGACGTCACTTCCCATTTAAATTAGACCTATTCCTTCAATTAAATTTATTTTTTATTTTCTTTTGGGAAATTCCTTTTACCGTGTATATCATCATATCTCCTCCATCCTTTTCTCTCTTTTTGAAAACAATGCCCTATACTAGGATTTCTCCTGTATGATGAGTGCGTTTTACATACAAAAACTTTACTAAAAATTTATGTTTTATGTAGGAATCTGGTACTGTAACTACAAGGCCATGCCGTTGTAAAAAGCCTGTATTGGTGGGTGTTCATCAGCTTGTTAGAAGGCTACTTCTGGACATAGGCGGCTCTCAAATTGGAAGGGTTCATCCAAGGGTGATTCCACCATCAATCGGAGGACTTGAGATTCTGGCTTTTATCTTAGTCGACATCTAAGATACCCATGGGATAAAATAGGTTAGCAAATTCTCTAACGCCTTCAACACACAGCGTTATGTATGTCACAGCTAAGTCGTTGTACATGCTTTGTTACAATGCCCGTACCCGTTTAATACAAAGGAGCCTTTAACTGGTAGTAGGATTCCTGTGCAGGAATCCGTCTGGGATGGTACCATCGCTGAGCCAGTTATTCTGCCGCGAAGCAGTAGTGTGCAAACATTACAGTTTCGGTCTGAAAGGCACTGAGAGCGAGAGTAATTACTGGGCACATGGAACTTAAAAATGCCACAGGGCGACGGGCGCAGTGCGGTGTCACAAAAAAATATTGCATATTGAGGAAGACATTGTAAATTCACTGAGATTCTGAGTGATGCGATTGTTCAGAGGGATAAAAATATGGTATATTAACGGACCAACTTATTTGTTGGTCTGAGGGTATATATAAGTATAGTTACAAATATACCAGTAGTATAGTAGATAATTAGGTACCTACGAAGTGTTAATACGAAGTTAGTTATATGAGTTAGTCATTTTAAAGTCATTTATAAGCCCCGCCGTCTTGTACATGTATTCCCGAGCATAAAACGTTATGAAACTATTCGCTTTTGTATTTACAAACTTTTTTGTACATAATATTACTACAAATATCTTTCTGTAATGCGTCCAATTTAAGTTTTTAAGAAAGAAATGTTATTGGTCTTAGTGACAGATGTCATAGAGTGTTTGAAGAAATAATTTTCTCAGTAGTCCCACTTTAGGTATTCATAACCTTAGGTCTTACTGTATTATGGAACTACTGAGATAAAAAATTCTGTACTACTGAGGATGAACGTCACAAACGGAAGTACGAACGAAACTCGCGGGGCATTGGCTGGATTGGGCGTATTATTGTCCATGTGAATGCGAAACAGAGTACTAAGTCATTTACTAATAACTTGTTGCTTTAATTATATTACCGTAGCTTACTTTTTATATACAAAATTTTATTAGTGTACTATCTTTTAATCGTGTATGTTTTATTTATTAATTTAAATTTTAAAATATAAAGTATGAAACATTTATGCTCAGAGTTTTTTCTGTTGTCATCATTATCATCATCACCATTTAAGGTCTGTCTTAGTCCACTGTTGAACATAGACCTCCCCCATAGATTGCCATAAAATACGTTTCCGAGCCACCTGCACCCATCGACTTCTTGCAAAACCGAGCAAGTCGTCGCTCCATCTAGTACAGCCTACTAGCGCTTCCCAGTACGACGGTGCCACTCCAGAACCTTTCTTACCAAACGGTGATCGGTTCTACGAGCTATACGCCACTTGCCATTCCAGCTTGCTAATCTCTATGACGTTTACTCTAGTTCTGCTGCGGATATCCTTGATAAGTATTCTATCTTCCAGAGAAACTGCGAGCTAGTCCTAAGGATGAGCGAGCTGACGTGAAAAATATCCGAATATGCCGATTGCCGTATATTAAACGAGTACTCAGAGCATCTCCAATATGTATACAATTATGCATATAATTGTAATGAATGTTATATATAATGACATAATATAAAAATATGAGTTGAAACGTTGTGAAAAAAAACACAATGGCTGGTTTTCAGGTCTGGTTGTGTTGCTCATGTGAAATTTATGTCTGTAAAACGCACGCACGATAATGGAGAAATGCGAGCAATAGTGTGGTGCATATTAACATTAGCAGTCATTGTATTGCCATAATTCCTTACAGCGATCGATTGCACTGATTATTAAAAAAGTCTATATTAACATTAATTTCAATCACATTTTCTAATACATGTTTACCTTCCATATGCAAATCTTCTGTCCTTCTCGTGATCGCCAAACGTATCCCACAACCTTAGCGACACATTCACACCGTCGACCACTTCCCAAGATCTTTCCAAGACCTGTGAGCAGCAAAGTACAAATTAGTAATCATGCTTTTTGATGGACTTTAACGTTGAATAGGCGATTTGGCTACACCGCTGAAAAGTCCTTAAAAAAAGTATGTTTAGTAGTCACTAACGGTATTCCGAGATACTTAGTCTTCAGCCAGACCCGTACTCGACCACAGCGACAATTTTCAACACAACAAAAACGGAAACGAAAACGAAAATTGACAATTTGTATTTTTACCCAAACGTGGGGACCAGCTGGGATTCGAAACCAGTATTTGCAGCGTAGTACTCAGGAACTGTGAGTACTAGGCTGTTGCTTCACTTATTGAGCGTTGGCCGGGCCATAACATAACTTACATCACGCCTTTTCATAAAAATATCTTTTATAAAAAGGCTTTTTTATATAAAGAGTAGTAAGTAGTAGTCAGAGGCCACACACGTAGCTCTCTTCTCGCCCCCGAGGGAAACTAGACGTGACGGGTGGCGAACCGCGTCGCCACCACTATGGCACGAGTCAAAAATTCTCGCGTTACGTGCCAACGACCAGTATAGTGACAGCATTGCATATTATGGTATTATTCTGCACGAATGAAGACTGTCCGTACAATACCTTAGTCGCCACACATCGGTAGAAAATAGGTAGATGCTATTCTACTCTGCCGGGCACCTGTCGGCTAACAGAACTTAACGTTAAATTTCATAGTAAGCGGGTATCCTAGGTTTGATCCCCGGTGAAATTGCACTTGCAATTTTTAGTACCGTCCGCCAACTTGGATTGCTGCAGCGTGGCAAATATATTTCGACACTCTAAAATAAGGGCTGTTTTTGCTCACCTTTATATATATATAGAATACACACATATATGTATATATAATAGTGATGTATATATGATAGTTACATTTACTGTAACTCCCCAAAAGCGCTAAAATTATTGGCAACAACACCTACTAAATGCTTATAGTAAAGAAATGACGAGACAACATTATAAATGAAGACCATATGCTTCTTTATTTATTGTCCGGGAACAATAAGTAGCCTTCGTATATATAACATACATACAAAATTACAATCACGGTTTTTTCCCACATAAGGAGTAGGCAGAGTCCAACACACGTAGCCCGCTTTTCGACCCCGCGAGACACGAGAAACGAGACGCAACGGGTGGCGAACCACGTCCCACCAGTTTGGTACTAGACGTCGAGTACGCAGCTTTTGGTACCCTCTTTAAATTAAACTGTTACATGTTCAACCTATTTCCTTTTAATAAAACAACCTTTGCCCATGTTGCCACAGTTTCAAAGAATAAAGGGATTTTTAGATTCAGTCTAGTAGTTTTTGAGGTTGTCCTCATTTATATATATACTCACACAATCATTTTATAGGCAATATCATATTTAGTAGATTTTGCTGTTGCAATAGTTCAAGACTAGACCATATTAGATCTTTTATTAGAGTGACGTCATCCGCGCAACGCAGATGCCTAGTTATAAATGTTATGAGACAAATTTTGATGTTAGGAGTCTAGGAGATTCATTTTCTTGATGATTCGGTGATATTATCTTATTTTTAATTTTGCTGTTTACTATATCAGAGCTCTAGAAGACGAGTAGACTGTTCGAATTGACCATTGACTCAATATAGATGTTGTTGAATTATAACGGAACTGAACCTAGAATACCAGACTTATGGCGTCTCTAATTTACTTCTTTAGAGACGCCATCAGTCTGGTAGTTAAATCCTGTTCTGTAAAGGAAAATGTGTCATCCCCGAGTCAACGAAAGAGAAACGTCATAAAAAATATAGATGGCGGAATGACCATCTCAGATATGCCAGATCTAAAAAACATAAACATTACGCAGCGTCTACAGTGTCAGATATAGTAGACACTATACATAATGCGTCGCAGGCTCTTGAACCCTTGAATTAAGCCACTTTCAGTAGTGGATTATTAAGTGCTAACAAATAAAAATTGCACAAACCATGGATTTCAGAGTTTTACAAAAAGCGGTAACGACGACTTTGTTGATGCACACACACACATACATACAGTCACGCCTCTTTCCCATTGGGGTAGGCAGAGGCCACACCTTTCCACTTGCTACGATCCTGACACACATCTTTAGCTTTTACGACATTCATTAGCGTTTTCATACACGCTCGTCGCTTGCGGGTACTTTTAACCTTTCTTCAAAAGTTCACCGATCTGATTGATGTACACTTTAGAATTAATGTTAATCTAGAACCTTTTAAGATATTGAGGAAAAAGAAAGACTAAACTGATGTTGGTGTTTCTGTTATTTACATTTTTATTATGCCTAATCACTAAGCACGGCCCAAAACACCCTCATCTATTTTAAGTATATTCGTATATAATCTGTATAAATTTCATGACCTTTTAGAGTTTTTCCTATGGTAATTTCGATAGTCACAGACTTTATATTTTATTTCGTGAGGTTCTGTTACGTATGAGAACATTATGCTTACAGTAAAGATTAAAACTGGAAAAACACAGACACATCTTTTTCATCGTAATCATCAGCCTTTAGACAGCTCATTTCAATATCAATAGGAGTCTCCTATGCGGGGGATAGCAAGGGATTACTGTAATCGCCACGTTTCGACTGGCTGACTGAAGTAGTATCAGACACCCACCCCAGACTTTGGAACCCGTCAACGGTCTTTGTAATGTAGGTCTAGCTTATTTGTGATGGTTCTTCGACATTTTTCGGAAGCCATGCCATTTTTACGACATATCACTTAGTCTACTCTTACTTTTTTTTCGGGAGTTGGCGAAATAGCAGGTGCTCCTATACTGCATTAGTAGTTATTTAAATGGATTGTAACTGAGCCGACTACTTATAACCTTGTGATGCGTCGCTTTGACATATCAATCGATTATTGCAGTTAAGTAACATTTTCTGCGGTCAACTGTGTCAATGTGACACGTATTCACCGTTTATTCTCGAACTCGAATATCTTCGTGTTATAAAAAACCCGTTCAGGATTGAAAATTGTAGTTTTGGATAATGACAATGACGTCAGCTCAAAGATGTTTGACTGACTGACGAGTCTGAGACTGTCTGAGACTTACGTAAATCGTAGATATACTGTGATTTTTGCAACTTTCGAGAAGTCATTTCGCCAACTTTTTTTTTGATAAAAGGGACGGATCGAGTAAAACGTTCACCTGGTGGTGATTGTGGTGTCACACTGTTCTGGGTGACACCACAATCACCACCATGCGCCCGTCACTCTGAGACATCAGTTCTTAAGTCTCATATGCCCAGTGATTACGCTAGCTCACAGTGCCCTTCAAACCGAAACACAGTAATGTTTGCACACTGCTGCTTCACGGCAGAATAACTGGCCCTGGAATGGTACCTACCTAGACGGATTCCTGCATAGGAATCCTACCACCCGTAAGGTGACTGTCGGAAGCCATGTGATATTCCAGGCACAGCGTACTTACATCTTTATAAATCCTATATTGGTCGATGGCCCACACTGTCGGCACATGCGTCGTCATAAGCTGAGAGAGCGAGACATGCTTATTGCAAGCACGTGCACAGATCAAGCGCGTCTTGCCCACGGCGGTGTCCCCAACGACCACGCATTTCACCAGCTCCTGGTGCGGTTGTTCGTTGTCCATTATCTGGGAAAAGTGAGATATGCTTAAGATTCTTGCTTTTTACACGCTTTTATGTTGGGGTGTATTTGCATAAAAGGAAGAAACTGTATATATCCGGTGCCTATTGCACCGAATTATATATATCACCGAAATATTGACGACCGCGTGACCTAGTGGTCAGATAACCTGACTTCTATGCCGCGGGTCCTGGGTTCGAATCCCAGCCGGAGCCTACATTTGTGCTAAGACACAAATTGTTGGTTTTCGGGTCTGGTTGTATTGTGATTGTCCCCGTGTTTCTGAGACTGCATCCTAGCCTACTTCCAAACTTAACGCATCAGCGTTTTAACGAGCGCGAGTAAGTGTTTGCGATTACACTTGCGGCACTATAATATCTCCTGCACAGTTGACAGATCTCGACAATATACGGAAGTTGTCGCCGTGGTCGATATCGGCCAGGATAACATCATCATCATTGTAACAAATTATAATTGATTTCCCGGTTAACCGACTGAACTGCAATTTATCACCTATATGAGCATCAAGGCTCTAGTTAACATAGATCTACTGAATTTAAGTTCTCGATGGTCCTCTACCTGGCTTTTTGCTGGTGATCAGAATCTTATTCGATGATAAAGTCGGAGAGTTAGAAGATCTCGGCTCTGGTGAGCGACACTACGAGTTAAGACTCATTAATAGCACGACACGATTTATGTTTCATACCATAATTTGTCGTCATTAATTTGTGTTACATATTATAATAATTAAAACAATAATCGGAAATGGAACATGATATGAAGAAAACACGCCTAAGAGCACCGAACTTCACAACAAGTGAGAACATTCGTCTTTGTGAAATATTGGGAAAGTATAAGGACACAATAGAAATTAAATAAAACTAATGGGGCAAGGGCATCTTCTGTGAAAGTCCTTTTCCCGCATTGAGTTAAAATAATCTTGTCGTGTTTCAATTTTTCTATGGAAAAAATCTGTTTTTAGGTATTCAACTATTTTTTCGTCGTCATCAGAGAATAAAACACCGAATAAATCGTCACTTTCCATAGCGAAACTGATTTTAACCGATTTCGTAGTGCTTTCAAATGTCAAACTCAGAGTTAACCACTTAACTCGCGAAAATCAGAGTGTTTAATATTTATATTTTTAAACCAGAGTTAATGTCTAATTCGCAATGGCGCAAGATAAGCTAACGATTTAACCCCGAGTTACTACTTAACTCTGAGTTAATCACGCTAACCCTGTATGACGCAAGTGGGCCTTAATGTTCAGGGTAACCAATGTTAATTATAAATAGACTGTCTGTATTATAGGCGAGAATAAGAGGGCATCATAAGTGTTACAAACAACTTTTAAAAAATGTATATACTGTAAAAATGTTATGTTGAAAACAAATGCCTATTTACTTAACAACTATTTTATTTATGTCTGTCTTTCTCTCTCATCGTTTTATCCAGTATTGACTATGATGTTGACTTTTTCTAGGAGTAATTGGATAGGCTAAAGTAATAAAATTCAAAGGCATATGAAGTCGGCCAATTTTACTGGTTATTATGACGAGCAAATGAGGGTTTGAGAAATAGCCTTATTCGACGGTTGACCTCAGCAGCTTGGTGTATAGTTGAGGTCAGAAAGTGTGTACCACATCTCAGTATACCAATCAGCACGCGCATTGGCACGCCCGTGTAGAGGTCTCAATAGCTCTTAAAGACACTTGTCTCATCATAATAGACTATTTATAATCTATGGTTGGTTGTTTTTATTGGTAGATATGACTCCCCCAAATCTCCATCGCGTGATTGCGATAGTTGGAAAAAGCACGCGAGAATTTAATAATCCGCACTCATTACATGGCTACCAGCCTTCGGTCGATTCATTCTAATCTCTTGAATGTGACGTGTTAGTCATAAAATATCAAATTCACTACTAAACCCTTTCCTTCCCTTCCCTCCCTATTTTTTTTTTAATGAAATCGAACACATTCCATACAGGACTTTCAATGGTCAATATGGAAGTCATTTACCTAATAGGCTCTAGGACCAAGATGGTAGGTGAAGTAACAAATATGTATGGACTTTTCAGATAAACGAAATCTCCGCTACTTTTAAATAATGCCAAGTACGCGGTTTCTTGCTTTTAATTAATATTTAATTTGAATTCCAACGTTAAGACAATCCGGAAATTTATTATACTTTTAAAGAATAGAATCATTGAGCTCAGTTTATACGCCAAAGGGGTTTACTTGGTTTTTCACCCGGTCGGTGGTCGACCTTTGTAATATTTACAAGAGTATATCGCGCTTGGATAGCTTTGACTCGTTTGTGTTAGGAACATCTAGTTCATTCTATTCCATTTTCTGACCTAAATTTTCTTCAAGTTCAAACTTACGAAGGTCTCGGGTATAGGTTAATTTGTTTTAAGGACTAAGTAAAACCAAATAAACTTTTGTTAAAATAAGGGCTTTATTGTTATTGTACAATTTTGATACTTCTAATTTATATATTACACATAGGCAAGTTACCGTCAATTCAATTTTTTTATGTTTGATTTTATACGATTTCTACGAGATTAAGTCATCATCATGATCGTTTCAGCCCATAACAAGTCAACTGCTGAACATAGGCCTCCTCGATAGAATACCACAAAACACGGTCTTAAGCCACCGATTACATCTAACGACTTCCCGCAAAACCTTGCACGTTGTCAATCCATCTAGATGGAGGTGGCTCAGGACCGTGTTTTGTGACAATCTATGGGAGAGGCCATGCCCCACAGCGTTGACGAATTAATTCAGTATCCCCAACAGTTAACTTCACATGTTTAACCAGGACTTCAAACATTACTTTATAACGATAAAAATATAATCATCATCATAATTTCAGCGTGTCACAAGTCCACTGCTGAACATCGGCCTCCCCCAAAGATTGCTACAAAACACGTAAGTTTTTAGCTCTTATTTTGGGAGACTTTTACCATAGTTGCCATGCTTGGCAGGCGGGTTGGCAACCGCAGCTTATTTGTCCAGATGCTCCAGGAAGATGCTGCTGCCCATCTCCTGATTTTGATTTTCCCATTGTCGACTTTTACGAAATCCACGGTACGAGATGGGGTGGTAGATTCTCTTAGCCGCCACTACACGGCAATATTTGTATTAATATTAGGTAGGCACACACGGGAAAAATGTTTCTTGTGTCCTACATCTGGTAATATCTTACACATTTTTTTTTACCTTACACTACGATTTCTCCTCTGTCGTTACTGGGTTTTAAAGACATCAATTTCACATGCGAATAACAACCAAATCCGAAAACTAAAATTTGTGTTTTTGCACAAATATTGACTACAGCTGGGATTCGAATCCCGTACCCGCGGCTTTGAAGTCTACCTGACCACTAGGACTGATCACTGACACCTTGTTCAGATCAATGCTACTGCACATCGGTTCGTCTGGGGAAAACCACGCTCGGAATCACAGCGAACCATTTTTCACCGAGAATGGAAGTAATTATTTATGGAACACGTACCACACGTGACCATGTAACATGAGCTTTGCAGTTTTGTGACATTCTTAATTACATTAAAAAAAATATACGGCTTATTAGCATTCTTATTTAAAATGTGAGCAGTCATAGTTCTGGGTGTGGAATGACAACTGAATATGGATAAATATCACGCAAGCGAATACACGACAGAGAAACATTAGTTTATCATAATTTTTCTTTTTAAATACATGGCCTTTAAACAGTTTGCACGTAAATATTAGTCCCGTGTGAGAATCAAACCTGCGACCTGTAGCGACAAAGCCTATCACTCAGCCACTGTGAACAACGAGCTCTTACATAATTAAGAAGAACTTTTTATATCATGAAACGCGCTTCATTTATTTTCATAAACTTAGAATTCGTTTCTGGGTAATGCATTTTGAAAATTACTCCTGGAAAGATTGTATTGTTATTTGCGCGAAACTTTAAAATTGTATATCTTCTGTTTTCCTTGCTATCTTTGTTTTTGTGGGGATAAGGGACAGCAATGTTTATGTTAGAAAGTATCATGTAGAGTCCTATACTGGACGCCCGGGTTTCATTACCGTAACTGCCATTCTCAAAAAATAAAGCAAGTAATGTTACCGAAAAAAGGATCCTACTGAACTGGATCATCCAATATGAAATATGGTATCGGTTCATTAGTCATGCTGACTACGATTATAATGAAGACTAGCTGTGCTCCGCGGTTTCAGCGGCTGAAAAAAACCGGCTTCGATCGATGATATACATATACGAGCGCGTGGCCCAGTGGTGTGGAGTACCTGACTTCTAAGCCTCTGGTCCTGGGTTCTAATCCCAGCCGGAGCCAACATTTGTGCTAAAACATAAATTGTTGGTTTTCGGGTGTAGTTGTGTTGTTACATCGGGCGCGGGTAGGTTGGGACGAGTGAGTGCCTCTGTGTTTGCGCGTACACTTGTGGTACTATAATATCTCCTGCGCAGTTGATGGCTCTCGACAGTAGTTGGAAGTTGTCGCTGTGGTCGAAATCGGCTAGGAGAACATCATATACTTCCCCATTTTAATCGGATTTTGAAGATTGAATTTTTTTGCGCAGAGCCCTAATTATTTTTCTAAGATTAAAGTATCCTAAGTTACCCGCTATAATATCAGCTAACTGTAAGTGAAAATCCTGTTAGATATTAGCCGAAACAAACAGACAGACAGACAATCAGAAAGACAAAATATTATAAAAATTGTTTTTTTCTTATAAGTACCGTATATACTTTCATAGGTATTGAGTAAAAAGCTGTTATTTTTTTTTTATTGGATAAAGTGATGAAACGAGCAAAACGTTCACCTGATGGTAAGTACAACGTCTGCCCATAACAAATGCAATATTACCCAGGAAATTTCTGTGTAACACCACACTGTGCCCATCACCCTGAGACATAAGGTCTTAAGTCTCATATGCCCAGTGATTACGCTAGCTCACAGTGCCCTTCAAACCGAAACACAGTAATGTTTGCACACCACTGCTTCACGGCAGAATAACTGGCCCTGGGGTGGTACCTACCTAGACGGATTCCTGCATAGGAATCCTACCACCAGTGTTATTATGTTATTACAAACAGACACTTCCTTTTTTTTATATGTATAGATGTATAACGTCATTAAGAGACGAATCCTATGTGTGACACTCTCTTGTGTCCTTACCGCTCCGGGTTTTTTTTTTTCATTTTATAGAAGAGAAACAATGGAAGAATTTTTGAAAAATTTTAATAACATTTGATCAATATGGACTGTGTAAATGTAAGCTTTAAATCTATAATTACTCATAGATCTGTTTAACACTAATAATATTTTTATTACTTTTTTATAGTTATAGTTTAATGTGTTCTTTCTTTAGAATATATTATTACAGAACATGTTTCGAGGTTCAAAATGAAGTTTTAGGCTTTACAATCATTGTCAAAGCATATCAATTCACTTTGCAGTAACTAACAATCCATTTCACTACGTATTACACGAAATATCTTAGTATCATCTGCATTAAGTAAAACATTCGAATGTAAAATAGATTTTGTAATGTCATTTAAATAAAAGGAAAACAACAATTGACCGGGAAATGCAGTTACGTTGTGATACAAAATCAGAAATGGCGACTAATCGTCTCCTATTCTCAACATAAGGCGAAATTGTTCACCGTCGGTATATCGAGGTGTCAAAGTTTCATTAGAAGGATATTATGACATTTTTTTATGAAAAATCTTGGCGAAATTGGTGTACACAGCATGATTTTTTTACTCTGTAACATTGGCAGAAATGAAAACATACATTTTAAACATAGAAAGGGTAAATAAGAACTACATGAAAGGTAAAGTATAATTATCATACGTAAGCAGCTATTTATTTCTTTATTTAAATACAACCTATGTACTTGTCATATCTTATCGGCTTGATCCCCTGGCTTTGCGGAGATGTTGCATCTCTTTGCATTTTTTACAGGATCTACCACGGGGAGTGTTCCGAGGAATTGTTCGGATTAATTCCAGCCGCTGAATTTCACCATCGCACCTTACGGCACAACTTAAAATTCCATCGTCACCACCTTGATGGTTGGCATTCCACCACAGTGCGTTTTTCGCGGAATTTTCTGCCACGCACTTGCACTTTATGGAACGTGCTGCCGTCAGCGGTTTTTCCGGACCGATACGACTTAGGGACCTTCAAGAAAAGAGCCTAAACAGCCTTCCTTTCTCAAAGGCCGGCAACGCATCTGCTATTCCTCTGGTATTATAGGTGTTCAAGGGCGGCGGTGATCACTTACCATCACGTGAGCCACCTGCTCGTTTGCCCCCTATTCTATAAAAAAAACAACCAAATCACAAATAGTTTCAAAATTAAAAATTCAGATAACATTTAGGTATTGTACTGCAACTAAGGCGTACATAACATCACATAGTTATAATATATACTACACTCGGCGTCAAAAAAATCGCACATCCGAAAAAAAATATTTAAATACTATTTTAACACAACAGGCCAATGGCAATGTTGTGGTTTGAGGGTATCATTCGAAAGGTAATTTCATTAGCTTTCAGGAATTTTAATTGAATTTTACTTTTATAACGAGACGAAAGAGAAATTAAAGAAAAAGACAGGGTATGTACAAATTTGCAAATTAATAATATAAAAAAAAAACTTAATAAATACAAAAAAAGTTCTTAAAACCTAGTGTTACCCCCCCCTTGACTTGATAACGGCTTCCATGCGATCTTTCATGGACCTTACAAGGATCGCAACAGCCTCTTGGGGTATTTGTTCCCACTCTTCAAGTACCGCATCTTGGAGCTCTTGAAGAGTGGCTGGAGCTGGATCTCGAGCCCGTACGCGCCGTTTTAGGTCATCCCAGAGATGTTCTATTGGGTTAAGGTCTGGACTTCGTGCTGGCCAATGCATAACAGGGATATCGACCTCCTGTAAATAATCCCGTACAATAGCCGCGGTGTGGCTTCTGGTGCGGATTCTTCGAAGCAGGGTTGTGTGAACCTCTCCCCCTGTCTTCTGTAGACCCTTCTACGTCTGTCATTGCAGAAGAGACAGACCCTCGTCTCATCAGAGAAGAGTACGGTCCGCCACTGTTCTAGAGTCCACTCGCAATGATTGCGAGCAAACTCTAGGCGATCTCTGCGATGCTGTGCAGTAAGTTTTGGACCTTTAGCAGGTCTATGGGCTGTTAAACTCTTTTCGTGTAACCTTCTTCTCATCGTAGAAACACTCACAGATGTTCTCCGAATTGATCGAAGCTGTTGTTGCAACTCAACAGCATTTGTAAAACGGTTTCGTAAAGATGTCGTAACGATGAAACGGCCATCTCTTTCTGATGTGCACCGTTTTCTTCCAGATCCCGGTTTTCTAACATAACCACCAGTCTGCTGAAAACGTTGGAACACACTTCGAACTGAAAAACGGGACAGGTTCAACTGTCGAGCAACGTCACACTGCCGCATCCCCGACTGCTATAGGGCAATCACTTGAGCGGCTTCTTCAGAGCTGGTGTCCATCTTTACTTGTTCTTACTTGGGTTACTTGTTCACGTGTGTTCACTGCAAAGTCTAAATTACGACTGGCCCATATTTCATCCAGATCGATCCTTTTATACCCTTTTTAGGTGGTGTAACAAGCGTCCTTACTAACGAGCATTTGACAGTGACAGTTTATATAAATATAATTCGTTTCTAGCCATTACAGCCATTTTTCACGCAAACTCAGAGAGGTGCGATTTTTGTGACGCTGAGTGTATTACAAAAAAACTATAAAATGGTGTATATTATCTAGTTATTGAAGAGCACCGCCCGCAATGCCACAGGAGCGTACACGAGCAAACTAACACCGCCACCGGGAAGTGCCACCAGATGGGTATCTGGTAGCAGTTCCCGGTTCCACCACTAGGCAATATAAACCACTAAAGTCGAGACCACGACACGTGATTCACCTCAAAACGAGACATTAACAAATGTTATTAACTCTAAGACACAGCCGCCAAGTACTTGCACAAGAACTACTCAACAAATAGGAGAAGGTATCTGATTCCCGGTGGCGGTGTTAGTTTGCTCTTAGGAAATTAATTTCCTTTCAAAGCAAAGTAACGGCTGATTCTATTAACTATAACATTTAAAAAAATACTAATATTTAAAAAAGTAGAACTAATTATAAAAACTAAATATTTTATTTTTAATGGTCGAAAAGGAGTTGTGGAGGATATCCATAATGAGTTGCGCGTGCATACGTCGTTATAATCTAACATATAGGAGATCTTTGGCTAATATTCATACGAGAAAACGAGATTGAGAAAGATTTTGTGATAAAATGTCTGGTATATCTATAGGGAACAGCTAGAGAAATCTCTTGAAGCAAGCAAAGCTACCAGCCAAAATATTTTTAGGAAAGCCACGCCCAAGGTGGCTCGTCGATTACACAGAGATGTGTAGCCACCTTGAATTAAACTGCGAAGTTTACCTAGTAAGTTCATTTAAGCAAGGCGCCAATTTTTTTTCTTGACCTCTGTGCACATCTAATTTTAATTACTGCGCACATCCGCGCGAACATCACGACCGCTCACTTATGATAATTCAATTGTACGCGTCTTATGACTTCGACTAGCAAATTGACCATTGTGTCACACAACTGAGAGATTCTTTATGAGATAATTTTGAAGATCTAAAGCGTATATTCCAAAAATAGCACCCGTAATCATATTAGGCGACCTCAATGTCGAAGAATCGAGAATAAAGAGCATGTAAAGAATATCGTTACCTCAGTTTTAATCTGGCTTAAAAAAAAATCACTGAGGATATGACACACATTTTTTACTGGTGGTAGGATTCCTATGCAGGAATCCGTCTAGGTAGGTACCACCCCAGGGCCAGTTATTCGCCCGTGAAGCAGTAATGTGCAAACATTACTGTGTTTCGGTTTGAAGGGCACTGTGAGCCAGCGTAATCACTGGGCATATGAGACTTAAGAATCTATGTCTCAGGGTCATGGGCACAGTGTGGTGTCACAGAGAAATTTTCTGGGTGACACAGTATTTGTTATGGGTAGACGTTGCACTTACCATCAGGTGAGCGTTTTGCTCTTTTCATCACTTTATGCAATAAAAAAAATAAAAATAAAAATCACAACCATCACCGAATGTGGAAACTAAGAGCCCAATCGATATGTCCTAAGAATTTCTGGTATGTTAACGTCCTAAAACTAAACGTGAACATTCCAGAAAACTGCAGCACATAGTTGTTGGATCGTCATCTGACTCATGAGATAACAAGCACATTCAATGTACAACACAAAGATGCTCGGAAATTGTTAACAAATCATATTAAAGTGGTCAACAGAGCTTGGACTTTGGAATGCGAATTCGCAGTTATCCTTTTTGTTACGATTCGTTACAGAACAGCTATAGTATAGTTATATTACGATAAATGTTTACAGGACTAGAATTAACGATTATGTAGTACTATTGAAGTATAGGTTAAAGCTTATTTACTTTAATATTATATGGAGGAATCCCTCCAATGGTGCATAATATAGCTAACTTCTACATCATGTTTATCAGCAAATACAAATGCAAACTCGATTAGTTGTGTTAGCGAATCCATTTCATTCCAAATGAATATTTAATATCCGGGCAAAGATATCCAAAATTTATGTTCAGAAACTGCGCCTTTCATCTCTTTCTTTTTCTAGTGGAAGTAGGTGAGGAGAACGACGAACGAGACTGCACAGGAATCCTACCAATTTCAACAAGACTTATAAAGAAAAAAATTAAACAATTTGCGTGTACTTTAGCGTCATGTTATCACAACTCCTCATCTCAACCCTTAGACTCTTACTGGTGGTAGGATTCTTGTGCAGGAATCCGTCTAGGTAGGTATCACCACAGGACCAGTTATTCTGCCGTGAAGCAGTAGTGTGCAAACATTACTGTCGGTCTGAAGGGCACTGGGCATATGCGACTTAAGAACTGACGTCTAAGGTTGATGGGCGCAGTGTAGTGTCACACAGAAATGTTCTGAGTGACACAGCATTTGCTATGGGCAGACGTTGCACTTACCATCAGGTGAACGTTTTGCTCGCTTCATCAATTGATCCAATAAAAAAACGACTATATACATTTATTAATAATCCAAATGCAAATCCTAAAACAAATTTTCATAATAATAATACAATTATTTTAATTTTACAGTCTTGTTCGATTTACATAACCAAAACTAATCACTTTATGGCTTCGAACTCGTGTGAAGATTTATGTAAAACATGCCATGGCCGTATCTATGTTCGCGTGAATATTACTATTCCTAAATCCGGAACCTTAGGAAATATCGCTATGAAACAAAGACTAAAAATTAAACTTCAATAATTTGCCAACAACACACAATGTTTTATTTAGTACATAAGTGCAAATGATGTTAGCCACATCACCATCACACCTGATAGGAATCGTAACACAAGTTCAACAACAAATACCGATTAATCAATCAAAACAAAAATATATCTTCGATTCCGTTCTATGCAATTAAACTCGTAATTACGCTCTATTACAAGTCAAAGTAAGTGTATGTAAAATACCTACATATTTTCTTATTATAATGTGCCGAAGACGTTTTATAAGTTTCTTGTAATAAAGATGTGTGAGTATTATCACACTCACTATGTACTAGGTGGATTGAAAAGTACTCGGCCTAACACAGATCCATTCAATTCTAAAAATCAAATTTACCCACATTATTTAGTTCAGTTCAGACTAGTTCATTGTGTGAAGTTCGAAACGTGTGCGATAATTAGTTGTGATTTTATAAATTTATTAACAAAGTAATCGGTCATAATTTCCGCGAATGGAGCAAATCGAGCAGCGTGCCGTCATTAAGTACCTCCATAAGAAGGGGCTATCATCAAAAGCCATCCATGATGACATGGTCAGTACATTAGGCGATTGTGCTCTGTCATATTCATCCGTCAAAAAATGGATAGCAGAATTTAAGCGTGGTAGAGAGAGTGTGAAAGATGAACCCCGCTCTGGAAGGCCTTCGACGTCAACTACTGACGAAAATATTAAAAAAGTACTTGATTTAATAATGGGAGACCGCAGATTAAAAATTTGAGAGATAGCCGAGATTATAGGCATCTCTTATGAACGAACTCAAAACATCATTGTCAACGAGTTGGGTTTCTACAAGGTGTCTGCGAGGTGGGTTCCGCGACTGCTTTCAGTTGAACAAAAAAGGACGCGATTGACTATTTCACGCGACTGTTTGGAGTTATTTGAAGCCGATGCAGATGATTTTTTGAATCGTTTTGTTACTATGGACGAAACATGGGTTCATTACTGTACACCGGAAACAAAACAACAATCAAAACAGTGGAGAAGACCTGGTTCACCACCCCCTAAAAAGGCTAAGTCGATTTTGTCGGCAAATAAGGTGATGGCTTCAGTATTCTGGGACTCGAAAGGTGTGATTATGATTGATTATCTTGAAAGGGGTCAGACTTTAAACTCTGATTACTACTGCACCTTACTACGTCGTTTACGAGAGGAAATAAAAGAAAAACGTCGAGGAATGCTCAGAAGAAAAGTCCTGTTTCATCAAGATAACGCCCGTGTTCACACGTCAGTACAGTCAATGGCTGGAATTCACAACTGTGGCTTTGAACTGTTACCGCATCCGCCGTATTCACCTGATCTGGCACCATCAGACTTCTTTCTGTTCCCTAACCTAAAAAAGCACTTGGGAGGTCAAAGATTTTCGACAAACGACGAGGTCAAAGCAGCTGTAGACGCATATTTTGACTCTAAGTAAGAATCATTTTTTTAACGGTCTAAATGCTTGGAAGGGGAGGTGGCAAAAGTGTATTGAACTTGATGATGATTATGTAGAAAAATAAAAATATAACTGATTTAGTATGTGTTTATTTTCTTGGTTAGGCCGAGTACTTTTCAATCCACCCTCGTATGATAAGTTATTTTACGACCGCGACAACTTTATCCACCACTATAGTATTAAAATTTCATAAGCCCGCTTATACAAAACGACCTCCATTCATAAATCCTAAGTACGTAATTACATAATATAATTTCATTAAACATTTCTCTGCCGCATTTATTACAGAGGTCTAGAAAGAAGATCTCGGTTAACGCAGTGGATAAGCGACTCACTTCTGCTCTGCGGAACAAATATGTGAATGAACTACAAAGTTAGTCAGTTTGTGGAGCAATGTATTTAAAAAAAAGACTGTTCTTTGTTACGATTTAATGTCTGAAAACGGTAAAGGGCGTGCATGCCGGCAGCGTCTTTAAACTAAAAAGTCCCTAGAGTAAAAAAGTAGTTAGAGTAGCGTTTCCCAAACTATGTTCCAGGTTCTGATAGGTGTTTTGCGACAATTTGGAAAGTAGTAAAGTGGACGCATTTTGTGATCTTCGACAGCTAAGTGTTCCATTGAAGAAAAAGTTTGGGAGCCATCACGGTTTTTTGAAATGATTATTACGCCATATTAAGGAAGCGACGAGATTTCTCTTAGTCAACTTTTACAACACACGGCCAATATGCACAATACAAAAAAAGTTGACACCGTTTAGATTTACCTTTTTTTGGTGACCTCTGTGTTCCCAAACTGACGTTGCAAATATTTGGTGATTCTTATGCAGGAATCTGTCTAGGAGGGTACAAGCCGCTGGCCTGTTATTCGCCCGTGAAGCAGTAGTGTGCAAACATTACTGTGTTTCGGTCTAAAAAACTGTGAGCTAGCGTAATCACTGGGCATATGAGACTTAAGAACTTATGTCTCAGGGTGATGGGCACAGTGTGGTGTCACACAGAATTTTTCTGGGTGACAGCATTTGTTTTGGGTAGACGTTGCACTTACCATCAGGTGAACGTTTTGCTCTATTCATCACATAATACAATAAAAAAAATGTGCATGAAAAAACCGCATATCGGACGATCCGCTTTCGTCGAGACAAACGCCATATCTTGCATTAGCATGAATGTATTTTCTACTAAGTCATATCAGTATTTGAGCAAATTGACACTCTATACTCAAGACAATAGCCTCAACTTCTCAATTTCTTCCTGAAATGGCGGTAACGAACCCGCAAATGTTGTGGTGTGGCGGTTGTTCATGAACGGCAATGCAACACTTGCCATCACAGCACAGGTGATCCGTTTGCTCGCTCTTCAAAAACACAGACAAATAAAAGCGATATGATGTCACACCTGAAGAAATTAGTTTTTTTTTAAATCAAAACGATGCCCCACAGTAGGATTTGTCCTGTATCGTGGGTTCGTTTTACAGGCATATATTTAACAGGCACAACAAAAAAGCAACAATTTGTGTTTTGCACAAGTGTTGGTACGCTAACTACTCGGCCACGCGGTCGTCAGTAGTTATTACCATATCATCATTTCAGCCTGTCACAAGCTCACTGCTGAACATAGGCCTCTACCATAAATTGCCAAAAAGCACAGTCCTGAGCCACATGCATCCATCAACTAATAATGAATAAGACCACCACATGGCCTAGTGGTCAGAGTAGCTAAGTTCTATGCAAATCCTGGGTTCCCTCTAGTGGGAGGCCTACTACCAATTGAGAAGAGTTGCCACTTGATAATTTTTCTTCCCTAATGGTAATTGGTTCTACCACATACCATATCTGTATCTATATTGTGTATAATGTAATATCACATATTTTAGCCTAAAAGTAAAAATATATTATATTATAAGAAATTTGTAACAAAACCACCATTAATAATTAATTAATCAAAAAACTGACTTTAATGCAGCAGATCCAAACAGTTTCATGATTTTCTCATGGATTCCAACATCAGAACCTGATCAGAATTTAAAGAACTTTTTAATGAAAATAGAATCATTAATATTGGTTCATAAACAAAGAAGTTATGCATAAAAATATTTATAGACAAATAGAGAACCTCTCTCTTCTTTGAAGACGGTAAAAATTTAAATGTATGTTATAAGTAGTAAAATACTCCTCACTAATCCCTTGAAAAACTTGATGAAAACAATTCAGTGACAGGTAATTTTTATAGTTGTGAAACAGTGGCTGTCAATAGATCTTAAGTCTGTAAGTAATCTGTAAGTATTTAATCCAATCTATCCGATGCCTCTGTATTTTTTTAAGGATTCTTTATAGATATCAAATGATATGGATATGTATATATATGGATCCATTATCCACAGTGAGTTGCCAAGTATGTTATTTTTATGGATTTCTGAGATATGATTGACAAGTTGCTAGGATACCAATTACAGGTAACACACTGCAACTATATTATAACAACTAATTATTACAGGCAAAACAATGTAGCAAGAAATTATTTGATTAAAATACCGACTTCATCATAGCAGCTCCAGAGTTTCATAATTTTCTTGGAAATCCCATCAATGGAACTTGATCAAAATTATATGGGACCACCCTTAGAATATCCCCTTTGTAATAAAAATAGAATCATTGAAATCAGTTCATAATCAAAGAAGTTATGCCTGAACATACATAATAAATATATACAGACAAATTGAAGTTAGTTCATGTGTTATTTTTTTATCAGTCCTGTCTTTTTTTAATTCTATCTGTATCTGATGTGTAATTAATTGATGTTTTTCATTAGTTTTTTTTTAAATTGTTGATGTTTGTTTTAAGTGACCTTCAAAAAGACACCAGTTTTATAGTACTAATCAATGACTCACTATCACAGTGAATTTTTTTGTAAGGCCTACAGGGCCATTATAATTCTCATTTCATATAACATAACTGACAACCCACACCGGTTAGACTTATGTCTTCAAAATTGGAGGTATACTGGATGAAATTGTGTCACTCAGTTCTCTGAATGCAGGAGATTGTTGGTATTCTTTTATAATGATTTTTTTCTAGGTATAGATATTCATCTGCAACTTGGAGCAGTATTCCGAACAACAATGAATATAGGTTTGAATGTTAGACATGATTTGCCTCTTGTCTGTATTCATGTTGAAACCTACCCCTTATTTAAGACCAATGTCTCTAATTATCATTATACCATTTATTATATTACTATAGAAAAATATAAACTTTTTGGTTTGTGAAATTTTTGTTTTTTATACCGATCTAAATAAAATCATATCTAAATTAAAATGATTATAATATTTACCATATAACATATACATACTATTAAAAAAATGATAAATGTTGACCTGCATTTTTTAATGTTCTAAAGTCTGCTACACTATTACAATGTTGAAGGAAGACTGAAGATTCATTTTTAGTTTGAAATAAGAATCTATATTTTTAAAACCGCATACAGATCTACCTCACTACTTTAATTACTAAATATGTTATTCGAGAATCATTTTGAAATTAATTTATTATAAGTAGATCTAGGATTAAAGATTAAACATTAAAGCATAACGAATAAATGTTATTAATGTAACTTGTTTTGCATATGTGTTTAAATAAAATGTTTACATTGTGGAATTATGTGGCTAATAATTATAGAAGAAACGTAAAAGTATTTTAGGTAGTATCGCTTAACCCTGAAATTTAATAGATAGTTTAACGAATTCAGAATAATTTTGAAAAATATTCAAGCAAATTAAAATTGTTGACAATGACAATTATTAATGTTGCCTTAATTAGTAACAATTATTCAGTAATGCTCATTATCAAGGGTTACCAATCGTACTATATTATGCTGTTTAAAGAACTTTATAGAACAGAGAAAAATCTAAAAACAAGATTTGAAAGAAAAACTAAAAACAAAAGTTAACATTTTGAAAGCACAGTCAAATAAAAATTATTTAATATTCATTAACTTCTCAACTTATAAAGACAATGTGAGAAAATAAAATTGATAAGACCCTTTATTTCATGTTTTTAATTTAAAGAAAATTTCTTTAAATATTTTATTTTATGTACGACATTTTTCTTAATTTATTTCTGAGAGATATTAAGTATCTCCTGAAAATAGTTGTCAACCCTTATTATTTCACACGAAGGATTAACTTAAGAAATCGCTATTTTAAGCATCATAAAAAATTAAAAGAATATTGCGAGTTATATAAAAAAATATTATATTGAGCATTAAAGAGTTTTAATGAGCTAAGTCATCGAACATCTCAATAATTACTTTCGCAATTTATATTTGTTAAAATTTAATACGCAACGTTTATTATTATATGCAGTGCAGTTTAATAAATTTCTCGTAATAAATCTAGAAATTAAACACTTACATTAATTTTGGTTGCTGACTTATTTTTAGCTCGTGCTCTATTCACATGAATTCTTCAATAATAAATCACAATTATCAACACACTTTCACTGAGGATTTACATATTATCACGGAGTAAACGACATTACGCATGAATACTGCCGTGAAAAAATATATCGGTAATATCTGAACCTGTAACAGTCTGAAGTTGATTTTGTAGCAATGCAGTGTTCTGCGCATGTTTTATGAATGAAGAATCCCTTGCGCAGATTCCCTCAGAACTGGGCGAGCACATATTAATTTTGTTATTGATAATCTTGAACGAGTCAACGAACTTGTTTATGGACGTTTTGTTTAATAATATTAACGCTCTAGCTTGCTTAAATGATCGATTCCGTTGTGTTGTGTATCATTTCCGCCGTTGTTGCTAAGTTGATTACGAAATATATAAAACTTTCTGAGTATTGGTTTAATGGATGCATTCATTTAAAGAAAAACTGTTTTTGGGAACAATGTTTTTATAACTGTCATACTGACTAGAGACAAATAAATACTCTAATCATGAAAGCATAATGGTTTTTTACATAAGCAGAATGAAATTTAATTTATATAAGACGAAAGTAATGGTTTTTGAAAGAGAAGAAAGTATGTCGGATTGCAAAGTTCTGATTGAAGGAGAAAGAGTGGAACAAGTGAAAGAGTTTGTGTACCTAGGTTCTAAGTTTACGAGAGACGGAAAGTATAACTGTGATATTGAGAGAAGAGTAGTGGCAGGAAATCAAGTGAATGGGGCTCTGCATAACTTTATGAGTAGCCAGAACGTATCTAAAAAGGCACGACTGGCGGTACATAGGGGGGTTCTTGTCCCCACTTATGTATGGTAGTGAATGCTGGGTCTGGCAGATGAAGCATGAAAGTAAGATTAACGCCGTGGAAAAGATAAGTTTGAAAAGTATAGCTGTAGTAACTCTGATTGACAAAGTGAGAAACAGCGTGATAAGGGAAAGTTGCGGTGTGGTTGAAGATGTAGTAAAAACGATAGAGAAAGGATGCTTAAATGGTTTGGACACGTAGAGAGGATGCATGAAAGGAGATTGAATGAAACAGATTTATGAGGCAAGTGTGAATGGGAAAGCCGGTAAGGGTCGACCTAGGCGTACGTATCACAATCAGATCGGTGAACTTTTGAGGAAAGATCACGTTAAAAGTACCGCCACCGACAAGCGTGTGTGAAAACGCGTATGAAAGTAGAATAGGCTTAAGATGTGTGTCAGGATCGTAGCAAGTGGAAAGATGTGGTCTCTGCCTACCCCAATGGGAAAGAGGCGTGACTGTATGTATGTATGTATAAAAGAAAATAGAAGCTAATAGAATAAGCTCTTAATAAATTTCAACAAGCAATATTGTATATTTGCTTTTTGGAACGTCAGCAGTTATGGGAGCTCATTTATTTATTTATTCTTTATTGCATTCACCTAATTTGAATTAAAAAAAAGGATTACAAAGGGCGGACTTAATCAGTTTGCCAAGTACCTAAATAGATAAGTATCGGTTAAATAATAAAGTATTAATCATTAAAAAAAAGAATATAACGATATTCTCATAACCAAGTACGCACATCTTCTCGGTAATAAAGAGAATTTGTCGACTACGTTACAAGTAGTAAAGTGCCGTAAGTAGTAACGCTAACATAGATGATTTGTTACTTTTTAATTTCCATGATACGATTAGAGGGAGGTTTGGAGCAGTGTAAATGACAACCAATAAACTGTTTGCACAAATATTATCTTCACCTCTTCTAAGGAATAGCTCAGAATCAGCTGAGAGCTCCATTAATAGCTTAGTCTTTTGGTTATAGGTTGGTTGTTATTGATTACCGTATTACCGTCAATATCATACCGATATTTTGGAATTTATACTTCTGTATCTCCTCATAACTGGCTGACTGTAAATTTCACCATGTAAATTATAAAATAAAGTACATTTTTTCCTCATAAGTTCTGTCAGGTTTTTAGAAAAGACATTGTAATTTACTTTTTAAAGGAGTGTTTTAAATCACAACTATGACAAAAAATATTTATAAATTAATTTACTATCAAGCTACATAATTTAAATTTTAATACTCTTAAAATGGCTAATTTCGCCTTGCTATGGAAGGCACGAATCATTGAAAAGTGTAGATTGGAATACGAAGTGGAAAAAAATAACTCTGTATTGCTTTCCAACGTAGACATCCCTAAACAGACAATGATGCAAAAATGGTCTCACTACAGCTGCAACGTAAAACAACATATAATCAAGAAGTTCAAAGATTTGTACCCTGATGGTTCATCAGTTTCCAATTTCCTACTTTATTTAACAACAGATCAGACCTTTCCTAATTTCTTAATGAAAAGCTGTGTCGGATTTATCGGAGGGATAATTCTCACTTATCTTTGCTTTATGTTCTTCGTGTTTCAATTATCGATATCGCTTATACATGCCACTATTATGAGCTCTATTATTGGTGTTTTGCTCACCCTTGGATTGGCTTTCAGCTATCGAGTAAGGTAAGGTTATTCCATTAAAAAAATATTGTTTTATGGAAGAAAGTGATGCGATATCTAAATCGTTCACCTGATGGTATTTACAACGTCTGCCCATAACAAATACTGAGCCTTCTAGAACATTTCTGTGTGGTACAACACTGCGCTCGTCACCTTGAGACATCAGTTCTTAAGTCTCATATGCCCAGTAATAACACTAACTTTTAACCGAAACATAGTAAGCTTCACATCACAATAACTGACACCTAGACGGATTCCTGGACAGGTATCCTACCACTTATCTCCGCGGTGCCACTCAAAACTTTGCTATGGAATATTCTAGGTGACACCGCGACTGTTTACTTGCTTACCACCAGGTGAAAAATTTTCTCGTCCCGTCACTTTTTCCATTTAAAAAATCAGTAATGTCAATCTTTTCTTCATCATCATAATCATTTTTTCAGCCTATCACTAGTCCACTGCTGAACATAGATTGCCATAAGTAGCTCTCATTACGGGGGGAATTTCGACGTAGTTGCCACGCTTAGCAGGCGGGTTGGCAGCCGCAGTTATTTATTCAGATGTCCCAGGAAGATGCTGCTGCCCATCTCGTGGTTTTTATTTTTCCCTTTGTCCACTTTTACGTCACCAACGGGACGAGATGGGGTGGTAGATTCTCTTAAGCCGCCACCACACGGCAGAATCTTTTTTTATGAAGCGGAAAATGTGCCATAGTACCTAGCTATCATAGAGACTGCAATACTTGGCAAACATCTGCTGATCAGAAGTCGAATTATTGATAATAAAATTAAATAGTAGGATAGTGCTATTTATTACACAGACGTTTACCATTACAGATGTCTCGTATTCTTACTCATACCGCAATTCTTCTCGCGTGTTGGAAGATACACACTGACATGTTATGCGCTCGTTCTCATACTGACGGGTCCAGCCACAAATACTCTCAAGAATTCAGAGGTACTGTCGGAGTCGATGGCTTGTAGCCAGGTAATGTTTAAGTTCTATGATTTATGATGCACCTTTCAAACCACGGAGACATTTTCTATTAACTACCAGAAGTTGCCATCAATGCATAGTACCAATAGGCTGGAAGTATCAGAGTAACAAATGCACTTGACGACTTTTTCAACTATTGCGTGTAGTTTTCTTCATCGCAATTTGTAATGTTTAATTGAGGATAGAGGCTAAGAAAACTTTAACTATGTATCAGTAGACAGATTCCTATGCAGCAATCCGTCTGAGTAGGTACCACTCCAGGGCCAGTTATTCTGCCGCAGCAGTATGTGTAAGCAGTAGTGGTGCAAACATTACTATGTTTCGGTTTGAAGGACACTTAGAGCTAGCATAATCACTGGGCATATGAGACTTAAGAACTGATGTCTCAGGGTGACAGACGCAGAAATCACACAGAAATGTTCTGGGTGACACAGCTTTATTATGGGCAGACGTTGCACTTACCATCAGGTGAACGTTTTGCTCGTTTCGTCACTTTATGATATAAAAAAAAACTTGTCACTGAAATAACTAGTCTATTTTTGGAGTCGTCATGAGTCTACTGCCGGGACAAGCGTATTTAACCAGTCATAGTGGAAGGCGCTCATATAACCACATTGAGTGTGGATCTTTGAAAAACGGCTACAGCAACTGATTGCATGAAGTCAAAGGTGCTAAGTGGCGGTTCTTAAGAAAGCCTATATTCAACAGTAAACTGCAGCGGCTTGTTGATTCGTAAAGTCAATCAGTAGCAATTTTTTTACGGAATGGTCTAGGAAAACACTCTTTTCTTTTTTCTTTAAAAAAAAACGATGCCCCACAGTAGGATTTCTCCTGTATCGTGGGTACGTTTTACAGACATTTATTTCACATGCACAACACAACCAGACCCGAAAGCAACAATTTGTGTTTTTACACAAATGTCGCTCCGGCTGGGATTGGAACCCAGGACCCGCGGCGTAGAAGCCAGGTACGCTAACCCCTAGGCCACGCGGTTGTTTATATGGTATTGCATTGCATGTACGAGTATGTAGTACATACATATACATACATACTATGTACGTATTAAAAGAACTATGTGCAGTACCTTGTTTAATACCTTGTAATATACAAAGCAAAAAGTTATAGGTACATAAGAGATACATTTACTGGGTTGTCAATTTAAAAAAAATAACTACAGCTTTCCAAAAACCTAGGTAGGCCTATTTGTGAGATATAATATTCCCATACTTAGAAATGCCGCAGTACTGATTTTTTTTAATCAGGTGCAGATAAAGTCGAGCGTAAAGCACATTACGGACTCAATAAAGAATCCTTACAACTCATTGAAGGACTGGATAAAAAAAATTACGGAGGGAATAAAAGGGATTGCTGTGAAACTGAAATCAACACTAGTGGCGACTCATCGAATGGTGATCGGTATTGGTGAGTTGAACCTGTGATCATTTTTGACTCCGAATACAGTTGACAGATTTAAACAAATTTACTAAATGATACTTTAAAATAATAAATAAGTACAACCAAGGGGGTAGGTTATTAAGATGGTCGCTATCCGAGTACCTATTCCGACATAGAGGCAATTATTTGAAATTTCAGGCGAATTATTGAATTGAGGAAATTTCAATAATTGTCAGAAAACTTGCTTTAAATTTTGAAATAAATTTTAAATTCCACAAATTAATAAGCTTTCACAATATAATTATCAATAATCTATCGGATTAAAACGGATTAGGATGGCAAAAATGTTTAAGCAATACCGACTAATTCGACTCTCCAATCGTCTGCTGTTCGCGCCGTTTCATCATTATACACAACGTTTTATAGTTTACGTTTATAGACAACGATTTTTCGAAAGTGGCGGTAGAATTTTTGTTGAATTTTGTAATTTCTGTGTATATTTTGAGTTTTGATGTTTAATATTGACAGTTTAGTAAGCAGCAAGTGCTAGTGAAAATGTACAGTAATTGGAAAATACAATTCAAGACCAAAATTGTAGCAATTCTTCATCTTCATCACCATCAATCTTCCAAAAAAATCTTCAGTAAAAGTCAACTATCATTTACTGTCGATGTAAACGAATTCCTTATTACAAATAAACTATTACTCGGCATTGCCAAAAATGGCTCGATTTGGTAGCCGATTGCCAGGATAAAAAAAGAAGAACACAACGTTGGTCAAAACCCAAAACAATGTCAAGTCAACCGTCGAATCTCAGCGTTGTCAACTCTATGTCAACCTTACCCTCCCTGCCTGGCGCTTCCGTATGAATAAGCAAAGAGTGCATAAATCATGTTATTATTACAAGCTTAAATCTAATTATTATGGTGGACGATAGAGGGTAATCCGAGACAACGCTCCGACAAGTACAGGAATACTTTAACATAACCTAAAAAAACTTACTTAACCATACTTATATTATAAATGCGCAAGTAACTCTGTCCCTCTGTCTGTTCGATCTAGTCGAAATTTGGCTCAGAAATAGCTTGCATCCTGGAGACGGACATAGAATGCTTTTTATCCGGAAAAATCATAGAGTTGACACGGGATTTTTAAAAAATCTCAATTTACATTGACGAAGTCGCGGGAACCAGCTTATACTAAATAAAACTTTTCGTATATTTTAATTACGTTATCTACATTATCGTTATCACTAACAAGCTCTTTTGATCGATTTCTGATATATCGGCGCAAGTATGTTCATCATCTTTAAAAATAGAAAATTAATAGTTGTAAACTTAATTACTGTGTATTGTAATAATTATTTCATAGTTATTAAGATTTATGTAACCAACAATTAATTAATAATAATACTCGTACTTGGATAACTATTTATTCTCTTACGAAAAATGAAATAATGATAATGACACTTTATAAAAACGTGTCCGCAAGATGCGCCGATCACTTTTCGGCTGTACAGTAATCTCGCGTTGCTCCTCACGGAGCACGGAGAGAAGGTTTCGGGGCTCTGGACCCCCTGACTGTGGTGATCAACGCCGTTTGTAAAGACAAAACTGGTCCTTGGATGTCCGGTTTTTAAACCGGAGTGGTTGTTGGCCATTTGAATGGCCGGGTAATAAGGCTTCTTCTTTCTTCTTTCTTCTCTCTTGAGGCTTCGCTTTTAACACCGCCCTCTGCGCGGTACTAGCCAGCCGGGTGAGACTCCTTGCGGAGAAGGTCAGCTAACGACCAGCGAACAGGCGGCGACTTAGGCTTCGTCGTTATTTAGGAGTTCCCTAGGGACCCCTAAGGCGTCTGGAGGTCGCGCGTGTAGAGGCGCTATGCCTCCTATGTGCGGCATCTCGGAGTCGTCGGCTCTCTGGAACATGTTCCTGGCGAGCCGACCGATGAAATTCTCGAGACTCTCGATCTCGAGGTCTCGATGGATGGTGGTGTTCCTCACGTATCGCGGCGTGCTGACTCCGGAGCTCAGACACTGGTTTTGCTGGGCTTGCAGGGTTTTCCTGCTTCCAGCTCCTGCCGGCGTACCACGCCGGCGCGGCGTATGTGAGGCGGGATCGGAAGTAAAACTTGAATATGCCGGTCATCACTCGTAGCGGGAGGGACGACCGTAGCACTGGCTGCAGCTGGGCTCTGGCGGTGCGTGTTCCTGTATCAATAATTTTAATGTGAAGTTTCATAGTCAGAGCGCGGTCGATAGTTACCCCTAGGTATATTACCGTGGAGGACCACGCTAAGGGAGTGTCGTTCATCTTTAAGTTGGCAGGTGACTGCACTCTGCCAAAGATGATGGCTTGGGTTTTTCCAACGTTGACTGAGAGTCTGCATTTGGAGAGCCAAGCGGGAAGGGCGACGAGAGGATCACTTTTCGAATGGTCTCGGTCGCTCTATATAGGCGGCTTAAGAGTTGTCCATCCAGATGGAACTTTAACTATTTAACTACCTAGCGTTTCAGGTTGGGTAACTGGGATAACTGACCATTTGGCAACTCTCAATAGCTTATATGACTAATCAACATTAAACTTACTATTGCCAAAATAGTCTTACAATATTTACAAAAAACTTTAAATTTCATAGTACGCGAGTGACCTGGGTTCGATTCCCGGTGCCGGCACCACTAAAATTGTTAATTGCAATTTTAAGTGCTGATTTACCACGTGCTCGGCGGTGAAGGAAAACATCGTGAGGAAACCTGCATGTCTGAGGAATAAAAAATATTTCGAAGACATGTGAAGTCCGCCAACCCGCATTGGAGCAGCGTGGCGGATTCTTCCTAGCTCCAAAACCCTCTCAGAAATGAGAGGAGGCCTGTGCTCAGTAGTGGGACATTTATAGGCTGAAACTTTAAATGATATAGATGATATAACTTATAATTTAGGCAATCTTACACAATTATTATTTAAAAGTTTCAACAATTCTTATTTTAGTCAATACAAGTTCACTTAAACAATAAATAGTTACCCAAGTGTTATTATTAATTAATAGTTGCTTACATAATTTCATAGTTATTAAGATATATTCTTATATCATTTATTTTTATAGTTTTTTATAGTTTTCTTATAGTTAATCATTTAATAGTTATCTTAAATGATAACTATTAAATGATTAACTATGATACAATACACAGTAATTAAGTTTACAACTCTTGATTTTCTTATTTTTAAAGATGATGAACATACTTGCAATAGATATATTATAGAATCTGCAGTGCACAATTTATTATGTTTACAGTTTTAGGTTATATTAATTTTTTCACCGTCAAACAATATGTTATAATTTTGTATAGCAATGAAATAATAACTTTTCGTCGTAGTAAATTTATATTTTTTTAAGTTGCATATTTTACAAAGATATTAATGGACATAATATAAACTATATCATACATATATGGATATTTTTTTTTCATTGAATTAGCGTATTATTATAACTTCTGAAATGTTAAGTGCAAATTCCTATTTCCGTCGTCCACCTCTGTCTTGCACCGGATTAATGACCATACAGTTTCATAGGCACCCACGACAATTACCCACTGATTGCGCGCAAAATGTTTACAACGCAAAATCTCGAATACGTAGAAAGCGACTTCGCAAAATTACAACGTCGCAGTACGGCAACGGTTCGAAATGCCTACAAACATCTAGTTTATTCGATAACGGTGTCGTATTCTACTCCCAGTAGTTTTAAAATCCGTGATTACGTGACTGAATACATTTAAAGTAATTACGTTACAACAGTCAAGTCTTTTTCAAGCGATGATCTTTCATACATGCATAGATAGAAGACACAATAAGACATACACAATATACATATATATATATATATATATATACACAATACACAACAGACATAACAATAAGATAATAAGAAGAGAGATAGTGTATCCCAACGGGTTAGTCTTAAGATGAACATGGACAAGACGAAGATCATGTCTAACGTCCATGTCACCCTTATACCGGTTGTTGTTGGGAACACTATGCTCCGACTAGGCAGGTCCAACTTCGACGAAGAGCGGCAGCGTTCGGAACTGTGTCTTACCTTCTTGTAGAGGATAAACTTCTTAACAAAAGTATACAACTAGTGCGTGTTGCTAGTTATGACATACGGAACCGAGACGTGATCGTTCACTGCAGACCGCATGAGAAAGCTCAGAGTCGCTCAGCAAGCTTTTTAAAGGGCTATGTTCAAAGTTTCTCTGAGAGATAAAATCCGTAACGATGATATCCGCAGCAGAACTAGAGTAACCGACATCCCTCTAGGGATAAGCAGCTGAAGTGACAATGGGCCGGCGATATAGCTCGTAGAACCGATAAACATTGGAAGAAAGGTTCTCGAGTGGCAACCTCGTACCGGCAAACGCAGTTTAGGGCGACCTCCCACTAGACGCGACGAGCTGCACGGTTTTGCGGGAAGTCAATGGATGCAGGTGACTTAGGGCCGTGTTTTGTGGCAATCTATGGGGGAGGCCTATGTTCAACAGTGGACTATGATGGACTATATTGATGATGATGAAACTGTTGTAAACATTAGATTCACATTCTTGTTATGAAAAATGTGAAGTTTTACAACAGTTGTAATTGTCTAACTGTTGTTAAACTTACAATTTTCCGGCCTTCCTTGTTTTAAACTAGTTTATAAACATCTTGGAACTCAGATCACGTGAGATTGAGTTCCAATTTAACAATAGCTGCTATAATTTACTATTTTTTATATTTATAAATTGTAATATTTGATGCATTTTCAGCAAACGTAATAGAATCATCCTTCCCATGGCTTAATTCGATTACAAAGAAATGCAATCAGAAACTCGGCACACCTTTCCAGCATTGCTCTCGTATTTTGAGCAAAGGAATTTCGAAGTGCAAGAAAAATCGATGTTCAAAACTGCCTTGGTTTTGTAACACTACATATTTGGCGAACGTTGCATGCCGATCTCTGAAACCGTATAGAAGGATCTGTGACATTGCTGATTATACGAGAAGTACAATTGTTGCTACAATGAAAAGAAGTAAGTTATGTATTTAATATGTTTCAATGCATCCACATCAATTCGTCGATAGGAGGTCCAAAACAGTGCATTTCATGCGGCATTTCATATCGCGGAAGTAGCACTGTGGAATTAACTTCCTTAAGAGTATACGTCGACGTACATCTTCCATAGGCTCTTTTCATGAAGGCTGTCGACAATAACGAAAAAAATAAAATAAAATAAAAAATATTTATTTGTCGAAATATAAATTTCGTTTGTGACGTTTTCATTTTTTAACATTTCATCACCGTTTTGTAATGAAATTCTTCGACGGAGAAGAAATAGGCAATTGACACTCCGTGCTTATTTGTTTCTTTGTTATTTTCTTTTTGTTTAATACCTGTTCACAAGCATACCCAGGCACAGGCACATAAAGTGACAGTACTCGTCACACTGAGACATCTTAAGTGTCTACTCTGTAAGAACACAAGCTTATAATGCCCTTCAAACCGAACACACAGTAATGTCTGCACACTGCTGTTTCACAGCAGAATAATTGACACTGCGGTGGTGGCTACCTAGATGGATTCCTACCACGACCTAATTTTTTTACGTTCCTACAGCAAAACATAGGTTGACGATATTAAAATATTTTAGTCAACCGACCCTTAATCTTTCAGAATTTAAAACCTTCTCTCGTCGCGTCCAGTCGCTATTTTACGCCAAAGTTCATGTCCACCACTCCTATACCTTCAGCAGTAATGCGAGTCGATCAGCTAGTCAAGTGGCCGCAGGTATAGTCACGGAGATTAGGAACAGAGCTGATCCGCTACTGACTTGGTTATCGTGGAGTTCCTGTGTCACTAGTTTGTTTTTATTGCTGATTATATTTAGGTAAGTCGTTTTTTATCTTTTAACTAGATACCTATTACTTTAGTTTTTTATAGAAGAGGGGACAAACGAGCAAGCGGCTCACCTAATGATAAGTGATCACAGCCGCTCATGAACATTCGCAATACCAGAGGAATTACGGATGCGTTAGATATATGTCTGCCCAGGGCCAGTTATTCTGCCGTGAAGCAGTAGTGTTCAAGCATTACTGTGTTTCGGCTTGAAGGGCACTGTGAGGTAGCGTAAACACTGGGCATTTGAGACTTAAGAACTGATGTCTCAGGGTGAAGGGCGCAGTGTGGTGTCACACAGAAATATTTTGGGTGACACAGCATTTGTTGTGGGCGGACGTTGTACTTACCATCAGGTGAACGTTTTGCTCGTTTCGTAACTTTGTACAAAAAAAAAATCAGTTTTTATGTCAGTATATACATACATACATAAGATCACGACAGTATCCCATAAGGGGTAGTCAGAGACTGGGCACTCACTGCAAAAACATGACTGCCACAATCCACGTTTCACCAAAACAATATAATGCACTTGGTGTGATAGGTGGTGAGCCCATCGCCACCATGCGCTGCTGGGTGCACAGTGCAATTTAATTCCTTACTTGCCTTTTACGAGATTCATTGGATGAGATGGAGTGGTAGTATTCTTTTAACGAGCAGCCACCAGTAACAGTGCCGAAACACAGTTATGTTTTTACTTCTCCTTGTGGACTGAATAATATAGCCTTGAGTTGGTATCCATCTAGATGTACTCGTATTTGTATGGCCTACAGATCTAGACGTTCACGCCACGCCTTCCGAATTCCAAGGCGCTTTCAAAAATCAGAGAAGGCCTGTGCTCAGCAGTGTATCAGATTTATTTGCTATTACTTTATATTTATTAATTTATAATGCATCAGCATTACACACTATACATACTCGCCCAAAATGTTTTTTCACCTGAATCTAGACTAAATACTGATGAAATGCGAAAAATTTTTCAAAGAAATGTATCCTACAGAGCGAAATACTACCAGCACATGTACGAGACAAGATCTCGTTTCGACAATCGTTACATTACGAAAGAGCTGCGGAACTTAGACTTTCAAAGGTTTATAGAAGGCAAAGAAACGGTTCTGCCATTAAATAGAAGAGAGACGACTAAATATATTACTGTAAGTTTGCTTTTTTTTGTTCATAATAGAGATTATGTAATGCATTAATTATAATACTATAAATACTGACTTTTAGAACAATGTTTAAGTATTCGTTTAGCGAAGGTCATCGTACTGGTGAATTTATGATTAATTACGGATAACAGTTTATTATAACTTCTTAGACACTCATAAATTACTTAAACAATAACCGCTTATTATTGCCAAAGTAACATTGTTTTACACTCAGGTAGACAACCACAATATAAACACAAGTAATTCGTAGTATGATTTGCATACACAATTGTACGGTAATTGCATACTGCACCTTCCCTCAGTCTCAGCCGTCAATTTTACAGCCGATTGATATTGTAGTTTCTTGCAATCCCCTAAGATATCGACAGCAACATCAAAGAGAAAAACACAAACAAAAGATAAAGAACATGTAATAATGTTTTTGTCCTTGGTAGCATAAGAGATGACAGTACTAGATTTATTTTTTCAGTGTAGGCAAACACATCGGCTAAGTCACCGGGGATCATCTTCACGCATAAAAGACGTGCGTGAAGATGTTGAATGGATAAAGGACTGCAAGTATTTTTCCTTTATTTGCAGACAACATCATTCAGACTTTTAGAGTCAGAAAGAGTATACCTGACACGTTCGGTGGTGTTCATGGTGATTACAACTTTCAAACTGCTTATCCATATGGTTGCTGATTACAGCTTGTACTGGATTTTGATGACAATACGATACCATGGGAGATTTCAGACTCCCTTACAACGTAAGTCTTTGACGCTGCACGATTTCTTTGTATTACAGCTACGGAAATAAACGAGTACGGACTCAGCTTGTTCGTAAGTGGTTACTGAGGCACATAAACATTTTATATCATTGGATAAAGTGACGAAGTGAGAAAAACGTTTACCTGATTGTAAGTGCAACCATCCATGCACGTGCACCAACAATGTCCATAACAAATGCTGTATCATCCAGAACATTAATGTGTACACCACACTGCGAGTGTCACTCTGAGACATTACTTCTTAAGTCTCATATGTCCAGTAATTACACTAGCTCTCGTATAAGAGTCGCTCGAATAAGAACCAAAATGAAATAGATCATTCCTTAGAACTACGCTAAAATGCCTTTGCCAACTTGTACTATCCAATTTTTCGTTGGTATTCTGTAAGAACGTTGTGTGGATTGGCACACAAAAAGATTGGCTCGACTGCAGCGTAGTTAGCGTTAGCGTTACTCTAATACATACGTAATTCAAACTATTACAATCTTTATACACAAAAAAAAATACAGGTTCTCTTCTCACGATGCCTTTATTATCTATTCAATCGTGAACGAAATACTAGATAAAAGGGTTCCACATGGATCGATCGTTGGTCTTGCAGTGGTATGCTTAGTTTTTGATTTAATTTTATTTATTATAGGATCCCGAGCCGGTGGTAGTTCACATAGCTGATGATCAAGGCTGCAGTCTTTGACCATGTTCTGGATCATCCCAACCCAACATCAGATGTGATAAATCACAAATCCTTACAAAAGAACACCGATTCCTACCAAGGATGATTCTCGAGGCTATTGAAATTAAAAACATCCTAGTTTCAATAGAGAAAGTGGTTGGGTACTACCACTGGCAGGGGATCCTATAATTAATAAAATTATATCAAAAACTAAGCATACCACTGCAAGACTTCAAGACACAGTTAGCTTTTTCTGCGTAGATCGGACCAAAAATAATAATTAAAAGCTGATACCCCGGATCAACTACGACATCAGGACATCTGTCACCTCAGTCCTCCCGTGACCATGGGTGATGTTAAGCGCTCGAAATGTCGGGTTATAAATAGTTTAAATATTAAACGCGATAACATCTGTAAAATTCTTTTTATTACAAACAAATCCGCTGCTATCTCGCTCCGACTTTTAGGGTATCAATTTTTTTCCCTAAGCACGTTCGCATACTTAACCGAATTAAAAAATCTATCTATTTATCCGAATAGTTTTATAATTTCATATTATTAACTTTCAATTTATTGTACTAGATTTTGTAATATAACACGATCGTAATAAAAACGGATCCTGGTGTTTAGTGGGTAGTAGTGGTGGCTTATGTTTAGTAGTGAACTTGGACGTCAAAAATAGATACAATAACACCGATTTGGTTACTGTTATATATAAAAGATGTCAGAATTCATAACAGATTTACGTGATTTCTTAAGGTCAACACTGTATATGGACATGGGTCAATTTTGTCTTGCCCGAGTTCCTTAACAGTGAAAAAGATGTCCAGAATATTTAAAGGCCCATAGTCCACGGAGTATGTAAAAACCGCGACAGGAACCATCTCTTTCTTTCCTCTTTTTCTCAGTTTAAGAATTTACTTCCCCAGCTGGACCGACTAACGCAGGCCTACAAATATCCGGCACCGGACCAGTAGCAGAGCTGCTACGTTCATTGATTGGCTTTCTGACCCTACCTCTCACCATCCCTCCTTCTTCTACTGTCTCTTGTCTTCCTAATCCATACCCACCGGATCTACAACGTTACACTCAAATTGGTAAGTTCCAGATGTGTACAAATAAATTATCATTCCGTATTCATGCAAGGCGGTGCAAGATCATCATGACTCCAAGTGTAGATGTTACGGAAAATCTTCCCAGCGTAGTAGAAGCATATGACCTGCTCTGAACTGCTTAAGGGCTGATGACGAGGTTTTTTAGTTCGAAATTTAAATCCTGACTGCTTCACTAAAACATATGCATACATACAGTCACGTCTCTTTCTATGGGGATTTTGATGTTTTTTTGGGCATTATGTCCCAGTAAACCCTTGCTTGCTGCCTGCTTTTTTTTAATACGTTTTTTTTAATTAATAGTGCAGGTTCGGATTGGCTGTTTGACTGATGTAGTACACCATTTTGCACCAGTTGACAAAGGTTGTGATGATTATTAAAAACAAAGTGATCTCTCTGCATCACTTTGTGTCTAGTAACAATTTTTTCTCCATGGATCCTTGACATCATGACCATAACTCCAATATAGGTGGACTGTAGGACAACTCGAAATTGTATTCATCTGACGATAAGTTCAACGTCTGCCTATAACAAATACTGTGTCACATAACATTTCTGTGTGGCAACTGTTACGTTGTAACAAGGTTCTAAAATATAAAATAAAAACATAAATTCATTACATACAAACAAACAAAATAACTAGTTGTTACAACGAATGGAAACCGCGCGCTTTAACTAGTGATAGCATCGTAATGTCCATATAAGGTATTCTTTGGTACCGGAAGTCGGATTCTTTCTAGAACATCTAATAACAAACGCCCACAACATGGAAAGATCTAGAAGAAATACAATAGCGAACAACGGGTAAACTACTCGAAAATGATTCCATTTCGCTCGGTTCGATTATTGCTATCTCAGTAGCACAAGAAAGTTCTAGAATATAAACAATAGTTTAGGGCGTGACTTCCTTCGGTTGAACTGTTCCTTCCATATTTCCATCTCAGTCTCATTCGAAGGTTCTAGAAATCTGAGAGTACCTATTTGCGCCTCAGGGAGGAGGTAGGCCGTCCCGATATAAAAACGAATTCGCGCAGGTAGAAACACTTTTCGACGCCAGAGAGTTCGCACGACAACTGTACGTAATCCATATTCGTAATTATTTTGTTCTCATTTTGAAAAGCAGCAAAATCAATGCTGTACTAAAACAAGAAGAAAATATAAAGCAGATAGCATCAATTTTCAACCCCCTTGGAGACTGGGGGTCCACCGTACGGATAGCAAACTACAGGCTGCTCGTCCACCGTACGGATTGAGAACTACGGGTTGGCCGGATAGTGAACTACAAGTTGCGCGTTCACTGTACGGATTGTAAACTACGGGTTGCATGTCCACCGCACAGATTGTGAACTACGAGCTGCACAGATCGGACAGTCCCAAGATAAGTTCCCAGCGCGCATAGGTTGTTAAAGACAGAAGATTCCCCTGTGCTTAGAATCCACACCCCGGTGTAGTTATATCTAGAAACTTAGAGATCATTTTAATTATTTTATTTATTTTCTTTGATTTGAGATATTCATTTCTTTATTATATAATAAATAATTGTAACATTTTTGTTGTGTTTAATTGTACCCGCCGTCAGGCGGACGTAACACAACACACTACGCATGTTACCCTGATACATCAACCAGCTCTTAATTCATGTACACTACTTCACTGGCGCTACGGTGGTACCTACCTACGAATGTTATTATTTAGTTTATTTTTATTTGTATTGGATAAAATGATGAAACGAGCAAACTGTTCACCTGATGGTTCGTGCAATGTCTGCCCATAACAAATGCTGTGACACCACACTGTGTCCATCACCCTGAGACATCAGTTCTTAAGTCTCTTATGACCAGTGATTACGCTAGCTCACAGTGCCCTTCAAACCGAAACACAGTAATGATTGCACACTACTGCTTCACAGCAGAATAACTGGCCCTTGGGTGGTACCGTGGTGCTGTGTGGTAGCCGCTTAAGAGAATCTACCACCCCATCTCATCCCGTGGGTGTCGTAAAAGTCGACGGAGGGAAAATCAAAACCAGGAGATGGGCAGCAACATCTTCCTGGAACATCTGAATAAATTAACTGCGGTTGCCAACCCGCCTGCCAAGCGTGGCAACTATGGCAAATCCCCCAAAATGAGAACTACAAACATTTGTGGCAATCTTTGAGGGAGGCGTATGTTCAGCAGTGGACTAGTGATAGGCTGAAGTGAGGGTGGTACCTACCTAGACGGATTCCTGCATAGGAATCCTACCACCATATTTGAATTTCAAATGCTGCTGTATCTTGCTGACTTTGATACCTTTTCGTTGCGGCAATCCAATATGAATTATAGTATATTTATTGTCATTTGATATTCCAATACACTAGGTATTGTTTTTATTCGCTTTGAATGAAATTTGTTTCTTTCTTCATTCCTTCAAATATTGTAAGCAGACATAAACCAGATATCTTGCGGATTCGACAACATTTTTGAAAACAGTCGGATACCGGCTGCCCGGTATTAACAAGTATAATGGTATTTAAGTGTAAAGAGTATATAAGTTAATGAAAAAAATGTACTAATATAATATTAGCACATTTTTTCACTGCTTACTTAAACACTGAACATAACTGACTGTGGAGGCGAGATAGTTGGTATGGCATAGGTAAAGTATAGATATGGCGCATCTCACACGTCAGCCTCTCATAAACCCCGAGCCGCCCACCCTTGGACTAATTCTGAGCGCGTCTGCTCACATCAGCCTCTTTTTAGTCTCTTTATAGTCTCGTCACTGATTCCACGACATGGTTTTATTTATACTATTATTTTATTAAAAGAATATTATTTCAATTTTTGAAGGTGTACTTATATTCCTTCTATGGTTTTTCGCTCTATTCGAACCCTATGGGCTTAGATTACGTCATGTTATAATGGGTCACTACAGACCGGAACGTGCAAAAGCCCGAGCTCTTTGGCTTTATAATCATATTTTAAGAACCAGAGGTAAGAAAAGGTTTTTTTTTATTCTAAATAAAATAAATAATCAATCCAAATCTCAAAACATAGTAGATAAATGAATAAATCTCAAATCTTTTTTTTTTGTTTCATAAAAGTGACGGAACGAGCAAAACGTTCACCTGATGGTAAGTGTAACGTCTGCCCATACCAAATGCTGTGTCACCCAGACAATATCTGTGTGACACCACACTGCGCCTGTCACCCTGAGACATGAGTTCTTAAGTCTCATATGCCCAGTGATTACGCTAGCTCACAGTGCCCTTCAAACCGTAACACAGTAATGTTGGTAATAACTGGCCTAGGGCACCATCCCAGGGCCAGTTATTCTGCTATCCTACCTTGAGTAAGAATTTTTTGACTCGTACCAAAATGGCGGCGAGCTGGTTCGCCACCCGTCACGTCTCGTTTCTAGCTAAAAGTAGGCTACGTGAGTGGCCTCTGCCTACCCCTTATATGGGAAAAGGCGTGACTGTGTGTGCGTGTGTAAAAAAAATCTGAAAACGAAAAATCCTGTTCGTAGAGTTGGTAGAAAATGATTATGACCATGATAACAATGAAACAGTATATATTTAATTTTACTGCAAAATTATTCTATTTTGAATATTCAACGACGTGCATGAGAATTACACGCTCTGATTCCTCCGTTTCCGTTTACCAGCTCGATGAGGCGCCCGCTTGCATTTAACACGTTCATACAGTCACGCCTCTTTCCTATTATGGTAGACAGAGACCTCATCTTTCCACTTGCTACGGTACTTACAGACATCTTATTTACCGAACGACTTACTAATGGAATAGTATTCCTCGTATTTCGTACGAAAAACCTTATTGACTTTTTAAAATAAATAATTAAAATAAAATATCAATGAATTTAAACGCTGTGCCTATGTTCAACTGTGAACTAGTTACTGTGAATTATTTATTTTATAGAAAAATCGACAACGACACCGCTGTTTCGGATATGCTTTTGCAAATTTAATAGTTTCATGATTTTATCATGGATTCCATCATCAGCACTTGACTAAATTTATATGGGACCACCACCCCTCCGATACTCTACGACAGGGATGCTCGATTGCGATCGACCGTTTTAAAAAAAAGTAAAGTTTCAGCCTATAAATGTCCCACTACTGAGCACAGGACTCCTCTCATTTCTGAGAGGGTTATGGAGCTAGGAAGAATCCGCCACGCTGCTCCAATGCGGGTTGGCGGACTTCTCATGTCTTCGAAATATTTTTAATTTCTCAGACATGCAGGTTTCCTCACGATGTTTTCCTTCACCGCCGAGCACGTGGTAAGTCAGCACTTAAAATTGCAATTAACAATTTTAGTGGTGCCGGCACCGGGAATCGAACCCAGGTCACTCGCGTACTATGAAATTAAAAGCGAGCGCCTAGCCCCTGAGCTACCACGGCTCCCTGAGCTACCACGGCTCATCGACCGTTTGGCCTCGCCTAAAAGCATGCATATTGTGCGGAAAACTAATATCTGTACGTCACGCATACTTGCAGCCTCTCAGAGTCGATCGATCGTAGTCTAACAATATTGAGCTAGATCGCCAGCAGTTAAAGTTTGAGCACCCCTGCTCTACGATACCTAAACAGGTAAATAGTACTACTACAAGTACAACTAACGCCGCGGGTCCCGGGGTTTGGATCGCAACCGAAACCAGCAATAACGTAAAATCCCAAATTGTTGATTTGCGGACCTGGTTGTGTTTTGCTTGTCTTTGACACTGCTTCTTTACATGCTTTTTGCACATAGGAGTGACCCATCTCTCTGTTTTTTTTTTCAATCAACAACTTACGATTACGCTAACTGGGATAAATAAAATGTGTAGACTATTATAAAAATAAAAAAGTTTTATATAACTTATATTGTAGGTGGTTTCATGAAATTCGCGAGACGAAAATTACACAAAGAATATAAATATCTCAGAGGAGACGAGCTAACATTTGTTCAATGGTTGGATTCTCACTTGCCGTGAGTAAATATTGAGATAATTTTAGCTTTAGTAGTTGTAAAATTGATTTAAAAATTATTATTGAAATCGTTTTAGCAGTTGGTGTCTTCGATACTTGCTTGGAACTCTTCCAAATGACCCTAACTGTTTACTCTGTGGTATTGCGGAGGAGCCCAAGAATGCTGAATTGAAACTTTTTAGGTAGAGCATTTTTATTTAACTGTAGTTGTAATATATACTGAACTACTATACTGTAATATATACTGTAAGAAATTAAAAAAAGTAAAGAAATAAGTATCCGTTTAAATAACATCCTCTTATTTTGATAGGGTATTGGAGTAGTGGCAGCTCAAAGGATGTGCACTTGATTAATTTTTGTAGTACGTAAGCTATCGTTCCCCAGTGTAGGAAAAACTTTTTTTTAATGAAAGGTAATTAAGGAGTAAGTAAGAAGTTTGCACTTGCAGTACTGCCTGATAGCAGAACAACCGGTACTGCGACAGAATCTACTTAGCAGTGGCGGATTCCTGCGCATTAGCCCTACTACCAGTAATAGCAAATTACAATTAGCAGTACTACAATCAAGCAGATCTCAAATTAAAGGACTTTTAGCTCCAGCTGGATAATAAAACATCTAGTTTATGTATCTATAAGCGAGTTTAGAATCCAACACACCATCCCATCCCGTGGATGCCGTAAAAGTCGACAGACGGGAAATTAAAATCAGGAGATGGGCAGGAGCATCTTCCTGGAACATCTGAATAAATAAACTACGGTTGCCAACCCGCCTGTTCAGCGTGGCAACTATGGCAAAATTCCTCCTATATGAGAGCTACAAACTTTTGTGGCTATCTATGCGGGAGGCCTATGTTCAGCAGTGGACTTGTGATAGGCTGAAACTACGAAACGAGTTGAAGTATGAGATTTCAAGAAGTTACATATATATTGTGCTAGGGCTGTTACTGAATAGATCCAACCGGTTGCTTTAATAATACGAGTACCTTATTTAAAAGCAACTGCCCCATATCAGAAAAATCTACATATAATAATCGACCAAGACAAATGTAAGGTAAGTTTTTAAGAATCGAAAAGAATCCGCTACGCTACTTTTGTGCGGTTTTTTACTTTACATGTCGTTGTAATATTTTATTCACAAAGCAAGAGGAATACGTAAAAATTACTTGATTGGGAGACTTAGAGCGCAAGTGTTGTTGATAAGTGCCTCGTCAAGCGGAACTTACACAGCCGCCTAAAGAACCAAAAACTAACCTCAAATTCCATCGTCACCACCTTAATAGTTGGCATTCCACCACAGTGCGTTTTTGCACTTTATGGAATGTGCTGCCGTCAGCGGTTTTTCCGGACCGATACGACTTAGGGACCTTCAAGAAAAGAGCCTATTCCTTTCTCAAAGGCCGGCAACGCATCTGCTATTCCTCTGGTATTGTAGGTGTTCATGGGCGGCGGTGATCACTTACCGTCACGTGAGCCACCTGCTCGTTTGCCCCCTATTCTATAAAAAAAAACTTTATATTAAGTATTCAAAGTGTAAAACAGCACATAACATTTCAGATGTGACACACCCAAATGTCCAGGCGTCTATTGCATCAACTGTTTTAATGATTTGGGTCAACTTTGTACCATATGTTTATCGCCAGTCGACTATGGAGATCTAAGTGACATCAGTTTGGAAAAGTAAATATTATTACATAATTATTTCTAATATTTACGCGAATACTACACAACTTAATCTAGATTTTACGCATTATATCGCGTTTTAATTTACTATTTTAAGTAACACACTTGACAAACGTACACCCATACACACGCACATACACACACGCACACTCATTCACACTCATACACACACACACGCATACCTAAATTGTCTATTTTTTCACTACAAATAGCAAACAGTTAATCGTCCATTCGACGAGCGCCTGGTAATATTTAAGACAGGGAAAGCTAGTACGGATACAAGTCTCTCACAAAGTGCTGTTTATATATTGTACCTTACATACTTTGTGGAAGAGAAATATATATTATTTTACTATTATTATATTATTTATAACCAGAAACTTCGAGCGTTTTACAGCGCCTGCGGTCACGGGAGGACCATGCATAGTTGCACTTGTGCTATTTACCACTGTATCTGTATCATATATGTATATTTTGTTAGTAATAATATTCTTTATTATAATTAGAATATTAATTTACCATCATAGTGATTGAACCTGGTCACTGCTTAGGCTTAATTAACACGGACCTTTACTACAATTTGCTATAAAAGCACGGCCCTTAGCCATAAGTAGATGGTTAAAGGCCGGTATTCATCCATTTTCCACAAAAACAATTCAGGTCGGGGTACATAAAAACAATTTGCCAATGGAATGGGAAAACTTTAACTGAACTTAACATTATATTACTTTTTATAATTTAGGGGCTCATCTGAAGACGGTAACAGCGACTGTCAGGATTTTGATCATCAAATGGAGTCGGAAAACGACGTGTATTTAAAAAAAATTGTAAGTGTTATTATTAACTTAAATTCTGAGAAGGTGAATATACAACGTTTTTTGTGCATATGTCGCCAAGCACTTTGGTTATCTAATAACATATTTTAGGAATCTTAATAATAGCACACAGCGAAATAGAACGTTTATTTTTATTGGATTGCTTAAAGTTATAATATAGACATATTTTGTAATCATAAATATGAGATTATGCTATGCTAGAATCAAGCTCTCGTGGACTTTAATTGGATGTTGCTATGAGAGACACAAAACAACATAACCTATTTCTGATCTTATTTCAGATATATAGACTAGATTTCCCAAAACATGTCTAGTTACTAAAATAAAAATTGTGCTACCGCATTGTATCAGTCATATGTAGTTATATTAAAGATTTCCTTAATTTATCTTAATCGTAGTGCATTTGTTTAAAAACGAAAACTAAAACAGATTTATGTTTACAGCAAAATTTTTTTGGTAAGCGAGAAATCGTTGACGAAAGTCTTAGATTATTACCTAAAAGAGAACCTGATAATAAATATCAATTGTTACTGTTTCAAACGAAAATTAAATATCTGGAAGAAGAGTTACCTGTCTTGCAATATATCGATGATGAAGAAACTATTCCTATAAGACGCAATACATTTTACAGAAAAGCGAACATGGTTAGGCATCTAAAACATTCTAACTGTGATAGTAATTTAGTTAAAATTAAGTACGAAATAACACCAATTGGAATGTACAATACGAAAGAAAATAATTCTCATACTTGTCCTTATTGTCATGAGAAAATCCATGATGACAGTTTTGAAACTAAACCTAAATATTCTAAAAGTTACTTTATACAGAAGATACAACCAATTCGAGGAATATTTTCCGATTGTGTTAAAGAAAGTAGTAAGAAGGCCAATCGTTTTACATTGCGGTATTCGGAATTTACCGACCCAGAAGACAACTTTAAGTATAAAAGGAAAAACAAAATAAGGGAAAGTAACGTATTTAGAGAAACGCTCAGACATTTAATACGAGCGGAACATGTGTCTAATAAGATGCGATTTCGTGAAGTCAATCTCTCATCCGGAAATTTACATTTAAGAGTATCTTCAAAAATTAGATTCAGACTTGTCAAGAATACACTACGCGACATATTAGTACCACTTTTCAGATATCTTACTAAGACTTTAAATTCCAATTACTATGACATCAGCTTTAAGTCAAGTTCGCTAACAATTTTGAGAGTTGTTGAGTCTAATGAATATGCGAAAAAAATACGAAGAGATTACAAGTGGAGATGTAAAAGCCTAAGAAGAAATGATATACGTGCATCGGCAAATCAAACAAATGACTGTAGCAACGTTCGTTACTTATTTCGGCCGAATAATATTTCTACTTATTGCAAAAGCTTTTGTTTTAGAAAATCAAGTAAAACTTCGGATAGCACTTTAAAACATCCATTTAACAATGAAAGATCGAGTAAGAAATCACAAAATGAATCCAATAAAGACGTTATATCTAAAAAGACGAGCCCCGAAAAATGCAATGAAGCTGGAAACGATGATAAACCCAACGAAGACGAAATTGATAATAGAAGCACGTGTTATTGTATGAAACATATACGACGACTTTGCTTTTGCCGATATACAAACATTGCAACTTGTTCGATTTTTAAAAAAATGTTTGGAAACTGTAGTACATCATGTCTCTCCAATACCACTAATCACAAAAGAAGAAAAAAGGACAAGAGTGATAATGATTTGAAGGAAATTAATGCAAAAGACGAGAAGAAAGAAGATGAAACTGCTAGAATTTACAGAATATCTGCTTATTTCGGTCAGCAAGAATGGATGAAAGGACAACTAAGTAAATCCGATAACTCAACATCAAAGGAAAAAAAGAATCACACAAAAAAAACTAAAAGTTCACTGAAACTTAAACCTGGACTAAGAAAAATCGATGTTACAGAATCGTCTAAAGTAAGTAAAGTAAAAAGTTACTATAAAATCCCTACTGTATGGTGCAACATTGCACGAAAGTAAAACTAGAAAAGAAAAATAAAAAAAAACCTGATTTTAGGGCATGTTATTTTTTGTAAGTGATCATTAATAACGTGGGGTGTATGTTGTATTAAATGTATGATGTAGGTCTGACGTTATATACGATAAAGTAAAAGTTTCTTCATCCTAGTAACCTTTACAGTCCTTCACAAATCCACAGCTGAACATGGAACTTCCCCGTAGATTGACTCAAATTACGGGCCTGAGCCTTGTTTAACTAACTGGTGGTAGGATTCCTATGCAGGAATCCGTCTAGGTAGGTACCACCCCAGTGCCAGTTATTCTGCCGTGAAGCAGTAGTGTGAAAGCATTACTATATTTCGGTTTGAAGGGCATTGTGAGCTAGCGTAATTAATGGGCATTTACGACTTAAGAACTGATGTCTCAGGGTGACGGGCGCAGTGGTGGGTCACACAGAAATAATCTGGGTGACCCAGCATTTGTTGTTGGCGGACGTTGCACTTACCATCAGGTGAACGTTTTGCTCGTTTCGTCACTTAATACAATAAAAAAAAAATAACCTGATGAATGCCGAACATTCGCCGCAAAAACAAATTGCTGGTTTTCTGGTTTATTTGTGTTATGATTGTCCCCGTGTTTATCATACTGATAATTTGTCATAGCCTTTCTCCAATCTTATCTAGAATGGCCCATAACCTCGGGTATTGTATAAGAGTGATATTCTTTCAAAAATTTTAATTACACAACGAAGCGATGGCGATTAGGCTTAAGAGTGTTTTAGTGTCAAATACTTCACTACAGTGTGACTTTAATTCTGTGACTACAAATCATTATAAGCATTTCAATGCACAGGAAACTTTAAAAACCCATGAAAAAATAAGAACAGATACAGTAAGACGACAAAAGTCACTACAGAGTAGGAAATAGTAACCAGATTGTTTGAGATTAGGTCAAGTAGTCAATCTGACATTGGTTCGTTCCGATTTCAGATAGAACGAAAGAAAAGTAAGAACAAGAATAAATATTTCAATAAAAATGAAGAAGTAGGAGGTAACTACGAAAAGAGCAGTGAAGTAACAAAAGCTGCAGTGGCAAACGAGAGTAGTATTTTTTTCTTAAAATTTTTAGTTTAATCTAGGTGAAGGAAAGAAAGTTAATTTGCTAAGATCCGCATGCAAACTTTAAAATGGTGTGTATTACCTAGTTTTAGAAGGCCGCCCTCTACCACTACTACACTACCACTAGCCCATACACTACAAGTTGAAAACATGTCACGTGTTTCGCCTCAAAACGGGACATTATAAAGTGTTATTGACTCTACTACAGACAGCCGCCGAGTGGGCGGTGCCTATTTTTACTTTCGGTGACGCAACCGGTCCTTATCTAAGATGCTATGACGACTTCTTTCATTATAATGAAAGGATTTCCGCAAAGTCACGCCCAATTCTATTAACTATATTATAGGTAGTTCTGCGAATGAGTCAATCTTGGCGTACAACACATATGCTCTAGATATATTCTATTAAGAGCGATTCTTCATTATGTTTACCTTCACCTCTGAGCTTAAATATTACCGTTTAATCGCTCATTTATATAATAATTTATCTATCCTTTCATGATTTAGATATAATATTAGATTCATAAGCTATCTTTTAATATACTTATATAAATTACTTATTTCAACAGAAACTAAACAGAGAAATTTAATCACACATAAATGGTTTGAAAAATATTATTCTATGATTCCGACTACTTCATCATTTTCTTTGAAAACCATAATGAAACCTAGAAAGACTGGTGCGTCGTTAAGATACTTCATATTTAATTTTAGAATCTTTCTCTATAACTATACAAATAAAATTAATTTTAACAAAATGATTTATTACAGAAAACTCCATATCAACTGAATATTGCATGTCTAGAAAGTTAAGGTATTACTGTTCCATAGGAAATACGGAATTTGACCACAATTACAATACGTAAGTTAAATTACGCCAACTGCCAAATATGAAATTGTTTATATTAAATTGAAATGATTCAATTTTATTTTTAACAGAGATGATTATAAATGTGAAACTATAGTTCATAAAGAATTTAAAAAAGATGAAACTGTACTGCTTTCGGTAAGTTAACTTTAAGGCTTATTTAAGTTTCTGTCGAGTACAAACAGTTCAAACTTATCACCAATTTGTAGATTTTCCAGTCATAATGTTGTATTGTACTATTAATTTAGCTATCAAGAACTTTTCTTCTAATTAGTTCTACTGCCTTAGAAATCGAATAAGAAAGATATTTCATATGCATACTTGTTTTTCATCTGCTTAAAAAATCTTCACTTTTAGTATTAATAATATTTAACGACAGTTGTATGTCAATAGACAATGCTTTTCGTAATTGGATCTTAAATTTAAATACATGATATGGAGCATCTATTTTGTTTGGTGATGTGAATGGCACCATGAACTCGTATTTTATTTATGTTACATTCAAAATTTCTAGTAATTATAGTAAGGTGTGTTTATTTTCATACTACTCGTATATAGTGCTACAACTCCTTTCACCAACCTTTTACAGCTTTAATACATAATAATCAAGTCTGACCCTAAATTGTTTAAAATTTTATTTTATGTAGTTAAAGGCTGATAGTGAACAATCTCCGTTCCACGGATGTTGCTGCAGTGCAGAAGGTAAATCTAATTCAGATGGAATGCAATAAATTTATGTAGCAAAAAAAGACATTTTTTATTTTTTATTTCAGATATAACCAATGAACGATCAACTAATTTAAAACGTTTTTCAAATAGCAATCCCGGCGGTAAGTTTCACTGATAATTTTGTAGTAAAATTAAAACGAAAATAAAATCGTATACTTTAATAATTTAATTTTTAGCTTCATCTGTTACGTTTAATTTCAAAACCGAATTTGACTTGCTATCGAAGCCAGTTCGTAATATTAAATTAAAAGCCGTCAAACAGTAAGTACCGGAATAAAGTTTTTGTGTATACTATTATATTAATGAAAGTAGAAGAAGCGAAAGATTTACTTCAAGAATGTAGTAAGTGAAGATGTGCCTGCCTCTATGGGAAAGAGGCGTGACTATATGTGTTTGTATATTACTATAGTATACGAGAGTGACACTGAAAGTTCTTAGAAAATCAAAAACTGAGCAAACTAGCAAGTTATTATTTTTATTATATCTTTTCAAAATAGTTCCATTCACATCAATACATCGCTGCATTCGATAGAACCACCGAGAAAAGCACTTTGCCCACTTGTCCTTAGGGGTCTCTTCGATGGCCTTCTGGAACGCAGCCACTGCTTCCTTGGCGTCCATAAAATGTTTTCCTCGCAGTTTTTCTTTTATTTTCGGGAATAAATAAAAATCGCAAGGTGCGAGGTCGGGGCTATATGGCGGGTGACCCAGCAATTCCACGTCTGACGACGCCAAATAGTCGATCGTTCGCCCGGCGATATGCCAAAAGGCGTTGTCGTGGTGAAGGAGTATCCTACTGCGAGGTCGTTTCTCTCGAACTTTTTCCAAGACAAGTGGCAAACATTTGTTGGTATACCACTCTGCAGTAACTGACTTTTGATCTTCTAAAACAATTGTCGCATAATGACGGTCCTTCCGAAGAAAGTGGCCACCATCTTTTTTCCTACACTTCGACCTCTCTTCAATTTAGTTGGCAACTCCTGGGAAGGAAACACCCACTGAGCAGACTTTTGGTTTCCGGATCATAGCAATAAATCCAGCTTTCCAGCTCCAATCACCCGTAAGTATGTCGAACACAGCTTTTGAGTCACCTCCGTTAAATCTTTGTATCATTTCACGGCACCGATCAACACGACGGAGTTTTTGGACATCGGTCAAATAATAATGAGGTATTCACCGGGCACAAAGCTTCCTAACGGCTAAATGTTTGTGGAGGATTTTGTGCACTTGACTCATACCGATGCCTAAGCTTGTCCGAATCTGCTGATAGGTTACTCTTGGAGCAGTCTCTATGATAAACTGCACAACACTGATGTTATCTTCAGTCGTCGCCGTAGAAGGCTGTACCTCACGCAGAGCATCGTTGAGATTGGTGCGACCACGTTTAAATTCTTTAAACCAGTTATGAACAGTAGCCCGAGAAGGGGTTTCATCGTGAAGGCCAATCGAAATCTGTCATAACATTCTTGTTGACTTAAATGACACCGAAAGTCATAAAAAATCATAGTACGTAAATTTTCTCGCGTAAATTCATACTGGCGTGACACAGACAAATTTCAATTTTCCGCCAAATCGTAAAACAAATGACAAATGAATGAAATTAGTACTCAATAATATTATCAAAGTTCTATTTTCAAATTTTAAACTTACTTTTTTATTATATTCTTTAAAAGTGGCCAGTTCTAAAAACTATCAGTGTCGCCCTCGTATATGATTGTATTGACTTGTAATCTAAATCTTGGATTTTACTGATCATCCGAACAAAAAATTGTAATTTATCACCTGTTTTCAGTGCTATGTCGGATCGTTTCCTTCATTTGCGGTAAGTGTCTCTTTAATGTGTAGTACACATACGTTGATTATTATCGGTATTATAAATATTTATTGTGACCAATATTTTTTTTGTTTAAATTATCAATTTGACACACCAAGGATTGAATCCGTCTAGGTAGGTACCACCGCAGTGCCAGTTTATTCTGTCGTCAAGCAGCATTATGGAAACATTACTGTGTTTCGGTCTCTAGGGCATAGCTTGTGTAATTAAAGGGCATATGTGAACATTGGCCTTTCCCCTAAGCTGTCACAACGACCATACGTCTTAGGGGCGAGATATTTGATACTACGGTTGCCAATACGCTTGAGTCGCTGCTACGATTCCGATACAGATTGTAGCGTGCATTTGTGCAGGTCAAACATATGTCTGTAAAACGCACCCGCGTTATAGGAGAAATCTAGTGGGGGACATCGTTTTTCAATCAAAAAAACAATATATATATTAAAACTCTGCAACTCCTTTCTACTTATGAGATGCAGTATTTAGCCGCGGACATCATACTGGCTGAGGATGACGACTACGTAGTGTAGCTAGTAACGTAATTTATATTTACTTTAACTTTGATTTAAAAACAATTTTAAAAACCTTTACATACGTTAGAATAAATCATTTTTTTATGGAAGCCCCCTTTTGCCCCCAAAATGTCACATTTTTTTTATTTATTTTTTATAGGAGAGGGGGCGAACGAGCGGGCGGCTCACCTGATGGTAAGTGATCACCGCCGCCCATGAACATCTACAATACCAGAGGAATAGCAGATGTGTTTCCGGCCTTTGAGAAAGAATGAGAATTTTCAGTCTGTTCTAACGAATAAAATAAAAAGATGCTGAAGCTATTGACTTTGAAATTATCACAGATTATACAGTTATTTTCTATAAATCATATTTATAAAATGAAGTCCAATATTATGATATTGTCTGTCGCAAAAACCGGGTTAGATGTGAGAATTAAATTGCTAGTAAATTTCATTACCATTACTAATATTCTGTTAATCATTCCAACTTAGCTTAAAAGCTTGTGCTAGGAAATGGTTCACCACAATATTCGAATAGCGGGTTTGATTCTACATCTTGTTTCGCAGTCCGTTTCCTTTCTTTCTTAGCCATTAGGCAATTGGCACTTAGGCTTATCTTTATAGTGATATCACATTAGTTTCATCAAATACCTCTCAAAATATCTGCAGATTTATTAATCGAGACGTTGAATTTCGTTGAATATAACATCGAAGCTTTGAGAGGAATAATAAAAACGAAGTTCTTTTTAGACGTTGGTTATTAGGAAGTAGTCTTCCGTTCAACAGAGCAATTACTTGTAAACAAAACTTAAATTATGAAGATATATACAATTTATATATCTTCATAATTTATGAAGATATATAAATAATATCTATATATGTACAAACACGCAAAATAATGTTACTTTTGTTTTTGCTACGACAAATCGTATTTTGTCTTAATGCATTAGAAATAAAAAAGGTTCCATCTATAGTTAATCTCTGATTTTTTAACTATCTACATAGCAATACTGTCAGAAGACTAACATTCAAAAATGTCAAAATGTCAGAATTGGCGTGTCATGTATTAGGTTTGGTGCATGAATATTCAAAATTGTTTTACAGTATTATTAACATTTCTATTCAGTATTTGTTATATTTATTTTTTCCTCCAATTCAGCCCGAATGTAACCCGAACAAATCGTCACATTTACTTGTGAAATTATCAGTGCAATGGGCGCTTATTCTAAGGTACACTTTAATGTTCATTGTTAAAATTTCACTACAACTTTAATAATACTTAATGAAAAAGTGCTTTGGTAAGGCATTCGTATTACAGGATTGCTATCTCGATAATTCGACGCAGAAATTACTTTTCTTTATTTTCGTTTCGTAACATTCGTACTAAATAATACAAGTATGTTATAACTTATCTGCAGTAGTACACAACAAGTACTGGTTAACTATATTTAACGAAAATCCTTTTCAATATTTTACCAGATTGCAACATTAACACATTGATTTTCACATTCGTGCTTCGTTCCTGTTCTTTAATTACTTTGATTTTCTAGTTTTCTTTAATTGCATGTTTTCGATTTCTTTTTAATTCCATGTATATAATTACTTATAAAATAACACAGTATTCTTACGTTTCCAATATTAATTTTCTATTAATTATTTAGAAATATATGACCATCGACATGTACCAGCCAAACAGAGGCAATCAGATATCGCTGAACTCCCGCTCGTAATCATCATAATCCTTCCTGCCTTCATAAATTATTGTAAACGTTCGGCTTGCTCCGACAATTTATCCATTAGTCGTTTAAGTAGAAATATCAGATCTCTCTGTGTTCGCTATTTCGCCGTAGCGGAACTGATAGTCGTCAAGAACTTTATAGCAAGGGGCTCATCTAGGAGCTCCAGCTACGCATCTGCATTTCCTCTAAATGTTTCTACAGCTTTCTTATATATAGGACAAATAGCACCTGAACTCCATTGTTTGTTGTTTATTTGACATTCCAAGAAAATGACTTAACTTTAGTACACCTTTCTCTATCTTTATAGATGGACAAAGATAGAGAAAGGTGTTTGGTTGATGGAGAAAAGTGCTTAGATGACACGTAGAGAGGATGGATGAGAGAAGATTGACGAAATAGATTTAATAGGCCAGTGTGTGTGAATGGGCAAACCGGTAAGGGTCGATATAGGCGAACATATCACGATCACATCGAAGACGTTTTCGTCACCGGACTCCGTAGTTTCGATCTGGAATAAAAATTTGGGTAAAAAGATATTTTATTTTTCAGATTACGAAATCCATTACCTCTGGTGAAAGATTTCTACACAAATTTGCTTGATGCGAAAATGAAAAAAACTTATGATAAATCTAAAGGAGTACTGGACGGTAAAGTATTTGATAACAATAAGTTCATTTACGTAATTTTGTATCTGCTGCTGTTATTAGATTTTCTTTGGTACTGGTACTGTTTCGCTCATATCGACTAATAGGGATTAATAACTTTCAAACTATTAAAAAAACCCGTGAATAAATGAATCAACATAACACAAAAATAATTATTTAGTTTTTTCATTGCAGGTAAATCCAAAGCTGTAGCTGCACATCCCAGACGAAAATCTGCGTAAGTAAAAGCAAGTCTTAGTTACTCTGCCGTCAAGTATTGGCGTGCAAAGACCATTGTGTTGCGGTTTAAAGGGTACTGAATCAAATATACATACGGTCACACCTAAAAACACATCAACTATAAAAACCCGTGAGGAATCTACATCATTATGGTGTAAGAAATATTGCATTTAAAGTAATCACATCTTATTTGAATAATAGAATACACAAAGTTATTATTAATAAGTACGATTTTTTCCGGGTCGGCAGCGTCACGCAGGGTTCGATTCTCAGTCCGTTTTTATTTCTCATGCACATAAATGAATTGCCTTATTTAAAAGGAGATAATCATGGCATAGTATTATTCGACGACTCATCTTTGATTTTCAAAATAAAATGTAATTTTTTATTATATGACGACGTTTGATACAGCATTATTTACATAATTCTATTTCAAACATTGTATATTGGTATATGTCAATTATTTGCTTTTAAACGACAATAAAACAAAATGTATTAAATTCAAAACACCTAACGTAAAGTAACTTGATGCGAATGTGTTTATAAATGGGGAAAAGTTGAGCCTGGTGTTTGGACCGAAAACTAAACATATTGGTAAAAATAATGGTTTTGTGCCCGTGTGGTGACGGCTTAAGAGAATCTACCACCCCGTCTCGTTCTATGGATGTCGTAAAAGTCAACAGTGGGAAAATATAAACCAGGAGATGGGCAGCAGCATCTTCCTGCATAAACAGCTAAATAAATAAACTGTGGTTGCAAAACCGTCTGCCAAGGAAGGGAACTACATATTTTCAGGAACGGACTTGTGAAAGATTGAAATGATGATATTGAAATGAAGTGTTCTCTACGTACTATGCTGGGTAAAGGGTTCATTTCATTCATTCATGCGCAAGTTGAAGGGTACACTATGCTTACACTATTGGCGAGAGTTTGTAATCTCATTGTACGTCTAGTAATTTTAGTCCGCGACCGTATTAGATGCCTGGGAACTTTGACCTAGAATCTTGTCAACGGTCTGGTATATTTCAGATGATTCTTGCCCAGAGTCCACGAGATTTTCTTGACATTTCATTTCGACTACTTTTACTATACACGTAGCAACGGTAATGGCGTCTCAACATACGAGTAGTAAGTTCTAATTGCAGACGATACCACGGCCATTGTAGAATGTAATGACCATGACACTCATGAGTCTGATATGAAAATAGTATTACAAAATATTATTAAATGGTTCGACGTTAATAATTTAAAAATAAATATCGGAAAAACCAAAATTCTTAATTTCAAAACGCATAAAAGTAAAAAAAAACATTAAAATAAAGATATTAAAAAGCTTAATAGAACTGGTACATAGTGCGGAATTTCTAGGGGTTATTGTATTAGATAAACATTTTATTTGGAAAGAACACATTAAAACATTTGTATGAAAATAAATGAATTCGTGTTGTCTATAAGAAAAGTATGCCGTGTGGTAGCGGCCTAAGAGAATCTACCACCCCATCTCATCCCGTGGGTGTCGTAAAAGTCGACAGAGGGAAAATGTAAACCAGGAGATGGGCAGCAGCATCTTGCTGGAACATCTGAATAAATAAACTGCGGTTGCCAACCCGTCTGCCAAGCGTGGCAACTATGGCAAAATCCCCCTAAAACGAGAGCTACAAACTTTTGTGGCAATCTATGGGGGAGGCCTGTGTTCAGCAGTGGACTATTGATAGACTGAAACGAAGACGACGACGATGCTTAGCAAAATAAATATTTAGTACGTTTATTTTACAACAAGTCTCTATATCCAGTGGTTTAGGCTGTGCGTTATATCTCAGCAATTCTTTTTCGCCAAATATCAATATTTAACACTGAATTTGTTGATGTTATAAAAACCATGTGGTGGCGGCTCGTTAAAAGAATACTATCACTCCATCTCATCCAATGGATCTCGTAAAAGGCGAGTAAGGAATTAAACTGCACTGTGCACCCAACAGCGCATGGTGGCGATGGGCTCACCACCTATAACACCAAGTGCATTATATTGTTTTGGTGAAACGTGGATTGTGGCAGTCATCTGTTTTTGCAGTGAGTGCCCAGTCTCTGACTACCCCTTATGGGATACAGTCGTGATCTTATGTATGTATGTATGTATAAGAAAAGTGCAGAAAACGACATCCAAGCAAACTGCAATGATGGTATACCATGCTTACGTCTTTTCCGTAATTCGATATAGTATAGTAGTCTGGGATAATTCATCTGAAATAATGAGTCTTCGCCGTACAAAAGAAATGTATTCGAGCAATATTCGGTTTAAAGTGGACAGAATCTCGCAAAAATATCTTTAAAACCCTAAACCTTGTTACAGTTCCTTGTATTTATATTTATGAAGTAGCTAAATTATTCTTGAGCTTTTTAAAATAAAAAGTAATGTAAATTAGAGGGAAGATGCTTGTACCTAGACTAGAACTTGTGAGACGCAACTGTAGCAGTATTATGCAAACATTACTGTGTTTCGGTCTGAAGGGCACTGAGAGCTAGTGTAATCGCAGGTGTCTGTCTTTGGGTGAAGGGCGCAGTGTGGTGCTACACAGAAATATTCTGAGTAACACAGCATCTGTTATGGGCAGACGTTGCACTTACCATCAGGTGAACGTTTTGCTCGTCTCGTCACTTGATCTATTAAAAATATAGTTCATCATCATCATCATCATTTCAGCCTATCTTAGTCCACTGTTGAACATAGGCCTCCCCCAATGATTGCCACAAAGAACAGTCCTGAGCCACCTGCATCCATCGACTTCCCGCAAAATCGTGCAGGTCGTCGCTCCATCTAGTGGGGAAGCGCCCTACACTAGGCAGTGTAACTTTGCCGGTACGAGGTTGCCACTCTAGAACCTTTCTTCCTCATCGGTTATCGGTTCTACGGGCTATATGGCCGGCCCATTGCCACTTCAGCTTGCTAATCCTTAGGGCTATGTCGGTTACTTTAGTTCTGCTGCGGATATCATCGTTACGGATTTTATCACTATAGTTACTTGCACTATATTTTTTGTTACTTTCTTTTTTATTAAAATGTGATTATTTGCATGCAATTTTTATGGCAGAATATGCTAGAGCTACAAATTATTATATGTGCCATCTTTATATACCATATTCAGAGCAAATATAAATAAATAAAATAAATAACAAATATAGAATATTTCTGTAACAGAACTTGCCAGTGTGAAGGAGAATCACACGAACATAGAGAAGAAGGGAATGACTGCCCGACTGAGGAGTTTTCAAATAGCGGATATGGTAAGTTTTTACTTTGCGATAATTGCAAATAATGAAATACATTCTTCACGTACATTATATTCTTTATTGTACATATACATTTAGAACCTTGGTATTTCACATTTGCATATGTACTACTCATTGGTATAACTCAACTTTGTTTAGTAGATTTGAGTAAGTCATGCTCGCTTTAACGTCTCTGCTTCGCGTCGTGTGAAGGGTCGTTCACATCCCTTTAATATGGTTGAGTAGGGTGATGGCTGCCACATGAGTCGTACTTGTGTGCAGGTGCTGCTTGTGGAGACTTGTCTGCTTGAGTTTGCAATACATTTATACGTATGTTGTTGAATCCGTCTTGTATGAAATTTTAACATGAAGCGTCCTTCTGTTGTCCATGAGACTAGTGTTTATGAATTTGTTTATATATTTCTTACGTTAAAAATAACGTCTCGTTTCCAGTCAGTGGGAAAAGTGGTCTACGGATGTGGTCTCTGTCTAACCAAATGGGAAAGTGATTTTCATTCCTCGTTTCATTCTTCATTATTAGCTGACCTTGTTGAAGCTAGTATAATTACAGGGCATATGAGATTTGAGAACCGAACTTACAGAGATTTATTGTTGTTTTTGGTCATAACATGACGCATTAGAAATCTAAATTGTAAATAACTTTTTTCTATTTACAGAAAAATCAAAACCACCAACGCTGTAAGTATTTTCGTCCTGTCCTCCTTTCCATTTCACTATTAAATTGAATTATAGTTGTTTTTCGGGTCTAATTCTGTTGTGTGTCTAATGCTAGTCTCTACCTCCGATCTAACTGCATCATCTGGCGTGAGTAGATAACGACGAATGAGTGACGCTGTGTACACTTGTGGTCGTACAATATCTGCTGCGCAATTCAAAGCTGTGATAGCATGCGGAAGTGGTCACCGTGGTAGAAAACCGACAACTAGAAGTTTTAAATAGAAAAAAAACCATTAATTTCACAATATATAATTACATTTGGCCCAATGAACTAATACATTTAAATTGTTGTCTGCTAGTAATTCTTAAAAAAACTATTCCTCACACAAGGATTTCTCCCGTATTGTGGGTACATTATACAGACACATCGTCGTTTCAGCCTATCACAAGTCCACTGCTGAACATATGCCTCCCCCATAGAAAGCCACAAAAGTTTGTAGCTCTCATATTGAAGGGATTTTGCCATAGTTGCCACGCTTGGCAGGCGGGTTGGCAACCGCAGTTTATTTATTTAGATGTTCCAGGAAGATGCTGCTGCCCATCTCCTGGTTTTAATTACCCTCTGTCGACTTTTACGACACCCACGGGATGACATGGGGTGGTAGATTCTCTTAGGCCGCTACCACACGGCACTACAGACACATACTTCACAGGAATAACAAACAATCAGATCAGCAAGAACTATCTGTGGGCCGTACGTATATTTATTAAAAAAAAAAGGAATTAGCGACCATTAGCGAAAAACAACAAAACTAACATTAATGTGTATTTAGGGACTGCTCGTGTGAAACTGGAGAATTTCTCCTACAACCTCTGTACAAAGTTCCGCAAAAGGAAGACCACGCGCAGCAACATACGCCGGCAATTAAGCGAACTGGAGTTGAGGCATCTCAGACGACACAACGACGAGAATTTGGTGAGATTAATGATTGCCATAAATTGCGTAGCGACAGTTATTGGCTATAACTCGCAGAAGCGGATCCCTAAGCCTAAATCTGCGCCTACGATTGTGGACTCGATTGATGGACGGCAAATTATGGCGGTAAGCTAAATTTTTGTTACGACTATAACAAAAATACCTACAAAATTCGATATTATTACAGCAAAAACATCAAAATAAATAAATTCTGTCGGAAATAATTTAATGCAAGGTTTGGTCTACTCTTGGTCTACTGAGTGGTGGTCCAGACACCCATAAAACATATGTAGAAAATATGTATATATTAACTATATGAGAAAAGCGGAATATTAGAGCGGGCCTTCAAAACCCATCACCATCATCGTCATCACCTCAGCCCACCACAAGCCCACTGCTGAACATAGGCCTCCCCAATGGATTGCCACAAAAGTTTGTAGCTCTCATTTTTGGGAGCAACCGAGCGGGTCAAGTCTTAATTCATATTTAATGGGGGTGCGACTTTAGGCTGAAGGGCAAATTTTATATAAAACATTCGCCTTTTGATGTCTAAAATTGAGTTAGTAGAATAAAAATGTATTTCAAAGACCGCAGCGTGTGATTTGCGCCAACCCTGTACAGTGGACACTTCTAAGCCCCCCCCCCCCCCCCCCCCTGAAAACAAAAACAAATGTATAGTCAATTATCACTGTTGCTTTTTCCTATTTATGGTCCATTATCATAGTGTACAACTAGCTTTTCCAACAAACAAGCATTTAAATAAAAGTATTTTTTTAGCTATTAACACTCAGACGACGCTGAATCAAAAAATTGTGCCCATGTGAGTTTTTTTTTTTTTTCAATTTATTTGTATTGTTAATTTTAATATTTGTTAAATTATATTTTAAGGTTTTGTATTTGTTGTTGCTTACCCCGTATCTGTGACACTGCAACCGAACATTCCTGTATCTTACTCTTACACAGAAGTATAATAGGAATGAATGTCTGTGATTTTCGAATTTTTGCGTTTTAAATATGTTTGCCTGTTGCTATATTGCTGTTACATTAGTTTATTTCAAATTCTTTGTCTCTTTATATCTACCCAAGCAAGTTTATGTTATGAACTATAGAAGTTTCATCGTTATATTTAAAATATTTGTTACATGAACAAAGGAAATTACGGACAAACTCGTGAGTGTAGAGTGCTTCATAGGGACTACTACGTAGTTACTTAGGAAGAGGCCTTTTTTAGTAGTCAGTAGCATTTTTTGTGTTGTGGATTCGATTATTCACGTAACGCTCTTGTAACAGCGAACTTTTATATCAAACCGAATGCAGTGTAAATTACTTGACTTAAAAAAGGCGATTGACGTCACAAAATTACGCTCGTTTGGCCTCACACTAACTAATAATTAAATTTTCTGATATTATTCAGTATTACTATGCTGGAAATGGTTAAGGAAACATCGAGAATAAATAATAAATAATTATATATTTTATTTATCACGGCATTTTCCGGTAGCGTCCACGAAAATGGATTCAATGGACCGTCGCCTCATGCTGAACAGAATAAAATGAACCGAGCAGTAGAAATGTCACAGTCTTTTCTTCACAAAACTGATCGAAGTGAGTTATATTTTCAATCTCTTTATTTTATTTCCTTTGTTATACGCTGTGTGAAATGGATTTTTTACATTTTTTTTTTTGAATAAAAAAGTAAAATCAAAAACAAAAACAGCATGTTCCACTTGAAGTTAATACAACTATACAATATGTATTGTTACTAAAAGTTTATTTGCATATATAGCCCTACTCATATCGAGATAGGGCCAAAACTTGGCGCTTTTTGTCCTACGTACATCGCTTTATTTGTTCTCTGTACCCTCATGTCGTAAGAAATTCGGCGACGTCTAGTCGTGAAATTCATAATTGGAACTCCGATATACCAATATATTCCATATCATTCGAAGTCATTTGTGCCATTACAAATATGAGGGCTTTTATTATATGTGTTACTTTAATTTCGAATCTAGATGGAGATGGAGCAACGACCTGTCCAATTTTGAGGGAAATTTTAGGATGCAGGTGGCACTGGCCTGTGCTTTGGTACAATCTATGGGGAAGGTCGGTGTTCATCACACTTTGACTCTAATGATGATGATAATCCCGAAGCTATTATGTGCAGTATTCATGAAGTATTTGAATTGAACTTTGTTATTTTATTTACAGTTACAGTACCAATAATCTTTGAGTCGGCAGTGCAGTCCACGTGAGTATTATATTAATTAGTTATAAGTATTATTTTGGCTTATGGTTATTTTTCTTTTAATAAGTCATGTTGTTTCCTGATTGAAATTAACTAACATAAAGTGAATTCCATCAATTTCGGTCCGAATGTTATCTTAAGTATTGTGAAAAAATAGACGCTTTTAACATAGGTATCAAAAGAAATTCCGAAACAGTAATTTTAAATGAATAAATTACGATTATAGCTTACCATGTATTGTCAGTGTAAAAATCTACCACTCCATCTTATCACGTTGGTGTCCACTGAGGGAAGTGCCTGATAAATGTCATGGCAGGTGGCGGAAGAACCATTTCGAAAATACACAGACTTGTGTGTGGCATCGGCATCTGAGGTGCGAGGCGTTGGTATTGCAATCACAATTCATCTGCCAATCATAGTCATTACGGCAAACGCACTCTTTTCCGGAGAAGCCTATATCCTGCAGCGTACTATTAAAAAGGCCGATGGCGAAGAAGACTATTGTTATAGCAATCACTTTCTTTAACGCTTTCAAACTTTAAAAAATACTGTAACTTTGTAACAATAATGTAACTTTGTATAAATATGACAGCGTTGGTCCTGGCAATATCGTTCAGACGGTGTTCCGACCTTCGGAGCATGGCAGTCAACTGCAAGAATTATTACAAGCTCAACCCAAGAAAGTTGTCGCATCAACTACGTTCCCAAGAAAGCTTGAATACAGTAAGACAAAATGTGTTTTCCGTCTCATGACATATTTTATTATTAAATAATTCTGCACACTGCATGACATCTAAAACGCGATGATTATTAAAGTTTATTTTAAAACAAAAATTTTGTAATCCACTTAGAAAAAAAACATCAAAAAATCCAGGCAAACCAGACATTTGGACAAAAATTTAAGTATTAATAATTTTCCGAAAGCAGAAAACATTGCCAAAGTTCCGTTCGTAACGCCTAAAATATAACGACAATGTTTATATTCAATATTTTTTTTAGGTAATCCCCTAACACCTACCTATACACCAAGGAAAATGCCAGTGTAAGTTAATCTCTTTTATAATTCTCTTAACTGTGTCAACTATCCTTAAAGAATATTGCACAAATTCGCCTAAGAATCAACATACGTTTGACATATACCATAATTCTTTTCTGAGAAGTGTCCGTCGTTGCAATCTGCTTTCACGGATACACAGGTGATCAATGTTTTATAACGTGCCGTGTGGTGGCAAGAATCTTAGGCTTAAGAGAATCTACCACCCCATCTCATCCCGCGGGTGTCGTAAAAGTCGACAGGGAAAATGAAAACCATGAGATGGGCAGCAGCATCTTCCTGTATCATCTGAATGAATAAACTGCGGTTGCCATCCCGCTTGCCATGCGTGGCAAATATGGCAAAAACCCCCAAAAATGAGAGCTACAAACTTTTGTGGCAATCTACGGGGGAGGCCTATGTTCAGCAGTGGAGTAATGATAGGCTGAAATAGTGGTGGTGGTGGTGGTTTTATAACTGTTGGTTCTTAGGCAAACTTTGTATAGTAGCTGAGCAATGTCCTTTGCAAACTGAATAATTACCAATTCTAAAATATTTTATTACATAATTATAATTGTAAGATCCATATTTCACGAAAATTTAATACTGTTATTTACAATACAATACTCGCCGCAAATTTTGTTGGTTTTCGGGTTAAGTCAAGTTGTGAGTTAGTCATGGCCTACCTCTGATCATAGGTCAGGTCTAGAGTGTCTCTGTTTTAATGTGTAATATCTCCTGCTCCACTGATACCTTCCGACATTATCCCAAAGTTATCGGACAATGGGGCATCAATATCATTTCAAGTGAACGTAACATAACACTATATAACAATTATGAATCGCATACTAAGTGTAGATAACTTAGTATCCGATACATACTTGTTATGTAGGTCGTTTACTTCTATTCTATATATATATATATATACACGTAGGAAATCCGATGTGTTGTAATTTAAGTTAAAAAACCCTTACTTTGCTTATATAATATGTTGAGTGACAGAAATAAAGGCTTGATAATAATAATGATACCATACAATATAGGCGATTCCCAGAGTAAAAATAATCAATAGGAGGCATTTGTACACAGTGGGCTAATAAGTAGCTGAAACGCACTCTGGTGCGTTACTTATAGGTATATAGTTGTTGCTGCCTAGCTTTAACTTTAATTGCTTTAATCTACCAGACCTTGCAATGGCGGTGTTATATTTTTTATAGCGGCGGTAGACATGACAGCCACACAAGACCGTTCGTATTTCGTCCATCCCACAATGAAGACAACTTTCCAGAAGACCCCACGCTGCCATCTCAACCAATCTTTAAAGGCCCCGTTCCTCCTTGTGCGCCAGTTGGGAAGCGTGACAGAGGTTTACTATTACTAAAACATATCTTATTATTTATTTATTAATGGAAATAGTAATAAACTATTTTCCAGTATCAATAACATATCCAAGTATACAATCTTCAAGCAGCAACACTTCAAAATTTTGATCGACAGTAAAATGATAGTTGACTTTTACTTAAGATTTGCTGGTCTGATGGAGATTAAACGAAAAGCACAATTTAGGTCTTAAATTGAATTTTCCAATCACTGTACACTTTCAGAAGCACTTGCTGCATAATAAACTATCAATATTGAACATCAAAACTCCAAATATACACAGAAATTACAAAATTAAATAAAAACACTACTGCCACGTTTCGAGTTGGCGCCAAAAGTTCAAAAACATATTTTATTTTAAAAAAAGTTTCAGTTTGAATTTGCCTGTTAGGTTCTATTCTTTTAAAATATTCTTGACAATAGATAATTAAAATAACCGTCAATTGTTTCAAACTATGTTTTTATTAATATTTTATTACTAGCGCCTATAGCTGTCCGGCAATAGAATTGCACCTATCTCTCTCCTGCTGAGGTGTTGTAAGAGGCCAACAAGAGGTAAGAGGCAATACTTTAGTACGGACAGCCTTAATTCGTGCTGAATAATAATATAATATGCAATGCTGTCACTATACTTCTCGCAGGAAAGCAATGTGGAGTAAGATTTTTTTTGACTTGTACCAAAATTGTAGCGACGTGGATCGCAAAAGTGGGCTACGTATATGGCCTGTGCGTACCCCTTACATGGTAAAAAGGCGTGACCGACTGTATACATACATACGTTTAGTAGCTATATCTTTTTAAAGAACAGGGATATTTTCAGATTCCGTAACTTCTTTCGGTAACTGTAAGAAAATGTCACATTTTTTTTATTATTTTTTATAGGAGAGGGGGCAAACGAGCAAGCGGCTCACCTGATGGTAAGTGATCACCGCCGCCCATGAACATCTACAATACCAGAGGAATAGGAGATGCGTTGCCAGCCTTTGAGAAAAGGGTTGGCTCTTTTCTTGAAGGCCCTTTAGTCGGAATATACGGAATTAGAGTACTGAGTAACAGTTTGCAGACATAGAAGCACTTGCTTGTCTTCACTTTATCGTATTTTAGGAACGCTTAAACGTTGCCATTCGAAAAAGGAATGCAGTATTAGTGTCAGATAATAATTTATGCAGAAAGATATTTGATGATCACGTGCAAGCTGAACCCAAAATTCTTCGTGGGTTCAGGTGGGATTCGGACCCATAACTTACAACGCTGATTGCTCTTTCACGTGATCTTCAAACATCTTTCAGTAAAAACATACAGTCTGCTGATTCCACAAATCATAATACTGATACTAGCTGATGCCCGCGACTTCGTCTACAATACTTTAGGTTTTTTAAATATCCCGTGGGAACTATATGATTTTCCGGGATAAAAAGTATCCTATGTTGATCTTCAGGCATCATGCAAACTATCTCTGTGAATTATTAATAACATAAATTTCATCAATATCGGTTCAGCGGTTGTACCGTGAAAGGTAACAAACAGACAGAGGGCCAGAGAGAGTTACTTTCGAATTTATAATATTAGTATGGATGTCTGATTCAAATGACGACGTTTTCACGACAAGGGTTATGTCTTTTACCTATTTATGTATATTGTAGCGATCCTTTGAACATTTTAAGAATTGGATATTGTGAACCAAAATGAAACATACTAAGCATTTTTACGTCATTACTAAATTTAGAAGAGAGTAAACTTTTGTTACTGATTTACATAAACACAATTTAATTGTAAAAAAACACGTGTGCAATTCACACGCGGTCAAGGTAAAACCTTCAGAAAATTAAACTTGAGACGAATGAAAAGTATCAAGAGTAGGATAATTGTAGGGTTTATTAATTATTATATTGTAACCAGGTTACAAAATTATTTTACATTTAATTTGTACATTACAAATTATACAGATTTCAAGTTTTCAATTTAAAAAAAAATGACAAGTGTTTTATGGTAACTAAAGTATGAAATTAATATTTTGGTTTTGATTTGATGAATATACTCGTATCTTTGAAATACAGCGTCTATTACTGCTTCTGATCTCGTTATCGAGCTAATAAGTGCAAAAACTACGAAGAAATCGAAGATTTGGATGATTTGGAAATATAAATATAGTAGGTACAGTATACAGTATTCTATCGCATTCTCTTGCAGGCTAAATCCTGTAGATGTAAACGTTTGTGTCTTTTTAGTGTCACTTTTTCGTTTCGTCGAGTTTCAAATCACAATGATTCTACAGAAGCTTACACATCAAAACATTTTGCAGAAATATTTTTTGTGTGTGTTACATTTTGTTATTCACTCTTATGCAGAATCTCGTCAATCGGCAATTAAAAATGTCCCCATACAACCAAGCAACGACAGCTGTTCAACCATTATCAAAGACCGTTGCGCTCCCGTTGAAGATCCCTATCCTACTACATTTCAAGAACCTGATTACGAACCACAAATGGAAAGTTTGGCTGATGAGGCGGAAAACTTTGATGACATGTCGATAACAGGAATCAACAATGAAGATTATGAGAAAAGTATTGTATCCCCGTAAGTATATAATAATCTGACAATTTCTATTTACAGTAAATAATAAATATTGAATAAAATCAGGCGTTGAATCAGCCGCCGTCTGTCTGTCGTAAAATCTATATCACTTGATAATGCCTCATTCTCATCTCATCTCATTGTGAGGTGAAACACGAATCGTGTTCCCAACTTCAGTGTTGTATATCGCCTAGTGGTATTGAAGTTGTAAAAAACTGATGGTGGCTCTCGTTCGCAGCATTAGTTTGCTTGTGCAAGTTATTTTGGCAATGCCCAAAAAATTGTTGGCGGTAGTATTCTTATGCAGGAATCCGTCTAGGTAAGTACCACCCCAGGGCCAGTTATTCTGCCGTGAAGCAGTAGTGTGCAAGCATTACCGTGTTTCGGTTTGAAGGGCACTGTGAGCTAGCGTAATCACTGTACACTAGGAGACTTAAGAACTGATGTCTCAGGGTGACAGGCGCAGTGTGATGTCAATCAGAAATATTCTGGGTGACACAGCATTTGTTGTGGGCGGACGTTACACTTACTATCAGGTAAACGTTTTGCTCGTTTCGTCACTTTATACAATAAAAAAAAATAGGTACACATACACAATTTTTTATTTTTTTATTTTCTCTTTACCCTTGATTAAATAATAAATATCAACTAAAAAAAAAAAAAAATAATAATAATAATAATAATTAAAAGCTGAAGGTACCCCAGGTTAACTATGACATCAGGACATCTGTCACCTCAGTCCTCCCGTGACCATAGGTGCTGTAAAGCACTCGAAACGTCGGGTTATAAATAGTAAAAAAGTAAAAATTAAACGCGATAAAATCCGTAAACTTAGTTTCATTTAAATGTGTAGTGTTCGCGTAAATATAAGAAATCATTAAATATCAACTAATCAGTGACAGTCTAACTTCAAATTATATTTGTTTAATAGCAAATGCGTTTTCAAGCTGCCGCAGTCGAAGCCTGTGGAATGTCCGATGCCAGATGCGGACCAGAGACCTAGCGTGTCGAGACTCGACGAACGTGGTAACTATGCACAATTTCAACTTTAAGTTTACACATTACATTCCCATGTGTCCATTATTCACGACCTTCGTGTCGCAGTGGCCTGTGCTGTTTGTCATAGACATCATCAGCCTGTAAACAGTCCACTGCTGGACATAAGCATATTCCGAGTAGAGAATTTGCCACAGTCACCGGTTTAATTGAAGATAGCAGTTGTAGACGTCCCGCACCTTAGACGCTGATTCTCATTATCAAAAATATACTGATATATATATTTATTAAAAAAATCCGTAAAATTAGTTATATTAAATGTGTAATATTAGCGTAAATATAAGAAATCAGTAGATACTCGTACATTTACTGTTTTATATTTTCGGTCTGGCATTTATTATTATAAATTTTCTGTCTGGCATTTTTCGGGATGGCTATAACATCTTTCTGCAAAATCCGAAAGATTAATCAGGCATTTTCTAGTCAATGTTTACAATAAGCAGGATGTGTCAGCGTAGTAAGCGACTACCACAATAACCACCATACGCCATTATCGAAAGCAGCTTATAGATCACCTTAATTTACTTCTTGTGAAAATGTCTTAATAATGTTTAAATTCTTATTTTTTTAATAAATGTTATAACGAGGCTGTCTTTAAATTCTCTTTCAAATTCTCAGCTCGCATTTGTTTACAAGTTATATTTTTTTATTGCAGAAACTGAACCTCGTTCGTCTGTCTCCTTTTCAAGACCAAGAGCAACGTAATTGAATTGCGTTTTTTGTTCTTCTAAAAAAAACATGAATAAGGCTGTGAGTCGCGCAAAACGTGATAAGTACAGAGAGTTTAGAGCTTTATACATGGTTTTTAATAATCCTAGTAAAAATTAAGTAGACTATGGGCTATCATTAATATTGAAATATCAATCTGCAAATATAAAAAAATCAGAATAAATTGTCACATAAGGTTTTCAAATTTCTTTTAACTTCGTTTTTTAGGCTACAGGAAGACACACAACCATTAGACACTTGTGAAAGGGACGTCCTTCGGAAACGTATATGTGGTAAGATATCTTTAAACTTTATATGAACCCGATGAGTTATGTTTTTGGGACGGCATGACTAAACTGTCAGGATACCTACTTATTATTGCTAGCTAATAATTACATAGTTATATAATTATGGATTTTGGTTTTGAATTCAAGCAGTAGCCGACATGCATCACTAAAATTATTGATTTTTGGGAATTTGGTGTATTGTGTCTCTCCGTATATTATCTGATACTGAATATGACAATATAAATTTAATATTATATTATACTTAAATAGGCAAATGATGATTAGCAAAAACACTTGCCTTGCCTCACCGGTGCCAGCACCTCTATAATTGTTCTTCAATTTTAAGTGCTGATTTATCACGTGCTTTGCAGTGAAGAAAAACATCGTGAGGAAACCTGCATGTCCGAGGAATAGAAATATTTCGAGGACATGTGAAGTCCGTTAGCCCGCATTGGAGCAGCGTGTAAGACTATTCCCAGCTCCAAAACCCTCTCTGAAATGAGAGGAGGCCTGTCCTCAGCAGTGGACATTTATAGGCTGTTACTTTATTTTTTACTTTTTTTGTCATTTTTTTATCATGAACACACAAATAAGGTTAATTCAAAAATTAATACAAAAATAAGTCTGTTTAATTTAAATAATGTTCTTTTATTAAAAGAACCAACTTGGTAATAGAAATAAAGATTTTTCATAAAACTGACCCTAAAAACTCAAAACAGCAGGGACAGTTATCCTGCTGTGAAGCCGTACTGTGCAAAAACTGCTGTGTTTTGGTCTGAAGGCTACTGAGAGATAGTGTAATCACTGGGCATATGAGACTTAAGAACTGACGTCTCAGGGGAACGGGCGGAATATGATGTCACACAGAAATATTCTGGGAGACTAAGACTAAGCATTTGCTATGGGCGCACGCTGCACTTTCCATCAGGTTAAAGTTTCGTTCATCTCGTCCCTTTCTCCAATAACAGAAATACTACTAATAATAACAATTTTTAGATGATGAAAATGAAGAGAATGAAGATAAACAAGGAAGACGAGAAAGCCAAGGACGACGAGAAAGTCAAGGAAGACGAGAAAGCCAAGGAAGGCGAGACAGTTTAGGAATACAAGGAAACCAAGAAAGACGAGAAAGCCAAGGAAGACGACACAGCTCAGGAATACTAGAAAATCGAGAAAGACGAGAAAGCCAAGGAAGACGGGATAGCTCAGGAATACGAGAAAACCAAGAAAGACGAGAAAGCCAAGGAAGACGAGACAGCTCAGGAATACTAGAAAATCGAGAAAGACGAGAAAGCCAAGGAAGACGAGACAGCTCAGGAATACGAGAAAACCAAGAAAGACGAGAAAGCCAAGGAAGACGAGACAGCTCAGGAATACTAGAAAATCGAGAAAGACGAGAAAGCCAAGGAAGACGGGACAGCTCAGGAATACGAGAAAACCAAGAAAGACGAGAAAGCCAAGGAAGACGAGACAGCTTTGGAATGCGAGAAAACCAAGAAAGACGAGAAAGCCAAGGAAGACGCGACAGCTTAGGAATACGAGAAAACCAAGAACAACGAGTAAGACAGGCAAAAAGAGATAGCTTAGAAATTCAAGAAAAGCAAGAAAAACGAAATAGCCTAGGCATCCGAGAAACCGAAGAGAGACGAAGTAGTCTAGGAATTCGCGAGAACCGAGGAAGACGAGGAAGCCAGGGTAGACGAGAAAGCACAGGAAAACAGGAAAGTCAAGATAGAAGAGAGAGCCAAGAGAGACGTAAAAGTCAGGAAAAAAGAGAAAACCAAGAAAGACTTGAAAGACTAAAAAGGCAAGAAATGTTAGAATTGCAAGACAGACAGACAAGACGAGAAAGCCAAGAACAACAGAAGGAAGAAAGACGGATGTCTAAATTTAAAATTAAAATTGGGTAAGTAGTAAACGTCGTGGTGAATTTATTATTGCTATATTATCCTTTTGTTTGCAACAATAAAGTAAAAATGTAAATAAAACGCATGTAAAATCGGAATTTAGTTTAAAAAGGATTTCTTAAACCAATTCACTGTTTACATTGAAAAACGGAATAAGTCAACGTTTGACCTCAATCTCATACCGCATTATGCGACACGAAGTAGTGGTGTTGAGACCGTAAAACATTCGAACGTTTATCCCAAAAAAATATCAGTAAGCCGCGGTCAAAGACTATCACCACTAATAATTTATTCAAAATTTTGTAGTTTTTCTTTGCGCCCTTTTTGTTTCCATACTTATAGTTATATTGTTTTTACAGAAGACGTAATTCAGACACATCGGAAGCAGGAAATATCGGTTGCGAATGTAGTAAGTAAAAAAAATCAAAATCTTTAGATAACTTCACTGATCATAGGATTTCTAAGATGGAATCTGCCTGGTAGGGTACTACAGCAGTGCCAGTTATTCAGCCGCAAAGCAGTAATGTGCAAACACTATTCTGTTTCGGTCTGAAGAGCACTAATAGCTAGTGGGGGCATATGAAACTTAAAAACTGATGTCTCAGGATAACATGCGAAGAATCGATCTACTCAGAAATTTCTATAGCAGGACCCGTGAAATAATTCTCTTTATCTGTCTTTAAATGGCTTCTCAACCACATGAAATAAATGGATAATAAGTTTTTAAGGCCGGAACAACGCGTTTGGTGCTCAATTTTTCGCCTTTTTTAAATGTTATTTAATTTAGTTTCATTTTCACAGGTGGCAAGAGGCCATTCGCGGAATCTATATCAGCGTAAGTCTTTAACATTTATTTTAAAATTATGTTATAACTTTAATGAATCGGCCGATTTATCTGTTACAAAATTGAGTAAAAGAAATGCTCGTATCAGATATAATAAAAAAAGCTGCGTGACTGATAATGATCTTGGGTTCTTAATAGAGTCGCGTAGTGTTGTCTGAATTATTCTGTGAGATCTTCGTTTTATTTTTGTTCCTCTGTTTTATTAAGAAATGCTCTTGCTAATCACTTTTGCTTTGGAATATAAGTTGTCGCTTATCGGTATAAATTTGGTTTTAACTCGGGTTTAACAATTGACGTTTTGGAAAAAATTTTACGTTATCCTGATAAAATCAAAAGTAAAGAAAGTGCACTTAATTTTTTTTTATATTATTTCATCCGTAGTTTGATTTTTTGTTTGTGGATTTAATAAAATGATGTTATTAATACATAGTTTGTATAAGTAAATTATATATAAGTTGCGATGTATAACATGTAAAAAACACGAATTTATTAAAAGTGAACTAAAAAGATGCAAGTTAAAGCTTCATCAAAGTTAGTTTTTGTTACGAACATCGAACTTGCCCCCGAATTTGTTCTCAAGTATTACGTTAAATAAACTTGTTAAAAATTTGTAATGATGTTCAGGGTGTATAAAATATATAAACTTCTAATACTCTTCGCTTTTGATATTTTTTTTAAACATTCTTTTGTAAAACATCTACACAGATATATATATTCTTGTGAAAAGGAAAACAAATTTCTATGGTCACTTGAAATGACTTCATCTAGTACTTAATTTAGTACTAGTATCCAAAAAAACATACATTACAAATTTTTCTTATATATTTTTGCTTATTTTCGCCAATCGACAGGAACGTTCAATCAGATAGCACAATACTAAGCGATGAAAAAAAATCTCTGCGTCGTAAATCAAAACGTAAAACTAAGACTGCGTAAGTATTTATTTCTATTTTAATTTATGTCTCTTTAATAGTTGTATAATAAACGATACTATATATAATAATATACTCATTCATATTAGGAAAAAAACATTGTTCATGTGGTAGGTTTTGACTTCGATTTGATAAATGTAAGTTCTTGTAAAATAGATTTTAAATTTCTTATGGTAGATTCAAATGATATTTTATATATTTTTAAAACTATTGATTGTAAGAGGACCGCAGATCAATGGGGTATGTCCGATGAAGTCAGTGCGTCTATTATAGATATAATTCCACCTCATTTAGCCATAATTTTTAATTCTAGTATTGAATTTGGTATGTTCCCTGATTTGATGAAACATAGTAAAATCATACCTTTATTTAAATCTAGTAGTACATCGGGCCCCGCTAATACCCCGCATATTTGAACAATAGAAAGTAGTCAGCAGTGTCGGTGTCGCGCAGGGTTCTATTTTCGGGCTATGTTCAATTCTGTTCCTTGTTTACATTAATGACTTACCTTACCTAGTAATGGACAATCATGATATATTATTATTTGATAATGATACATATTTGATTTTCAAAATGAAACGTCATCTTTTATTATTTGACGATGTAAATTTCAATTTCAAATTCAAATTCAAAATTTCAAAAAAAGTACATTGGATAAAACAAAATGTATTAAATTCACAACACCCAATGTTACTGCGACTGACGTAGAGGTGACTTTTGTTTTGCAAAGGAGGGCCGTAAGAGCTATTTATAATCTTGGCTCTAAAGCGTCTCTTAGAAATAAATTTAAAGAAATTAATATCTTAACCTTGGCTTCTAAATGCACAAAGTCTTTCAATGAAAAAGATCATTTTTTTATTAAACAAATACTTTTTATGAAGGGTTATTATAATATACAAGAATACATGGATGATGTTACCCATGGAAATGAGGTGATCGCTACCAAGCTATTTCTACATCTTTATAATACTGCGGTAATAGTACATTATTTATAAAATCACGAAGAAGAAAAAGCTTGCTGGGTCTTGCTCGTTCTTTCCAGAACAGAGGATTTTTTTGCGAACCAGAATAGTACAAAAAAAATTGTTCAATAAGTATTATGTAATAATGTATATTGAATAATAAATATTCTATTCAATTCTCTTCTTCGGACCGAAATACAGAGGTGAGTTCACACCACAGGTTAACGACATAATAACTTTGTGTTACGATGGTACCTATGTTGGCGTACTGCGTAAGACTTCTTCCACCGTTAATAATTTGTAATGTAAGCTTCAAAAGTCAGAAAGCTACTCTGAAACACATTACTCAATAGCCTATAAGAATAGCACAAAGTATGATGTTTTATACTTTTTTATATTTGTTTGTACTTAACAGAGTGTGTCAGTGTCCTCCGTCAAATATGAAAGCATCAAGATCATCAAAAATCAAAGCCGACCTGCGACTTTCTTCAGCTAATGAAAGCGGTAAGATACCGACCGACATATTTATTTATACAAAACAGATATATTTATTTATGAATTGTATTTAGAAATCTATCAATTTAATATCAGTATGCGGCGACGGGGTAGAATATGCTGGATAGATACAATTGCCAAGGATAAAAGTCCTTATTGATTTTGTCTCTCTCGTAACTCTTTAGGTCTTTAGTCATTAATATTAAAACGCCAATGGTTTAACAGTGGAGTTTAAACACTGACGTTTTAATTAATTTGACGACCGCGAGGCCTAGTAGTCCCCGTGTACCTGACTTATACGCAGCACCACCCTTTATCCGGGTGAAAATCCCAGTCACAGCCAACATTTGTGAATAAATACGTTTTTAGTTTTTGGGTCTGGTTGTGTAGTGTATTGGTATCTCACATTCAGTCAGTTGTAAAATATCTAAAATTACCTGTTCAACTTTCTCTATTTAGTTAATTTAATTACAGATAAGAATTTCCGTTATTAACGATATTACAGATGAAAAACAAACACCAGCGACTCCTAAATACCAATCAAAAGGAAGAACTTCTACAGGCTTAGTTCCAGGGTCCACGCCAAGAGGATTCCCGAGAGCTTCTACTAGAACCATACCTAGAACAAGATCGGCGTAAGTATATTAAGTTGAAATTCATTTGCTTTTTTGTTGTAAATGTGTTTTTTGTTGTAAACTCAGTGATGACTTTATGACCCTGCAGTGTCCCGTGCACAACCTAATTGGAATTTAGTCCAAATCCAATTTGTCTTGCCTGTTGCCGTGTCGTTCACCTGTGTTCACAAACAATAATTTTATGTAGCAAAAACATGCAAAGTATACCAATCGCAGTGCATTCCTCACGGTATCATGTCTCTTAATTCACACCTTGACTCTGCGTTCATTTCGTTGAACGCATAGTGTTGTTTTTTACTGAGGTATGGTTCGTGAATATGCTTTTATATGCATTCGCCCTTGGAGGCTTTATATAGATTGGACCAATTTTTTTTTCAAATATTAACACTGACTTTATCGAAAACCGTTAGAAGAAGGAGTGGTGCGCGTGTGGTGGGAAATTATGCGTCGCTTCATGAAATTTAGTCACAATGGAGCGCTTCACGGGACTATAGCGTGCTTTTAGCGTTAAACAATTTTACAAAAACTACGATTCCTACGTTTCGTCGTACATTAGTACAAGCAAACTGGTTCCACATTGAATATTAAATAAATAGGGCGGCCACGTTCAAGAAGGAGCGAAGAAACCATTCGGGAGGTTGAAATTTCCGTAAGGCATGACCTAGAATCATCTCGTAAGCTCGCATACATGTATCACCTAGTACCGACTTCTTCGCCACAGCTCCTGGGTTCGAATTTCAGCTGGATCCAATATTTGTGCAATAACACGAATAGTAGGTTTTCGGATCTGGTTTTGTTATGATTGTCACTGTGTCTCTACATACATTTTCGGTGATGTAATTGCTGTTAGCCTTCTCGGCTTTTACAGCTTCATCGGATATTGTGCTCGCGGACCAGGGGCCCGCGTGCCAGGTTTGGTTTGACCCAAACATAAATAAATAAATAAACTCCTACAAAAACCTCGAAATTCGGACTGAGTCGCGTTCGCTGCGTGCTTTCGCGATTTCGAATATCTTAAATATTTTAAGTCGTCTAATGACCGTCCGAGGGAGGCTACGGGCGTCCATTCGGACTGTCGACTTGTGGATCGGTAACTCTGGGCGGTGAGAACCGCCCTGGAACACGGGTGAATCGTGTGTACGCGGTGTGATTATTGACTATTGCGCGCCGCTCTCTTCGGCGCGCAATAGTTACGAGAACCGTAAGCGTTCGGCGGCTCTAGCAATACCAAGAACTAGTCTACAGCGAATTTTGCATGTAGACATCAAACTAGAACCACACAAGCTTCAAATTGTGCAGGAGATGAAACCAAACGATAACATTCAACGTAAGTTATTGGCTGACACTATGCTAAAGCGGTTCTGTAGCCTTGAGAAAGGATTATTTAAGGACGAGACCCATTTCACATCAACGGACACGTCAATAAGCACAATCGTATCCACTGAAGCAAGGAAAACCCTCGTCTTAAACACCAAAAACCACTTCATTCACCCAAAACTATAGTACGGCTGCCGCATCAGTAAAAGATATAAATGTTCCGTATTTCCTTGATAATAATGAAAGAAACAACGTTACTGTGAATTCAGCGGAATACGTGAAAATGTTGCGAGAGTTTTTTATGCCACAGTTACATGAATCTGAAAGATACAACAAGTAAGAAGATGGAGCAACATACCACACATCAAACGTGACTTTACTGGAAGTCAAAGAAATGTTTCCGAACAAATTGATTTCCCGCAGAGGTTCTCGCTTCAGGATATTCCTTGGCCTCCTAGGACCCCGGATCTTACACCTTGCGATATTTTTTTTGTGCGGATACCTGATTAATCGTATATCCCAATATCGCAGCATGTGCCAGCGAGTTTTCCAAAATTCGCGTAGTCGTTTGCCTGGAGTGCCAAAGACGAGACGGGGCACATATCGACGATGTCATTTAAAAAAAAGAAACTGCATTACATGATTGTTTCATTGAATAAATGATAACAAATATCATTTACAGTTTTTTTTTCTATTCATATTTCAATGTGTAAAGATTTTTGGCCCCACCTATATGAGCCTCAATAATAATTGTGAATACGGGTGATACACTCCCACATACATGGGAACATATACTACAATAATTCTCGCATAGTTGACATCTTTTCACCGGTCGCACCGTAGTAAGATTTCGTTGCTTTATGGTCGTATAAATTATCTAATACGTATTATGTATTTACTATTCCACAGTTTTCGTATATATTGCCGTCCTCTCTACAATAAGATATCTATTTCTTATGGTCTCCACTCAATACCCGAATTATGTTAACTTCACATATAACCTGCCAATTATATTAATTATAATAATCAGTATGCAAAACAAATGATAATCTTACAATTAGCAAATTAACTTAGTTTCTATTCTTTACTGTAATGGATTTCCGCAAAGTATCGCCTGATTATATGTATTAACTAAGTTTTTACTTGTTATATTTTGATTTCATTAAATCAAATGTGGTTTCGAAATTAGGTCGTTTCCCATTCTTGAGTTCTGTACCCTTTCAGTTAATAAGCCGATGAGAGAAGGAAGATATCAAGAACACATTTAAAGTTGACCAAATTGTTACTTTTGTAGGACATGGAACGTTCAAAGTGAAGGTGAAATAGGCGATGTTACCAACTACGAAAATACGCGGAAAGTATACTCCACTAGCTCGAGGTACGCAGATACATTGCGAAATTGAAATTATTTAAAAAAAATATCTAAACATAATAAACATAAATAAATTTACAATATCTTTAGTTTCATAGTAGACATAGTAGTCTCATGTAGTGGGTGGAGACCTACTCGATCAAAAACAGGTATTTCTTAACACATTGAATAGAACATTTTCCAATTCTATAAAACCAATTTTATGTTTAATGATATACAGGTATTTAGTGAACAAGTGGCATTTTTAGCCATTTTATTTATTGAAAAATATTTCCATCAAACTGACAACTGAGAGGACAAAGTTTCTGGGTTACTTTCAAAGTTATTTTTATATTTGCAGGTCATGTCACCGAGGCTCTAGGCGCAAATATATTGAGCCCGCGGCAACTGATTGCTGTGAATGTGGTAGGTATTAAGACCCAGCATAGTCATTTGCCCACTAGAACATTCGAAAGGTGTACCAGTCCGAATGAAAATATCAGTATTTAGTTAATTAATAAAAAACTAGTTAAAATCAGTGTGCATTACTTCAACATCTTTGGATCAAATTTCTTGTCTGCTAAATTCTCGTAAAAATACGAATTTCCATTTCATCCCCGTCATCATTATTTTTATTTATATTTTTATAATATTAAATAGGTCTTTTAAAATTTAGTGAATCCGAAATTTACTAGTTTTTGAAAATTAGTAATTCAAATATTATATATATTATAACGTCCTGCTAACCTGCTGTGGCTAAGCAACTACCTAAATTGCACTGACTGACCTCGCAGGATCGAGCCCACCATTGACTGTCGTCGTGAACCACCTCCTAGTAAACGCTTTAATGATACTTAGTATATTATTAATGAGAGAATAGCTTCATAAAGTTTATTTTCAATGTCTACTCTAAAAGCGACTTAAACACAATGTTGTGCAAACCTAAAAAGAAAAATTTAAAAGAAACAAAGTGTAATATTTACAAAATAATAATATTTCATTAGCTTAGATTTGTGATCAGCTTGACCGGGGATGGACTTCGCTTACAGATGTTTCAATGCACCTTGGTAGAGTACAGTTGAGATGCAGGTTTCCTTCAGATAGACTGTTGTCTTTTCTCACCTTTAGTACCACTGACATGGTGATAGAGACTGTTTGTTTTTTTTTATAATTTCCAGCGGATAAACCAGTGCCGTCGTCCCATTCTACTCACACCGCCTGTAGTAAATCCTCGTAAGTATTCTGACTAGCATTGCCAAGTTTAGGGACGCGGGGCTTCGCCTTGGACTGCGATTCTCAAACCATGTCATTTAAAAAAAGATTAAGGTTTATTTTTTTTTATTTAAAAGATTAGGTAAAGATCTTTTTGTAAATCAACTTATATTAGTCAGTAGTCAAAATATAATTATATGCAATAAAAAAGTAACAGCCTTTAAATGTCCCACTGCTGAGCACAGGACTTCTCTCATTTTTTAGAAGGTTTAGGAGTTGAAAAGATTCCGCCACGCAGCTTCAATGCCAGTTGGTGGTTTAATTCCTTAGATATGCAGACCTCCCCCACGGTGTTTTGCTCTACCACTGTTCACGTGGTAAATCTGCAATTAAAATAACAATTCTACTGGTGCCGGCATCGGGGATCGAACTTAGATAACAAGTGTACTTTGAAATTTAAGGCGAGCGCCCGGCCTCTTCGGGCTACCACGGCTCGTACGTAATATGTAACCTTTAATTCTGCATTTTGTAATCTCAGTTCAAATTTATTTCCTCACACTTTACAAGTGACGCTTTATTTTTCTATGTCTGTGTCTTACTGGTGTGTAGGTGCGGAGGTACATCGTGTAAAATTGGATTAAAAAGACAAATTGTTAATATGGGAATTCAGTATATTGGGTCGGCGTACGAAAATCCATTGTCCTGTTGCCTTGTGGGTGTAAAGAAGGTAAAAGAGTGGGACGGCAATAACCATCTCAAATATGGCATACTTACTCAATACAGTCCAGTTAGGGGAATCCGCCAAAGTAACAACCAACTGGTACCTACTGCTGGCCAAGAGTGATGGTTATAACAAATTCTTTCAGAAGACAAGCTTGCATCTTGATGTAGAAATAATTACCAAAAGACGATAATGATGAAGGAAAATAAGGTTTTTATAAATAAACGTCATAAAATAATAACAGGACAAATCCTTTATCCGTATTCGACGAAAACTCACAAGGACAATAACGTTATGACAAAATTTTAGCCTTAGAAAAAAAACCTTGATATTTGCACAATATTATTATTGATGTGTCGTAAAATGAGTTAATAATGCAGCTTTAATAATGTGTTCAGATTTATACCTAGTAATATTTCAGCTGTTGCACGTGTCCGCCTGAAAAAAGGCAGTCACGAGCTGGTGCGGCGAGATATAGTCGATGTAAGTATTTATTGATGTGCTGGTAAAGTCCTAAGTAACCGTTATGCACGAGCACATATTGAACCTGATGATAAATGGTCACCACCCAAGGGCCAGTTATTCTGCCGTGAATCAGTAATGTGAAACATTACTGTGTTTCGGTTTGAAGGACACTGAGAGCTAGCGTAATCACTGGGCATATGAGACTTAAGAACTGATGTCTCTGGGTAACGGCCGCAGTGTGACACAGAAATTTTCTGGGTGACACAGCATTTGTTATGGGCAGACGTTGCACTTACCACAAAGTAATGACTGCACACTTCTGTTTGAGGTCGGTATAACTGACACTGCGATGGTAATTACCTAGACGGTTTGCCAGCACTTACCACAAATACATACATACATACATAAGATCACGACTGTATCCCATAAGGGGTAGTCAGAGACTGGGCACTCACTGCAAAAACAGATGACTGCCACAATCCACGTTTCACCAAAACAATGTAATGGACTTGGTGTGATAGGTGGTGAGCCCATCGCCACCATCGCTGTTGGGTGCACAGTGCAGTTTAATTCCTTACTCGCCTTTTACGAGATCCATTGGATGAGATGGAGTGGTAGTATTCTTTTAACGAGCCGCCACCACACGGCTTCTTACCACAATTAAGGTATCGAATAATGATTTATTGAGTTGTCAGATGGAAGTTAACAAACACCTACGTCCATCCTCGATAAGAAATCCTTATGTATATGGGTAGCTAAAGCTAGACTAATAAGGAATGCTTGCTGTCAAGTTATCGGTCGAGCCCCTCGTCACTAATCAAGCAAAACACAGCGACCTCATGTCGTTAATTTACGGTAGTATTCTATGGGGACATAATCCTAACTCGGTATAATCAACCTATTTATGTGATACAGGCAGTATATAAAGCATTTGTATCCATGTATTAGGTATAGAAATACACCGTAATTTTTACATCGTTCCGGAAACGAAGAAAATTAGTACAGTTTCAGTTACAGAAACGATTGGTAGTATCAGTTTTTAGATTTTAATATTTACTTTTTTTTGGTAAATTAAAATTAATCACGGGTTTTTAAAAGAACCGACAACTTGCGGTAGCTCCCGTCTATAGGTAATTACGATCACAGTCGATAGGTCAATGTCCTTACGAACGCATAAGCGACGAAGTAAAGGCTATCGGAGAAAAAAAGCGTTTAAGATCGTGAATTTTCTGACATTTGTCGACATGGTTAATCCGCCATCTGGCCGGACGTCCAAGATTTTTCAGTATTTCCCTTGGATGACACTTACCATACCCACCAAATGAGACTGGGTGGCAGATTTTCATACGCCGTTTCGTACTTTATAAAATTATTACAATAAAGGCCCCATGGGTTTTATGCTGGCACATAAAACTGAAGAAGTTTGCGAACCACTTCAATTTAAAAAAATACGTTTAATAAGTACTAAGTCAATAATCTACACTGAATAAAAATACTCTATTCGTACCTGGGATAGCCTCTGTCGGACGATACTCATGGCATAACATTATTTACGAAGTTACAAAATAATCTGCGAAATACAGTCCATTTTGCACGACACAAACGTACACAGCTTATAAAACTGGCTTCCGGATTTTTTTCAGTTTTAAACACATTCACGATCATAATGCGTAACACCTTACGAATTTATTGTTCATGAGAATAAAACTACAGTCAAATGGTTCTTGTTAGCAACATCGTATACCTGTACCATTGTTAGATATTGTGACGTTAGATAGAATACACTTTACGACTTCTTTTCTTCGCGATAATTCAACAACAGAAGCGCGACCAAATGACCTTAGACTTATAGGTGACGACCGACCACATAGACCAACCAACTAAAGCACTTTCACTGTCGCCAACACATGAATTTTTTTACCCTTAAAGCCATTAAAAACTCCCTAAACTAAACATTTGAAAAACATAAACTAAGTGTATGTCGGCAGTGTAGACGTTTGTCTACTATTTAGTTTTTGTATGCCAGTTTTTAAATTAAACAAAAAAGTTGTCGATAGAGCATAACAGTAAAAGTAGTATCAAAATATTCATCAATGGTTATTATTACAATACAATTACTTAGTATTGAATAATAAATAATTCCCTTAGTATAAATCCTAGAAAACAGTAATTAAAAAAAATGTAATAAGAATAATAATCATATCACTGATTGTCATTAAAAAATAAATGTACATTGTGTGTGTGTTAATAATATTTCTTCCATTACAATAGAATCCTTCACAGCCTCGCTGTATTTTTTTAAATCATACATTTTATAAACATTTCACATTACATTTATAAAACCATATTTTCTTCCCCATCTGGAAGGAACACCTCTAAGTTGGCAACACTGATCACTGCGACGTATAGCGCTGTTGTATATCCCCTCCCGGCCGCCAAGCCCTAGGGCTGAGTGGTTTCGAAATTTAATTAAACATAACACAACATTAAACAAAAACGGTTTTGTGCATCTACGTTAGCTCGAGCGAAAAAGATTTTTTTCGCACGAGCTAACGTAAGCGTAGATGCAGTGCAATAATTGCAACTGCATATTGGGTGGCTCGCTTTACCTAAATATTTCACGAACGTTATCGTATCCGCGTTTTTCAATTATCGTAACGGAAATATGAGTCGAAAGTAAATGTATTCCAACGTAAGGAGCAACTAGCAATTGTATATGATAATGCGGGCCATGCGGTTGTACGTTTATTCTTATGAATATAAAAGTAGTCAGAAGTTAAGCAATGTGATAATGGACGTTTTCAAAATTTAAAAAATATGTCATCATCGTCATCATATCAGCCTATCACTAGTCCACTGCTGAACATAGGCCTCCCCCTCAGATTGCCACAAGTTTGTAGCTCTCATTTTGGAAGGATTTTGCCATAGGTGCCACGCTTGGTAGGTGGGTTGGCAACCGCAGTTTATTTATTCAGATGATTCGAAAAAAATATATGGGACGTTAAAGAGATCAAAATAAACTATGAATTTTTTATGTTCGGTCACAGCTTTTACTTTAATATACCCGATCCAATGAATCTTTTGGCAATATTAAAAATAAATTTAGATTAATAAAAGCAGCAGCAATAAAAATAATTATAATAATTAAAAATCTTTTTTGAAACAGCCCTGTTTAAAACATTTTCGTTTCACGCGTTGTCCACGATGCTATTGGAGGCGAAGTCACTCCCCGCCACCTTTAACGTAAAACAGCAAAATGCAAAAAATAGGTAATTATGTGACTTAGTCACGTGTGAGCTCTGAACTTTTTAATGCACAGTTAGTGCTTATGTTAATTATTTCTTTTTATTAATCGTATTTGTTCTTCGATGCACTTTTATTTGTGATAATACTTAAATAAAAATAAAAATACTTGTGTATACGGAAGAAGCGCGGAATTTAGTCAATTAAACGGCATATTGTGGATGCTAAAAGTGATAAAAGGTGATGTGATACTGTGAGTGTGAATAAATCATTTGAAAGAAACCTTGCGAAAACGTGCTCGTTTATGTTTACAACCAAACAGAAAGCAGTTTGCACAGTTATTACAATTGAGGTATGCACTTAACTAAATATTTATTATGTTAATTTCAATTCCAATCAGTTGTAAATGGTGTAAATGGTTTATTACAAATTTAATTACGCATAAAATAATTAACCGATATTATTACTAAAATTCTACCTAACGTTTTTACCAAAAACCACTGTTTCGATAGCTAGAATAATTTTATTTGATAAAAATAAAATAATGAAATAATATTTTATTATTAAAAATTATCTGAATATTTGTTTTATTCTTGGAGTTTACTCCATAGGAATCAATTTCATTTAAAGTGAAATGAATACGCATAAAACGAAAAATTAATTAACGTAAGCGCCATCTTAGCAAACTATTTCAAAACTTTTCGTAACATAATAATATACGTATCTGACAAGATTCAATGTAGAATGAATATACATGTAGAGGAGCCAATATTTTTTGTATGGGCATTGAGCTCACTGTAAACTTAAACAGAAGTACGTTGTCTAGACCTAACTAGTGGCATAAATAGTTATATTTAGTCCAACCAGAATGTTGCAATATACTGCAACAGTGCCATCTACAAGCGGCTCCGTGAACAGTCAAATAACTATAAAATTTATAAATATTGTAAATTTGCAATTTTATAACTTAATAGTTTGTTAAAATATTGTTCTTTTGTTAATGATATCATGAATGTTTTATTATTAATAAACAAAGGAATATCTGTTTTACTTTTCATGGATAATTAAACAAAAATAACGTTTTAATAATTCGCCATTTTATTTTATTTAGTGCCGTTTTGAAAGTAAGTTTTCTGATTATTTAGAACGAGTAAATGCGTAAATGACATTATTGGTACAGACAGTGAAAACTTTATTGTAAAAATAATAATTTAATTTGTATTACGATCAATTAATAGGACTAATTGCTCTCAACACACTCATAAACATTCGCGGGGCTTGTCCTCAGACTAGGCCGGTATAAACCGGTTTGTTTCTTCTCATGTAAAATCGCAATTTAAAATTATTAACAAAGAATAGTTGAAATGTTCTTCTTTAATTTAGAAACTAATTTCAATATTGAAGATAGACGAGCGTATACACTACTGATCTTGCTAAAAGCAATTTTTTTATTATGACTTCTCTGTTTTAAGATACGATTCTTTTTGAAATAAAAACAGATCTAATTTCTTTTAAACATTTAAAGTTTATAGTTTATCTTCGCTTTCAGAACAATAAAGAAAGCACGGGATTTATTTTCGCGTGGCCTAGTGGTTAGCGTACCTGACTTCTACGCCGCGGGTCCTGGGTTCGAATCCCAGCGGGTTGCAACATTTGTGCAAAACACAAATTGTTGGTTTTCGGGCATGGTTGTATTGTGTACAATTTTCGAAAGTTTTTTAAATGAAATTATTTGTACCAGATAAATATTTATAGTACGTAGATATTTTATTTATTTTTTAAAAAAGTGTTTCTCCAAGGTACCTGTACTTTAAATTTTGATACACCTTTTATAAAAAAAAACTACGGTAGATTTGAAATGGCATAGATCTAATTATTTTTACAAAGTGTTGAATAACGTAGCACAGTAAGTCGCATATCAAGATTCCAGAGGCACTTTACCATCGGTGTTTTACAGACGAGGCCAATACGGATTGTAAAATATGCTTACCTTTTTTGAGAATACATAATATTATTCTTAAAATTTGATTTAACTTTTTTATTTCACATTGATTATTTAACATTTTCGTATGTTTCTTGCCCGCTGGTCTCGTGACGTTCGGACTTGTTACATAGTTCTTTCTTTTTCTGTCTAAGTACCTATTTTGCGTACTTTTCGCGTCATATTAAACGTCTCGCCGAACTCGTTTCTCACATTCAAAACGTCGCACTGAATTTGACCTTGGATGTTCAGCGTGTTGTCGCTCTTGTGTTACGGAAATTTCGTAAAGAAAATAAGTCTGTAGTAAGTGTATTAAAGTAGGAGAACTAATGTTACAAATTTAGGCTGTTACATGTAACATGAAAGTAAAAACTTACACAAAATGTAAAAGATAATGTAATAAACACTTTTGTGTATCGAGTAAGGTTGACATAATTGAAGCAATTGCTCCGATACAGGGTAGTGTAAATTATTTGGCAAATAACCTTGTGAAAAACGAAACTCTGTTTGGTTTTCCAAACAGTTCCATTTTTTGGGCGGTTATGTGGACGCCTAGGATAAGTGATTGGCTTATGGGTTGCGGGTTCGATTCCCGCACGAGACAAATATTTGTATTACTTACAGATAATTGTACTGGGTATGGGTGTTTGTGCCTGATATAAGAGAAATCCTAGAGTAGATCATAGTTTTTTTAAGAAAAAAAAAACAGAATACTAAAAAGTGCACTTGACACTGTCAGTTTATCCTATGTTCTTTTGTCACGAAAGTAGCTATCTCAGAAAACACAAAATAAAGTATTTCCGACGATCCTAAATTTGTGTAAGAAAGAAAAGAAAATTGGAGTAAATACTCAGTTACGTGACGACTGCGTAGTTTAGTGGAACACGTTCTACTGCGAATACTATGACGCGGACCCTGGGTTTAAATCGCAGCCGGAGCCAACGTTTTTGTAAAGACATAAATTTTTAATTTTCGGTTCTGGAAATTTTCTGTAAACGCACTCACGACTTAGAAATATTCCTAGTCTGGCGCATCTTTTAATAATCAAACAAATCTAAATGTATTTTATTATTAAATACTTACCAATTTAGTTCTCAATAAATATTTATGATAAAACGTACGCAGAAAGGTATATCGTGTCCGACCCGAGCTTTGTGTTAGTGTAGGTATCAGCTGATTCGCACGGGCTATTGAACTCGGCCGGTGCGTGTGCGGTCCCACTAGAACACTGCGACAGTACTAAGCTTATATTCGAAAAACTGTAGGTCAACTTTTATTTTTTATCCATGTAATTAAACACAGTTATATTCATTTTCAGTAAGATTAAACTTCAGTAATCGATTCTACTATTGATTCTGTCTCGGTATTTTCTTCTTCCAGAACGGCTTAAAAATTACGGTGTATAATCGTAGTTCCACTGCATAGTAACGGAGTAAGTGTACACCATCACATCTGGTGGGTTTCGTAAAAGTCGACTAACGTAATATCTGGTGATAGGATTCCTTTGCAGGAATCCGTCTAGGTAGGTACCAAAATCCAGAATATCGTGACTTACTGAAAGTTCTGAGGTGGAATCACCATTTTTTTGATAGAAGAAGGTGACATGTTGAGCAAATCGTTCACCTGCGGGGTTAATACGTATCCAAAGAGATGTCATATGAAATTAATCGTATTTTTAGTCATAGCCAGTATAAAAACAGTTATTTGACAGACATTAGTTCAACACTTTTATCAAGTGATCTTCACTGTGGATACGTAATGGCCCAGCTGTTGGTAAATGCGACGTCTGTCCATGACAATTGCTGGGACACCACACTGCGCTCGCCATCCTGAAACATCACTTCCCAGCCTCATATGGTGTAGTGCCCTTCTATTCACATACGCCGTGTTTCACACCGAAACACAAATGTTTTCACACAACTACTAGGCAGCGGAATTTAGCACTGCAGTGGTATTCACCTAGATGTATCCCACATAGTAATCCCACTACCGTATACCACTAAAATACCCAGACCGATGACTGGCTGCAGACTCTCAAGAGTGACACGTCCGTATTACAATCGCCAGTTGGCATGCCAAGCTGTTGTCTGCTTTACTAGACTAGATAAGACGCTCCTCATTGGAACATGTCCATGTGGTCCGAATCGACTAGGAGGACAAAGTCATCATGATTTTATTTATTTATTTAAGCTTTATTGTACACCTTAATTAAAAGGGTAACAATAGGCGGACCTAATGCTTAATTTTACACCTGAAATCGTTTTTTTTTTTATTTTACAATTATTTTTTGCAGCAAGCAGACGATATTCGGCTCGACCAAGGTAAGAACAAGACACTCCATCATAAGCAACGTTACATTACCATACATGTATGTATGTTCATTTCGCACGTCACACTCATACTTGCAAAATACATATACTATGCAAAATTCCTTTCGAGCATTAGGATTTCCAAAATAATAATAATAACGCTATATCTAAAAAAATATAATTTTTTTATTAATTTGTTTATGTTATTTATGGACGTGTGGTGGCGGCTTAAGATAATCTACCACCCCATCTCATCCCGTGGTTGAGTGGGTAAAAGCCGACAGAGGGAGGGAAAAGGAAAACCAGGAGTTGGGCAGCAGCATTTTCGTGGACCATCTAAACAAATAAACTGCGGTTGCCAACCCGCCTGCCAAGCGTGGCAACTACAACTACGGCAACACCCCCCAAAATGAGAGCTACAAACTTTTGTGATTATCTATGAGGGAGGTCTTTGTTCAGCAGTGGACTAGTGATAGGCTGAAATGATGATGATGATAATGATGTTATTTATTTTATAAGTCCATATTTTGTAATTATTTTGATATATGTATTTATGTGATTATTATCATTTATATATTCGTTTTATTTATACATGAAAAATATGGCCTGGCCTGAAAAATTTTCTCGCCATCAACCAGGGCCAGGGTCCACCGCCGATTGTAGCCCTTAGCTTATGACGTCATTTTATAACACACGACATAGTAACTTGAATCACTTATTCGGTAAATATGTAACAGTAAAAAAATAACCAAAAAATTGATCTGACAGCCGAAACACTGCGCCCAGAAAAACCGTAGTGCTACCCGAAGAGTACGATGAAGAGGTCGTTGAAGAAGTATCGTGAGTATTTGTTACTTTTTTTATCCATTTGTGTCCAACGATACACTATCAAAGAGTATACATTTATTCAAAGAGTATACATATATTTTCGATTCTAAGTGAAGAATCTCCTTAAATATTAATGGCGCTAGGATTCCTGTGCAGGTATCTGTCTAGGAGACTACCACCGCAGTGCCAGTTATTCAGCCTTCAAGCAGTAGTGTGCAAACATTACTTGTGTATCTGTCCTGAAGGACCCAGCCAGTGTAATTACTGGGCAAATGAGACTTATTTTTTTTTATTTTTTTTTTATTGGATAAAGTGATGAAACGTGCAAAACGTTCACCTGGTGGTAAGTGCAACGTCCGCCCATAAGAAATGCTGTGTCACCCAGAACATTTCTGTGTATGTGACACCACACTGCGCCCATCACCTTGAGACATCAGTTCTTAAGTGTCATAATGCCCAGTGATTACGCTAGCTCACAGTGCCCTTCAAACCGAAATACAGCAATGCTTGCACACCACTGCTTTACGGCAGAATAACTGGGGGGCACTGGGGTGGTACCTACCTAGACGGATTCCTGCATTGGAATCCTACCACCAGTAAAGTATGTAAAGTAACTTAAGAACTAATTTCTCAGGGTGACTAGCGCAGTGCGGTGTTCATGTGCCTCAGTGGTAACACAGCATTGTCCTCCCGTCATTTAATTCGATAAAAATTGGTGACTGATACAAAACCGCTATAAAGGGAAAGAAGATAAAATCTACATTAATAATTTAAAGAGTTTGTTTTCAATTTTCGGTATTTACTACTTTTACCGTTAAAATATTCTTTATAAATAAACGTAAACGTTTGACTACTATCCCACGCGGCATTTAACGGTGCTCAAGTCTTAGATATAGTTAATACAATAAAGCGTTCCTTTGCGGAAATCAATTATAATGAAGGAAAAGATAGTTTATTTGCTAAGATCCGCTTGCAATTACCTTGTTTTTGAACCGCCCTTCTACAATAGCGTGCACAAGCAAACTAACCCCGCCACCAGATACCGTCCACCACTACAACGCTCCCATTAGGCAATATAAATCACTGAAGCCGAGAACACGACACCTGTTTCACCTCAAAACAAGGTATTATCAAGTATATCGACACTACGCAGAACGCCGCCGAGTGGCTCGGCGTTATTAACTATCTTTTCTTCATTTAATTACGGCGACGTGGTTCGCCTGCCGTCACGTCAAAAGTGGAATCCCTTATATAGGGAAAAGGCGTGTTTGTATGTATGTATGTATTAAAGTCTAAAGATGGTGAGCTCGATGGACAAGAACATTTCTATTTACTCTTGTCTTGAAAATGACTTCCGCTGCCAGATATTAGCTACGAGTATATAAACCAAAAATCTTACAAAATAAACGTCTCGTGTCGACCTGAACCCTGTAAATAGTAATGTCGATGTATGCAGGTGTCTTTAACTGGATAATATAGATCTCTTATGATTGCGACGGCTATTCCGACATTAATCCGAGGCCCTGTGCTATTTCTGGCATGACGTTGTAGATAATTATATTATTTTTAAATAGTTATATCTAAGTAAGTACCAGGAGTTCAAATCGATAAAGAGGTTACTCTATATATAATATAAAACTATTTTTACGGATTTTATCGCGTTTAATTTAGAACTATTTTAACCCGACGTTTCGGGCGCTTTACAGCACCCATGGTCGAAGCCTGTTGTCGTGCAAAACTTGCTTGACATGCTGAAGCTCGGCGGCCAGGTGTTTACTGTCACAGATCCCTTGTGCTCTCTGAAACAAAGATTTACCCACGGTAGCTAACTGTGAAGGATGGTGGTGAGATTCACCATTTAAATACCTATTAGTATGGGTCTTTTTTCTATACACAGTGTGACACAAGGTGTTATTAGGATTCCGAATTACTAACACATCCAGAAATTTATTTATTTTCTGCGTAGATCGGACTAAAAATAATAATTAAAAGCTGAAGGTACTCCGGGTTAACTATGACATCGGGACAACTGTCACCTCAGTCCCCCCGTGACCATGGGTGCTGTAAAGCGCCCGAAACGTCGGGTTAAAATAGTTCTAAATTAAACGCGATAAAATAGTTTTATTTAAATGTGTAATATTCGCGTAAATAAAAGAAAACATTAGGTTACTCTGACTTTTAACTTATTTTACTGGATTTTTTTTAAACTTGATTTGTTCTTCGAAAAAATCAAATAAATCCCATGTGACCAACTACTACCTAAATCTTTTGTAGCAATCTATAACTCACTTATATGGACTATGGTTATTAGTGAAGTTGTAATGGGCTGCAGTAACATATTAAAATTGTAGAGCAGAAAGAGCTAACTGTGTCTTGAAGTCTTACAGTGCGCATGTCGAACCAAAAATAATAATTAAAAGTTGAAAGTACTTCGGGTTAACTATGACATCAGGACATCTGTCACCTCAGTCCCCCCGTGACCATGGGTGCTGCAAAGCACTCGAAACGTCGGGTTTTATATAACAAAAATAAACGCGATAAAATTCGTAAAATTAGTTTCATTTAAATGTGTAGTGTTCGCGTAAATATAAGAAATCATTATATTTCAATTTATATTCAGATCAAGTATGGAAGAGTCTGACATATCACAAGGGTCTCTCTATGAATCATCGCAACAGGAACTGCTGGAAGAGGAGCCGCCTCCGTACGTACACTTGTTAACAAATGTATTATATTATTTATAACTGGCTGTAGGCAGACTTCGTTGGCCTGAACTTTACAATTTGTTTATATAATTAAAAATATATATTAGAGAATAAAAATCATCAATCCATTTCATGCATTACAACTTATGACTTAGTCCTTTATTTTCTTTCTAAAATAACACGTTTACTGGTGGTAGGATTCCTATGCAGGAATCCGTCTTGGAAGGCCAGTTACTCTGCCGTGAAGCAGTAGTGTGCAAACATTACAGTTTTTCGGTTTCAAGAACACTGAAAACTAGTATAATCACTGGGCAAGCCTCACTTAATAACTAATGTCTCAGGGTGACAGACACCGTTTTACTCGTTTCGTCACCTTATCCAATAAAAAAAAGATTTTCCGATTTCCACCACGGAGACAACTTCCGAATACTGTCGGAAACTATCAACTGTGCAGGAGATATTACTCAGACACTCACTTGTCCTTGTCTACCCAGTCCCAACGTAACGCTCGAGTCGAGTCGAGTCGAGGTACGGGGACAATCACAAATTTGCTAATGTTGACTCCGGCTGGGATTTGAACACAGTACGTGACGTATTAGTCAAGTGCTCTGACCACTAATCCGTGCGGCTGTCATCATATGATATTTATCAATTAAACTAAAGTATTTATGTGCGATTTTAGACTTTTTGGGTATATAGTTCTGGAATAACACTATTTACATGTAACATGCTGTTATAAATAGGTTGACTCCATGGGTTGACTGGGAGAGAATGCCTAAAGGCATTAAGTCTGCCCTTTGTATCCTTTCTTTGTAAGGGAACAATAAAGATTACAAAAAAAAATTGGAGATTAAGATTTTTATGAATAGTGTTTTTTGTTAATCGTAATATTAATAAGATTTACATCAATTCTAAAGTAAATAAAATCGTGTGCACCCGTTTGTAATTTCACCGTGGTCTTCATTTTATTAGAGTCTGTTACCGTCCTTCAACTCAGCCGAGACGATGTGATTACCGGCCGTCTCAGGATGAAGTAGATACGTAAGTAAAGATAGAGTACCCTTTTATATAATAATTATAAGTTATAGCTATCTTTTCTCAAGAAATAAAAAAGGTTTACAATTTATAAAACGTCTCACAACAAAATAAATTAAATCATAAGATAGCAAAAAGTGATAGGCTCAGCGTATACTGTATGATGATACTCAGTGTTGATTTTCTACCTATCCCTTGTCGTTCACCACATCAGAAGGATATCATCATCATCATCATCATCATTTCAGCCTATCAGTAGTCCTACCCCTGAACAGAGGCCTCCCAAATAGATTGACAAAAGTTGTTAGCTATCATTTTGGGGGAATTTTGCCATAGTTGCCTCGCTTAGTAGGCGGGTTGCCAACCGCAGTTTATATATTCAGATGTTCCAGGAAGATGCTGCTACCCTCTGTCAACTTTTACGAGCCACGACATGAGATGGTTTGGTAGAGTGTATTAATAATTAATAAAATAAAACAACAATTAAAAACCAACCGTGACCATAACAAATTCATCTATATGAAAAAAACGATCAAGATAAACAATATTGTTTAAATAAGAAAAATTGTTTCAAAAAGAAATATTAAAAATTTCGAAAAAAAAGTTAAAAGCAAGTATTGCTAATCGTATTTCAAAGATGTCAGGTTTGCATTTAATGATTTTGTTTAGACAGTAGGATTTTTCCTTTTCTTTTTCTTTTTTTTTGTTTCTTAAAAAAACGATGCCCAACAGTAGGATTTCTCCTGTGTCGTGGGTACGTTTTACAGACATAAATTCCACATGCACAAACCACCCAGACCCGGAAAAACTATCTGTAGGCCATACAAATATTTGTTCCGTGCGGGAATCGAACCCGCGACCCACAGCGCAGTAGCCAAGGGCTTAGCCACTGCGCCAGCCGAGCTGACTTGATAAACTAATGACTTTATAAACGTTTGTTGACAAAGCGGGGCGCGTAAGGGTGGTGGGATTCCTATGCAGGAATCCGTCTAGGTAGGTACCACCCCAGGGCCAGTTATTCTACCGTGAAGCAGTAGTGTACAAACATTTGTGTTTCAGTTTGAATGGCACTGTGAGCTAGCGTAATCACTGGGCATATGAGACTTAAGAACTGATGTCTCAGGGTGACGGGCGCAGTGTGGTGTCACACAGAAATATTCTGGGTGACACAGCATTTGTTGTGGGCGGACGTTGCACTTACCATCCGGTGAACGTTTCGCTCGTTTCGGCACTTTTTACAATAAAAAAAAATCATATGTTTAAGAAGCAAATTCGATTACAGCGTATGTTAAATGTGGTCGTTAGCCGTCTGTTGGCGGCGTTTAGGGAAGTCTGCCGTCACAAGTCATCCTGTGGGTGTCGTAAAAGTCGGCTGGTAAAAGGTCATGACCTCCTCCGTTCGACGGCGGAATAACCAATTTTATTATGTGTCAACAAACCGTGTGCCAAGCGTGGCGATTAAGACAAATCATTCTAACTTGGAAGCCAACTTGTTTACAGAGTGGTGAAATGTTGTATATTGGATTAGAAAGAAACCTTTTACATGTCTGACGTCCACGCAGTTTTTAGTGAATACAGTTCCGAGGCAGAGAATACGTGATATTAATGATTCATAATTTAACTGGTCCCGGGGCTGGATTCTCCTGGGATCTATCGCAGAATAACAGCGCTGTGCTTTTTACAGCAGCAGCATGCTGAGTGATGACGCATATGGCATGAACCGCGACGGACAATAGTCAAATGAGTAGTACAACTTATGATGATATTTTAGCAGAAAGAATTAATTTTTAGTTTTTGTGTTTTTTTCTTGTTTGTGCATATCGTGTTGTGTACGTTTATGTTCAATAAAGGATTTCTTTTTTTTTTTAAAAAATCACCTTTAACTACATCGGTGAGTGAAAAGAACTGGAAAACCAATAAGTGGCAATGAGGCATTCAATCTTTTTTCTTAAAGAATCAATCTTACCTACTAGTATGATGTCCCCCTCCTCGATTTTCAACTACGGCGACAAATTCTGAACGCTGTCGGTATATATCGACTGCGCAGGAGATATTATAGTGCCACAAGTGTACGCGCAAACGTCACACTTAACGCGTACCCGATGTACTAACCGAATGCATTCGGTTAGTACATTGGCCGTGTCACGCTTCAACAACCAAAGTCACTCTTTAGTTAAGATTAACACTAGAAATTGTTTTTTTTTTGACAACAAATAATCTCGCAATTTTGAATAATTATGAGTTTTTCATTGATATTTTAGACAGACCTACACTTACCTTGACTAAAACATGCATACTGTGCGGAAAACTAATATATATGCCTCAATACCCCCTACCTAGACGTCAATCCTGGATCACACATACTTGCAGCCTCTGGGAGTCGATCTATCGTAGTCTAACAATATTGAGGTAGATCGCCAGCTGTTCCAATTTGACCACCCTTTACCTACGGGATGAGATCAGATCAATAATTCCATTGAATTCATATTTCTTAAAATTATTCTTCTTCTTCTTCTTCTTCTTTTCAGCCTATCACTAGTCCACTGCTGAACATAGGCCTCCCCCACAGATTGCCACAAAAGTTTGTAGCTCTTATTTTGGGGGGGATTTGCCATAGTTGCCACGCTTGGCAGGCGGGTTGGCAACCGCAGTTTATTTTTTCAGATGTTCCAGAATGATGCTGCTGCCCATCTTTTGGTTTTCATTTTCCCTCTGTCGACTTTTACGACACCCACGGGATGAGATGGGGTGGTAGATTCTCTTAAGCCGCCACCACACGGCGACACCACACTTAAAATTATTATGCTCTACAATATTTAGAAAGTAGTTTTTCTTTTATAGTGACGTAATTGGTCGACGAGCATCGGCTTTGTCGCGACTGACAGAATATCCATCATCGGGGGATATTCTAGAAGAAGTTTCTCCGTAAGTATTACGTCAATTAGCAATGTCATTATGAATATTACACTGAGCGGTTCTGGACTTCAATTATAAAAATAATAGACATTTTTTGTGTCGAAACCATTTGTTGCGGCGGGCGGGCGCAAACTAAATGCATAGTGCGGCTGTGGGAGTATATCCATCCGAACAACCGGAGCGGTTTGCGGTCAGCCGCATCGCAAGTTTAGCATACATTGCTTTGGTAAACGGGGTTGTTATTGGTGAACAGGAAACCCCACAATGCGTATTGAACATAAAGTCAGGTTAATTACAATATAAATAAGGTGCATACGATATGTTAGGTACACATTCATTTATTATCAAGAGACCTGTTTATCCGATAATCATCTCAAAAACGTCTGCGTAAGCGCGAAATTTGGCAGTAAACTAAAAGGAATCAAGATCAAATTTGATCATCATCATGTATTTACGAAACCTATCCTAAGACAGGCCCACTACCTTACCACTTTAGTTTTTGTGGTTTTCAAATCTCAAATTTCACAAGGCGCCCCAGCCAGCGTGGAAACAGAATACCCCGAAGGTCCAATCGACCACCCGCAGCCAATCCAACTATCTAATATTTTAAGTGGTTTAAGTATGCCAATTTCACTTGCTTGCTTTGACTTTCTTCTGACGATAACCTTGACTTAAATTTACGAATGATAATGCGTAACTTGACACTAAAATTTGCATTCTGACACATGCTTATACAAACATACAGTTACGTAGCCCAATTATCGCCTTCGCGGGAAAGACTTGCCGGGTGACAAACCACGTCGCCGCCATTTTGGTATGAGTCAAAAAGTTCTTCTCCCCATTGCGTTCCCACGAGCAGCATTGCATATTGTAATGTTTTTCAGAAAAAATAGAGGCTACAATACCTTAATAGCCTCTTAATACACGTCGGTAGGAAAGAGGTAAGTGCTATACTACTCTGTAGGACCACCTATGTGCTAACATGCTCATCGGTGAAGAAAAACATCGTTGGGACACCCACGTTCTAAAATTTAAAAAATCTATTGAATTTGAAGTAAGCTAGGCTAGGCGACAGCAGTCTGACGGATACTTCCCTGCTCGAAAATCCTCACAAAATGAATGGTTGACGTTTATAAGTTCTAACTTTTACTATAGATATTTAACAATTTTTTTTAGGACGAGTAATCAGCGGCGTAAATTGTCGCGAAGGTATGTCAAAGTATCAAAAGAGCCATACGGGGCGTCATCAGAGGAGTGAGTACCTACTGTGTAGCTATTGCTCGAAAACAATGAAATTAGTTAATAGGAATCAGGCATTATATAGAAACTGGCCTTTAGTGTTTAAATTAACATTTAAATTACTAACATGAGTGAAATTCATCTTGTCACACCACCTATAAGCTGTGCTTGTAAGCTTTGCAAATCAACATAAACAGCCAGTACCATGTAAGAGCAACTAAAACCGCCGATCGGTTTCAAAAGCTAGGTAATCACTATTTTATATTTTGCAAGCGGATCTCAGCAAATTAACTTTCATCCCTTCATTAATTGAAATTAAATATTAAAAACGAACAATACAGACACATGCTATACCATAAAAATTACATTTCTTGTCTAGCCCAGTCACTGACTTCTCATCTTGGCATCTAGTTCAACCACTGCCTTTTGTGCGGTTTGTAGCTATGTTGCATGTATAATTATGTCCACTAGTAGGAAGATGCAGGAATCCGTCTTAGTAGATACCACCGCCATGTCAGTTATTTTGCCGTCACTGTACACTTTCACGAGCACATGCTGCATAATAAACTATCAACATTAAACATCGAAACTCAATATATGTACAGAAATTACAAAATTCAATAAAAAAATCTATCGGCACTTTTCGAGTTGGCGCCAAAAGTCCATTGATATACTTAATGTAATGTTATAACCGCTAACCACAGAGTACCAAGCCAGCAGAGTAATTATCATATTTAGTAAAAATCGGAATTGAGTCAATTCTCCGACAGAGAACTGTTTAACAGAGTTCACTCATTTGTCACCAACCTTACTTAAGCTTTGACTAAAATATTGATAAGTCAGATCGATATTTCAGCCAGTGTCAATCAACCCAGCCCCGTCAGTCACAGCGTCCTTCTCAATTTGAGCCGCCTGTGCGCGAAGAGAATGAAAGTGCCGCGGACGACAACGTGCACATGGGTGTGTCGCAAGGTGGCCTATGTGAGAGAATCTCTGGACTCACTATCACGATACACGAAAGTATTGACAACAATGAAGAGAACGACTGTGCTGTCGCTCCAAATAAAAGCAGCTGTAAGAATTGCCAGTGCCGTGAGTGGGTTTTCAAAACTTTGCATTTGCATCGCTTTTTACTTATTACTTGCAGATAACTATGTTAATTCAAGTATCAATGTAGAGGAAATATATATAAAGATAGGATATATATAGAAATAATAGAAAAATATATATAGAATACCAGCCAGGAGACAACATTTGTGCAAAAAAGTTATTGGATTTTTGGTTTGGCTGTGTTGTGAATATGAAATTTACGAGTATGTATGTAAATGAGGATACCGGTGAAATCCTAGTGTTCCATCCAATGTATCTATTTAAAAAAAAATTAAATAAAAAAAAATATATAACTTGTCGAGAAACGTATTTCGAAAGATTTTTGTTTTCCTGTATTTACATACATACATAACTGGGCACCCACTGCAAAAACAGATGACTGCCACAATCCACGTTTCACCAAAACTATATAATGCACTTGGTGTGATAGGTGGTGAACCCATCGCCACCATGCGCTGTTGGGTGCACAGTGCAGTTTAATTCCTTACTCGCCTTTTACGAGATCCATTGGATGAGATGGAGTGGTAGTATTCTTTTATCGAGCCGCCACTACACGGTTTATTTATCAAATCTTTTTCCTGTATTTATCAAACGTTATTACGAAGAACATTCAATTCCATAAACTCAACTTAAATAATTTCTTGCGCTTATAGTCAGTACTGATCGTATATGAGAATTAAGTCCTTTTTTCAAGCTTTGCATTATGTTTTAGAAGTCAGAAATTGCATTATACAAGTATTTATTGAGTAGCTATATTAACAGCTGATAAATTTAAATACCATTGACTTAGTAATTTTGTGCTGTGAGCTTATTACTTCGACTTTTTGACTGGCACTTCGTATATTACATCCGACAGATATGTTATTCGATTTAAGAATAAAAGTAAATCTTAAATTTAGGATTCACAACAAGCGTTGTTACTGTAACTAAACAATAATATTTTTTAGGCGTACTCGTATTACTGAGAATTTCTGTTAACAGCGTTTACGTTTTAATTTAAATTACAGTTAATATTCCACTCGCTGTACACATTGCTGGCATGCGGTGTACAGAGCAGATTTTGAACAAACGCCCCCGCGTACATAATATTGACAATATTTGTGACATAGGCAATGTTTTCATTTTTTTCATTTTACAGACAAAAGAAGACCTTGCTTAGACCCTCAAACAGTGTAAGTATTTCATATTTAAGTTTTTTCATACTTATGTTATCATCATAATCATATCGTGCATCTCTAATTTTCGAATTTTGACATTGTTATTACTTTTCACCCGATCTTTATTCGCTTACTTGTCAAAATCCGTAGTAAAAAAAGGTTTATCTGTCCAACAAGATTTAACTTTGCTTGCATTTCATCGTAATAGTGCGCACTTACTGTCTGCACTGTCACAATCGCGTACTTCATCATCATTATTTCGGCCTATCACTAGTCGTCCACTGCTGAACATATGCCTCTCCCATAGATTGCCACAAAACTGTGTAGCTATAATTTTGAGCTCCATTTATTCAGATGTTTAGGAAGATGCTGCTGCCCATATTCTGGTTTTAATTTTCCCTCTGTCGACTTTTACGACACCCACGGGATGAAATGGAGTGGTTGTTTCTCTTAAGCACCACCACACGTTACGCGATATGTAAAATCTTAGAATAGTTAAACAAATAACACGTATAAATTTCTGCCTTCTTAAAGTACCCTAAAAATTATGTTCGGTGCTATCATCTTCAGGTAACAGCTTTGAGATAAACCAAGAAGCATTTGTTAACTATGAAGGATGTTTAAATTTTAATATCTTTTCTCTTTTTCGTCATTACAAGTCCACTGCTGAACATAGATCACCCTAAATATATTATCTTAATATAATATTATACATATTATGAATCCTTCCAAGTAGGGAGGTACGAGTACCACCGCAGGGCACTGGAGGACACTGAGACCTAGAGAAATTACTGGGCATATGAGACTTAACAACTGAAGTCTCGAGATGTGCGGCGTGGTGCTAGCAGAAATATTCTGGGTGACACAGCATTTGTTATGGGCAGACGTTGCACTTGTCTTGTCACTTTCCCATAAAATTTATCGTAATAGCAATATTATTTGAAGTAAATCTTTGTACACATCTAAAAAAAATACTCAATATTATTTTAGTACTTTAGCGAAATAATTCCACGCGCTTCTTTACGTCTAGCCAAGCTCAGCCTCGGCCGGTTGGACATTGGTCTTCACAAATAGAGACTGATGAAATCAAAGGTTATCTTCGATCTTTATGCCGAAACTGTCAATGTGGTAAGTGGATTTTTTTTATTATTGAATGTATCAAGTTAAAGTGAATAATGACATATTTATACGCCTCCCGTTACACTTATTTAACTGCCATGTTGGCGCAGTGGTTAAGCCATTAACTCCTGCGCTATTGAATCGCGGGTATTATTCCGATGGAATGTAGTACAAATAGTTGCTCTTGGGGTGGTCACTCATATCCCTTGCAGTAACAAGGTGAATGCAGTGTGTTGGTGGCTTAAGATAATCTACCACCCCATCTCACCCCCGTGGGTGTCGTAAAAGTCAACGGTGGGAAAATGAAATCCAGAAGATGGGCAGCAGCATCTTCCTAGAAAATTTGAATAAATCACGCCTGCTTACACACGCTAAGTGTCAACTATGGCAAATCCTCCCAAAAGGAGAGCTACAAACTTTAACGGCAATCTATGGTGGAGGCCTATATTCAGCAATGAACCAGGGATAGGCAGAAATTATGATGAACAAGGTGAATTATCTGGGACGCTTGTCTGACATGTACTTCGCAGATAAATGAGACTACTCGTAGTAGGAAATGTTCTAGGCTCTCTACAGCGCCTACATAACTTTCTGCCCATCCTTGACTATGCTGATATTTGATATCTTCACACTGAATTTAATATTTGGCTAATTTGACGACGAATTCAAAATTTGTGCCTACGACTCATATTTAGGCTTCGCAAATATGATCATGTTTCCGATTTTCGTAATAAGCTGAAGTGGCTCCCAATACGTCTTCGCAAGAATACTCATGTTCTTTCTGCTTTGTTCAATCCTTGCTTAGGAGTTGAGGTTAAAAGACCGCTTTAAGTATATTTCCTACTCTAATAAACAACTTTTTCGTGCTTCTGTCAATCTCTCTCCCTACACATTCGACATGGTACGTCCTGTATATCCTTTCAAACCCTAGTAAAAGCTTTATTTTCGTTTTATTCCCAAAACTTTATTGCTTTTATCTACAAATGCCTTCATCAAGTGCTATATTCTTATTTATGAACACCACACTTTGTTTCCTTCTTTATACTTTAACTAGCTGATGCCCCCGACTTTGTCCAAGTGGTTATAGTTTTTTTTTTATAATAATTTGACTTTATGGGTTAATAAATATCCTATGTCCGTCTTCAGGAAGAAAGTTGATAATCATCGGTTGAGAGGTTGAATCGCGAAAAGGTAACAACAGACAGAGGGACAGAGACAGTTACTTTCGCATTTATAATATTAGTATGGATTTCATAAATACCCAAAGTTATCTGGAGGAAATCGCTTTCAGAGCGATTAGACCGCTTGTTGTACATATTTTAACAATGTTCTGTTTTGTTTTGTTTTTGTGCGTATTCCTTATTGTGTGCGTATATTTGGTGAACGATAAAGAATACATTAATTGATTGAGTGATACCAGTGCGGTGGAAAACTTTATTCAAGAAACAAAAAATAAGTTAAACCTTCCCATACTCGATATGATGCCTAGACATAAGGTCCAAAGCCTTATATGGGAAAAAGGCTTTGGACCTTATGTGGGAAAAAGGCGTAACTGTATGGATGTCTATATTACTGATTTACGGGACGGTGAATATCATGTCTCCGACACTGCATCTGATCGTTCCTTCCATAATTTTTCTACAACGCTACATCAGGAAGGGGGAGGCGATTGAGTTTTTTTGTAAGAGAACCCGACCATAACAAATGCTGTGTCACCCAGATAATTTCTGAGTTGCACTACACACCGCTTCCGTCCCCCTGAGACATTAGTTCTTAGGTCTCGTATTCCCAGTAATTACACTAGCACTCAATGGCCTTCAGATCGAAACACAGTAATGTTAGCACACTACTGCTTCACGGAACAATTACTAGCCCTGCGGTGTTACTTACCTACTACTCCTCATTAGTAAACCTACGACCAGTATATGGCTACAAACTAAACAGTACAGTGCAATATCGCTTCCTACCGATAGAAGTAACTTATCGAGCAGTGGTTCGGCACTCTCGGTCGCCCTCGAGTCAGCTTGCTTACACGCACAGGGTAAACAGTCAAAGCCGAGGTCTCGTCTCGGGGGCCCTTGTGCTGCTAAACAGCTTGGCCACCTTTTAATCCGGCGAAGCCGTGAAAGCCTCCGGGCTAACAGTCCGGGCAAAAAAATTCGCAGGCGGTCACGAAATGTGGAAAATGTTTACGGAATTACGACGAAACCTTAACTGGGCGAAAGAAACATTGTGTTTGATAACCAATTAACGACGCTGTCGTCGAAATAAAATTGTTGTTGCATATTTTGTCATGAAAATAGTGTTCGTTTTGTTTTCCAGGCAAACGTTTATTTGGAGAGCCGCAAGCTGTGTGAGTAACTTTAAATCATTTATACGAATGATGGAAAATTTTACTTTATTATTCTTATTGTTATTATTATTATTAAAGCTTTATTAATTCCATACTAATGAAAATTACCAATTTCAATGTAATTAATGTTAGTAAATATTTTTTTGAAGTGAAAACTACTTTACAATTTTTAATTTCTTTTACAAATTTGAAACTCGATGTAACGAAAAAGCGACACTTAAAAGATACAAACTCTATAATATTCACCCTTCGAGAGAATGAAATATAATACAGTATACAGTGTTTCCTGTTATTTTTATATTTTCGAATTCGTACAAATCTTCGATTACCTTGTAGATTTTGCTCTCATTAGGTCGATAACATAATTGACGATCTATTTTAAACATATATTTAAATCTAAACCAAAGCATTATTTTATTTCATAGTGTAGTTACCATAGACACTCGTGTCATTTAGTGAAATTGAAAACTTGAAGTCTGTATAATATGTAATGTAATAAAATAAAATATAAAATAATTTTCCTACTACTGGTACTCTGCATTCGTCTCATTCTCTCGAAGTTTAGTTTTCTAAAAGTTTTACTTCCGTGAACGGCACGCATGTTTCTTTTACGTATTAGATGTGGAACCTTCTGGGTAAAAGCCTCCTCCATTCGATCCCATTTTTCTCTATCCTGGGCAATCGTCATCCATTTCTTCCCAGCAGTTTCAGTAATGTCATCTGCCCTCCGTTTTCTCGGTCTGCTTTTATTTCTATTGTCTTTTGGTCCCGGTCATTTCGTTGCTGAAACCAGATATATATATATATATATATATATATATATATCTTTCGAAGTGTTTTGTGTCGTTGGAAGTAACTGATCCTCTTTAATGTACATAAAGTGCATTCCAATGTGCAAATATACTCGAACAACCACATTTAAACACTAAAAGGATGTAGATTATAATGTAGAAATTATTTTAAGCGTATTGTATCTCGTCAGGACGTCTCAGGCGCAAGCTGTCAAAATGTGGTCTTCGCAAAATGACTCCAACGAATTGAGAGGTTATTTACAGTCGACTTGGCGCAACTGTCAATGCGGTGAGTCAAATGGTATACACCTATGTATATTTCAACATAAATCTATATAGGAAAGGCCCCAGACTTAAATATTAATTAATATTTTTACTAACTTTGGATAAGTTAAGGCCAACAGTGGACGGCTCACGGGCTCATGATAATGATAATACTAAGAACACATACCTTTTTCCCCTTTGGTTGGTTATTTTATGGTTTTTAATTGACATTCGAAAATCATTGTATATCATACTTCTCTGTTCATTCATTGGACAAAAGTTTACCAATGGGCCGGGCGCTCGCCTTAAATTTAATAGTACGCGTTTGACCTGTGATCTACCACTATTTAAATAATAAAATATTTCGAAGACATTAGTTCGCCAACCCGCATTGGAACAGCGTGGCGGACTCTTTTCGGCTCCAAAATCCTCTCAGAAATGCTAAGAGGCCTGTGCTCAGTAGTGGGACATTTATAGGCCTGTAATTATAATTTCCTTTTTTACAAGTATTCACCCGGTCGCATATCTTTTTTTCGTCACGATTAGCCAACAGTCCGCTGTTGAGCGCAGGCCTCTGCTAATCTAGGTGTTAGGGCTTGCTTGGACTTGACCAGTTATTCTGCCGTGAAACAGTAGTGTGCATTATTACTTGTTTCGGTTTGACGGACATATGAGACTTAAAAACGAATGTCTCTGGGGGACGGACTCGTGTGTTGCCACACTAATATGTTCTAGGTAACACAAAGTTGAACGTACCAGTTCCGTAAACGTTTTGCTCGTCTATTCCCGTACTCCTATTAAAAAATAAAAATAACAAGAACGTTTTTTCCCGTGTCTGTACACACAGCAAACCGGAGGATTCACAAAACTCCACAAAATTGCACTAAACGCCGTCTACAGTACAGTAGCAGAAACCCTTGACTCTGGAAAACTTTATCACATGCAGACATCTATGATGTATATTGACTATCGGACTTAGATCGTCCAAGTAAAGTTGCTTTTGAATAAGATCTTGAAAAGATGTACACCATTTTCGTTAATTATTTAATAATTATACGATTATACTTCACTTATCTAAACAAATCCAAAAGTCCACGCGAACGAAGTCGGTAGATGGTATTGAAATATATATATAATAAATACTGTCTTCTTAATTTTTCAGCCAAAAGTAAACCTTGTGAAGAAACGGTTAATATGAGGTGAGTGTGAATGAATAAAAAATACAACAAATGCAGCTTCATTGAAGGAAAAAAAGGTTCGCTGAGATCCGCATGCAAAATTTAAAATGGTATGTATTTTATAATTTTTGAAGCGCAAAGCCCGCCCTCCAACAATAGCGTGCACAAGCAAACTAAAACCGCCATCGGGAACCACCACCATACCCTCCACCACTACGACAGTACCACTAGGCAATACATACTACTAAAGTCGAGAAAACGACACGTGTGTTTCTTCAAAACGAGGCATTATCAAGATTTCAACACAAAGTAACGCCTGAATTTATTACGTTAATTCAGATTTATCTGAGAATTTTGTGGTACCTTCTTTGATTGTTCCACTAAAGGAATATTTTTTAACAAAAAAAAATCCTGTGAAAATGTGGACTGTGAAGTGACGTTCACTCGTCTTCACCGTCGTATCTGATGTAACGTCTAAGTCTTTCACTACTGGGCGCGTTGCCGCAATGCGGATTGATACATCTCACATGTCATCGAAATATTTTTAAGACATGTAGGTTTTCTCATGATGTTTCCTTTACTGCCAAAAGTAAAACAGCCTTTAAATGTTGCCACTGCTGAGCCACCTTCAATTTTTTTGACGGTTTTGGAGCAAGAAAATAACTGGCTTCCAGCCAAGTTACTCCGATGGGGTTTAGTGGGCTTCACCTGTCCTCGAAATATTTTTCTTCCTCAGACATGCAGGTTTCTTCACCATGTTTTCCTTCGCCGATGAACGTGATAAATCAGCACTTAAAATTGCAGAATTTTTTTTGTGGTGCCCGGGGACCGGGATCGAGCTCTGGTCCGTCAACCCGGCCCTTAATCTACCAAGGCTTTTTTTTACATTTTTGCCGTGTGGTGGCCGCTTAAGAGAATCTACCTCCCCATTTCGTCCCATGGGTATCGTATAAGTCGAAAGAGGAAAAAAGAAAACCAGGAGATGGGCAGCAGCATCTTCCTGGAATATCTGAATAAACTGCGGTTGCCAACCCGCCTGCCAAGCGTAGCACATATAGCAAAATCCGCCAAAAATGAGGGCTACAAACTTACGTGTATGGGGGAGAGGTCAGCCCCCATATATTGCTACAAAACACGAACTCACGTCTGAACATAGGTATGTTCAGCAGTGAACTAGTGATAGGCTGAAATTATGATGATGAATTAACATTTGTGCCTACATCTGAACCAAGGTCAAACGCGTACATGTACAAAACCAGGCCATGTCGTTATCGCGTCTCTAACTATTGTTTATTTTATATTGGTAGGCTATTGTTATTAACCACAAATTTGGTTTTAATAGGACTAATGGGCCCATCCAGTCACAAGTGATCAAAAACTGGTCGACACATGTTGGAGCTGTTGACATTGAAGCCAGCATGCTGTCGGTGTGTAAGAACTGTCAATGCGGTATGTATGTACATCGTACAAAGGTCATGTAGGATCTTAAATCAGTCTAAGCCAAACTAATAATGCCAGTTACTCGACCTCAGAGTCAGTAATCAAAAATATTAATATTAAAAAGGATTTTTATAAGATTAAAAAATACTTGTATGATGATATCTTCTGGAATTAGTGTTGCCAGGTGTCCCGTATTTCTGGTGTAGCCTAAATCGGTGACACGTCCCGATTCAGCCTTAATCGGAACGCCAAAGGTCCCGATTTTTCACTACCCTCTAAATCTATCTAGTTTGTTAAACTTTTATTTGTTTTGTTTCTTTTACTAACCAATGGTAACATACCATTTTTAAAAACAGTTTTTTCGATAGTCCAATAAAAATAAATGATGATGACAAAAACCTGTTTTTTTGTAGTCATGTATGCCAATGAGTATTACGAGTACGTAAATATATATCGAACAAAAATAGTTCTATTCCATTACCAAAATAAGTTTCTCACTACGCATTCTTACGTTACATGTAGTTACTCTGCGTTAAACCGATACAGCGATAAGTAAAAGTGGGCTGAAGTGACGGGCCCGCCAAAGAACTGGCAGAACCGACAATCTTTAGGGAAAAAAGACACCCCGATCGATGACCGGCCTATTTTGGGGGAAGTTGATAGATTGAGGTGGCTCATGACTCATGGTTTTGTGGCAATCTGTGGGGCATTTATGGTTCGCCTGATGGTAAATGCAACGTCTGCCCAAATCAATTGCTGAATGACGCAGAACGTGCAAACACAAAGTTCTGTATGGTACAATGGAGCTCGTCACCCTGAGATATCATTTGCTAATTGTATTAGTTAGCAGTGGCCTTAGCACACACAAATACCAATTTTAATATTTAAACCAATAATAATACCAATTATAAATAATAATTTATCACAAAGCAGTAATATTTGTACGTTACTGTTTTGTGAGACGAATTTCTGAACAGAATCGATGTATTTATAATAGAGACCTATTAATACATAATAATAGAGACTATGAAGGCACAGTTCCATCAAATCTTGCGCGACAATCTTATTTGGTTACAATTCACCACTATTCTGATCAGTTATGCCGTCTGGTCTTTTCCCATCATCTCTAATATTTCTGAAAGTCTCTTAAACCGAAGAATTAGTGATCCTCTACCTTATATAAATAAATAAATAAATAATAAGTATTTAAAACACAAAAGTAAACCATTACGTGACATGATCCTTAAATTAATTTTAGGCAAAACGAGATGACTCAGCATTTGCTGACACGAGATTAATCCCACGCAGCGCTGGTTTTCAGACACTATCTCCCTAAGATGTTATGCGGGGATTGTGAAATTTGAGGGCTCCCCCATTAATAGTAAATATTGGAATTTGCCAGATGACATTATCCTATTATACTGTAGAGAATCATCATCATTATCAGCCTATCATATAGTCCACTGCTGAACATAGGCCAGCCCCATAGTATGTCACAACAGTTTGTAGCTCTCGTTTTGGGAGGATTTCGCCATAGTCGCCACGATTGGAAGGCGGGTTTGCCAACCGTAGTTTATTTATTCAGACGTTCCACGAAGATGCTGCCGCCCATCTCTTGGATTTTATTTTCACTCTGTCGACTTGACCACCTTGACCTCCCGACGCCCACGGGATGACTAGTACGTAGAGAATAGAAGAAAAAAAATACAAAAATTAAATTATGTAAAGGCTACAAAAAAGCTAACTAACATAAAGGAATAAAAATTAGAATTGATCATTTCTTACTCGTAACTCTCGTTTGTGTGTGTGTGTGTGTGTGTGTGTGTGTGTGTGTGTGTGTGTGTGTGTGTGTGTGTGTGTGTGTGTGTGTGTGTGTGTGTGTGTGTGTGTGTAGGTGTTTGTACGCGTGTGTGTTTGTGTGCGTGTGTGGGTGTGTATGGGTGCCGGTATTTATATGTTTTAGAAGTGTACGCGTAAGTAGGCGTATGTGTACTTAAATTAAATCAGTCACGAGCTTTATTACTTATTTAAATACGACAACTTTTTCCTGGAACAGTTTCTAGAAATATATTTCCTAACCATTGAAGACTATTGCCTTCCGCGTAAACTTGTATTAACATTATTAAACAACTTTTATTTTCATTTTCAGTCAAAAGAAAACTCTTTCTGGAAAGCACCTCTGCGTAAGTGTATTTTTGAATTCCGCTGCTCCATTTTCTGTTGTCCGTGTTCTCTTTTCGAATTTTCTATATGATTTTTATCCTTAACACATGACAGACATGTTGTGGAATGTTCCCTTGTACCACACTCATAGCTTACCTAAACATACGACATAACATGGGGATATAAACGCAGTTGCACCAACTAAATACCTATAAATAACCAAAGCTTCCTCCCTTTTTCGAGAGGGTTTTGAAGCAGGGAACTGCGATGCTCCAGTACATTTTGGCAAACTTTACATGCCGTCGAAATATTTTTTAATTTATAGACCAGTTTTACCTCTGTGGTAAAGAAATGAAATCGTGGGGAAAAGTGAATCAGAACCTTAAATTGCATTTAACATTTAAACTGCTGCTGACAAGAGGGATCACACTCAAATCAGTCGTGTACTAACAAACATAAAGCGAGCTCCTAGTCCCTGAACTATCACGGCTCTATATTATTATTCAAACTTTGACCAATCATCATTAAAATACACTACAAAACACACACTCTAGTATCTCCAGTAATAAATGTAACCCTAAACTTGCTTTGTAATAAACTTTACACTTGCATGTAAAATTTGAACAGTACTATTTACTTTTAAAGTCTCAAAAAGATGATATCCATCAGAAAATGGGCAGATGTTCGATAACAGTATAAGTCCATATATTTCACAAAAAAAGAGAAACTTCATTAGTCTAATTTGAAAATTACTTTAAGCTTGAAACCAGACAGTTCACTGTTGAATAATCAACAAGATCAAGACCAAGTATTTCCGAGAATAACAATGTTAGAAGACATTTGTCATAATGAAGATTGTGGTAAGACACATTATATAACTAATTAATAAAATTTGTTATTTTTTTTTATTGGATGAAGCGATGAAACGCGCAAAACGTTCACTTGATGGTAAGTGCAACGTCTGCCCATAAGAAATGCTGTGTCACCCAGAAAATTTCTGTGTGACACCACACTATGCCCATCACCCTGAGACATAAGTTCTTAAGTCTCATATGCCCAGTGATTACGCTAGCTCACAGTGCCCTTCAAACCGAAACACAGTAATGTCTGCACACTACTGCTTCACGGCAGAATAACTGGCACTGGGGTTGCACCTACCTAGACGGATTCCTGCATAAGAATCCTACCACCAGTAGATGTTATAAGACATAACGGTTTTTATGCATTGCTAACGTAAGTATGACAATTTGTTATGCCTGTATCGTGTCCGTATAAACTATAAATGTGCTATGAAGATTTTTCAATGACATCGCCAAAAACCTTTGTGGTTTTGTAGATGTTATTTCTTTATTTTTAGGAATATACCTTGTAATTTAATAAAAGATAAATTACAAAAGTCTGTAGAATGTAGCGGCTAAAAATTATATACGACTTTGTTTAGACTGACTTTAAAACTCATTAAAATCTAGAATCTTATGGGATAATGCGACTATGACCTACTTCATTTTAATTATTAACATATGCAAATGACATTTCAGTAGCTTTAGTAGCTTCTTCGTTTTATACGTTTGGACAGACAAACATTTATTATATTTATTTGTATTGCTAACCCAAATAATCAAGTAATTCTAGTTTTTTCCTGTACGTATGGCAACAGAAACGTAAGTAATAGTTTTTAATCAAATAAGTAGCAAGTCTTAAAAAATATGTCAGAAGCGTCGACTGTAAAATGTTAGTTTACTTTTACTGAAGATGAATACGAAACGCACGATCTCTATTTTGAATTGAATTTTCCAATCTCTGTACACTGTTACTGCCACTTGTTACTTAATACAATGTAAATATAAACATTATAACTTGAAATATACAGATAATGTCATCGTCAATTTACTTAATAATTGAATACTGACTGACTGACAGACGACGCACAGCCTACGCCGGTGGGTCAAGAACCTTAGTTCCCAAAGTGGTCCAGGTGGACCCCCAGGGGTCCACGGGGGTCTACGTTGGCGTGACAAAAAAATGGGTTAGTTATAGTTTTGGGGACCTAAAGCTAAATTTTGAAAGTGGTCTATGAGAAAACTTTTGCACTGGAGATCCTTATATAACTAAAGTGACCACTACGAAAATATTTTTGATAATTTATCTACTGAGGGGGCCGTCGTCTTAAAAAAAATGATAAATTACTGAATAATTTAGCAACAGAGCTACAAAATCCGTGCACTACCATCTTAAGATCGGAAGTCCGTCGTCGTAACTTACGCTGAGTGATACTGTAGCGAAGGCCATACTGTACCATACGCTACCATAAAATATATGTTTTAGTACTTTTTTATTATTATTTTTATTTTCTTAATATATCTTAGTTTTAAGTAAACGTCTGTGTATCACTTAAATATGCTGTTCTTTCATCATCATGTCAGCCCATCATAAGTCAACTGCTGAACATAGGCCTCCTTTAAGCTTCCTCATATAGTCGGCACTCAAGGATCACGTCTCTGATCCGTATGATGTTATTTAATACCGAAAACATAATCATCACTTTTCGATTGATAGTAACCAAAAGAACTTCGCTTTGTTTTTTTTTTCAGCCGGTAAAAGTTCCTATCCAGAAGCGTCGACTTTGTGAGTATTTTTTTTTTGTTGACTAAGTATTGAATATTTTTATTTTCCTAAAAACTACTATCTTTCCATTTAACAGAAACAACGACTTGGCGTCCAGAAGTTACCATTTGATAGTACCTGTCCGAACCCTGATTGTTGTAAGACATTTTTTTTAATCTTCTTTATAGTGTTACCATGCATTAAGTTTTATAACATTCCTATGTTACATAAATTATACTAATTCCTTCTGATAAAATATTTTATCTAACGCTTTGCCACTGAAAGATTCTTAAACCACGTAATACTTTTTTGGGTTTTTAACAAAAGAATAAAATAACGTATTTCTTTTTGCAGTTAAAAGTAAACCTTGTTCAGAAACATCGAACTTGTAAGTATAAGCCGGAAACCTATTTATATTATGTTTGTTTTGTCTGTGAATTTTTTGTTAGCGTAGCATCTGGATTCGGATTTTTTTTTATTGGTTCAAGTGTCGAAACGAGGAAGACGTTCACCTGATGGTAAGTGCAACGTCTGCCCATAACAAATGCTGTGTCATCTAGAACATTTCTGTGGGATACCACACTGCGTCCGTCACTTTCAGACATTAGTTCTTAGGTCTCGTATGCCCAGTGATTACACTGGCTCTCAGTGCCTTTCAAACCGAAACAGTAATGATTGCACACTACTGATTCACGGCAGAATAACTGCATAGAAATTATACCACATTTAAATACATGCAGTAGAATATATTTAAAGTGATATTATTACAAGCTTTCGGCATAGACGGCATCAGTTAGAATACGAGTTTACATACACACATCTTTAATCTTTTAGATAACATGTACTTATGAATTAAGACATGGCTTTTTTCAATGTTACAAAAAAAAATGATTTCTTGTTACGATGGATAATGGCTTCTTTTGTGCTTTTTATAATTATTGAAACCAAATTGCATTCATTAAATACGTCTAATTTAATAACCTTCCTGAAAAGTAAAAACCATGTGAAACATCGCTTTTGATTGTAGCCTCTAAATTACAGCAGTTGCAATGTCTGACTTAGTCCTTTGAAATGCTTTGTTTTTGACAGCTAATGCGAGTGTATTTTTAGTAAGAGCACCCATTAAAAATTATCCATATAGAATGTTGGACAAAGTCGAAGTGATCGATGATAAATATTATAACTATAAACGCGAAAAAATCAGTTAATCTAGTGATACACTTTATTGTTTCATAATATTTTTATTAAATATTATATACGGTAATATTCCACAGAGTGAATGAGATTAGAAAAATCAGAAATAATGAAGCCGCCACCGCCTTGCCACAACCCCGAATGTCGTAAGATTTAATTTTACATTTCGGTTCAATCCATCCCATTAACTGACTACAGTCGTGACCAAAAAAAACGATAACACAGCTATAAATGATTTTTTACAATTAATTATTTACAAATAATGTTAAGAGTAGAATAACTGAAGACGAGTGAAATAATCGTTTAGCTTGTCTAGTAGATTATTATTAACACATACACACAAAGATCACTTTTCTTTCACATTATTTTGTAACCCACATTTGTTTTTTAAAGTCTCAGAACAATAAAGAAACCGCTACTGTCACGTGCATGTCATTAGTACAAAGTTTTAGTTTTTAGCATTGAGTTATTATGTACTACGTACTAGAGGAGACATCTCGGCTTGATTTTTTTGAAACAAAAGTTGAAGCGCGTGCGATCAAAAACAGTACGTAGCATCTGCTTACACTGATTGTTATCTCTGAGAATATAAACCGTCGACCGCCTCGCGCATGCGCATCCGTATCCGTATCAAGTTGCGCGACATATTTTGTTTGAAATAGCTAGTACGTAGTACATCATAACTAATGGTTTTTAGTAGGATTTCATTAAACCAAAAATTGGTTTATCTTGAAAACTTTTTTATACCAATATTTTTGTTGCAGTCAAGGGCAAGCCGTGCCCCGTAACAGTAAATCCGTAAGCATTTACCAATTAATGTTTTCTTTTTATCATGGAACAGATAGAATAAAAAATATTTAATTGCAGTAAGGACATTGGCCCCGACACACCACCGATGTTCGAATCACCACCGATACATATTGAAAAGGAGACGCAAAAAGAAAGGGATACGCGAAACTTCTCTCAATTAATTCCCGGAAAACAACCACGTAGTAAGACACTATTTAAATTTAATGAAATAGTAAAAGTTTAACAAATATAAGCTAAGCTTTATTCCTTAACTTTATGAGTTAAGTTGAAAAGTGGCAGTTAAAAATAATGTCGGGATAAACCGCCAGTACCTATGTCATTGCTATTGTTTGTATGATTGTAACAAAGGTGTTGTGATCGACAAGAATTTGTAAAAGTTTTTTCAGTGTAATAATTAACGTTCTTTATCAGTTTCTATCTAGCAGATTAAAACAATCTACAATTGATATTTCAACGTATGGAAATATCCAACATAGCGGATGTCATCGGCGACGTCAGAGGTAGTATAAAGCCAAACCATTTGTAATCATTATTGGCGACGACCGTAAGCTTTTAGAAACGATGCCTTGAGAACTCTGTAGGGGCGAGCAAAGAATTGCATTGCTTCTTTTTGCTTTTGGCGAACGTATGTCACGAGGCCAGCGTCCCTTCTTGCAGCCTGGTGTGGTCCTAAGTCTGAATCTGATCTAATGCGATACTATACTGATATTATCTTAATTATCTGTTCTCTTCATGCAGAAGTTGTCAGATTCCGTAAATATTACAACTTCTGATTGTTAAACTGAATGCACATGTACCAACATCGATAAAGGAAGGGCGAGGTTGTTCAAAAATAGATAAACTGTATTAGAGCTCTTACCCACCCGTTTCAATAATTAACACTAATAGAAATATGGTGTTCTATCTATAAATAATGAAATCATAAAATATTCATTTAATTTACAGCTAGTAACAAACGTGTATCAACAAATTCAAGGAGAAAATCTAGGTAAAGTAGACTTAAGTTTACTTATACTTTTAAAATTTTAATGGTAGGCGTCAGATAATCTTGCACCACATATCGTCGCTGTCGTCTAAAGAAAATGCAAAAAAATATTATTACTTCCGATCCATGGCTGGCTAACCAGTCAAGCCTTAATAATCCAGACCATTGACGGGCGGCAGTGTCTATGATGTGAAATGTCTGACTCTGCGATTTACTGATACTGGTGGTAGAATCGTTATACAGGAATCCGTCTAGGTAGGTACCACCTCAGGGCCAGTTAATCTGTCATAAAGTAGTAATGCGCAAACATTACTGAGTTACGATCTGAAGGGCACTGATAGCTAATGTAATCACTGGGCGGACCTAAGAACTGATATCTCAGGGTGACGGACGCAGTGTGATGCCACACAGAAATATTCTGGGTACCACGGCATCTGTTATGGGCAGACTTTGCACTTACCATCAGATGAACGTTTTGCTAGTCTAATCACTTTATCCAATAAAAAAATCCGCACGCCAGACCACAAAGTCTACCCACTTGGTAGAAGATTAACCTTTGCATGCTGATAAATGAGAAGAATAATAATAAAATAACATTACAATAAGCATTATACTTCATTATCATCATCATCATTCCTACCTACTAGTCCACTGCTGAACGTTGGCATCCCACAAAGATTACGACAAAAGTTTGTAGCTCAAATTTTAGGGGGATTTTGCCAAAGTTGCCACGCTTGGCAGACGGATTGGCAACCGCAGTTTATTTAACATATGTAAAAATACTGCAATTTAATGTAAAAATATCAGCACATAAATTAGTGACCTGAAGCCATTAACGTCCTGCAGCTAGCTAACACTCTGTGTAAACTATCCAGGCATAGTTCTCAGCGGGAATCTATTCAAGTGCACGACTCTGAAGAGCATCGTTCAAGAGAAGAAGTGAGAAGGAGCAGAGCTCAATCCTCGCAAAAAAAGAACGACTTATTACCGGAGGATGGTAATAAGTCAAGATCTCGAGCCAGGAACGTATCGGATGTTTCGCAGATTTTTCCTGAGAAGCTATCATGTGGTACGTATTTTTCTTTTCTCGGAAGAGAAAATGTCTTATAGGATCAGAACGTCCTAAGATGGCCGATGATTTTAAATTCAGATTTATAATCTGTTAAAATTCCAGGTTATTTTACATTAAATATATGTTTCAGGTATCGAAAAATGTGATATGGGACCTGATATGCATCCCAACACTACGTACGTATTGTTATTATTTAATACATAATACATAGAGTCACGCCTCTTTCGCTTCTTCTACTTTCATTTGTATTTTCATACAAGCTCGTCGGTTGCGGGTACTTTTGACCGGCTTGCCCATTCACAAGCCTCATAAATCGGGTTCGCCAATCTTTTTTCTTTCATTATTTAATATTGTTTAATACACCTTAAACTATATTACATAATACTATTTCAATGTCTCTATCATGTCTTGGAACTAAAATGAGCTATTTGTGTAATAGATCGAAATCAGATCAGATCAGAGATCAAAAAATACTTTTTTTGATGCCTAATTTTTTTTTATTTGATAAAGTGAAGATACGATCCAATGAATTCTACTGATGGTAAATGCAATGTCTGCCCATAACAGATGCTGTGTTACTCAGAATATGTCTGTGTCATTGCACCTGTCGCCCTGAGACATAAGTTCTTAATGCCCATTGATTACACTAGCTCTCAGTGCCCTTCACAGTAATGTTTGCACACTACTGCTTATGTACTCGTACCTAGGCGGATTTCTGCATAGGAATCCTACCACCTATAAATATGCCTTTAATTCTTTTATTAACATACTTGTTAAAATCATAATGCAATGTATAGTAATAAGATATTTTTCACTTAACTTGTAAATTCAAAACATCTTCCAACATTTTCAAGTACATAATACCCAGTACTAAGATATTAATTAAACAATCCAGTTGTCTACCAATTTTCGAAATTACGTTTATTTTATAATTATCACGAGTGTGCCTGTTAAGCTTGTTTTAAACTTTTTGTGGTAGGTTTCTAGTTGTTTGTTTCCGTTGAAATTTCTTCTGTTTCATATGGAAGAAAGGGACGAGACCATTAAATTGTTCACGTGATAATCAGTACAACGTTTGCACATAATAGTTGCTATGCTATCCAGACCACTGTGTCACAACACTGCGCTCGTCACTCTAAGATATCGATTCTTAAATCTCATATGACCTGTAATTATACGAGCTTGCAATGACTTGCAGACCGGAACACAGTAATGGTTGCACACCAGTGCTTGACGGTAATTGGCACTTCTGTAGTACTAGGTACTACAGAAGTGCCAATTACCGTCGTTTATTATAAAATAATCCTACCACAAGTAATTTTTTATTTCATGTTACTATTACTTTTTGCTATGGAGTAGGACACAAGGTGACAACTATTTCCAACCGGAGTCTGAAGAACTACCAAGAGGCTGCGTTCCTTATCCATCACTGAAGGAAGATTCGGACGACGGACAAGACGAATGTTTTCCGCCTACAAAGAGGACCCCCAAACCTTCCGAAAAAAAGCGACGAGGCCTCTGAAGCTGTACCAGAAAAACTGCCGAGGCGTTAGTAAAACGAAATTAGTTTATACACACGGCACATGGAACATTAATTAATAAGAACAATGGACGTTTTCAAATGTATCCTAAGAAAAATCTAGTGCGGGTCTCACTTGTCCCGTCACGTAAAACAGTGTCATTATTTAAAAAACGAGTTAAAGAGCACTACCTCTCCCTTTTGCCACTTTAGTGTATATGTGTATATGTATGAGTACGTATGTAAGTATGTATGTATATATATATTTAGTGATTTTATAATATTCTTTTTTTATCTCTTTTTTTTATTAAAAGTGCACATCGAGTTCTGCTTCTCTTTAAGGATATCCAGTAACAGGCCTGCTGGAAGAAATTTCATCATGAAATAAGCAGTGCCTTTGTACTAAGTTACTATCTTTGTAATTTCTACTGTGATATTTATGTGTACATAAACAGTAAATAAATAAATAAAAAGAGCGCTAACAATCAACCTACGCGGTAAACGATAATCGTTTTTCTGGTATGAGGTGAGACGGGACGGGTTTCGTCCCACATGCATGCCGTCGCACTTCCAATGCGCTATTGGCTTGTAGTCTTTGCTTCACTTTAGCAAGGATGGGGATGTGCATCGGGCCCAGACTTATCCTTTCCATAGGCTTCAAGGGATAAAACGCTTGGCAGATTGTAAACCGCAGTTATTTTATTCAGATATTTCAAGAAGATTCTGCTGTCCATCTCCTGGTTTTTATTTTCCCTCTGTCGACTTTTACGGCAGATACATCTGCTCTTTATTAAAAATGTGCCTGTTTGTGTACCGTGGCCCATTGCATCCATGAACATGGACCTTTATCATAGATTGCCACAACGACCAAACCAACCACATAAAAAAAAACCTAGGCGTACACGTAAGACGTACACTTTAAGACACTAACTTCGGGAATCGTAAATATTTTAATTTTATTCAATGAATATGCAAACTAAGGACTGTATACAATATTTTTCTTTTAGAGAGCGACAGACGAACCACAGTCACTTCAAAAGTCAAAAAAATGTAAGTCTGTTAATATATGAATACAAATATACGTTTGTTTTTATGTGAAGAAAAACTAGTAAAGTTTTAGCCTATAAACATATTTTCGTCTGCCCAACATATCATCATCATTATCATCATTTCAGCCTATTACTAGTCGACTACTGAACATGGGCCTCCCCATAGATTGCCACAAAAAATGTAGCTCTCATTTTAGGGGGAATTTGCCTTTTGGGCATCAGGTGGACGCATTCCTTGCCTCGTTACTTTCTCCTTTAAAAATGTAAAGCATTATGTTAACTAAATTCAGCAATTTAATTTATATTTATCTATACACAGTGCTCCTCCCGTACCACTGGAAAAAGAAAGGGAACCGTCGCAAGATGTAAAGAAGACAGTGCGTATACATGACCGTCCTCCACAACCTGCCCCGCTCCTAAGTAAGATAAGTAAGCTTTTTTTTGTTAATTTTATTTCTATTGACATTGTCAAAAGTAGCAAAAGTTCCAAAAAGCTCGTATAATATTCCTTACGTCAAGATAATTTTACCATCCAGTGTGTTTAATTATTGTTAATCAGTGTAGCCAACTTAGGGGTTTCCTCTCAAATTAAGGGGAAATAAAATTTCACCGGGGGTTGTTTAGTGGGGAAAAGAGTTTTTAGGGGTTAAAAAATTGATGAAATGTAATGTAAAGGGTTTATAAAATGTTAATTTAAAAGGATAGTAAGGCTAAAGATGAGAAAGATTTTATTGTAAGGGAATAAATATTACGATTTTTCTTCTTATTACAATTCTTTTTTTATTATGATTTACTATGTTTTTACTAATGGAACTAACTGTTATTCAATAGTTATAATCGTAATTATTATAATAGTTATTATAACTGTTATGATGAATATTTTGATATGATATATGAGACTACTTATACTGTTATGCTATACTGACACAAAAAAAACTGAATAGTAAATCTACATTCCGAACATACTTTATGTATTTCTAATGTTCCGTTTAGGGGGTTTTGATATTCCTTTCAGGGGGTAACACTTTCAGTGTTGACGACAGTGCTGTTAATGTCCGTCAAAACTTATAAGGTTCAAATATTTCATCCCTATTTTCAGAAACAAAAATTATAGAAGTAAAGCAGAAGGACTCGAAAACTAAACAGTAAGTACTTTCAGTTATTCTTTCTTAAACTATTTACGAAGGAATCACGATAGTTTATAGAATGGAGCATCGCGTTTTGTTGTTCCTCTTAATAATTTGGGTAACAAAGATGGGCAACAACTCGCCTCCAGTGTATTGCAGCTCGGCAATAATGTCCTCTGGCCAATTTTTGATAACTTCCAAATACTGGAATGTATCATCAATAACGTAGGAGATATTATAGTATTACTAGCCGATAGGTGTCCGGAAGAGTAGAACAGCACCTACCTCTTTCCTACCGAGGTGTCATAATATGTAATGCTGTCACTATACTGAATTTTTTGACTCGTAACCAAATGGCTTCGACTGGTATTCGAACCTAAGACCCGCGTTATAGAAGTCAGTTACTATTACCACTCGGAGATTTCCGCGAAAATCACCATATTGTTTATTTATGGAATGATATTATTACCTTTACATCATATATAATGTTTTCAGCATCTGTGAATGCAAAAAAGGAAAAATGAGTAAAACAGACAAACTAGAAAAACGAGATTCAACGTAAGTGTATCGAAATAATTTTGTTGTATGAATAATATATAAATGATATTAATAATAGGAATTTAGCAATTGCAGCAAACAATTCCATTTTTCACTTTTATTTGTAGCAGAAAGTGATGAGACGAGCAAATCGATGGTAAGTGCAACTGGTGTTGAGTGCAACGTCCGCCCATAACAAAAGCTGTGTCCTCCAGACATTTCTGCGTGGCACCCCACTGTGCACGACACTCAGAGACGTCAGTTCTTACGTCTCATATGCCCAGTAATTACAATAACTCTCGATGCCCTTTCGACCGAAACACAGTAATGCTGACACACTACTAACGGTAGAATTACTGGCCCTGCGGTGGTATCTAGACGAATTCCTGCACAGGAACCCTACCACCTGTGAAAAGGCACTTGCTTTCTCTAATGCCCGCGGCACCGGTATTGTAACCAAACTATTTTAAACTAGATGAGGTTAGCTAAGTGACCGAATTACTTGGTTGATTAAAAGTGAAGCAGAAGTATATTAATTTATTAAATGTAAGTAGAGGAGAGAGTGAGAAAAAGAAGAAAATAATACTTGAAATAGAAAATGAAACTAAATTTCTTTTTCAGTATTTGTGAGTGCGCGAGTAATAAAAATCCTAACTCAACGTAAGTTTGGCGTTTCTATATTATTAGCAACTATTTACTATTTTATAAATAATCAAATAAACAAACGACGTAAATATACCTGAGTAAATTATAATATGTCTATCTAAATTAGAAGTGTCTAAATAAAAATGTATATGGAATGTATATTTAACGTCTTAATACAGTCGTAATATGTGTACAGTTACAACATTATTTAATACTAGCGATCCGCCCTGGCTTTACACGGGTAGATATATATTAGAAAGATAAATTAGTACTTTAATTGGACAAATAGAACAACCGCAATTCCTTACACTAACATTTTTGTAGCGACTATTCTCATCTGCGGCTCTGCAGCTGGTCAGATAAGATAACGTTATTTTACCAAAATAATTTTATATTTAAGGAAACATAAGCAATGAAATATAGTAATATTTTATGTTGTGGTAGCAAAATAATATGAACCGCGCTCACACCGTAGCATTTTTCTTACTTTTAGTATTTATATAGCTGTTGTAACTTCTAAACTATAGGTCCGATTCGAATAATTTAAAGAGGACTTTACATGTACATAATTAACTTGACTATAAAACTATTTTGTAGGATAAAGATACTTATAATAATATCATGATACGAATGTCATCATCTTTCGATTCTACCCGTGTTTTGATTGACTAATTTGAAATAAAAGCGGTTATTGTGACTTAACCATAATAGTTAGACATATAGGCCTCGCGGACTTTTTTGTGAGTAATGATGAGTACTATGAAAATGTAGCACATTATTTTCTTTATCATCAATAATTTTTGCAGCGCACGCAAAAAATGACTTATCAGAAAATTTTTGATACCTTGCAGTTACATCGTAGCAATTTTCGTCGGGATCACGGTATTTTTTAATTAAATACAACTCATGTTAGTCGGTGATAATGTAATTATATATAGGTAAAAGAATTTTTTAAATCGGTTCAGTAGTTTTTGGACTTTATTCATTACAACCAAACATGCAAAAAATCAAATCAATCCTCTTTATAATATTAGTTTAGATTTACATTTAAACTTTAACTGCATGTCAAGTATTTATACGTTTAGTCGTTCGGTCTTTACAGGGAATGTGCCTGTTCGCCAAGCAATGAAGAAGATTCTCCAAATGAAAAACCTTCGCAACATAAACGAATGGACAAAAAACCCTGCCCCCAAAAATCAAAAAAATCTACTGCAGCTCCTCGATCTTCAAAGCAAAAAATGAGATCGCCTTCACTAGAGAAACAAACATCGCCACAAACGCTACGGTCGTCATCAGATCATAAACTATCAAATCAAAAGCAAAAGCTTCCAGCCTCATTGGTGGAGAAGAAATTATTGCAGGAGAAGAACCGTGCAGACAGAAGGTCAACAGTGAAGAAACAGCCATCCTTAGACGAAGAAATACAATCCATGAAGACGCTAAAGTCTTCTTTGAGTGACAGTCAATCATCGAAGCAAAGGCTCAGATCGGTATCGAACGAAAGTCGTCCTTCAAGGCTGCCGCGTCGTTCTTCTGGAGAAAATCGTTTATCAAATGCTCGCCATAAATCCGCACCATGTGAATACAATTCCTGCCGATACTGCGCCACCTACTAGAAGACAATCTAAAAAACCAATGCGAAACTCGGAAGTTGAACAGAGAGACACTGATACGCCAGGAGCTCCTTTGGAAGTTGAAAAAGTTGGTAAGAATATACTTAAAAGTAGTTATAGGATGTTTGTGAGTCTGCCTCGAAGCATTTTATTGAATTAAGTGATAAGACTAATAAGTCATTTACCTGATGGTGATGATCTCCTCCTCGCCGACTTTAGATCACGGCGACAACTACGAATACTGTCGGAAATTATCAACTGCGCAGGAGATATTATAGTGCCACAGGTGTATGCCCAAACACAGACAGGGGCACTCCGTCGTAACAATCCGCGATTGTCCCGATGAAACGCTCATGCGATACGATCAGAGGTAGGCTAGGATGCAGTATAAGGGACACGGGGACATTAACAACACAACCAGACACGAAAACCAAAATTTCGTATTTTGCCTAAATGTTGGCTTCGGCTGGGATTCGAACCCAGTAGATGTCAGGTACTCTAACCACAAGGCCACCTGATGGTAAGTGCAACTGCCTGCCCATATCAGTTGCGGTGCCAAGCAGAGCTTTGCATCTGGCAGTGCTATGGTGCACCGAAATGCGCTCGTCACCCTGAGACATCGGTTCAAATTTCTTATGTTACAGAGAGTGGGATCAGTGCTCTTACAACCGAAGCACTGTGCTGTTTGCAGGCACTGCTTAACGGCAGAATAACTTGAACCGTGATAATACTTACGTACTTACAAAGAAATTCTACATACATACATACATACAAGCGTTTTTCCCATATAAGAGGTAGGGTAGCGTAACGTACTTTTCGGCCTCGCGTGAAACGAGAAGTGACAGATTGCAAACCACGTCGTTTCAGTACGAGTAATTTTTTTTTAATTCTTACTCTCTAATTGCGTTCCCACGAGCACTATTGCCAACATTGCGTATTGTGGTATTATTCTGCACGAATAAAGGCTGTCCGTACCTTAGTTGCCTCTTACGATACCTCGGTAGGAAAGAGATAGGTGCTATTCTACTCTGCCTTGACACCTATGGACTACAAATAGAAATCCTATCACAAAGTAAAGTCATTTAAACAAATAAAAAAATAGATCATAGTAATATTAAGGTTAATTCTATTTTAGATGCTGCTGTGGAAATTAGATGTCCCATCTGCACATGCGCCACGCAGTGTCACGATACGCGGTGCTATCGACATACAGCTATACTCAGCAAAAACACAAGAGGTAAACTAATTCTTTAGTTTTCTTTTTTTGGTCGATTATCTATAATTTTATAACTCCTTATATTATTTATATTAAGTCCACAAACAGTTGTTACATCAGAGCATTAACAATAATAAAAAATATATCTAAAAGGGAAGTGGACTCGACACGCGATGGAGTGACAACTTTTTGTGTAGCATTTAAAAACCAAAACATTATTTCTTTTTTCTCCTCCAAGGAGTCTCAGTTATTTACTTCGTTATGTACTGTAGTCATTATGATTATAATATATAAAACTTTTTTTTTATTATATATACTTTGAATTCACCCAATTACAACGTATGAACTATACATCATAAGTTATGTCACATCGTTATTTCATTTAAATTTCGAATACTGGTCAAAAATGTTTGAACTGATATTGAATGAGTAACTTTTGCACATTCTTAAAATAAAAAATACTCATACATACATACATACATACATACGATCACAACTGTATCCCTGTCTATCTGTATGTAAGGGGTAGTCAGAGATTGGGCACACACTGCAAAAACAGATGATTGCCACAAGCCACGTTTCACCAAAACAATAAAATGCACTTGGTGTGATGCAGGTGGTGAGCCCGCGAAGCAGTACTGTGCAAACATTACTGTGTTTTAGTTTGAAGGGCACTGTAGGCTAGTGTAATCACTGAGCATAGGAGATTTGAGAACTGATGTCTCAGGGTAACACACGGTTTGGTGTCACTCGGATATGTTCTGGGTGACACAGTGTTCGTCATGGGCAGACGTTGCACTTACCATCAGGTGAACGTTTTACTCGTTTCGTCACTTTCTCTAATAAAAAAAAGATTTGAGCTTCAAAGACCATAAAAGGAGCAGCCGACCTCGAACGTTAAACCAGTCATAGAAGTAATGCGGTCGCGAATCCAACGAAACCCCGTCCGCAAGCAAAAAATGTTAGCCCTTCAATTAGGGTTAAGCAGAACTACGGTCAAAAGAGTCTCGAAATCTTTTTTACAGACGAATACATTATTAACGTCGACGATAGTTACCATAAACAAAATGATAAAGTGTATGCTCAACACAGTGATGAAGCGAGTAGGCGTATCCCTGAGAATTCAGCGTGGTCATTAAACTTCATCATTCATGGTTTGGCCTGGACTCGAATTCAGGCCTAACTGAGGTGTTTTTTCTGGGAAAAGTTGTGAAAATTAGCGCTGTTGAGTATCAAAATACCGTTCTTACAAACGTTGTGGAATTTTTCATGTTGAAAATTGGGCTGAGGGTCAGTATAACGCCGAAAGGCGGCTACATAGAATTAGCCTATGGCTTCAAGCTACCTTCTTACCCTAAATATTTCTAAAAACACATATTTATAATTTACACTGTCTGAAACAAAAGATACAAATTTCCGCCCTAAGGTTCATTCATGTAATCACCTCATTTGTAAATTGTCCTGTCTAGAAATTGCCAAATCATCTAGTTTTAAATATCTTGGCGTTGTATAACATGAAAATTTAGGCTGGCGACCTCACATAAATCTCACGATATTTTTTTACGTACTAGAAAACTAATTTGGATTTTTAGGAAATTAAGATACGTTGCTAGTTTAAAACTAATAATAAAACTAATCCTGCGTACAATGTACTATTCGCTGGCCTAGTCACTATTTGGTTACTGTATTGTTTGGGGAGGTGCCTGCAATGTTACAATTAGAAAGGGCACAGACAAGATCTCGGATAAAAGTAATGGCTTTCAGTCCCTACAGGTTTCCTACTTATTATATAAAAATGTCAAGTGTTAACTGTAAGACAACCGTATATACTGCACCTTATTAAATAGCAGCATAGAGCCACTTCATATAATTATCCATATTAGATTTCATAATTAGCATCTGTACTAATCACATACATACACAACACACTCACAGTCAGACAGACACACACACGAACACACACACACACACACACACACACACACACACACACACACACACACACACATACACACACACACACAACACGAACACACACACACCCACACACACGCGCGCGCGCGCGCGCACGCACGCACATGCACTAACGTAAACTGAAGGGTATTTTATTTTTTCTTCTGTAAAGTAAGTAAAGTAACAGCCTATAAAAGTCCCACTGCTGAGCACAAGCCTCCCTCTCATTTCCGAGAGGGTTTTGGAGGCGGGAATAGTCCGCCACGCTGCTCCAATGCGGGTCGGTGGACTTCACATATCCCCGAAATATTTATATTACTCGGATATGCAGGTTTCCTCACGATGTTTTCCTTCACCACTAAGCACGTGGTAAATCAGAACTTAAAATTGTAAAATAATTTTAGAGGTGCTGGCCAAAGAAAAAAATAAAATTGACATGGATAGCTATTAAAAGAAAAGAGAGAAAGAAAGAAAATTATGCAGATTATTAATGGTAATTTTAAGATCTAGTTTTCGAATAATCGTAAAAAAATTAATAATGTTTTTGCATAAATTCCAAAGTCGATCGTGATCGATCGCGATCGTTTCATTGATGAGTAGGTAATATATTATTTATTACAGAAAACATCTACGAAGACATTCCAACACCAGACTACACGCTCGACGACGACGAAACACTGTTTAGCGACTTTACGAGCGACGAAAAATCTGAAACAACCATACATAGTACAGTATGCAGCCGTATTGCCGTCGGTTATTGTGAAAATATGCAGAAAAACAAAAAAATATGCAAAATGTGCTGTAAAAGACTGTCGAAAGAAGCACCAATAAAAAGGACTAATCAAGCAACCACGACGGACAAAGCAAAATTGAAAGACGTTAGCACGGTGACAAAGGATTGGTGGAGCCCCATGTGCGACAGAAAGAAAAAGTTGTGTAAAAAGAAGAAAGGAAGGAAAACCAGCGACAAATCTGTTTGTACTGACGGCAGATTAGTCACGTTTAAGAGCCGCACGCAAGTCATACCATCCTGTAAGTGAAATGATTACCATACTTATATCGTTTATCGTATCGTATTTTGTCTTATCTTACTACTATAATATAGCTGGAATTTGAATATTTCAACGCGCAAGTCCTAAAAATTACTGTACCGATTTAAAAAATAATATTTTCATTCGATAGGCCTGTTTATTGGGAAAGGTTATAAAACTTCCTGCTACGAAGCCACATGATGAGAACCGAACATTACCGAGAAACGGCCGAACTGTGAATGCTACGGTTTATTAATAATAATATTTTTTTTTTATTGGATAAAGTGATGAAACGACAAAACGTTTACCCGAAAGTAAGTGTAACGTTTGCTCATAACAAATGCTGCATGTAAAACCTGGAAATTTTCTGTGTGACAAGTTCCACCTTCGGCTTTCACGGCAGAATAATGGGCCCAGGGTTGTACCTACCCGGACGAATTTTTACATAGGCATCTTACCACCAGATAAATACTTTCAAAACAAGCCTTTTTACCCTAATTTACTCAAAATTAAAGTTCAACTGGGCGGTCAGTTCGGACCTGGCAACCCTAGCTAAAAGCCATATTATGCCATTAGAATAACTTATTGTGATTATATGAGACATAATCTCCGAAGGTTTGCATCATATTTGGTTATAAGTCATCATATGTACGGGTATTCAAAAAGTATTTATGGAGGTCGGCATAGACTGTTTTTAATTTCATTAAAAGTAGCCTTGAGTGTTTGATTTTAAGTGTATTTATGTTTCGGTTTAGTCGGTTCTTTATCTTTCCTATTGTTTACAGGTTGCCGATTATCTCCGTCCAGATATCTTCTAGAAGTAAGGATTACATATATTACATTTTAATCACCTTCGCTCAACAAAATACTAATAGAAAATAGTTATGCTAACATATATACAAATTAGTAATAATATGTAATTTTTCTTTTTATAAATAATTTGTTCTTTCAGTCACAGAGGCAATACAACGAAATGTTCTCCTCGAAGTTCTTCGCGAACACGCTGTACCCGGCTTTAGTGGTTTGTTAATACTTTGTTCTCGGCGCTCGCTTTAGATATCATTGTACGCGAGTAACCTGGGTTAGTTTCCCGGTGCCGGCACTACTAAAATTGTGAATTGCAATTTTAAGTGCTGATTTACCACGTGCTCGCGGTGAAGGAAAACATCGTGAGGAACCTGCATGTCTGAGAAATAAAAAATATTTCGAAGACATGTGCAGTCCGCCAACCCGCATTGGTGCAGCATGGCGGATTCTTCCTAGCTCCATAACCCTCTCAGTAATGAAAGGAGGCCTGTGCTCAGCAGTGGGGTTTTTTACTGTCATAAATTATTTATTTATTAAACCGACCGAAACCCGAAACCCGCATCGTCATCATTATTACGGAAACCTCGTCGCTCATATTATAATTTTAGCTTAGATCGCCTCAAGTAGACTTTTGCACCTCCCCTTCCAAGCATTTAGACCGTTAAAAAAAATGATTCTTCCTTAGAGTCAAAATATGCATCTACAGCTGCTTTGACCTCGTCGTTTGTCGAAAATCTTTGACCTCCCAAGTGCTTTTTTAGGTTAGGGAACAGAAAGAAGTCTGATGGTGCCAGATCAGGTGAATACGGCGGGATGCGGTAACAGTTCAAAGCCACAGTTGTGAATTCCAGCCATTGACTGTACTGACGTGTGAACACGGGCGTTATCTTGATGAAACAGGACTTTTCTTCTGAGCATTCCTCGACGTTTTTCTTTTATTTCCTCTCGTAAACGACGTAGTAAGGTGCAGTAGTAATCAGAGTTTATAGTCTGACCCCTTTCAAGATAATCAATCATAATCACACCTTTCGAGTCCCAGAATACTGAAGCCATCACCTTATTTGCCGACAAAATCGACTTAGCCTTTTTAGGGGGTGGTGAACCAGGTCTTCTCCACTGTTTTGATTGTTGTTTTGTTTCCGGTGTACAGTAATGAACCCATGTTTCGTCCATAGTAACAAAACGATTCAAAAAATCATCTGCATCGGCTTCAAATAACTCCAAACAGTCGCGTGAAATAGTCAATCGCGTCCTTTTTTGTTCAACTGAAAGCAGTCGCGGAACCCACCTCGCAGACACCTTGTGGAAACCCAACTCGTTGACAATGATGTTTTGAGTTCGTTCATAAGAGATGCCTATAATCTCGGCTATCTCTCTAATTTTTAATCTGCGGTCTCCCATTATTAAATCAAGTACTTTTTTAATATTTTCGTCAGTAGTTGACGTCGAAGGCCTTCCAGAGCGAGGTTCATCTTTCACACTCTCTCTACCACGCTTAAATTCTGCTATCCATTTTTTGACGGATGAATATGACAGAGCACAATCGCCTAATGTACTGACCATGTCATCACGGATGGCTTTTGATGATAGCCCCTTCTTATGGAGGTACTTAATGACGGCACGCTGCTCGATTTTAATAACTCTTTCTACTATCATGGTATTAGGTACTCTCGTTCAAAGCGTCATGAGTTGAGTTAGCTAAGCCCTCGTTTGTACACACGCTCTGTTAAGACATTACCTTTGCTCTTACTCTGTCAGCCTACATTCCCGATACGAACGATACGATACGAATTCATGTATATTTTTGTTGTTCTCAATTGGATAAAAATAAACTATGGCCGTGTCCTTTAAGCAAAGCATTTATATATTACAAATCTTGATTTATTGATTAGCAAAAAAAAAAGATCTGCTTTAAACATTAAAGCAAAATGCACGATATAATAACATTCAATCTAATTTGTATCTTGTATTTCTAACATGCTATAACTATGGGACTTTACTAACATTTGCTTTAGAGGTGGGGTAATGCAACAATTTATTTTCTACTACTTTAATACTCTTCCGTTTTAAAATTTGGTTTAATTACATTTTCAATAATTTATGTTGAACATGTAATTAAATCTAACCAAAGTGCGTATTGCCAGTGGTAACTTACGGAACCGAGACATGGTCCTTCACTGCAGGTCGCATTAGGAAGCTCAAAGTCGCTCAGCGAGCTATGGAAAGCGCTATGCTCGGTGTTTCTCTGCGAGATAAAATGCGTAGCAATGATATCCACAGCAGAACCAGAGTAACCGACATAACTCTTAGGATAAGTAAGCTGAAATGGCAAAGGGCTGGCCATACAGCTCGTAGTACTGATAACCGTTGGGGGAGAAAAGTTCTCGAAAATCGAAAAGGCAGCCTTTTACCGGCTAACACAGTGTTGGGCGGACCCTCACTAGATGGAGCGACGACCTGCACGGTATTATGGGTAGTCGATTGAAGCATTCGGCACAGAACAATGTTTGTGGCAATCATCATGGGGCAGACCGATGTTCAGCAGTGGGCTGGTGTGGGCTGAAATGGTAATGGCGATAATGTTGTGAACTTTACGAGTGCCTGTAAACGAACGCACGGTATAGCTCAAGTCGATTACATTAAGCAGTACAAACCAGTTTAACCAGTTCCTCGCGGGCTACTACCAGCTACTCATTTGCATTTATACAAATAAATGAAATACAATTATCTGTTTGTGATAACAAAATAACAGCTTTACTGGTGGTAGGATTCCTATGCAGGAATCCGTCTAGATAGGTCACCCCAGGGCCACCCTAGGGCCAGTCATTCTGCCGTGAAGCAGTAGTGTGCAAACATCGCTGTGTTTCGGTCTGAAGGACACTGAGAGCTAGCGTAATCACTGGGCATATGAGACTTAAGAACTTATGTGTCAGGTTGACGGGCGCAGTGTGGGTGATACACATAAATATTCAGAGTAACACAGCATCTGTTATGGACAGGACGTTGCACTTACCATCAGGTGAACGTTTTCCTCTTCTCGTTATTTTAACAAATAAAAAAACAGCTTTTTACTTAATTCTTATGAAAGTATATACAGTACTTATAAGAAGGGTCGGCTTTTTTTACGCGGGTGAAACTGCGGGGCACCGCTAGTATCTAAACGAAAATAGTTTTACATTAACTTAACCTTTCTAACTCTTTCATTTTTGCACAGCATCATCAGAGGCTAGGCGGATTTTGCGCTTCCAAAATCAAACGAAACTCGCAGCGAGGTGAGCACCCTTTTTTTTACTATAATAAGATTGAATACATTCGTTTAGATATAAATTTAATACCGAAAGCAATATTACGACTGTGGGAAATTATTGAAGGCTGTCTGGAAGTAGGTAGTAAAATGTACCAGACGTTAATTTGATTTTCTAGAGCACCGCACTTCCATTTGTACGAAAGTACTTACTTTTATATTACAATTAACCAATCGTATCAAAAGATATATATTTAAGTAACTAAAAATTATATACGTCTAAAATCAAAAATGATTGACATAGAATCATGGTCGCATTTTCTTTGCATCTTTCGATCATTAATCGACTTCCGGGTTTCCGGAGACGAGCAAAACGTTTACTTGATGGCGGCCTATAACAAATTCTTTGTCACCCAAATGATTTCTGTATGGAAACACACTGCGCTCGAAAATCTCATAACAGTTATTAAATATCATATGCCCAGTAATTACACTAGCTCTGTGCCCTTCACACCAAAACAGTATGTTGCACACGGCAGAATAACTGGCCCTATGGTGGTAGGCCTAGTACCTACCTAGACGGATTCCTGCATAAGAATCGTACCAACAGTAAAAAAATTGCCTAAAGGAAGATGTTTAACAGAAACTTTAATACAAGTTATGTCAAGTCGGAGTTTATTAATATGCCTATATAGGACTAGCCATGCACCTTCGCTAGAATAAGCAGAAATGATTACCTCAGACAGACAACGCTCACCATATACGATGAAAACAAATATATCTCTTCAATGTTAAACACGTTGCTTTTGAATCTCTTTGCTCTATGAAATAGAGCATTAGATTATATAATCATCATCATCATCATCATCATTTCAGCCTATTACTAGTCCACTGCTAAACATAGACCTCCCCCATAGATTGCCACAAAAGTTTGCAGCTCTCGTTTTGTGGATTTTTTTGTCATAGTTGCCACGCTTGGCTGGCGGGTCGGTATAGTCATATAAGATTAAAAACAAAAAAACACACTTGAACATCAATGAGCTGATTATGATTTTCTCACCAGGATAATGGTCATGAAATTATTGTATTGTCATCTGGTCATAACACTCGTACAAAATTTCAAATTATACGGGCGTCTGGGGAGTTTATTACTACATTACTACGTTTATACCTACCTAGATTCCTGCATAATCCGTCTAAGTACCACCCCAGGGCCAGTTTGCCGTGTAGCAGTAGTGTGCAAACATTACTGTGTTTCGGTTTGAAGCGCACTGACAGCTAGTGTAATCACTGGGCATATAAAACTTAAGAACTGATGTCTCAGTGTGACGGGTGCAGTGTGGTGCATAATGTTCACATAAATGTTCTGGGTGATACAGCATTTGTTATGGACAGCAGACGTTGCGCATGCCATTACATGAACGTTTTTCTCGTTTCGTCACTTTATCCAATAAAACAAAAAAAAAACATTCTTAGTTACATACATACAGGTCAAGGTGTGCGTGTTAAAAAGTTATTAAAACTGTTATTTTTTTGCTCATATCAAGTTTTGCATCTGATTCACTGTTATATACATTTTATCAAGTATCCAGATACAAGCGACTATATTATATACCTTGTGATTAGCATTTAGTAACAACTTATTGAATATTTTTTTGTAACTTTTCCAATATGGCTATAGTAATGAATAAATACAAAAACTGGTGTCGGAATCTAATATATCGCAGTCTCTACCAAGCTAGAAAATAACCGGCAAAAATCATTGACGGATGTCAAAAACCTCGACAAATTGAATTCTTTCTTTTGCCAATATATTTCGATTTGATAATAAAAATGATTAAATTTGCTTATTCGCAGAGAGTGTTTTTCCTTTCATATCTATCGTAGCGTTTTTTATAGCACCGTTATAACGATAAGCCATAAAGAGAATCGATTTCAGGTCACAAGGCGAAAAGGCTGGAGGACTATTCACCGAGACGGCAGGTACCGTTAAATCGATATTCCATTCACCTATTGTTCCCTTTCTCAATGCTGAGCCCTAGCATTGAATAAAAATTCAGTTTTTTTTTTTACCAACAAAACGGAGGAATACTATAACCGAAATTGTTTGATATTTTTAAGTTGCAGAACAAAGCTGCAGCATGCCGAGTTTAACACATAAATGGGTGGTTTTGATCGCCGTAGGACCACGCTTTCAACAAAATACCAACGCAAAGTAATGCATAAAGTGAATGGAGATAAATCAAAATTACACGGTAGAAAGTGACGAGACGCGTAAATCGTTCACCCGATGGTGAGTGCAACGTCTGCACATTACAAATGCTGTGTCACTCAAAGTAATGTTTGCACAATACTGCTTCACGGCAAACTGGCCCTGGATCATCAGCTTATTGATATCCAAGTGTGCATTACTGTGCGGCAGCATACTGCCCCCGTCCCTACGTGCATAAGTATCTTACCGCCAGTGAATCATCAGTACAGGAGGAATTTTTATGGCAAGAATCTGACTAAATAGGTACCAAGGCCAGTTATTCTGCCGTGAAGCAGAAGGGTGCAAACATTACTGTGTCCCAGGCACTAAAGGGCACTGAGTGCTAGTGTAGCCCTATAGGCATATGAGACTTAAAAACTGATGTCTCGGGATATCAGGTGCAGTGTGGTGTGCTGACGTTGCACTTACCATCAGGTGAACGTTTTGCTTGTCACTTCCTCCTATAAAAAAGACAATGGCGTCGGTGGACCACAATGTCCTCCCGGACTTTTTCTATTTTCATATTATGGAAATTATCAACTGCACAGGAGTTATTACAGTGGAGTGGCACTCTGCACTCTCAGCTCTCACTCGTCCTGTTCTACCGCGCCCGCTGTAACCCTCATGCGATAATATCTGAGATAGACTATGATGCATTGTCAGAAACACGGGAACAATCACAACACAACCAGGACCGACAGAAATAATTTGTGTTTTTGCACAAATGACTGTGTACTAATTTGCCCCCCATAAAATAACAGCCTATGAACATCCCATCGCTTGGTTCAAGCTACCTACTGTCCTGAAAATGGTTTGTAGCCAGAAAGAGCTCTCCACGCCACTTCTGTACGGTTTGACGGACTTGACATGTTGTGAAAATATTTTTTATTTCTCAGACATGCAGTTCTTCACCTCTGAACACGAAATAAATCAGCACTTAAAGCCTTGGTAGCTCAGGGCCTTGACACTCACGTCTAAGGGAAATGCAAGACTACGTAATCTGTAAATGACATTATGTAATATGGCATTGAAAAAAAAGGCGCCAGAGTTTCTTACAGGTTCTTCTCTGAGATGGTCATTGATGGTTTTGACGTTCATAAGAGCTTTAAATAAGCCTAAGTTGAATAAAGAAATTTTAACTTTGACTTTGACTACGATAAATGACGGAATAACTAAAATTTCATCATCAATTGGCAATCAGCCTGTGGCAATTTTTCTGGACATAAGAAGTTTTCTACTTAGCTTGATCTTTAGCTCTTGCTATCAACCGCATAGCGCAGGTCGTCGACCCACCTAACCAGGGGGCGCCCTAACTGCGTTTGCCTAAACGATTTCACTCCAGGACACGCAACCAAAATCATCAAGGTGATGAGGAGCTAACTTAGGTGGCGAGAGCGATGCGTTAGTTAATACACCAGCCAAGTATGGCAATTTGACAGCTTTTACTGGTGTTAAGATTCCTATGCAGGAATTCGTCTAGGTAGGTACCACCCCAGGGCCACTTATTCTGCCGTGAAGCCGTAGTGTACAAACATTACCGTGTTTACGGTTTGAAGGGCTCCTGACAGCTAGTGTAATCACTGGCCATATGAGACTTAAGAACTGATGTCTTATGGTGACGGTCGCAGTGTGGTGTCACACAGAAATGTTCTGGGTGACGCAGCATTTGTTACGTTTGTTTTACTACTCTCCTCAATTTTTCCAAAAAAAAAAATCTAAAAGTGTGTTGTTGGGCAATAAACTGTATTGTTTATTTCAGGCAAGTCCCAGGCTCAGTGAGGACCATACACGCTCAGACGACACCATAAGACCTGCTATTCAAATACCTGAAAGAGTTACGACGATATAAAAATAAGTAAGTTGTTACACTAGCAATGACTTTATATTATGTACATTATGATTTAAATGAAACTAATTTTACGGATTTTATCGCGTTTAATTTAATTATTTATAACCCGACGTTTCGGGTGCTTTACAGCACCCACGGTCACGGGCAAAGTACTCCGGGTTAACTATGATATCGGGACTTTAGTTTCATTTAAATGTGTAGTGTTCGCGTAAATATAAGAAATTATACATTATGATTGATCACGTTCTCACGATTTTCGATCTTCTCCATACTTTCGGAAATTATCAACTGCGCCGGATACATTACAGTGACGCAAGACGCAGTGTATCTGCGCCCGATGTAACGCTCATGCTTCATCGTCATCGCAAGTAGGCTAGTCACTATAAGAGACACGGAACAATCAGAACAAAACTAAATCCGAAAACCAATAAATAAAAAAACGATAATCTAAAAATAATCATACGATTTGTCACTTTTAAAAACGAATCCTATAGTAAGACTTTTAAGTTTTTCAGCTATTTTAGGCATGATAAAAAACCCTTCCTGAAGTTTTCACATTGCACTGCAAAAACTACAGTTATGTACTGTATTAATGAAGGAAAGGAAGTTAACTTGCTGAGTTCCGCATGCAAAATTTAAAATGATGTGCATTACCTAGGTTTTGAAGAGCACCGCCCCCACTACAGCGTGCAACAGCAACCTCCAACACTACCACTAGGCAATAAACATCAGTGTAGTCGAGAACACGACATGTGTTTCACCTCAAAACGAGGCATTTTGTTTTACTGGAGAAGGGTCGAGACGAGTAAAACTTACACGTGATGTCCGCCCTATAGCAATACTGTGGCACCCAGAATATTTCTGTGTTGGGCAACACACTGCGCCTGTCCCCCAGAGAAGTCAATTCTTAAGTGTCATATGCTCAGTGATTACACTAGCTCTCAGTGCTCTTCCGGCCGAAACACAGTAACGTTTGGACGCTACTGCTTCACGGAACAATCTTTGGCCCTGGGGTACCACCCCACAATCCCACAACCAGTATGAATACATACATAATGATAACGCTCTCCACTCCAGAACACGCTCACCACATTTGATCTGCGATACTTATGACCAAAAATGGCATTTATCTGTCAAACTATGTCGTCTACTCTAGTCCTGCGTGAAGTTAAGCCATGTAATAACGACGCAGTTTTAATGCCCGATCCAATCGACATCCAATTCAACCCCGTCACAGCACACTGGCACGACATCTCGCGTGACGCGAACGGTAAACATCAACGTGAACAACTTTGTTTTCGCAGGACCGACGTGAAATTGAACGCTACGAGGAAACCAAGATGTCAAAAGCTGGTTTACGAGAGCGGTGGATACAAAATTCTTCGAGTTAGTAATCGGTTCGATAACAATAATCGGCTTGTGTTTGTTGTGTGTAATAAGTCGCCTAGCCTTTTTCTTACAGTTTGAATAGAAAATAGATATATATGTACGTATGATTATATTCATAGATTGTTGAACAGCGACCATAACCGTAGTTTAATGGCGTACAGGGTTTATTTTCTTGGTACATGAACATGGAATACATTAGGATCATAGATTGCGTGAGTCACTCAAAGTAAAGTTGTTTATACGTATTGTGAATGTGACAGAAATAGAGACAAAAAAGGAAGACTGCTTCATAACGAGAAGAAGTTTGTCCTCACCTTTTAATGACGTAGACGTGATGATGCTAATGTTAATATTTAGTATTGTTTCATTCGAAATTTAGGCAAACGTTTATTCAAAAATCAGCCTGATGGTACGGTAAAAACATTTCGAGTCGATTTACATAACATTCTTTTTAGTTTATGTACTTTGTAATATAAATTTTCTTCTTTTATATACTTAATTAAACACGGCAGTGTTTTAAAATCGAGGACCAAGGAATTACAAAAGATCGCATAGTATTTATCAAGTTACTTCATGGAACTTTCTCCGTTGCCATAGCTATGCGAGTATAATTACCATTCCAAATATCAAACATTTTTAGAACTACGTGCAATCTTTTGTTTTAAAAATGTATTTTTTTTAGTTTTTAGTATTTTCATAGATCTGCATATTACTAATTATATCAAATAAATAGTGACTGATTACTTTATTCTATTTTTGAAGTTGAGCTCTCTTTTTCATTGGAGGTTAGTGACGAGCAAGTCTTTCAAATGCCCCTTGCCATTGCAACGCCTGCCCATAGCAGTTTTTTTATTTGATAAAGTGACTAAACATTCACCTGATGCTAAGTAAAATTACTACCCATAAGAAATGCTGTCTCACCCAGAACATTTTTGTGTGGCTCAACTGCACTGCGAGAATACCTACTTAGACAAATTCCTATACAGGAATTGTACCGACAGAAACTTAACTGTTTTCGAACTTAGCTGCAACTTCGTAGTAAAATAGAGACATTAAATATTTTAAAGTATGGTTCGTTACCTACAATACGAAATCGTTGCTAACAGAAAAATTCTGTTCTCATCTATGAGCCGGGGCACCCCTTCTCAAATAACTCCTTCCATTTGACCGCATTCAACGAAGAGCGGCTCGAATCGTCGGATATGAGGTATTTTCTGATCGGTTTGATCCAATGCCCTTCCGAAGAGATGTTGCTTTTTTATCGTATTTATCACAGAGAGTGTTACGAGGAAATTGTTCGAATTAATTCCATCCGAAAACTTCCACTCTCACCTTGCGGGCACAAATTAAAATTCCATCCACATCACCTCGATAGAATTCAATGGAATTTTCTGTCAGGCACGGTCACTTTGTGGAATTTGTTACCGCCAGCGGTTTTTCCGGACCGATACAACTTAGGGACCTTCAAGAAAATAGCTCACTCTTTCTTAAAGGCCGGCAGCGTACCCGTTATTACTCTGGCAATCACTTACCATAAGGCGAGCCGTTTGCTCTCTTGCCCCCCTCTTCTAAAAAAAAAACATCATATTTATGCTACCTTAGTGATGAAATAAAGTCAGCCCTTTGAATTGCAAAGGAGGGTTATAAATATGTACTCAACTTTTATTACCATCTTTAGTTTATGACAACCGAGTAGCAAGACGGCTTTTGGTATTTATGGTTATCACGTGAAGTTATAAGCAGAAAAGCTGCAAACTTCGTTCATTTAATTTATGTACAGCAAAATAACAACACGCTTTCCAAATACTTTATGAAATTTCTGTTTTACCATTTCAGAATTCACAACGAAATTTAAATCTACGCTATGTCCCTGCTGCAGATAGTAAGTATCATTATAATTAACTACCTGTCCGATTGCGAACGAAACGCCATTCTTATGGCTGGTAGTACCTTTCAGTAATGGTGACTATTACTGGTCTAAATAGTCTGGTATTAACATCAGTAATGGTGTGCCGAACATATTATACCTTCAAAGGGTTTTTACTTTGCTGTAAACTAAGAAATAACTACAAAAAACGAGATTTAGATACTTAGCGTGTCAATGAAACGGGGATTGAGGCGATAACTAATGCTCAGACATGCATTTTTCCTCGCGATGTTTTCTTTCACTACTGAGCACGTGGTAGATCAACAGTTGCAATTTGCAGAACAATTTTGAGATGTGCCGGCACTGGGGAAGAAACTCGGTTCTCTCGCGTACTATGCAATTCAAGGCGAGTTACTGGCCACTAAGCTACTATGGCTCGCTGAGCTACCATGGCTGAATTGAATGCGAATAAAATTATTACAATGATAGAAAGAATATTTTATTTTGGGAAAACGAAAACAAAAGTATACAGTAGACCCGCGGTTATCTGATATTCTTTTGCAAAGCGGCGTCGAATTATCAAATTTGTCGGACTAAAGAGTACTGCCACCTATTATATTCTCTTTCTCAAAAACCAAGTGCGGTACTTAACGCCTCTCAAATGTTATCTCTATTGTTTAACTTTTTTTTATTGGATAAAGCGAAGAGACAAGGAGAACGTTCACCTGACACCCAGAACATTTCTATGTATGGCACTACACTACGCTAGTCGCCCAGAGATATCAGTTCTTAAGTCTCATATGCCCAGTGATTACACTAGCTCTCAGCCCTTCCGACCGAAACCCAGTAATATTTTTACACTACTGCTTCACGGCAGAATAACTGACCTGGAGTGGTACCTACTTAGATGGATTCCTGCATAGGAATTAATACATAAAATAGAACCAGTAAAAACAACAACACAACATGAACAACAATGTATAAAATTTATACTATACGGTGCAATTCCGTAAATAAAACCTGTATTTGTTTTCATGACCGATTCTAAATTAATAATTGCTCGTATAAATGTTTTACATTTTTTTTCACTTTTGTTTCAGAAATTGCTTTAGCGGGACGCAGCAACTCTACGAGTAGTTTTTGATTAACGATTATTTTTAGTGCTGTTGGTTTTAGTGCCGTTATAAGGCAATAAATAAACGTGTTTTGTTTTTTTTTATTGTATTTTTATTCAATAAATTCTGAAAAGAGTTAGAAGAAAATCGACTAATATAATACGAATCAAAGAGAATATAAACACTAGGTTTTAGTAAGGATGTAATAAATAGCCAGGGATACTTGACCTTGTTGCCTTGTTAAGCAAATACGGTAGAGTACCTGGTAAGCGACCCCGGCCTCCCGAGCTACTGCTGTCTCGTCCTGCTCCTTTCGAGATACTATCCTACACCTTATAGTTCCTTTCCCAACTTCCCATTCCCTTCCCCAAGTCCATTTCCTACCTAATTCTTGTCCCTTTCCCCCAAGCCAGTGGTTACCGTGTCGACGGCTGGAACGTAATGGGATGCATGCATTTCAACTCGTACTGAAATGGCGGCTATGTGGTTCTCCATCCATCACGTCTCGTTTCCTGCGGGGGCAAACAGTGAGCTACGGATGTGATCTCTGCCTATCCCTTATGTGGTCAAAATAATGAATGTACTAAGTCTGCTCGGTTGGCGCAGTAGCCCTTTGCTTCTGTGCCACGATCGCGGGTTCGATTCCTGCATGCGTTAAATGTGTGGCCTACAGATATACAGACTACAGAATACGAAAACTGTCTTTGATGCACCCCATAATAAAGATCCAAGGCCTCGACTCTGCTGGACATTTAAATAATACATATTATAACGACTGTGGATCAACCACAAAACGTGTGGGTCGTGTGTCAGTGTCGTTTTCTTTTCTTGCTACTACCCCTCCTTATCTTAAAGAGCGATTTGAGTTTCTTGGGAACATTCACTTCGCTCTGATAACAATTTTTTGTTAAAAATTCCTTCTCATAATACTTCCTTCTATTCTAATTTTTTTCTATTGAAGCTGTTCGTCTCTGGAACTCTTTACCTCTCCATATTAGGCGTGCGCAATCCCTAGCAACATTTAAGAGGCTCGTTAAAGCGCACTTTTTTCCTCCCTAAATAACTGTTTCTTTATATCACAAACCTATTTACTCTTAGTTATTATAAAAATCCATCCCACTTATGTCCTTTCTATACACTATAATCCTTGTCCTTGCGTCTTGTGAACGTTCGCACTTTCGTTTGCTCCTTTATGTTCTTGTATATGTATTTTATATTATGTATGTATGTATTGTGTATGTATTTATAGATGTCTAAGTATGTATAAATATTTATATGAATATATATATCTTCCTAAATATTACTGAACTTCTAATTATATTTCCAGACTAACCCTTTCTCTCTGGTCATAATATCCTTTGCAACTACCAGGCAGTAGAGATCGCTTGTAAGCGATAAGGCCGCCAATTGTACCTTAATCTGTTAGCATTTTTATTATTTTGTATATTTCCGTTTTGATTAACGATGTACAATAAAGTATATTTCATTCATTCATTCATTCAAATCATCTATAACACGTACTTTGCGTACACTAAATCTAGTTGCCGAAAATATTGATTAATTCTTTTGTTCAGGGAACGAATTTAAGAAAAAAACTATGGTTATGCTTTGTTACCATATTAAATGAGTGACTATTGAACTATGCTATCCTGTAATAATAGTTGTATTGTGAAATAAATAAATAAGATATTGATAGTTTCTATGTAGCAAGTACCTGTGAAAGTGTACAGTTACTGGAAAATTCAAAATTGTACTTTTCTTTTAATCTCCATCAAATCCACCAAATCTTCAGTAAAAGTGAACTATCATTTTACTGCCAATCAAAATATTAATATATTTATAAATATTAATGTTACGAGTATTAATATTTGTTCCTGACACTAGAAAAAACTTTAAGACTGTATCCATAAATAAATAAATCTTAGACGAAACATAAATATAATAAAAAATTACATCTACATAAAAACTATCAAGATTTTTTTTTAATTGGATAAAGTGATGAAGCGAGCAAAACTTTACCTGATGGTAAGCGCAACGTCTGCCCATAACAGTTGCTGTGTTACCCAGAATATTTCTGTGTGACACCATAATGTGTCTATCACTCTGAGACAAAAAGTGTGCCCTTCAAACCGAAACACAGTAATGTTTGCACACTACTGCTTCACGGCAGAATAACTACCTGGGTACCTTTACTAGGTACTTACCTAGACGGATTCCTGCATAGGAATCCTACCACCAGAAAAAATTAAGATTATTTTTTATTAAAATATTACGATCTTTATTTTTATGAAATAGCTTAATTGAATAACTATTTGTTAAAATTTCACGATCCTTTTCAAATTAGGAAGTAATTAGTTTACGTAATAAAAACTCTATTAAGTAAAAACCGATCTTCAATGGTAAAAAATAAATAAAAACTGGAATATTTAAAAATTTCGTACATCACTAGCGTCAAAGTTGTTTTGTTTATGTGTCATTTGCCATTTACGGTCTTCACTTTTGCATAACGTTTTCATGTAAAAATGTGTGATATAAACGACAATCCCATTAAATTAAGTGTTAAATGGAATGGAAAAGAATATGATATACCAGATCTATCGCCAACAGACTCCGTTGCTATGCTCAAGATTGCAATCGAAAATGCCACGGGTGTTCGACCGGAGAGACAAAAACTTCTTAATGTTAAATTTCAGGGTAAATACAATTAATACTTTTTATAACTTCGCAAAGACGCTTAGATAAACTTTATATTATATTGTAGAAAAAACATATATAAATGAAATATATTAATTAAAATAGTGTAAAAACACGAATTTAGGCCATGGTTGTTAAATCAACGGAACCGTATCTTCGTGCATAGAAAATGAAAGTGCACATCTTTTTATTCTACTATAAATATTTGAAATATTTATGATATAGACATAGTGACATATGAACTTTCAAAAAAGAAATGTAGTCCTCATTTGGTTTTTTTTTGTAATATACCTGTAATTTTACAAAAAATGCTATCAAGAATTTATGTATACATAAAATGTAATCCAATTTTAAAGGCAAACCATCACATCTATGGTCAGTAACTAAAACTAACCTAAACAATTCATACCCTGTTCTTCACCAAATCAACAATTAAAAACAATTTGATAGTTCACCATGAGAGTATTATTTACCAGTGCTACTTCTAATTGGTAATAATGATCATCTGATTTACATCATAGTGATATATAGAACAAAATAAAATTGAAGTGTCTGTTAGTGATTTGTAATAATGACTTTTTTTTAATCTCATGTGGTTATTGAAGGATACCAAAGCTGAACAGACATGTTTTTAAAAAGTTTTTGTCTGCCTGTCTCTTTTTCTCCAGGCTTATCTCTGTAACAGCTAAATAGATTTTGATGGAACTTTCATTGTAGATAGACGACTTTTCAGAGAGAAATGTAAGCTACTTTTTATTTCCGAAATATTTTGGTGTTCCTGTGTAATAAACTGTTGAACTGCGTCTGAAAAACTGTAGAAATTAGAGGTGGATAGACATGTTTCATGCATTTTGGTCTGTATTATTTTAGCTCACAGCAGTTTAAATATTAAAGTAATAAGTGGTTTAGAAAATTCATTGTATTTATTGCATCTTTAATTTGTCTTACTACTACAATAAAGCTGGGAACTCATAAATTAATGGGAATTACCATGCCATACATAACATTTTGTGGTTGGCATATTTTATGCAAGTGAAAGTGCGTGACACAGCTTATCTTCCATATAACAATTATTAAATGTGGTCCAAGTAATGCAAACTGTGTCACTCAGTCATTTTCATCTTATCTTTGTATAACAATAGCTGAAGCCCGCAACTATGTCCATGTATAAAATAGTGATGTTCATAATGTATTACTCTGGTGGTAGGATTCCTATGCAGGAATCCATCTAGGTACCACCCCAGGGCCAGTTATTCTGCTGTGAAGCAGTAGTGTGCAAACATTACTTGGTTTCGGTTTGAAGGGCACTGTGAGCTAGCGTAATCACTGGGCATATGAGACTTAAGAACTGATGTCTCAGGGTGACGGGGGCAGTGTGGTGTCACACACTAATTTTCTGGGTGACACAGAATTTGTTATGGATGTTGCACTTACCAACAGGTGAAAGTTTTGCTCATTCCGTTACTTTTATGAAATAAAAAAAAAATACCAGGAACAAGCATAAATTAATAATGCCAGTTACTCAACTTCACAGGGTCAGTAACTTTTTCTTTTCTTTTATTTTTTGAGGCAGTGTATACGTTTTTACAACAAAATCCCAGAAAATACACTAAGTCTTTCAATCAAAAAGGCCAAATTTTATATTAAACAAAAACTTCATAAAAAGGGTTAACCCCTGGGAATGAGGTCTTTATAGTCTGGGTATTTATACATCTTTATAATACTGCTGTTATTGTACATTATTTTAAAAACGACTAAAAAAAATCCCACGGGGTTTCTTACTGTTTCTTCCCAGGACAGTGGCATTTTTTTGCGAACCAGAGTACAATAAGTATTATGTAAATAATCTATATTGAATAAAAATTTATTCTATTCTATTCTTTTATACCTTACCTTCCCTTATCCAATGTATAGTTTATGAATTAATACCAGAGTAACGACTTGTACTCATATGTGAATATATTATTTTATGTAATTTTCCGGCAGAGTAAAGTAGCACCCACCTCTTTCCTATAGTGGTGTTGTAAGAGGTGACTAAGGTTTTGATGGACAGCCTTTATTTGTGCAAAATAACACCATAATATGCAATGTTGTCACTATACTTGTCGTGGGACTAATAATTTTTTTGACTCGTTCCAAAATGGTGCCTCCATCTAGTTTCCCGACGGGAGTGAAAACTGGGCTATGTGAGTGGTTTCTACCTACTCCTTATATAGGAAAAAGATGTGATTGTATGTATGTAATTGGTTGCTGTTTAAGTTAAATAAAAGACACTGGTTAAATTGAAATGAGAGGTTTAAATGAGACGTAAATTATTTTGTGAATAAAACTATTTGATGAAAATTTATTTGTTTATTTTTATAGGCAAAGTAGCAACAGATAATTACATGTTATCGGAACTAAACCTTAAACCAAATTTGAAGATTATGATGATGGGATCTCTAGAAGAGGCTATCGAAGGTGCCCGGACAAAGCCAGATTGTGGTGATGAGGTTGTCAATGATTTGGATATTGAAGAAGAAGAAGTGGATGTTGAAAACCAGGAGGTTAGCTATGATTATAATATGTAACTGTTTCTCTTGTTTTTCAGTAACATATCAAATGAAACTTACTGGCGGTAGGGTGGGTCCTTGCACGAATTTGTCTAGGTAGGTACAGTACTGTGCCAGTTATACTGCTGTCAAGCAGTAGTGGACAAACATAACTGTGGTTTGGTCTGAAGGGCACTACTAGCTAGGCTAACTGGCTAGAACTTGAAAACTGACTGTCTCATAGGCCGAAAGGTGTCCGGCAGAGTAGATTAGCACCTGCCTCTTTCCTACCGAGATGTAAGAAGCGACTAAGGTATTATATGGACAGCCTTTGATCATGCAGAATAATATTCAATGCTGTCACTATACTGCTTGTGGGAACGCAATGGGGAGTAAGAATTGTTTTGACTCGTACCAAAAAGGCGGCGACGTTTCGGCATCCATCTGCCATCTCCCGTCTCCCGTCTCGTGTGCCTTCCTACCCCTTATATGGGGAAAAGGCATGATTGTATGTATTTATGTATGATCCACTTAACATCACCCATGGATTACAATGGGTAAGCAAATTATGTTACACTGCTACCACACAGCATTATTATATGTATGTAAACAGTTTAATTGAATATTTCAGATATACTTAGCAAAAATAAACAAAAGAGTGCGTGATTACAAAATTAATGTATTGAATGAGCCTAGACCTGGGAAAAAGTTGCTTGTTCTAGACATTGACTACACATTGTTTGACCACAGATCGGTGGCAGAGACCGGTATGTATATATGCCTGAAATTTATTGTCCTAGCTGCAACGGCTAGTTGGTGCATGAACTTTAGTATTTGTTTTGTTTCGTATTGTAACCTGTCTAAATTATTAAAAAAATTGTGTGAAATATAAACATAAATATAAATATTAACATCACATGGGTGATGGTCACAGTGTGGTGTCACACAGAAGTTTTCTGGGTGACACAGCATTTGTTATGGGCAGACGTTGCACTTATCAGGTGAACGTTTTGCTCGTTTCATCACTTCATCCAATAAAAAAAAACATTTATTAATGTTCACCTCTGGTACTATTCCATAGATGGCATTCTGTTGAATATTATCGGTCAATAATAATATATTCTTATCAATATCTTTAGTAGTTTTTGAGTTAAATCTGTATGACTGTAGACAGACCAAAAATTTACTACTTTTTATTATATATATGTGAGTAATATATTGATAATTGGTCTCGGATATTATTGAAAGTGTTACAGGTTCTTTCTAAAATGCTTTCAAGGCTTAAAAATTTATATATCCAGTTGTAGGTAGTAGAAACAGTAATAGTGTATGTTATAAATGAAAATGGCTAAATAGGAATAGTGAAAAACTTTAAGAATCAATGTTATGAGAATTTATACAATTTCTACTTTAAACATCATGTGGGTTGATTCCCACACAGAACAAATATTCATATGGCCTTCCGACAGTTTCTTCGATATTGGAAGAATCCTAGTGTGGAGCATAGTTTTTTAAAAGAAAAAAAAGAAAAATTAGCTAGCACAGCTCAGAGATTAAAATCTGGTCAGAAGCATCACTGAAATCGCACCATACATGCCCGTTTCGTGCCGTACACATGCTGCCTCATATAACAGAGACTGTAGTAACATCTAATTAGATGGTGCGCACACTATAAAATAATGAATAATTAACTTGAGATTAAGGTATTTGGATTTACACGTATTTTGTAATACTTATATATATTTCGATTTTAAAATTTCACCAAATTGTCACCACTGTGCCTCTATGAATTTTCTGGCATGCACGACCAGCTTGTGGAATTCGCTGCAGTCGGCTGTTTTTCCGGACCGATGCCGACTTAGGAAAGGGCCTAAGTCATTCAAGAAAAGAGTGTACTACTTTTAAAAAGACTACTATCGCATCTTTTAGTATTTCGGATGGTCATAGACGGCGATGAACACTTACCAGCAGACGGTAGCTCGTTTGCCCCCCTTCTCTAAAAATATAACATTCCAGGCTATGAACTAATGCGTCCATTTCTACACGAATTCCTTACATCGGCATATGAAGATTATGACATAGTGATATGGTCTGCAACCGGCATGAAATGGATAGAAGAGAAAATGAGGCTACTCGGTGTATCTACCCATCAAGACTACAAAATCATGTTCTATTTGGACTATTTGGCCATGATCACCGTGCATACTGCCAAATATGGAACTATTGACGTGAGTGAAAAAATATATATTTACAAGCAATAAGTGTCATCAATTCAAATTTTATTTATATGTTGTTTTATCCTTTTTAAATGGCGTGTGATAATGAGTAATGGGACGAACAAGTCGTTAACCTGATGGTAAGTGCCTGCCCATAAAAGTTGCGACTTCATAGGAAAGTTCACCATGAGACATTGTTTCTAGTCTCATATCAATGGGTCTTACGTATATAGGCCAACCTAAAAATTTAGTGATTTTGACTTTTTAAAGGTAAATGCTTCCTTTCAATATAATCAATTAAGTCCACTTCAAAAAGATACAAATATAATTCGTATATTAAATTATCAACACAATTATCAAGCTAAGTTTAGTAGAACTCAGAATTATGTGAATTTAGCTATAGGAAGAAGAAATAATAGTGCCGAGGGTAATTAAATAGATATATAATACAGTATATAGTTTTTAGTGATTTGTTTATTTATTAATCTATTAATAATAAACACAGATAATAAAAATCAAATTTAACGCCCTTTTTCTTATCTTAGCGTGTATCGAGTACATTGGTCGTGAAATTCGCAACATCACGTAACCTTGTAAAGGCGTCACACTTTTATTTATTTTAAAGATCGCTGAACATTTGTTATAGTTAAAAACATTTATTAAGCAAATAAAAAAAACCCACGCTCAATTTATTTAAATACTGTTTAAATTATAGGTTAGTTGTCGAAAAATATATATTTATTACAACTTTAATATCACGACTTTAACAGTTACATCTATTAAAGAAAACATTAAGGAAGTGACCAATAGATAAGCGAATCGAATAACTTTACGACTGCGGTGGTTAATATTACAAGTGTGTCGAAGTCATATCCTTTTTTAAGTTATTTTGGTTTATAACTATTAAAGCTTTTTTAGTGTTTATTGATACATGCGTTTTAGAACCACAGAGAACTTACAAAACGTTGCGTGGAGGAAAAACAATAATTTAGTAAGTTGTGACCACAACAGATTATGTGAACATTAATGTACTTATTAATAATGAACCTGCATGACAAAGAGACACTTTTTGCTAGAGGATAGGAAGGACGAAGTAGAAAATATTCCTTATGCTGTGTATTTTTAAAAATACACAATATAAGGAGTGTGGTAGCGGCTTAAGAGAATCTACCACCCCATCTCATCCCGTGGGTGTCGTGAAAGTCGACAGAGGGAAAATATAAATCAGAAGATGGGCAGCAGCATCTCCTGGAACATCTGAATAAATAAACTGCGGTTGCCAACCCGCCTGCCAACTCCAAAGCGTGGCAACTATGGCAAAATACCCCCACAATGAGAGCTACGGCTTTTGTGGCAATCTATGGGAGAAGCCTATGTTCAGCAGTGGACTAGTGATAGGCTGAAATGATGATGATTATGATGATGAAGGAATATTTACTATTATCTTCATGTGACATCATACTCCATAACAAGGGTGTTGCAGATATTCGCTTCCGCATTTGCAATTGCGGAACTTCTGCATGGATTTGGACATCCGTATCTGCATCTTTTACTGGTGGTAGGATTCCTATGCAGGAATCCGTCTAGGTAGGTACCACCCCAGGGCCAGTTATTCTGCCGTGAAGCAGTAGTGTGCAAACATTACTGTGTATCGGTTAGAAGGGCACTGAGAGCTGGCGTAATCACTGGGCATATGAGACTTAAGAACCTATGTCTCAGGGTGATGGGCACGGCACAGTGTAGTGTCAGAAATTTTCTGGGTGGCATAGCATTTGTTATGGGCAGACGTTGCACTTACCATCAGGTGAACGTTTTGCACGTTTCATCACTTTATGCATTAAAAAAAGTCTGCATCCGCAATAATCAATGCGGATGCAGACTTTTTTTAAATGTACCGCAGATCGCGACAAGAAATAAATTAGGTGGGGCCGGCGAGTGGCGCATGCCGTGACCACCTGCTGATTGACCAATAGGAGCGAAAATTTTTCGGTGACAAGATACGACGTGTTTGTTATTGTTTATCATTTGTTTCTCAAAAATCAATCACAGTGTGTTTAGTTGCTCTTGTCGTATGAAAATTTTAATTTTTGAGTCTTATAGTGAGTATACAGTACGTATTGGACCGTACCACCTCGTCTCGAAAAATTGTCTAAAATCTTTACACCTAGAATAGTTTAGTATATTTGAAAGTTCAAATAAAGCCAAATAGTAGATTAAAGATGATGCAAGTTAGTCGTTCCTGTGGAATTGTTTACATTTAATTTGGTTACACTCTTAAGATTCGCATTCGCATCCGCGGATTTGAGCGTTCAAAAATTCGTATCCGCTTCCGCATCCGCGGATGGTAAAACATCTGAATCCTCAACAACCCTACTCCATAACTATAAAGATTATGGAATGAATTTGCTTTAGGAAATGTCCTTTAATCCGGAACACAAAAAACTTTCTTTAAAAATATATTTCTTTCCCTTTAATTTTTCATAAAGCCAGACCAGCGGCTAAACGGGGCGGGGCACAATGCGTATCCAAAGTTAAAATCACTTATGAAAGTGTATCTGTCGAAAAACCCTTTTTTCATACTGGCTATATTTAACAAAAATGACGATTGCCTTTATATGACGGCCTTTTGTTCATCAGCTAGACATAAATCGATTTTAGAACCCACCAAAAACAAAAAGTAAATATTGGAAGACTTCGCACATCAAAAATAATACATACATACATACGATCACGACTATATCCCATAAGGGGTAGTCAGAGACTGGGCACTCACTGCAAAAACAGATGACTGCCACAATCCACGTTTCACCAAAACAATATAATGCACTTGGTGTGATAGGTGGTGAGCCCATCGCCACCATGCGCTGTTGGGTGCACAGTGCAGTTTAAATCCTTACTCGCCTTTTACGAGATCCATTGGATGAGATGGAGTGGTAGTATTCTTTTAACGAGCCGCCACCACACGGCTATTCCTGTTCATATCCCTAAAATTTTCATTGTTTCACGTTTCGCGAGCTAATTCGAGATAAACTTTCAGAGAAACAGACAAAATTTTTAAAAACGATCATTTGTGATGTGATATCGTAGAAATAGCAGTTTTCAATTAAATTTTAAAATCTCTGGTAGTCACTTCAAGGAAGGGAAGAAACGGTGATAGACAAATCAGTTTCGACCGGAAAATTAATAATTAATACATCTTTACCAATAATAAAAATAATCAAATATCTAATTTCAGGTGAAACCACTAGGAGTAATCTGGGGAAAATACCCACAATATAGTTCAAAGAATACAATAATGTTCGATGACATCCGAAGAAACTTCATTATGAATCCGAAAAGCGGTCTCAAAATCCGACCGTTTCGACAGGCCCACCTAAACAGGGACAGAGATAGAGAGCTGTTGCATTTGTCTACTTATTTAAGGGATATCGCTCAATACTGCGAAGACTTTGACCAGTTGAACCACAAGAAATGGGAGAAGTACAAGCCGGATAAGAACAGGACCCAACACGCTGGTAGCAAACGAAAAGCCGAGGATAGTGCCCCGTCCACGCCGAAAGAATGACGATAGTTTTATTGTTTCATCACCGACGCCTTGTTACCCTTTTGTACAGGGTTGGTGTCGGCATGCCTAAGTCGCCTTATCGCTTAGAAGACTGCAATTTTTATACAAAGGTCGCTTACTGTGAGCTGAACGCAATAAAGTGTTATTGTTAAAGTGTATTTAGTGCTGCTAGTTAAATTTATAGTTGAAAATCGTTTTTGGAAATTTTCTGATCATAATGAGGTCGTTTGATATTGACTGTCATTTTATATTTACATCTGATGATGTTCGCCTGGCCGATTTTCGATCACCGCGACAACTTCCAAATACTGTCGCGAGGCCATCAACTGCGGCGCAGGAGATATTATAGTGCCACAAGTGTACGCGCAAACACAGAAAATCACTCGACCTTACCTACTCGCTCCCAATGTAACTCATGCGATAAGATCGGGGATAAGCTAAGGATGCAGTGTCAGATACACGAGGACAAACACAGATCCAATTTGTTTTTTTCACAAATCTTGACTCCAGCTAGGTTTGAACGTAGAACCTGCGGCTGTAGTTCGGTACACTGTCCACTGTGCCACGCGGTCGTCACATTGCCCATAAATATTGTTAAACAAAAAAAATGTTATGTTTTTTCAATAAATTTATTAAACAAGTTATTACATATTCGAACGGGTAATAAGCAGGTTCGTTAAAGTAGTTGTTGCATCACTAGCATTTACCAGACTTTGATTTTGGTCCAGGTTAGTGATTGTTTATGTGCGGAAATGAGTTAACGCAAACCATTGTGTTAAACGTATTCACTCATATCTATGGCACAATGTAACTCAATAATTTATTAACTCAAGATGATGATGATGTTCTCCTAGTCGATTTCGACCACGGCGACAACTTCCGAGCTACTGTCGAGAGCCATCAACTGCGCTGGAGATATTATAGTGCCACAAGTGTACGCGCAAACACAGAGGCACTCACTCGTCCCAACCTACCCGCGCCCGATGTAACGCTGATGCGATAAGATCGGAGGTAGGCTAGGATGCAGTGTCAGAGACACGGGGACAATCACAACACAACCAGACCCGAAAACCAACAATTTGTGTTTTAGCACAAATGTTGGCTCCGGCTGGGAATCGAACCCAGGACCCGCGGCGTAGAAGTCAGGTACTCTGACCACTAGGCCACGCGGTCGTTTTTTTTTTTAACTCAACATATAAGATAAACAAAAAAGCACGTTTCTTCGCATTTGACGAGGAGCCTTCCTCCGATGTTATCGTAAAAGATACATGTCAGTTAAAGAAACATCTAGAGTAACTGCTAGTGCCGGTCTAATAATTAGGACACTCATTTGCGCATTAGACATCTTTTTTACTGGCAGATGTCGCCGTGGTCAAAATCGGTCAGAAATATTACCGATGCATAAAGAAAGAGAAGTATTGAGATACTTATTTGTATAATGCGGTCTTTCTTTACAATGTACTCTTCTGTTCGCGTTGTGACGCGGGAAAGTCATGTTTAAATAGACCAATCAAGGCTCTTTATCAATTGCCACATGATAGGTTAATAGCAAAAATGGCGCGCTCGATATTATAGTGCATAGATTCTCAATCCCTTTTGGGCCACCGACTACTTTTCTGATCATTAATATTTAGAAGACCCTCAGAGCACTTTACATTGCATTGGTAAGATTCAACTCGGTCATCATTACATTGTCAAATTTTTCGTCAGATTCTTTTACACCCACACCCCACCACAACTTTCTAACGACCACGGGGGCGGTACCGCCCACTTTGAGAACCACTGGTCTAGTGATAGTTTACTTTAATTTCTCAATTTCGATAGATAATGAATTCTTAATTCGATCCGTGCTAGAGATTGCATTTGATTTTTAAAGCCCATCAAGGATTTATATCTTTATATCAAAGGATTACACATAATTCGCAACAAATACCTTCTGGTCATACAAGTACTTTTCCCGTGCGGAAATCAAACCCGCTGTCTGCACCGTAGAAATTGTAAACCGTTGATGTCAGAACCGTATCACCGCCTTGAAAAGCATTTCGTATTATGCAATGATGAAGAATTCCGGAGTACATGAACTTGGGTTACACCTATCTACAAAAAATAATATTGTTCTCGGTGTAAGGAGTGTGAATGAAAAATATTTACCAAGCGATGCCCACGACTTTGCGTACTAAAACCTCCAGCTCATGTCCACTCCAGAAATATTAAAATCGAAACTAATTTAGTGCCTGCACGTCCATTAGAATCTTTAAGTCCAAAGTAAACTCATATACAAAAGGATAGTATTTATTTATTAATGACAACTTTTTCCCAGTGTCAAAATACCAAAGTAGATATATTCAATCTTTAAATTAGTTGCAAAACTTCAAAGTTTGTACATCGACAGTAAAATAATGGTTCACTGTATACTATCCCGAGCACATACTCTATACACTATCAATATAACCATCAAAAGTTGAACTATACACAGAATGACATAATTCAATCAAAAACACAACCATCTCTGAATTGGCGCCAAAAGTCAAGGAAAATGTACTTTTATTATTTATTTATGGAAACAGGCGCATATTTAGTATTTTCTAGTGTCAAGTAACATATCAAGGTATACAATCTTCAAGCAGCAAGACTTCAAAATTTCGATCGACATAATTAATACATTCGACTTTTACAGAATATTTTCCGGTCTGATGGAAACAAAACGAAATTACCTCAGTACAATTTTGGTCTAGAATTGAATTTCCCAATCATTGTTCACTTTCACGAGCACTTGCAACTTCAAAACCTAAAATTTACTTAGAAATTACAAAATTCAATAGAAACACTACCGCCACTTCGAGTTGGTGCCAGTAGTCAAAAATGTACTTAAAATGTAAATAATGTATTCAAAAATCACACAAATATTTACATATTTTTTAACATTTTTAGTATTTGTAATCGTATCCGGAATTTTCTGTTAGCGCTGAAAATAAATTTCAATGAAAAAAGTTTTATTAAAGCGTCAGTATATTCTTATAGCAGTGGTTAAAGAAATGTTATGTTTAAAATGCCTTTTACTCAATTTAGTAAATATAGTATTTAAACAGAGTTAAGGTAATATAATTATTTAATAACCAATAAAATAAAGATTTAGTACTCACAAATATATTCTATATATACCTAGACACTAACACTATTATTTATAGTCGTTTATTGGAAGGCAATAATTAATGGCAGTCGTATATTAATGAGAAATTGTTAAACAGCATTACGAAAGTTTATTCTTGGTAATAGTTATAATTGTGTGTTTTAACTACTTACATATGATTTATAATTTTTAATACAATAAGATATTAGGTCATCTCCTAGGACTTAAAATTGTTTAGTAGGAGTAACAAACGATTGTAAGAGAGGAAACTATACCGGTTAAATATACCCATTAATATGGCACAGCCAATATCCAGCTGTAGTGTGGCTCTACGCGTAACTAACAGCTATGGCAGCTTATAAAAATTATAATTAAACTGTTTTTAAACGCGTTCACAACAAGGCGCATATTTTGTAATGTAGTATAGCCAAACACTATAAATTATATTTGCGCACTCTTTCAATTTACAAGGTAGTTATTGATAAACTATGTTACAAAAATATAGATCATATGGTTTAAGAGGTTTTAAAATATAATTTTTCTCATCACCTATGCCCGGTTCTTGTATTAACAAAACGAGACGTTTTCCTTACAATCGGTTAAATTATTTACGAAGAGTAAGTCAATACAGTTCCCGTAACCAACAGACGTTAGTAGCTGGTATATGAAACGTAGCCTAATTACTCCTTACTCGTAGCAAAAAAGTAATTGTTAAAAATAATTGAATAAAGGAACAGCGCTTTGATTCTTTGAATTGAATTCTTTCATTGACGATAATATTAGAGACAATTAGTTACACCTAAAACATGTGCTAATTTAATTTGTAGTTAATTGGTTAAACAGGCCATGACAATATTAGCTTGCACCTGAAAACTATATATTATATATATGTATGTATACATATATATAGCTGTTAAAAAATGTCTTAAATAACTTGCCTTTATCGATTACCGCTTGACGCACTGGTCAGTGTACCTGTATGGTGAAAATCATTAAACATATAATATCTTTAACTAATTCACAGTTGGCCGTCATATCCCTTAACAAATAAACAATATCTAGATCGATTTGTTATCTTGCCTACTGCTGCTTACTCGATTGCTGGGTGTAGAAAAATGAATTCAACACCCTAAATAGATTATGATGTATGGGGTCTTGGCAATTGCGGTCTGTGTTGACAAATCTGATTGTCGCGTTGTTAAAATTCTTGTTAAAAATATAAAAGTGATAAGGTAACCATCTTGGGCCTTCTTTAATGTACTGCAGGTGTATTACTTTTAAGCCATTATGCTGAAAACACATGGCAGCCTCAAGCAGACTTCGAATGAAACAAAAGCATTTGCATTTAATGCATTGTATTTATTTTTTAAATATATTACAGATAACTTAATTTTAGTAAAATCTCCGTGTATATAAATAGTTAATATACGGTAAATAAAATAGATTACAGCTATTTATAAATGATTTTAATAAAATTTCCAAATCCAAACATTTTTATTTAACAAAATTATTATTAAAAATAATTATTTTGTATACATTAAATCTATATAGTGCAGAGGAAAGAGAGATTATTGTATGAGCGTTTAGATAAAGTATTATAATAATAATAATAATTTATCTCTTTTATGCATGCATGGACATCTTATATTCGCGAGGCTTGCCTGGACGTAACCAAAAGGGCATCATGTGAATTTTACTACATTTTACGGAACTGCACTGTACCTACCTTTCTAAAAAAAGATCATTCAAATTGAATAATAGGTAGGTAAAAATACTATGCAATTAAGAACCTCGTAATTTCAAATTGGTTAATCTTGTTTTTTATAAACAAACTAAATTAAACTTTTTGTGAATTAGCCTAATCAATAAATTAAATAAATAAAAAGTTCTACAGAAAAAAATATTGCCTTAAAAATTAATATTACTTATTGGCTTCACGTTAGTCATTAATTCTAAGTAGTCTCAGAATAATATATTAAATCATGTTTAGTACTATTACAAATATAAGTGTGTCGCCGTTTATATGTGTAACATCACATCAACCATTCAGAGTACAAAAGTACTTCATATACCACCTATAACTTTTCACCTGCTGCAAGGGATTATATATATCAAGGTTTAATTTTAATTAACGGAAAATAAATGCTTTAGTTTTTCTCTTATTAAATGTTACTTATATGTTAGGCATATTTATTTATTTGTATAAGTAACACTATATCAACTCTGAGAGAGCAGGTAAAGGCATCTTGGTAATATTATTTTACAATGCTTCATTCTCCCATCACTAACGCCCGGTTTCCTGTATTAATAAAACGAGACGTTTTCCTTAAACGGTCTACCTCTTATATGTGCATTTCAGGCTGAAGCCTGCTATAATTATTATTTTTATCTTGAAAGGAAAGAAAGAGTTCCTAATAAAAAAAATACATATTTGGCACTCGACAAAAGGGAGAATCAAAAATTAGAGTAAAGTTGCTACAGTATAAATTATTTACTTACTTAAAATAATACTACCAGAATCTACGAAAATATCACAAACTTACTGTTTAACTAGCGAATCTTATATTTGAAATACGCTAAAATATATATTGTTTGTTTAAGAGTGTAGAAAAGAAATTGAGCTATTTCTTAAAGTCGGCTGATAAACATTATAATTTAATGATTATTGATATAGAAAGAAATTACGAGGAACCGCAACTGACGCAACACTCTCCACAACCTTCGAGACACAGAACAAAGGATTCACAAGTGCTATTAATACATTCGAGGCAGCAGTTTCCCTCAATGCATGCTGCCATACACGCAAACATATTGTACCAGTCTCCACAATATTCGCTACAAAACATTAGACATGAGCAACAATCACAATCGTCAGTTGGAATTTGAATTGGTTGATCGCCATCTTTCTCAGTTTTCTGTAATTTTACTGGTTGACAAGTGATAACCTGCCCACTTTCAAATTTTTCAAGTTCTATGTCAGTTTTACGTTTTAAAGGTATATTATCACTTGCATCAATACCGGATTCCATAGGTGACATTGTAAATCTTGAACAGATTTTATTGTAATACTTATTAACTACCTTTTTAGTTTATCATTTAATCTACGTTATACAAATACTGTTAAAATAGTGACCACAATTATTTGATGCACTGATAAAAGTTAGTTTAGCAATGTGTTATTTTTAGCAGTGACTTCAGTTAGGATGAACCAGTGGCCACTGGCCTCAGCCGTTACCGGTTCTTCTTTTTTGAGCCTGGCAAGGCAATTAGCTATAAAATCGAGGCATTTTTGCAAATGTCGAGTTACAATTAATTATAACAAAGACTATTTCGATCGACAGTAAAATGATAGTTGACTTTTACTGAAGATTTGATGAATGATAGTGGAGATGAAAATTTGCTGGACTGATGGAGACAAGGCGAAAAAGACAATTTTGATCTTGAATTGTATTTTTCAAACATTGCCCGAGCACTTGATGCATAATAAACTCAAAATCAAAATTCAAAACATACACAGAAATTACAAAATTCAATGACAGTTAGCCTTTGCCAAATCCTCTGGATTCTAGTCTTTTAGGGACTTCATAGAACATTTTTGAATATTTCTACGTAATGTGTATATTTCTCAGATTATAAACTTATATGAAATGCGATTTTATTTGTGTCGCAAGTTAACAGTGACACATCAAAATAAATTGATATTAAATGACGAATTTTATGTTATATTAATTAAAAAATTTTCCTTTCAAAAGAAATGACGGTGAAATGTTTACTTTGTTACCGAATTTCATCTTAACTATTTATAATACACCAACTTCTCGGTGGCTGTGGCGACATGTAATTTGGTGGAAGCAATTCGTTTGTTTCATAAAACTTTTGCGAATAGGTGATAATTAATAAAAAATATAACAAAAATCGAATAAACGATAGAAAACTCAGTATTATAAAATAAGCAAAATTGAAATAGATGCTTTAAATAGAACTTATGGGCTATAACTTTCATAATTGTTTGTAAAAAATACTTAAAACAAGCGTGGGGCTAGCCCCGTCTGCCCGCGCTTCCCCTTCTGGGAAACGCACGGAAAGTGGTTTACACAAGTTGGCCTTGGGTAGAGCCCTAGTCAACGTAGACTAATTCGATTGGACTAAGTCCCCGCGTAGATATAATTTTTTTTTAAAGGGAAGATAAGTAGGTCAGACCCCGGCATCCCACCGGCAGCAACTTCCCCGTAAGATATTAAATTGGAAAAAACAAAAAGACTGGAAAGATGGACGCGGTAGCTAACGCAATCCTCGCGATCTATACGTCGCACCTGGAAATTTTCCGCGCGCTATCGGTTATTCCGACAGTCGACACTCTCCAGGGGCCCCATCTAGGGCCTCATCAACTTCCGTCGAAACAGCAACGTCGTCTTTAGATTCCAAAATGGAGTGCGAATCTTCCCAGTTGTCTGAGAACTCCCGCGACACCGGCTTCACCCTTGTGTAGAAGTCTAAAAAGAAGCTGAAAAGCTAAACCAGACATTATTGCAAAATCTGTAAAAACTTTTAAGAGATCCCGAAATTAAAGAGATGTTCGCACGCGCGTCACCGCTCAAAAAGCAAAGCAAACCGCCACCTCACGGTAAGCCCCCGACGCCTCGCGGCAAGCACCCGCCGCCTTACGACAATCACCTGCTGCCTCACGGCAAGCTCCCGCTGCCTCACAGTAAGCCCTTGCCACCTCACTACAACCTCTGCCTCCTCTAGGGAATCCCAACCTGCCTCACAGCAAGCTCCAGTCATAATTCAACAAGCCACATCCGTCGGATATTAAAAATACGGAATTTAAAAATTTATATTGTTCGTCGTCGTCGTCGTCGTCGTCGTCGTTTCAGCCTATCAATAGTCCACTGCTGAACACAGGCCTCCCCCATCGATTGCCACAAAAGTTTGTAGCTCTCGTTTTGGAGGGATTTTGCCATAGTTGCCACGCTTGGCAGACGGGTTGGCAACCGCAGTTTATTTTTTCAGATGTTCCAGCAAGATGCTGCTGCCCATCTCCTGGTTTTCATTTTCCCTCTGTCGACTTTTACGACACCCACGGGATGAGATGGGGTGGTAGATTCTCTAAGCCGCTACCACACGGCTATATTGTTAGTAAAACTTTTTTTAGTATAGTTTTTTTAAGCCTCTGCTGCCTCACAGCAAACCCCGCTTCGCAGAAACCCCCTGCCTACCTGTCCAAACGCCCGCCGACTATTTTCATTCAGGCGAAAGAGAAATGGCCACAAGTCTCGTCGGCCTTGTTTAATAACATACATTTTAACGTGCTATCTCTACTACAGACTGCATTAAGCTCCAGCTTTGAAACGTCCAACGCTCACCGCAAGGTCTAGTTACTTGCAATCCATCGGTGTGTACTTTTACACCTATACTCTAACAGAAGAGCGCCAATTTCGGGTTGTTCTGAAGAATCTCTCTAAAGAAATCCCTGTCGAGCCAATCCAAAGCCGACCAGCTCGCAAAAAACTTGCCCATTTTATCCGTACACCGGATATAACAGCGGGCGCCTATAACTTGGTGCTCATTTGAAAAAGTTGCAAAAGGCAATCTTTCGGGGCTCTCTGAAGAAGCCCTCCTCAAAAACGGCCCTTTCTCCCAATATGATATACAGATATTTATGATCAACTATTTTTTTTATGAGGAATGGCCTTAGGCCATTCCTCAAAGAACTTCCTGAATGTACGAAAGAAACTTATTAGACATAGAGTAACAGAATCAGACTAAGAAATTTTAAATTTCTACTAAAGATAATTCATATTAAAATAATTTTTTTTATTCGCATTGCTCGGTTTTACTCTTTTTTTTATTTCAGTATTTCTTGACTGATTGTTATTGTTATTTAAATTACATTATACAAAGTCTGTATTAGGCCAATTATGATATACAGCAATTCCCCTTTGCGCATGCTTCCACGCGTCAAATTCACCGACTTCAGGTACCACAAAATCGAATCATGCGCAAAGCCACGGGAGCACCGCGGTTCGTGCATAATGCTAATCTTAACATCGATTTAGGGTTTCCTACCATAGCCGCCGTCGGTAAGGGCGTAACAGACAAAGTTAGTCGTGATACCGCTGCATCTCAGGCCGGTTCTTCTCTAGCAATAGTGTCATTAATAGAAGCGTCCCTGGAGTTTATTGCGCCATTTCTTGTCCAGCGGAAACGCATACCGAATTGGTGGTAACTTAGTTAATAATAATCCAGATAATATTAATAGTAGTTATATTGCCCTCCCGACTGAAGTAACTGACCAAGCCGAGGCCGGCGCCCTCAGCGCTCTGCCACATTTCAATCCGGCGAAGCTGTGAAAGCCTTCAGGCTAAAAGTGACCACCCCAAAAAAAACTACTCGACATTGACAAGAATGGCTCGTTTTGGTAACGATTGCCAGGATAAAAAAGAAGAAAAAAAATTGTAGATATCTTTACCATTACTTTCTTTTGACTCTGATAAAAAAGATTAAAGATGATTTACAACTCTCTAAAAAGTGACAAATACATTTACCATTTAACTTAAAAATGTTTCATATTAGAACTATTTAATTAAAACTATCTTCCTCAGTCAACAATTGTAGTGTTATTAAACATGACTGCTAATGTTATTACATCTCAACCCACTAGTATTAATCGGACAACGAATACGTTTTCGGATCAACCTCCTACTTATGAAGAAGTGATTTCAGCACAACCACTTCCTGAAACTGTTGAAAATGCCGCGCAAATTACCGCGAATGCTGAAAATAATGAACATCAAGGAACTACGAATCTCGTAAACGACGATGGAAATACGACTTCGAAAGCAGAAGTTGACTTTGGTTCTACTATAAACGTCGATCCAGAAGTAAGAAATAGACAACATCGCAGATGGGCCGACGATTGCTGCTTTGTATGTATTGTAAGCGATGATTGCATTTTTTTTCCTTGCAGATTATTTTCAAATTGCTGTTTGTGTTTATCTAATTGTACTGAATCGTGTTGTGAAGGTTGTGCAGATTGTCTGCATGATTGTTGTGAATCAAGTGCAGGTGAACAGCAAAATGATAGTGGATGCTGCAATGGTTGCTTCATAGGTGACAGTGGAAGCAATGATAATGATCATGATTGTGGAAGCAATGATAATGATTGTGATTGTAGTTGTTTTGATTAAAACATTAAAATAAATATATAGAGCATATTAGTAAAGATCTCACATTTATAAGTATATAAATGTGAGGTCATACACAAGTTAACATACATACATAAGATCATGACTGTATCCCATAAGTGGTAGTAAGTCAGATCGAGAAACTACATACATACATAAGATCACGAATTTATCCCATAAGGGGTAGCCAGAGACTGGGCACTCACTGCAAAAACGGATGACTGCCACAATCCATGTTTCACCAAAACAATATAATGCACTTGGTGTGATAGGTGGTGAGCCCATCGCCATCATGAGCTGTTGGGTGCACAGTGCAGTTTAATTCCTTACTCGCCTTTTACGAGATCCATTGAATGAGATGGAGGGTAGTATTCTTTTATCGAGCATGTTAGGTTGACAAATTATGATAATTGTCTGTGATTTCAGGGTTTAGTTTTTATTAAAAAAATCCTGTGTCCTATGGGTAGACACACTATTTATCCTAATGGTGATTGAAATATCAAATTCCATACCTTGTGTTGAAGTCAACTAATTTTATACGGATGAAACTGTTAGCTACAGCTAGTCAGGGAACTTTACATTAAATAAACAAAAGGAGTCTCTAGAGGGAAGGGAAGGGGACAGCTGCCCCTCCCTGCTCTCCCTTGGTGATGCCCTAATTGTGCACTAAATATTAGTTAAGTCACACTGTTCACTCATAATTCCTATACAACAATCCTCTATGAGAACAAAATGGTATTAGTGTAAGATAATAACAATTCACTGTAATAACTATAAATGCCAATACACATGTTTTATGATAAATTTACTGTAACTGTACTGTAAAACATAAAATGCAAAATAATCATGTACATTAATTTTCATTTGATGTTTTACCAAGGTAGTGTTTACTAATAAAATAGCCTTTAGGCATATTGTAATCTTCAAAAAATTTTAAAAGACTGAAATTGTACCAATAAATGAACAACAGATTGATAATGAAAAAAACATGCCAACTAATTATTGCCAACATTTTTTTATTAATATTGTATTATATACATATATAACTATAATTAAAAACAGGTTGTTCAATTAATTTTAAATTAAATACATAAAATGAATTGTAAATAATATTTAAATGAAATCTAATTATATAATGACACTGATAATAATTTTAAAACAATCTATTCTCATTTGTTATTTCAATTGTTGCAATTTGTTAATTTAAATTGGATAAAAATGTGCAGTATTTTAAATATATAATTTTATGCTTTAATGAATACACACACTGGCACAATTATCTGAACACAAAAATACATTATTTTGCATAATATTTTATAAACGACTGGCCAGTTATGTTACCTTTTTATTAAGAACTTTTAATTTAAAAATGGAACAATAAGTGACAGTAATTTTTTTTATCAAATTGTTTCTGTTTCTCGGTAATACTTATTTGTTAGTGGTTTGGGAGCTCGGTTTGAGAAGAATTTTAAAAGTGAAGAAATGGTCATACCTGCGGATCTATTGTCACCAGACTGCAGCAATCAATTTCAACGATTCATCGCAGTATTTGACGGTACCATTTTACTGATTCTCTTGTGAGGAAGGGCCAAGGCAGAAGAAAAATGGACTTTGAGGAGAGATTACCTTTTTCTACAACTTCGAGCTTGCTAGAACATGCAGGTAACGGCTGTGCAGGCCCTAATCGATCTTGAAGTCGTGCGAGGAATGCGAGTGAGCAAGCGTACAGTTCGCGTACATTTGAAGAAGTGGGCATAGGTTCAAATGTACCAGCCAAAGCTCCAAAACTTGAGAGACACCATCATTTACCTTAGTTAAACTATGCACGGGAACATTGTTTTTGCGACATAAACCAATGGCGGTGGGTACTTTTCACTTACCTTCAACCTTACTTTGAAACATGCCCTTTAACTTAAAAGACCTTAAACATATTGAAGTTGAATGACTTCACATTTCAGATGTCAAACATGATAGAGCTTTTTCTGAAACTCTGCAAATTTTTCGTTTTTCTTTTTGTTTTTGGTTTTGTGCAAAAGGCTTCTTGAACTAAGTTGCATGAAAATGTATATTATGTCAATGTACATCCAAATAAATTAGATGAGTATTGAGCCATTATTTCAATCATCTGGTAAATATTTTATAGCTACCCTTTTCACATCTTGACATTTTAAATTTATTCACTTTTGCTGATCAACTGTACCACTGTCCAACATTTCTTTAATCAGATTTATGTTAATTAAGGTTAAAAATGCATGTCTATTATATAAGTATGGTGCTTATACGAAATTATTAAATTAAAACTATATTTAAGGACTTTAGTATTTAGGGTATATTTTTGAAGTTAAATGTTAACTTTGGATATTTTTCCATTAAAAAAAATATGAACAGAATTTGCTTAGTGTAAACATGTTGGGACATACAAATGCTACTTTTTAATATTATTACCTAGTGTTTATAAAAACAATATTGTGGAACTTATCGCAGAAACATTTTTTTCATAGTTGCATTCATACAGACTGAATTGCAATATTTTTCCGAAACATAATTATTGCATTATACAAAGTACTTTTTGTTATCTTTTAACTATTTTGTTAATAAATATTTTTATATTAAAAAACAAATTATTGTTTTATTTAATTAATCCACTGAGGAGTGTTGACCGAATAATTTATTTTAAAAAATTGAGAATTCACAATAAATTCCCCTCCGGTAACAGATATTTACTATTAGCTCCTCAAATTCTTAACGCGTTATTGCTTGACATACTATGTATTTTTAATTGGATATAACTGCGTTAAGCGAGATTCACATTACGAAACTTCTTTTGTGCATGTTGAAATAAATTTTGTCACTAATTTCGATACCCATGTAAGTAGTTTCCCATTAAATTTTTTATGACTGATGGTTACTGTTAGCCCGAAGACTTAGAGCTTCGCCCGGATTTCATGGTGGCCGAGCGCGTGTGGTAGCGGCTAAAGAGAATCTACCACCCCATCTCATCCCGTGGGTGTCGTAAAAGTCGACAGAGGGAAAATGAAAACCAAGAGATGGGCAGCAGGATCTTCCTGGAACATCTGAATAAATAAACTGCGGTTTCCAACCCGCCTGTCAAGCGTAGCAACTACAGTTCGCGTCACGGCTTGGACAGTTACCCTGTGCGCGTAAGTAGCTGACTCGTGGGCGAACGAGAGGGCCTGACCACGGCTCCATCACTGCGATTGGGAGGACGCTTAAAATATCTATATTTATCACCAATTCGGAATGCGTAGCTGTAGTGTGTAGCGTGTAAACTGCGAGTCGAAATAGCCCTAGAAGATCCAGCGACGCTTATAACCTTTTATATTTAGAGAAAACCAGCCTGAAAGGTGACGGTATCGCGAATATATGCTAATTATGATTCATCATCATTACAGCCTATCACTAGTCCACTGCTAAACATAGCTCTACCCCATAGATTGTCACAAGTTTGTAGCTCTCACTGAGGGTGCCATAGATGTCACGCTTGGCAGACGGGTTGACAATCGCAGTTTATTTATTCACATTTTCCAGGAAGATGCTGTTTGCTCATCTTCTGGTTTTAATTTTCGTCGACTTCTACGACATCCACGCGATCAGATGGGGTGGTAGATTATCTTAAACCGCAACCTACAAACATCAAAGCTTTATATTGTAATGCACGATGTTCTCGTACAAATGCTAATGAAAAAATAAAAATAAAGAAATATCTAGTAAGAAAAGAATCCATTCGTGTTGATTTGCCACTTTTAACGCATAAAGACCCACACGTCGACAAAAACATATCCAGTCGCTTTTGACGACACTAGTTTATAGTCGCGTTTAGGCGATGAAATATTAGTTGCATGATACATAGTGAAAGATAGTTTCACCGAAAAATCGCTTGGAGCACGAAACAGGTGCACCTGCCCCGGCCAATAGAAAAGGACGAGAATTCATATGCTTCATGTTTTTTTTTTAAATGTTCAAACTCAAATGCTAAAAGAAAAGAGGCACGGCACCTATGTCAACTTCTTGCCCCGTTATCGCGATCGTACGAGTAGATTCGGGGCTGTTCGCATGAACCGGTGATCACATTTCTGACAACGAGGCATTTCTTCTTAGTTCTCAGAGTAGACAACTCTCCTTCGCCTTGATTAGTAATAGCTGTATGCAGGTGTCTATAGACTGCATTGACCATTTAAATCGGGTGGATTGTATACTAGTCTAAGTTTATTAAAGGTAGCAAATTACGTTCGTACGAGGTACGATTACACGCTCTGCTAGTTCAGGTTGATTTGCAAGAATTCGACAGTCCGAATAGAGGCCCGCAGCCTACCTCGGACGGTCATTAGACAACTTAAAATTATTTGAGATATTCGAAATCGCGCAAACACGCAGCGAACGCGACACAGTCCGAATTTCGATGTTTTTGCAGGAGTTTAAGTATATTATGTAAATATATTAAGGCACGCGGGCCCCTGGCTAAAAAAAGCCAAAAAGGCTAACAGCAATTACATGACCGAAATTATTGCAAGAATTCGCTGCTACATAAATTATGGATTCCAAATCATTTTCTAAAACGTACATAATAGTCTTGCGGCGCTACTCAGATTCTTCTTCTATATTACATCGAATCTCATATAGTAAAAATGCGAAAAAATCAATGAAGTTAACTAATGTAAAGTGACTACGGATACAAGACTTTTTACTGGTGGTAGGATTCCTATATCCGTCTAGGTAGGTACCACCGCAGGGCCAGTTATTCTGCCGTGAAGCAGTAGTGTGTAGACATTACTGTGTTTCGGTCTGAAGAGCACTGAGAGTTAGTGTAATCACTGGGCATATGAGACTTAAGAACTTATGTCTCAGGGTGACGGGCGCCGTGTGGTGTCACACGGAAATGTTCTGGGTAACACAGCATTTGTTATGGGCAGACGTTGCACTCACAGGAACTTTAACGTTTTTTAATATTTTTTGTTTGTTTATGATAAAGATTGCTGAGGTTAAGAAAAAAATTTTTTTTTCGTAATCATTTTTATTTATTCACACCGATCACAATAGTATACATTAAATGACTAGACAGACGGAGATACAATTGATCAGTAGAATAGTTAGTTCCCCTTAAGGGTATTTTGGACATACATAAGTAATGGAATAAACTATGTGAAGTTGCTCAACATTCTGCGTCGAGAACACAGTGAAAATCTAGTCGAATTTCTAAAAACATATATTAAACTCTGTGGCCAATCGCGGTTTAGCATTTAGTGCTGTGAACATATTTTTCCAAAAAATCTTTTCATGTTTCCAATTTACCCAAATTAATCACTTTAAGTTCGTGTATCCAACTATCTAGACAAATATGAAAATCTGATAATAATTAAAAAATACTCGGATATCATAAAAGATAAAAATGCACGGAGACGTTGAATTGAAAGGTCATGCGCATTCGTGGCTAATTTACTACGTCACATTTGTCGAATACAATATTGAGAATCGAAACAATTTTTATTCCTTTTTTACACTAGAAAGATACTAAGTTTTATATTGTAAAAATTGCGACATAACATATTTATCGTGTACATTTACGTTAACCAATAGTTAAAAATATATCAGTTTTTCATTTTTATATTTCAAATATTTTTCAGAGAAATATATTATTAAACTTCCAAAAACCAAACATCACCTTGTCACATGAAAGTTCGTTAGGATTATTTTCTTTATGTAACAATATGTGCTGTATCAAAAGTGGAATAACTAAATGAAATGTTCGGAAACCTTCCCGTACAGAGTTCTGAATGAGATTAATTTCGTCACATTATTCGCCGATAAACAATAAAATAAATAATATAAAAAAAGATATCCAACATTATGTTTTGATTCGTATCAAAAGAATTTTAGATACATCATTTTGACACGGCACAACCAAAAAGTTAGCCTTAGAAAGCATGAATAGAAAACTTTGAAAACGTCGATTAATAATAATAATAATTAAATTGATTATAAAGAGAAACATCCAAGAATTTTATTTAAGAAAAGTATAGTAAGTGACCAGTGTCAAAAGCACACTAGGTGCTAAAATGTTTATTACGGTACGGTATCGGAAATCAGAATCGTCGAAAGATCTTAAATTAAATCACTTTTAGCAAGTAGTAAGTAGATAAAATTACAGAGCGTGTTTTCTTTTGCATCCTCTTTTTTCGAAAAATGTCCTGGGATAAAAGCAATGGGGAACTTACATCGCTCCTGCCTGCTTTTCCGGAACAACAATGATGAATATGCCATCACTATACTTTAATTGATATATGAAATGGCTTTTTAAATATCTATAATTTTAAATAATATAATAATTAGCAAATTACTAGCACTAAATAATTCAAAGTTAGTTTCATAAAATACGAATAATATAAGAGAAAATGACGAAGAATAATTATTTTAGAATAATTTCACCTACGCCATACAATATATAAACATACAAATATTCCACATAATACGTATAAAATTTAAAATATTTCAACAACGATATTTGCTAAGTGTACTATATCAATATATGCACTATACACATATATTATTTAATACATACTATTTAGCATATGTGGACAATATAAACTGTCTTTCAAAAATTATCGAGTGTATATAGTTCATTTATTAGGATCGGTGTTCACATTATGGTATCTAAATATCTATTACATGTTTAAAAATTAGTGAAACCCATTTTCCTATTATCTTAGTTTTCCAATCTATAATAAACATATTGTTAATTATACTTAATTTTTAAATGATGTGTATGTATAGCTAAAGTACATTTTGACTGGAGTAAATGTAATGCAGGGCCAACTTTCATTATTGTAATGTACTGATAAAATGATAGATTTTAATCTTATTGTCTTAATTAAACTAAGGAAAACGGAAAATTAGGTTTAATTATACGTATCTATACGGTTTACGAAAATGACTTTTTCCTATAAATAGAATTAAAATTCTAATATACAACTTTCTACTAAGCTCAAAATTTATCTCCGAGAAATGAGCACTAATATTCGTCGAGTAAAATTATTAATTACCAAATTCGTCGAATAATATTTGTAATTACGTCGAATTATTCATAAATCAATATATTATATCGACTACAATATGCTAATTTGTATTATTAGTTTAGCTTTACTCTCATGCTAAACAGATTTGCTTTCTCTATACACAAACTATTTTGCTATAAGATTCTAAATAAATTATTAAGTGTTGCCGAATTTTATTTTAGGAAACAATATTTATAGTTTTGACGCCATAACATTTTAAAAGTAAATGTAATTTATTACGGTATTGATACACAAAGTTTTTTTGTATGTCAATGCTTTACGGAAACTAAGTCAATATCAAAATAATGGTGCAAAAATAACGTTTGCTCGACATTTCTGACAACACTTCATATGGTGGCATTTAGTTGTAGATATTTTATTTCAGGAAACAATATTTATAGTTTTAACGCCATAACATTTTAAAATTAAATGTAATTCTTTACGGTATTGATACACAAAGTTGTTTGTATGTCAATGCTTTACGGAAACTAAGTCAATATCAAAATAATGGTGCAAAAATAACGTTTGCTCGACATTTCTGACAACACTTCATATGGTGGCATTTAGTTGTAGATATTTTATTTCAGGAAACAATATTTATAGTTTTAACGCCATAACATTTTAAAATTAAATGTAATTCTTTACGGTATTGATACACAAAGTTGTTAGTATGTCAATGCTTTACGGAAACTAAGTCAATATCAAAATAATGGTGCAAAAATAACGTTTGCTCGACATTTCTGACAACACTTCATATGGTGGCATCTATCATCTTTAATATATTGACTAAATATATTTTGGCTATTTTTATATAAGGTACTATATTTAACGTTAACGTAAAATAAATATTTTTTGTATTCTACTTTGTATTCTAGATTCATCAGCAGGACATAGTCTAGCAATCCTTGCTCTCCATTTACTTATTACTATATTTTTGCATATTTTTTCAAACCCGTTTCAAATGTAATCACCTCCTTTCAAAGTGTAAATAATTCTATTACAGTATTATAATATAACATTAACCATTATAGTTAATAGTTAAGGGTTAAACATTCATAACGATGGAATGAATCTATTTAAATTCCTAAAAGGTAATAAGTACATTTAGCCACTTTCAGCACTTTCACAAACTGTGTTACTAAATTATGGTGTCGGTTACAAACATACAAGTAAAGCTAATATAAAGCGAGTAAAAAGAACGAATATTATCGCTATGACTTGTACCCCTGGCCAAACACCTTTCTAACCCACGGAGAAGCTAGCGTGTAGACGAAGAGTACTTAATGGTTAGAATTATATTTTACATGATTCTATTAAATTAATTACAAAACAAGCACGATTGAATACATTTTTAAAGCTTTCTAAAAGTAGTAAGTTAGACTTAATATGTTATAAATCATTTTTATAACATCGATAGAAATTACGATATGATAATTTGATAAAATATCCAACAAGAAATTTATATTTCGATAATTTTTACTATGCGATTAATATTTTTTTTATGTTTTAACAGAGTGGCATTTCTTAAAATAATCAGATATTTTACAGCACATTTATAATCTAAATCATATTCTATGAGCATTTTATAAATATCTTTCTTATTGCATCAAAAACTTTTTTAACGTAAGTGTTACATGTACGTACGTTTCTATTTATATATAATCTATGATCAGGAAGTTCGGGATGTCACTCTATTAAAATAAGTACATTTGAATTTTGAATACACATACTTGTCTGTTTGAATACCTATCATAGGCGAGCGAGTCGTGAAGTTCTATCGCATTCATGCTTAGTAATAGTAATGAATAGTGAATTAGGTGTTCCTATGGGAAAGATATGGGAGCGCTCCTTGAATTAACTTACTACCCATTCTAAAGTGTTCTCTCGTACATTCTATTGAGCTATTCTTGAACGATTTTGAATGCACCCACCCGCAAATAAATTCACTCGCCGCTTATTTAAGATAATTGTACTTTAACAGTTGTATATTGCAATTTTTATAATATTTTACAACTGTATAATATATATATTTATATTTAATATTCATATTCTTTGTAATTAAGCTATGATTATTAGATACTTAGCATTTAATCAAACGTCATATGTTGCCATGTTACCTGATCAATATCAACTGTGTAAAATTTAATTTATATCTTGTATTCATAATGTTTTTAATTAAAAGTGATCATTATAATATTTACGACATTAAATATTATAATGTCAAATAAAATCCTAATTTGTTACATTAGGATAATAATAGCTAGATAATATTCTTTGGCGCGTATTTTGATTATTATGAATAACTAATACTAATAAGCATTTATTTTATTCAAAGTTTTTTACAATATAATGTTAAAAAAAAAATCACAATATAACATATTTTACAGTAATTATGAAATAATTATGTATTCTACAATGAATACCGTTATATGAAATAACATGCGTCTGTTGCCTATATGCTATAAGATAAAATTAGTTAAAACAATATGAACATTACGTTTACGATTATGCTAATAGGAAAAAATCAAATCGAATTCAAAGAGCTGCCTTCAACAAGCAGTATATGCTTTTTGAACAAATAACGTTTCAATTAAGACTTACCATAACCAAAACTCTGGTAGAGCAATGTAATGAATAAAAGCGTAACGGTGTACCAGTGACTGTCCTAACACCTGAGTTGTCTTGCCCTGAGTAATAAGTCTGTATGGTCTTTCCTTAGAGATAAGAATCATGAACCTCGTTACGAAACAGGTGGTAGACTGGTAGAAATAGAGGTAAACCCCTGAGAAAAGTGTAGCGATATACTTCTCGAGGGGCACACCAAAGCCCGCTAGACGATGTCACCCAATCGGCAACAATCAGCTAGGCACGATCACCCTGTTCGGACGCCCTATTCCCTGGGAAAAGAGCGTCAAATACCTCGGGGTCACTTTAGACGCAGCGATGTCATTCGCTGCACACATTAAAAACATACGCAATAGAGCGGCTTTTATCTCAAGCCGTCTATACCCTCTAACTTGCTCCTCAAGCAAAATGTGCTTAAGACACAAACTTCGCCTCTATAAGACTTGCATAAGACCCGTAATGGACTATGCTTGCGTCGCTTTCGCTCACGCGACGGGCAATCAATTAAAAAAGTTACAGAGCGTTCAAAATCGATTCTTGCGAACTGCTACCGGAGCCGGTTGGTATCAACGCAATGTAGATCTTCACAGCGACTGTGAAATGCCCTTAATCTCTGAACACTTCAGAGAATTATCACGGCGGTTTTTCGAAAAAGCCGCGGTTCATTCAAACCCGCTGGTGTTTAAAGCAGCAAATTACCGACCAACCAGAAACGCGACCGAACGCAAACGTCGCCCGCGAAACGTGCTAGACGACACGGACGTCTCAACTCTTCCTGACCACGATACTGTCAGTCTCGATCCAGGCCACACTGTACACACAGTCAATAGCTTTAATATAACAAGCACCACGACGCGCGACCGCCGTAGAGAGCGGCGCGCAATAGTCAATAATCACACCGCGTACACAAGATTCACCCGTGTTCCAGGGCGGTTCTCACCGCCCAGTTACCGACGATCTGATACTTGAGTTGTGGTGTAATCTGGAACTACTTTCTCCCCCCGAGGTCGAGAACGTAGCCCTTGACACCCGCCGGTCGACGAATTTCCGTTCGTGATTCGGCTTAGTTGAGAACGCGTAAAGCCTCGAGTTAAGGATAGTCCCGGGTTCGTGAAGCGGTCGATCGAAACTTTTTCTTTTAGAGCTTTCACGGCACCGTCGAAACGCACTCGCTTTCCAAGGCGTCGAGCGTCCCGGCACGCACTCGACACCTTGAGTGGTGTTACCGTTTGGTAGTTGTGTTACTTTAGTTATTTATGTTTGGGTCAAAAACCAAACCTGGCACGCGGGCCACTGTTGCCGCGAGCACAGGAATCCGATGAAGCTGGTTAAAGCCGAGAAGGGCTCAACAGCAATTACATCACCGAAAATATAAGATTGGTTCTTTTTTATTTTTAGTCGTTAAAATACAATAATTTAATGCATTCATTTAATCGCCCGAAAACCATGGAATCTTTGTTAACATGCAGTCGTTTCCATCCTTCAAAGTATTAATTTTACTGGTGGTAGGATTCCTATGCAGGAATCCGTCTAGGTAGGTACCACCCCAGGGCCAGTTATTCTGCCGTGAAGCAGTAGTGTGCAAACATTACTGTGTTACGGTTTGAAGGGCACTGTGAGCTAGCGTAATCACTGGGCATATGAGACTTAAGACCTTATGTCTCAGGGTGATGGGCACAGTGTGGTGTTACACAGAAATTTCCTGGGTAATATTGCATTTGTTATGGGCAGGCGTTGCACTTACCATCAGGTGAACGTTTTGCTCGTTTCATCACTTTATCCAATAAAAAAAAAAAAAAAAAAATTATCTCCATATTGTAATGTAAGATCACTCCCGACTACAATATTCAGCACCTAGCAAATCAATCCGAACGTCGCGTTTTCTCACCTTTTGCACCAAAATGTCGAACTAATATTGGATTGCAAGAAGACTTCAAAACTCAAATGCAAACTTTACTATACATTTGCTGGCTTTTTAAATTGATTGTATTTATTTTTGCTACCTTAAATTAACATTATAGTAACTACACTCAGCGTCACATCAAAATCGCACCTCTCTGAGTTTGCGCGAAAAATGGCTGTAATGGCTAGAAACGAATTATATTTATATAAATATTGGTATTTTTGAAATGGGTATTTGAATAGCTTTACATTATTAATAAAAAAAACATGAAATCATTAAAACATTTATCATTATAGAGCGTCAAAAATAAACACTGTCAAATGCTCGTTAGTAAGGACGCTAGTTACACCACCTAAAAAGGGTCTAAAAGGGTCGATCTGGATGAAATATGGGCCAGTCGTAATTTAGACTTTGCAGTGAACACACGTGAACAAGTAACCCAAGTAAGAACAAGTAAAGATGGACACCAGCTCTGAAGAAGCCGCTCAAGTGTTTTTAAGTCAAGCCCTATTGCAGTCGGGGATGCGGCAGTGAGACGTTGCTCGACAGTTGAACCTGTCCCGTTTTTCAGTTCGACGGGTGTTCCAACGTTTTCAGCACACTGGTGGAAACCGGTAGAAAACCGGGATCTGGAAGAAAACGGTGCACATCAGAAAGAGATGACCGTTTCATCGTTACGACATCTTTACGAAACCGTTTTACAAATGCTGTTGAGTTGCAACAACAGCTTCGATCAACTCGGAGAACACCTGTGAGGTGTTTCTACGATAAGAAGAAGGTTACACGAAAAGAGTTTAACAGCCCATAGACCTGCTAAAGGTCCAAAACTTACTGCACAGCATCGCAGAGATCGCCTAGAGTTTGCTCCCAATCATTGCGAGTGGACTCCAGAACAATGGCGGACCGTACTCTTCTCTGATGAGACGAGGGTCTGTCTCTTCTGCAATGACAGACGTAGAAGGGTCTACAGAAGACAGGGGAAGAGGTTCACACAACCCTGCTTCGAAGAATCCGTCGAATACGGGGGTGGCTCGTGTATGTTTTGGGGCGGCATTTCCGTCGACGGGAAAACGGAACTTGTGTGCGTTTCCCGGACTCGGGGTGGCCGTGGGCAAGGGTCATTAAATGCTGGTCGGTACATTACTGAAATCCTAGAGGAACATGTGGTCCCGTATGCTGGTTGTCGGTGATGGATTCATGTTAATGCATGATAATGCTCGTTGCCACACCGCGGCTATTGTACGGGATTATTTACAGGAGGTCGATATCCCTGTTATGCATTGGCCAGCACGAAGTCCAGACCTTAACCCAATAGAACATCTCTGGGATGACCTAAAACGGCGCGTGCGAGCTCGAGATCCAGCTCCAGCCACTCTTCAAGAGCTCCAAGATGCGGTACTTGAAGAGTGGGAACAAATACCCCAAGAGGCTGTTGCGATCCTTGTAAGGTCCATGAAAGATCGCATGGAAGCCGTTATCACGGCAAGGGGGGGTAACACTAGGTTTTAAGAACTTTTTTTGTATTTAATAAGTTTTTTTTTAGATTATTAATATGCAAATTTGTACATACCCTGTCTTTTTCTTTAATTTCTCTTTCGTCTCGTTACTAAAGTAAAATTCAATTAAAATTCCTGAAAGCTAATGAAATTACCTTTCGAATGATACCCTCAAACCACAACATTGCCATTGGCCTGTTGTGTTAAAATAGTATTTAAATTATTTTTTTCGAATGTGCGATTTTTTTGACGCCGAGTGTAGTTAAATTAATTTAATAGTTTTTTTGTATGTTTTGCAGTAATTATTTATCTCATGTTAGTTTAAAAAGTAATTTTAGAAATTGGTTTAATTATAGTTATAATTTATCTGTAAGCTGTAACAGACGGTATCACCTGACTTTCCGTGGTTGCCTTTAATTAAGGTGGCACGTGCCATTTTTTTATTAGTACTAAGTATTTAAGTGTTCTAGTTATGTGTTAACCTTGTTGGTAATCCTTAAATAACTAAATAAGATATATTCGAATAACCGACTTATGGCGTATCTAGAAGATAAAAACCTATTCGGCACCGGTGATCGAACTCAGGTCGCTCGCGTACTATGAATTTTAAAAGGAGCACTCGGCCTCTTAGCTATGATGAGCGTTATGATTATGGCAAATCTTCATTTCTTGGGAGATGGGGAGGGACAAAGACATTTTCTATGTTCAGCAGTGGACTATTAACAGGCCGATGAAGAAGATATAATTACGTATATTGTTAAAATAACATTGTCCTAGTCGGCAATTATTAGGACAGCCGACGCCATAGTAGAAAAGCCTTTTACGACTTTAGAACTGTATATACAATAACTATTGACTTGAATAGTTATTTTGAAACCGTCGTTATCATTTCTCGAGACCTATCTAACGATACCTTATGCGCACGTATTTTTTTGTCCCTAAGTTACATGCATGGTGTGCCTTCGTTATTTTTTTCCTAATTTTACTACACCTTCGTACAGCGGTTCATAAAAAAACACCATAGTTTCCAAGTACAATGGTTGTGACATACGGAAATTACGAAATTATAAAGGTTCCGTTTTTACCATAGAACCCTAAAAATTAAGATATTTCATGATTATTAATTACAATGAGTGATATTAATAATACTCGTATTATTGGTAATGTAATGAAATCTTTCATTGAAGTCGGATCAGTTGTAATTGGTGTTAACACTGATCTGTTAATCTGATGATTATGATGATGATGAATTAAAGACATCCACATGTGCAACAAAGAAATAGTATATTTCAAAGTATCAAATTTTGACTGAACTTGAGTCAGAATATTCATTATAAGTCGTAAGCCTGAGTTTACTGGTGGTAGGATTCTTATGCAGGAATCCGTCTAAGGTAGGTACCGCCCCAGGACCAGTTATTCTGCCGTGAAGCAGTAGTGTGAAAACATTACTGTGTTTCGGTTTGAAGGGCACTGAGAGCTAGCGTAATCACTGGGCATATGAGACTTGAGAACTTATGTCTCAGGGTGATGGACATAGTGTGGTGTCATAGCATTTGTTATGGGCAGACGTTGCACTTACTGTCAGATGAACGTTTTGCTTGTTTGCACTTTATCCAATAAAAAGTGTATGCTCATGAAGGCGTCTTTGGCTGATGAGAATGTCAAAGAAAAGGTTTGCCTATACCTTGGCAAAATAGCTATGTAGCCGCATGTACAAGTAGAGAAAATCTCGTATGAAAATTTAAATCGAGGAAGCAGCAATACGGAGATATGAAGAACCACACAAGTGTTTAAGTTGATTTCATCATCGTCATAGAGCTACAGATCCAGAGACATGAACAATTTGTGTTTGCACCAATGTGGAATCCGGTTAGGATTTGCACCCAAGACCCGCGGCGTAGAAGTTAGATACTCAAACCGCTTCTGATTATCGCTAATTTCTAGAAATTGAAACAGGATGACGGATACGATATGTAAATGATTACGATACGATAAGTTTAAGGATAATTTTTTTTCTCCTAAAAACGATGCTTCTTTTCAAAGTACAGTCAACAAATCAAAGAGTTGACTTCTACGTTTTGCTACAGAGATATGACGAAACCAAAACAAAACCGCTAAATGACATCTGTCATTTTCGTATCTGAATCAATCATATTTCCTTGATCAAAACCAAACCTGGCAACTTCACCTTTTATAAATACAAAAAAAAAACATAAGTTTAAAAGTAGTATTGAGTATTTTATATATCGGTTTCCTTGAAAACGCTGCCCGGGCTATCCATGTTAAAGTGGATGTACCTGGTGTTCGAGGAATCGATGGAGTCTTGCAAATCTTGTTCTTCAGCTTTGGCTTGTTTTGCAGAGTTCTCAGAGTGGAACTCGTGGCGAAAATTACCTGACAATATAATGAAGTCATTAATCAAAAATGATAAAGAAAATTTAAAATTTTAATTTTCTCAATTATTGTTTTTATGGAAGAAAGTGACGGGACGAGTAAATTATTAATTTGAGTAAGTGCAACGTCTGTCTATAACAAATGCTGTCATCATTCATTATCATTTCAGCCTATCACGAGACCACTGCTGAACGTAGGCCTCACCCCCAGGTTGACACAAAAATTTGTTGCTCTCAATTTGGGAGGATTGTGCAATAGTTGCTACGCTTGGCAGCCGCAGTTTATTTGTTCAGATGTTCCAGAAGTTCCGGAAGATGCTGCTGCCCATGCTTCTGGCTTTAGTTTTCCCTCTGTCGACTTTTACGACACGCGCGGGATGCGATGGGGTGGTAGATTCTCTTGGGCCGCTACCACACGGCTAACACGGCTTATTTTATCTGATTAAATATTAAATAATTAAGTTAAAACAAATTGACTACATCATTTTTTGGTTGGTAAATGGAACCGATAGAGTAACAACGCTGCAGTTATGCAGTCATTTACAGTTTTTAGAGGAATATTTTTTTATCGTCATCATCATCATCGTCATTTCAGCCTATCACTAGTCCACTGCTGAACATAGGCCTCTCCTATAGATTGCCACAAAAGTGTAGGTCTCGTTTAGGAGGGATTTTGCCATAGTTGCCACGCTTGGCAGGACCTTGGCAATCGCAGTTTATTTATTCAGATGTTCCAGAAGTTGCAAGAAGAAGCTGCTGACCATCTCCTGGTTTTCATTTTCCCTCTGTCGACTTTTACGACACCCACGGGATGAGATGGGGTGGTAGATTCTCTTAAGAATCCGTGATGGCACCACACTGCGCCTCGTCACTCTTGAGGCATTAGTTCTTAAGTCTCATATGTCCTAACAATTAGACAAGTCTCAGTGCCCTTCAGACCGAAACACAGCAATGTTTGCACACTACTACTTTACGGCAAAATAATTGGCTCTGCGGTGGTACCTACCTAGACGGATTACTGCAAGGGAATCCTACCTAATCAATCAAACAACAGATCTTCTGCATGAGCCTGTTAATAGCCCACTGCTGAAAATGGTCTCTCCCACGAAAAGGAGGTTCTACCGTAGTCACCTTACATGGCAGGCGGATTGGTAATTGTAGTACCAGACGTCAGTGTGTATTTTCTGTCTGGCATTTTATGAAATTGTTTCTCCGTTATCTACAGAAAATTATGAGAATCGAGTTACGACACCCACGTGACGATTTTCATGATATGGTGACAGATTTCCTTAAAGGTTCGTGCCTTAAAATACCACTGAACAAAAAGCTAATCTACACACATCGTTTAAAAACCAAAGAGCAGACATGTCACAAAACATACTCACAAGCAAAGCGGCAAAGGTTCGAGGCGAAAACATATTGGGTTTTGCTGGAATACACACACACGTTAAACGTAGAATGAAATGTAGTCACTATTCTAATCCGCGCAGTAAAGTAAGTTTTTAAACGTTAAAGGAAAAGGAATAACCAGCAACTAAGAATCTGCTAAGTAATACATAAGTAATATTTATTTATAAAAATATATTAAAAAATGATCGTTACGTTATCGTAACATCGGATTCTTGCATTATACTCTTCGCACTTTTGATAATTCTTAATCAATACAGTTTGTTTCCAGATAATTCTGGAAATATTCTGTTAATTTTGAGACCACTCGATACTTTTCTTTTACATGCAACTTATGGAACTGTATCCATTTGAAGTTTAGTTTCGATTGAAATGGACAAGCAAAGACAAATCAAGAATATTTAATTAATAAACACGGATCACGTCACCACATTGAGATAAACTTTTATAGTGACTATTTATAAACTTCCAACGAATTCGGGAAACTGGCAACTAATATGAATCTACAAGCAAAGGAAACGAAGCATCAAAATAAAATAAGGGTCAGTGCATATTGTTTATTTTTGAACATCGGTAGCACCATACAACAGCCTAATTTTGCGGGATACAAAATAAATACTTTTAGGTGCTTTTTACATAAATACGAGGACTCAGAAATTTGTCATAGTTTGTCAGAATTAGGTTTTAAAATTAGCGCCAAAAAATTCTAATGACTAATCATAACTAATTAAGTTAACAAAAATAAAGCATTATGAACCTTTTATTTGTCTAAGGAGAAAGATATAGATTTAAGTACGAGAAATAAAATTTGCGCCTATGTGTTTTTTTTTTAAATTTTAAACAAAAGTACAGATGCTACTTTCTATGAGTCTATTTATATTCAAAACATTGACAGGTAAAACAGCATAATAGTATAGTACATATCTTTCAGACAGTACTTGTACTTGACGATAGATGGCGATTAATGTTGATTTATTAAAGAATAATTTAAAACGATTTTTTTCCTACCGGAGACCTACCTATGTCGATTGCAGGACCCAAAAATCATTGATCCTATAATGTCATTTAAATTGTAAGAGCAGTTTCAAGTAACCAAATATTTACATAAGATCACGACTGTATCCCATAAGTGGTAGTCAGAGACTGGGCACTCACTGCACAAACAGATGACTGCCACAATCCACGTTTCACCAAAACAATATAATGCACTTGGTGTGATAGGTGGTGAGCCCATCGCCATCATGCGCTATTGGGTGCACAGTGCAGTTTAATTTCTTACTCGCCTTTTACGAGAAATAAGTTAAATTTATCAAATATTTAAATGAATATATTGCTCGTTCAAAAGACTGAGCAGCATTTTCAAAACATATCATCAGTCTTTTTTTACAGATAAAGAAAAAGAGGAGAAAGTGAAAGAAAACATGCATTTGAGATAAAGAGTAATTTTTCTTACATTAAGGGATTAGTCCACAAAATTTTAATGTTAAAACCCTCTTCAAAATACCTTGAATTATTTATTTCTCAACTAGATTAAAAAAAGAATGCGACAATAAAATAATACGAACCTTTGAAATGTCAAAATACATGCCCTGGGAAAGTAACTGACAAAAATTAAAAATATCTGAGTCCACGTACGATTAAAGTAACGCAATACACAGGCTGTACGGCTAAAGCTACAAAATAGCACTAGTCTTAATTAAAACAAAACTAAGGGAACATCTAATAAAATTACACTACAGATTTGGAATCTTAAGCGTTCTGCGCGAGTTTTCCGTATGTGGAATAATAATGGTGTAACATAAATTCATAAATACTGCACCCATTTTGCAAACCATACTTTACAAACATTTTATTTTCCAGATATAAAGAATAATATTTCTTTAATGCTTTAGGATTGATAGTAAAAGCAAAAAGTATTTCGTCGACTAAAACATTATAGTTATAAGATTAGAAATTATGGATTGTAGATTTTTTTAAAGGTATCGTTAGCAAAATGGTTACATTATGTACATTGTAGGTTTGTAAATGCTTGTACCAGTATTGAAATCAGTTACATCGAAAAGATTTGTTCACATATTTTCATAGACAAATTTTAATTATAATGTAAATATAAATGAGGATGTCAAAATAGGTAAAACCAACCAATGTTGGACCAATAATGTTATTGTACTCGCTTGAGCAGAATTAAGACTAGAATATATAATTATTTGGTATAAAATTCCTTAAGCACCATTAATGTTTTTTTATTAAAGCTCAGCTTTTTGTCTATGGATATATATTTTTAATTCTCTTGACTATGATTATTGCATTATCTGTACTATTTTAAGATTGCATTATATTTTGCAGTTATCTGCGGACTAGTAGTTACTGCCATATTAAGGCTATCGATTATATTTACAGGGGATTATTATTATATTAACTATTATTTAAGATTCCATTGGCTTGATTAAAAAAATGCATGCATATTAACAAAATACGACAAACAATCATGCCCGATAGAAGCTTATTGCATAATACTATTGAAATTGCCTTAATTAAATTTAGGGGCTACTGTTTATACTTTATATTAAGTAAACCTACGAAGGCGTAAATCTAGTATATAATTTAAAACCAAAATCGACCTTATTGCTTTATATTTTAAAGTAGACAGACAGCAGACTGTTCACAGTAGCATAAGTTTTAAGTATCCATAATAAAAAAAAGTATTATAAGTCGTCAATTCATATCATCGAATGGTAAATATTACCATTTGTTCGTTCCATACAATTTTATTGTAATGTAAAAGGTACAGGCCACTAATATTTCACAATAATGCGTTGTCATTTGTTCTTTAAATTAAAAAGTAAATATAAAGGTCAAACAATTTTATTATCTGTTAGATATTAACGTCAATGTTATCGGTGCATCTTTTTTTTTAATTTTTAAGAAGTGAAAAGTGCAGCGACATCGACTTTTTGATTCTAGTCAGGTGCAACATTTACTCAAGCCACTACAACCGCACTCAACTTTACGGGCTCGTCTCCTACAAAACCCGTAACATTTTAGTGCCAAACAACAAAGGCCGCATTTTTTACTACTCTCAGATTTACAAGACTCCCTGCTATTTAATCTCTGCAGTTCGGGGCGATCTTTTTCGTTTAATAACATATCTAGCCTACTTTTCAATTGCGCAGGGGACACACTACAATCCCTACTAAGTTTTGAAGTCGTTTTAATTTCCAATTGTCTCGTTCCTAAAATATCGATAATCTCGTTAGCTAAATCGTCTGAACCTGTAGAATTTTCAGCATTAGGCGTATGAGACTCTATGCTTTCAGGTGTATAAGGATCTAAGAATTGTGTAGGACTGAGCAATGAAGTATCGATGTCGTTAGCAAATAGGTCATCATAACTGGAATAATCCGCGCCAGTGATTTCAACAAAAGGAATATCGATTTTCTCTGTTAACGAGCTAGTGCGTGTGCGTTTCGGTCTATCCTCTGAGAGTATTTCACGGTGAATTTGCGAGCTGAATATGGGTTTTTTGTTGGCATAAATATCAGGGTCTGTTGGGAGACGAGAGAGATGCGGTGATCTATAAGGAGGGGTGTTAAGGGTAGTTAACGCACACAGACCGCATGGGTGTTTGCATCTATTTTCTACCGTACCTCGGTCGCTTTGCAGCATCACGCGTAAGTAGATTGGCTGTGGAAGAAAAAAATGTTCAATATTGATATTAAATTATATTACAAATTAAATATTCAAAGATTGGAAATTTCAAGTAGATAGCGTCAATTTATTACGAATATTGCGACGCGAGAACACGCCGCCGCAGCTCCGCGTCGCCCCCCGGCTCGCCGTCCGAGCAGTCGCGTACCTTATGGTCGCCCATGCAGGCCGCGTCGCCGATGACTCCGTAGTCGGTGCGGCGCCGCGCCGGCGCCTCCGCCAGCCGCCGCAGCTCCGCGTCGCCCCCCGGCTCGCCGTCCGAGCGGTCGCGTACCTTATGGTCGCCCATGCAGGCCGCGTCGCCGATGACTCCGTAGTCGGTGCGGCGCCGCGCCGGCGCCTCCGCCAGCCGCCGCAGCTCCGCGTCGCCCCCCGGCTCGCCGTCCGAGCGGTCGCGTACCTTATGGTCGCCCATGCAGGCCGCGTCGCCGATGACTCCGTAGTCGGTGCGGCGCCGCGCCGGCGCCGCCGCCAGCCGCCGCAGCTCCGCGTCGCCCCCCGGCTCGCCGTCCGAGCGGTCGCGTACCTTATGGTCGCCCATGCAGGCCGCGTCGCCGATGACTCCGTAGTCGGTGCGGCGCCGCGCCGGCGCCTCCGCCAGCCGCCGCAGCTCCGCGTCGCCCCCCGGCTCGCCGTCCGAGCGGTCGCGTACCTTATGGTCGCCCATGCAGGCCGCGTCGCCGATGACTCCGTAGTCGGTGCGGCGCCGCGCCGGCGCCTCCGCCAGCCGCCGCAGCTCCGCGTCGCCCCCCGGCTCGCCGTCCGAGCGGTCGCGTACCTTATGGTCGCCCATGCAGGCCGCGTCGCCGATCACTCCGTAGTCGGTGCGGCGCCTCGCCGGCGCCTCCGCCAGCCGCCGCAGCTCCGCGTCGCCCCCCGGCTCGCCGTCCGAGCGGTCGCGTACCTTATGGTCGCCCATGCAGGCCGCGTCGCCGATGACTCCGTAGTCGGTGCGGCGCCGCGCCGTCGCCTCCGCCAGCCGCCGCAGCTCCGCGTCGCCCCCCGGCTCGCCGTCCGAGCGGTCGCGTACCTTATGGTCGCCCATGCAGGCCGCGTCGCCGATGACTCCGTAGTCGGTGCGGCGCCGCGCCGGCGCCTCCGCCAGCCGCCGCAGCTCCGCGTCGCCCCCCGGCTCGCCGTCCGAGCGGTCGCGTACCTTATGGTCGCCCATGCAGGCCGCGTCGCCGATCACTCCGTAGTCGGTGCGGCGCCGCGGCGGCGCCTCCGCCAGCCGCCGCAGCTCCGCGTCGCCCCCCGGCTCGCCGTCCGAGCGGTCGCGTACCTTATGGTCGCCCATGCAGGCCGCGTCGCCGATGACTCCGTAGTCGGTGCGGCGCCGCGCCGGCGCCTCCGCCAGCCGCCGCAGCTCCGCGTCGCCCCCCGGCTCGCCGTCCGAGCGGTCGCGTACCTTATGGTCGCCCATGCAGGCCGCGTCGCCGATGACTCCGTAGTCGGTGCGGCGCCGCGCCGGCGCCTCCGCCAGCCGCCGCAGCTCCGCGTCGCCCCCCGGCTCGCCGTCCGAGCGGTCGCGTACCTTATGGTCGCCCATGCAGGCCGCGTCGCCGATGACTCCGTAGTCGGTGCGGCGCCGCGCCGGCGCCTCCGCCAGCCGCCGCAGCTCCGCGTCGCCCCCCGGCTCGCCGTCCGAGCGGTCGCGTACCTTATGGTCGCCCATGCAGGCCGCGTCGCCGATCACTCCGTAGTCGGTGCGGCGCCTCGCCGGCGCCTCCGCCAGCCGCCGCAGCTCCGCGTCGTCCCCCCGGCTCGCCGTCCGAGCGGTCGCGTACCTTATGGTCGCCCATGCAGGCCGCGTCGCCGATGACTCCGTAGTCGGTGCGGCGCCGCACCGGCGCCTCCGCCAGCCGCCGCAGCTCCGCGTCGTCCCCCGGCTCGCCGTCCGAGCGGTCGCGTACCTTATGGTCGCCCATGCAGGCCGCGTCGCCGATGACTCCGTAGTCGGTGCGGCGCCGCACCGGCGCCTCCGCCAGCCGCCGCAGCTCCGCGTCGTCCCCCGGCTCGCCGTCCGAGCGGTCGCGTACCTTATGGTCGCCCATGCAGGCCGCGTCGCCGATCACTCCGTAGTCGGTGCGGCGCCTCGCCGGCGCCTCCGCCAGCCGCCGCAGCTCCGCGTCGTCCCCCCGGCTCGCCGTCCGAGCGGTCGCGTACCTTATGGTCGCCCATGCAGGCCGCGTCGCCGATCACTCCGTAGTCGGTGCGGCGCCGCGCCGGCGCCTCCGCCAGCCGCCGCAGCTCCGCGTCGCCCTTCGGCGAGCCCTCCGACTGATTCCGGACCAAGCGGCGTCGCCCTGGAGAGCCCTCTGACTCCGAAGCCCTGTAAATAAAACCAATGTTATATTTATTTTCTTTGTAACTTCCATTTTTTACGAATAAATAATAAAAAATAATGAGTATAGCCTAAACAGAGTTGAAAGGATTGATAGTTAATGTCTGCCATGTCTGGTGTATGCCAAACTATTTTGTCCTATAGATCACTTGCTTTTTCTGTATGAGTACATATCTCATCCCATGGTGGAAAACCATGGGTACATTTTGTTCTCATTCAATTGGTGGTAATGGTTTGGTTTATATAACCCTACATTTCTATTCTTCATAAATGAAATGGAATGAATGGAATCACGATGTAGATAACATTCATCTGGGTGTTCGATTTTTAAAAGTTAAATCTATATATTAACACTTGAAGAGAAACCTTTTGCGCGCACGAAAAACTGTGAGATTTCGTAAGTCAATATTTTTACGTTCATACTGCTAATGTCAATTACATACTAGTCTATGGTTTGTTTACGATCATACTGCCAATATGAAAAACATAATAATGTCTCAGGTCAATCAGTCGCGTAGTATTTTAAAAAGTTGGTGACAAATAATTAACCAAACCTCAATAACTTTAAAATTTATAAAAAATATATAATTTATAGTCGAATTTCGACCATAGGGCGACCACTGGTATTTATTAAAGTTTGCTAATGTTAAGAATACTGACCGAGCGTTAAGAGCATGTTGAATGCTAGTCGGGTCGGCGATACTCTTCCTGCTGGTCGCTATCCCGGGAACGGACAAGGCGTCGAAATCTGCGACGCTCCCTTTCTTCTCAAGAATTTTACCGGGACTGAACTGGAAACAAAAGTTTCAACAAAATAGGTTAAGCATGGTTAATAAATGAATCGACTTCTTTAAGATATAACATTCCTTTTTAAAATGTAATATACTGGAGCTCTGGTTAGCCTATGCAAGTCGTTCAGTGTTTGTCGAAGGCTTAATTTAATCTAATATGGGTAATTTCTCAGCAACGACTGTAGATGTCAATTTGTATTGACCCCAAGACATTCTTTAATTTTTGTCAGAACCAATTATATATTTCAATTTATGTATAACATGTAATATTTATCCCTTAATTTATATATATATATATATATATATATATATATATATATATATATATATATATATATATATATATTTATGGATTAAATTTTTCTTATACTTTTATGTTTGTTACGTATAAAACACCTCTGTGAATTGTGACTGATGAAAATCAGCGTCAGGTTTTAGTTTGACATTAAGCTGATCTAGAGACATTGCATATATCTTTTCTATGATATTTTTTTTATTTTGTTTTATTAGTAGTGCTAATTTTTTTTTTTGATTATGGCGGATAACATTGCCAAGGAAAAGGGAAGCTAACTGCCAGATCGGATGTTCTGATCTGGGGAAGACGTCTCCTCCGACTAGCAATATTTAGATTATTGTATATATAGTTCGCATCTCAGAAAACTTTCAAAGCGATTATGGACGTATGGGAATATTTATTAATTTTATTACTATGTTTATATTCTCTTTTATTATTATCTGATTATATAGTGTCAAGTGTGCTGTCCTTTTGTGCTGCGCCAATAAGTGTTTTTTCTTCTTCTTCTAATAAGTCCTAAGTCCAAAAGTACTAATGGATCTTATAAATTACAACCAAATGCCTTAGCGGTCAGCATACCTGCTTGCTGAGCCATGAAGGCCACAAGAGGTTAGCATGGAGGATGTTTTGTGACTGACCCCATGTCTCTAACACTGTATCCAACAATAGAGTATAATTATATGACTCCATGAGCAAGCCCACAGTACTGCATTTTCTGGAGGGATCGTGTGAGATGAAATTGTTTTCATCTGTTACAAAAGATGGCGCTGATATAAAAATTAGTATACCAAGTTCACCTGGTGATTCTGCCTCGCTGGTGAGTTGGACCGTGCTGGACTGCTGTCTGATGACGAAACTCTTCCACTACTGTCAGTCGAGTCGGTGACCGATTTCCTGCAAAATATAATATTATGAAAAACGAGAAGCATCTGTTTTTTTATGGAAGAAAGTGACGCGACGATCAATCCGTTCACCTGATGGTAAACGCAACGTCTGTTCGCAACAACTGTGTTGCACCACACTGCGCTCGTCACCTTGGGACATAAGTTCTCATATGCCCTATATGTAATTTCACGAGGTACCATTGCCCTTCAGACTGTAACACATTAATGTTTTCAATAATACTGTTTGGCGGCAGAATAACAGGCACTGCGTGTGGTACCTACCTAGACGGATTCCTGCATAGCTTCGGAACCGGTATAACAAACACTAAGTCTATATTGGTCTCACTCGCGTAACATAAGCCGACCATATGACCGCGTACGGCATGGTATATCGCTGAATTGAGTATTGACAGTTCGGCTCTTCACGGTAATATTCGGTTCTTAGCGTGTAGCTCCTTAAAGCCGTAGCCAGAAGTTTTTTAGCCCAAAACCTTTCTCAATAAATGCTATCTATTTATATATTCCTGCATAGGAATCCCATCACTCATAAAGTTTGTTGTATTTACTTTTGTCATTACATTAGCGAGCCATTTCATCAGTTATTTACTAGCTATAATAAACTAACCTGGAGCTATGCAAGTGCCGGGAGTCGCCGGCCCGTGCGTCAGATTGCTGCAGCAGCAAGCGTGCGGACTGCGACAGCAGGATTCGATCGCACCAAGCTGGACATCTGGAAATAGAAAAAAACGGTTGTACGTTCGGGATGAAACGGGACCGGATAGGCCTGATGGTAGACGGTCATTGTGACACACAGACAATCACAGCCAGTTAATAATTAAGATATAAAATGGATGCATTGTCGCTCTTGAGGACATGATGAAATTTTTTGGTATTTGGTCTGAAACGGTTATTCTGTGAGACTGCGGTTCTTTCGCAGAGGATCAAACAACTTTTTTTTTATTGGATAAAGTGATGAAACGAGCAAGACGTTCACCTGATGGTAAGTGCAACGTCTGCCCATTACAAATGCTGTGTCACCCAGGAAATTTCTGTGTGACACCACACTGTGCCCATCACCCTGAGACATAAGTTCTTTAGTCCTTATATGGGAATAAGGTGTAATTGTATGAATATTTGACAGAATAAAAAGAATTATATATATATATATATATATATATATATATATATATATATATATATATATATATATATATATATATATAATTTTATATATATATATATTTTGAATGTCAAATGACATTAGTGATGACAAACATTAGTAATGACAATCTTTTTCTGATTTAATTTTTAAATGTAATTTTGACGATCTTTTTCTTTTTTTTTATTCGATATAGTGATGAAACGAGCAAAACGTTCACCTGATGGTAAGTGCAACGTCTGCCCATAACTAATGCTGTGTCACCCAGAAAATTTCTGTCTGACTCCACACTGCGCCCTGAGACATGAGTTCTTAAGTCTCATATGCCCAGTGATTACGCCAGATCTTAGTGCCCTTCAAACCGAAACACAGTAATGTTTGCACACTACTGCTTCACGGCAGAATAACAGTCCCTTAGGTATTCAGTGTTTTTTTTTCGATTTGATTTTCTACAACCTAGTTACTGACTTTTGCTAGACTTTATTTAGAATAACCTCAAAATCGAAAATACTTTAGGCGATAAATAAAATCTGAGAAGTGTCCGTCGTTTTAATATTGTAGTGGTAGAGATTCTCTAAGCCTCCACTCGGCGTTTCAATCTTCTCTCACGAATAGATGTTATTTTGAATCCCGATAATCAATGTTTTACGACTTTTTTTACGGCGAACTTTGTATGTGAGCTGAGCGTCCTTTTCTGGCATTTCCATCAGTCTACCACGAGACCTGTTGTGATGGATTCCTTTAAAGCGTCAGCGCCAAATATTACCTGGTCTTCATATAGTGTGTGGGCAGTTGGACATCTTCCTCGAATGGATACGTGGGTGGGAATTTGACCGGGAACTCGAACAAGTGGGGCCGGAGCGCTTCCAGTTCCCGATCGTAGCGTTGCAGCTGCGATCGAAATTAAGAGTTATGCACAATATATAGAGCCGCATTTCATTAGCAATAGTTTAGACAATCTTAAGGTTGTTCTGGTGTGTTCTGGTGTGTTCGCGTTAAATTAGTCGATCAGTGGTAAGTGTATTTACTGGGCCGAGTCGTGGGTTCAAGATTCGAATCACTGGCTTTCGAGACTGGATGCATTGAGATCGTCCGTTATCTTTAATAATAGTTTAACAATACAAAAAAAACTAAAAAACTAATTTTTTAGTTTTTTTTTAGTTTAACAATATCTTAAATTAATCCAACCCTGCCTATACGGCCCATGAGAGCAGAGGTGTCTTTTTAACAACTGCTTGATGGCAGAATAACTGGCACTACGCGAACTACTGTACAGGAATCCTATCACACGTGATTTGACGCAAAATTTCAATCGGAGTAACAGACGGTTTTTTTAAATTATTGGATAAAGTGACGAGACGAGCAAATCGTTCACCTGATGATAAGTGCAACGTCTGCCCATAAAGAATGCTATGTTACATCACAGAACATTTCTGTGCGACGTCATTTCTTAAGTCTCATATGCCCAGTGATTACTCTAGCTCTAAGTGCCCTTCAAAACGAAACACAGCAATGTTTCATTACTGCTTCACGGCAGAATAACTGGCCCCGCGGTGCTACCTAGACGGATTGCTGCATAGAAATCCTACCAATCCGACTAGTTGATGGCAGAATAAATGGCACTATGCGGAATCCTGTCAACAGTGTTTTCGCGCGAAATTTTCAATCGGTGTGCCAGACGTCTCGCACCTTGGACACTGCAGCTGGTCACTGGTCTGGCATTGAACGGTCGAAAGCCAAGAGATTTTTCTGGCATTCACCTTAGTCGATTCTTACCAATGACTCATACATAGATACGTCATATACCCAGAAGACAACTAAAGCAGGCGTTCCGAACGCAGCGACAACGTACTACACATTCATGATCGTGCGCTGTTTATCCTTGTCACTCTCGTTGTAAACGGAGTAATGTCGTCTCGTTCCTTGCGATTGCGTAGTCATGGCGACGTTTGAGAAGGCGACAATTGGCGCCTTTTCTTAGCTTCACTTACAAAACGTCGGTAACGTATCTCACTTCAGTCACTTCAGTCCACTGCTGAACATGGTCTATGTTCAGCAGTGGACTTGGGACGGGCTGAAGGAGAGTGAACCAACGTCCCCCATAGATTGAGGAGATTTTGCCATAGTTGCCACGCTTGGCAGGCGGGTTGGCAAGCGCAGTTTATTTATTTAGCTGTTCCAGGAAGATGCTGCTGCCCATCTCCTGGTTTGCATTTTCCCTATGTCGACTTTTAGGACACCCACAGGACGAGATGGGGTGGTTCTCTTAGGATCTTTTCTTTTTACGACACCTATAGCATTAAATGGGGGTGACCAAATTGGTCGCCACCAGCGTATCGATTACGTAGGTAACAATGATTATTATTAACTCGACCCAAGGCTCCCTGAATATCTTCTGATGGTCCACGTGAGCGAACTCTTTCTTCCCGATGGTCAACACAACTCTGTCGTCGGTTTCCGAGCGATATTGCATTTTCGATGAGTCAACATTCGCGCCATTTTGCAGCCGACATGCCGTCAGTTCTTCCGTCACTTTCTGGAACATTCTTTAGATTTGAAATGATCAAAGTATCAAGTTAGATGAAAATTTAGGTTTAGTATAGAAGAAGAGGAGGAGAGTTACTTTCTTGGCCATATCCTTAGATGACGACCGCGCGGCCTAGTGGTTAGAGTATTTGACTTCTGCATCGCCGGTCCTGGGTTCGAATGCCAGCCGAAGCAAACATTTTTGCAAAAGCATAAATAGTTAATTTTCGGGGGGTCTGGTTATGTTGTGATTGTCCCAGTGTTTCTGACACTGCATTCTAGCCTACCTCCGACCTTATCGCATGAGCGTTAACACCTGTGGGTACTGTCGGGACGGGTGTGTGCCTCTGTGTTTGCGCGTACACTTGTGTCACTATGATGTCCCAGCAGTTGATAGCTTCCGACAGTATTCGAAAGTTGTAAACGTGGTTAAAAATCGGTTAGGAGGGCGACATATTTATGCTAAGGCTATGCAGCCGATCCTAGTACAACCTGAATAAAGACTAGAAGAAAAAAGAAGAATGATAATAATGTAAAAAATGGAGATATTTACCTTAACGACGGCGCCAGTGTCGGTGCGGAAGTTGAAATCTCCAAATATAAAGTAAGGTGCCGCGTTAGCATCCGAATGCAAATGGCGCAGTGTGTGACGTAGAGCGCGCCGACGGCTGCGGCAGTACACCTGGAACACATTATATCTAAATATTTGTAATTCGTTTCTCGATACCGGCTGTAACGATTTCGATGAAATTTACTGATTAGTTTTTTTTTTGTCAAGAAATCGATGTAGCATGGTTCTTTTGTAGATAAATTTATTTTATAATACAGAAACATGCAACGATATCTGACTTAAATATTCAAGTTTAAATACAGCGATGGCGACCAACGCCATCTTGTGGGCTCTTTACGCTATATGAAAGCGTTTGCATGCTGTGTGCTGGTGGTAAGCTTATTCTGTGGCCGTCGTGAAGTAGACTAAGGGTATATAATATGTATAATATGTAATATTCAATGCTTCCATTGTCTGACTGTCGGGACGAACAGTTTTACTGTCTTCACGTTAAATTTAATTCCGGGATGTTTCCTTGAACTTCATAAGGAATTAAAGTGGATGTAAGTAAGACGAAAGTAATAGTTTTTGAAAGAGAAGAAAGTAAGACGGATTCTCCTTCAATCAGAACTCTGATTTAATGAGAAAGTGATATAGTTTGGTACTTAGCTTCAAAGTTTGCCAGAGACGGAAAATATGACTGCGATATTGAGAGAAGAATATTGGGGGGAAATCAAGAGAATAGGGGCCCTGCATAACTTTATAAATAGCCATAATGTACCTAAAAAGGCATGACTGGCTGAACATAGAGATGTACTGATCCCCACATTTATGAATGGTAGTGAATGTAAAGAAGCATGTAAAACTAATGCTGTGGAAATGAGTAGGTTGGGAAGTATAGCTGGAGTGGCTTTGATAGACAAAGTGAGGTGACGCTATTGTATGATAAGAGAATGTTGTGGTGTGGAAGAAGATGTAGTGACAAAGATAGAGAAAGCGATGTTTACATGATTTGGACATATAGAGAGAATGGATGAAAGAACTATGCGGCGAGTGTGTATGGGCAAGCCGGTAAGGGTAGCTGTAGGCGAACGTATCACGATCAGATCGAAGTTTTTTTAAGGAAAGCCCACGTCAAAAGTACCAGCAACCGACGACGTTGTACAAAACACTAATGAAAGTAGAAGAAGCGAAATATGTGTGTCAGGATCGTAGGAAGTGGAAAGATGAGAAAGAGGGGAAACTCTAATGTATGTGTGAAATATTTGTGTATATCGCAAATTATTACTCTACGGGTTGTAGATGCGTCGCGACTGTTCTCGTGTCACTGACACTGCATCCCAACCTTTCCGCGGTAGTATCGAGTAGGTTGTCAAATACACGAAACTGGATAGACTTGTGAATGCGATCGCGCCTTTTTTACCCGTGGTCGTACTTACCGATGGGAATGGCTCCAGAGCGAGCAAGTTCGAGGCGTCGTGGAAAAGGTGTATGTTTACAAATTCCACCGCCGTGCCGCGTAGGAGCCAGCGTGTGCGCAGGAAACCCTTGCGCGACCATTTGCACTGCGAGGCAAATTGATAGAAATTAATTTTTATATAATATTAAACTATATAATATTAAACTCCAAACGCTTTAATTCATGTACTTACTATTTTAAAATAACACTGGTTAAACGGAATAGCGATTTATAATTTTATGCATTTATTTATTAAAGGACAGCCAGAGGTTATTACATGAACACATACATTGATAAAAAAAAATAAAGCGAAAACCTATTAAAGGCAGCCACAAAATGCTTATGGTTAGGTTATTTATTATTATTATATTTCAATAATTTGATTATAAATTTACGTATTGTTACTAATAATCCACGCATAATCAAAGTATATTTTCCATTGGCAAAGAAACAAGCGTTGTTTTGAGTGTTAGGAGTGGGGCGGGAAAAACCGCCCTACCATATTGCAAAGATAGTGGTTCGGCGCAGCCTTTATACGAAGTCATTCTGTGATGAGATCTAGTGCACTGCACATAGAAGTGATTGCGTGTGGATCAATTGACTGTAGCTGGAAATTACGTATTTTGTTTCTTGACTGGCCCCGCAACATTACATAAAAGTGTAAAATTACTACATTACAATATATGAAATCTTTGCTTAAATTTAAATTAAAAACAAAATATAAACAGTGGTAAAAACCCAACTAACTAGTAATATAGTCTAGTAGAAACAACAAAAACAATAATATTAAGATAAAAAACATTACATTAAAATAAAAAGTCACAGAAAATGTCGACGGAATCCGAATTAAATTGAGCAACAATTCTTTAGATTCTAACAATAGTATTGTTGATGGTAGTAGTGTTGATGGCAGGATACTAATGCAGGAATCCTAGTCTATTCTGCCGTGAAGCAGTAGTGGGTAGAAGGGCATTGAGAGATAGTGTAATTATTGGGCATATGACAAAGGTGGCCTACTAAGAAAATCGAAATACAAAGTTTCGTATCGATTCGAAGCAACAACGTCAAACATAAACCCTCCCACCAAATTACTTCGGATGCAACTTCTACGGACGGCCTTCTTTTGGATCCATAGGCAGCCAATAGAATGAAAGTTTATTGAAGGGATATCGTGGTAGGACACGTCGGAGTCGTCAGCCGAAACTTTGTATTTCGATTTTCATAGTAGATTCCCTCGTGTCACAGCGTGACGGGCGCAGCGTGGTAGCTTTAAATTTTTCATAGTACGCGAGTGGTCCTAGGTGCGATTCCCGGTGCCGGCACCACTTAAATTATTAATTGCAATTTTAAGTGCTGAATATTACCACGTGCTCGGCGGTGAAGGAAAACATCGTGACGACACCTGCATGTCGGAAAAATAAAATAAAAAATTCCAAGACAAGTGCAGTGCGCCAACACGCATTAGAGCAGTGTGGCGGATTCTTCCTAGCTCCAAAACCCTCTCAGAAATGAGAGGAGGCCAGTGCTCAGCAGTGGGATATTTATAGGGTGAAACTTTACTTTTTTTTACGGTATTTGTTATGGGTGAAAGTTTTTGTATCGTCACTTTATCTAATAAAAAAAGCTAGAGTATACATAACTTCGGGTACGGTAGGTCAGGATGAGTGAGTGCCTCTGTGTTTGCGCGTACTCTTGTGGCACTATGATATCTCCTGCGCAGTTATTATATTACGACAGTATACACAGTATACGAATGTTGTCGTCGTGTTAAAAAAATCGCCCAGGAGGACTAAAATATTACAGACTTCAAAAATATTATGAAGAAGTCGTACAATTTGCGTTTTTTCGCACAAATGTTTGCTCCGGGGGGTATTATTACCCAGGACCCGCGCCGTAGTAGTCAGGTACTCCGACCACTAGGAGAAGCGGTCCGTCAGATCACCAGACAGAGATATTCCAGGGCATCTGAGGCTTAAGAACTGAATCTCAGGGTGACGAGCTTCTATACGAGTTTTATCCCGTGGATTTATAAAAAAGAATTTTAAACAATTAATATTTTTTGGTAGATGGTGGATGAGCTCGGTCTAACTTTCAATGGGCTCTCACTTCTAGTGAAGTGCTGATAAGGCGTATTTGCAAAAGAGTGTAAAGTAAGTGAATATAGCCAGCCATACATAAAACTATTGTTAAAAAAAAACTAAAAGAACACGCTGGAACGGCAATGAGTAATGATGGCTGAGGGATGATCCTAGTAAGAATACCTGGATATTTGTATTTGTATTGTATAACTGTGGTAGATTTCGAGATCGGCTTTATTTTGGTTTTTGAAACGCATTCATTGGTTAATCGGGAATCGGGGGGTTAATAAAACCGATACCGAAACCTACCAGTTAGACAATCGATGATGACGTTCTTCTGGCTGATTTCGACACAGGGTGACAACTTCCGAATATTGTCGAGGGCCTTTAAATGCTCAGGAGGTATTATAGTGTATATGTAATAAAAGCGTGTTAAAAAAAACACTTACTTCTGGGAAGAAGTGCTGTGGAAACTTCGCCTTCTCCTTTGTTGTGACCTTTTCGATGTTACCGCAGTTGACCTCCTTCCCCACCACATCAACGTAGCCCTTCGCTTCGAAGTCCCAGAGCTTGATATCGGTGAGTGTCGAATGCGCGAAATACATGTTGCCTAATGCCTGATAACAAACAATGGCATAATTAGTGGAGTACACATACTACAGTCACGCTTTTTTCCGTGTATATAATTTCGGTGATGTAATTGCTGTTAGCCTTTTTGGCTTTTACAGCTTCATCGGATACTGTGCTAGGTTTGGTTTGACCCAATATACTTAAATAAACTCCTACAAAAACCTCGAAATTCTGACTATCTGACTGTCGCGTTCGCTGCGTGCTTGCGCGATTTAGAATATCTCAATATGATTTTAAGTCGTCTAGTGACCGTCCGAGTGAGGCTGCGGGCCTCCATTCGGACTGTCGACTTGTGTGTTGGTAACTGTGGGCGGTGAAAACCGCCCTGGAACACAGGTGTATCGTGTGTACGCGCCGTGATTGTCGACAGCTACGCGCCGCTCTCTACAGAGCGGTCGCGCGTCGTGGTGCGTGTTATATTAAAGCTATTAACTGTGTGTACAGTGTAGCCTGGATCGTGACTGACCTATCGTGGTCAGGGAGTGCTGAGACGTCCGTGTCGTCTAGCACGTTTCGCGGGCGACGTTTGCGTTCGGTCGCGTTTCTATCTGGTCGGTAATTTGCTGCTTTAACCACCAGCGCGTTTGTGACGAACCGCGGCTTTTTCGAAATGCCGCCGTGATAATGCTCTAAAGTGTTCAGAGATGAAGGGCATTTCACAGTCGCTGTGATATTTTTACGTGTAAACACCATTCGTAACCACTTTTTGCGTTCTATTACTGAAATATGATGTCATGTTATAGTGCGGTATTACACCATAATAAGATGTCATGTTATAGTGCGGTATTACACCATAATAAGATGTCATGTTATAGTGCGGTATTACACCATAATAAGATGTCATGTTATAGTGCGGTATTACACCATAATAATGTAGTTTCCTGATGAGTGTCTGATGATGAACACAATGATAGCCTAAGAAAGATCACAAAACACACCCAGAGCGTCTTGTGAATTCTACCAGGCATCAAACACGTGCTTAATTAGCTCAACACCTGCTTCGGTTGTAGAGCGACCCCTTGTAAAACCAAATTGTTAATGTCATAACATTTGACCTAGAATAATTTTTCAAAGATTATACTAAGTTTCCAATAGACTACCAGATTTAAATAAATAAATAACTTTACTACTTTTCATTAAGTCAGGGAACAAGCCAGATTTTAAACTATTGGTGGTTAAATAGTGGTAGGATTCCTATGCAGGAATCCGTCTATGTAGGTACCACCACAGGGCCAGTTATTCTGCCGTGAAGCAGTAGTGTGTAAACATAACTGTGTTTTGGTTTGAAGGGCACTGTGAGAGCTAGCGTGATCACTGGGCATATGAGACTTAAGACCTGATGTCTGAGGGTGACGGGCGCAATGTGGTGTCACACAGAAATGTTCTTCAGCATTTGTTATGAGCAGACGTTGCACTTGGGCAAACGCTTTGCACATTCCGTCACATTAACGAAATAAAAAAAAAACTATTATTGAATATAATGGCCAAATTAGGTGGAGTTATATCTATTATAGATATACTATAAGATATACCCCGACCAGCATAGACTAAGCGGTTTTTTTTTGCATCAATAGTCTTAAAATATTTTACAACAACTTTGGAGTCTAATGTCTTACATTAAAAAATATTAGTACAAGCATTAACATTTTCTTTGAGTAATGCCTCGGCGACAGCTGAATAATTGAGAGACTTGGTGGTTAAAATAAGAATGATGATGTTCTCCTAGCCGATTTCGACCACGGCGACAACTTACGAATACTGTCGAGAGCCATCAACTGCGCAGGAGATATTATAGTGCCACATGTGTACGCGCAAACACAGAGGCACTCACTCGTCCCAACCTACCCGCGCCCGATGTAACGCTGGATGCGATAAGATCGGAGGTAGGCTAGGATGTTTTAGCACAAATGTTGGTTCCGGCTGGGAATCGAACCCAGGATCCGTTGCGTAGAAGTCAGGTACTCTGACCACTAGTCCACGCGGTCGTCATATAATATAATATAATCAAATAAAATAAGAATATTAGTAAAATAACTCTCCAAAGCTGCCGCAACCTCTTGATCGGTCTTTGTAATTTTTTTTTTAGTGTTTAATAGCGTGTGGTAGCGGCTTAAGAGAATCTACCACCCCATCTCATCCCGTGGTTGGGTAAAAACGTTGGGTGCCGTAAAAATCGACAGAGGGAAAATGAAAAACAGGAGATGGACAGCAACATCTTCCTGGACCATCTGAATAAATAAACTGCGGTTGCCAACCCGCCTGTCAAGCGTGGCAACCATGGCAAAATACCCCCAAAATGAGAGCTACAAACTTTTGTAGCAATCAATTGGGGAGGCCTATGTTGAGCAGTGGACTAGTGATAGGCTAAAATGACGATGTGGCAATCTACGGGTGAAGCCATGTCCAGCAGTGGACTAGTGATAGGCTTAAACGATGATTATGATGAAAAGCGTGTCGAAAAACGCACAGTGAAGGGTTCAAAAAATATCCCAGATCTCAAAAACTACACGACAACATATCTTACTCCAATCAATTTCGTTGAGTGTTGAATTTTTTCATCCCCTCGTTACGTAATTGGTGTGTCACACCTATTTTTTATAGCGGTTTGTAAAACGAATCTTTCTTCAAAATTTTATCCATACACAGCCAATAGCCTCAAAACAAAATAATTTTGACTTAACGACGAAATTATAAGGCTTCCGTTTTTACTACGGAACCCAAACTATGTCTTAAAAATTATAATAAACAAGTTACTCAATCAAATACATTCGGCACAAACACCTTGTCAACGTGTTATTTATTATTTTATGTAAAATATAACAGCAATAAAAAAAGATTAACGTAGGTTATTAGCATGCTATTATCAGTCTATCAGACGAAGCAAAATTTAAAGCAGCTGTTGCGTGTAAAATAACAGTCTAATGTTGATAATATAACATTAATACCGATAGGTGTCCGGCAGAGTAGAATAGCACCTACCTCTTTTCTACCGAGGTGTCGCGAGAGGCGACTAAGCTATTGTACGGACAGCCTTTATTCGTTCAGAATAACACCATAATATGCAATGAGGTCATTGTACTGCTCGTAGTAACGCAATGGGGAGTAAGAATTTTTGAATCGTACCAACAACGCGGCGATATGATTCGCCACCCGTCACGTATTGTTTCCCACGGGGGCGAAAAGCAGGCTACGTGTGTGGCCTCTGCCTACATCTTATATGGGAACAAGGCGTGACCGTATGTATGTAAAATTAATGAAATTATACAACAATACTTCATAGTTCGTACAGAGTAAACACGGAAAAGCCTGTTTTATTTTGATTACTCATAAGTACTGAGAATCATGCGTTCGTTGGAATGCAACAATGACGTCACAAAAGTGGCGGGAAAGTACCAAACGCATTGTGGTTTACGTTTTCTTTATGTAACGTAACAAAATGCGGTTAGGTCTGTTTCCATACATCTGTTTGGAGTTCTGAGACTAATACAAATGGAACAAGAGTATTGTAAAGACATGGAATAGCCGTTGTATAAATAGACAACGGAAATGTAACTAAGAAATGGAAATCTTTGAAAATGCTAATTCATTACTCATAGCTTTTAAGGTAGATGTGAGCAATTAACCACAAATGACACAGGCTATGTTATTATCATGCTATTAAGAATGTACTTTATTAAGTTAATGTACGTCTGCTTTAAGATTCTGATGAAAAGTTTAAAAAAATTGAAAGTATTTACAAGCTATTATTCTGTGAGAATTATATGATTTCCCGGGATAAAAAGTATTCGATGTCCGTCTCCAGGCTATCTCTGTGCCAAATTTCGACAAAATCGGTTCAGCGGTTGAACCGTGAAAAAGTAACAACAGACAGAGGGGCATTTATAATATCAGTATGGATTTACAGAAATAATCGTAAACAATTTTTTAATGTCAAGCAACATAACGAGGTATATAATCTTCAAGCATCAAGAATTCAAAGTTTCGATCGACAGTAAAATGGTATTTGACTTTTACTAAAGTTTTGCAGGACTGCTGGAGGACGAAACGATAAGTACTATTTTGGTTTTGTATTGAATTTTTCAATCATTGTACATTTTCACGAGCACTTGCTGCATAATAATAACAAAATTAAATGAAAATGCATTTTTTTATTGTATAAAGTGACGATACGAGCAAAACGTTCACCTGATGGTAAGTGCAACGTCCGCCCACAACAAATGCTGTGTCACCCGGAATATTTCTGTGTGACACCACACTGCGCCCGTCACCCCGAGACATCAGTTCTTAAGTCTCAAATGCACAGTAATTACGCTAGCTGACAGTGCCCTTCAAACCGAAAGACAGTAATGCTTGCACACTACTGCTTCACGGCACAATAACTGGCCCTGGGGTGGTACCTACCTAGACGGATTCCTGCATAGGAATCCTACCACCAGATTTTTGTGTTGACGTCAAAAGTCTTTTTTCAAATTATTTTTCGGAGATGTTTTTTTTCGTATTTATGGTAACAGTCGAAAGTACTATATGCACTATCTACCATCCGCAGTATAACAGTTCAAGTTATTTTTTTATAAAAAATTAGTATATTGCAAAATGACCTTCCCTGAAAATTTTGTTAGACAAAAAGAGACAAAACGAAAACATGTCCGATCTTAAATAGAATTTTTTCCATCTGTACACATTAAAGAGCACCTTGTTGCACAATAAACTATCAATATTAAACATCTAAACTGGAAATAAGAAGATTAAGTAAAAAAAAAACAACCATGACTTTTAGAATTGGCGCCAAAAGTTTCGCAATCTAGTACTACTCGTCTCGAAATCGAAACAAACATGTTCAACCGAATTGGAGCCAATAAAAAAATATTAAAAGTAATTGGAGCAATACAGACGGACGGACAATTCGGGGCAGACTTTTTGTCTTAGTAATGGATAGTACGGAATTGTATGGATTAACGCACACGTGCGTCATCCACGCCTGTCGGACTTATACAATTGTACAGACAGAATGTGAGTAAAAAAATACGCTGCAGACTGTCCTTGGCGTGTTGAAGGCCTTGACATCAATTTTGAAATAATTAATATCTATTAGTAAACGGTCAGACGATGATGACGTCGTCCAGACCGATTTTGGACCATAGCGGTAATTTTCGAATACTATTAGTAACTATCAACATCGAAGTTGTGGAGAAAGAATATTATAGTGCCAGTGTAAAGAATACTACCACTCCATCTCATCCAATGGATCTCGTAAAAGGCGAGTAAGGAATTAAACTGCACTGTGCACCCAACAGCGCATGGTGGCGATGGGCTCACCACCTATCACACCAAGTGCATTATATTGTTATTTGGTGAAACGTGGATTGTGGCAGTCATCTGTTTTTGCAGTGGGTGCCGTCTCAGAACCCCTTATGGGATACAGTCGTGATATTATGTATGTAAGCGTAATCTGGCCGTCCCAATCTAACCACGCCCGAAGTAACGCTCATGCTACAAGATCGGAGGTGGGATCGGATGCAATGTCAGAAATAATGGGATAATCGCGGAGCTCACTACTTAGAAAGTGCGTTTGGCACAATTGTTGGCACTGGCCGTGATGTGGCGCAGAGCTCAGGTACTCACCGCTAGGCTACGTTGTTGTGCATTGTGATACTCGTATGTACGCATGTGTTACAATAACGCACAAAGATTTCTAAAAGGTACAAGGAGTTCAGTTTTTATTTTATTTTATTTTTTATTGTATCAAGTGATGAAACGAGCAAAACGTTGACCTGATGGTGACGTCTGCCCATAACAAATGCTGTGTCACCCAGAACATTTCTGTGTGACACCTCACTGCGCCCGTCACCCTGAGACATCAGTTCTTAAGTCTCATATGCCCAGTGATTACGCTAGCTCACAGTGCCCTTCAAACCGAAACACAGTAATGTTTGCACACTACTGCTTCACGGCAGAATAACTGGCCCTGGTGTGGTACCTACCTAGACGGATTCCTGCATAGGAATCCTACCACCAGTATCACGGCAGAATAACTGGCCCTGGGGTGGTACCTACCTAGACGGATTCCTGCATAGGAATCCTACCACCAGTAACTACTACCAACAGTAAGTTTCTTCAAATAATGCAATCCAATTTCTTCAATGTATTTCTATGCAGAAATCTGCTTCGTCGTCGTCGTTTCAGCCTATCACTAGTCCACTGCTGAACATAGGCCTCCCCCATAGATTGCCACAAAAGTTATTAGCTCACATTTTGGGGGGGATTTTGCCATAGTTGCCACGATTTGCAGGCGGGTTGGCAACCGCAGTTTATTTATTTAGATGTTCCCAGAAGATGCTGCTGCCCATCTCCTGGTTTTTATTTTCCCTCTGTCGACTTTTACGACACCTACGATATGAGATGGGGTGGTAGATTCTCTTCCATCGAATGTGGTGTAGCAAAATTTTTTTTATGACGAGCAAATCGCAAACGCTAAGCGCAACGTCTGCCCATAACAAATGCACTGTCACCTAGAACAATTCTGTGTGGCATCACACACTGAGACAACAGTTCTTAAGAGCGTAGTTATATGCCCTGTAATGTTTGCACACAATTATTTATTCGTGCTGAGTAACACCATATATGCAATGGTGTCACTGTACTGCTCGCAGACAACGAAATGGGAAGTAATATTTTTTTTTTCATTATTATCAAAATGTCGTCGCGTCTCGTTTTAATGGGGGCGAAAAGTGAACTACGTGTGTGGCCTCTGCCTACGCTTTTATATGGGAAAAAAGCGTGACCGTATGTGTGGAATCATTAATTTATTTATTCGATTGCCAACGTAAGAGGCAGCGCTTTAATTCTAAAATACGAAATAAGATGAGGATAAATTCAAATTGCTCTTATCATAATATGTAACCACAATATGCGTAGTTATTACTTGCTTGTGTTTTAACGATGTACTCGTAGTTTAGACGAATACTATCAATTATCAAGTAAAAAAAAAGTAAGGTTTCAGCCAATAAATGTCCCACTGCTGAGCACAGGCCTCCTCTCATTTCTGAGAGGGTTTTGGAGCTAGGAAGAATCCGCCACGCTGCTCCAATGCGGGTTGGCGGACTTCACATGTCTTTGAAATATTTCTATTCCTCGGACATGCAGGTTTCCTCACGATGTTTTCCTTCACCGCTAAGCACGGGGTAAATCAGCACTTAAAATTGCAATTAACAATTTTAGTGGTGCCGGCACCGAGAATCGAACCCAGGTCACTCGTGTACTATGAAATTTAAAGCGAGCGCCTAGCCAAAATATATTATATTATTTATATAATTTTTATTGGATAAAGTGAGGAAATGAGCAAGACGTTCACCTGATTGTTAGTGCCACGTTTGCCCACCCAGAACATACTGTGTCACCCAGAACAATTCTCCGTGGCATCACACTGCACACTGCGCCCTGAGACAAAAGTTCTTAAGTCTTACATGCCCTATAATGTTTGCAGACAAGTTGTTCACTGCAGAATAACTGGCCCTACCTATACAGATTTCTGCATAAGAATCTTACCACCAGTGAAAACGAGTTTTGTTAGCTTCTAGTATTGTTTTGTAAATATGGTCTGCAAATTGAAGTTATCAAGACACCAAGATCTCGTATAGTAGTAACATTTTTAAGTATGGTATCCACCATGATATATTCCGACTAACATTTTGATTTACGATTCCGACCGAAAATGGTAGGATTCCTATGCGGGAATCCGTCCTATGTAGGACCCAGGACCAGTTCTGCCATGAAGCAGTAGTGTGCAAGCATTACTGTTTCGGTTTAAAGGACAGTGTGAGCTAGCGTAATCACTGGCCACATGAGACTTAAGAAATAATGTCTCAGGGTGACTAGCGCAGTGTTTTTTATGGGCATACGTTGCACTTACCATCAGGCAAACGTTTTGCTCGTCTCGTCTCCTTCTCTAATAAAAATCCAACGATACAGAAGAAACCCTAGTGTGGTGGATCGTTATAATAAAAATATATGTACAAAATAAAAGAAACAAAATTTGTTTGCTAAGGTCCGTATTTCTACATAACGTTTTTCATAAATAGCGTGCACGAGCAAGCTATCACCGTCCCCCGGGAACCCTAATTTGTAATGTTGCCAGTGTAATTCATACATACAGTCACGCCTTTTTCGGATATAAGGGGTAGGCAGAGACACACTTACGTAGCCCACTTTTCGCCTTCGCGGGAATTGAGACGTGACTGGTGGCGAACAACGTCGCCGCCATTTTGATACGTGTAAAAAAATTCTTACTCCCCATTGCGTTCTCACGCGCAGTAATGGTTTAATATTGGTTTACGGGTCTGATTGTGCTCCCAGTTCTTTGCAACTGCATGCTACTAGCCTACTTCCGATCATATATCGTTATATATTTTTAATGCTATTAACATTACTAATATTCCAGTTAACCACTTCATAAAAGCGGGCTCGATCCGTCCGTACTCTAAACTATTAGGTTATTTGCGCTCCAAATTTATCTATTTGTATTGTAGCAACATCTATGTCGCCACATGAGAAGATCTGTCCATAATCGCGCTATTAAAGTTTCTGAGATGCGAACTATTTATACAACATCTAAATACTACTAGTAGGAGACGTCCTCTCCAGATCAGACCATCCGATATGGCGGATAGTTACCCTTTTCCTTGGCAATATCATACGCCGAAGCCTCTAATGCGCAGTTGATATCTCATCGACAGAATTAGAAAGTAGTCAGTCGTCCTGGTCGATCGTCCAAAATTTTTATGCAGTATATTGCACCGTATGTTTCCCAGATGTTTGCCTTATGCCAGTGATGACATACGGAACCGTCGTACGATACGACGTCGCCGTCGTCCATACGAGACGTGGTCTTTCACTGCAGGCCGCATGAGGAAACTCAAGAATCGCTCAGCGAACTATGGAAAGGGCTATGCTCGGAGTTTCTCTGTGAGATAAAATCCGTAACGATGATATCTGCAGCAAAACTGGAGTAACCATCATAGCCCTAAGGATTAGCAAGCTGAAGTGGCAATGGGCCGGACATATAGCTCGTAGAACCGTTGGGGAAGAAAGGTTCTGCAGCGGCAACCTCGTACAGACAAGCGCATTGTTGGACGACCCCCTACTAGATGGAGCGACGACTTGCAAGGTAATGCGGGAAGTCGATGAATGCAGGTGGCTAAGGACCGTGTTTTCTAACAATCTATGGGAAAGTCGTATGTTCAACACTGGACTAATATAGGCTGATATGAACATCGATGATGTATAATGAATAATGTTCAGTTTTAGCTCGTAGAACCGATAACCGTTGGGGAAGTAAGGTTCTGGAGTGGTCACCTCGTACCGGCAAACGTGTAGGGTGACGCCCCACTAGATCGAGCGACGACTTGCACGGTTTGAAGGATTCGCAGTATCATGCTTTGTGGTGGCAATCTATGGGGGAAGCCTATATTCAACAGTGGACTATGATAGGCTGAATGAATCAAGGTGACAAGACGAGAACGTTCTGATGGTAAGTGCAACCCTTGCCCATAACACACCACTCTGCGCCCGTCACCTTGTGACATCAGTTCTTAAGTCCCATATGCTCAGTGATTACACTAGCTCTTAGTGACCTTCAAACCAAAACAGTAATAGTAAGTAACACTACTGCTTCACGGCAAAATAACTGGCCCTTAACCTAGACGCTACCACCAGTAGAGATAGGATGAAATGATTATGATAATGTTTGCTAGAAAATATTCACCCTGAAAGTATTTAGAGCAAATCTAGTAAGAATTAAAGACTCACCGTGAACTTCTCCGGTGAACTAAAATCCTCGTCCAGGAAAATCCTGATCTTGTCATACAGTCTTAGCTCGGGGCAGTCACAAAGCCGCTGCACGAAGTCCTGGACATACTGCATCGATTTCTCGTAAGTCTTCCCACCAACTTCCTGAAGATGCAGCGCGATGAACTTGGGGTCCATACGGGCGACGGCTTGCAGGAACTCCGATGTCCAAATTGGAAGCATCACTGATGGCTGGTAATTACCATTAAATAATTAAATAAACCATATGTCATCAGGAGGGAATAAAAAAGGAACACACATAAATACAATCACGCCTTTTTCTCATATAAGAGATAGGCAGAGACTACACCCGCAGCCCACTTATCGCTCCCACGAGAAACGAGACTTGACGGGTGGCGAACAGTGGTACAAATCAAAAAAATGTCACCAGCACTATAGTAACAGCATTTTATATCATGGTTTTATTTTTCACGAATAAAGGCTGTGCGTACAATACCTAAGTCGTCTCTTGGAGAATTAAAGTCGTTCATCTGACGGGAAGTGCTACGCTTACGCACGTAAGCAATATGCAATCTTTGGTGTTACCCAGAATGCTCATAAGTCTAATATGGCCTGAGATTACGCTAGCTCGCAGTGCCCTTTAAACAGAAACACAGTAAGGTTTGCACACTACTGCTTCACGGCAGAACAACTGGCTCTGGGGTAACTGACCTTCCTAGACCGATTCCTGCATAGAAATCCTATCAACAGTGAAGAGTAAATTTTAAATGAATTGAAAGAATATATATTACAGTCGATTTTATAAGAAAACTAAGTCAAGGCGTATCTGTCAATTTTATCAGCGGAGAAAAATGAAGATTTATTTATTTACGATAACAAATTCGAAAACGGAGAATGCCGATTTAATGAGGGTACGGTGTTTCTCTCACGATTTCCAAAGTCAAAGTCAAAATTTCTTTATTCAGTTTAGGCTTGTTTAAAGCTCTTATAAATGTCAAAATCTACACCGGTTCAAAAAATAAGACCTTCCCAGAGAAGAACCGGCAAGAAACTCTGAGGTCTTTCTTTTTTTCAATGCCATATTACATGTCGTAAGTTACATAAAAATTACATCATAAATTTAGTAGCCAGGGGGTTTGCAAGTGCAGAGTAAGAGTTATTTCCACACATCTCTGTCCTCTTGACAAGTTTATTGAATTCCATGTCAGTTATCTGAGTCACACTTTTAGGAATTTTATTATAAAATTTTATGGATCTACTAAGAAAAGAATTTTAAAAGGAACTAATCGCTGACTTGGATTATTATTATTTGACTGAAATTAGTTACCATTTTAGTCCTCGCCGAATTCAATGAGTGTATCCAGTCGCAAATGTTATAAAATGACCGTGTCTGGGCGGGCTCGGGGCGAACAATATTCTCTTGCACATTGAAATTTGCACATATTTAACTGCACCTAACTCTTTCAATCTCTGCACCACCCTTGAAGTTGACTGGTAGAGAATGCCACAGGCATTAAGTCCGCCTGTATGTAAAGTTTTATATAAATAAAAATTTGGAGTATGCTAAGTTTAGTCAGAATTTCTAAGTTAGTTTTCCGTCTGTGACATCTAGCAACTTAGACGGTAATTTGTTACAAAAAATTTAAATAGAAAAATTCTATGGGGGATAAAAATAACAATAAAATGATTTCTTCGTAATTTTTCTATCAATTTTAGATTTTGTTATCGTAATTTAAAAAAAAACTTTGAACTTACTGACGTAAGCATAAACTATGGCTACTTAGTCAAGCCTGTTTTGGTTGACAAGCGCTGTACTCAGTCACTTAGAGACCTTAACTTTCTTATGCTTAGTGACTAACTTAGCAACTTAGAATTTTGTTCGCCCAGACCCGCCTATTGATTTTTAACCTGATCCTAATCAATGTCAATAGACGCTACTAGTTTCGGATAGTCGGCCAAACATTTTATAAAAAAGTGGTAGACAAACACGATATTTAAATTTGTTAGTAATAACAAATTGATTGGTCATCCACGCAAAGAAATAACTGAAAAAGCACAGACTTGAAATAAGGATGATTTTATTGATTTTTTTTTTCAATATAGGAATTCATTTTTTTCATCATTTGAATCAGTAGACATTGTAAAACTCCCAAAGATGACAAAATCTTTCAGTAGCATTATGGGCGAATTATTGTCAGTAGTAGTGATGTAATGAATATTTGTATTCGCATATGCATTCGCAAATATTTCTTGATATTCGCATACGCAAAAAACGTGGGAATATCTTGCGAATGTGATTGTCACAAATATTTCATATTTTGCGTATAACAATTGTGAAAATAATATAAAATCACACAATTATAAATTTATAATAATCTTTAAGTTCTTAATTGTATGACCACCACTATCGGAATTATTATATATTCATCAGAAATAATTACATGTGCTTAATTTTATTAAACTGTTACACTTTTTTATATTTTTCAGTTAAAATAAGAAAATTTTTATGTGGAGTTCTTTTCTTTTCAATAATTTATAATTTGGTAGTGCATTTCTAGTGAAAGTTCAAAATTGGGCACTCCCAATAGCGACAATTATGCTAAAGACTATAATATTCGCATTCGTGAATGTCGATGATAATTATTCGCATTCGCGAATACTTAAAAATGTACATTCGTTACGTCAGTACTGATTTCAGTTTGTTGTTAATTTAGTTGGTTTTGAGAAGCCTTAGTAATTCTAATTACCGGGTGGTGCCCCGGCTTCTGAAATAATCTGTCACCCCATTTCATCGCGTAGGTGTCGTCAAATTCTAAAATACTAAGGTAAATGCGACTAAAATTCCGAGGCTGCCGATTACAATTTTTCGGTGGTAGGATTTCTATGCAGGAATCCGTTTATGTAGTTACATTCGCAGTGCCAGTTATTCTGCTGTGAAGCAATATTGTGCAAACATGACTGTGTTTCGGTTTGAAGGACACTGAAATCTAGTGTAATTACTGGGCATGTCAGACATAAGAACTGGTGTCAAAGGGTGTCGAGCGCAGTGTGGGGCTATACATAATTGTGCTGGGTGACACAGAATTTGTTATGGGCAGACGTTGCACATACCACTAGCTGAACTATTTTCTCGTCTGGTCATTAGCTCCAATAAAAAAAAATTCTTCCTCGTCAGCTTGTAATAAGTCCACTGTTGCACACAGGTCTCTCCTTAGTTGGGAGGGTTTGCCGTAATGACCACGCTTGACAGGTCGCAAGTATGAAGTCTATAGCTACCTCACTCAGACACTAACAATGAATCTCATTTTCAATACTTTTTTTTATTACATATAGTGATGAAACGAGCAAAACGTTCATCTGATGGTAAGTGCAACGTCTGCCCATAACAAATGCTGTGTCACTCAGAAGTGCGACACCACACTGTGCCCTGAGGCATAAGTTTTTTAGTCTCATATGCCCAGTGATTATGCTAGCTCACAGTGCCCTTCAGACCGAAACACAGTAATGTTTGCACACTACTGCTTCACGGCAGAATAACTGGCCCTGGGTTGGTACCTACGTACACGGATTCCTGCATATGAATACAGCCACCAGATAAAAAAAAAGAAATCAAGTACAATGGTTACTTATCACGCGAATATTTTAAATAACAGCGATTCATATCATACCGTGTGAACGGATGTCGTTAGCTCCGCACGAACGTCATTATATTATTAACAGGAATTATATATAGCATTTAAATAACAGTTACTACAGCAGGATATTATACGTAAACAAGGAAAAATCTTCTTACCAATAAAAAAAATCAGTAATTATTTGTAAAAATAATAAAATAAAAAGATAATAATCTCAGTCGTTGAAGTAATGACATTTACTCGTACACTAACGGTCGATCAAGATGCGCGCGTTTACGTCAAGAGGAAAATAGAGGTCGCCTGTAATTGCTGTTTTTAAAATACGGGTCGATTACAAGGTTGAAAAACTATGTTGTCATGTAAAAATAATTCGCAGACTGGTAGAAATTCGTAAGTTCGGTAAAAAAAAAATCAAATAATTTGAACATCTGGAAGTGTTGAAGGGAAGCCAAATCAATTTTTCTCTCAAATTTTAAGCTCAGTACTGTGCTTGTCTAAATGAACTTAGTTAAAAAGTCGATAAGTTTAGGGTGCACTACTAAAAAAATAGTATATGTAGGTATTAGTGTACGTACACACACACAGGACAGTAATTCTCTACTCTCTTTTTTATACAAGGGTTTAGACATTAAAAGCTTACTGGAAAAGTGCCAGTTTCTATTCATAAATCGACTAAATCGGACCTAAGTTATTCGATTTTTGCACAATAACAACTTTTGCAAATATCCTTCAGAATTTGTATAATTCGATGTCATTATTGTTTGACATAAATAAGGTCAGTTTCCAAAAACACTTTAGTGTATGATAAACTGCTTAGATGAGACGGATGTTTTCGCTAGAAAAGTCTTTTGAAAGAGCTTTAAAGTTTCACATAAAAGTAAAAAAAAATAATAACATTTGAATACAAGTTAGTAGAGACCAAAAAAAGGTTCACCTGAGAGTAAAAGGGATTGTATCAACTGTTACAGGTCTTAAAAAAGACATTACTGAACTTGCTCTTGCCTTTACTAATTTAAATTTTATAATACACTAACTGTGCCCCGCGGTTCCACCCGCGTAAAAACCCAACCCATATCGACCATAAACTTACATACATACATAAGATCACGACTGTAAGTCCCATAAGGGGTAGTCAGAGACTGGGCACTCACTGCTAAAACAGATGACTGCCACAATCCACGTTTCACCAAAACAATATAATGCACTTGGTGTGATAGGTGGTGAGCCCATCGCCACCATGCGCTGTTGGGTGCACAGTGCAGTTTAATTCCTTACTCGCCTTTTACGAGATCCATTGGATGAGATGGAGTATTCTTTTATCGAGCCGCCACCACACGGCCACGCCACGGCACGACCATAAACCATCTTAAGATTCGCATTCCACGACATAATTCAGGATACTATAACTCTTCTTTTACTGTACAAGCTACACTCCTCTGGAACGCCCTCCCTGATATGATCAAAACAGCTCATAATAGGAACATTTTCAAGAAATGAATTCGAGAAGATTACCTAAATGTTCATTAACGAAATAATAAAAACTATATCAACTATAAAAACTAGCTCTTTATGTATCATCATCATCATTTTAACCTATCACTAGTCCACTGCTGAACATAGGCCTCCCCCATAGATTGCTACAAAAGTTTGTAGCTCTCATTTTGGGAGTAATTTTGCCATAGTTGCAACGCTCGGCAGGCAGGTTGGCAACCGCAGTTTATTTATTCTGATGTTCCAGGAAAATGCTGCTGCCCATCTGCTGGTTTTAATTTTCCCGCTGTCGACTTTTACGACACCCACGGGATGTATAATTTATTTATTGTATATATAAATTGTATATTATATATAAATATAAATTTATGAGTCCTATTATTTTTTTATGGTTTGGTTAGCACCTGCCTTCTACTTTTCACCATAACAAGGGTTAACTGGTAGAGAATGCCACTAGGCATTAAGTACACCCATTGTTGACCTTACCTTAAGGTGTCAGCAAAAAAGAATGAATAAATAAATACTTCCCGATTTGAATCGGATTTTGGGGGTTTTAATTTAACCTTAATTATTTTTTTAAATAAAGTAGATTTTTAAGTAAAGTAGTAGTTTGTTATTGTCGCCAATGGCGTGTGAAGAACTGTAACTGTGAACAGCTGAGGTGGCAATAAAATAATTTGTACTAATCAAGTTATTGGGAAATACAAGCAGAACTATGAGAAAATTTTGGAGATGCTATACTGTTGAATTACCTATAACAAAGAGACAAACACAGTTGTTAAGGTGGTATTACCATGTTAATATTAACAAACAATTAAAGCTTAATGTTGTTATGGTTATTGAAGTCACACAAAGTATACACATATGAAGTATTTGTAAACATTAAGAGTGAATTAAAATTTATAGGACAGGGGGTATTAGATAGGGTAGGATATTAGAAGGGAGGTGATCATAAAGGGAAGAAGACAATTTAAGGCAGTTAATGAAAATATTATGGGTAGTCCCCTTATCTCACAATGGCCACATTCACAAAGAGAGCTATCCCTTATCCTTATCTTGGCTAGATGTACATGAGTGCAAGCATGACCAATTCTTAATATACAGATAACTGATGAGGCATGCAAATCATGGGAATAAACAATGTTTTGTAAGATACCATTTTCAACAGCATTTTTTGCAAGGAGGTTGGCTGTTTCATTTCCATAAATACCACTGTGACCAATGATCCATGCTAAGGAAACCTGAATTCCTTTAAGATGACATCTATAAAAGATATATTTAATGTTCAGGATATGGGGCACTTTACATTAACTTTGAAATTGATTGGATAAAATGGCTAACAAGCAACTTTTAGAGTCAGTCAGAATAACAGTTTTATTATGATTATGTGATTCAGCATATAAAAAAGCCTCATTAATTGCAAAAGCTTCCCCAGTTAAAGTGGAACATAATGAATGGCATTTAAAGTTAAGAATTATTTAAACTTGGGAATCCAAAATGCTGCTCCAGTATCACCTTCATCTGATTTTTTGGAGGCATCTGTATAGATGATAAGCCAATTACTCCATGTTTTTTCAATGACTTCAATTTTGAATCTGCCATAGGAGAATCTTTGCCGATACCAAGATTGAGATATATGTCACATTGGAAGATGATTGCTTCATAGGGTATGTTAAAAAGAGGGTTGGAACCCAACCAAACACCCGACAGAGAGCAGATTATATTTATATTTTTCTCACATTTATTAAAGATACTATTGAATATATTGAATATGTTGAGTAAAGGATGATTTAGAGTCAAGAATATTACCTAAAAATTTAGCACTGTCTTTAATGGGGATAGATAGGAATATCAGTAAGTCTTCTATGCCAGGAAAAGATCACAGCACTACTTTTGGATACGAACAGGGATAGAGCATTATCAGTTAACCAATGTTGTAAGTACTTCAAAGGGGAATTTAGACGGGAGAATGCTACAGGGAGACTGTCCATAGAGATATATAGTGCCAGGCCATCTGCATATTGAAGGACATTACAAAAACGATTCACAGAAAGGAGAGGGCTCAAGACTGAGCACTGTGGAAGGCCTTTCCAAGTGCTTCTTGCGGAAAGCAGACAATTTTTTAACACTTATATTTATGAATCTAGAAGGAAGAAAGTTAGAAACAAAATTAACAATCCTCACTGCAATACTCAGATTTAACATTTTTTGCCTGAGTAGAGGAAGAAGGACATTGTTGTATACCGACGAAACATCAAGAAAAACTCCTATAAGAAATTCATGTTTTGAAAATGCAATACGGATATCAGTAATTAATGTGGAGAGGCTATCCATAGTTTACAACCCTTTTCGAAATCCAAATTGACTTTTTGGAAGAGCCTTCTTACTTTCTAAAAAACCATTCTCATCGATTTTTAATAAGGTGCTCTAATATTTTTGCCAAGGTACCTGAAGGATCATCACTAGCTTTACCAGATTTAAGAATTGGCAAAATGATTTAGGATTTCCATTCTTCTGGGGGAATACCAGAGAGATAAATGGAGTTTAAAATAGTAAGCAAAAAGCTTTTTGTATTTATGCGACTATTGACTATCATTGAATAAGGGATTCCATCAATTCCTGGAGCTGAGATTTTGAGATCCTGGAGAACTGTAAACAGTTCTTGAGAAGAAAATGGTTCATCAAATTTATCTTGAAATTGTAAAGAAGAAGATTCACAAAGAATGTTAAGTCTATCCCTCAGACTTAACATTCTTTGTGTGTTGGGACGGTAGGGGAAGCCATTTTATTGGAAAATTCTTCGATCCAGAGAAAAGAATCGTTAGATACTACACTATTGTTACATGACACTGAAGAAGAGAGCGAATTTTTTGATTTTGTTCCAGACCACTGATGGGTGCGTTCTCAAAGGCAAGGCAGTTAGTCACTTAGTCATAGATAGTGAGTATCTTAGTTCAGCCTCCTTTCTCCTTTTACAAGAAACTGTGCAGTCTTGGTCCCACCATGATGAGGAAGGAAGATTGTTTTTATGAGGTTTTTTTAATAGAATAGTTTTATTAGCAGCTGCTAAGATTGCATTTCTAAATTCAGAATACACTAATTGTACATTGTCCATGTAAACTTGGGGAATACCTAACATTTCTTGGTCTAAAATTGAGGAAAACAGTGGCCAATTTGCTTTTTCTTTATTCTTGGGTAAGCCTGAGTGAGTGATTAAAATAGGAAAATGATCACTGCCATGGGAGGAGAGTAGTACTCACCGTAAAAGGAGGGAGGCAAGAACTGGGGAGCATAGTGTCAAATGTACTGCACTTTTAGCATTCTGGAATGGTGATACACGACAAGTGAGGGTACCATCATTTAGAAAGCAAAGGTCAAAATCATCTATAAAGTGTAAAAATGAAGAAGACCAGGAATCGCAATAAAAAGAGCCCCACATAGTGTGGTGCATGCGAGACTTCTCGCATGGTTGTCCTCTGTGATTATACTTGGTGAGAGGGAAGAGATGATGCTGACAAGTTCGGATATGACAGAAATATTAGGATTTTGAATGTAAATAGATACAAACGTAATGTTCATGGCCTTAATTGCAACAACATTAATAGAAGAAAAGTGAGGAGGAAGGGAAATTAGTGAGGTACCAGCACAACCATCAATCCTATCATCCCGGAGGTATGAGTAACCTGAGTCCGTGAAATAAGACCCAGGCTTAAGCCACATCTCCTGAATGGCAAGAATGAGGGGGTTATATTTGTTAAGCAGATGGATGAGTTAATTTTTTTTATTTTTGATGCTCCTACAATTCCACTGAAGAATCATTGGAAATGCTAGGAACTTTGTTAGTGATGGAAAACAGCTCAGTAAGCTTCTGATGCAGATTAAGTGGAAGTTCAATATCACTGAAGCCGGATAGCATACTTATCAGCATAGATATAATTAATATATAAGAGATTTTTTTTTAATAGAATAGAATTTTTCTCTGGTAAAGAACATCCGTTAGAGAGAAGAAGCGGGTTCTTCAGTTATGCCGGATGGGCAGATTTATCGTAACCAAAACTTGAAGCTGGATTAGGGAGACGCCAGGGAATGATCAATATCTTTCCGTGGGAGGAACTATGAGGATATGGAGATAGTGAAGTAGTGACTTGGTAATTGGAGTACTCACTTCCACAATCTAGCTGAGGCTTCTAGATAGGAGATATTTTCTTGAGACATGATTAGTTTGATAGATTTTTGTCTAGAATATTCGGGACAAGAAGGATCATTTGCTATGTGAGAACCTGAGCAAAATAGGCATGTTGGCACTTGGCTGGAACTAGATATTCCCTCATGATTTTGAGCACACATATGAAACTTAGCGGGGTTGACCTGCATTGGGAGGTTACATGTCCAAACCGACAACATTTATGACATTGGATAAGAGGCAATATAGAGGTCTCTACAGGAATTGATGAGTATGTCAGTAGAAACAATAAATATGAGATGGAAGTTTTGGTCCTAAAAAAGTCAGGACAACGGTTTGCAAGCACGCAGTGAACGCGACACAGTCCGAATTTCGAGGTTTTTTTAGGAGTTTATTTAAGTATTTATGTTTGGGTCAAACCAAACCTGGCACGCGGGCCATTAGGCGAATTAAAATGGGGTCATTAGGCGACTTAAAATCATTTGAGATATTCGAAATCGCGCAAGCACGCAGTGAACGCGACACACTCCGAATTTCGAGGTTTTTGTAGGAGTTTATTTAAGTATTTATGTTTGGGTCAAACCAAACCTGGCACGCGGGCCCCTGGCTCGTGAGCACAGTATCCGATGAAGCTGTAAAAGCCAAAAAGGCTAACAGCAATTACATCACCGAAATTATATATACTAAACCCATTCTAGTAACATTATATGATGGAATTACAGTTTCATATTTTGCAGCAGAGATGGCAGGATGATTGATGAAAGTATTAGGATCAGTGGCATTTTGGAATTCGACTGATATTCTGTTCCGTCCAACATGTTTTATTCCATCAGAAACTATATTTTTATTATTATTATGAAAAATGAAACGTCGAAATTTAATTGGTTTCAGTACTGCACCAGATGATTAGTCATTTGTTATTTTACATACGTGTACTAGAAATGGCGGGGCGTCGTCATCTGAGTATTAAGTTTATTTGTCTATATAATTGGTATGGGCGTACATAGTTTGAACAGAGGGAAAGGGTTGGGAAGTAATGGTAATGAATCTTTTTTGTGAGGTGAGCAGAACTGTTTGTGAATTGAATGTTCCGTTTCATCCAGTTGCAACGGTGTAGGGAAAGACAGAGACACACTGGGATCCTCGCCTGGATCAGGAGGTTCACCCTCATCATAAAGGTAATTAGTTGTAAGACGACACAATAAATAAACACTCACTAAACTGCAGATGCTGAAACCACCAGCACAAATATTTTATTAAGGAAAATCGACAGCTTTAATAATAAAAAAATATGCCAAAATTAAGACACTTGTATTTCTCACTGCTGTCAATGTCAAAGTCTAGCCTACGCATCTTACCCGATTTAATTTCACATTTATATTGTTAGTATGGATAGTATGGATTGTTCCAAAAAATTACTGAAAAAAAATTATTTTCTTCTTTCTAAATTTTCAAAAGATTAAAAGAAGGTTGGATATTAGGTTGTTCAAGATACAAGAATTTTGCAATACATCCAAATCTGACAATAGAATAATTTGCTTGTTTTGTGAACAACAACAGGTTTATAATTTTGAAATAAAGAATCATCATCATCATCATTTCAGCCTGTGAATATATTAATTTATATGATAGGGAATTTGTTATTTTAATTTTTATTCAAAAATGTTTTGGCAAGTTCTATATTAAAACATGTTTGTTAATATCAAGTCTTATACTCATATTTCAATAGTTTGTTACAGTGCTCTTTATGAACTGCACATCAGTTAAGTATTTTTTTTTAATTATAACTTTTATGGGCAGACATTGCACTCTCCATGAGGTGAACATTTTGCTTGTTTTGTCACTTAATCCAATACAAAAAAACAATTTCATTGCATCTGATTTTGTTTACCTTTTCAAAGTCACATACAATGAAAATTATTTCTAAGCAAATAGTGGGACAGATAGTTCTATCACATTTATGATATTAGTATGGTTAGTATGGATACATTAATCTTAAATTTTTAAATAATATTGATTCCTTAAGTTATTATAAACAGCAAAGTAAAAAAAAAACTTAATTTAGATATCTTTAGAAGTAACAGAAAACTTTCATTGTCTTTTTTTATGACTAATTAAATTGTAAGAATGATTGACTTTTAAGAAATTTGTATTCATTTATTTGTATTTAACATTGTAATTTTATTTTGATATATTAATATAACATAATAAAAAAAAAACTTCTAGGCATAAGTAAATATTGCCATCATTTTGATGTTTATTAAATACTTTGCCTTTCCTTTACTTAAATGAAAACATCCGAATAATAAATCTATACAAAGCTATTACAATCTATTACATTATTGAAGTCCTATAAATTTTTGCTCATACCAATCCCTTTATTATCGACCAGTGTCAAGCATGCATGACAATGTTACGCCCGATAATGCTGTTGTTTCAAATATAGAACATAATCTCACCGCGCAACATTTTAATTAAAACTGTGTGGGTAAAACATTTATTGTCACCTAATCGACGGAAATCAAATAATCACTTTTCTGAACAAACTACTCACTTCTTCGAATATAGATCCAACGTTGGCGGTCACAAGCAGCAACGGCACTTTATCCGAACCCATTTTTTTGAATTTCAACATGATCTTAAACACCTTTCGAGTCAAAAACAAATTCGCTAACTATGTTGACTTGACTACATTATTGAAGCGAATTTCGCGCGCGAATGCCCTATCTAAAACCACCGTTGATAACATTATAGTTGTTTCGATTGTTTTTTTTATTACCCGCGTACAATTATTTTTGAAGCGACACCGCAAAAATGACCTGTATATCCCTCCTCGCCCTTTCCAAGTTTCTGAGGTTTCTGATTCTGACATTTAGAAATTGAATAGATATCGTTTGGTTTTACATTACGCTCGAAAGCTTCAACTAAAACAATAAATATTTTTCAAAGTGTTTGTATGCTACAGCTTCATTATTAATATATGACTTTATTTAAAATCTTTTAAGTATAAAATAGTGTTAGAATGAAACATAGATGATGAGATAAATTTAAAAAAGTTTGTTTTTAGTTTTAGCTGTCAGTTTCCGTCAGTAAAGTGAAAAACGGAACGAGTTTTTCGATATCAAAACACTTCTATCTGATGAATGTTGACCAATGACGTTGGTTCTCGTTTTACGTCACGCCCCGTTTTTTCAGGGACGTATTTGCGTATTTTTAACGTTAATTGTAAATAAAAAGGGAGTTCAGCCAGTACGCATATATACACTTAAGTAAATGATATATTATTATTTTTATAAGGCTTTTGCTTACGTGAATTGTGTATTACATACTTTGATCAAAATAGCAATAATGTTCACTATTCTGCCAAGTGTATATGTATAATAGTATTTTTTTATTATGAATAACCAAAAATATGACCATTTGTAATTATTATAATATATATGTAAAGAAGTTTCGTTATTTAAATACCTCTCTGTGAGATGTGCCATTTCTGCACATGTGCGATACGTATTCATCGCCTAACCTATTCGGTAGGAATACTACAAAAATCGATTGTATTGTTATCCTTCGACTGATTTAGGTCGACTATTTTCGCGTGCTTGTATTCTTTGAAGTGAAATAGTAACGTAAAATCCTTTATAATTATAATTTTACGTTATGTTTCCTTTGCAACTCATAACCACTTTCAATAAAATCTAATTCGTTTATTGTTTACTAGTTGTCAGTCCCACTGACTCACTCCTTTTTAAATTAGTCGTTACAGATATTTTGCATGCATTGTAATGATTTCTTTTTCAGGTAACGGCGGACAATGTTTATGTTTTACGTTTTTACTTTATTGTTTGTCCTTGCGGCTTCTGAAAACATTTATAAGGCTGCCGAAACAGAGATGTTTGCGGTGCCTATCAGTCCCAATTTATTTAACTGGACTTATCAAGGTAAGTTTTTTTTAGAATTGTATTTGTTTCTCCTTGATAAAAGTAATTCTTTGGTCTATCTATAGCATCAAAAATATGTTATAAAATATTTTACGAAATAGTAATGTACGCAAAAAAACTAATTCGAGATTGAAGTTGAATTATAGTAACGCATCAGTAATACTTCTGGTGCTGCAGCATTCGATGATGGCTTCTTATCATTAATCCCCTTGCGCTCCCCCTTTGTGCCCGCTATTTAAAAAAAATGAGAGCCATGGTATACTCCACAGCAAGAAAGGGCAAGGTTACGTTGTTAACCGTTCTACTTCGTTCATGTGGGCGGAAAAACTATTTTAGTTATAAAAATATTATTTAATCAAAAAACCGATGTCAACGTTGCAACTTCAAACATGCTCCAAGAAATTTAAAGATTTTCGTGATTTTCTCTTGATACCATCATCAGAACTTGACTAAATTTGTATGGGATCAATCTCGAATAGAACCAATTCAATAAAAAAAAAATCATTGAAATCGTGTCACATTTGGCATAGACAACACGTGACACACACATAAAAAAATATTCAGACGAATTGAGAAACTCCTCCTTTTTTGAAGTCGGCTAAAATGAAATGATGATATTCTCCTGGTCGATTTCGACCACGGCGACAACTATCAATTGCGCAGGAGATACAGTGCCACAAGTGTACGCGCAAACACAGAGGCACACACTCGTCCCAACCTAACCGCGCCCGATGTAACGCTGATGCGATAAGATCGGAGGTAGTAAGGCTGCAGTGTCAGAAACACGGGGACAATTACAACACAACCAGACCCGAAAACCAACGATTTGTGTTTGAGCGCAAATGTTGGCTCCGGCAGGTATTCAAACCCAGGACCCGCGGCCTAGAAGTCAGTACAGTCAGTACTGGCAGTAAGGATTTTTAACTTGTACCTAAATGGCGGTCACGTGTTTCGCCACGCGTCACGCCTCGTTTTCTGCGAGGGCGAAAAGTAGGCTATCTGTGTGGTCTCTGCCTACCCCTTATATAAAAAATAGCACGACGATGTATGTATGTATGTAAGAGTTTTTGCGGGAATATGGTTATTTTCATTCCATTCCTTGGGCAGCGCTTTAAAAGAGATTATGCCCAACGTGAAGAACCATAAGACACTGGACCTTGTGGTTCTTCAGACTTATTCTTTGGACAGTGAAGCAGACTGGTTAGTTCGCGAAATCAACCGTCATAAACATCAAACGGTGATAATTACTTTGCTGTGATGCACTGTCATTAAAGTGTATACGCCGTCATTAAAACGACTTCCAAGTCAGAAAATACCCCGATTTGTCCCGACATACGGAAGTTCTCGTATGAAATATTTCATGGAATGATTTATATTTACGCGAATATTACACATTTAATTAAAAATGTATTTAACGGATTTTATCGCGTTAGACTATTTATTCCGAGCGCTTTAGAGCACCCATGGTGTGGTCTCAGCACGTCCAGGTCCACGTCCAAGTGACAGATGTCCCGATGTCATAGTCAATCCAGGGTACTTCAGCCTTTAATTTTTTTTCATCTACTCAGAATAAGCTTGTCTTGAAGTGGTGTGCTTGGTTTTTGATTTCATTTTATTAATTACTAGCTGCGCCCCGCGGTTTCACCCGCGTATACTTCCTTATTTGAATCGGATTTCGGGGTTTTAATATTTTGCGCGGAACCATAATTATTTTTATTAAATTAATGAAGCCAAGTTACCCGCTATATTATAAGCTATCTGTCAGTGAAAGTCCCGTCAAAATCGATCCAGATGCTGCGGAGATTAGTCGGAACAAACAGAGATTCGAGCCGATACCATAAAACTTAAAATATTTTTTTTTCTTATAAAAACCGGTCTGGGTCGCAGCTTCGACCGAAAAATATTTGAATGGCATATACTGAGTAGGTATATTAACTGTGTACGGTAACTGCTCGGTAAACCTGAGGCACCGTCAGAATAACAGCGCTGTGGCAACACTGCCACAGCATTATACTGAGTCGACAGCCTTTTCGTTGCTACAGCCCAACGTACGTTTGTAAATGTAATACGTCATATCTAATTGTTTATTTATCTTTTGCATTTTTATGTATGTTGTGTTGTAGTATTGAATAAAGTTTTTCTTTCTTTCTTTCGTTCTTTCTTTGAATAAACAACTGTCAGCTTCTCCATAAAATAATTCAAAACATTTACTTCTAGAATTCGATCAACAGTATCGCTTCCACGCGTCATTGAAGGGCAAACCCGAGCTACCCTCGTGGCTCCGTTACGTGTACAGTGGGCGACATCACTCCGGGTTTATTTTCGGCACGCCACCACGGGGGACCGTGTCGCCGATCAGTGTAAATATTACTTTATTTATAAATCGCCTCGGTTTCTGTCAAGGTTGAGACATTGTTGGAATGGATTTAATGTTGGCATTTACCTTTTTGTCCAGCGGGGCTATTACGTATCCAAAGTGAAGATCACTTCTTAAAGTGTCGAACGAATATCTATCAAATAATTGTTTTTATACTGGTTATGGTTAACGCAATTGACGATTTTATTTCTCATGACGTCTTTTTTGTTAGTCATAGCCAGTATGCAGAGTATTTAGTAAGTTATTTGACAGACATTCGTTCAACACTTTGAGAAGTGATCTTCACTTTGGATACGTAATAGCCCCGCAGGACATTTGCTACTTAAATTGATATTAATAATAGATAAGTTGTACAACTGCCGTGTGTCATGGTCGCCATTGTAATGTTTCTAGATACATATCAATCATGGGCATATTTATTTCTTCTTTCTTTCTTTTAGTCTTCAATCAAGGCATGTTGCCAGTGATAACATATCCTAGACGTGTTCCTTCACTGCAGGCCGCATGCGGAAGCTCAGAAACGCTCAGCCAGCTATGGGAAGGTCTATGCTCGATATTACTCTGTGAGATAGAATCCGTACCGATGATATCCGCAGCAGAACTACAGTAACAGACACCTCTAAGGATTAGCAAGCTGAAGTGGCCGGCCATATAGCTCGTAGAACCGATAACCGTTGGGGAAGAAAGGTTCTGGAGCGGCAACCTCGTACAGACAAGCGCATTGTAGGACGACCCGCTACTAGATGGAGTGATGACCTGCAAGGTAATGCGGGAAGTCGATGAATGCAGGTGGCTACGGACCGTGTTTTCTAGCAATCTATGGGGAAGTCGAATGTTCAACAGTGGACTAATATAGGCTGATATGATGATGATGATCTATAATCTATAGTATGTATAAACTAAAGATATTAAGTTAAATTAACTAAAGATATTAAGACGTTCGTGTTTTAACTTAAGTAATAACTGTTCTTTTCTTTTTGTGATACTATTTTTATAAGCGAAAACCTGTAATTGGCTAGCAGTTTTCCTATTTTATAAGTTTCTAGGTTACTTCATTTAGCTGTTGGTTTTCCATGAAACTAAAATAAAACTAAAATAAAATAAAAAATAATGAATAATGTTCGTTTTAAGTATACAGGGTCATTCGTAATGTCTTATACATCCCGGCAGGCTGGGGACGATATGCTGGCTTAGGGACGATATGTATATGCCCCAAAAAATGTAATGAGCCTCGTAGCGTGATACCTGTAGGAGATATGTCAACTTAAAGAATTTGCTTTTTTTTCTCTTTAAAACTCATAGGTTTAGGACTGACCCTGTTATACAGCTGATCGAGGCAATGAATTCATAAATTTAATTAGGCGTTTTTCCATTGAGCTGCTATCGAAAGAACTCGTAAGTACTAGGATAACATGAAGCTTAAGGAAATCTGTTGCGAAGTAAATCTGTTAGTATGACGCCGTAGTAGGGTAACATAAATTAAATGGAGAAGAAAACGTATTTTGAATTTTTCTAGTTTCGGGGCAACGACTTTCGCATAAAGTTTTACAAAACAAATAATTTTAAAGTTTTGTACTGACAATTTTAGTATTCAATTTTGTCATGAAAGCTTCACTGTTGTGTTTATCAGTTCAAAGTAGCGTGGGTAGGTCCCGGGATGTTATACCAATTATGAATAACGTTCTAAAAAAAAAAATTAGTTCTACTACTACTACTACTAACACGGTCGTTATCTGCTTGACAATGGTAATGGATTTAGGATTAGGCCTGCGAGGCCTGGGCCTAGATCGGCAATATTGAAAGAGCGCATAAACATCAATATTACTTGGCCTCGATCGTGGTTATGTTTAAAAGATTATTTAATTTCTTGGGACATTTTTTGGGACATAAAATAAAATTTGTTGCATCCCCATTAAATACTACTACTGGTGGTAGGATTCCTATGCAGGAATCCGTCTAGATAGGTACCACCCCAGAGTCAGTTATTCTGCCTTGAAGCAGTAGTGTGCAAACATTACTGTGTTTCGGTTTGAAGGGCACTGTGAGCTAGCGTAATCACAGGGCATTTGAGACTTAATGTCTCAGGGTGATGGGCACAGTGAGAACACATAAATGTTCTGGATGACACTGCATTTGTTATGGGCAGACGTTGCACTTACCATCAGGTGAACGTTTTGTTCGTTTCATCACTTTATAGAATAAAAAAAAGCTATCATTACTCTGTGACAGAACTATGAATTCTAGTGTCAATCTTTAGTTGAGTAATTTATTTTTCATTTCAGCTAGAGATAATCGGTCTCAATCGTCAAGATTATGAGACTCGACGCGTTCTCATAACTCTGAGGATCCACCCAAAAGAGAATAAAGCGCGGCATGAAGTGGAGTTAAAAATAGACAATCTCAACGTCGAGGACCTCCTCGATGAACACAGGTTATTTTAAAGTTTGTAGCAAGCATATTAGTTAATAAAAACTTTTGTTATATTCCCTTTGATATTAACGAAACTTAAGTTTTAGCTCTAGATTTTAGCAGACGTCATGTAAGTATATTATAGCGATTTGTTTATGGTGACATTTGGATTTATATGCAGGAATCCGTCTAGGTAGGCCAGCTATTCTGCTTTGAAGCAGAGGTGTGCAAATATTACTGTGTTTCGGTCTGAAGGGCACTGAGAGCTAGTGTAATCACTGGGCATATGAGATTCAAGAACTGATTACTCAAGTGTTGAAAAATCAGACAGTATAACGGTGGTACCAACCTAGCATTCCTGCAAAAAGTGTAAGAAAACCCCTACTTTGTCAGTTGACTAAAGAACAGCTAAGAAAATCCGTCGTCTCTGACACACATATATAGCAGTAACCGTTTCAAGTTAGCTTCAACTAATTATACAGGTGATAGGAATCGAATGGAGTGGAGTATTTTTTATGGACGAAAATGACGAGACGGGAAAATCGTTCACCAGATGGTAAGTGCAACGTCTGCCCATAACAAATGCTGTGTCACACAGAACATTTCTGTGTGGCTCCGCACTGCGCTCGTCACCCTGAGATATAGTTCTCAAAACCCATAAGCCCAGTAATTGCACTGGCTATCAATGCCCTTCAGTACAGTAATGTTTGGACACTACGTGCAAACATTACTACGTGTAAACATTAAGCGTAACGGCAGTATATCTAACCCTGCGGTGGTACCTACCTCGACGAAACTTACGAGTTGAAACCACGACTTGTGAACAATACATATATAGTATATAATAATAGACTTGTTAAAATGTTATTAAAACGCAACTTTAATTGGACTATCTAAGTCCGATAGTCAATTAACCGTACTATTTATCAAAATACGTCATAGGCGGAATGCGAGTCTGTGAAGTACTATAGAAAAAAATGATCAATTTTTATTTGATAAAAGTAGCGGAACGAGTAAAACGTTCACCTGATGTCACCCAGAACATTTCTGTGTGACAACACACTGTGCCCGTCACCCTGGGACATCAGTTCTTTAGTCTCATATGCCCAGTGATTAGGCTAGCTCTCAGTGCCCTTCAAACCGAAACACAGTAATGTTTGCACACTACTGTTTCACGGCAGAATAACTAGCCCTGGGGTGGTACCTACCTAGACGGATTCCTGCATAGCTTCGGAACCGGTATAACAAACACTAAGTCTATGTTGGTCTCACTCGCGTAACATAAGCCGACCATATGACCGCGTACGGCATGGTATGTCGCTGAATTGAGTATTGACAGTTCGGCTCTTCACGGTAATGTTCGGTTCTTAGCGTGTAGCTCCTTAAAGCCGTAGCCAGAAGTTTTTTAGCCCAAAACATTTCTCAATAAACGCTATCTATTGCAAAAATTAGTACCACCTAAGTAAATCTACCACCCCATCTCACCCCGTGGGTGTCGTAAAAGTCGACAGAGGGAAAATAAAAACCACGAGATGGGCAGTAGCGTCTTCTTGGAACATCTGAAGAAATAAATGACGCCAACCCCATCCGGGTTGGTATCATTCCGACGAGTGCGAGTACCAATCGTGGCAACTATGGCAAAAACCGATCAAAATGTGAGCTACAAACTTTTGTGGCACTCTATGGGCGAGGCCTATGTTTAATTTAAAAATCGGATTAGTATCTTTTTCCATTACCGCGTTTAAACATGCCAATTCTTTCACAGTCGTAATATAACCTGTGTAAAATTTATGTCAATAGTTTCAGTATTTCTCGGCTTACATTCGTTAGCACAGACAGACGGACAGACAAAAAAGAAACTTGATGATGACAACATTCTACATTTCCAAAACGGTCTGCTCTAAATTTCATACTATTGACGTAATTTCGGTATCTTAACAAGTATTTAATTACTTCTTAGATTGTAGTACGCTTAAATTAATAGTTTCAATTAAAGACTTGGTAAGGGGAAATATTTTAGTTGGTTAAACAAGTTAATTCTCGATTAGATAAGTAAACAGGGATATAAGCATAATTCTTAGTGCCTTCAAGGCTTGGAATTCCTCTACGCTAGGGTAGAATATTGGTATGATATTTTTTTATAATGTTAAAAAAATTACATTTTGAACAAATATTCACCTGATGGTTAATAGCAACGCATGGTAAATGTTGTCTCACCCAGAACATTTCTGTGTGGCATCAGACTGCGCTCGTCTTCTACCATTGTTTCACGGCAGAATAACTGGCCCTGGGGTGGTACTACCTACCTTGACCGATTTCTGTACAGTAGATATCCTTCCACCAGTAATATCTAGAAATTGTTATTCCACCCTCGCATACACATATTAGTCGACTCTTACGAGGTCCACGAGATGTGAGGCTGATTTTCTAACGCCCCCACGGAGTGCGTTCGTCATTATTTATTTATTATGTTTGTCAATAATAGCTGATAGGTCTCCGGCAGAGTTGAATAACACCTACCTCTTTCCTACCGAGGTGTGGTAAGTTGTTGCAGAATAACACCATAATATGCAATGCTGTAACTATACTGCTCGTGGGAACGCAATGGGAAGTGAGAGTAGTTTGACTCTTACCAAAACGGAGGCGAATTAGCTCACCACCAGTCACGTCTCGTTTCCCAAGGAGGCGAAAACTGGGCTATGTGTGTGACAACCTCTAATAAGGGAAAAATGCGTGGCCGTATGTATGTATGTTGGTGAAAGTAGTTTTTTTATTAGAGCCATGGTAGCTCGGGGCCGGGCTATATAGTACAAACAAAAAAAAAATGTTAGTGTTGCTAACTCTTGTTACATCTACACTAGCTAAATAGTAACTTTGATTAATATATTACATTGTTATAATTTTCAAGATCTATCTAACGATAGCGATCTATCGCTCACATTTTTGCCACACCCTTTTGAATTTTTTTAATTCATTACATTATTCTATAGCGGTTCATGAAAAACACCTAGGATATTTCATCTTTATAGCGCCAATAGTCTTGGAGACTAAATGAACAGGTTAAATGACTGTGACATACGGACAAGACAAAATTATAAGGGATTCAGTTTTTACTACGTACATACATACATACATGAGATCACGACTGTATCCCATAAGGGGTAGTCAGAGACTGGGCACTCACTGCAAAAACAGATGACTGCCACAATCCACGTTTCACCAAAACAATATAATGCACTTGGTGTGATAGGTGGTGAGCCCATCGCCACCATGCGCTATTGCACAGTGCAGTTTAATTCCTTACTCGCCTTTTACGAGATCCATTGGATGAGATGGAGTGGTAGTATTCTTTAAAGGAGCCGCGACCACACGGCTAAACTTTACTACGTAACCCTGAAAATTAGACGAGGTCCAGTGCCTCGGCAGTGGGACATTTATACGCTGCTACTTTACGTTGCTTTTTCTTTGTCAAGTGTATCGTTTCAATAATTATCTTCCATTTCCTAAGTGATTTAGGATATCTTTTAATGCACTAGTAGTTACTTAGTAGCTTAGTAATTAATCGCACGTGGAAACACTAGTGTTGTTGAAAATGATTATCTTACGCTATAAAACATAGCATAGCGTTAACTATGACGTAGTGCTCGACGGTTAGATAGGTTTTATTGATACATACATACAGTCACGCCTTTTTCCCATATAAGGGGTAGGCAGAGACCACAACCGTAGCTCACTTTTCGCTCCCGCGGGGAACGGGACACGGCGGGCGGCGTACCAGAAGCCATTTGGGCACGAGTCAAAAATGTTTACTCTCCATTGCGTTCCCACGAGCAGTATAGTCACAGCATTGCATATCATGGTATTATTCTGCTCGAATAGTTATTGTATCTCCCAGTGCCTTTCAGATCGATTCACAGTAATGTTTGTACACGATTGTATTTGCTTTAGAGTCGTGGATCTATATCTCTACACACGTGATACACTCCAATAAAAATAATAAAATGGTAAAAAAGTAAAATATGACAAAAAAGACAGAAACAATAAAGCAAGAATTTCTGTTTGTTGACGACACGAGAACAATAACCAGACAGCCAGATCCGAAAACCACAAATTTTTATAACAAATGGCAAATGGCTACGAGGCTAAGATTCGAACCCAGAACCCGCGGCGTAGTAGTAAGATATTTATTACTGGTGGAGGATTCATATGCAGGAATCCGTCTAGGTAGGTACCACCCCTGGGCCAGTCATTCTGCTGTGAAACAGTAGTGTGCATACATTACTGTGTTTCCGTCTGAAGGGCACTGAGAGCAATTGCAATCACTAAGCTTATAATACTTAAGAACTAATTCCGTCAAGGTGACGGGCGCAGTGTGGTGCCGCACAGAATATTCTGGGCGGTAGAGCATTTATTATGGGCAGACGATGCCATCAGGTGTAACCAGGTACCATCAGGTCTTACCATCAGGTGGAACGTTTTGCCCGTTTCGTCTCCCTATTCAATAAAAAAAATACTGACGCGCACTACTCTCACGCGGTAGGCATTGCCCGTGTTTTTAACACTGCTGCCGCACTAGTCGTTCTTCGTCCCGTAAGTTTTACATCGGATACCTGAAGGCGAAACCCGAGAACCTTTATTGATGTCGTATGGTTGAAGTCGACCAGGAGCTTATTGTATTTTTTTAACTATATTATTTTTTCAGAATGACCCGTCTCAAAGATATCTTGAGGATGAAGCTGTGGACTGAGAGCAAGCCGGACTTGTATGCGACTTTCCTGTCTTCGGCTATCGATTTAGGAGCTCGACTGCCACTTAAACCCAGTGATGGAGAAGGGTGAGTTACCCTGCATACATACATACAGTAACGCCTTTTCCCATATATGATGTAGGCAGAGATCAGCACCTGAGGCCCACTTTTCATACTCACGGGAAGCGAGACGACGGGTGGCAATTTTGGTACGCTTCTAAAAATTTTTTACTCCCCTTTCCGTTCGCACGAGCAGTATAGTGACAGCATTGCATATTAAAGTATTAGTTTACACGAATAAAGGCTATGCCGTATACTTTAGTAGCCTTTTACCACACCTCGTACGGTAAAAGGCAGGCGCTATGCTACCCTGCCCGGCACCTATCGTCTGAAATAAACAATAATAAACATAACATAACAATTACACTTAACCCTATTGGGACCGGAAGCAGAAGAATTGTTATCGACCATAATCTCTATAAGCCTATCTTGCTGCTTTTACAGTTATCCCTCTACGCGAATAGACTTTGTCCAACTCGCTAATTTTGACCACAGCTGCATCGTTCGATTCGATTATAATTTCGATGAGCTATTTAAGAATACATTTACTGGTGGTAGGATCCCTATGCACGGAGAGCTAGTGTAATCACTGGGCATATGAGACTTAAGAACCGATGTTTACAAGGTGGCGGGCGCAGTGTGGTGCCACTCGTTGTTTTGGGTGACACAGCATTTGTTATGGGCAGACGTTGCACTTACCATCAGGTGAACGTTTTGCTCGTCTCGTCACTTTATCGAATAAAAAAAAAAGCTCCAGAGGTATTTAAGATTTTTAGCCGATTTGGAGAAAAAGGAAGGGTTCTCAGTTCGTCGGAATATTGTTAGAAGTGAGAAACTTCTTTAGGAATCGTCGTGATTGGAAACTCGATGAAACGAAAAAGCAACACTAAAATGACAAACATATGCATCTCTAGGATATAGCCTGGGAGATAATAAGATAGAACTCAGTGTACCTACAGTGTTTCCTATCAGTGTGTTTCAAAGATATATTGATCAAATCCTAACCAAATCATTTATCATAGTTAATAGAATCAGGCCTTACTTTGCTTAATCCATTGTAGTAAAGAGAGAAAGTAAATTTGCATGCAAAATGTGCGGATCTTAGCAAATTAACTTTCTCTCCTTGAAATCATTTGTCTCATACTTTAGTTACTATGTATAAGCTGCTCGTGTCATTTTTTTAAATTGAAAACTTAGTCCGTATAATATGTAATGTAATATATGTAGAATTAAATGTACAATAGTTTTTAAACTTGGTAACAATATTATAATAAATAAACCCTACTATAATCCTACTCCTGATACTTTGCATTCGTATCATTCTCTCGAAATTTAATTTTCTGATGGTTTCACTTTACCGCGTGTGAACTGCAAACATGTTTTTTATGTATGTTCGGCGATAATTCTTTACCATTTGGAACGATTCCAATGATTGTTTTTTCATTAGGAAGGGGATATCTTAGGGGTAGTCTCATACAAATTCATGCAAGTTTTGATGAGATCTATGAAAAAAATCAACAAACTTATATTCGCATTAGTATGCTGAAGCTGTTGCGTGAATATCGATTTTTTAATTTAATAATTAAATCGAGGAATAAATTGATACTATTTCTGATTCGTAATGTAAAATGCGTTGTCTAGAGGCTAAAGTCGTAAAAAACGACATGACTTACAATAAAATTACTGACGAAGATGCCGAAGATCGAACTAAAATGGTGTAGATTATGCAGGACAGCTTACCCGTTTTACTACTCCCTTGGCTTCAGACAGGTGGCGGTCTGCATTACCAATTCGCCTGCCAAGCGTGGTGATGAAGGCAAACTTTCCATTCTTGAGAGAGGTCTATGTCGAATTAAGAGGCTGATGAATAAAAAGAAGAAGTGAATATACCAAATTTAAAACTAAGAAATTTCAAAAGAACAGTCTATTTTGTTTCTGTTTATGTCTATTCGTTTTTTTTAGCTTGGTAGTACGTCTAGGCAGTGATGTGCCGTTCTCGTCCGAACTGAAGAGACTACGCGAAGAAGTACGCCCACTCTCCCGACTTCCCAGCTGTCCTAGAGAGTACAAGCGCACTACAGTGGAAAGACTATTCCGCGATGCCGGTTTTACTTTGGACTGGTGTAGTTTTGAACTGGTGAGAACTGTTGACACGTTTTATTTATAGAACTCCGTAAGTTATTGATAATAACTTGTTAATATTGAAGGTGTAGATAAAAAAGGTCGTCGAGGAATGTAAACAGTGGAGTGTCAGTTCTTATTATATTTGTTAACTATGTTTTTGTAATGTTCGAAAAGCTGGAATTCAGCTTGAGGCAGTACTATTAAAAATAAATGGGACGCCAAAGAACATGTTCTGTGCTTTAATGTTTGGCGCTATAATCTTATGTTCTAAAAATTTACTTGGGCCTGGTACTGCCATTTATTCTTCTTCGAATTGGTTATGGAAGTAAATGCAGGAATCCGTTTAGGTAGGTACCTACTCCAGGAATCAGTTATTCTGCAGTGAAGCAGTAGTGTGCAAACATTACTGTGTTTTGGTTTGAAGGGCGCTGTGGAGCTAGCTTGGCATAATACTTTAGAACTGATTTCTCAGGATGATGGGCGCAGTGTGATGCACTTACCACCAGGTGAACGTTTTGCTCGTTTCGAAACATTATCCAACAAAAAACGCACTTTGTAACGAAAATTTCGGTCTTTTACTTTAAATGCTATAAATCTTTTAAATATATCTAATCGTAAATATTTTATGTACATTTATGAGTTTTAGTAAGATACGGACTTGAGAACAAATCAACATTTTTCCATAAACCCCTCTTCTTCAGTTGCAAATATTTTAAATAAAAAAATAATGGCGGCAAGCAGAGTAATGAAGTGTGCCTGAAATACGAGAAAACATAATTTATATAAACAATAAATATTCCCAGTGTTGTTGAGCCGTGAGGTATTATAGTAAGTTCTGAGCTACAGATTGCAGACTCGATTTAACAATCACAACCAAATATTTGTTTAGCGTGTTGGTGGTGTTGTTTATAAATATGAGGGCCCATTAAAATATAGTAAACAATAAAGTAATATAAGTTCAAAACAATTCGTCTAAACAAAAAACTAAATTTTTATGATAACGATATCATTGGTGATTATTTTCATGATAACGATTTCAGGGATGATTTTCATGATGACGATTATCCGATGACGATTTTATGAAGATAAAAAACGTGACATTTTATTTCAGTACAACACAATCTATAAACAACACGCAACCGTTCATCTCGAATATCTGACAGAGTTGCCAAACACAAGCCGGGCCGCAAACTCGCTAGCTTTGGAACCGCAATCTGTTTGGACGGCGCCGGCGCGGCTCACGCTGCCCCGGCGCAGCTTGGCGCGTCAGCTGGCCGCAGCGCTCGCCCCGCCGCTGCTGCTGCTGCTGCTGGCCGTCGCCGCGCTCACCGCGCTGCTCTGCTTGCGTCACGCTGCCATGTGAGTACACGCCGGTGTGAGTGGCGCGCCAGCTGGCCGCAGCGCTCGCCCCGCCGCTGCTGCTGCTGCTGCTGCTGGCCGTCGCCGCGCTCACCGCGCTGCTCTGCTTGCGTCACGCTGCCATGTGAGTACACGCCGGTGTGAGTGGCGCGCCAGCTGGCCGCAGCGCTCGCCCCGCGCCTGCTGCTGCTGCTGCTGCTGGCCGTCGCCGCGCTCACCGCGCTGCTCTGCTTGCGTCACGCTGCCATGTGAGTACACGCCGGTGTGAGTGGCGCGCCAGCTGGCCGCAGCGCTCGCCACGCCGCTGCTGCTGCTGCTGCTGCTGCTGCTGGCCGTCGCCGCGCTCACCGCGCTGCTCTGCTTGCGTCACGCTGCCATGTGAGTACACGCCGGTGTGAGTGGCGCGCCAGCTGGCCGCAGCGCTCGCCACCCGCGCTGCTGCTGCTGCTGCTGCTGCTGCCGTCGCCCGCGCTCACCGCGCTGCTCTGCTTGCGTCACGCTGCCATGTGAGTACACGCCGGTGTGAGTGGCGCGCGCCAGCTGGCCGCAGCGCTCGCCCCGCCGCTGCTGCTGCTGCTGCTGGCCGTCGCCGCGCTCACCGCGCTGCTCTGCTTGCGTCACGCTGCCATGTGAGTACACGCCGGTGTGAGTGGCGCGCCAGCTGGCCGCAGCGCTCGCCCCGCCGCTGCTGCTGCTGCTGCTGCTGGCCGTCGCCGCGCTCACCGCGCTGCTCTGCTTGCGTCACGCTGCCATGTGAGTACACGCCGGTGTGAGTGGCGCGCCAGCTGGCCGCAGCGCTCGCCCCGCCGCTGCTGCTGCTGCTGCTGGCCGTCGCCGCGCTCACCGCGCTGCTCTGCTTGCGTCACGCTGCCATGTGAGTACACGCCGGTGTGAGTGGCGCGCCAGCTGGCCGCAGCGCTCGCCCCGCCGCTGCTGCTGCTGCTGCTGGCCGTCGCCGCGCTCACCGCGCTGCTCTGCTTGCGTCACGCTGCCATGTGAGTACACGCCGGTGTGAGTGGCGCGCCAGCTGGCCGCAGCGCTCGCCCCGCCGCTGCTGCTGCTGCTGCTGGCCGTCGCCGCGCTCACCGCGCTGCTCTGCTTGCGTCACGCTGCCATGTGAGTACACGCCGGTGTGAGTGGCGCGCCAGCTGGCCGCAGCGCTCGCCCCGCCGCTGCTGCTGCTGCTGCTGGCCGTCGCCGCGCTCACCGCGCTGCTCTGCTTGCGTCACGCTGCCATGTGAGTACACGCCGGTGTGAGTGGCGCGCCAGCTGGCCGCAGCGCTCGCCCCGCCGCTGCTGCTGCTGCTGCTGGCCGTCGCCGCGCTCACCGCGCTGCTCTGCTTGCGTCACGCTGCCATGTGAGTACACGCCGGTGTGAGTGGCGCGCCAGCTGGCCGCAGCGCTCGCCCCGCCGCTGCTGCTGCTGCTGGCCGTCGCCGCGCTCACCGCGCTGCTCTGCTTGCGTCACGCTGCCATGTGAGTACACGCCGGTGTGAGTGGCGCGCCAGCTGGCCGCAGCGCTCGCCCCGCCGCTGCTGCTGCTGCTGCTGGCCGTCGCCGCGCTCACCGCGCTGCTCTGCTTGCGTCACGCTGCCATGTGAGTACACGCCGGTGTGAGTGGCGCGCCAGCTGGCCGCAGCGCTCGCCTCGCCGCTGCTGCTGCTGCTGCTGGCCGTCGCCGCGCTCACCGCGCTGCTCTGCTTGCGTCACGCTGCCATGTGAGTACACGCCGGTGTGAGTGGCGCGCCAGCTGGCCGCAGCGCTCGCCCCGCCGTTGCTGCTGCTGCTGCTGGCCGTCGCCGCGCTCACCGCGCTGCTCTGCTTGCGTCACGCTGCCATGTGAGTACACGCCGGTGTGAGTGGCGCGCCAGCTGGCCGCAGCGCTCGCCTCGCCGCTGCTGCTGCTGCTGCTGGCCGTCGCCGCGCTCACCGCGCTGCTCTGCTTGCGTCACGCTGCCATGTGAGTACACGCCGGTGTGAGTGGCGCGCCAGCTGGCCGCAGCGCTCGCCCCGCCGTTGCTGCTGCTGCTGCTGGCCGTCGCCGCGCTCACCGCGCTGCTCTGCTTGCGTCACGCTGCCATGTGAGTACACGCCGGTGTGAGTGGCGCGCCAGCTGGCCGCAGCGCTCGCCCCGCCGCTGCTGCTGCTTATACAAATCCGATTTCATTGCCAACGTAACCCGTTGATACCGGACATATCGACATATAAGCGATTAAGTCGGGTTTGATTATAACGGAGTCTTCAGTAAAGTAAAGTAATTATCACTTGCGTATATATTAACGTAAACACAATCACGGCACTCACTTTTCCTTACATAATTTTCGTCTGTATCTGATCACATTAGACAGTTTTTGACTCAACAAGTTCTGTAAAGCATTTACAAACATATTGCGATTAGTATCGTTTACCGGGCAGACATATCAAAACGCAACATGCTATTTAATAAAAGAGGTGAATTATTAAAAATTAGTTATAAACTTTGAATAGCTAATTGATGAAACATGAAACTAGACTGCAATGGCGTAACTATACCGATGACGCCTGTGGCAAATTCGTCAACCAACGTTGCGGTTTATTTTTAATAAATCACTACGTAAAGTGCGTATGTACAAACGCTATTATAATTATTATGACATAAGGATTTAATTTTTACTGACTGACAGACGTCGCAAACCCTACACGGGTTGGTGTAGACCCACGAAACAAGCACGAAATTTCGCATAGAAGTATAAAGAATTATATATAACGAAAGTGAACAATAATAATAGATTTTTAAAAATACCTCCCCTGATCCTAAATCTTAAATAGGGGATAAAAGCTTGTATTTTTATATAGACCGAAGCCATTTTTGAAATTTAAATTTCAGGACTGACCCAGAATCGGAAAACTTCTTAGAAAATATCTATCATATCTGTATCGATTACAAAAGAAAAAGGTTTGATGTAAAAATTGCATGGAATCAACGTTTGTTTTTTTTTTGCTTAATTAAACTCGTAATAACTAATGTTACAATTTTTAAATCAAAATACTAAGGCGAAATTTTGATTTAGAATTACTTCAAACTGTTAAAATGACTAACATAAATTGTTGTTGCCAATTCGCCTGCGAAAAAATTATTATGTATGTGTTAAACTTGTTTTGCTAATTCTTATTTTTTAACTTGTAATGGCAATAGTTTTAACTTTTTGCCAGATTCAAACTTTGGGAAACTAGTTTGCGGTTAAAGGAAGCGGTTGCTAATTCTTTTTCTGGTTTACATTTTATGTCATTGATTTACTTGACTTAATTTTTTTAAAAGGTGTTGGATAAATAGGGTAACAAGCCGTAAGGGGGAGACCTCCTTGATGAAAATATATGACTGGCCGTTTTAGTGTTTATTTTCCCGCCTAAACATTGTACTATTTTTTCTAACATGAATTGATGTTGTCTGTGTTAAATGTATATTTTGTTGGATGTTTTTACTATCACCTGTGTAACATTCATCGGTGTTGTTTTGTTTATTATTATATTTGTAAATGAATGTTGATGACATGATGATGAATGATGACTATCACCACTGTAACATTCATTGATTTTATTTTGCTTATAACTATATTTGGAATTACTCAATAATAATTTTTGCATTTATTTCCAATTTTAATTATCGTTGATTTTAAGAGTTATCTTTGTTTGAGTGATAAATGGGGCTTAATATTTTTAGATCACATAAATCTGGAAGAGTGGAACTGTGCAGATATGGTACTGGCAACACTGAACAGACTCAAGTAGCTGATAACACCAGTAACAGGAGTTTGGGAGTCAGGTATATTAGAAATTATTAGTACAAGTAGTTGTAAATTTTTATTTGGTTTCCATGTTATAATTAAATAATAAATCACCATCATCATTTTTATCATCATAGTCAGCCCATTGATAGTTTACTGCTGGATATGTATGTCTCCTAAGAAAGTTGGATTCGCTGTAAACGCTTGGCAGACAGATTGACAGTTCGCAGTGCCAGTTGCCTCGTGCATTTGACGCTGCTGCCAGTCGCTTTGGCATTTTTTAAGATGATATTTCCGCTTCTTGTCGGAAGCTCATAACATTAAACTTTACGTTTAGTGTAGTCTACGAGATGAGATTGGTTGGTAGATGTTCTTACATACATACATACATAAGTTCACGACTGTATCCCATAAGGGGTAGTCAGAGACTGGGCACTCACTGCAAAAACAGGTGACTGCCACAATCCACGTTTCACCAAAACAATATAATGCACTTGGTGTGATAGGTGGTGAGTCCATCGCCACCATGTGCTGTTGGGTGCACAGTGCAGTTTAATTCTTTACTTCGCCTTTTACGAGATCCATTGGATGAGATGGAGTGGTAGTATTCTTTTAACGAGCCGCAACCACACGGCTCTTATGTTCTTACGCTACTATTACTCGGTTTCCAGCAAATAATATTAATACTAATCAAAAATTGAGAACTAAATTTATGTATTATTTTTCACAGCCCTGACAATAGCCTCGTCAGGCCATACAGCCCAAAATCGACAACTAATTTAGCTGGCAGCTACAACCGACCCCAACCTCCCCCTTACTTGGGCTCCACAACGAACTCCCTTCATCATCGTAAATCTGGCAACACTGCTGACACGCCGTCCACCAGTGGTCATACACCGGAACACAACCGTGGTAACTTAGCTTTAGAAGAATCACTGAAACTGTTGAACGAAGCTAATATTGCTAGCAATTTTAACGGTATCCCGATTGACAAACATCCCATTATCGATTTCAACGATGGTACTGAAGATTACGTTCTAGTAAAACCCGACCCAACCGCTTACATCTCGAACAAACCGGAATCTACTGGTTACGTTGCTATCAAATCGGATTTGGATGACATTAATGTACCCGATTTGGCTAAATACGGTGTTACTGGAATTGGCGCTATGTGACACACCGTTTCCACGGATGGCTCTCGGCCACCGGTTAAAACCTGGTTTTGTTAGAAATATTTATATTTGCCGTACTGGCCAAAAGTCAGGTATTTAAAGCATTTTTTTATTGTTAATAATTAAAACGCTTCATGACTTGCCGTCAAAACGAAAAGTGGTTGAATATAAAATTTTGTTATTTCTGCGTATTATACAGCAAGTGCTCGTAAACTCGTAATACGAGAATTCAATTTAAGACTCAGTCTTGAATTGATTTTTTTCTTTCTTCTGTCTTTAATTTTCGTGCTACCGGTTTTATCACCTTCTGTCTAAAACAAACTGAAGTCCTTTAAATTGAAGATTGCTACTTATCTAAAGATAATATAAATATGAATATGTTACTTTGGCATTATGGCAAAAAGCTTACCACTGTTGCCAAGAAAAAAATATCAATAAATTTATTAATGTTATATTAGTAATGAAATGAGCTGTCACACATTGAACGTTTATATAGCATATTTAGCAAATACTAACAGAATGTTCTCTAAATATGTAATTTGTAGCATTTAAGTTTAATTACGCGTGTGCCTTGAAGTTTCATAGATTGAACTTTATTATTGTTAAGGCTGCGTAGATTATTTATTAACTCAGTAGAGATTTTATAACAGATAATAATATTAAGAGTTAGGAAAACAACTAGTCACTAGTGGAATTTATGATTTATGCCAAAAATACTAGACACCAAAAATTTTAACACAGTAATTTTAGTTAATAGTAAAATTATTTATTTCCTACAATGCCACATCTGGAATAATGTATATCAGAGTTAAGATTTGTACAGTTGTTTTTTTTTAAATACTATTTATCGCATTACAATACCGAATATTTAGAAGTGTTTCGACTGATTAAATTTACTAAATATGTTTTATGTAAACGCGTTGTTATATAGTATTAGTTTTCTAGTCGATGTTTAGTTCAGTGTCTCTAGTCAACATTAAATTTAATAAATTCATCTGCCATGTTCTGCAACTCGGTTTGTCTTTTTTTTTTAATTCACTTAATAATTACTTATTTTGAGCCACGAATTGATGGCTGATGTCCTTCTGACCGATTTTCGAATCCAAATACTGCCGGCAGCTACCAATTGCGCTGCAACAAACAGAGGCACACGCGACATAGCCTACCTGCGCTCAATGATATGAAATGAAAATTCTTTATTTTCCCACGTAAGAAATATACATTTCGTTTGTCAAACGTCATTTTATTACAATCTGCCATCGTTTCGTAGTGTGGTGCCTCTGACGCAGAAGAATGAAATTCCGTAGGTATCCTCTTTTTATAAAAGTTTTTTTTATCTTAGTGTATTTTATACATAAGTTAACAAAAAATGCGATGCGATAGAATCGGAGTTAGACTAGGATGCAGTGATAATCACAACACAACTAGATCCGAAATAACATTTTGTGTTTTTGTACAAATATTGGTTACGGCTAAGATTAGAACCCGCTACGCAGTAGCCAAAAGTATATGACACGAACTTTACAATTTAAAAAAAAACCCGAGTCTGCAAAACGAGGAATTGAGTAAGTTGAAAGACGAGTAACTCCCTCGAAAGGACGACTAACTTACCATTAGACTATACACCATTATAAAACAGAAGAATTTAAAATTCATGCGAACTGATTATGCCGAAAGAAAAGCGGGGTTTGAAATAGACAATGAAAAGTATATACACAGTTCTTGCTAAGATTTATTTATAATCATTAATTACAACTTAATTTGTAACAATTAATATAACTAAATCAAAAACATATCACAATAATCACGAAGAGGAGATCTAACTATCACTAATCTGATATACATAAAAAAAAAACCAATAAAGGTACATAAAAGGAACCTCAAAAATATACGTAAAATGGAAATGGTATAACCAAGAACTAAAATAAAGCGGTTATACCCATCCTCTTTACTAACAATGATTAAAATAATTAATTGTAATAATGAATAATAAAAATTGGTCTTAGTTAAGTTTTACTAGTACATCCGAGTCAAATAAATTATAAATTTCTTTAACCTTAATTTCTACAATAAGACATAATTTTGTCGTAGACATTCGTAAAGGTAAATTTTCTACGAATAAATGTCGGTCCGGACTTTTGGCGCCAACTCGAAAAGTGTCTGTGGTGTTTATTATTGAATTTTGTAATTTCTGTGTAAATTTTGAGTTTTGATGTTTAATATTGGATAGTTTATTGTGCACTAAGTACTCGTGAAAGTTTACAGTAATTGAAAAATTCAATTCAAGTCAAAAATTGTACTTTTTGTCTCTGGCAAATCTTCATCTCCATCATCATTCATCAGTCCAGCAAATGTTTAGTAAAAGTCAACTATCATATTACCGTCGATCGAAACGAAGTCTTTGTTAAAACATAATTATCACTCGACATTGGCAAAAATGGCTCGATTTGGTAACTGAATGCCAGGAACAAAAAGTACTATACTTTTAGATTTGTTTTCAACAATGCAACAAATCTTGAGTAAAGTTGAACTATTATGTAACTGTCGATCGAAAGTTTGAAGTATTGTTGTTTGTCTAAAAAATGTTGCTACTTGTCTAAAAAATGTATTAATATCTGAATATTATGGTATTTTGACAATGGCAAAAAGTTTACGACAGTTTCAATAAATAAATAAATTTTAGATTCTAGAAGAATAATAAAATATAGAATGTTTATTGATATCCAAAAAGAAAACCCCTATCCTTATGTATGTGTAACTACTGTTAATTTATAAGTCTACCGATATTTTACAGATTGTTACATATAATCCGGTATCAATTCTACATCATTTTGTACTTTTCACTGTATTATTTATACGTTAGGCACTTATAATTTAAACAAAAAGTAAAGTCAAAAAGTAGTTTATATTTATCGATCGGGTTATGTAGATTTATGGATATCAATTAACTTTTAATATATACAAATATGTAGCTAAAATACCTATTTTAAAGATATATACGCCGTCTTGTGGCGACATAAACAAATTCAACACATCACTTCGACTCTCGGGAGTAGTAATAAACAACAATTTGTGAACAAATACTAAATCGTTAACTAGAAATAAACATTTCGAGATTCAACCATGCACTAATTGATATATTTTGTCTATGACTATACATGTAATTGTCAACGCACAAACACTACTTTACTATTATATATTACACACATACTACTTTGTGCAATGTATGCCTAATTATTTCATAATAAATAATGAACACTGAAGTAAACGAAAACGAATATCTTCGTTTTTAGACTTAGAGATAAAATAATAAATCGAAACCGGTATAGGAATTAAATTAATTTGGGCATAATTTTTTTTTAATAAAATTAGGTAAATTTAGCAAATACTGAACATTGAAATGATTACCGCTTAAACCCAGATTAGAAAAAATTCTTACGAATCTTTGTATCTTAATATTTTTTTTATTACAAATGGCTTTACATGCACCCGTGGCATGGCAATGAATGTACAAGTCATCCATCTGAATAATTTTTCAAAATATTCTCCAGTATTATAGTAACATGAAACTTCCGTTTTATTAATTAAAAACACTGGCCCGGGAATTCATTAAAACAATATAGCTTAGCCTACAAAAGCTTTTTGTTTCTTACAACGCTTTGGATGTCATTTCTATTCTATTAGGAGGTGTCATTTCTATAACCGTTATTAATACCATAGAGTAAAGATATTTTTTAAACAACGTTTACACTATTCAGTGGGCTTCCAACACACGATGGCCCTCATATCGACGGGTGCTTTGCCGAAGATCCTGTCTCCATTGGGATCGATGTACTCGTTTATTTGGTAGTCCAGTAAAGTTTGGAAACCGAGAACATCGGTCCCCAGTTGCTGAAAAAGTGTTCACGAATCAGTTACACGACAGTTACAAACTGGTGGTAGGATTCCTATGCAGGAATACGTCTAGGTAGGTACCGCCCCAGGGTCAGTTATTCTGCCGTGCATCAGTAGTGTGCAAACATTACTGTGTTTCGGTTTGAAGGGCACTGAGAGCTAGCGTAATCACTGGGCATTTGAGACTTAAGAACTGATGTCTCAAGGTGACGGGCGCAGTGTGGTGTCACACAAAAATATTCTGGGCGACACAGCATTTGTTGTGGGCGGACGTTGCACTTACCATCAGGTGAACATTTTGCTCGTTTCGTCACTTTCTACAATAAAAAAAATACTTATGATATCATTAAATAACTATTAGGCGATAGGTGGCCGGCAGAGTATAGCAGCTACCACTTTCCTACTGAGGTGTCGTAAGAGGCGACTGACGTATTCTGCGGACGGCCTTAATTCTTGAAGACATAAGACCATAATGTGCAATGCTGTCACTTTATTGCTCGTGGAAACGCAGTGGAGTAATAATTTTTTGACTCGTACCAAAATGGTTCGCGACTCGTCTAGTCTTGTTTCCCGCGTGGGCGAAAAGTAAGCTACGTGAGTGACCCCTTATATGGGAAAAAGGCGTGACTGTATGTATGTGTAACGAGACGTTACGCAGCACTGCACAACTTTTTCAAGTCATCTAGTGAGAGGTCCCAAACCAAACCACTTGATCTGGTGAGTAGGTACCCTAATGTAGCTTTATTGACAGTCAAGATGAAAACGGCGATTTTTTTTGTTACATGATGTGAGGAAACGAAGAAAACGTTCACCTTATGGTAAGTTCAACGTCTGCCTATAACAGATGCTGTATCCGTATCTAGTTCTTAAGTTCAATATGCCCAATTTCTGTGTAGCATCACACTGCGCCCGTCACCCTGAGACACAAGTTCTTAAATCTCATATGCCCAGTGATTACGCTAGCTCACAGTGCCCTTCAGACCGAAACACTGTAATGCTTGCACACTACCGCTTCACGTCGACTACGAATAACGGCAGAATAAATAATTATAAAATGTTATAAAATACCTGTGTCAACGGGCTGGTATTGGTGGTAAACACTCCGTGGAATCTCCTGTCGCGTGCGATCCTCATGGTGGCGTGCTCGAGCGCGCGGATAGCTGCCACGTTGTCGCGAGCGCTCAGGGAGGCCGCCGTCGCCATCATAAATGAATGAAGGATCGTCCCTGCAACGATAACAGATATGAGTATCCGGCTCGAAGGACTACAACTTAAATAATAATTTAATAACAATATTTTAGTTATAACAATATTTACAATATATTACGAATTGTCTGCTACTTTGAAGGACAGAAAAAATTAAAACCAGCGGTGTGTTATTAATTATAGATTCTTTGTTATATTGTAAAACTTATCAATGGACATTTTTTATTTGCCCTAGAAGCTAGCTAACAGTGGATCCTAAGTTAGGTTTTGCTGTAATCACCACGCTTGGCAGGCATATCGGCGATGCAGTGACGTCCTCTTGGCCGATTTTTGACCACGGCGATAATTACCGAATACTATCAGAAGTTGCCAACTGCGCAGGAGATATTATAGTGCCACAAGTTTACCCGCAAACAGAGGCTCACTTGTCGCAACTTGTAGCCCTATTTGTGATTATTCCCGATATAACGCTAATACAATCACAATGAAACACGAAATCCAACAATTTTTATTTTTGCACAAATGGCTGCGACTGGGATTCGAAACCAGGACCTGCGGCGTGCTCGGCATGTAGTCTAACCACTGGGCCACATAATCCTCAAATACAGTACTACTCAGACGTATCACTTAGACGAGTTGGCAACCGCAGTTTATTTATTGAGATGTGCCAAGAAGATGAATGATCTCCTGGTTTTCATTATCCCTCTGTCGACTTTAACGTCACCCATGGGCTTCCATATAATATCAATTAATTCTTTAATATTTGAAAAGTCTTTATAAAGACTTTATACAATAAAAAAATTGAAATTATGAAGTTAATGGACTTAATGGACGGCATGACAGATTCACTTTTACCTCAAAGGTCTTATGCTTAGCAGTTATTATAGTTGACTCCGTACGTTACCTTTCCCCTCAGGCAGCATGGTGTCCCTTACTGAGCCCTCGACGAACTCGAGGAAGGTCATAATTTTGGCGAGTCCCCCTTTCAATTCGATCTCCGGTTCATCCCTTGCGTCGAAGTTCAGCGCCACGGCCACCGGTTTTCCAGAAGCTGCAAACATTCCAAAATCTTTTACAACTATGCTATACAATTTAAAGAAGAACTAATGGGTGATAAAGACCTGTTAGTCGATTTTTATTTATTAGGTAAAGTGACGATCCTACAAAAAATGCTGTATCGCAGAACATTTCTGTATGGCACCACACTACGCCCGTCACCCTGAGAGATCACTTCTTAAGTCTCATATGTATGTATTTTAAGGTGTGATGACTACACTAGCTCTCACTGCGCTTCAGACCGAAACACAGCAATGTTTGCACACTACTGCTTCACGGCAGAACACCGGCCCTGTAGTATGTGCTCAAACTCGGCGGCCGCCTGTCGTAGAGTCTATTACGCTTGATAATGCCTCGTTTTGGGGCGAAACACGTGTCGTGTTCTCGGCTTCGGTGGTGTATATTATCTAGTGGTGGTATTATAGTGGTTGGTGGAGGGTACCTGGTGGCGGTTCCTGGTGGCGGTGTTAGTTTGCTTGTGCACGCTACTGAGGGAGGGCGGGTGGTGCACTTCAAAAAACTAGGTAATATACACCATTTTTATATTTTGCATGCGGATCTTAGCAAAGTGACTTACTTTTCTTCATTATTAATTTAGAAATTTACTGGTGGTGGTAGGATTTTTATACACCCCGGTGCCCAATTATTCTACCGTCAATTAGTGGTATGCAGACAGCGATGTATATCAGTCAAGTTCAGTTCAGTTCTGTCTCAGGGTTTTAGTAGATGATGTTGCCAAGAAAAATTATTTACTGGTGGTAAGATTCCTATGCAGGAATCCGTCTAGGTAGGTACCACCCCAGGGCCAGTTATTCTGCCGTGAAGCAGTAGTGTGCAAACATTACTGTGTTTCGGTCTGAAGGGCACTGTGAGCTTAGCGTAATGACTGGGCATTTGAAACTTAACAACTGATGTCTCAGGGTGATGGGCACAGTGTAGTGTCACCCAGAACATTTTTGTGTGACACAGCATTTGCTATGGGCAGACGTTGCACTTACCATCAGGTGAACGTTTTACTCGTTTCATCACTTGATCCTTTAAAAAAAAACTGGACGTATGAGATATTTCTTCAGCTTCTCATGTGACGACGTAGATGTCGCTAAATGACGACAGGGCATATGAGACTAAATAAACCCATGGCTTCTGGTGACGAATGCAGTGTGGAACTTTCCAATGCAACTGTAATCGGCATGTGTGACATTTATTATTACGGTGTCCGGCAGAGTAGAATAGCACCAACCTCTTTCCTACCGAGGTGTAGTAAGAGGCGACTAAGGTATTGTACGGACAGCACTTATTCGTGCAGAATAACACCATAATATGCAATGCTGTCACTGTACTGCACTGTACTAAAGGCGTGACTGTATGCATGTGGCAATTATACTTCCCCATTCATACTTACGATCTTCTAGAACAACACTAAGTCTGGCTTGCAGCAGCGCGGACCAGCAAGCCTGTATGCAGTGTGCGTAGTCCTCGGTCGAGATCTCGTGCTTCAAGAACTGCTCCAACTCAGCTTTTTCGTAGAATGATGACACTATCATTCTGCAAACGACAATTTGTTTGTATATTATTCACGGCTGATGGAATTCCTATGCAGGAATCCGTCTAGGTAGGTGAAGCAGTAGTGTGCAAACATTACTGTGTTTCGGTTTGAAGGGCATTAAGAGCTAGTGCAATCACTGCGCGTATGAGACTTAAAAATCGATATCTCGGGGTGATGAGCGCAGTGTGGTGGTTCTGGAGCACACAGCATTTGTTATAGGACAAACGTTGCACTTACCATTCGGTGAACGTTTTGCTCGTACTCGAAATATACAACTTACCCACCGAATTAACTACACCAGGACCGTCCAGACCAATTATCTATAAGGTTTTTCGCCCTTGCGGGAAACGAGATGTGACGGGTGGCGAACCACATCGCCGTCATTTTGGTAGGAGTGAAAAGTATTGTTACTCTCCATTGCGTTCCCACGAGCAGTATAGTAACAGCATTGCATCATCATCATTTCAGCCTACCACTAGTCCCACTGCTGAACATAGGCCTCCCCCATAGATTGCCACAAAAGTTTGTAGCTTTCATGGGGGGGGGGGGGGGGTTTGCCAGTAGTTGTCCACGCATTGGCAGGCGGATTGGCAACCACAGTTTATTTATTCAGATGTTTCAGGAAAATGCTGCTGCCCATCTCCTGTGCTGCATAATATGGTGTTATTCTGCACGAATATATATGTTGGCTGTCAGTAGAATACCTCAGTCGCCTCTTGCGACACCTTGGTAGGAAAGAGGTAGGTGCTATTCTACTCTACGGGACAGGTATTATAGTGCAACAAATGTACGTAAGAACTCACTCGACCTAAGTTACCTACCCTGTCTCTGACACTACATCCAAGACCACTTCTAAAAGTAGACTCGGATGCAGTGTCAAAGATACTAGACTAATCACAAAATAACCAGACCACAACAATCTGTGTTTTCGCCCAAATGTTGGCACTCTGTGCCCCGCGGTCGCCATAGTCTGTTACGTACCGATCACTGAAGACGCAGTGTTAAAGGAAGTGCTTACTCAATAACTTGTTCCTCGTGATGTTCTCTCATGGACACGGCAGTGAAGTTGTTCTCTCGTCTGTGGGTGCCGTTCTCCGAGCCGGCGCTCATGTGAGTCAACACCTCGCCAAGGCTCGCCGCTCCGAGGAAGTCGCTGATTTCTGTTCGACAGTTTATCAGATTACCACGGTTATAATCATTATCATCTATACAAATAAAAAAACCTGAAGTGTCTGTTTGTAAAAACAAAATAACAGCGTTTTACTCAATGCTTATGAAAGTATATAAGTAATATACTTATAAGAAAAAAAAAACAATTTTTAAAGGTTTTGTCTGTCTGTCTGTTTGTTCCTGTCCGTTTGATTTTGACGGATTTTTCACTAACAGATAGCTGATATTATAGCGGGTAACTTAGGCTACTTTAATTTAAGAAAAATAATTGGGGTTCAGCGCAAAAAAAATTAAAATCCCAAAATCCAATCCTAATATGGAAGTATACAATATGTATATCATCGCTCGAGGTCGGTTTTTTACGCGGGTGAAACCGCGGAGCATAACAAGTTTATAAAGTGTTTGAAATAGAAAATTGTCACATATTTTTCCTTTGTCGTGAGCCAATCGCCGCTGAAGAGACCACTAGAGGTCATGGTCGGAAATGTATGTCTTACTGGTGGTAGGATTCCTATGCACGAATCCGTCTAGGTAGGTACCACCGCTGTACCAGTTATTCTGACGTGAAGCAGTAGTGTGCGAACATTACTGTTTCGGTTTGTAGGGCAAAGAGTTAGCGTAATCACTGGGCATGTGAAACTTGAGAACTGATACACATAAATACTATATAACACATAAATGTTCTAGGTGACACAGAATTCGTTATGGGCGGACTTCGCACTTACCATCAGTTAATCGTTTTGCTCGTTTCGTCGCTTTATCCAATATGATTCTCGCTATTTTTTTTATATACAGTACTATAGTCGTTTTTTAATGGGCCGTCTCCTTCACATCATACTCTAGGTAAAACTATAATAAATAAAGTTACAGCCTATAAATATCCCAATGTTGAACACAGGCCTTCTGTCATTTCCGAGAGTGTTTGGGAGTTGGGAAAATCCGCCACGCTGCTCCAATGCGGGTTGGCGGATTTTTCCGGAAATATTCTTTTTGTTTCTCAGACATGCAAGTTTCCTCACGATGTTTTCCTTCACCGCCGAGCACGTGGCAAATCAGCACTTAAAATTGCAATTAACAATTTCAATGGTGCCAGCACCGGGAATCAAACTTGAGTGACCCTCCCCGGAGTTATTTAAGTACTATAAGATATCCTACGAACATGACAACTTCGTGTAGTTTTAGATCAGAGGTTCGTAGACTTTTTTCTCATAGACCAGTTTCAAAATTTAAGTGGTTCCGGTCGACCCCCTTCAGCTACATTTCTACAATATTCCCAAAACTATAACTAACTAACCTTCAAGTCCTCCCTTCCTTTTCTTTAGTCCCTTGGGGGTCCACCTGGACCACTTTGGGAACTAAGGTTTAAGATGGCCGTGGCCGAAGTTGTCCAGAATGAAATCATTTAACGCTCAACTCTTAAAAGCCTAGAAGTAATTACCGATATAATATCCTCTGTCCCTCAGCCTGGTTATTGTGTAGATGGAGTTTAGTGAGTTTCCTCCGAGCTCGTAGAAGCCGGCCCGCACTGACAGAGTCCCTCTCGCGGCCCTCCCTAGCACTTCACCGACTGTTTCGAAGAGAACTTTCGCAGCTTCTTTGTTCTCCGGTTCTACTCCTGTGTAATCTATATCAAGAGATATTTCCGTGTCATCTGCAAAAAAAATTATACCGTCTTTATTATCTTTAGCCTTTATATAGTTTTTACTGGTGGTGGGATCCCTATGCAGGAATCCGTCTACGCAGGTACCACCCCAGGGCCAGTATACTGCCATGAAGCAGTAGTGTGCAAACATGGGTTTCGGTTTGAAGGGCACTGAGAGCTAGCGTAATCACTGGGCATATGAGACTTGAAGAAGTGATGTCTCAGGGTGATGGGCACTTTGTTGTGTTACACTGTTCTGGGTGTCAGAGTCAGTCTCGGTTGGTACCATCGTGGTGCTAGTAATTCTGTTATCAAGCGGTAGTGTGCAAACATCACTGTTTCGATTTGAAGGGCAATTACAGTGCATATGAGACATTAGAACTGATATCCCAGGGTGATAAGCGCAGTGTGGTGCTACATTGAACTTTGAAATTGAATATTCTGTGTGGCACCGTGATTGTTATGCAGGTGCTGTAAAGCGCTCGAAACGTCGGGCTATAAACAGATAAATAAAAGCGATAGAATCCGTAAAATCTACTTTTATTTTAATGTGTACTATTCGCCTTAATATAATAATAATAAATCATTATATGACCTTTACAACATCATACTTTCATTGCTTTCTATTGCACTAGGACGCAAAATACAGACAGCGCAGCATTTTAATTCACATCTTAATCGTGATAAAGTAGTTTTTACCATAATACCATTTACCATGAGCTGTAAAAACAGAAATAAAAACAAAAGAGTTTTTATATATTTTTTGTCAAGGGTGTCATGTGAGACTTACCGTTGTTATTGGTATTCTCATACATTTTTAAAAGCGCCTGCCTGTCCACTTTCCCATTCACTAGCAGCGGAATGCTCTCAGTGACAATAACCTGTAAAATACAATACAGTGAGAAAAGCATTATAGAATATAATAGAATATTTTTTATTCAATATAGATAATTTACACAGTACTCATTGAACGTCATTTTAAGCTACAATGGTTCGCATAGAAATGCCTCTATCCTGGGAAGAACCAATAAGAAACCCAGCGGGATTATTTTTTTTAGTAATTTTATAAATAATATACAATTACAGCAGTATTATAAAGATGTAGAAATAGCTTGGCAGCGATCACCTCATTCCCAGGGGTTATCATCATCCATGTATTCCTTAATATTGTAATAACCCTTCTTAAAAAGTCTGTTGGTCTGGCAAATAGTTTGAACTTTTTGATTGAAAGAATTTGTGCACTTTCTGGGGTTTTTAGCAAAAACGTATAAACAGACATTGCCCCATGAAAGAGTTACTGAATCTGTGAAGTCGAGTAACTGGCATTATTCATTTCTGCTTATTCCTGGTATTCACAATATGAACAGTTTTTTTTTATTGAAGTGGTGAATATTCTTATGTATTGTATACATAACATTTTCTTATACATACTGAGAGGCCAAGGTTAAGATATTATTTCTTTAAATTTATCTCTAAGAGACACTCTAGGTCCAAGATTATAAATAGATCTTATGGCCCTCTTTTGCAAAACAAAAATCATCTCTACGTCAGTCGCATTTCCCCAGAGCAAAATACCATAAGACATTATGCTGTGAAAATAACTAAAATAAACTAATCTAGCAGTTTCAACATTAGTCAATCGTTTAAAATATGGTGTTGTAAATTTTATACATTTAGTTTTATTGCCAAATTGTTAACGTTAAACCTATGTACGTACTATGTACATATAATAATAGTTGACGTTTTATTATGAAAATCAATGATGAATCATCAGCTATAGTTCTGTACCATGGTTATCCCCTACTAGGTAAGGTATTATAGTCATATAGGTATAGTCAGTTATAGTCATTAATGTCAATAAGGAATAGAAATGGGCCGAGAATCTAACCCTACAGGATACCTGGGGTCAGCAATATCTACTCGTACATTTTTAGCAATACCTTTCTTTTGCATCAAAACAAAAAGATTTGGTTTATTTTTTTATTATTATTGTATATGTACGTACTTTCTTCATAATTATTATATTATATAACTTACAAATTAACTAAGCCTTAATTTTGGAAACGTACTTCTTACTACGAAGGTGCTTTTGTTATACTGAGTATACTATTTTCTTTTCTATTCTATATATCCACTTTTCGATACTCTGCCATATTTTCTATTTGTGTACTACCAATAGTAACCTTTTTGATAAAAGTGGTTCATGGTACCTTATAAATGCTTTTTGGTTTTCAGTATACTACTACTAATATCATCATCATTTCAGCCTATCACTAGTCCACTGCTGAACATAGGCCTCCCCATACATTGCTACAAAACTTTGTAGCACTCATTTTGGTAGGGAATTTTGCCCAAGTTGCCACGCTTGGCAGGCGGGTTGGCAACCAAAGTTTATTTATTCTGATGTTTCAGAAAGATGCTGCCCACCTTTTGGTTTTAATTTTCCCTCTGTCGACTTTTACGACACCCAAGGGATGAGATGGGGTAGTAGATTCTTTTAAGCCGCTGCCACACGGCAACCTATTAATATACAATATACTAATACTTTCTATTGCACTAGGGCACTCTCACTCACTCAGAGACATTTAATGGTTACTTAAGCAAATGCTTAGTACTGATTTGCTACATTATATCATCATCGTCATTTCAGCCTATCACTAGTCCACTGCTGAATATAGACCTCCCTCATAGATTGCCACAAAAGTTTGTAGCTTTCATTTCAGAGGGATTTTGCCTTAGTTGCCACGCTTGGCAGGACGGTTGGCAACCGCTTAATTTATTCAGATGTTCCAGGAAAATGCTGCTGCCCATCTCTATTATATCAATACTAAGGAATTGCACGAATAATCATTAAACGTCTCTGAGTTCGGCAGGTAAGGTGCATTGTATGTACTTTACTTGAGCAAAATTTTTTAATGATTAGCGTTTACTTTCAGACAATTATCTTCATAAAATATCATGTTACCGTTTCGACTTCGCCATTACAATATCGTAAGAGGCGATTAAGGTATTGTACGGACAGCCTTTATCGTGCAAAACAACTCCGGAATATGTATGTATGTAATGCTGTTACTATACTGCTCGTGAGAACGCAAAGGGTAGTAAGATTTTTTTGACTTAATGGCGGCGATGTGGTTTATCACCAGTCACGTGGTCTCTGCCTACCCCTTATATGTATACTGTATGTATGTAATCTGTATGTAAAGGTGCTACATCTCGATATAACTTATATTTATTACGAGTATTATACATATTCATTCATTAATTTGTTACCATAAGTAAAACACTGAACATAGGACTATCCCAGATTAGGGGGACTTTGCCATAGTTGCCACTCTTGGCTACCATTTTTATTATTTTAGATGTTCGTAGACACTTGCTTGCCCATCTCATGATATAACGTATTTGGCGTATGATATTGCCAAGGAAATGGGTAGCTACCCGCCAGCGCGATTATAGACGTATGGGAATATTTCTTGAGCTTCTCATGTTGCGACATAGATGTCGCTACTAGTATACTGCTCGTTATTTACCTGTGGTAACATATAATGTGTTAGCGAGGTCTTCAAAGCAGCCTCAACATGCTGTGCTGCTAGCCTCGCCCCTGGCAGTGTAGTAACGAAGGCCAGGATCTCGGGGTTGCCATGGTCGAGTCCGTAGCAAAGGACTACCCCTGTTGAATAATTATGTGTTAGAAGGAAGGTGCATGCCGTAATTTGAAATAAAATAAATCAATTTTCGTCATGCTTTGATGTCCTCATGGCCGATTTTCGACCATGGCAGTAACTTCCGAGTACTGTCCGAAGCTATCAACTTGCGCAGGAGATATCATAGTGCCACAAGTGTACGCGCAAACACAGAGGCACTTGCGACCGATGTAACTGCACATGCGTTAAGATCGGAGTTAGACTCGAATGTAGTGACAGAAACACGGGGACAATCGCAAGACAACCAGTCCCTAAACACAACGATTTGGGTTTTAGCACAATTGTTGACTCCGGCTGGGATTCGAACCCAGGAACCCCCGTAAAATGTATGTACTCTGAATACATCCGTCAGTCACCTCAGTCCTCCCGCGAATGGTCACGAGTGCTGTAAATCGCTCGAAACTTCGGGAAATAAACAGGGTATAACAACGAAAATTTAAAAAATATGAATCTGGGTAGGAGTCCGACAGAGTAGAATAGCACCTACCTCTTCCCTATCGAGGTGTCGTGAGAGGCGACTAAGATATTATACAGACAGCCTTTATTCGTCCAGGATAATACCATAATATGCAAAGCTTTCACTATACTTGTTGGAACACAATGGGAAGTAAGAAAAAACATCCCGCGGGGGCCAACGTCGACTACGGATGTGGTCTCTGCCAACCCCCCTGTATGGGAAAAAGGCGTGTCTGTATGTATGTATGTATGAAAAGCGAAAGTAGTGTCAGTGAAGGAATGAGCTTTACCTTTTTCAACTCCATCCACAGCGGAAACCGCCCTCTCCACTTCCTGCAAGTCGACCCGGTGACCTCTGATTTTGACCTGCGAGTCGGTCCGTCCCGCGTACAGGATCATGCCTTTGTGCAGAACACCGAAGTCTCCCGTGCGGTACAGCCGCCCGAAATCTGTTGGATACACATTCATGTTAATCAATTTCATTTGCCAATGTTATATCATCGTCATCTTCATTTCAGTCCATCTTAGCCCATCTTAGCCCACTGCTGAACATAGGCATCCCCCCATAGATTGCCACAAAATACGGTTCCGAGCCATCTGCGTGCATCGACTTCCCGCAAAACGTGCAGCTCGTCGCTCCATCAAGTGCGTAGGAGGTTGCCCTACACTGCGTTTGTCGGTACGAGGTTGCCAATGTTATATAGTTATATGTTATCGTCATCATCAGGTCTCTGCTATTTTTGCCCCAAATTATGATTTCTCGTGTAACGCTTAACATAATCTACCGTCCAAATGAGAGCTACAAACTTCTGTGGCAATCTATGGGGGAGGCCTATATTCAGCAGTGGACTAGTGATAGGTTGAAACGATGATGATGCAATTCCGGTCATCGTCATCAGCCTTAAAGGAGTTCACATAGGTCATAGATCTCTCCCCAGTTGGCCAGATCATTAAAAAAAAAACAAGATTTCTCGTGTAACGTTTGGGCGTTTTAGACATAAGTTGCATGCATAAACTGTAATACGGAACATATATTCCGTGCGGGAATCGAATTCGTTTGGCCATTTCGAAGCCGTTCTATTTGCCATAATCACCACGTATGGCAGGTGAATTGGGGATCGCAATACCAGTCACTTCGTACCTTTGCTGTCCGCGTCGTCGGTAGGTAATTTAGGCATATCACAATTAAATATTTCGCGCTCAATCAGCGGCCATGACATTTTTTGGCATCTACCATTTATGATCGTTTGAAGTCGCAGGAGATGTTACAGTGCCACAAGTGTACGCGAAAACAGAGACACTCACTCATCCCTACTTAACCGTGGCCAATGTAGGCTACGATGCATTGTCAGAGACACGGAGACAATCACAACACTGCCGGAGTCGTAAACCAATAATTAGTGTTATTAAATGCTGGCTCCGGCTGGGATCTCTAGAGGTTCTCTAACACGGCTCAGCAACGTCATCGTTTCAGCCTATCACAAGTCCACTGTTGAACGTAGGCCTCCTCCAAATGTTGCCACAAAAGTTTGTAACTCTTATTTTGGAGAGATTTTGCCATAGTTGCCTAGCTTGGCAGGCGGGTTGGCAACAGCAAGTTTATTTATTGTTGTTCCAGAAAGATGCTGCTGCCCATCTCTTGATTTTAATTTTCCCTCTGTCGACGTTTACGACACCTGCGGGATGATATGGGATAGTAGATTCCCCTAGGCCGCCGCCACACGGTCACACGTCTTCTCTTACACTGTTACCACACAATGATTCTGCAAAGATGGGAATCTTACCTAGATGAGAAGCGTGAGGATTATCGCAAAACTTCTCCGGCGCCTGGCCGCCGACGTAGCCCGAGGCCAGATTGCTTCCCGCGACCCACACCTCCCCTGGTTCCGTTTCCCGGGCTGGGTTCATTTCATCGTCCAGAAGGTAGATTGCGCAATTGTCCACAGGTTTTCCTAAAAATCAAGCGTTTTGTTTGACGTCTTTACATATACATAAAACATAAGAAAAACATTTTGCAGTGAAACATCTTTGGGCGCGATGAGAGTAAAATTTCAAGGTCGAATTGGAGTGCAGCGTTTTCGTGCAACGTGTGACACCATACAGAAAAGTTCTGAGTGACAAAGTAATTGTTATGGGCAGGCGTTGCACTGACTTACCATCAGGTGAAAAAATTGCAGGTCACGTTACTTTCTCCCACAAAAAAAAACAAAGCACATATACAAATACCCACCATTTATCTATATCCAGGACTGTACAGGGTAATTATCTGTAGGTCATCCATAAAAGTTTGTTCTTCGCGGAAATACGCGGAAAACGCAACGTGGAAACAAATTGCTCACCCACTGCACCAACTAAACCGCCATTATTACGACATTATCAAATAAAATATAATATCAGTATCACATACCAATAGGAATCGTTGGGTGTATATCCAATTGATCCGAACTTTCCAGAACATAGAACGTCACGTCACCCATGACCTCCGTGCTTCCGTAGAAGTTAGCTAACTTGTAGCCATCGTTATCGCCGAAGTACTGGAAGAACTGTGCTGCGAGCTCCTTGCTCAGCGTCTCCCCTGAGCAGATCCAGAGCTTGAGCAACTGCAGAGGTCTCTCGCAGCGGTTCAATGAAAGGTACATTAGAATGGAGCGAAGTAATGTGGGTACGAGCACCAGACGTTGTACCTGAAAAATGATATAGATAAGCCGTTACATTATTAGGTGATTTAAGTTTTCCTTGTGATACCGTTGTAAGAATACTTTATCCATATTACATGTAATTTATAAGTTACATATAAATTACATCATAAATTTAGTAGCCAAGGGGTTTGCAAGTGCAGAGTAAGAGTTATTTCCACACATCTCTGTCCTCTATGTAATGATCTACTTTATAATACGGTTTTTCTAATAATGTCATCTTCACAAGTTTATTGAATTACATGTCAGATTTTTGGGTCACACTTTTAGGAATTTTATTATAAAGTTTTATGGACCTAGTAAGAAAAGATGTGAAGAAGTGTGACCTGATCGATCACAACACCTCTCCTTTTGGCTAATTCTGGCCGTTTCTGGACAATCGCTAGCTTCAGTCGGACCAGGTGTTGTCAGTACAGACCCGAATTTAGTGTTTGGCCATATAGAAGAAACTCATAACATATGATTCCTTTCCAGCCTCACCCAATGCACAGCAGAACCTTCCTGGTCTGCTAGTCCTGCTTTGGCCATCTTTTGAGTTGCTTCATTCGCGCTTTAACCAAGATAATTTTCACACAGTGTTGTCATATGGGATCCATTTCTCGTCCTCAGTCACCATTCGAATTAAGAAATGGGTCGATTTCATTCCGTTTTGCCAAGGATTCGCAGATGGAAATTTATCCATCATGTTTTTTTGTGTTAATGGCTGTGGCACCCGAACACCAAACACCGAATTTCTTTATGAATCCACCTTTGTGGAAATAGTTTAAAACTGTTTTATGGTAGAGCTTTAGCTCCGTGGTCGATGCTACGACTGCTAACATGCCGGTCAACCTCGATCATTTCTGTGGTTTAATCGAAATTTTATCGAACGCCATCTTTGATGTATATTGTAAAAGATAACATCGATGAAAAACTGTCCACTTAAAGTTGCTTTTGAATAAGGTTTTATAGCACCAATAATTATAATATACTAGTTTGTCCGTGCGAATATTTCGCACAGTATCGTGATCAGATGAGCAGATGATGGTAGCTACCTTTTTTAATGAATGTATACAACATCAATCGACAGCTTTCGTGCATATTAGTTGAACAGATTATCAATAGATGACGCTTTCTACAATTAAATAAATTAATTAAATCTTTAAATCAATTATTGTAACAAAAACATACATTTAAAGACATTTACTTATTTTTAGTCATTAGGAGGTCAAATAATCTTCAAAATGGCGTATCAAACATTGATTTTGATACAATATCAGAGGGAACTATTTTATCCGACTTATAACACCTTTGAGAAATAATATATAATATGTTTATACTTCAATAAGATTTTCGTTTTAATAACCTGTCTAAGCAAATTAAATAATAATCCACGCGAACGAAGTCTGTCAGTCAAAAGAACTCAAGTGAACAATAAAAATACGTTCAGGATCAATCGCGCTGTCCGCAGTGCTAGATGACGGAGTATCTTCTTTTTTTCAGCCAGGCTGACAAACGGGCACTTAGTACACAAGTATTCCACCTGATGGTAAGTGGTCGCTGTGGTCAATACACATCTAAACTTGCGTAGTTGTGGAGTTCCTATATCCTACTTCCGGTCTCTTCATCAGACCAGCTCCGTGGTATTTTCGTGGTGGTTGTATTGTCATCGAAGTTACATAGGTATGCCCAAACTTTAGCTCAATCGGACATCGGAAAGTAGGTCAAAATTGACTTACAAGATTTTAATGTGAACGATATGCGAAGAAAGCAATTTCAATACCTCATTTTCCGCTAGGACCCGAACCAATTTCTGTGGGTCTCTGGTCGTATCCCTGGAGAGGATCAAGAGGGTTTTTCCGTGCAACAGCGGCCCCCATATCTCGCACACGGAGTCTACGAAAGTGAGAGCAGTCTTCCAAACGCACGTCCTCTCGGTGTCGGAGTATGGGAATGTGTGGAACTGCCACCAGAGTCGGTTGCAAATTGCAGAATATGGCAGGCGGACCCCTGAAAATACAAGCAATTTTCAGGTTTATCAGGTTCTTAATCTGTGGCAGTGAACTAAGTCGATTTAGAAAATGTTATTATTAAAAAATAAATCATACGAGTACGAAAACGTCCAAAACTCTACCCCAGTCAAAGATGTTTAAGCAACTCCTTGTACTTTGTAATGTAAAAAAAAGTAAAGTTTCAGCGTATAAATGTCCCACTGAGCATGGTTGTTGTCTCAAGATAACGGGCGCAATGTGGACACATAGATGTTCTGGGTGACATAGCATTTTATATGGGCAGACGTTGTACTCACCATCAGATGAACGTTTTGTTCGTTTCGTCATTTTATGAAATAAAAAAAAATTGTCTGTGCCTGTCGTGATGTGGTGTGGTGTACACAGAAATATTCTGGTTGATACAGCATTTGTTGTGGGCAGACGTTGTTCTTCATTAACTCAGCCCATTACTAGTCCACTGCTTAACAAATGCCTCCCCATAGATTGCCAAAAAGTTTGTAGCTCTTTTCTTGAGGGAATTTTGCCATAGTAGCCACGCTTGGCAACCGCAAATTATTTATTCAGACATTCCAGGGAGATGCAGCTGTCGATCGGTTTTCATTTTACTTCTGTCGACTTTTACGACACCCATGGGATGAGATGATAAGGTAGATTTTCTTAAGCCGCCACCAAACGGTCAGGTGGATGTTTTGCACTTCTGGTACCTACTTAAACTTCTTTAAAAAAATTGTTAAGTGTATCTGATTGAAGTTAATGATTAACTAAATGATTAATAAACGGTCAAATATGGAAAGAGTTTTACTTCTCTTTTCTTGTCAGTCAAATTGTAGCTTAAAGTCAGTTTGAGAAAATAGGCTTCATCGCTAAAAGCATTAGTTACTACTACTACTATATTCAAAAACAAACTGACTACATCATTTTTTGTTGGTAAATGGAACCGATAGTAATAACAACACTGCAGTTTTGCAGTCACTGCAGCATAATACTGAGTAAGATGACTTTTTGTTGCTGCAGTCCTACATTACGTTGATGATAAAAAAAAAGTAACAGCCAATAAATATCCCACTGGTGGACACAGGCCTCCTCTCAGTATTTTAGAGGAATATTTTTATCATCATCATCATCATCATCATTTCAGCCTATCACTAGTCCACTGCTGAACATAGGCCTCCCTCATAGAATGCCACAAAAGTTTGTTGGTCTGGTTTTGGAGGGATTTTGCGATATTTGCCACGCTTGGCAGGATGTTGGCAAACGCAATTTATTTATTCAGATGTTCCAGGAAGTTCTACTGCCCATCTTCTGGCTTTAGTTTTCCATCTGTCGACTTTTACGACACCTGCGGGATGAGATTGGGTGATAGATTCTCTTGGGCCGCTACCACACGGCAAACACGGCTTTTTTATCGTATTTATAATTAATTAATGTATAATTCATAGATAAAACAAAATACTAGCTGTGCCCCGCGGTTTCGCCCGCCGTTTAACTTAAAAGAAAACGCTCTAAGAATCGTTGCGTGATGTTATATAGTCTATAGCCTTCCTCGATAAATGGGATATCTAACACTAAATAAACTTTTCAATTCGAACCAGTAGTTCCTGAGATTATCGCGTTCAACCAAACAAACTCTTCAGTTTTGTTATATTTATATAGAAATATAGAGCGGCTCGGCTATATTAACTGATTTATTGTCTGAATTTTATCTAAGAAGTAATTAACATTAACGTGATCTGATTCTAAACTAATTCCAAACTAATTCGAGGACAGCCATAAAAATAAATAAGGCCAATTCGTTCTTTGTACGGACGGTACGGAGGACAGGTAAAGGGCCGATTTAATGTAAAACGTTAAATGAAATTCCAATACAAGAACAAATCCATTAACTGTAATTTTATGAACAGTTAAATCAATTTAAGTACTCACTGACGACCTTCAAATACGTTTTAAATTAAATAACTTCATGTAACTTGGATACATTCTAGAAGGTATGTTTTTAGGCACTTAATACTGAATTGACCACACCGAACATACAACAAATGCTGCGTCATCCAGATAATTTCTGTGTGACACTACACTGCGCCCGTCACCCTGAGACTTCAGTTTTTAAGTCTCATATCACAGTGATTACACTAGCTCTCTGTGCCCTTCAAATCGAAATAAAATAATGTTTGCAGTGTGCAAACATGCTGCTTTACGGCAGGCCATGGGGTGATACCTAGACGGATTACTGCATAACAGATTTTTGCGCCAGAAAAAGTCAGGGAGTTGCATAAAGAGAGTGTTTTCATTGAAGTTATGTGCCGTAGAGTTTACTTTGCATCAGATATTAAATGTCAAAACGTATACCTAGCCAATAATCGACAAAGCTGTCAATAAATAAAGTGTTCTGTGGTCATAATTTGGTAATCAGAATGTGACATTTTAAAGGGTATCTTTTTTAGGTATTTGTCCATACTTGAAAAATAAAATCGTGTGCAACTGTACACATGGCAAAAGTGAAACTTCGTACATTTACTAATCATCGTCATCATCATCATTTCAGCCTATCACGCAGTCCACTGCTGAAAAAAGGCCTCCCCCATAGATTGCCACAAAAGTGTGTAGCTCTCATCTTGGGGGGATTTTTACACAGCTATGCTTGGCCAGCGGGTTGGCAGACCGCAGTTTATTTATTCGGATGTTCCAGGAAGATGCTGCTGCCCATGATCTGGTTTCATTTACTAATAATTACAAATTAATAATTTAAATAAACAAAAATATTACTCACTGTTAAATAACTGATCAGTGTGTAAACCATTATTAATTAAACTATAAATATTATTGAGCCGAGGTGGCTCAGGAGCCGGGCGCTCCGCCTTAAATTTCATAGTACGCAAAAGACCTAGATTGGATCCCCGGTGCCGGCACCCCTAAAACTTTTCTGCATTTTTTAGTGCTCATTTACTACGTGATCATCGGTGACAATATTCTGAAAAAACCTTGCGGTGGAATCAAAATATATCGAAAACATGTGAAGTCCGCCAACCAGTATCGGTGCAGCGTGACTGAGTCTTCTCAGCTTTAAGAAATAAGAGGAAACCTGTACTGCTTCCGATTCTCCTCTCTCACTGGACATTTATAGGATGTTACTTACGTATTTAACATTGTTCTCTCTTTTTCTCTCGCTGACCAAGTAACTATTTTCCGTACTTTTTCGTGAGAACCGTTTATTTCCGAAAAGTTACTTAAAAAAACGTTGCACTTAAATTTAACCTTGAAATTTTCGGAAGCAAGTTTCACTTTAATATATAATTCTGTACATAATATTAATGAAAGTGGAAAATAAAGTGCAAAATTAAATTACAATAAATTAAAACTTTAGTAATTAATCAATTAAGAAAGAAAAGATTATGGTTTCCGATAAAGCAGTGATGGGCGGCAGCTAAGCCGCGTATCTGGTACGGCGAGCGCTAATCGGCTTGCCAAGCGATTGCGGCATATCCTGAAAGACGGGCTAATGTCCAGCAGTGGACTATAAAAATGGTTAATGTATGAACGAACAAAATACATACTCGCCAACGAACGAACGAACAAAATCCATATACACATATAGTACTAGTCAGGATTTTTCCCATAGACTACATATGTAGCCTACTTTTCGCCCTCGCAGGAAACGAACCAGTCGCCAACATTTTGGTACGTGTCAAAAAATCCTTAGTCTCCATTGCGTTTAGTGACAGCATTGCATATTATAGTGTTATTCTGCACGCATGAAGGATATCCGCACAATACCTTAGTCGCCTCTTACGACAACTCGGTAGGAAAGAGGTAGGGTAGAGGTAGGATAGAGGTGCTATTCTACTCTACGGGACACCTATCGCCACGAACAAAAATACTAATCCGATTTGAAAAATTACTTTTTGCATTTATTAGCCCGTTTTTTGAGGAAGATTCTAGATTATAAAACTTAATGCCACGGTCTTAAGGTGCCGTATATTGAGAACTGAACTGTACCGAAAAGGGCCGAACTGTGAATGCTAGGTACCGTGCCGCACGGCGCGATCATAACGGTCGGCTTATTTTTCGCGGGTGGAACTGCGGGGCACAGGAAGTAAACTATAAACGTTTTGTAAAAATTATCACAAACGCCAACCTTTCGGTATGCCAGTGCTTCCGGAAGTGTAAAGAATAATAGCGATACTGCTTCCAACGGGTTGAACTAGGAGCTCCAGGTCACTAGGCTTGTCTCCTGGCAAGCCGCTGGATTCTGAGGACAAGTCTTCAAACGATATCGCGGGCACGCCGCTACCGGAGAACATTGCAGGGTTTGCTGTAAAAAAAATATGAAATGACGTCTGTATATATATATCTGGAACTCTGCAAACTAACCAACAATTAAACATATAGGGTGTCCTAGAACTCAATGTCAAGCCGAAACGGGGTGACAGGATTGATCGTAACCATCATGAGAAAAATCAGAAAAAAAATCTATCTCATGCAGTTTGAAAATTATGGGCATTTTATGAAAAACCTAGAAATTTGGTCAAACTGTAACCATTTTTCGGTTATCGTGGTTATTTTTTATTATTTTTGTTCATTTAAACTTTGGAATATAACTCTAAATAATATATCTGAATGGACAGTCAAAAATCTTAAATATATAAAACTTAAGGGTCAAAATTTTCATAACTGACATATTCTTTTATGTGTCATCATCATAATTTCAGCGTATCACTAGTCCACTGTTGAACAAATGCCTCCTAGATTGCCACAAAACACGGGCCCGTGCATCCATCGACTTCTCGCAAAACTGTGCATGTCATTGCTCTATTTAACTAGAACGAAGGCGACCGCCTTACACTGCGTTTGCCGGTGCGAGGTTGCCACACGAGAACCTTTCTCAACGGTTGTCGGTTCTACGAGTTCCTTGCCGTTTCAGCTGGCTCGTCTGTTGGACTATATGTATTGAACTATAATTCATGTAACAATTATACCTTAACTTTTTTTTAATTGTTTGTTTTTTTTTTAAACATTGTTGGTTACTTCAATAATAAATAAATGAAACAACATACCGCTGTTATCGTATATTATGAGAGATGGCTCAGCATCTTTCAAAATGTGCGTGATTCTCGTTTGAGGAAAACTGGGGTCCATAGGTACGTAAGCTGCACCAGCTTTCCAAGTTGCTAAAAGAGTCAGGACTGTGCTGAAAAATAAAAAAAAATGTTTACTGTGTCTGTTAATACATAGCCCTGGCCGCGATAAATAACAGACATGACCTAGTTATCTTTCCCTGTAAATACGATTGAGTACCGGGTAAGCGACCCCGGCCTCATTAGCTCCTGCTGTCTCCTCAAGTTCTTCCCGAATTTATAGTACCTTTTTTACACTTTATAGTTCTTTTTTTTTATTTGATAAAATGTCGAGACGAGCAAAACGTTCGCCTGATGGTAAGTGCAACGTTTGCCCATAACAGATGCTGTGTTACTCAGAATATTTCTGTGTAGCACCATACTGCACCCGTCACCCTGAGACATAAGTTCTTAAGTCTCATATGCCCAATGATTACGCTAGCTCTCAGTGCCCTTCAGACGGAAACACAGTAATGATTGCACACTACTGCTTCACGGCAGAATAACTGGCCCTGGGGTGGTAGCCTACCTAGACGGATACCTGCATAGGAATCCTACCTTCCCAACCCCAAGTCATTTCCTACCTAATGCTTTTCCCTCCTTACGTGGCTAAGGGCAAGCCTAGTCGTAAGCGCGCCGATCTGCTCTGGGACCGGGCGACATCAGAATAAGGCTAGTCTTACCCATGCATGCATGGCTCTGTTTGGGTGGACAACATCTTCCCTAGCTTCGCGTGCGAACGCAATGGAGAGCAAGGAAATTTAACTCTTGCTAAAATGGCGGCGACGTGGTTGGACACAAACACCAGTCACGTCATTTCACGAAGGGGCAAAAAGTGGATTACGGATGTGATCTCCGCCTACCCCAATCGGAAAGAGTCGTGAATGTATGTAGGTATGTTATCATGACGTAATCGCATCGTGTTAATGACGTCAGAAATCTGCCGCCCCGTTACATACATTTCATATACTTTTTATAAAAGTTTTCTCTTTTTTAATACTAAAGTCTAACTGTCGTTTGTATGTGCCTGTAACGAACCCATATTTCTTTATTTCTTTCTTTCAAATTTTGGGGACCGGTGACAGGCTGCAGTATCTAAGATATCAGGCGTCCGGCACTGATCGCTAAAATTCCTTCCATTAACAGCATTCCCTAATTTGTCGCCATTTCAATGATGAAATGATGACATCATCATCATTATTTCAGCCTATCTCTAGTCCACTGCGGAACATAGGCATCCCCCATGGAATGCCACAAAAGAAGATTCCGACAAACACGACACTGGTGGTAGGATTCCTGTGCAGGAATCCGTCTAGGTAAGACGGTTTTAACGGAACCGAGTTCAGAAAAGGAGTATTTAAATTTTGTTTATCGGGGTCGGAGGCGGGGTCGGAGTTGGAGGCGAAGCCGCAGTCGGAGGCGGAGGTGGAATCAGAAAAGACATGTGTTAATAGGTAGTCTAATGAAATCACATCAAAAACATTTACATGTATGCATGTAAAAAATATTTGTCAAACCTCGCATCACAACCTCAACACTGTAAAAAGTTATATTTTATACTATTTATATTACAATATTTTGCTAATCATACAATTAAAATTAATAAGTAATTGCACTTGTAAATCTTTGAAAGGACACAGCGATAACGAGGTCTTCTTCTCGGTTCGCTCATAAACTGGTCGTTCGTAGTGTCTTATAAATTATAAATAAAATTAATTAATTATTTATAAAGTCATAAAAAAAAAGTAAAGTTTCAGCCTATAAATGTCCCGCTACTGAGCACAGGCCTCTTCTCATTTCTGAGAGGGTTTTGGAGCTAGGAAGAATCCGCCACGCTGCTCCACATGTCTTCGAAATATTTTTTATTCCTCAGACATGCAGGTTTCCTCACGATGTTTTCCTTCGCGTACTATGAAATTTAAAGCGAGCGCCTAGCCCCTGAGCTACCACGGCTAAAGTCATCCAAAACCATTTTTAAAATGATTTAACATAAAAAAATAAAGACTGAATTTATATATAAATATAACATTTTATAGATTAGAGTACATTCGGTAACGAATATTGAATTTAAAAATCGCATAAAATTATTCAAATTTCTATTAATATGTTAAGAGACAAATTACTAAAAACTAAAACTACAGTGAAAATTAATCACAAATATTTTAATATAAAAAGTTTTTGTAACAACGTAAATAAATATAGATGTACCATACTAATTTTATAAATGCGAAAGTAACTTTCTCTGTCCCTCTATCTGTTTGTTACCTTTTCACGGTTCTACTACGTTCTGGAGACGGATTAAGGATACTTTTCATACCGAAAAATGAAATAGTTCCCACAGGATATTTGAAAAACCTACGAGTATATATATCCACATAGACGAAGTCGCGGGCATCTGCTTCTATAAGTGGAGCGTGTTCGTGTATTGCAATAAATCGTATTACTTCAATAAATCAAAAAGTCTTGCTCCAAGAATTTTAATAATAATTTTCTGTAGAATATATTAATGGGTAGAACGCCTATGCAAAAATCTAAGCACTTAAAATTTTCAACCGACGGAGGCACATACCCGTCTTACTTACTACTGCAGGTGTGGAGGTCATTTCATAGTACGCGAGTGACCTGAGTTCGATCCCCGGTCTAAAACTGTTCTGCATTAAGTACTGATTTACCAAGTGGTCAGCGATAAAGGAAAACACCTTGAGGAAACCGGCATGTCTGAGAAATTACTATTTCGAGGACATGTGTAGTCCGCATTGGAGAAGCGTGGCTGACTCTTCCTAGCTCCAAAGCCCTCTCAAAAACTGAAAGGAGGCCTGTGCTCAGTAGCGGGACATTTATAGGCTGTTGTTTTACTTAAACTTGTCATGTGTTGTATGTGTACAGATTTTTGAGTACTTACTTATGTGTGGGTTGCATGCACACAGCGATAACGAAATCTCCGTCTCGATTCGGTCCGATCGGTCTCGCGTGAGCTGCAATAGCTCTACCCAGGGCGTTGCTCCGGGCTTGAAGCTCTGCGTAGCTCACACGGACGTAGCTGGTTTCATCTGTTCATCAACACGTGTAATTTGTATTCGAGGTTCGGGAACTAAGTTCGAATCTAAGCCGAAGCCAAACACAAATTATTGGTTTGGCGGAACGAGAAAAACTTTCACCTGATGGTAAGTACTACGTCTGCTCATAACAAATGATGTGTTACCCAGAATGTCTCTGTGTGGCATCAAACTGCGCCCGTCACACAGAGACATCAGCTCTTAAGTCTCATATGCCCAAGATTACACTAGCTCACAGTGCCCTTCAGACCAAAACACAGTAATGTTTGCACATTACTGTTTCGCGGCAGAATAACTCGCTCTGCGGTGATTAGACGGATTCCTGCATAGGAATCCTTCCACCTCTCTCTCAATCTCTACTCTGTGCGATTGTTTGACCAAAGATTACGTGATATTATGTATTGATGAATGATATTACGTGTTCGACATTGGCAGTATGAATGTAAACGAACGTCAGACTATTTTGTGATTGCCAGTATGAACGTAAATAAATAATATTTTATTTTATTCTATTTAATGTACACACATATTAAAATATAAATTTTAGATTCCTCACGTGGCAAGTTCTTCTCAGATTATTTACGATATTTACTATAAGATAAACGTGGTCATATTCATTGCAATTTTCTTACCAGAAAACACTAAGGCCGTCGCTTCTTCACCCGTCAAATTCTCCAAGTGCTTAGTGAGAGGTGCGGCAGCAACTGGTACCCTACCGCCGGTCACGACAGACACGCGAGGCAATGATCCCATTGTGCCTGAAACAGAACATCGAAGTTATATGCGAATGGTTACATATATGAATACAAAATTCAATGGTGATTAGTAAGGAATCCGTCTAGGTAGGTACCACCCCAGGGCCAGTTATTCTGCCGTGAAGCAGTATGATAGCAGTGTGCAAACACTATCGGTCACACACTTTCGGTCTGAAGGGCACTGAGAGCTAGCGTAATCACTGGGCATATGAGACTTAAAAACTTATGTCTCAAGGTGACGGGCGCAGTGTGGTGCTACACAGAAATATTCTGAATAGCAAAGCATCTGTTATGGGCAGACGTCGCACTTACCATCAGGTGAACGATTGGCTCGTCTCGTCACTTTATAAAAAAATACTTTTAATTTTAAGTAATACAATTTTTTTTTTATTTGTTTATACTAACAAAAATTGTAAAAAATATTACAAAGTTTTTTTCGCCAAACTATTATCATAGTTTGTAGGCGCTCCCCTTCTTCCTTAGCTACCCAATATTTTAAAAATAGATAATCTAATACTTTTATCATAAATATCACATACACCAGTATTATGATATATGTATATAACCAAAGCCGTAATTTTATGTTAATCTACCATTTTGTTTATATAACATATTATCCTTTAAATTTCTTTTTAACGATAGCTTACATTTAATGTGAATCCCCATCTCAGGGCCGACCTCTATAATTGCTCTGCAATTTTAAGTGCCGATTTACCACGTGCTCAGCGGTGAAGGAAAACATCATGAGGAAACCTGCATGTCTAAGAAATAGTCGAGGACATGTGAAGTTCGTCAACCCGCATTGGAGCAGCGTGGCGGACTCTTTCCAGCTCCAAAGCCCTCTCACAAAATGAGAGGAGGCCTGTGCCCAGTAGTGAGCCATTTAAAGACAGTTCATAATCATCATTGCAGCCTATTTCTAGTCCACTGCTGAACGTAGGCCTTCCCGATAGACTGCCACAAAAGTTTGTAGCTATCATTTGGGGGGATTCTGCCATAGTTGCCACGCTTGGCAGGGTTGGCAACCGCAGTTTATTTATTCAGATCTTCCAAGAAGGTGCTGCTGCCAATCTTCTGGGGTTAACTTGTCCTCTGTCGACATTTACAACGTCCACGGGATGAAAATGGGGAGGTATATTCTCCTAAGCCGCCACCACAAGGTTTATAGGCTATATATATAATTACTGTTGTTTTTAAGTAATAAAAAATGTATGTACTTTTTCCGAATAAAATAAAATAATAATTTCTGGTTATAATTAACTGCTGAATGTCGACTCGGTTTGGCTAAGCTCTTTTCTTCTGCGCCACGGGTCGCGTGTTCGATTCCCGTAAGGGACGAAAATTTGTGTGGCCTACAGGTAGTTGTTCCAGGTCTGGGTGTTTGAGCATGTGGAATTGATGTATGTATGTAAAACGATAACTTAAAAAAAAATATGTTACCTTTGTCTATATCCTGTAGGCAAAGGTAACACATTTCACCCTCCGAGTTATAGTATGGGATAGGGACGGAATGTCTTGCGGTTATCATTTCAGCCTTTCACTAGTCCACCGCTGAACATAGGCCTCTACCATAGATTATGACAACAGTTTGTAGCTCTCATTTTGAGGAAATTTTGCCATTGTTGCCACGCTTGTCAGGCGGGTTTCGTTCGGTTCGTGGCATCCGCAGTTTTTTTATTCATGTTCCAAGAAGACGCTGCTGCCCATCTCCTGGTTTTCATTTTCCCTCTGTAGACTTTTACGACACCCACGGGATGAGATGGGGTTGTAGATTCTCTTAAGCCGCTACCACACGGGACCGCGACGTACTTACGTTAAATATATACAAAACAGAAGTACCTTTTTTGTCTGTCTGTTTGTATGAATGGTTTTAATGAAGAAAAGTAAGTTACTTTGCTAAGATCCGCATGTAAAATATAAAAATGGTGTATATTACCTAGTTTTTTGAAGTGCACCACCCGCCCTCCACTAGATAATATACGTCGTAGTGTCGTATAGTGTCGTAGTGTCGTAGGTGGAGGGTACCTGGTGGCGGTTCCTGGTGGCGGTGTTAGTTTGCTTGTGCACGCTACTGAGGGAGGGCGGGTGGTGCACTTCAAAAAACTAGGTAATATACACCATTTTTATATTTTGCATGCGGATCTTAGCAAAGTAACTTACTTTTCTTCATTATAATGGATTTCCGCAAAGTAACGCCTGATTCTATTAACTATATTAAATGGTTTTAATTTGAGGACATCACATCATGTGAAGAATAAGAATGTGATGTACAATGCACATTATTAAATCTCATATGCCCAGTAATTACACTATATTGTTGTGCTACGACAGCTTCCGACAGTCTTCGGAAGTTGTCGTCGTAGCCGAAAATCGGCGAAGGGGATGTTATCACTGCGTATGATATCGGCAATTGTCCTCTTCAGCGAAATACTCTTACGATGCGATATTAGAAAGGATTGGGATGCAGTGTCAGACACGCGATATTAATTACAGTACAACCAGGACATAAAAATCGGGAGTTGAACGAAAATCGGCATGATCATAGAATCGCAACGAAGTACAACCGCCTAGTAAGTCGGAACGCTGAGTCAAGCAGAGAGACAAGAATGTAAAAGGAGATCAATTTTCACACCGAAGCTGTCGTAATTGGATTTAAATAGTTATTTGAAATTCTAGCGATCAGCCCGCAATGTTTGCATTCCTTAACAAAACTTTAATGAATTGCAATGTGATAAATAATGAAGACATTTTAAGAGGAAAATTATATGATTTTCCTATAACATAAACGGATGTCTTCTCTATGTATGTCTGTCTGTAAGAACATAACTTTAAAACTGCTAAAGTTATTGACATGAAATTAACACAGGTTATATAATAGAGACCTCGTAGCCGATTTTCGACCACGGCGAAATCTTTCGAATAATCAAACTCAAACACAACATAACCAGACTGGAAAACCAACAATTTGTGTTTTGCGCAAATGCTGTCTCCAGCTGGGATTCGAACCCAGGACCGCGGTAGAAGTCAGGTACTCTGACCTCTAGGCTACGCGGTAGCTTCACTCTCATCGCGCTCAAAAATGTCGTTGATATAAAGATCTTTAATTCGTTGAGACTGACATAATCGACACTAATATTATAAATTCGAAAGCAACTATCTCAGTCCGTCTGTCTGTTTCTTACCTTTTCGCGGTTTAACCGCTAAACCGATCTTGTCGAAATTTAGTACAAAGATAGCTTGTATCCTGTAGAAGAAAGAAGAAATAAAAGTTTATTCGGCAAAAACCGCTGACGTACAATACATGCATTTACAAACAAAAATTAACTAAACAATTACAAAAATTAAAAAAGTAAAAAAGTTGATCCTTACCCCTAATCTTATAACTAAGCTGTACGTTTGGTTTTTGTGTATCATTATTCAGCATTAGTTGTTGCACTACAAAATACTAACTATAAATAATTAAAAGGATTCTGTTTATCCTGTAACATGTATAGCCACGCGGACGAAGTTGCGGGTATCGGCTAGTCTTGTCTATAATCTTTACTGAGTCTTCGGGGAATTTGACCGTCAATACCTCGGAGCTGTAAGCGGTTATTTATGGAACAATTTGCTCGAACTGTTAGTCAATGGACAGATATAACAATCTAAAATTAGGGTAAAACGGAACACCGGCGGTCGAAGATCGAGAAAAGAGAATGTTCGGATTCAGATTTTTTTTTTATTTCACTTAGTGACGAGTTGAGCTTAACGTTCAGCTGATGGTAAGTGCAACGTCTGCTCATAACAAACGCTGTGTCACCCAGAACATTTCTGTGTGGCACCACACTGCGTCCTACCTCAGAGACATCAGTTCTTAAGTCTCATATGCCCAGTGATTACACTGGCAGTCAGTGCCCTTCACACCGAAACACAGCAATGCTTTGCACACTGTTGCTTGACGGCAGAACAAACTGGCCTGGGTCGGTGCCTACCTAGACTGATTCCTGCAGAGGAATCCTATCGGCCATTAGGCCACACGGTCGAATAAATAATAATTTCATAACAACAGATGCGGACTAAAATTATCTATAGATAATTAAAAGACCATTAAATTTATTACTTCCGCAAGGTAATGGTAGTCGCATGCAATTTGTTCCGTTCTCCATTATGTATTGATGATTATTTCTTTAATCATCGTTTATTATTACAAACGACTGTCTTCATATACTCGTACAATATAATATATAGCGACCGCGTGGCCTAGTCGTCAGAGTACTTCTACGCGGCGGGTCCTTCGAATCCCAGCCGGAGCCAACATTTGTGGTAAAACACAAATTGTTAGGTTTTTGGGTCTGGTTGTGTTGTGTTTGTCCTCGTGTTTCTGACACTGCATCCTAGCCTCTCTCCGATCTTATCGCTATCAGCGTTACATCGGGTGCGGGTAGGTCGGGATGAGTGAGTGCCTCTGTGTTTGCGCGCACACTTGTGGCTACTATAATATCTCCTGCGCAGTTGATGGCTCTCGACAGTATTCGGAAGTTGTCGCCGTGGTCGAAATCGGCTAGGAGAACATCATCATCATCATCATCATCATATCGGCCGAGAAGGCATAGTACCTGACTTTAACATCGCGGGTCAAACCAATGTTCGAGTTCCATCGGGGGCCAATTAATTTTCGGGTCTGGTTGTGTTGATGTGATTGTCCCACTGTCTCTGACATCTGTCAGAATTATTCCAATCTCATCGCATGAGCATTACATAGAATGCAGGGAGGGTTAGTGTAGGAACACTTTAAAAAAAATTCTAATGTCTCAGGGTGATGAGCGCAGTGTTATGCAACAGAGATGTATTCCGGCTGACACAACATTTGTTGTGGTCTTTGCACTTACCATGAGGTGAACTATTTGCTCGTTTCGTTATATTCTTCATTAAAGAATACATTTTTTTATCGTTGACTATATGATGACATTTAAAATTACGCGGAAACGAAACACGCTGATGCAACATTCCCGTTCAATAGATCATTTTATTATTTTTTATCGTAGGTTAGCTTATAGTATTATTTAAGATTGGAATGTTGTTTCTATTAAAATTAAAAAATAGAGCGAATAGCTAACTCGTGGTGGCTGTGGTGACTATGTCCTCATTTAGTTTTCAAACAACGGCAGAATTTCTGCTATTTAGTGGCGGTTCCTTTAGCGCCATAAATTGTGATACACAAATACTCAGACCCAAAACATGTATGACACAAATGTTTTGCCGAGTGGTGGCGGCTTAAGAGAATGTACCGCCCCGTCTCAATTAAAACCAGAAGATGGCCAGCGACATCTTCGTGTAACGTCTGAATAAATAAACTGCGGTTGCCAACCCGCCTGCCAAACTATGGCAACATCTGCACCATCCGAGCCGTAAATTCATTTCGAGCCTATAGTTTTCGTTATAGACGGCAGAGGGTATAATGAATGGGGATATAAAACCGAGTTCTATTGTGAAATCATCTTGATTGAAATTGCTAATCCGCCAGCTCTGACCATAACAGGCAAGTAAGCAGGCTTGACTGTTAACGATTCGGGTTCTAAATTCAGTTTTTTTTCCAAATAGCAAGATTATTCTAAAATTTAAAAACACTGGTGGTAGGATTCCTATGCAGGAATCCGTCTAGGTAGGTAGCACCCCAGGGCCAGTTATTCTGCTGTGAAGAAGTAATGTGGAACATTACTGTGTTTCGGTTTGAAGGGCACTGAGAGCTAGCGTAATCACTGGGCATATGCGACTTAAGTACTGATGTCTCAGGGTGACGTGCGCAGTGTGGTGTCACACAGAAATGTTCTGGGTGACACAGCATTTGTTATGGGCAGACGTTTCACTTACCATCAGGTGAACGTTCTGCTCGTTCCGTCACTTTAATCAAATAAAAAAGCATTCTTCAGCTGTCATTCTTTTTATGATGGAGACGACCGCAGACTTAAAGGAAAGCAAGCGAGGCATTGCAACTTTGACGTCTTATCTATGAGTAGATTGATTTCGTACGTAAGTATATGACGTGACGAGCAAATTTACAAAGTGTTACATGTCACACCTGCGTATAACTGTTAGCCAGGAGGGTAGTTAAGCTGCAGTATCATGTGTGTCACTGCGCTCGTCACCCTGACACATCAGTCATTAAGTCTCATATGCATTGCTGACCGTTTTTTAGATGCCACGGGACGAAATTTATTACGCCTGTTTCTAGGCTGCATTATCCTCATGATAATAATAATAATAATCTTTTATTTCCTCTGTGATATATAAAATTCCAGTGATGATCCCCCTTTTAAGCTTATAATGCTTGTGCCAGAAGACAACGCACATCATTTATTAACAAAAAAATGTAATAACGATGTCGCTGATATAAAACAAAGTTTATAGTGAAGTAAAAACATTTGCAATATTGCAATATTATAACACATCTTTCTCTGCATCAGGGAACTGCCATATTTGCATTATTCACTCTATTGATTGGCTTGAAGATAATCATAATAGAATAACGAGAACGAGAGATTGAAAATAATTAAATAATAATTCACTTATTTATTCATGACAATTAACAATTGTGGACAATTAACCAACCATTTATTTGCTTTATTAAGCATTAATAATAAATATTCGCAGCAGAACTAGATTAACTGATATGACCCTGAGGATCAGTAAGCTGAAGTTGCATATGGGCCGGGAAAATAGCTCGTAGATTCGAATACCGTTGGGGAAGAAATGTTCTCGAGAGGCAATCTTGTCCCTGCAAACGCAGTTTAGGGTTACTGCCCGCTGGGTTGAGCGACAACTTGCATGTGAGGTGAGGTCGATGGATGCTGGTGACCCAGGGCCATGTTTTGTGGGAATTTATGGGAGAGGCCTATGTTCAGTAGTGGACTATTAAGAGGCTGACGATGTGCTGACGGGTTTGCTAACTATTAAAACAACATTTTACTGAACAGGTACTGATAATGATATGAAAAGTATACTGATGGTAGGATTCGTTAGGATTTCAGGAACCCGTCTAGGTAGGTACCAACCTCTAAAGGACCAGTTATTCAGCCGTGAAGTAGTAGTGTGCAAACGTTACTGTTACTGTTTTGTGATCCAGTGTAAACAATGGGATGGGCATATAAGAATTGAGAACTGATGCCTTAGGGTGACGGGCGCAGTGTAGGTGCCACACAGAAATGTTGCAAAGCATTTATTATGCTTGTCCCGTCATTTTAGTCACTTAGCGTCCACCGAGTGCAGTCGCACGCACTTCGGGACGTCAGGCCCTGTCTACCTAATTAGCTGTAGGTATACTAATGTTCCTTAGTCAAGATTACAAATTTACACGTCTCATTACGCTATTAGCTTTAGATTTAATGCGGCAAATCTCCCAACTGGCAAAGTGTTAATATTATTGCGTCTTCCTTACAGCCTACACCTAGCCTAAACTAACTAACCTAACCGTAACATAAGTTAAAAAAATATATGAAAATATTTGTACGTTGCAGTGACTGAAAAAATTGCGAAGTTCGAAATCCACAATGATGTCATCATTGCAAACCATGCGTCATCACAGTTATTAAAGGTTAATTATTACAATGCTTGTGTAGACACCATAAAGAGTCATTGACCTCGAACATGCAAACTTTTTCCAAATGCTTTCACGTCATAATATTGAGAATGAGGTTAAAAGAAACAATTGCTGTACACTATGACACAACCTTTCATGGCGGATAACGTAATTATTCATAAATAAGGAATCAATTAATTCCTAACAATGTTAAATTATCTTACACGGAGCGAAAGGATATTTTTTTTAAAGCGATGCGACACAGTAGGATATCTTCTGTGTCGTGGGTGCATTTTACATACATAAATTCCACATGCACAAGCACCCAGACCCGGAACAACTACCTGTAGGTCATACAAATAATTGTCCCGTGCGGGAATCGAACCCGCGACCCGCGGCGCAGAAGTCAAGCGCTTAACCACTGCACTTACAAAACCATAAGTGTATGAGCAAATACAGTTCTCCTGCGCGGACTTGATTTTGCTGATATTTGAAATATGTACTGTGCAATATGTATCCAGTGTTCATTCTCTCCGAAACATAATTAAATCTATAATTACTTATAAAATGATTGAACGGATTGCACAAATAATAATTTATACTCGTAGTTTCAATTTGAAATTGAAATGAAATATTCGAGAAAGTGACGAGACAATCCGAGAATCCGTCCTAGGTGGGTACCACCCCAGGGCCAGTTATTCTGCCGTGAAGCAGTAGTGTGCAAGCATTACTGTGTTTCGGTTTGAAGGGCACTCTGAGTTAGCGTAATCACTGAGCATTTCAGACTTAAGAACTGATGTCTGAGGGTGACGGGCGCAGTGTGGTGTCACACAGTAATATTCTGGGTGACACAGCATTTGTTATGCGCAGACGTTGAACTTTTTTTTAATATTATAGTATATTTGCAATAGTGTCTAGCATAAAAGAGAGCCGTGGTAGTTCAGGGTAAATTTCATAGAGTAGAGTGACCTGGGTTCGATTCCCGGTGCCGGCACCACTAAAATTGTTAATTGCAATTTTAATTGCTGATTTACCATGCGCTCCGCGGTGAAGGAAAACATCGTGAGGAAACCTGCATGTCTGAGAAATAAAAAATATTTCGAAGACATGTGACGTCCGCCACGCTGCTCCAATGCGGGTTGGCGGAATTCTTCCCGGTTCAAAACCCCTTCAGAAATGAGAGGAGGCCTGTGCTCAGCAGTGAGGCATTTATATGCCGTTACTTTAATAGCATAATAAGTATGTATGTTATGTATGCATTAATTGTTGCACATAGCAGCACAATACCTTTATGTATTCTGTATTTGAATTATATTTAATTTTGGTACTATATGTGATGTGGCTGTACTTAAATAAATAAATAAATGGTTAGTCTCACCACTTTCTCCCATTTTTCTAATGTATGTATATGTATGTAATGTAAAATAAACTTACAAAACTTACATTTATGTATGATAATTTGTTTATTATCACCGTCATCATCGTTATCAGCCATATTCTGCCTTTTTTATAGAAGAGGAGGCAAACGAGCAAGTGGCTCACCTCATGGTGAGTGATCACCGCCACCCATGAACATTTACAATACCAGAGGAATAGCGGATGAGTTGGCGGCCTATCAGAAAGGAGTAGGCTTCTTTTCTTGAAGGTCGCTAAGTCGTATCAGTCCGGAAAATCGCTGGCGACAGCAATTTCATAAAGTGGTTGTGCGTGGCAGAAAATTCCGCGAAAACGCACTATAGTGGAATGTATAGGAATTAAAACAGCTGAAACAATCCTCTAATGGCGATTGGCCTGGAATTGGGAGAATTTGCTGTAATTTTATCACGATACTAGACGTCCCCCATGTTAGAGGCCGACGCCGGTCACCTGTCGCTGCCGCTATCTGTCAGTAGAGACAGTATTCTCCAGACCTTAGTCGATTTTTTGGCAATGGCAAACATTAATTTTGGCGTTATTTAAAGCGTCTTTCTTTTTCGTTACGTTTTTGAAGTGAAACTTGTTAGGCGGCGATTAGAATCAAGGACGCGTCACGTTTATGCCCAATTCGTTGCATGAAAGAGAAGAAAGACATAACATAGGGAGAAGGAAAGATAGCTATACATTGTATATATAATACCCAGTTTTAGATTGTTTTTTATTTTTATAAAATTTCTAGTGCTTATATATTTTGTCACTTCTGTGCACTGAGTTGCACGAGTCCTTTTTTTAAATAATGTTTAAATAAACTTTTTACAGAACTTTCTGGAACTATTTCACTTTTAGATAATTGTTTCACTTTGTTCATATTTTTAATTATTATTAGTATCTCCTGATTTAGCCTTTACTTTGGAAATGTACCTCACCTTTGCTTATTAAGGACATAAATGATTTTCTATTCTATTTATTTTCTTATATAAATAACGATTAATAAATATTAACGTAATATAATAACACAGATCACAATTATCGATAAATATTACGAAAAGGTTTTAATCACAGCCCAATCAGAGTAGAAAACCAACAGTTTGTGTTTTTGTATGGCGCTGGGATTCGAATCCAAAACCCAATGCCTAGTAGTCAGGTACGCTGATTACTAAGCGACCCGGTCGGCACACACAAGCTCACTTAAGTTTTGCCCATTTATGGACATACTAGGTATCATATGTTTTAAATATACTGATATGTGTAGGCTTCATATTTAATAACTCGCCATGTTTTGATTTTAATTAAAATAATTGAATATTGACAATTCAAGGTACTGTAACTTGCTGCTTATTAAATAAAGATATTATTTTAATTAACTAAGTGACATGTTTTGAACTCTTTAAATATCTTCACCTGCATGTATGTATGTAACTAACATCTCCTTTATATCGTATAAAAATAATTGTTTGATACGCCATTTTGAACATCATTTTTCCCTCTGATGACGAAAACTAATTGTCTTAGAAGGTTGATTGCGCCATCTGTTCATAATCACGATACTGTGCGAATATTTCGCATGAAATCATGAACAGGCTAGCTAGTGTTATAAATTTCAATTCACTTTTCACTCACTTCCAGAAGAATAATTTGAAATTTTGCACAGGATTAATGGACCGATGTTAATACAATAATTTCATGACTATGACCTGGTATTCTCGCCAGGATCATAAGCTAACTTGCTGTTCAAACATGTTATTTTGTTTTTTAAACTATAATGCGATTATTTATTTAATATTGATCAAAACTGAGTCGATAAAAATAATGACTAAGCACAACACTAGACACAATTCTTGTGACTTTATTGTGTGAAAAAGCAATTTTTTGGTCGGAAATTGCATTGTCTTTCCATTCAAGCTTTTTTTTTACATTTATCTAAAGTTTTTGTAACGAGATCTTAATTGGAAATAATTTAGGTGTTTATTAGTCAGAGACTGTTTACAGTCTTAATTATAAATAAATTATTCTACGAAGTATAAAATGAGGAAAAATAAACCATGATGGTTTTTAAATATTGTCCCATAGTACTCATCTTATCCCGTGGGTGTCGTAAAAGTCGACAGAGGGAACATTAAAACCAGAAGATGGGCAGCAGCATCTTCCTGAAACATCTGAATAAATAAACTGCGGTTGCCAACCCGCCTGCCAAGCGTGGCAACTTTGGCAAAATTCCCTCCAAAATAAGAGTTACAAACTAGTGGCAATCTATGGCGGAGGCCTATGTTCAGCAGTGGACTAGTGATAGGCTGAAACGATGATGATGATGATGACCCATAGTACCTCAGTAGGCTCTTATTCTTATTTACATTATTTAGGAGAAATTAAATAATTATGGGGAAACCTGAGAGTAACATTATTTAAATAAAAAGATAATAAAATATTTCCTAACAATGATAATATCCTATAAAGAGCGAAGGGATGTAATGATATACTTCTGACCGTCTTTCGACCGCGGCGAAAACTCCCGAATAGGTAACGTCGGACGCTATCAACTGCACAGGAGATATTATAGTGCCACAAATGTACGCGCAAACACAGATACATAACGCTCATGCGATCTTAACGCGAGCGCGCTTAATCGGAGATAGGGTAGATAACATTTTATTTCAGATGAGCTCCATCACAACACAACCAGACCCGAAAACTACAGTTTGGGTTTTTTGCACTAATTCAAGCTCCGGCTGGGACCCAAGACCCGCAGCACAGTCACCCGACTTCTTTTTTACACCCGAATTCTGACCACGAGGCTACGGGACCTCGTGTGACGGAATTCCCATCATAAATACGTCAAACCTAAAATATCCAGACCGGTAACTAGAGGAAGCCAAATCCTCTTGCTGCTCAATGTTGCGATAACGGCAAACCCAACATACCTCACTCAAATCTACTTGAAAAATACATCCTGCTATAATCCTACATTGATTGAGAATTTTATTTTATCTTACCATGGACAATTTAGTACAGGGCTTAAGAACTGATCTTTGAGTGACGAGCGCATGGTGCCACGCACAGAAATGTGTGATGACGAAGCTATTGTTATGGGCAGATGTTGAACTTACCATCAGATGAACGCCAAGTCTTACCACTTTCCTCCATATGAAAAAAATAATTTAATAATTTTGTATTATGTGCCGTGTGGCGGCGGCTCGTTAAAAGAATACTACCACTCCATCTCATCCAATGGATCTCGAAAAAGGCGATTACGGCTGTATCCCATAAGGGGTAGTCAGAGACTGGGCACTCACTGCAAAAACAGATGACTGCCACAATCCACGTTTTACCAAAACAATATAATGCACTTGGTGTGATAGGTGGTGAGCCCATCGCCACCCTGCGCTGTTGGGTGCACAGTGCAGTTTAATTCCTTACTCGCCTTTTACGAGATCCATTGGATGAGATGGAGTGGTAGTATTCTTTTAACGAGCCGCCACCACACGATCTGATAATTATCTGATATATGCAAAATTTTATTTTCAATTACACGATTTTTTTATTTTAATACTAAATGAATATTGGCGTCTCAAGGCCCGTCGTTTCACATTGCAACTGCTTATGAAAAAAAGATAGCGTGTTGGCTTTGACTAGTGACATTGTCTCGTGAGAATTGAGACATCACGTTAATCATGATAATCCGAAATCGGTTTTAGCAAAAAGTAGATATTAGAATACTAGCTGAAGCCCCGCGGTTTCATTTGCGCAAAATAAGCCGAACACATGATTGCGCAACAGTGCAAATCGGTCATGTTCGGTTCGCAAGGTGCGTATCCCTATTTTTCTAAAACAAAAGTAGCTATAACGTCAGCTATCTGCCAGTGAAATTTCCGTCAAAATCTGTCCGGCCGTTTCGGAGATTAACCGGAACAAACAGACATTGAGACAGACAATAATTTTAAATTTGTTTTTATATCATATTATACTTGCATATGCTTTTAGTAATAAGCTATCATTTTGACATTACAAACGGAGACTTCGATTTTTATTCACCATCAAAACACAAGTTCACTCCTGAACAGCCCTCATAGATTTCCAAAAAGCACGGTCCTGAGCCACCTGGACCCATCGACTCCAAGCAACATCGTGCGGGTCGCTTGATCGCGCTCGTCGCTCGATCTAGTGAGACATTTCATGGTACGAGGCTACCTACACGACCTTTCCTTATTATTTACCTTTCTTCCGCAACGATTGCGGATTCTACTGAAATAGGTCCGTTGCTCATTACCACTTCCGCCCAATGATCCTTTAGGCTATGTGCCGTTATATTATATGGACGACCGCGTGGCCTAGTGGTCAGAGTACCTGACCTCTAAGCCGCGGGTCCTGGGTTCGAATCCCAGCCGGAGCCAACATTTGTGCTAAAACATAAATTGTTGGTTTTCGGGTCTGGTTGTGTTGTGATTGTCCCCGTGTTTCTGACACTGCATCCAAGCCTACCGCCGATCTTATCGCATCAGCGTTACATCGGGCGCGGGTAGGTTGGGACGAGTGAGTGCCTCTGTGTTTGCGCGTACACTTGTGGCACTATAATATCCCCTGCGCAGTTGATGGCACTCGTCTGTAGTCGAAAGTTGTCGCCGTGGTCGAAATCGGCTAGGGAGAAAACACACACACACACATCACACACACACATTATATGCCGGTTATTATTACTATACAGTAGTGTACGAACATTACTGTTTCGGTCTGAAAGGCATTGTTAGCTAGTGTAATTGGGCATATCAGACTTAAGAATTGATGTCACAGGGTGACGGGCGCGGTTTGGTGCCTCACAGAAATGTTTTGTGTGGCACAGCATTTGATATGGGCAGACGCTGCACTTACAATCAGGTGAACGATTAGCTCGTCTCGTCTCTTTCATCAGCAGGGGAGTTGTGATAGACTGAAATGAGCCAATCACTAGTCCACTGCCGAACATAGGCCTCTCCCGTAGATTGCCACAAAAGTTTGTAGTTCTCGTTTTGGAGGGATTGCAGCCATAGTAGCCAAGCTTGGCAGGCGGGTTAGCAACAGTAGTTTATTCAGAAGATGCTGCTGCCCATCTCCTGGTTTTTATATTCCCTCAGTCGAATTTTACGACACCCACGCGATGAGATGGGGTGGTAGATTCTTTTAGGCCGCCACCACACGGCATCGTGGTCGTCTCGTTTTTATATAAAATAAAAAAATGCGCAGAGACTCTTGAATGAATTTTCATAGCACAATGATATCAAGTAGGCTAGGATGCAGTGTCAGAGACACGGACACAATCACAACTCAATCAGACCCGTAACCATAAATTAATGTTTAACCAAAATGTTGGTTGGGATTCGCACTATATAGATGAGGTTTTGAAGGTAAGGTGTATTTTATGAACAGCTATACAGTGAAATTAATTAACTGGTGGTAGAATTCCTATGCAGGAATCCGTCTAGGTAGGTACCACCCCAGGGCCAGTTATTCTGTCGTGAAGCAGTAGTGTACAAACATTGAACATTGTGTTTCGGCTTGAAGGGCACTGTGAGCTAGCGTAATCACTGGGCATTTGATACTTATGTCTCAAGGTGATGGGCGCAGTGTGGTGTCACACAGAAATATTCTGGGTAACACAGCATTTGTTGTGGGCCGATATTGCACTTACGTTTTGCTCGTTTCGTCAAATTTATACAATAAAAAAAATTGCTAAAAAAATAGGAGTGGCACACAACCCACATAACTGAAATAAAAAAACTGTGTGCACATAAGCGTGAGGTGTCGTTAGATAGGACTTGAATAATTATAGCGAAGTTTTATATTAACTATTTTATATATGCCAATAGTTGTTGAGATATGCGCTTCTAAAGTTGTAAAAAGTCATAAAATGGGACATGCCGCTCCCTTCAAACTTTTTGGCTATGCGGAGGAAAATTCTGAAACAATATAAGGTGGTAGAACCTAGAAAATACTTTCAATGAAAATTGTTGTATTTGAGATACGTCGTGTAGTTTTTGAGATATGGGTTATTTTCGGTAATTTGCTATTCCCAACTACGAAACCCTTCATGTGTGTGTGTGTGATCCGATACGCACATGGAAGGTGTTATTATGACTAATATTTGGTGTCACAAGCGGACCTTCGCCTACAAAAATAGACGTAAATAAATATTACACGGGCGTCGCGTGAACCTGACCCGCTTACCTAACGGCACAGAACGAAAGGAAACAAAAAAAAGTCATTTGGATACGTGAATTGGTTATTATATAATCAGAACAAACGCGGCTATAGAGTCTTATTTTATTGTTTTTTTTTTATGGAGAAAACTATTATGATGCTGGGTGTATTATGACAGAAGATATGTAAATCAATGCTGAGTAAACAAGTAGTTCGTCATCGAAGAATTACAAGAAAATTATTTTTATTATTCATTTGTATAATTGTATTTACGGGTGGTAGGATTCCTATGCAGGGAATCCGTCTAGATAGGTACCACCCCAGGGCCAGTTATTCTGCCGTGAAGCAGTAGTGTGCAAACATTACTGTGTTTCGGTTTGAAGGGCACTGTGAGCTAGCGTAATCATTAGGCATATGAGACTTAAGAACTTATGTCTCAGGGTGATGGGCACAGTGTGGTGTCACACAGAATTTTTCTGGGTGATATATAATCTAATCATAAAATATAGTCATGACTTTTACAAAGAAATAAATGTATGTATAATTTTTAATCCTTATTTTAGTATCTCGTCTTCTACTTGCTTCATAACTAAATGGATAGGAATTAAAAGCCACTTGTTTTTGGACTCATTACAGCTCAAAAAGATAGAAAAAATTAAAAGGTCCGCAAACATGAAAAGTTGTCAGAATTTTCAAAAATACTCATTAACTAAATCAAAGCATCACTTGTGGTGCGGTGGGTGTTCTAAAAGGAACTTAGTTAATTAATAAACTACTGAAATGCAGAGAAGTATTAAAAAAAACGATGCTGCACCGTAGGATTTTCTTCCTGTATCGTGGGTGCATTTTACAGTCATAAATTCCACATACACAACAACGAGACCCGAAAAGCAACAATTTGTGTTAGTGGACATGTAGCGACATCTATGTCACCACATGAGAAGCTCAAGAAATATTTCATACATTCTATAATCGCGCTATGAAATATATAATAAATAAATATTACTTATAAATAAATATTACTAGTTGAATTTTTTTGAATTTTTTGAAATTGGAGACGTTCCGCCCCAGATCAGACCACTCGACCTTTTCCTTGGCAATATCATCCGCCAAAGACATTTGGGAATCGAACCCAGGACCCGGGGCATGCGGTCGTCAAGAATTCTCTTAACGAAGCAAAACTTTACTGCAGTTTTTTTTTATTTATTTAAAGGCTAGATGACTACTAGCTGACCTTGAGTCCTTCCGGCCTAGTAGTGGTCTGTAACGAAATTTAATGATAATGATGGTTATTCTAACGAAACTCTCAAAGTACGATCTTTATTGTCATATGTATCTCATAATGTTAGTGTTAAAAGAAATATCTTAAAATAGTCATGATACCACCAGATGATTATTTTAAGTTATTAAAAAAAATATATAAATCTTCTAAAGACTCCACGCTACCTATATTCGTATCGGCGTAGGTCAGTAACCGCGAGTACTACGGCACTTAATTGCACGTTGTTTTCACAATATCTGGCGGACACTAATTACTCGGATAACCTTACAGTGTAAAATATTATATTATTTAACTTTATTAATTGATTATCGATGACAAATATAGCGCGTAGCGAATACAAACACGATGCGTATATTTATATATGTATATATGATCTCATATTCTTTCTTATAAGTAAGTACTCGCGCGTACTTCGATTTTTACTCGCGCAATATTTTTTATGAAGTGTGCACATATGCGAGTAAAAAAGCCAAAAGGAAAAAGTTGTGTAGTGTCACATTTTGATGCTATTTAGCAAAAGTGAACTGCGTGAGTAGCACTAACGAAGGCTGATGTCATTCGTCACCTTAGTCTCCAGCGGCCCCACTAGTCTTGGCTACGGTAGCGGTCATGGTAACGGCGGGGCAGGGGAAAGGGGGGTGTAAAGGATCTCCGGAAGAGGAGATCTAGATATCGTATTCACCAAAGGTCATACAGGTATACGCACCCACCACGGCACACCCTTATGTTGAGCTGGAGGTAATTAATGAGGATATTTCAAGAGCCCACATATTCCTCCAAAACTCTCTACATGGTGTTGATGGGAGACTTCAACGCAAAACTGGGCATGAAGTAAGAAGATAAGCCGGGAGTGGGGCAAGTCGGAATAGGGCCAAGGGACCCAAGGAGCCAACAGCTGGCCGACTTGATGTAAAAAACTTTTTATCAAGAACTCCTTCTTCCAAAAACGGCTTCTCAGAAGGATAGACCTAGATGAGCCCAGACGGTTTTACAAAAGATGAGTTTGACTTACATCATGACGATCAAGCGACAGCTGTTCAATGATGTATCTCAGATCGCTAGGGTGAAAACCGGCAGTGATCACCAGAATTGAACCTGAACGTAAAGCTGAAGTGGTCTTTTCTGGTGAAGTTCACGCTCCGTCCATCTTCTGCCCTTATTCAAAATCATGAGAGCTTCTAGCTTGAATTTCATAATCGCTTTCAGTGCCTGATGATTGCGTTACAGTGAACCGAAACTGTCCGTGCGGTTGGGGCAAAGTTTTGTGAGATACTCCGTACAAATAAGATCAGTCAACAAATTAGAGGTTCCGGCGCCGGGGATCGAACTGAGGTCACTCGCGCACGTTGCGTGTGAAATCCGAAATCCTTCATATTGTAGTGCTTTGAAAATTTTTCTACCTTGGTCAAGTATAGTAATATCAAAAACCTGTCTAAATATCTCAATTATCGTATTTTTCTACTCGAAATTTCAATGTCTTTATATCATTGGAGGCAATTAACAGGATTTTTATGTTTACGCCCAATATTTAATATGTTTATTTACCGATTGTTTACGACCTCAACATACATTTAGTATAATTTTTATTTATCTTATAATTTTTTTATTAAAAAAATAAATTCGGTAATGTTTAAGTTACAACATCATTGCCAAATGTATTAAAATAAAAATTAATAAACAGGAATGAAACCAATTTTACGGATTTTATCGCGTTTAATTTTTACTATTTACAACCCGACGTTTCGAATGCTTTACAGCACCTATGGTCACGGGGGGACTGAGGTGACAGATGTCCCGATGTCATAGTTAACCCGGAGTACCTTCAGCTTTTAATTATTATTATTGGTCCGATCTACACAGAAAGAGCTTACTGTGTCTTGAAGTCTTGCAGTGGTATGCTTGGTTTTTGGCCCGTGACCATGGGTGCTGTAAAGCACTCGAAACGTCGGGTTGTAAATGGTAAAAATTAAACGCGATAAAATCCGTAAAATTGGTTTCATTTAAATGTGTAGTGTTCGCGTAAATATAAGAAATCATTAATAAACAGGAATTAACAAAAATATCACTCACTGTATAATAACTGCACAGTAAATAAACAATGTAATTAATCGATAAATATTCATTAATAATAAGCTGCTGGAGCTGGAGTCATCGCTCCACAGGCGTTTCACACAAAATTACACACATTTTACGTTACACATTTTAGCCGTGTGGCGTGTAGCGGCTTAAGAGTATTTACCACCCCATCTCATCCCATGAGTGTCGTGAAAGTCGACAGTGCGAAAATAGGAACTAGAAGATGGGCAGCACCATCTTCCTGGAACATCTGAATAAATAAACTGCGGTCGCCAAACCCGCCAGCCAAGCGGGTCAACTATGGCAAAATCCCCCCAAAACGAGAGCTACAAACTGTTGTGGCAATCTATGGAGGAGGCCTATGTTCAGCAGTGGAGTAGTGATAGGCTGAAGTGATGATGATGATGATATTTGTAAATAGCACGAAGCCCACCGTGCTCAGAAGGCGAAGATAGAGTTCCAGTAATCTCGGTTCTTCATAGGTCTATTTTTATTTAGATTTACTTGATACAAAATTAATGACGTGAATTCATGTTCAATTCATTCATTCAAAATTCATGAGCATGAAAAAACAAACAGGTGTTGCTCTTTATGTTATGCTCTAATAAAATCAGCTCAAGGTATATATTGCATCAGATGCACATTTATATAACCATTGTTTCCTTCTATTTTTTCCATCCGTCTCATTTACAATTTGGATATGAAAGTGTAATGGTCCATCACAGTAATGTAATAATATATACTAATGTTTTTATGGTCTATTATGACACAGAGACAAATTTTGGTCCATCTTAGTCACGTTTCAGATGGAAAAACTAAGCGTTACGATGGAAGGGTCAGGAGCAATAAAGACACGGGCTCGATTATAATCATTAACTTAACATATCACTGTTCGACATTTACCTCTCCCATTTGTTGGAATTCGTGTAATTGCTGGTGGTAGCTCAGGGGTCAGGCGCTCGCCTGAAATTTCATAGTAAGCTAGTGACCTGAGATCGATCCGATACCGGCACCTCTAAAGTGCTCAGTAAAAAAAAAATAAAGATTCAGCCTATAAGTGTCCCACTGTTTAGCACAGGCCTCCTCTCATTTCTGAGAGGGTTTTGGACCTAGGAAGAATCCGCCACGCTGCTCCAATCCGAAAAATATTTCTATTCCTCGGACATGCAGGTTTCCCCACGATGTTTTCCTTCACCGCAAAGCACGTGGTAAATCAGCACTTAAAATTGTAGAACAATTTTAGAGGTGCTGGCACCGGGGCTAGAACCAAGGTTACTCGCTTACTATGAATTTAAAGGCGAGCACCAGGCCCCTGAGCTACCACGGCTCTCATAAAAGTGCCCAGGGGTGAAGGAAAACATCGTGAAGTAACCTGCAAGAGTGAGGAAAAAAAATTTAACGGGCGTGTGAAGTCCGCCCACACGCATTGGAGCACCGTGGCGGTCTAATTCCAGGCTCCAAACCCCTCTCAGAAATCAGAGGCCTGTGTTCAGTAGTGGCACGCTTATAGGCTTGTTACTTTTACTATCGCTAAGATTGTGTTCACAAAACACGTTACGCGTAAATGGTCCGGGTTATTGTCTGGCACATTCGAGATGCATATTCTGCCATCAGTTGGTGACCATTAAATTTTTCGGGTATTTTCCTTACTGTATGATGCGATCGTTAATGTTCGATAAATCGAATAATGTTCACACGACTTAGTACTAGTAAATGTGCAGGAATCTCAAATGCTCCTAATTTTAGACTTTAATTACGCATTACATCTGGTGGGGTTTTCAACCTACATTGACCTGACATCTGTACTAAAAACATTAGGAATAACTAATGAGAACATATGGTTAAAACGTAGTACTGAATGCATTTAAAGGAATCGCGAAATGCATCTAGCGAATAAAAATAGCAAAATTAGTTTAAATAATTAGGGTTGCCACTTTATATAAACTGTACCTGATATAACACGAATAACATATACGATAGATTTAACGAATGCAGTTTTCTGACGATTCTAGTTTTAAATAAAAATTAAAACAAAAAAATGTAATTTAGCATAACTGAATAATTATAAGACGCGGACTAGCTCACACTACATCCGAAGAGTCGAAGTAAATAAACCTAGTTTCCGCAACTCGATATCAAAAAGCTCATAATAGGCATGCATGTAAATTTGCAATTCTCTATGTGATGATGTTTTTCTCCTCCTAGCCGATTTCGTCCACGGCGACAACTTCCGAATACTGTCGAGAGCCATCAACTGCGCAGTAGATATTATAGTGCCACAAGTGTACGCGCAAACACAGAGAGCACTCACTCGTCCCAACCTAGCCGCGCCCGATGTAACACTGATGCGATAAGATCGGAGGTAGCTAGGATGGAGTGTCAGAAACACGGGGATTCTCTATGTATTGTGTAGGTGAAGTTTTCTAGCCTTGTTGGCTTTTACAGCTTCATCGGACAACTCAGCCCCTGACTCTTGGCAGGCATGGTTAAATACAAAGAGCCAAGATTCTCTAGCAAGGCGTTGTTACACTACTCCGAACTTTCCTCTAAGCTAACTGTAAAAGTACTATATATTAATTTCATACGGAATGTAATAAAAAGTAGAAAGAAAAAGATATAGGGGCTGTCTATTAGAATAAATTACTAGAGGCAAACAATTACTAGAGACTATCATCATAACACAATATTACTAGTAACAATCCATACTAATATTATAAATGCGAGAGTAACTCCCTCTGTTTCTCTACTACCGTTTGCTACCTTTTCACGGTTCATCCACTGAACCAATCTTGACGAAATTTGGCATATTGATTTGCATCCTGAAGAGGATTACATCTTATCCGAGAACATACGAGATATTTAAAAAACGTATATCCACGCAGAAGCAGTCGCGAGCATCAGCTAGTATTAAATAAAACGGATCGTAGCCACCCATGGTCATGACCATTACCGAGCACTTTACAGCATGGTCATGTCATGTTGATGATGCTGTAAAGCGCTCGAAACGGATAATAAGTAGTTAAAAATAAAACGCGATAAAATCCGTAAAATTCGTTGTATTGAATGTGTAATATTTGCGTAAATATAAAATATATTTGCTGCTGCAACTGCCCATAACAAATGCTGTGGCCCAGAACATTTCCGCGTGGCACTATACTGCCGTTGTACTAGAGCTGTGGTAGCTCAGAGGCCGGGCGCTTGCCTTAAATTTCATAGTACGCGATTGACCTGAGTTCGATCTCAGGATCGCTGCACCTTTAAAATTGTTTTGCAATTTTTAGTGCTGATTTAACACGTGCTCAGCGGCGAAGGAAAACATCAGCGAGGAAACCTGCATATCTGAGGAATAAAAACAAATATTTCAAGGAGATGTTAAGTTCGCCTAACAATCATTGGCGCAGCGTGGCGGACTGATCCTGGCTCCAAAACCCTCTAATAAGTGAGAAGATGCCTGTGCTCAGCAGTGGGTCCTTCATAGGCTGATACTTTACCTATATTACACTGTATCCGTCCCTCTCGGACATTTGTTATTAAGTCTCATATGTTAGCACACTACTGATTCACGGCAGAATAACTGGCTCTGAATACAGTGTGGTACCTACCTAGATGGATTCCTGGATAGGAATCCCACCACCAGCTAAAAGTATCTCTGTCTTTCCACCGTACAACGTCATTTAGGTTTAGTTACTGAAACTAAATATTTTTAAAAATTTAGTGAAAACAAATCATCATCATCATCACCCAGTAAACAGACCGCTGCTAGACAGGTATCTCCGAAGTTCGAATGATTAAAATGCCAATTCCTTTGCAGCCAAGTACACCACGTGCCATCATTACTGTGCTCCAGTATGAACGGCTTTTAACTAGTGAAATTACTGGGCATATGACACTAAATAACTGATGTTACAAGGTGACGAGCGCAGTGCAGCGCCGGACCGGACTTGTTATGCCAAGTTCATGGTGATACTGCGGTTTTATACTTGTGGCAGGATTCCTATGCGGAAATCTGTCTAGGTTATTCTGCTTGAGGCAGCAGTCTGCAAACATTATTGCTTCGATCCGAAGGGCACTGAGAGCTAGTGGTATAACTGGGCATATGAGACTTAAGAACTGATGTCTAAGTGCGACGGGCGCAGTGTGGTGTGCACACAGAAATGTTTTGGATGGAACAGCATTTGTTATGGGCAGCCGTCGCACTTACCATCAGTTGAACGTTTTGCTCGTCTCGTCACATTCTCGTAAAAAAAATGTTAAGTGCAGAAGTGGCACCAACCATCCGTTGAACGTTGTGGTTGTTTTGTTACTTAATACAGAAAAACAGATTTTTATTCCAGAGTAGCTGTCACCCGACTTTAATAAGCCGACCACATGATTGCGCTATTATCTGTAAATTTCGGTTCTAAGCGCGCGGCTCCTTCAGGCCGCTGAAGTTTTATAGCGTAGAACTTTCATTAATAGCTGGGGCTATCCAATGCAAAAATAAGAGTAAAAAGTAAAGTTTCAGCCTATAAATGTCCCACTGCTGAGCACAGGCCTCCTCTCAATTCTGGGAGGGTTTTCGGAGCTAGGGAGAATCCGCCACGCTGCTCCAATGCGGGTTGGCGGACTTCACATATCTTCGAAATATTTTTTATTTCTCAGACATGCAGGTTTCCTCACGATGTTTTCCTTCACCGTCGAGCACGCAGCAGCACTTAAAAATAACATTTTTTTAGAGGTGCCGGCACCGGGGATCGAACCCAGGTCACTCGCGTACTATGAAATTTAAAGCGAGTGCCTAGCCCATGAGCTACCACGGCTTATGACACTAAATAACTGCAATTTCACATATTGTATTAGTATTTCCTGAGATTAGCGCGTTCCAAACTCCTCCCAGCTTCTAGTAGCAAGATTATTCTTATACGTGGCAGCCCTACGTATAACTAGATAAGTAACATGTAGAGTGCACCGCGAGCTCGCACGGTAAGGACGCCGATTTCGTAACTATCCATTAAATTTATTAAGCGGTGCACGGACAGCCTCGGGGCCGTTGCACAACACGTTTGGGGCAATCGGCAGTGCATTCTCGTACTCTAATCATCGTTGATTATACTTTGTTCTAATGCTTAGTTAATGCCCTTTTTGTAGTATGAATAGCGTTGTCAAGGTTTCGGGACTGAATGTAAAAATAATCGGGAATTTGGTTTTCGAATCAGAGAGACAGCTACGGGGGCTCCATACAAATAACAGGCTAATTTAAAATAATGGTATGTTACCATTGATAAGTATAACAAAAACAAATTAAACTAGAGGTTAGTGAAAAATCGGGACATTAGGCGTCACGATCAAGGTGAATTGGGGCGTGCCCCAGAGCCCTGAAAATCGGGATGTCTCGCGCAAATCGGAACACCTGGTAACGCTGAGTATGAAGCTACTCCCAGTTGATATGTATTAAATATTTCTACATTAGTCGATATCTGTAATGATAGATTAATATAATATTAATACATAAGATTCCTATTCAGGAATTCGTCTTAGCAGGTATCATTGCAGTGTTTAGGTGCTGTGCAGCGACAGAAGTTATCGAGCTTAATTTATTAGCTCGTCAGTTGTAAGTCGCAAATGCCCAGTAGTTGCACTAGCTTCCAGTGGCCTTCAAACACAGTACTGTTTGCACACTACGCCAGATCAACTAAACGAATTCCTGCACAGGAATCCTACCACCTTTGAAATATTTCTGAGACGCAATCACAAAAGAGCTTATAGAATTTTACCCGTAAAAATATACAGTACACGTGTTTTGTCATAATTATTAAATTAATTTTTGAAAATAATTTTAATTTAATCTATGTTAAATATTAATTAAACATAGATTAAATTAAAATGACTTACGGTATCATCATGTAATTTGAATGGTGTAGATAATCCTACATCATGCAAATTGTTAACGATAAGACAGAGTCTGATAAAAGAAAACATTTTAAAAACGATTAAATTGCATATTCAGTACGGAGAGCCTTCGTAATTATATTCATGACAATAGACATTTGCAGCGAAGTAAAAAAAAAATACTTTTTTAATTGGACACCTTGACCACCGTAGTTACGAAACCCGCGATATCCACTCGACTAGGTTTTGACCACGTCGCTGCTTGTGACCAATGTATTGTTATATCGTTTTATACCAAGGTATTGTCAGGCACCTTGGTTGGTTTAACGACCGCGTCGTCTAGTAGTGTATTCACGCCTACGCCTAAATTGGGTAGAATAAGTCGACAAAAGGAGGTCTTTTTATAATGCGAGATACTTCGGCAAAAATTAAAAATATGTCCATAGTATACTGTATTCATTATAAAAACGAACTAATAGTCTTAAAATTATTAAAGAATCTCTTTATTTCCAGATATACTCTAATGAAATAATATTAAAAATCAACAGCTTGTTATGGCGAGTTTTTCCATTTTGTGGAATGAGCATCAACTTTTGTAACAAAACGTTCGCGTAATGAAAATAATAACTAGAAAAAGTGTTTTATGACGTTATCATAACTATAGTAATGACGTACGTAACGTAAATTATAGAAATGTTTAAAAAGCGTTGCCAATTTTTTCTATATTGAAACGCCGTGTGGTGGCGGCTTAGCCGTGTGGTGGCGGCTCGTTAAAAGAATACTACCACTCCATCTCATCCAATGGATCTTGTAAAAGGCGAGTAAGGAATTAAACTGCACTGTGCACCCAACAGCGCATGGTGGCGATGGGCTCACCACCTATCACACCAAGTGAATTATGTTGTTTTGGTGAATCGTGGATTGTGGCAGTCATCTGTTTTTGCAGTGAGTGCCCAGTCTCTGACTACCCCTTATGGGATACAGTCGTGATCTTATGTATGTATGTATGTTGAAACGTTTATAAATACAGAAAATGGTTAGACAATTAAGCCTCTATTTTAAGTAATTATAACTAGTACATTTGAAACAACTGCTGGTTGGTATTGAATGATCGAATCTTTGATATATTATTTTCAGTATTTTTAGTAAGAAGTAAATATGTGACGTTAGCTCATTATTTTATGTATATATTATGTTGTCCTATTTTATAAATGAAAAAGTTTTTGGTTAATTAAAAGCAAATGATTCCTGCTGTAGATTAGCTACACGAACGAATAAAATATTGTGACCAGTTTTTGTCTATGTAATGTTCCCCGAACGAGTGAAGTTTTGAGTGAGTGGCCGATTTTTGACCAAGGCGGCAACCTCAGCCTACTGTCGGTAGCTATCAACTTTGCAGGATATATTATAGTGCTACAAGTGTATGAGGACCAAATACTGAAGCACGTCCTACCTATATAAGGTTTATGCGACCAGATAAGGTAATACTAATTTGTTTATAAAACAACTGAAATTCGACTTTGACTTTTGGTCAAAATTGTTTTGTGGTCTATGCCCAGTTATTCAGCTACGTAGTAACTACTGATATGCCGATCTTGCTCCACTTTTTCAAAAAAAATGCACATCGATCTTGTCACCCAGGGCGTCAAGATCGAGGTGCATATTTGACATCAAAATTCCCGGATCGAAAACGCTTAAACCAACTTTGTGCTTCTCTTACTGTCACTGTATTATGTCCATAAACGACACAAATTTATTTCGCGTATTGCATTGCATTTTTCCTTTTTTGTAATAAAAATCTTTAAAATTCATCGAATTTCTTCATAATAAATGAGTGAATCTAACTCATTTTGACAGAAAGAAAACAAATGAAAAATAGCTGGAAACAACATTTTACTAATTTGTTTCTTTTTTGAAATGTAACCTTTTTAATGTCATTAAAACCAAATAGTACAGCCAAAGAGATTTTATTACAACTATTTGCGAAAAGACTTTTTTCCGAACCGAAAGTATATATGTACCTATGTCATCGATCGGGGTCGGCTTTTTTACGCGGGTAAGCTCCCGGGCATAGGTAGTATTGAATAAAAATAATTCTATTCTATTCTATCGGAGGCAGGCTTACAGTGTCAGCGACATGATGATAACCACAACTAACCAGACGCATATAAGTAGGGCGGCTGACACAGTGCGTCGATGTTGATTGTTGAATGCGTCATGAAGTAATTTACCATTTCCGTCATCTAGATTGATCCTGTTGAGCCGTGTTTGTATAAAGCACGCCAGTATGCATGATAAACGTCGTATAAATTAATATAATTCAATTTTTATCCCGATATGGGTAGCGATAGCTATTTGTACTGTGCAAAATGCAAGATTTTTTTTTAAATTAAGTGACGAGACAAGCAAAACATTCACCTGAGGGTAAGTACCTACAATGTCTGCCCATAACAAATGCTGTCACCCAGAACACTTCTGTGCGGCACCACACCTGCGCCCGTCACCCGGAGATATTAGTTCTTAAGTCTCATATGCCAAGCGATTACACTAGCTCTCAGTGCCATTCAGACCGAAACACAGTAATGTTTGCTCACTGCTGCTTCACGGCAGCATAACTGGCCTAGGAGTGGTAACCTACCTAGACGGATTCCTGTAAAGGAATCCTACCACCAGTGAATAGGGATCTACTAAAATTTCGTGTCTCCCATCTTGGATAATATCACCACTTAACATCAGGCTGTGGTAGCCCACTTGGTGGAGGCTTAAGAAAAACTACAGCCCCATCGCATCCAGTGGGTGTCGTAAAAGTCGACAAAGGGAAAATTAAAACCAGAAGATGGGCAGCAGCATCTTACTGCGTGGCAATTATGGCGAAATCCCCCAAAATTAGAGCTACAAACTTTTGTGGCAATCTATGGGGAGGCCATTTTCAGCAGTGGACTAATGATAGGCTGAAATGATGATTGACGGTCGTCTCGTGCCGGTCGCTCCATGTTTCCTTTCCAATTTTGTATGGTAAATTTAAATTAATATATTAATAATATATTATTTAAAATCGCTTCGTCGTTTTTATAATTTATAAGGATCCTCACTGCACAACTTAGTTTTAATAGATACCATTGGACCGCAAAGAAAAAGGGTGGGTTAGGAAATCTTCAATATCTTCAAAAATACCTGATCTAGCTTTAATGAAATAAAGAATATTTTGAAGTACTTAAAAAAATTTAAAAAATCATATTTATTAAATGTTTTTCCAGTATTTTCGTAAAAGTAGATGGTGCCGTGATAGCTCAGGGGCTATTTACTCATCTGTTACCTCCGCGAGTTATACGATTTGGCATACTTTCTACTAGGGTTTTGAGGCGATACTGCGGAATATTCTGCCATTCCTATAATTAGAGCTTCTTACATTTCACGTAGCGTGATTGGCGGCGGATTCCGCTAAAATTCACCAAAAACTAAGTATTTGTTTGTTATGTATGTTAGGTATCCGGCAGCGAATAATTGCACCTACCTTTTTCTCTACCTTTGTCGTAAACTACGACTGAGCCCATTTGTTCCGACCTTTTGTTCGTCCAGAATAATAACATAATATGCAATGAGGCGGCGACGTTGTTCGCCACCCGTCACGTGTCTTTCTCCGCAGGGGCAAAAGTGGGGAGGTGTGGTCTCTGCTTACCCTTATATAGTAAAATACCGTGACTGTATGAATACGTACGTGACAGTATTAAAACTTTTGTTATTGTAATAAAACTGTTAGAAAAAAAATCAACAACATTAACTGTAACTCATAACTATTATTAACTGTTGTTTTCAATAGATCGCGTCTTCGCAGTACATAAATAATTTAAGAGGATATATAAGACAAAGATATATTGGTTCTTATTATTAATGATTATTTTTACTAATTTTAGGTACTACCTAATTCTGTATTGCACTATAAAGAAATAACAAATATTAATTTTAAGTTTTGGTTCACGGTAAATTAGTAAATATTAATAAAATTAATGAAAATTATTTATTTTGTAACGTTTGGTTTGCCTAACTTATTTTTTTTCTCAATCTACCACCGTTTCGTAATGAGGTTCAACTGACGGAGAAGAAACCAGTGAAAGAAACTCCGCTGGTAGCCCTCCTTCTTAATTATTTTTTTACTTACAACATCATAAATCAGCAACTGAAGAACGCTGGCTTCTTAACATTTGGAAAATTCTTCAGGAGGGGTTATTGGAATAGAAGATATATAGAATAACACTCCCTCGCCCCAACCTACCTCTGCCCGATCTAACTCTCATGCGATAAGATCGGAGGTATGCTAGGATGCAGTGTAATAGACACAAAGACAATTACAACACAACCAGACCCTAAGCTAACAATTTGTGTTTTTTCACAAAATGTTGTTGGTGGAAGGATTCCTATGCAGGAGTCCGTCTAGGTAGGTACTACCCCAGGGCCAGTTATTCTACCGTGAAGCAGTAGTGTGCAAATATTACTGTGCTTCGGTTTGAAGGGCACTGTGAGCTAGCGTAATCACTGGGCATATGAGACTTAAGAACCTATGTCTCAGGGTGATGGGCACAGTGTAGTGTCACACAGAAATTTTCTGGGTGGCACAGCATTTGTTAGTAAGCGAGTAACCTGGGTTCGATCTCCGGTGCCAGCACCTCTAAAATTGTTCTACAATTTTAGAGGTGCCATCGTGAGGAAACCTGCATGTCGGAGGAATAGAAATATTTCGAAGACATGTGAAGTCCGCCAACGCGCATTGGAGCAGCGTGGCGGATTCTTCCTAGCTCCTAAACCCTCTCATAAATGAGAGGAGGCCTGTGCTCAGCAGACATTTATAAGCTGAAACTTTACTTTTTTTTAGACGCTGCACTTACCATCAGGTGAACTTTTTGCTCGTTTCATCACTTTATGCAATAAAAAAAATGTTGGCTCCAGCCCGAGATTCGAACCCAGGAACCGCTGCGTGGTAGTCAGACACTCTTACCACTACGTCAAAATTTCCCACGCTGGGCAGGTGGGGTTTTGTAAGATGCTGCTGTCCGTGTCCTAGTTTAAATCTTTCCCTTCTATCCCGTTTTGTGATAAGCACGGGCCGATATGTGGCGGTAGAATTTTTTACGTTGCCCCTACTACACGGAAAATTATGCCAATTAAATGGCACGCGTAATAAACGAAAAAACTAAAGAATTATCCTTATAATTCTACCTCTGATTTATGCTAATGGGGTTATTGGCCTGTCTTAATACCATTATGTTTATTGTCCAGTATGCTAATGTATGACTGTTGGTGGTAGGATTCCTATGCAGGAATCAGTCTAGGGTAGGTACCACCTCAGGGTCAGTTATTCTGTCTGTCTGTGAAGCAGTAGTGTGCAAACATTACTGTGTTTCGGTCTGATCGGCACTTAAGGAGACTTATGAACTGATGTCTCAAGGGGACGAGCACAGAGTGGTGCTTACAGAAATATTCTGGGCACCACACGGCGCCCATCGAAGGAGGTACTAGTCTCTTGCACTAGATATCTATGCTACTGCTTGACGTCAGAATAACTGGCATTGTGGTGGTAGCTATCTAGACAGATTCCTGAATAAGAGACCTACCACCACTAAAACCTATATCTTTAAGACTTGGTCAGAGACACGGTATAATCACAATACATCCAGTCCTGAAAACTGTGTGTTGAACAAACATTGGTATTGGCTCGGATCTAACCCTGGATCCACAATTCAGAGGCAGATCGTTCTGACCACTGAGTTATCTTGCCACCAAAACATTGTCTTTTGTTTTTAAAAGACCATGTTCATAAAAACAAGGCCTTATTTAGCTTTAACACTACGATAAAATCTAATATTAGACAACTTCAGCACGTCTCATCATGCTACACTTCATTATTGAGATTTCAGATAAAGTTGAAGGGCTTTTTGTCAAGAACTTTGCTAGTCAGCGCTTTTTACTTATTTAATGTTAATTTTTTTTTCTTTTATTTGACAATTACATAATAGGCAAAGGCATATTTCACATTCTTACATCATTATGATGATGTCCTCTTTTTTTCCACGGTTTTCGAGGACGGCGACCACTTCCAAATATTGTCGGAAGATCTCCACTGCTCACGAGATATTATTGTGTCACATGTATATGCGAGGTACTCTCTCGTCCTAAGCTCCCCGCGCCCAATAGATGATGCAATAAGATCCGGGTATCCATCGTCACCACCTTGATGGTTGGCATGCAATGTGATTTTCGCGGAATTTTCAGTCACGCACAACCACTTTATAAAATCTACTGCCGCCAGCAGTATTTCCGGATCGATACGACACTTAGAGACCAAGAAAAGAGCCTATTCCTTTCTCAAAGACGCATCCACTATTCCTCTAGTATTGTAGATGTTCATGGGCGGCGGCGGCGATGACTTACCATGAGGTGAGCCACTTGCTCGTGAGGCGGGTTGGCAACCGCCGTTTATTTATTCAGATGAAACATGAAGATTCTGCTGCCCATCTCCTGGTTTTTAATTTTCCCTCGGTCGACTTTTACGACACCCATGGGATGCGATGGGGTTGTAGATTTTCTTAATCCGCCAGCATACGGCACCACACTACACCGCCTACTAACATACCTCTGAGTAATGGATTCTATTACTCTCTTAAGTCACCATCACACGGCCTCCCTCATCTATAAAAAATAACTAAAAAAAGAGACACGGAGATAAGTACAATACAACTAGACCCGAAAATAAACTATTTGTTTTTCACAATGTTGGCACCCGAGGTAGTACTTACGGCACTCTGACCACTAGGTCGCGCGGTCGTCACCTTGCACTGCTATTTGATACTAGCTGACTCCCGCGACTTCGCGTGGATTTAGGTTTTTTTTTAATCTTCCTTACTTTCTTCGGAACTATTTGATTTACCGGGATAAGAGGTATCCTATATTCGTTTCCAGAATGCAAACTGTTTCTGTGCCAAATTTCGTCAAGATCAGTTCAACGGTTGAGCCACGAAAAGGCCATGAAAAGTTAATAAACAGATAGAGGGACAGAAAGAGTTACTTTCGCATTTATAATATTAGTATGGATGCATCCTCCTGAACCACCTGTGGTTCTACAAAATGTCTATTTTGATTTCAAAGAATGACAAACAAAAGAACGACAACACTTTTGTTTAATCCTAACCTAGTAGAAAGTAATCCTAACCTTTTAAACTTAGTAGCCAAGAGGATAAGCTCTTGTTGGTCCTTAATCATAGGTTATGTTTTTTATAGCACATTAGCCAAGGTTCGACCACAATCCGAAGTGATGGTAACGGTGACGAGGTCCTAGGTGGTAAGTACTTTAACCTAGACCAATGGTGGCTAAGTTTTCTCAGTTTAAGATTGACTTTTCAAAAAAAATTATTCGTCGATCGACTTTTCCACGATTTTTTTATTCGGCTATCGATTATTTGTCATTTTCATGACAAATTTGTCAATGCCATAAGTATATTGACAGTCCATAAAGTCACCGAGGAAACAATCGTAAATGAATTGGGAAATATACAGTTAATATTTGACAGTAAAACTTAGTCATGTGCTTTTACCTTGAGTTGAGTCTGTGAGTTGAGTCTACTTCCGAAGTGAATGGTCTTGCAAGGTTTTGACGGTACTACATGTGGGTCAAATACAAACAAAATACGTCAATTTCTACTTTAAATTTAACAGAATAAACTGCAATTTCCTTTGACATTGTAAATGTGCATCTTCCATTGCGATGTGTTAGGAAACGTAAAAAGTTTGGATTTAACTCTTAAGAAAAAAAATCGTATTGATCAAATATTTCGAGTCATTTCCATTTCAGACGAAAACAAGAAGAAAAAAATATTTTTCTTAATAACTACAAGTAAGACTTTTGATAATAGACAGCCAGAAGATAAAATTCTGGACACTATAAAAAATCCGGTCTCGATACGTAAATTTTTTCGGGAGTTATCGTGACCACATCCGTAAAAAGATCGGGACGTCTCCATCAATTTTTTTTAAACTGTTTTTTTCTTCAAAGTAGTAATTTTGATGAATTAAATAAAATGGTTTTTGATATAAGTCTATAAAAATTAGCATATAGGTACAATATAATTGTGATAGAGGCATTTGAGGACCGCCGAGTCGCTAGACCTTGACATGTCTCGCATAAAGCACTATGTCACGCTGCTCCGCGCCATGAGACTTGCAAAAATTGTTGAAGCTGGTCAGGAAATCTTCAATAGACGTAGAACGTTCGAATGTGTTCTTTACTACGAAACGTTTGAGTTTATTTTTGACTGTCTATTGAAATTAGGGCCGAGCTAGTGTGCATGATAAAGATTGCGTGCTAACGTAATTTAACGCTCCCTTAAAACTTGTAGCATGTTTTTGTTATAATTTTAAAAACAATAGATCGACTTCTTTATATGCCGAGGAATTGTAATTTTGTAATATATTTCTGTGACGAGTAAACGAGAATTGCCCATGCGATTTCTCTTTTTATTGAAGAAAGTGACGTGACAAACACATCGTCCACCTGATAGTAACTGCAACGTCTGCCCATAACAAATGCTGTGTCACCCGGTACATTTCTGTGTGGCACCACACTGCGCCCGGTTACCCTGAGACATCAGTTCTTAAGTCCCGTATGCCCAGTGATTACACTAGCTATCAGTACCCTTCGAACCGAATCACTGTAATGTTTGCAAACTTCTGCCAGACGGCAGAATAACTGGCCCTGCAGTGGTCCCTACCTAAATGGGTTCCTGCATAAGAATCCTACCATCAGCAAAATAATTTACTCCCAAGGGAGATAAAGGAAATGCGAAAATTCACTGCCTCTAACATACTACATAATAACACGGAGTAAATTACCCGCCGCGTTCTTCGTAGAACAGCTGCAGTTAGTAAAAAAAATACTTTCAACAAGCTTTTTGTAAACAATCTGTATTCAATAAAATAGTACTATTGTATTCTAAAAAAAGTAAAGTAACAGCCTATAAATGTCCCTCGGCAGTGGGAGCCTGTTCACAGGCCTCCCTTCAATTCTTATGGCCGTGGTAGCTCAGGGGCTAGGCGCTCGCTTTACATTTCAAAGTACGCGAGTGCTCGGATTCGATTCCAGGTTCCGGTACCACTAAATTGTTAGTTGCAATTTTTTGTGCTTATTTACCACGTTCTCGGCGGTGAAGGAAAACATCGTGAGGAAACCTACATGTCTGAGAAATAACAAAATATCGACGACATGTGAAGTCCGTCTACCAGCATTGGAACAGCGTGTCGGATTCTTCCCAGCTCCAAAACTCTCTCGGAAATAAGAGGGGGCAGCAGTGGGACATTTATAGGCTTTTACTTTTTTGGAGCCGGCAGAGTCCGCCACTGCTCCAATGCAGGTTGGCGAATTTGACATGTCTTCGAAATATTTTTATCCCTCTAACATGCTGAGCACTTGAAAAGTTAACACTAACAATAATTGCAGAACAATTTCAGGTTGAAGTCAAGTCACTCGCCTAGTACGAAATTTAATGCGCCCAGCCCCTGATCTTTCTTCCGTATTTTCCTTTTTAAAATCTATCTTATTTTATAGTGCGTCAAACCTGAGTTCAGCCTGTATAAGGTAGGTGCCAACGGCATACTTGAATCAGTTTTGATTCCTAACTTCGAACACAGCCGAAGCCAATATTTGCGCTAAACAAATAGATCATAGGGTCGATATGTTTTTATATATCTTTTTTTTATTGTATAAAGTGACGAAACGAGCAAAACGTTCACCTACCATCAGGTGAACATTTTGCTCGTTATATAGTGAGCGAACGTTGCTAGTGCAACGTCCGCTCACAATATATGCTGTGTCACCCAGAATATTTCTGTGTGACACCACACTGCGCCCGTCACCCTGAGACATCAGTTCTTAAGTCTCAAATGCCCAGTGATATATATATATATATATATATATATATATATATATATATATATATATATATATATAGATATATATATATATATATATATATATATATATATATATATATATCTATATATATATCTATATATATATATATATATATATATATATATATATATATATATATATATATATATATTTATATTTCTTCAATGAAAATGAATGCTCAGCTCAACACATTGGGTTACTTTTAAATCAAGGGCAGGTTTATTTCCTATAGTTCGATGCATTTATAGTAATGTGTATTTTTCCAGTTTTGTAATGGTTGAAACAAAAGTAGGAAATATACACCATTACAATTTTTCATACGAATCACAGCAATTAATTTGCTACCCTGATTTATAATGGATTTCCGCACATTTATAACCAGTTGTTTACCTAGTGTTAAGTTTGACTAATGTATATTAAGAGACGACCGTATGGTTCTGTGGTCAGTGTACTTGTCTACTTCGCGGGTCCCTGAGTTCGAATCCCAGCTCAAGATAATATTTGTGAAACACAAATAGGCTTAGCGTGTTTCCTATCTATCTCCTTATATTTGACATTACATAAATGGGAATGTTTGACAGGGAAGTGGGTAAATTAATTTCTTATAGATCGATTCCCGGTGCCGGCACCACTCAAATTCTTAATTGACATTTTAAGTGCTGATTTACCACGTGCTCGGCCGTGAAGGCAAAACATCGTGAGGAAACCGGCATGTTTGAGAAATAAAAAATATTTCGAAGACATGTGTAGTCCGCCAACCCGCATTGGAGCAGCGTGGCGGATTCTTCCTAGCTCCAAAACCCTCTCATAAATGAGAGGAGGCCTGTGCTCAGCAGTGGGACATTTATAGATTGTTACTTTGCTTTTTTTTAATGTTTTTGTTATTTCATGTTTATTTTTATATCAATCAAATTTCTTATATTATACGTATTATTTGAACGCGGTCTTTTTTATGGAAAATGATTAAAAATACTGAAACTTAACTTAGATCGATTCCTATATAGATATGTATTTTGTACTTTCCTTTTTAGTTTTTCATACACAAGTAGAAAATATACCACGTCGAATTACACTGCATGCGAATCTCGGCAAATTACCTACACGGCTCTGATTTGTGGTGGATTTCCGAACGTCTCAACTTCAGTGTACTTGTATGCTTAGTCTGAGCGGTCTTTAGTTAGATACTTAACGCAAATTACCTACACGGCCCTGATTTGTGGTGGATTTCCGAACGTCTGAACTTCAGTGTACTTGTATGCTTAGTCTGAGCGGTATTTAGTTAGATTCTTAACCGTTGCCAAAACTTGTGCAACACACAAATTATATTTTTTTCGGTCTGGTGGTTATTGTAATATTGAGATTCCGTGTGAAGCGTTGAACTGAGTACGGGAAGGTTAAGACGAGTGAGTACCTCTGTGTATCTTTTAACACTGGCGGCACTATGATATATCTTGTGCAGTCAATACTCTCTGGTTTACACAGAGATGTTACCGATCAAATCTATCTGATTTCTCTATTACATAACAAAAATTAAATTTTAAACAAAAATCGTATTTTTGTTTACTAGCCTTTATTTGTTAGACGTATGTCCAGCAGTGGAGTTAGTTAGTACTTCTCAAAACAAATCCAACTAGCCCGTACACTACGGAGCTACATAGGCGCGCCATATTCTAGCCCTAAAAAGCGCTTGCTGGTACGAGGTTGCCACTCGAGAACCTTTCTTCTATACGACCAGCCCATTGCCGCTTCAGCTTACTAATCCTAAGAGCCAGTTGTCAGTCACTCAAGCTATGCTGCGTATTCTCAGCATAACTTGAGTAATAATACATTTCATTATCATCATCATCATCATATCAGCCTATTACTAGTCCACTGCTGAACATAAGCCTACCCCATAGATTGCCACAAAAGTTTGTAGCTCTCCTTTTGGGGAGAATTTTGACATAGTTGCCACGCTTGGCGGGCGCAGTTTATTTATTCTGATGTTTCAGGAAGATGCTGCTGCCCATCTTCTGGTTTTTATTTTCCCTCTGTCGACTTACTTTCTCTTACGTGTGGTGGCGACACGGCATATATCATAGCTACGAATTTTATCTCGCAGAGAAACACCGAGCTCAGCTCTTTCCGTCTTACGGTAATTTAAATATAAATAAGCGTAATATTTAATAGCCTAATGCTAATTATAATTATTTGCTTATCAGTTGACTACCGCGATACAAATTGTTAGCTAGTAAAGTTATAATTAAAATTTTTGCTATGATTTATTAAAATAAACTAGCTGTCGGTGATTTTATAATTTTTTAAGTTTACAATTTTTTTTTTCGGTTAATCTAACAACTTAACCAAATCATGTGCCATAAATTATCTCCGTGTCAGTCCGAACGTTAATTTTTTAAATATGTAACATACATATTTACATACTTTAATCCTTTTTGTCCAAGCGACTTTTCGTGACGGGTGGCCGTGCAAGATTGTGGCTCGCTCATTATTTTTTAATTAAAGTTATTTTCTTAAAACAATGCCCCCACAAGGATTTCTCCTACATCGTTAGTGCGTTGAATCAGTGAAGTCAGGTGCTCTGATCACTAAGCTATTATTGTGTCGAACCACGTCTCCGCCATGTTGGTACTAGTCAAAACATTCTTACTCCCCATTGCGTTCCCACGGGCAGTATAGTGACAGCATTGTATATTATGGTGTTATTCTGAACGAATAAAGGCTGTCCGTGCAATACTTTAGTCCTAGTCGCCTCTTACAACACATCGGTAGGAAAGAGGTAGGTGCTACTCTGCCGGACACCTATCGGCATCAAATTTAATTAGAAACTAATTTGTGACATCAATTTGGTACTAATTTATTTTTGATCACGCAACAAAGTCGCGGGCGTTGCTAGTTAAGAAATGAAATTAAAAAAAAGAGTGTGCGCAACTGAGTACACGTGAGAGAAGAGAAACTTAAACATATTAGAAAATTAATTTAAATTAAAAAAATAAACGAGTAATTAATAAAAATACTACTCGTTGTAAAATAACTGTTCAGTATATACACAACCATTAATTGATCGAAAAATATTAATAAAGAATAACAGAAACGTTAACGCACGTAAACATGGCACTTAAATTCGACCTTGCTATTTTACTCTCATAGCGTCCAAATAATTTTCACTTAAAATAAAGTAATTTTTTTTTAACATTATCCGAGCGGCAGCGGTAAGTTCTGCCACCACGTCTTATCCCGTAGGTATTATTAGAGTCGACTAAGGGAAATGCCTGTAAAATATATGGACTTACGTCGGAATGGTGGATTACGAAATACGAGACCGATAATTCAAAGACGGGTGGCGGACGCTAGCGTTTAAGGACCTTCGGCTTTCAGAACCTGGCATGCGAGCTTTAAGGCCAATGTACGCTGCAAAAGCCAATTCCGCTTAGTAGGTGCTATTTCACAAAACTCTTCGAATATAAGCAGCGTTTAAGTTTTTCTTCTATATTCTCTGACAAGACGAGCAAAACGTTCACCTATCATAAGTACAACGTCTGCCCATAACAAATTCTATATCATCTAGAACATTTCTGTGTGGCACCCCACTTCGCTAATCTAGTATTAAGGTCGCCAGTCCTCGCGCCGAGTGAGAGAAGGAAAACGTCCCTTCTCGGAAAAGGCCTATGCCCAGCAGTGGACTATTAACGGTCTAATAAAGACAATGGTTTTCCTTTCAATCTTAGTTAGATTGCATTCATGTAAACTCTGTATCCTAAATTGACTCTTTTTGTATTATTATACGCTTTTTGTATTGTTTTCCTGAATTATTTGAAATGAAGCTATATTATTGTTTCCAGACATTTTCTAGACATTTCTCTTATTTCGTAGGTGCGTTTTACTGATATAAGTTCCACATGCAAAGCATCCTGATTCCTAACCGTGGCCATACAAATAAATTCAATTAGGCCCGCGAATCGTAGCGCAGAAACCACTCGCTTAGCCACAGTGCCAACGAATCCTCTGCCGCATCGTATGGGTCGGCGTAAACGTCAAGACATTCACTCGTCGTTACCTTCGCCTATCCGATGCAACGCCTAAACGATGCAACCGCAGAAGCTCGGATGCAGTGTCAGGGACACTGGAGCACTCACGACACGCCCGAGACTACAACATAATAATTTATGTCCCGCTCAAATATGCCTTCGTTTGGGTTAGCTACGAACTAGGATCAGACGACCGCATTTAAGACGCGGGGTTTTTGAACATTTCTAAAGTTAACTATTTACATTAAAGAATCTTAAAAGTTCGGAAGTAGCTCAAGTAGCGGGCTCAATTGTATTTATGTGAGGGGCCACGGATAGGTGAACCAGATCGGGGTGACGGAAATTTTAGATTATAAGCTCCTTCTCTATACAAAGTTCAACTATGCCAAATCTCACACTCCTCGTATCAACTCCGCGTAATTTGCTTAAAAAGGGGTACAAAGTTTTCTCTTCACGTATTAATAAATAGATTATATATATTAATACGTATATAATATTAGTACCACATAGATGTGTCAAAATTAATTCGTTAATTGAAATAGACATTGGTCTAATTGAGCGTCACGAACATTCTCGAAGGTTAGTCACATTGTCAAAACGTAGGGGATGTACACGTACCACCAACCTTGGATAGCCGGACAATATTAACATAAAAATGCCATGTATAAAATAATCGAAGCTATTTCTAAACAAAATCTAAACAAAATCGTAAGGATTTTGTTTAGATTTTTTAATCGATGCCCCGCACTGGGATTTTTCCTGTGCGCGTTTACAATATATACTTGCACATGTACACACAAGACCCAGGACAATTATCTGTACCATATAAACATTTGTCTAGTGCGGGAATCGAACCTGCAACCCATACTGCAGAAGTCGGTTACTTAGCCAAGCCAATCGAGTCGTTTTTGATTTATTTTGGACGTAAAGTTTTAGAGTCACTAACTAACTCACTTCAGCCTAACTAGTCCACTGCTGAAGATCGGCCTCCCCGATAGATGGCCACAAGTTCGTAGCTCTCATTTTGGTAGGATTTTGCTATAGTTGCCGCGCTTGGTATACGGGTTGGCAGTAGTTTATTTATTTACATGTTCCTGGATATTGCAGCTGTCCATCTCCTGGTTATCACTTTCCTTCTGTCGACTTTTACTCCCACGGGGTGAGATGTGGTGGTAGATTATCTTAAGGCCACCACACGGCAAGAGAGTTTTAGAGTACAATAAAATTCAGTCACAACTAAACGGTGTGTGCGTGCAATAACGCGCCGTGTGTTGGCGGAGTAAGAAAGTCTGCCATTCCATCCTAACCTTGTAAAACCTTTGTAAAAGTCGACCGAGGGAAATACCTGACTAATCGTTCCTATTCTATGTGAAGTTGGGCAACATTTTTGAAGTTAAACTACTTTGGGCGCGACATGAGTAAAATTTGAAGGTCGAATTTGAGTGCACCGTTTTCGTGCAACGTTTTTGTTATCATTAATTAATATTTATTTATAATGAGCCATTATTTTACTGCGAGTAGTCATTTTGTTGATTCTTGTTTATTTATTTTTATCAAATTTCTAATGATTAAAGTTTCACTTTTGTTCACGGGTACTGAGTTTGCACGCGTTCTTTTTTTAAATATTCAAAATAACCGAATATCAATCCTAGCGTTGGGAAACATTTTTAAATATTTGAATTTAAAAATGGATGACCTTTACCTATGTAATTTAATTTATTAATATTGATAGATTGGTTTGTTTTAATTGGTTTCTTTTCTTCTGTTCATGACGGCCAAAGTCTACTGAGGTTATGTATTCACATCTACGAACAATCTACAGCTTATATTTCTTCCGGTTTACATATAAATAACCGACTACAAAAATGAAGGAGGTCCTCATCATTGAAATGGGCAGTTGTTGTACTTACCATCAGATGAACGTTTTGCTCGTCTCGTCAATTAATTTAATAAAAAAATACACCTAGTTTTATATAGCTAAGTATTGTCTCGCCGTCAAAAAGTCCGTGTCAGTTCAGGGCCGGGGGGCTCATCTTAAATTTTTTCGCAGTTTGCGAGTGCCCATATAAATTGTTAATAGGAATTAAAGATAGCCGGTGAAGGAAAATATCGTTACAGGACTGCATCTCTAGGAAACAAAAAAACATTCTACATATTGTGACACGAGCGGCGTGGCGGATTATTTTGCTTTACGTAATTTTGTTTTGTTTGTTTTATTCATATAAACTTATTTTCCTAAGCCGAATTAATATTTTTTTTGTATTCTATTCTATTCTATTATAATATCCCTGGCCCCAAAACCCTCCAAAATAAGATGATAATAAAATGAGTATTACTAAGAGCCGATGGCGATTGCGAAAAAAATATACCTCAAACTATTATTTATTTGTTCGTTTTTCTTCTTTAATGTTTATATTTTTTTTAATAATATCTTAACGTTATATTTAAAAGTGTTTCACACATACCGAATGAACTAATCAATGACGACACGTGCCGTAAAAGCGAATGTCTTTTAAGATTAAAATGGGAAGGTTATTCAACTTTTTCATTTAATGCTTTTCTGTTAAAGAATGACTTGGTTATATTCACAGAGATCTTTTAAGAACGATCTAGTGATGTCACCCTGTTGCTAGTATCTTTGTACACAATAATGGCCTTCGATAATATTTTAGTGGAATACCTATTAGCAATTAGTTATATCAATATAGTAGCCACTGTGCAATAAAAACGATATTCATTGGTAGTTAATTAATCATCATCATCGTCATTCCAGTTTTCCACTTCTCCACACATCCACTGCTTAACATAGGTTGCGCCAAGACTTGGTAGCTCTGATTTAAGGGGGATTTTGCCATTGTTACCATGCATGGCGGGCGGGTTGGCAACCGCAGTTTATTTTTTCAGATGTTCAAGGAATCCAAAAAGTTTTCATTTCCCCTCTGTCGACTTTTACGTCACCCACGGGACGAGATGGGGTGGTCTTAGACCGCCACCGCACGGTCCACAGTCGCCCATCGCTCAGCTGAATCGCCGGTGCTCGCCTTCAGATTTCATAGTACGCGAGTGACTTCAGTTTAATCCACGGTCCAAGAGCCTATAAATTGTTACGCAATTTTAAGTTTTGATTTACCACGTGCACAGAGTAGAAGGAGAACATTGTAAGTAAACCTACATGTTTGAGGAATAAAAATAGTCCGGGGACATGTGAAGACCGCCAACCCCTTTTTTTAGGAGTTATTGAAGTAGCGTGGCGTATTCTTCCCAGCTCCTAAAACCCTCTCGGAAATGTGAGGAGAAAATAAATTTTATAGGCTGTTATTTTACCTTGTTTTAATTAATTAATCATACATACATAAGATCACGACTGTATCCCATAAGGGGTAGTCAGAGACTGGGCACTCACTGCAAAAACAGATGACTGCCACAATCCACGTTTCACCAAAACAATATAATGCTTGTGTGATAGTTAATACTTGGTGTGATAGGTGGTGAGCCCATCGCCACCATGCGCCTTTAATTAATCGCCGAATAAAAATACCTCAATACCACAATGTTGTAATTGCGTGCACAAATAATACAAATGACAGTAATTTTAACAATGTTCTTGACACAAATTCAACGATCATTGTCGTAGCAAATTCACTATTTGCGCGAGAAAACTAAATAAACGCTGTCTGTCATTAATTTCAAGTAAATACGGTTTTTGAGTGAGTGATCTACTTGAGCGTAGTCATTCCTCTTCGCACTACTAATACAAAACTGTAGTAACTTAAAAAAAACCGAGATATTATCTTTTTTGCATATTTATTTAAACTTTATTTGCACAAAAAAGTGTACAAAAAGGCGCATTTAATGCCTCTACGCATCACTGTCTAGGCACCACCGCAGGGTCAGTTATTTTGCCGTGCCAGTCTTCTAGTGTATAAACATTACTGTGTTTCGGTTTAAAGGACACTGAGAGCTAGTGTAATCACTGGGCATATGAGACTTAGCAACTGATGTCTCAGGGTGATGGGCGCAATGTGGTGCAACACAGAGGCGACTAAGGTATCGTACGGACAATCTTTATTCGTGCAGAATAACACCATAATATGCAATGCACTTTGGTATGAACAGCTTCCTTAAAAAAAACTAAGATAATATTTCACCGTGGTAAAATTGGATGATACAATTATACATCTGTACATCAAACTCCAATTGCGTCCGGGATGCTGAGATGTTGAAAATCAAATCCGTTTCAGTTAAAAACCTGTCGGACTGAAGCATTACTATACTTACAGACAGTTCTGAAGGTCAGATCTTAAATTTTATAAGTGAACCGACTTTGACCTAAATCGTCACAAAGAACTGTAATTGCTTCTTTTTATTACTTAATAGTTTTCTTATTATATTACTGAAGCTGTGATAGTTAAAGTTATTTATAGACTTCTTTACTTAATAATAGTGTAATTATTTACGAAATGAATTAATAATGTATTTTTAATCATTTTCCATAAAAAAGACCGCGTTCAAATAATACGTATAATATAAGAAATTTGATTGATATAAAAATAAACATGAAATAACAAAAACATTAAAAAAAAGCAAAGTAACAATCTATAAATGTCCCACTGCTGAGCACAGGCCTCCTTTCATTTTTTTGGAGCTAGGAAGAATCCGCCACGCTTCTCCAATGCGGGTTGGTGGACTGCACATGTCTTCGAAATATGTTTTTTTTCTCAGACATGCAGGTTTCCTCACGATGTTTTCCTTCACCGCCGAGCACGTGGTAAATCAGCACTTAAAATTGCAATTAACAGTTTTAGTGGTGCTACTATGAAATTTAAAGCGTAAAATAACTGCACAAATAAAAACACAATATAAACAATATAAACAATTCTTAATTGAACAATAAACATTAATTAAGAATAACTAAACGTTGCACAAAAACCCTACACTCAAATTTGATTATAATTTAGAAATACTGCAAAACGGATTTTAATATAATGATCCTGGTTAGAATCTGGTATTCTATAACGTAATCATAAAATTCTTGCATAGTCATCGGTTATTAATACATATAACGTAAAAATTCAAAAGTAGCCGATAGGTGTGCGGCAGAGCAGCATATCACCTACCTCTTTCCCACCGAGGTGTTGTAAGAGGCGACAAAGGTATTGTACGGACAGCCTTATGTAAATATTTAAATTGTTCGGATGTAAATTATAATTTATAAATTCAGTTATATTCATACATACATACAAAACAAGTGTACAAAAAAGAGTGTTAAATAATCGCATTATAGTTTAAAAACTAACTGGTGGTATGATTTCTATGTAGGAATCCGTAGGTACCACCGCAGGGCCAATTATTCTACCGTGACGCAGTAGTGTTCAAAAATTACTGTGTATATGAGAAATTAGAACTGATGTCTTAGTGTGTCAACTAAACTTCTTCCAAACAATTATACCAAATTTCAGACATGTATGTATGTTTGTTTGCGAATTTATCAGACCTTCTAGACAAATTTTACGAACTTTCTTGCGTTCTATTAGGGTTTTTTTATAATCCCTCAAAATCAGTTCAGTTTTAATTTTGTTATTATTAACTTACATAAACTGTTTTAAATTTTTTTTGCAGTACCTTTACAAATCGGTATTTTTTGATTGTATATTAAGATTAGTATTAAATATTTTGTTTCATTGTAAATAATAACCTTGTGGCGATTAAATATACTCATCGTCTTCAACCGCGAAGCTACGAACCATTAAGTGGGGTCGTGGTCAAATTTGAATTACAAAATACTATAATAAAATACAAATAATCTAGATATATAAACTTGCAACATCGTCGGTATGTAACTGCTGTAATATGAATCTATACGTAGATAACTACTATATGGATTAATACATTTCGCATGCGCGTTTGCTTCGAATTAAAAACGATATGAAAGTATTACAAACGGAGGTTCTTAAACCTTACGACTTAGACCACTAAGTTTTTTTTTGTTTTTCTTATCTCTCTGCCTGTCCCATATTTTAGTGTATACCATGTCTATGGAGATCAAAACGAAAAATGTATTTACGTAAACTATTGAAGAAACGGTATTTCAGTATTCGGGGTTGACAAAAAATAAAGTGCAAAAGAGTTTATAAATAACTATTAGGGAATGTGGTCACATTATGAACAATAAGTGGACAATCCTGTTCAAACACTCTTTTGCATGAAAAAATATCATAACTCTCTATGGCAGTTGCGAGGTAGAAAGTAGAAGAGAGTAGAACTTACGATATATCTTTAATACTATAAGTAGCCTCGGTCATCACACGCTAAATCGCGATAGCTCAGAGTTTAGCTGCTCACCATAAATTTGGATTCGATCCCAGGTACCACTAGATTTTTTTTTATATTATAAAGTGACGAAACGAGCAAAACGTTCACCTGATGGTAAATAATGTGTCATCCAGATTATTTCTGTGTCACCGATCTGCGCTCGTCACCCAGAGACATAAGTTCTTAAGTCTCATATGCTCAGTGATTACGCTATCTCTCAGTGCCCTTCAAACCGAAACACAGTAATGTTTGCACACTACTGCTTCACGACAGAATAACTGGCACTGGGGTGGTACCTACCTAGACGGATTCCTGCATAGAAATCCTACCACTAGTATTTTAAACCCTCGTTATTTAAAAAAAATCTAAATCCACGCGGACGTAGTCGCGGGCTTCTTATATAATATACTAGGTAATATATGAAAATCTATGTTGGTATATCTTTTAATAGACTTCGACACCATTTGACTCATCAGCAGGAAGTTGGCACACATGTATTATGTTATGGAGAATATTTTTATGCTGTCCACTTTGTTAAAAATCACCACTAGATTCTCCTCTGGTGACTGGATTCCTATGCAGAAGTCCGTCTAGGTAGGCACCACCCCAGGCTAGTTATTCTGTCTTCAAGAAGTAGTGTGCAAACATTACTGTGTTTCGGTTGATGGGCATATGGGACTTAAGAATTGATGTCTCAGGGTGACTGGCGCAGTGTGGCACATACAAATGTTCTGAGTGATACAGCATTTGTCATGGGCAGATGTTGCACTTAGCATCAGATGAACGTGCTCGTCTCATCACCATTTGTATTTTTATATTATAATTAAACTATAAATTGTAGTGAAGATGATAAACTATAAATTGTGATAAAGCTGAGAAGCTTCCATTCTTTTTATAAGTAATTGTAAGAAAGTTGGGGATGTGGTCATACGCTGATATAATGTTTTAAATGTAATTCAATTACGTACTACAATAGCACTGACACATACTGACGCAAAAGACACAAAAGTAAGCTCATTTTGCATAGATTGGACCAAAAATGATAAATGAAAGCTGCAGATACCTCGGATTAACTATGACATCGGGACATCTGTCACCTCAGTCTCCCCGTCGTCGGATTATAAATAGTTTAAAAATTTAAACGCGACAAAATCCGTAAAATTAATTTTATTAAAAGTGTACTGACTGTTGACTATCCCAAATAAGGTGAAAAAATTATATCAAATAAAAAAAGATAGCGTTGCAGCACATTAACTTCTGTACCGTTCAAACAGATCATCTATTTTTATAATATAACGTCTGCTGGGTTTTGTTAGTTTATTATATACACTTTAACACTGTTATAAAGCTGTTTTTATTAAATCTAGGAATGTCTTCAATGATAAGCCAATTCGCGTTGATTTCGTTGGTTTATGTCATTTGTTTTTTTTTTAATAATTTTTCATGTCTGAGCTCGTACATCCATATTTCGTAAACAATGATATGATGCATACAATTTTATAAGCGTTACAATGGAAACGGGAAGGTGAAGACGAGTGAGTGATACGAGGCAGTACTTACGCCACTATGACGTGTCCTACTAAAATTATGTTATCGTGTTCGTAACAGGAAGACGTCGCCTTTGTTGAAATTGGCCAGTAAGACATTTCATCTTTACTGGTGGTAGGATTTCACTGGTGCTAGGATTCCTATGCATTTCTATGTTTCGGTTTCAACATATGAGAACCGAGCCATAGATGCCTATTGACCAGATACACCGACAGTCAACAGTTTTATTAGTCTTTGGTGTTTTCCTGCATACTGTAAATAAAGTACCATTGAAAAAACTATCTTAACATTGTAAAAACCCTACATGAAAAATACACCGAGTTTCCGCAACTCTGTTAAAGCAGTCGCTCGAAGTAATTGGTATAATAAAATATTAATATACGAGTAAATAATTCATTCTCCCCATAGTAGTTTCCGTGACCGCCTGGCGAAGTGGTTTGCGTAGCTGATAGTTTTGTCCTGGGTTCCGGGTTCAAATCACAGCAGACGATATTTGAGTAAAAGTAACAAAATTAAAATAACAGCCTATAAATATCCCACTGCTGAGCACAGGTTAATTTCTGAGAGGGTTTTGAAGTCGGGAAGAGTCCGCCACGCTGCAACAATGCGAATTGACGGACTTCACATGAACTCGAAATTTTTATTTCTCAGACATACAGTTCACTCACAAGGCTTTCCTTCACCGTTGAGCACGTGGTAAATCAGCATTGAACGACAAAGCAACAGAACAATTTTAGAGGTGAAGGCACCAGTGATTGAACTCCGGTCATCGTTTTTTGTTCGATATCCGTGACACAGCATCTGACCATACATTACCGATTATTAAAAAAAAGTAAGGGTGACTTAGTTATTGCAGCCCATGTTAATGTAATTAAGTGTAATGATAATGTAACTCGAGCACGAACTATTTGAATCTGGAGTGAAAAGTATTAAGTGACTGGTTCGTTACTTTAACGCAATCTCCCTCATTTCAGAAACCTCAGTGAGACACTATCAGAAATTCTCGATAGCCAGTTTTGGTAAGCCTCGATAGTAAGTAAAGGTCTCCGGCAGAGTAGAATACCACCTACCTCTGTGTATAATTTCTCAAGGAAAACTAGACAACGGCGTTACGTTTTCTTAACGTACGTGCATTGGATTCGTGCTTTGAAATTTAGTTCCAAATACGCTTACGGGAGTTCTGCTCACGTTCACGCAAAATTTTACGATGTGTTTCTATTATACGAGAGTCATTTTTCGCACTCGAGCTTCAGAAGCCTTTCTGTTAACATATTCGGTAAACAGAAAAGCATACAGACGTTCTCCGAATGTCTTTAACTCGAAACTTTAAAAAAATCTTATAATATTTATTTCAAATAAAAATATGGTATATGTAATTTACCAAATCATCAACAATTGTCGTTAGTTTTTATTTAAGCAAAAGTAAAGCGACAGCCTGATAAAGGTTCCAATGTTGTACACAGACCTCTAATTTTTCGGAGGTTTTTGGACTACCGTATAGTCCGTCGCGCACCTCCGGTTCCAAGTTGGCGGACTTCACCACCAGGTCGAAATATGTTTATTTCTTTGACATCGGCGACCACGTTTTCTGATCTGGATTAGTTGTGATTGTCCCCGCGTTTCTTACACTGCATTCTAACCTTCGATCTTATTGCATGAGTGTTACATCCGGCTCGGGTAGATTAGGACCTTTCGACAGTATTCAGAATTCATTGTTGAAGCCATGCAGACATTAATATTTCTTCGACATGATGGTTTATTTCTAATTTAATTTGATATTTTTTCTACATGATGTTTTCCTTCATCGCCGAGTCCCTGGTAAATCAGCACTTAAAGTTGCAATTAACAATTCAGAAATGCGATCGGGATCGAGCCAGATCACTCGTGTACTATTAGATTAAACATTTGCTTAGCTTCATCTAAGTCACGATTTAACATTTCATAAATGTCAAATTACAGTAAATCGATAAAATATGTGGTAATCTATCTGCACTTCACAGATTTATAACTACGTAGGTATTCATATCAAAGCCGTTCTTGCCAATCGTGCTACTGGAGCTAGCTGGAGTGTTTGTATGTTTGAATGCGCTAATCGCAGAAAATACTAATCAGATATAAAAATATGTTTGCATTAGATAGCGCATTTATTAAAGATTTGAAGCTATAATAGTTTATGCTACGATCTTAAAGAGCCGCACGTTGAGAACCGAACGTTACCGAGAAGGGCCGAACAGTGAATGCTCCAGGTAGTCAACTTATTTTACACGGATTAATCCACGGGTCACAGCTACTTAAATATCTTCTTCTGTCTAGCGTTTGTTTTTTTTTATTGGATAAAGTAACGAAACGAGCAAACCATTCAATTGATATTAAGGGCAACGTCTGCACATAACAAATGCCGTGTCACCCAGAGACATCATCTCTTAAGTCTCATATGTTCAAGATTAGACTATCTCACAGTGCCATTTAGACCGAAACACAGTAATGTTTGCACACTTCTGCTTCACGGTAGAATGACTGGCCCTGGGGTAGTACCTACCTAGACGAATTCCTGCATCGGAATCCTACTACCTCGTCTAGCGTCAGGGTCCGCTACAAAATTAACATATTTCCATAATACAATCTTCTGCTTCATCAGTCTGATAATAGCTTTCTGCTGAACACACGTCTCCGACAATATATTGCATTGGCGATCTGAGTACCAGACGTCTTAGATGGTACTATTAGTTTGTTTTTCGGTCTAGCATTTTCCGAAACTGTCAGTCAATCACCTGTCGGAAGCTATGAGATTTCCGAGGCATATCCGTCAGTCGAATCATACGTGACTCATATCTAGCCGGCTGGCTGGATGAGATGGCGTGACATTTGAATCCGCAAAAAAGGTTCGTTAATTACTTGTTTCTGTAAATACCCGGCTGTATTTCACCATTTCACAGAACTATTATTCAGCATTCAATGAATACTGGGGATGCCAACTATTAATGTAAAATAATACCGCTTTCTGGAAATCGTCGTGAAGAAAATGTTCATTAAATTATTTAAGATTGTAATAATAATAATAGAAATATCCCGGATAATAATAATAAATTATTTATTTCTTCCTACAATATAGTCATAACTTAACTATGAACATTTTATAAAAGTGTTACACATTTGCATACTGTGGGAGAATGGTGCCTAAACTAGGCTTCGGGCCTGTATTTCAGGACACCAGGTCTCCGCCCCTAGGTAGTCATTACAATACTTTAACTGTTTACTAGTACCATAGTTGCAATCTAATTAAAAATATTATTTTCCTTTACCCTAGCTTGAAATTATATGAGGTAGTGTATGAGGTATAATTTTAATGTGTGTGTGCGTGCGTTCGTTCGTGCGTGGTTGCGTGCGTGCTTGCGTGCGCGTGTGTGCGTGCGTGTGTGAGTATGATCTACACGCATAAAACATACCGTGTCTTATGATGATAGTTCTCCTAGCCGATTTCGACCACGGCGACAACTTCCGAATCCGAATGTCGAGAGCCATCAACTGCGCAGGAGATATCATAGTGCCACAAGTGTACGCGCAAACACAGAGGCACTCACTCGTCCCAACCTACCCTCGCCCGATGTAACGCTGATGCGATAAGATCGGAGGTAGGCTAGGATGCAGTGTCAGAAACACGGGGACAAACACAACACAACCAGACCCGAAAACCAACCATTTGTGTTTTAGCACAAATGTTGGCTCCGGCTGGGATTCGAACCCAGGACCCGCGGCGTAGAAGTCAGGATACTCTGACCACTAGGCCACAAACGTATCTTATATATAGATAGAATATATAGATAGATATTCACTGACAAACAATGCACAACCCAAACCAAAAGTAAGCCAATCAAAAGGCAAATACCTAAGCTAATCTCAATCCAAAGGCTAATCGAAGTCCGTGTAAAAAAAAGCAGTCATATATAATAGGAACTTGAATCGTCTAAATAATAAACATTCGCCGTCGTTATTAATATTTTATGAAGAATATCGTGCAGAATTGCGTTCTCCTGATACCGGAAGGTCATATGAGCGGAGAGCGCGCGTAATTCGCGTTTGGTTTATTGCTTTGTCGGTTAACCATTCGACAGCGCGTTTTAGTTTTCTTCTAGGTTTTTTTTCTTCAGCTGATACACAACTACCACTAATATAGAGGTGTATAAAATACTTAATAACGTGATTTAATGAGGAAACAACAGAACGAAACAATTATGAAAACCAAATTTACAAGACGACCAACCGAGGACCGAACCTCCATTAGACTGCGATTCATATAAAAATAAGATCGTTCGTCTTATTTTTCCTCACAAGGAAATATATTTTATCAATAATTTAACAGCCCATACCATATGTAGTGTAGTGTTAGTTTTGGTAGGATTCCTGTGCAGGAATCCGTCTAGGTAGGTATCACCGCAAGGCTAGTTATTCTGCAGTGAAGCATTAGTGTGCAAACATTACTGTGTTTCAGTCTGAAGGTGTTTGTGATAGCTAGTTTAATTAATTAGCATATGGGACTTAAGAACTGGGTGACGAGCGTAATGTGGTGCGACACTGAAATGTTCTGGGTGACACAGCATTTGTAATTTATTTTTTATGGAATAGGGGGCAAACGTTCAAGCGGCTCACCTGATGGTAAGTGATCACCGCCGCCCATGAACATCTACAATACCAGAGGAATTAACATCAAGTGAACAAATTGCTCGTCTCGTAACTTTCATCCGTTAAAAAAAACGAACTCATCCGTATGTTTATTTATTGTTTGAATTTAAAAAATCCAGTTCGGGTAGGTAGACATGCATTATATAGACTTTAATACATTTTCTTAAAATTTTACGCTGCCGCACAGTTAATTCTGTGAGCAGGTTTATATAAAAATAAAATATAGTAAAAACGTACATACAGTCACGCCTCTTTCCTATATATGGGGTAGGCATGGGCCACTCACGTAGTCCACATTTTGCCATCGCGGGAAACGAGACGTGACTTGCGGCGAACCACGTCGCCGCTGTTTTGATACGAGTCAAAAAATTCTTACTACCCATTGCGTTCCCACGAGCAGTATAATGACAGCATTGCATTTTATGGTATTATTCTGCACGAATTAAGAGAGTCCCTACAATACCTTAGTCGCCTCTGACGACTAAGGTATTGTAGGGACAAATAATATATAGTAAATATAAATTAAAAATATAGTAAATTTGACGACCGCGTGGCCTAGTTGTCACAGTACCGGACTTCAAGGCAACGGGTCCTATGTTCAAGTACCAGCTGGAATCAACAACCAAAAAAAACACAAATTGTGCTTTTCGGATCTGGTTGTGTTGTGCGTGTGAAATTTGTGTCCGTAAAATGCACCCACGATACTAGAGAAATCCCAATAAGGACCATCGCATCTTCTATCTTCTATATAAGTAAAAATCAGTTGCCGCATGTATGAAAGACGGCTCGACCGATTTGGCTGATCTTTTATTTGTAGTGTTCTTAATTGTCTGGACAAGGTTTGTATGAAAGAAATTCTTTGGATAATCCACCAGAAATGTCACAAATTTAAATTTCTAATAAAATGCAAATATTACTGTGTTTCGGTTTGAAGGGCACCGAGAGCCAGCGTAATCAATGGACATATGAGACTTAAGAACTCATGTCTCAGGGTGACGGGCGTAGTGAGGTATCACACAGAAATGTTCTGCGTGACACAGCATTTGTTATGGGCAGACGTTGCGCTTACCATCAGGTGAACGTTTGCTCGTTTCGTCACTTTATCAAAAAAAAATAGATGTGACGTCTATTTCATATTCGCACTTCTCATTTCCTTCATTAGTAAATTACACCGGTCGGGACGTCATTTTAAAAAAAAATGCTAGTGTTCTACATTGGCATAGACAGAGACAGAGACATAGAGTTACATTTTAATTAAGACCCAATTTATAGTCACTGTATAAGGATGTCAAAACTCACAAACTGTAACTTAAATACTGGAAAAAAGTATGTGACCGGCGAATTGAAGGCCGCTTCGCCCAGTGGTCAAAGCGCCTGACTTCTATACGCCGCGTCCGATTTCGAATCGCAGTCAGAACCACGATTTGTGCAAAAATACAAATTGTTGGTTTTGTTTTGGTTTGCTTATTGTGTTTTGTATGTGAAATTTATGACAGTGAAATGCATTTACGATACAACGAAATACTAGTGAATTTAAAAAAATAAAAAAGAAAAAGCTCGCATTCCGTTGAGAATTTGAAGGGAGCAAACATTGGAAGTATACGGCGCGCCTTTACTGGGCAACTTGCCTTTTAGTGGCACTTCACACAGACGGCCATATAATCAGCAACTGGCCGAGTTTATAATGACATCTCTTAGAAATAAGCGGGAAGTACTTGATGTGTTTTTTTATATAAAATATTACAGAATAAAGTTTAATGCTGTAACCTTCTCAAACGTATATCACTATCTGTTCCGCGTAGGTGCACTCGTAGTTGCAAAGCCTCTAAAATGTTACTTATCCCTTTCGCGAAATCACATCTTGGTCATCAAGCTCATATTATGCGTATATCATCGACATATTTCATGATTCGCCTATTCCTAAAAACTCACCCATTGCTTATCGGTGAGTGGAATTAGTTTAAAATTATTAAATTACAAGCTTTTCATGTTATTTTTTTGTATTTCTATCCGTCTTACAAATTAAGTTTACGTGACATTGTTTACATGTGTGAATGTTATGTACGCTTGTTATTGATATACGAGTACATAATAAGTACTTTAATAAATAAATAAAGAAAAATATAAAAATACAACATTCACACATTTTGTCTTGACAATTTTTAAATTTAATAATCCGCCTAAATAAGAAGAACAAAATGTAAAATAAGGCAAAAACTTAAAAAAAATCTGTCTTTAGCAGTATTCTTAAAAAAAATGTTGTTACATGTGAATTATTATTATATTTCAAAATTATACAAAATATCGTTAAACTGTCTTCATAGGTATATTACCTTCCTACATACAATTTTTTGGCAAACTTTAAAATGTTCATTACAATTTATTTTCACGTCATATTTTAAAAAACATTAACAACTAACGCATGTATTAAAAAAATACACTAATTAAAAAATACAATTTCGTTATAGTATTTTATCAAACAATTCATATACGGTATAAATAACCTAATTCCATGTTTACACAACACTGAAAACGGCATGGTCAAACCGTTATTCTCAGTAAGGGAGTATTGATTGTTATCTGAATCATTTTCGAACAAAAAAAAAACGTGACAGAAAGTTTCCCGTGTTTTTTTTCGTTACTTCCTTATAATGAACAGGTTGAAACACTTCAATGTCAACTATAGTTTTAAAGTGTAATTGAGCATATAATACTTTCGATCACGATTCACGCAGTCTTATATAAGCTATATCCTGATTCTAATCTTTGTTTGATAATGAAGGCTAATGTAAAAATATAGGAAATAGTTATATCCTCTAATTCCGTTTTATCATGCAAGAACATTCCAAATTTTACTATTAGTATATATATATATATATATAAAAATTTATTATATAGCAGAATATATTTAAGCGTACTGAAAAGTAATGAGTGAAATGTAACTAGAATGAATTAACATTGCCAATTTCTACTAAATTTTGAATTACAATTAAACCTGTTAGTACATGAGTATTTGTGGTAATCTTAAAAATGTAACCATCTTCTGTTTAAGTTTTATATATATAATATGTTATAAAATATCCATAGCCTATATACACTGGCACATTGATAAATGGTATAAAAAAATTAATTACGCGTACAATTTAAGTATGATTAACGTAAATTGTCATTCAATTGAAAATGGCGGGAACTGACATATTATTTTACGACTCTTATATTATGTAAAAGTAAGCTGAACTTAGTAAAAAATATATTTCTTCGCTTTAATGAACAATTATTATTTTCCAATGAAACTAAAATCATTGTAAAAGTATTTTAAACCGGTTATTGCACTTTATTACTTCAGATCATTGTCTCCAGTCATATAAAATATTGAACCAAGGATAATGCTCAGAGATAAGTTTGCGTAAGTGTTAATTCCGAAGTGTAATTTAATGTAAAAGCACCAGTTGCGTGCGATATATTTCGCGCCAATTTGAAAATTTGTAACATGACCACAGATAACCAAACAGCGATATAAAATATAAAATTGAAGTCTGGCCGCGTTTTCAAATTCAAGGGAAATTGTATAGTTGTAAGTAGCAAAATTAAGAGTGTAAATACTATTATGTAGAGCTATATGTTATAATTCACAATAACTTCATAAATAAACCTTAAATACGTGTTAATTTTATTAGTGACAATAAAAGAATTGACAACTTTAAGTAATTTTGAATTTAATGAATTCGTCGAAAAAAAAACAAAGTATAATAATAAAACTATGAGTATAAGTTAAAATTTAATAAATATTTGTGTTTGTTAAAATAAAAATTTAACAGAACTATTATTATTAACTATTTTTATTAGCAAATTTTTTAAATAAAATTTCCTAACAGTTCGCATTAAAAAAAATCGGTGAAAATGTTAAAACCCTAATTATAACTTACAGTTAAAAAACGTCGAAAAACACTAAAAAAAAACACAAACACAGGATTTCCAGCTGTCACTGTCACAATTATCCCGCGCGTTCTATCGGTCCCGGTGCAAGTCTATGCACAAAGGTAGGGGCAGTGCGCACTGCCTGTACGTTCGCATACTAGCAATTTATATAGCCGTTGGGTAATCGGTTCGCTTTGTCGTCGAAACGCACGTGCCGTTCAGATTCTCGCTCCTGGCCTTAGATTTTTTTTCTATTAACTTTTAAAATAATTTGAATTCGCGATCCCACGATGTTTGGATTAATAATTTATTGAAGCAAAAACACTTAATGCATCATCTCGTAACTCTGCTTAATTAATAAATATTAGTTCGTATTGTATGATTTATAACGAAGAAATCATTGACCCACATATCTAACATGCCACGGATTATTTAGAGAATTAGTCAAAACTAGGCGTAAAATTTCTTCTACAATTTTTTTTTGTTCCTTTTAGCTTAAGCTGTAGCTTAGGCGTAATATAGATAATCCTATATTAGATAGTTTCCCGCTTTTTACGAGTGTTCTGCGCTTTGAATTGCATTTAACCCTATAAATGTCGCTCTATTGTTCACAGGCCGCCTCTCATTTTCGAGAGGGTTTTGCAGCCGGGTCGAGTAGGTCGTTGCGAATCGATCGGCGAAGTTCTCATGTCGTCGAATGTCATTTCTATCATGTCATTATTTCTCAGACATGCAGGTTTCCTCAAGATGTTTTCCTTCCAGTACGTAATACATCAGCACTAAAGATTATCATTAACTATTTTAACTCGGGATCGAACGCAGATCACTCTCGTACTATGAAATTTGAGTCGATACCACGGCTCCACACTACGGTATTAAAAATAATTATTTAAATAATCTTAACATAACTGACCTCATTAAGTATTATGGTTTTCCTCGTTTTATAGACATGATTCACCACGTTCTCAGCGATGAAGGAAAACATCGCGAGGAATAAAAATATTTCGACGACGTATGAAGCCCGACAACCCGGAATGGCGCAGCGTGGCGAACTCTTCCCGGTTCCAAAACATATATAGGCTATTACTTTACTTCAAATGCTTTTATTATATTCAAGTGAAATAAACACTCCATATGACTTCATTTGAATATCAGTGTCGATTATTCTGAATGAAGCGATAGCGATAGATTTTTGCGGCTGTTAGAGCAAATACAGGTATAAATATACATATAATGTTTAGGAACAATCAAACAATCTTCAAAAAAGTAGCAGAACTTAAATATTAATAACGACACTAATTTTATAGTTTTTTGTATTATTAATGTATGATGATGAAATCGTTCACTGACTAAGTGCAACGTCTGACCATAACAAATGGTGTGTCACCCAGAATGTTTCTGCGTGGTACCACACTGCGCCCGTCACCCTGAGACATCAGATCTCATATGCCCAGTGATTACATTAGCTCTCAGTGCCCTTCAAAACCGAAACAGTAATGTTTACACGCTACTGGTTTATATTAGAATAAATCTTCTTGCAGTGGTACCTATCAAGCGAGATTCCTGCAAAAGAATCGTAAATTTTTTTTAAAGAGTTTATAGTTAATATTTACTAAAGAATAGTTAGATTGATGGAGACAAAACGAAAAAGCAGCGACGGTCTTGAACTGAATTTTCAATCACTGTTACTTTCAAGATCACTTGCTGCATAATAATAAACAATCAATGTTAAACATCGGATTTCTAAATAAAGACAGAAATAGTAAATTTCAATAAGTAATGTAGTAATCACGTTGACTAGGCTCCAAAAAGTCTGCTTTAAACTTTTCTTAACGAACATATTACGTATTTTTTTATGCCTAAAGCGTAACATGTCGCCCTATACTCGACCACTCGCCACAGTTCTATTTCCGGCCGATATATCGTAAATTCTTACGTTCGATAATGTTTTTACACCGCTTAACTATTTAATAACAAGTATCGTATAAAACTTTCATATATCACGTTTTTAAAACGGACTAAAAGTTACTTTATAATCAATAGCAAAATTTGTCATCCAGTTCTAAGTTATGTTTAAAGTTTCAAGTCTCTAGATCTGTTCAAAGTTAGTTTAAAATCAATTACTAAATTTGACCAGAACAGACCTACACGCAAGGCAGTTAATAAAAACGTCGTAATAAAAAGCGCTACATTGTAATGGTGTTTGAGAGTAAGTGTAACAGTATACTAACAATCAAAGAAAAATCAAGATCACTGGTTCAACAACAGTCCACTATTGGGCATAAGCATTGGTGATTTCAGTATCAAAGATTTTGCTATACGACGATCATCATCAGTTCAGCTCACCACTAGTCCACTGCTGAACACAGGCCTTCGCTCTCCTAGCTCTTATCTCCTGGATTTTATTTTTCCGCAGTCGACCTTCACGACACCCACGGGATGAGATGGGGTGGTAGATTCTATTAACTCTCTGCGACGATACCCAGTACCAAACAATTCGCACTCTAATGCTATTTCTCCTCGCCAATCTAAGTGTTTTAAGGGCATCTGTTGGAGGTAAACAGATTTATTTCTTGAAGGATGCCCATGCAGAAATCCGTCTAGGTTGGATTCAGTTATTCTGCCGTGAAACAGTGGTGTTCAAACATTACTGTGTTTAGATTTGAAGGGCACTCATAGCTAGTGTAATTACTGGGCATATCATCATTACTCATTTCATTTCAGCCTATATCTAGACCACTGCTGAATATAGGCTCCACGGATTGTTACAAATATTTGAAGCTCTGATTGAAGGGTGGGTTTGCCATAGTTGCCACGCTTAGACTTACTTGAGCTTGACGGGTTGGCAACCGAAGTTTATTTATTTATATGTTACAAGAAGATGCTGCTGCCCATCTCCTAGTTTTCATTTTCCCTATGTCGAATTTTAAGAAACCCACGGGATAAGATGCGGTAGTAGATTCTCTAAAGTGCCACCACACGGTAAAAGACATATATGACTTAAGAACTGATGTCTCATTTTTGAAAGTTGTCATACGGTTAGAGAACTTTATTTTTTAATTTTTAGACTTAATTGCTTCCTTTACAACAAAAGAATTCAAAGAGCGGACTTAACGCCTTTAGACGACCAATAGAGTGGAGAGAAAGTCAAGCGGGAATAAAGTAACACATATATGAGTATAATATGAATAAAGGAATTATATATTTATATTATATTATTATTATGTATAAAATATATATATAATATTTTTATCTACATATATATTCTACTATTATAGTTAAGTCACAATAAGCGCTTTTTGTTCAAATTAGTTAATCAAAACACGGACAGAATCGAAAGATGATGACATTCTTGTCATGACATTAAACCTTATCCTTCTAAATGGTTTCATAATCAAAGTTGATAATTTGAAGAGGAATTTACATATTATGTATATGTAAATTCCTCTTCAAATTATTCGAATCGGGCCTATCGTATAGAAATTATGGGTATAAAAATACTAAAAGTAAGATAAATTTCTAAACAATTGAATAGTAGTTTGTATTTTAAACTAATATTATAAAGAGAGAAGATTTTATTTTTTGTATGTTTGTTTAGTTTTCTAAACTATATTATTTATATATAATATAATAAAGAGAAAAGATTGGATTTTTTGTATGTTTCTTTGGTTGTTATGAATAAACTGAACAACTACTAAACCGATTTTAAAAATTCTTTCACCTATAGAAAGCTATATGAGCTATATTTAATTTAAATAAAGTTAAGATTCGTACAAAAATTGCTATAATGTAACTCAAGATGTCAAAAATTTACTAATAAAAATCATTCTTTGGCTTGCGCTGCGAAAACTATTGATAAATAAATAAAATAATGTAAGTACTACATTTTCATAGTACTCATCATTACTCACAAAAAAAGCCAGCGAGGCTATATGCTAACTATTATAGTTCGCAATAACCGCTTTTTGTTCAAATTAGCCAATCAAAACACGGGTAGAATCGAAAGTTGATAAACATTCATATCATGATTTTTTTTATTCATAAAAGTGACGGAACGAGCAAAACGTTCATCTGATGGTAAGTGTAACGTCTGCCCATAACAAATGCTGTGTCACCCAGAAAATTACTGTGTGACACCACACTGCGCCCGTCGCCCTGAGACATCAGTTCTTAAGTCTCATATGCCCAGTAATTACGCTAGCTCTCAGTGCCCTTCAAACCGAAACACATTAATGTTTACACACTACTGCTTCACGGCAGAATAACTGGCTCTGAGGTGGTACCTAACTAGACGGATTACTGCATAGAAATCCTACCACCAGTAAAAGTAGTCGTGGTTAGTAGTTAGTACCCTACGCGGTAGATTTCTTCTAGTAAATAAATAAATCTATAAATGAATGGATGGATGGATGTCTAATTCCTAGAATAAAAAAGTCATTATAAAACTAAGGTATGCTACGATATAATCATTATTTAGATTTTTATTGACTGGATCTAATCTATTTAGTTCATTAGAGCACCATTCATTTTTTCACAGCGGGACGCTCTAAAATATTATTGTTTTACAAATACAACACATGATTATTGTACAGTTGATGTTCTCCTAGCCGATTTCGAACACGGCTACAACTTCCGCCTACTGTCGAGAGCCATCAACTGCGCAGGAGATATTATAGTGCCACAAGTGTACGCGCAAACACAGAGGCACTCACTCGTCCCAACCTTCCCGCGCCCGATGTATCGCTGATGCGATAAGATCGGAGGTAGGCTAGGATGCAGTGTCAGAAACACGGGGACAATCACAACACAACCAGACCCGAAAAGCAACAATTTATGTTTTAGCACAAATGTTGGCTCCGGCTGGGATTCGAACCCAGGACCCGCGGCTTAGAAATCAGGTACTCTGACCACTGAGCCACGCGTTCGGTTATGAAATGTTTAATGATGAATAATGAAAATAAAAACTAATCTTAAAAAATATTGATGGGCTTTTTATATTTTTCGGATGAGCAAATTTTGTTCATTAGATCAGATTACATTTTGATCCGCCGTGTGGTGGCGGCTGAAGAGAATCTACCACCCCATCTCATCCCGTGCGTGTCGTAAAGGTCGACTAAGATAAAATGAAAACCAGGATATGGGCAACAGTATTTTCCTGGAACATTTGAATAAATAAACTGCGGTTGCCAACCCGCCAGCCAAGCGTGGCAACTATGGCAAAAACCCCCCAAATGAAAGCTACAAACGTTAATGGCAATCAATGGGGGGAGGCGTATTTTTAGCAGTGGACTACTGATAGACTGAAATGCCGATGACGATGATGATATCAGGTTTAGTTTTTAAATATGAATGAAAAGCCGTGTGGTGGCGGCTCGTTAAAGAAATACTACTACTCCATCTCATCCAATGGATCTCGTAAAAGGCGAGTAAGGAATTAAACTGCACTGTGCGCCAAACAGCGCATGGTGGCGATGGGCTCACCACCTATCACACCAAGTGCATTATATTGTTTTGGTGAAACGTGGATTGTGGCAGTCATCTGTTTTTGCAGTGAGTGCCCAGTCTCTGACTACCCCTTATGGGATACAGTCGCGATCTTATGTATGTATGTATGTATATGAATGAAAATGATGGAATGAATTGTTGATGATACTCTTTTGTTTTGTCGAAGCGAGACATGTTTATGTATTTTGGGGACAGCGGGACAGACAGCTTAAAAGCGGGACAGTCCCGCTCAACGAACGACATAACAAAATCAATCAATACAAGCAGTAAAAATATTCTTACTTGTTTAACTATAATAATGTCGTCCGTCATCGATCTGTGTATTTTAGATTAGACAATTTTCAAGAGGGTTATTTCGTCATCTGTCGGAAGCTACGAGGTTTCCAGTGATGCAATACATCAATATAGTACAAATACTCGTATGATATGAAATGTATCCAAAGTGTATGTAATGTATACAACCGCGTCGCTAAATGTTCAGGGTACCTGACTTCTACGCGGCGGGTACTGGGTTCGAATCTCAGCCGGAGCCAATGTTTGTGCAAAAACACAAATCGTTGGTTATCGAGTCTGGCTATGTTGTACACGTTACATTTATGCCTATGCCATAATTTTGTTTTAATGTGAAAATGTAAAATCATCAAGGTTGACGCAGTGGCTGACCGACTAACACTTTTTCGCTAAGCGTAGGGGGTTCGATTTCTGCACGGAACATGTATTTCTTTTGCCTACAGATAGTTTTTCCGGATCTGGGTGTTTTCGCTTGAGTAAAGTGGTGATAGGATTCCTACCATCTCGTCTACGTCTAGGTACCACCGCAGAGCTAGTATGCATTCTTCTCTGGGCGTAAAGTGTCCAGCCCGTTTGATGTCCTCCTGTCCGATTTTCACCCACGGCGACAACTACCGAATACTGACGGAAGCTATCGATTGCGCAGGAGATATTATAGTCCCATAAGAGTACGTGTGTGTGTGGTACCGGCTTAAGAGAATCTACCACCCCATCTCATCCCGTGGGTGTTGTAAAAGTCGATTATAATAATCGAAATAAAAAGTCGAAATAAAAACCAGGGCATGGGCAGCAGCATGTTCATCTATGACATCATGCCAATCGTCAAGAGTTATTTGTGGTTGTTTTGTACTTTTAAATGTTCCACAAAATATATGTAGGAATCCGTCTAGGTAGGTACTACCCCAGGGCCAGTTATTCTGCCGTCAAGCAGTAGTGTTTGTTAGTTTGAAGGGCACTGTGAGCTGGCGTAATCACTGGGCATTTGAGACTTAAGAACTGATGTCTCAGGGTGACGGGCGCAGTGTTGTGTCACACAGAAATATTCTGTTTGACACAGCATTTGTTGTGGAACGTTTTGCTCGTTTCGTCAATTAACACAATAAAAAAAAAGTAAAGGGCTTCAATCAGCGCGAATACTTAATCCCAAAACACCATCAATTTTTTTTGTTGTGAAGATCATTTTCACGTAAGTATTTTGTAATAATATACTCGTAGTAATGAATAATTATTTATGTAAATTTATAACTTGAATAAATAGAATTCGATATTTTTTTTAACTATACTCCAAGTCATAACTTTTAAGAATCATAGCATTAAAAAAATTACTATGAATAATTTAAGACGACTAAAAAATAAATTTGTATACGGTTAGTGAATGCTTTCGGTTTGATTTAGTATTTTTATATTTTAATTAAGTGTTAGGTTATGTACTATACGAAATTGATATTTTTCAGCACGCAACTTCAGTAGGTGTTGGATCTTCACTTCTCCGATGAGTCCACATAAGTAATGCTGATGCAATTTTGCAACCACCTGTATATCCACCACCTGTATATGTGTTTATTAGAGTATTTGTTACCTGCTGATGCTGCACAGTAGGGCAGACCAGGGATGGTTGACCACGTTTTTGGATATCATTTTTTTTTATAAAAACTATTGTCTTGGTGTTAATGAGAAATATTGTAAACTGTGCCAAATTTCATAGTCAATTATAAAAAAAAGGTTCTATGTGGATATTATTAAATAAAATCCGGATTTATTCAGTTTTAGGAAACCTCTCCGAGGTGGTCAACCTGCCCCAATGCCAGGGTAGGTAGAGTACTCAACTATTGCAGGTTGGCTTGAATTACGGGATGACAAAATTAATGTGTAATAAAAATTTCACAGAAATATTCTTGGTGACACGGTATCTGCAATGGGCCGACGTTGACTTACCATCAGGTGAACGTTTTGCTCGTCTCGTCACTTTATCCAATTAAAAAAATCATAAGTTTTGCAGAATTCTTCCCAGATGGGTTTATTAATAATTTAATGATTAATTTTTATCTCAAACTTCGATTTCTTTCGTAAGCCATAAATATTTTCGAAAAAATTGGAACGTATGGGTTATCGTCAATCAACCAATACGCAATTGGCCTACCAACCCCAACTGGAGCTTTTGCTTTCAAAAATTCACTAAATTAAAATGCTTTGCATAACAGTCTAAACTCTTAGGTATGCGAATTATTGATATCGCGCTCTAACTGACAGTGAGACATTTCCTCGTGTCTCGCGTTCTGTGCGAATGATCATTATATCAGTCAAGCAACAGGCTTTCTTTGAGTGCAGCGTTGATTCTCTCACTCAAACCTGTAAGAAGTTAGGAGCATCTAGTCTACGTACCCCAGTCCTCAACCAACCCCGGTCTGCCCTAATAGCATTGAACATTTTGAAGTTTTTTAAATTTTTCGTTAATAGTTAAAGTAACTGAGTAAGATTAACTCCTTACTCGATGTTCCGGACATACACTACCTTTTGTACAGATACAGTTCTTACGGTTCGGTTGCACATAACCTGCTATAGGTTCTTCACTTAATTTCGGATATTTTGATACAATAAACATGTAGAAGCCGTTGAAACTGTGCTATCGAGAAATTCCTAAAACATTATGACGTCACAAACATGGCGACATATCGTGGCGCAAACGTAGACCCGTGATTCTTTAAAAAAATCAATTTCAAATTGTTTATGAAAGATTAAAAAAAATATAGTTTTTCGCATCGACTATTATTAATTTGTGATAAAGTTTTGAAATACATAAAAAATTATATTTCTTTTAATCAAAAACCCAATTAACCATTAATTCATGCATACAATAACAGGTATGATTCTACATACATTTAGTGAAGGGGAAGGCAGCGAATTATTGTCGTATTGAAAAAAAACCTGTCAAATAAGCGAATAAGGAAATACGCATCTCATTATTCTTCCACTTCTTCGTATTCGTAATACTTGTTTAATAGTTTCTGATATATTATAATAAGTCATTCTCGTTTCATAATATTCTTACGACTTATTTTAACCTATTTGTATCTGTATTAAAGTATCTGTATTATATGTAATGTAAAATATAATGACGAGTAAAAGTAAAGTTTCAGCCTTTAAATGTCCCACTGCTGAGCACAGGCCTCCTCTCATTTCTGAGAGGGTTTTGGAGCTGGGAAGAATCCGCCACGCTGCTCCAATGCGGGTTGGCGGACTTCACATGTCTTCGAAATATTTATTATTGCTCAGACATACAGGTTTCCTCACGATGTTTTCCTTCACCGCCGAGCACGTGGTAAATCAGCACTTAAAATTGCAATTAACAATTTTAGTGGTGCCGGCACCGGGAATCGAACCCAGGTCACTGGCGTACTACGAAATTTAAAGCGAGCGCCTAACCCCTGAGCTACCACGGCTTGCTAATCACGAGTACTGACGTTAAATATATACGGTGACTATCATATAACCTTTCTTACTATCAGTAAAAGATTCAAAAACTAAACTACTTTATTCTATTTGGGCTTGCTTATAGCTGTTATACGAGTAAGTGTCAAAATCAATAGTGATTTGAACGTATAAACGTGAAGTTATACAAGTAATTATTTACATGACTGTAAATTAATCTCCCCCCACCATAACGACATACGCAAAGAGGGGGATGTCCCGCCGTTTCCGCTGGAGCTACCAATTGTATTCAAGGTTCTCTCCGACAATTCCCTATGAGTGATTAATCCCTGCAGTATTGGAAATTGGCCTCGTTGCGTGTGTGTGAAATTCCTTGTCATCGCTGTATTTAATTAGTACCGTAGTGACCAAGCTTCGTTCTGAAGTATTTGTAATCAGTACGGGTTTTACCCTTGGTGGGTCTACCCGTTTTTCGTTGGTAATTTTAATGTTTGTCGACCGCGTGGCCTAGTGGTTAGAGTACCTGATATCTATGCCGCGGGTCCTGGGTTCGAGTCCCAGCCGGAGCCGGCGTTTGTGTGCGAAGACACAAATTGTTGGTTTTCGGGTCATAAGCATTAACTGAATCCTACACCTATTATAAATCCGAAATTATGTTTTTTGGTTTGTTTGTCCGTCTTCCAGGCATCAACAGAGTGACCGATCGACCTGATTTTTGGTACGCTGACGAAGTTTAGAGGCCCGATAACAATATTGGATTTTTTATCCGGGAGACATTGATGTCTCCTGTGGGATTGCATACTTATTTTCTCGCGCAAATAAGCCGCGGGTATCAACTAGTAAATAAAAAAAAAAGGAATCGTCTCCTTGGAACTTTGAAACGGAAAAATCAATGCAGCAATCAATAACTGTTACTAAAGTATTCTTAACAGCTGTAATGAAAAGGTAAACAAGCGAGAAAATTAAAAAAAATCAAAATCCACGTCACGATTATGTGGGCACTGCAGCGTCAGTTCTCGGAGCATGAACTCGGAATGTAGTGGCAAAGTTTATACATGGTAGTCACAATATCTATTCACATTCGGCAGATCTTTAGTCGTCGCGGTTTAGGTGGGCAGTACCTCTGCAGCATCAGTTTGAGGAGTTGGTTGCATTTTATGGTATTTCCATGGTAATGAAACTGACATAAAAAGTTCCATGAGAATCAGTTCAATAAAACAAAATAAAACACTATTGCAGCCCGGATCGACCCCGTGGTGACATATTACCTGAAAACGTATCTAAGAATCAGTTCTGAGGTGATACCTGTTTATTGTAACTATTACATTAAATTCGACCTTGTAGTTTTTTAGAAAATTGATAAGAAAGAAGTACACATACATTCAGTTACGCATTTTTCCATATAAGGGGTAGGCAGAAGCCCCTCACGTAGCCCACTTTTTGCCCTCAATGGAAACGAAACATGACGAATGGCGAACTTCGTTGCCGCCATATTGGTAGGAGTCAAAAAATTCTTACTCCCCATTGCATATTACGGTGTTATGTTTCGTCGTAGGTAATTACGATTTTGTCAAAATCCCAGTGGAATACATAACGGGATCGGAAACACTTTAATATGACCACCTCATAATAATTCCACACGGGATATAAAATTCAGGAAATTATCATAACGAAATAGAATCAACGCATCATATAATATATATCATATGTGTTGATTTTTTTGCGCTTGCTAATTGAAAACCGGAAGCGCAAACAGGTGATTTACCTATCACATAGATATTTGAAGAAGCGGAAGCGAGAAGGCACGAAAAATGTATAACTATGCATGCAGAAATCCGTCTGACGATTTATTATTTATCGATTATAAGTAATTTTGGCGTTATACAAAAATGTAGAACACTAGCGCTCCGCCCCGGTTTCGCACGTGTAGATAGATATTAGAAAGATAAATTAGTACTTTATTTGGACAAATAGAACAACAACAATCCCTTCAGTAACATTTTTTGGAGTGTTACTGTGTACTATGCTCATCGGCGGCTCTGCACCTGGTCAGGTAAGATTAAGTTACCAAAATAATGTTTTATTTATGGGAACATAAGGCATGAAAGTTTAGTGGCTCAGAGCTTCCTTGTAAACACTATTTGATGTCGTGTTAGCGAAATAAAACGACTGCTCTAGACCGCTGCGCAAAGGGAGCCGCGCACCTCGATGATGTCCAAGTCGCATGAAACCGGACGGCGCGGCGTTCGAAACCGCGGCCGCTGTATTTATAACAGAGCGTTTCGAAGATTAAATTAAAAAAATAATATAATAAAATCACAAACCACTATTCAATAGTTTCTAGTTTACAAAAAATAAAATGAGTAGGCAGTTAATTAATAGAACTTAGTCTAACCGCGAGTAGCGCGGGCGAGCGTATGGCTGTTCGCTCACACCGCAGCATTTTTCTTACTTTTAGCATTTTTATATCCGTCGTAACCTTTATTCAATAGGTCCGATACGAATAATTTAAAGAGGTATTTATATGTACATTATCAACATTGACTATAAAACTATTTAGTAGGATAAGGATTAATATTATGATACGAATGTCACTATCTTTCGATTGTACCCGTGTTTTGATTAACTAATTTGAACACAAAGCGGTTATTGTGATTTAACTATAATAGTATAATATATATGTATATAAATATAATAATTTAATATAAATATATAATTCGTTTATTCATATTATGCTTATATATGTGTTACTTTATTCCCGCTTGACTTTCTCTCCACTCCTTCGAAAATTTAAAACTAGGAGATGGGCAGCAGCGTCTTCCTGGAATATCAAAACAAACAAACTGCGGTTGCCAACCCGCCTGCCAAGCGTGACAACTATGGCAAAATCCCCACCAATGAGAGCTACAAAGGAACGGCCCCTAGTCTCCGGCGGCCCCGCTAGTCCTGGCTCCGGTAGCAGTCATGGTAACGGCGGGGCAGGGAGTGCGAAGAATCTCCGGAGGAGGAGATCTTGCTACCACCCACGACGACTTGACCTGGCCACATACAACGCACGCACGCTGAGGACCGATGAGAGGATCCTGGAGTTGGAAGAAGGGGTGAACAAGTTATGATGGGATGTTATAGGGTTATATGAAGTCCGAAGACAGGGGGCGGACACGATAATCCTCAAATCCGGTAACTTGTTTTACCACCGGAAGGGCGACCATCTGTCCAAATGAGGTGTCGGGTTTATCGTCCACAAGTCTCTCATTAACAACGTTGTCAAGATCGGGAGTGTGTCGACTAGGGTTGCGTATCTTATATTCAGAATAACCAAACGGTATTCGCTGAAGGTCATACAGGTACACGCACCTACCTCGGCACACCCTGATGATGAGGTGGAGGTAATATATGAGGATATCTCAAAAGCCATACATTCCTCCAAAACTCACTACACGGTGTCGATGGGAGATTTTAACGCAAGGCTGGGCATGAAGAAAGACGATGAGCTGGTAGTGGGGAAATTTGGAATAGGGCACCGGAACCAAAAGGGCCAGCAGCTGGCCGACTTTATGGAGAAGGAGGGTCTCTTTATGATGAACCTCTTTTTTCCAAAAGCGGCCCCATAGAAAGTGGACCTGGATGAGCCTGGACGGTTTCATCAAAAACGAGATCGACTTCATCATGACGACCAAACGACAGCTGTTCAATGATGTCTCTGTGATCGCTAGGGTGAAAACCGGCAGTGATCACCGAATGGTAAGTGGCACATTGAACTTGAACGTAAAGCTGGAGAGGTCTTGTCTGGTGAAGTCTACACTCCGTCCATCACGTGCCCTTATCCAAAACACGGAGAGCTTCCAGCTCGAATTGCATAATCACTTTCAGTTCCGGTGTACGATACAGTGGACGATATGAACGGGAGGGTCGTGGAAACTGTCCAGGCGGTGGGGGCAAAGTTTTGCAACACCCGCCGCATAAAGAAGATCCAGAAGCTCTTCGATCACACTCTCAGTCTCATGGAGGCCAGACGTGAAATGAAGCTACAGTCTTCAACTGACGCGTCAGCATATCGACAACTTAACAGACAGATCTCTCAATGTATGCGGCGAGACCTACGCAACCTCAATTCAGTTCGTGTAGAAGAAGCGATAGAGTGAAACCAAGGCTCCCAGGTCTTTGCCAGGGATCTATCTGCCGGGAAGAGCCAACTGAGAAAGTTGAGGAACGAAAGCGATAGCGTCATATCCGCTGGGCCAGAGATTATGAGTGAGATCGAGAGATTCTATGGCCAGCTGTACACATCGACGTTGGAGCCACATACAAGTGTGAGCTACAACCCAAGGGCCAAACTCGTTCGACACTATTCCGACGATATCCCGGACGTCAGTCTGAGCGAGATTAGTATGGCTCTCAAACAGCTCAAGAATGGCAAAGCGCCCGGTGAGGACGGAATTACAGCGGAGCTTCTGAAAACGGGTGGAAAACCGGTACTTTTAGTCCTTCAGAAGCTGTTTAATTCCGTCATCCACGGCGGCGCTACGCCGGAAGCGTGGAGCAGAAGCGTGGTTGTCCTGTTCTTCAAGAAGTCAAGACCCTCTTGAAGAACTTTCGACCGATATCGCTTCTGAACCGCGTTTATATGCTGTTTTCGAGAGTCATTACGAATCGTCTCGCAAGCAGACTCGATGACTTCCAGCCTCCCGAACATGCCGGATTCCGAAAAGGCTTTAGTAACATAGACCACACATACCCTTCGCCAGATCGTACAAAAGACCGAAGAGTATAATCTCCCGCTATTTCTGGCGTATGTGGACTATGAAAAAGCCTTTGATTCCATCGAACACACATCCACGTGGGCGGTGCTACAGTCACTTCAGCGATGCCGAATTGACTGTCGGTATATCGAAGTGCTTCAGTGTTTGTACAATAAGGCTACGATGACAATCCGAATACAGAACCAGAGTACGAAACCGATCCAATTGCAGAAAGGTGTAAGACAGGGCGATGTAATATCCCCGAAACTCTTCACCGCTGCATTGGAAGATGTCTTCAAGCTACTGAACTGGAATGGATACGGCATTAACATCAATGGCGAATACATCACTCAGCTACGATTTGCCGACGACATAGTGTTAATGGCATAATCGCTGGAGGAGCTTGGCACTATGCTCTATGACCTCAATAGCGTCTCCCAATGGGTAGGTCTTAAGATGAACATGGACAAGACGAAGATCATGTCTAACCTCCATGTCACACCTATACCGGTTGTTGTTGGTAACACTACGCTCGAAGTTACTTTGGAAGTGTATATAAACAAAGTTAACACTTTACGTAGCATGATATGTTAAACTTATTCCAATGCTGCAAAAACGTTAGCAATTAACACAAATTATTACGCATCGAATGGCTATAAATTGCTAACAACATGATATATATTAGCGCATTAATATTTATTAGCGCGTAAGACAATAGCAATCTTTTCCTCCACGTTATTTGTGCAGGAAAAAATATCATTGACAGAAGCTCAATGAATGACAATATGTATCATAAATAATGCATTACTTTTTTTTATTGGTATTACATACATACATAAGTTCACGACTGTATCCCATAAGGGGTAGTCAGAGACTGGGCACTCTCTGTATAAAACTCTATATAAAATGCACTTGGTGTCGCTACCATGCGCTGCTGGGTGCACAGTGCAGTTTAATTCCTTACTCGCCTTTTACGAGATCCATTGGATGAGATGGAGTGGTAGTATTCTTTTATCGAGCCGGCACCACACGGTATTAGTGACGACTAAGTTGTACACCTGGTATTGACGACCGCATGGCTTATTGGTCAGAGAACCTGAATTCCACGGCGTGAGTCCTCGGTTGGAATCCCAACCGGAGCCAACATTTGTGCAGAAACTTAAATTATTTGTTCTCTGGTCAGGTTGTGTTGTAATTGTAGCCCTTCAGCTTTGACTGGTACAGTTTTTTCACGAACGCGTGGCCTAGTGGTTAAAGACCCTGACTTCTACGCTGCAGGTCCTGGGATCGAATCCCAGCCGGAGTTAACATTTGTACAGAAACACAAATAGTTGATTTTCAGGGTCTGATAGTATATTCCACGATTGCAAAATTTTACAAGCATTGACTGACTTACAGTCAATGCTTGTAAAATCCATTCTTAGTGGGTATATGTCGGGAAAGGAATATCTGGGTCAAATTTCAAGTCAAGAGGTCATGTAGATCAGGAGATGTCGTAATGAGTCGGTGTTAAATTTCTTTTACTCGTATACATATAGACTAGCTGACCCGCCTTGGCTTCGCACGGAAGTTATTGTTATGGTAAAGTCTGTCTAGAGCCTTAGTTTCCAAAGTGGTCCAAGTGGACCCCCAGGGATCCACGGGCGACTCGACGGGTGTCTACGTAGGCGTGACAATAAATGGTATAGTTAGTTTTGGGATTATAGTAGAAATGTAGCTGCAGGAGGTCCACCGGAACCAGCTAAATTTTGAAAGTGGTCTATGAGAAAAAGTCTGGGAACCCGGTCATGTCGGGAAAGGAATGTAATATAGATATTACAGAATCAGTAATATGATACTGAGTCGAATTAATTTATAAAATTAATTATGAACCTAAACTCCTTCTTATTTTTTTAAATTACTTTAAGATCAAATCCGCACTTTACATTTGCACAATAATTATGTATATATTAATTATGTATATGTTGAAACATAAAGAAAGATTAAAAGAAGATTAAAAGCATTGCGTTCTTTATGCGTAAAATGACTCTTGACATTTTAGCGAAGAACCCTGTATTCGCATCATTATTAACTTCTGAGGCACTTCCCGATTATCTCCAAGAAAAAACACAAAGTTTTGTACATGTGTTGTTAATGGTATAAGGAATTTCCTGAAGGCAGATTGTTATCTGTGTTACATGTTAAAATTAAGTATTAGATCATGCTATAATTCTTTTTTTCAACATTATTATTATTCTAGTTAACCACTCCAATTAAACTTAAAAGCTTGTGCTGGCTAGATTGTTCACGACAATAGCGCGACTTCATGTTTCGCGGACCGTACCCTAAACCATTAGATGAGCGCCTCGGGTCATAGGTTCGATTCCGCACGGGACATATATTTGTATGGCCTACAGATGTTTGTGTATGAGCAATGTATGTCTGTAAATCAACGAAACTGAATAAATCCTAGTCTGGACATTTTTTCAATAACAAAATAAATAGGATATTGCTCTAAAATGTAAAGGGACATCAGGAAGTAAGGCAAATGCACCACCTACCGCTCAAACATTACTAAACGTTACACTGTACGCGAGTGACCTGGGTTTGACCCCCGGTGTCGGGGTGCAGGGGATATTATAGTGCTACAAGGTTACGCTTAATCACAGGGGCATTCACTCGCCCTAACCTAATAAAGGAGGTGGTTCGGAATCCGTCAGAATATTTTTTTATGTATGTTCAGCGATCATTCTTTAATGTCGTGGACCGGTTTCGATGATTCTCTTTTTAGAAACGGGGTGCCCTGTGGGTGGTCCTATACGAATTTGGTCAAGTTCTGATGACGGGATCCGATAGGAATTTGCCTCAATCGGGCAAAATAGGTGTATATGCCACGTATATCAAGTGTGTTTGCGGCATTATAACACCCCCCCCCCCCCTCCTCAACTTACAGGCTAATGACGATGCTTCACGCTGCGCAAGTGTATTGACGGGTGCAGCATTCACAGGAATCCGTCTAGGTAGATTCTAGGGCCAGTTATTCTGCAGTGAACACTAGCGTGGAAATATTAGTGTTTCGGTCTGAAGGGCATCGAGAGCAAGTGTAATTACTAATGGGAGCAGTGTAGTGCCAAACAGAGATATTCTGGGTGACACAGCACTTTTTTATGGGCAGATATTGCCCTCACCATCAGGTGAGCGTTTTGCTCGTCTTGTCAATAGCACCATAAAAAAAAATTGACATTCACACTTTAGACGTTACTACCGGTCAAGAGTCTGGATAACTTAGGTCCTGGCCACGGTTGCGTTCCGAACGGAGATCCCGTGACCCCTCTGAAGCGCTGATGGAGGCCACCGTGGGGTTTTAGTCGGTAAGAGTCCGACATAACCCGGCTGCCCCCCTGGCCAGTCGGGTATCCATGCAGGATTTCCCCACGTACAAAAAAAAAAAAAAAAAAGTCCTGCATATTTGTGAGTTTGACGACCGCGCGGCCTAGTTTTCAGAGTACCTGACTTCTATGCCGCGCGTCCTGATGTCGAATCCCAGCCGGTGCCAACATTTTTGCTAAAACAAATGGTTGGTTTTCATGTCTAGTAGCCTTGTGGTTGTCCCCGTTTTTCTGACACTGCATCCTAGCTTAGCTTATCGCATCAGCGTTACATAAGGTTGGCTGAGAAGAGTGAGTGCCTCTTTGTTTTGGCTTGCTGTCTTGCAGCTATACAATATCTCCTGCACAGTTGATAGCTTCCGAAATTCGGCCAGGAGAACGTCATCATTTGTGGGTTATACCGCTATTTATCATAGCGATGGGATTTTTCTTGGATTTCCCTTGGTCGAATTTAAAGACACGCTATTACGTGGCGCAATAGTTTATTTTATGCGGTCACCACACTGTAATAATGGCTATAATCAATTTTTTGTAATTTTTAAAGCTGTCGAGTTGTCAGAGATGACGCGTCCCAATTTGATTGCAAACAATTCGCGAGAAGCGATCTTTCAGTGCTGTTGTTTGTCTGTAACGTGACATGCACTTGATGCCAAGGGCCGATGTAGCTTATCTGCTGTACAAATCATTTGAAGTTAATTAAAAACTACATTTAGAGCTTTCATTATAAAATTGTATTTCACATTATGAGTAAGTGACGACTGACTAACTGGTCTAATTATTAGAGTTCTTGATTCCTACGCCGCGGGCACGGGGTTTATTTATTTATTAAGGATACTCAACAGGAGTTACAATAAAGCATGCGAAAAAAAATTGATTTATAAATACTAGGTTAATTGTACATCTAATTACAGGTTATCACGACGTGCACAATTACTGTTTGCTTACATCAACTGCTTACACTTATTATTATACAAAATGTGACAAATTTAATCATAATTGAAAAAAACAACAACGTTAATACTAATTACAGGTCATAATAATATTGTGAAAGAGATGAATTATCAATACAATACAATAATACAAAATAAATAATACAATATAAAACAAATTAAATGGTTTGATTTTAAAATTGAGTCAGTCAAAGAGAATCCAGCATGTACTGAAAAAGCTTGTTTTTAAAAACCTGTAAACTGTCGTTAGTGATATCCAACTCTTTGACTCTCGATGACAGTTCATTATACAATCTAGGTAATCTAGTTAACGGTGCATTTTCCCCAGGTTGGTTTTATGTCTGGGGACACGAAATAAAGGTACTGATCTTCTGGAAATTCTAGAGGGGATATTAATATTAATCTTACCTGTGAGAGTAATCGAGTCAATTTTGTTATTGATCAATTTGTGAAAAAAAGACATCTATTACAACATACGATAACTTTATCCGGGGGCAACATTTGCGCAAAAATCACATACTGCTGCTTTTCGGGTCTGGTTGCGTTACAAATGTCCCCGTAACCCTCAGAGTAGGATCGGAGGTAGGCTAGCCTTGCCTACCCCCGATCCTATTGCATGAACGTTACATCGAGGGATGGCAGATAACGACGAATGAGTGCTTTTACGTTTGCGGGTCGGATTACTGAAAAATTACTGTCGCCTTATGTTCCTTTTTTAAATAAAAGTTCTAAATAAAAAGGTAAATATAACTTTCCAGTCTTTATGAAATATTATGAAAAATAATGTTTTAATTGTTGTGTTCCGCTAATTGTGCCGCTGTGTTTTTAAGAAATTTGATTATCTAAACTAATCTAAACTGATATTACTCGTATAAAGAGGAAAGATTTGATTTTTGTATGTTGGTTGTAATGATTTAACTCACACAACTACTGAACCGATCTTAAAAATTCTTTCACTAAATTATCACCGACTTACATAAGTTGTATTTAATTTAAAAAAAAAACCGAGATTCCTACGAAAATTGCTATGACGTAACTCAAGGTATCAAAAATTTACTGATAAAATTCATTATTTTGCGTGCGCTGCAAAAACTATTCAATTATACTCTAAAAAAATGTAGTACTTTATTATTTTCTTTATCATTATAAAGAAAGTAATGTACTACTTTTTTATAGTACTCATCATTACAGCTAAGTAACAGTAAGTAAGTAACAGCTTTTTGTTCAAATTAGTCTATCAAAACACGGGTAGAATCGAAAGATGATGCGTATCATGATATTAAACCTTATCCTACAAAATAGTTTCATAGTCAAAATTGATTATGTAAATGTAAAGTCCTCTTTAAATTATTCGAATCGGACCTGTCGTTTGGAAGTTACGACGGGTTAGCGAACAGCCCTTCGCCCGCCCGCTCTACTCGCGAATCGACTAAGATCTATTAATTACTTACCTACTCATATTATTTTTAGTAAACTAGAAACAATTGAATAGTGGTTAGTTATTTTAATTATATTTTTTTTTTATTTAAAACTTTAAAACGATCTTTAAAAAATACAGAGACCGCGGTGGCTCCCTAACGCCGCGCCGCCGCCCGGCTTCATGCAACTTCGGCATCATCGAGGGCTCGCTTTGCGCAGCGGTCGAGAGCGGTCGTTTTATTTTGCTACTACGACATCAAATATTGGATATATTTCATGGCTTATGTTCCCAAAAATAAAACATGATTTTGGTAAAATAACGTAAACTTATCTGACCAGCTGCAGAGCCGCCGATGAGAATAGTCGCTACAAAAAATGTTAGTGTAAGGAATTTTGGTTGTTCTATTTGTCCAAATAAAGTACTAATTTATCTTTATGATATCTATCCACCCGTGCGAAGCCGGGGCGGATCGCTAGTGATAAAAATAAACAAACATGAATTAAGTGTATAAACAATTATTAATTAATCAATTAATATTCATGAATAATATCGTAGAGGTTACAAGAAAACGTTTCACTCAAAATCGACCTTGAAATTTTACTCGCGCCCAAAGAAGGTTCACTAGAAAAATTCCTAATGACACTGTCGCGATGATGACACTTTTACTAGTTATTGCTTAAGATTTTTCACTTTTACTAGATATGGCGGCTTAAGAGAATCTACCACCCCATCTCATCTCGTGGGTGTCGTAAAAATCGACAGCCTATTCCTTTCTCAAAGGCCGGCAACGCATCTGCTATTCCTCTGGTATTGTAGGTGTTCATGGGCGGCGGTGATCACTTACCATCACGTGAGCCACCTGCTCGTTTGCCTCCTATTCTATAAAAAAAAAAAAAAAAAGAGGGAAAATTAAAACCAGAAGATGGGCAGCAGCATCTTCCTGGAACATCTGAATAAATTAACTGCGGTTGCCAACTGGCCTGCCAACCGTGGCAACTACGGTAAAATTCCTCCAAAATAAGAGCTACAAACTTTTGTGGCAATCTATGGGGGAGGCTGAGAGTTCAGCAATGGACTAGTGATAGGCTGATACGATACGATACCACGGGGGCCAGCACGGGTTACGTCGGACTCGCACCGACGCTTGCGCAATGGACTCGCCGAGTCCGCCACACGGAGGCCACGGGGCTAGGAAACTTGCACTCGAAAGCACCAGTCTTCTCGGCCCCGGCGGCGGATCTGGTCTGTGGCTCCGTCGCCGACCACATTACTACCGCGGAGGATAGGGAGAGAGGCAACGATACACCAACACTCCCCCCCCCCCCCCGCAGCGCTACCACCGCCGCATAGACGGTGCGGCCCCGCCAAAGTCGTGGGTGATAGGAAGGGAGACAACGCAACACTCATCTCCCCGCGACTTCACCTCAACGGCGTAGTGCCGGGTGATTGATACTGCTCCCACAATACAGTCCACCCTACAACATCCATTTCGCATCCAGGATGTGCTTCCAAGCCCACTCGGAGCGACTATCCCGGGCCAACCTGATGCCACAAGCAGAGCATGTGGACCTGTTTGCTTCGGATGGGGGATTGGGGGGAAAAGTAACCTAACTTCCTTCGCTATTTTTGCAAAGGATATGGAAGTTGTAGGTGACTGTCGCGTTTGCACTGATATTAATGGAACAAACAGCAGCTTAGTTTGACAAACTGTTAACCTAAAAATAAAAATAAAGTAAAGTTTCAGCCTATAAATGTCCCACTACTGAGCACAGGCCTCATCTCATTTCTGAGAGGATTTGCAGCTAGGAAGAATCCGCCACGCTGCTCCAATGCGGGTTGGCGGACTACACATGTCTTCGAAATATTTTTTATTTCTCAGACATGCAGGTTTCCTCACGATGCAATTAACAATTTTATTGGTGCCGGCACCGGGAATCGAACCCAGGTCACTCGCGTACTATGAAATTTTAAAGCGAGCACCTAGCCCCTGCTCCTCTAAGTTCTTGACTAAATAATTACCTTCTACCTTCGAGTTTTATACAGAAAAACAACCGTACGTAAGTTTCATACGTAAAATTCTTTAAGCTCCTTTTAACGCCTCTTTTTTCTTTTTTTTTTAATAAAAATCTTAACAGCACCAGTGTATATTCCACCATTCACTATTTCAAAATTTTGCAATCAGTTTCCTACTTCTCTATTATATAATATTTCTCAAACACTACACGACATGCGAGCTTATTTTTTTCACAGCAATAACGTATAAGGAAACCAATGCGAACTAAGCTTCCTGCCTTGAAATTATAGTGTATAACTTCATGGATGAATAACGATCTGTCTGCATTTAGGTTGTTTTTGGACGTTCCTGCAACTTAACGCAACTTAAAATCTAAAATAAATCTGTCACTGAATATTTTCGATAAAATTATATCAAATACTGTATCATTTAAACTTTACAAATATACTATTTTATAGCTCGGCTTTACCTTACGTACCAACACTGGAGAATTATTTACACCTACAATATTTTCATTTTTCATTACTTTTTTAAGAATATATTTCTTGTTTCAATTCAGAAAGCCATCAAAGTGTTACGTGTACGTTACGAGGTCCCCCAAAGCTAATTTATCATTACTAGTGGTCGCCCTGTGGTCGAAATTCGACCGCGATTCATATTTTCTTTAAGTTTGGATGTTACTGAGGTTTGAGTAATTATTTTTTGGCAACATTTTCTCTTTACTTATTAATGGGCGTGTCTGGGCGAATAAAATTCTAGATTGCTAAGTAAGACATACGGCATAAAAAAGTTAAGGTCTAAGTGACTGAGTACAACGCTTGCAACCAAAGCAGGCTTGCTAAGTAGCCCCAGGTACTACTGTGTAGTACTGTTCAGGTCAGTAAGTTGAATTTTTTTTTAAATTACGATAACAAAAATTGATAAAAAAATACCTAAAAGTCAGTTTATTGTCATTTTGATCTCCCATAGATAAATCATTTAATTTTTTGTGTAAGAAATTACAAAATATTTTATACGTCAGTTTGATGGTTGTCATTGGTATGATAGCCCAAAATATACTAAGCATAATGGTGAAACAGTCTAATTTGCTAGATGTCACAGACGACAACTAACTTAGAAATTCTTAGTGTCTAACTTAGCACACTCAGAATTTTGTACGCACATTATACACTGTGAAACCAAAACCCTGTTGTTCCTGCGACCTGCGTTATAAGTATCGATATTCAAACAAGAATACAGCTCATTTGGAAAAACTCTTCCATAAAAATAATTAAATTAAATATCACATTAAATGTCACTATTCTCCGGAAATAGTGATTTTCATAAATATATTGGCATGTGGCAATATTAAACAGTTCCTTCAGCGAATCACGAGATATAGATATAGATTTCGCAGACTGCTCTTTTTTGTTAAGTAAAGATTGTATTCACATATTCCGCATGTCCCTATAATAAAATACTATAAAACATCAAGCTGTGAAAATAGCTAAAGTAAACTTATGTTGCAGTAGCTAGTTAATTTTAGGTAATGCAAATTTAACGCATCTTGTTTTGTTTGGTATTTAGAGCAAAATTGTTTGCATGGAACCAATCTTAAATATTATTCAGAGCACTATTTACTTCGTTTAGGTTCTCAGTTTTCCGATTGACCTTAAATATATCTTCTACTCTACATCGAATGGCGTACGATAGTCATGTGTTACAGAAAATGTTCGAGAACCCTGAGTCATACTTTTCTTCCAATAATCCTATGATAGGGCTCCTTCACAACAGACTTAAGTTTAACGATAAGCACGCCAAGTTTTGAAACCCTTTTTTTTACATTAGGAATTTACGTGCTCAGATGTGAAAGAAAAATAAAAAGAATATTTATCGTAGTAGTCGTAAAGGTATTAAGTTAATCGAATTGCAATGACATAGCGTGGGGGATACAATTTCAAAACGATCGCGTTATATTTGGAAAATTTAATATTTTATTATATTAACATTTACAGGAATCCGTCCAGGTAGGTACCACCCCAGTGCCAGTTATTCTGCTGTGAAGCAGTAGCGTGCAAACATTACTGTGTTTCGGTCTGAAGGGCACTGAGAGAGCTAGCGTAATCACTGGGCATATGAGACTTAAGAACTTATGTCTCAGGGTGGCGGGCGCAGTGTGGTGCTACACAGAAATATTCTGAGTAACACAGCATCTGTTATGGGCAAACGTTGCACTTACCATCAGGTGAACGTTTTGCTCGTCTCGACACTTTATAAAAAAAATCGCCATGCGTTGCAGTAGTGTTTTTTTTTTGTAATTTCCTTACATATTTACAAAGCACACATTTACACGGACAAAATAAACAAAAGACTATATTTTTTTTGTTTATTAATTTTGCGCAAGTGGCAACGATAAGTGGCGTCGATCAGAAATGTTCTGGGTGACACAGCATTTGTTATGGGCAGACGTTGCACTTACCATCAGGTGAACGTTTTGCTCGTTTTGTCACTTTATACAGTAAAAAGAGGCACAACAGTTAACCACAAGAATATTTAAACATTTAACATCTAAACAAACCTACCGCCTTTCACTTATCTACGTCAAAGCGCTCATAAACTAGCCACTCTAATCAATCTCAGACAACATCCTTGGCAATTAGGTGTAAAAACTGAGATCGCGCTTAATTCTTAGACAAATGCTCCCATTCACACCTAACCGACCTTACCGTGTATTTTTTTTTTTTGCTTATCCTCAATTGAGGTTTTCAAACTACAGATATGAATGTAAAGTAATTTTCCTGTTTTTTATTGAGAGTAATTTTAATTATTTACATATATTAAATACAAACTTATCAAATAGCAAGAATTAGCGCTTCAGTCTATCAAAAGCAGTAACCTTAATTCGCGATGCAAAAACTCTTGAACTTGTGATATATATATATTTATATAAATAATAAAGAGTAATATAATATAATAAAGAGTACGAAATGAAGAAAAGAAACAGCGATGATAACTGAAAGACAAACCAATCAGACTTTAATTCCGTTCCCTCGAACAGTATAGTAATAGCATGCATGTTATGGTATTAATCTGAACGAATATAGGCTGTGCGTACCAGTACGTACAGTAACTTATTCGCCTTACGACACGTCGGTCGGAAAGAGGTAGGTGCTATTCTACTCTGCCGGACACCTATCGACTTACCCGACCCCCAAACCAACAATTTGTGTTTATGGCTGGGATTCGAACCCAAAACCCGCATTAGATCAGATAATCTGACCACTAAGCCTTCGAGTTTCTACTATTTACATTACCGACAGTAATTCAAATAACGGTCGCGAAGTTCAAATAAAGATAACGTCAAAACATGTTCCTAGTACTGTTTTATTATTGTCAAACACATCACGTTTCGTGGCGTTTGGGAAGACATCGGAAAAACCATATTTTGTTCGTTTGCAGTAAATAACTCGCTTAATTACGTGTCAATGTAATAACAAATAGTCATCTATCTATATTCAAATCTATTGTCACTCATTACATTGAGCTATAATGTATTACGTACTACAAAAGCTATCCCAAACGAAATATATCGCGGAACTGGATGACAAGCCGCGCATGCGCGAATTTATTTATTCTTGAAATATAAATATATTATATTTTTTCTTCAATTGGAAATATATTATATATAAGTATTCGTTGTATCAAACGTCACTTATTTACACGTCTATTATTTTATTTACATACACGTCTTTTATTTTTTTGCACTTTGTCTATGTCCAGTTGCTCGTGAGGTCAAAATGGATCCGACTGAAAACCAGTGCTGTGGGGTACCACAGATTATCACTGAGGCGAGATCCTTTTTGACATTACATCAAAAATTTTGTCTTTTTTTTTACACTATTTTTTGTGATTCTTGTTGATGTTGTGTCAAATAAAGTGGTTTCTTTCTTTCTTTCTTTCACTTTTTTTTACAATTTACCACCGTTTCGTAATGAGGTTTCTCTGACGGAGAAGAAACAGGCGAAAGAAACTCCGTAGGTATCATATTTTTAGTTTTTTTTAATATTAGTCAAAAGTACATTATAAATAAATTTACAAAGATCAGTCTCATAGAAAACCAAAGCACGCTCCATGACAAAATGTTAGACAAGGTTCAATAACAAATGAATAAATGCATTGCAAACTCGAGCAGACCAGCCCCCACCAACAGCACCTGTTCACATGTATGACGCATGTGGCAGCCATCGTCCTATTCGATCATACACAAGGGAAGTCGGCGATCCGCCACACGACGACGCCGCAAGCAGAAGCATTTAAGCGAGCATGACAAACTCAAGTCTACTGTTTGGAACTAATAATAATCTGTCTTTCATTTTACAGAGTACACATATGATCAATCTGCCATAAGACCATTTACAATTTTTTGTTTTTGTAAAAATGTTACATCGTATATAAAAATACAAGTCACAGTAGCTGCTTACAAAATAACAGCAACGTCGTGTGGTATGTTACTTTATGTCTCGCTGGATGGATACTTTCCAGTCTTCCTTATCATTGTAATAATAATTGAAATTGTAATATGCTTAAGACCACAAACATTTTTTGATGCAAGTTTTAAATTTAATTTCTGTTAAATTTACAATATCATTCCGAACTTTGTTATAAATACGTGTTACTATTTCTTCATTTTAAATTATGCATGGCATAAATTTACGTACATGCATAACGTTTTCATAAATATATTGGCATGTAAAATAATTATTTCTTTAAACAGTTCTAGCGAATCACGAGAGAGTATATTATACTCGTAAATTTCGCAAACTGCTCTTTTCTGCAAAGTAAAGATTGTATTCGCGTCAGCCGCCCCGTCCGATCCCACCGCATATCGGCCTATAAGCCTCCTCAAGGCTCTAGGCAAGATATACGAACGCCTACTACTCGCTCGCTTAAGAGACTTCATGCAGTCTCGAGGGATCCCCATCCACGAGCAGTTTGGATTCCGAGCCAAACACTCATGTACCCAGCAGGTGCACCGCATAACGGAGCACATTCGATCCCGCTTCATACGCGGGCTTCATTCTGGAGCGCTCTTCTTCGACGTGGCGAAAGCGTTCGACAAGGTCTGGCACAACGGGCTCGTATACAAGTTATACGGACTCGGTGTGCCAGATCGCCTCGTACTCATCATACGAGATTTCTTACGCAGTCGAACCTTCCGCTACCGCGTCGAGGGGGTGCGATCCGAACCACATCCCATCCTAGCCGGCGTACCACAAGGCTCAGTCCTAGGTCCCGTGCTCTACACCCTTTTCACGAACGACATACCGCACACCAGCGGGGTCGAACTCGCCCTCTTCGCAGACGATACCTGCCTCTATGTGTCTGGGCGTAATCCAGACACTATCTCTAAACGCCTCCAATCCGCAGCCCGAACCCTCGGGAACTGGTTTCGGAAATGGAGGATCGAGGTCAACCCCATCAAAAGTGCAGCCATGTACTTCTCGCGGCGCTTAACATCGCGCCTTCCCACCATAGAGTTATTCGATAGTCCAATCCCCTGCGAAAAGACAGTCAAATACTTAGGCGTCCTATTAGACTCGAGACTCAGCTTCGGTCCACATATTAACCGAGTAAGGAACCGAGCGGCGTTCGTCCTTGGCCGATTACATCCGTTACTAAATAAAAATAGCAAAATGTCCCTACGTAATAAAATTACACTTTACAAAGGCTGTATTCGGCCAATTATGACATACGCAAGCCCCGTATTTGCGCATGCCTCCCCGCGTCAAATTCACCGACTTCAGGTAATACAAAATCGATTCATGCGTAAAGCCACGGGAGCACCGTGGTTCGTCCGTAATGCTAACCTTCATATCGATTTAGGGCTTCCTACCATAGCCCAATATCTAAAGTTGGCCTCTTGCCGATACTTCGACTCTGCTGCCACGCACCCCAACCCACTGGTTGTAAGTGCCGCCACATACAACCCTCGTCCCGCGGAATACCACTCGACCCGCGGAAAAAGGAGACCGAGGCACGTCCTCGAGGACCCTGACGACGCGACCACTAGGGCCCAAGCGCTCTACTCATCACTACGCAAACCCACAACATCACCATCCAACCTCGCCGTCGGCGAGGGCGTACAAACAAAGTTATTCGCGATACCGCCGCATCTCAGGTCGGTTCTCCCCTAGCAGTAGTATCATAAACAGAAGCGTCGCTGGAGTTTCTTGCGCCATTTCTTCTCCAGCGGAAACGCATTCGGAAGGACCTTTATTTATGGATGACTGGCGCAAGGGCCCCAAGGGGTCCCCTCTTGGGGCCCTTGCGCCAGTCATCCATAAATAAAGGTTTCGGCTAACGACCACCTTTCAATCCGGCGAAGCTGTGTGAAAAAAAAAAGCGTCAGCCGCATCCCCATAATAAAATGCCATAAGACATTATGCTGCGAAAATAAGTAAAGTAAACTAATCTTGCAGTGGATTTATCTATAATTTGTCGGATCTTTCTAACAACATACGAGTACGAAGCCGAACTGACAAAAAAACAGTACTATCAAAAAAACTCTAATTCATCAGTTTGCAAAACAATATCAATTTGTACACTCTTATGATCCTTGTGGTACACCCATTTTTACTTGAGAGCCTACAGACTTTGTACCATTAATGTGAACCATTTGTATCCTATTACTAAGACAAGAATCCATCAAAAGAAGAGCTTGCTTCTCTAAACCATAATGTTTTAGTTTACGAAGCAGAGTTTTGTGATCTACGCAATCAAATGCTTTTGATAAACAATTCTCGAGGATTCTCAGAACACGCCAATCGCGATCTGAGACTCCTATCAAGCACGATAAATATATTGAATTAAACTTATTCCTGCATCAGTTAAGGAGCGCCCTTTGGTAAAACCAAGCTGATGATCATGAAATAAATTATTGCTGTTAAAGTAAGACAGTATTTGGTTAAGCATTAGCTTCTCAACTAATGCTTAACCAAATACTCAACTGGTAATATTGACACGAGCCTAAAATTATCTGGGTCTTTAGAGTCACCTCATTTGAAAAGTGGTATTACTTCGCACATTTTCATAAGGTAATAACATGAATTAAATAATGATGCCAAGTTTGGAGAAAGAGTGAGCGCATGCACTGCAACTTGTGTGCATTCGCATATTCAATTTTGGTCAAGTTCTGATGATGGGGTCCATGATAAAATCATGAAATTCTTAAAATCGCTTAAGCATGTTTGGGAGTTTACTATGACATCTGGACATCTGTCCCCCCGTGACCATGGGTGCTGGTAAACCCGTTGAAACATGGGTTATAAATAGTTAAAAATTAACCGGTATAAAATCCGTAAAATTCGTTTTATTTAATAAATAGCTGACGGGTGGTGGCGGCTTAAGAGAATCTACCAACCCATCTCACCCTGTGGGTATCGTAAAAGTCGACAGAGGGATAATAAAAACCAGGAGGTGGGCAGCAGTATCTTCCCGAAACATTTGAATGAATAAACTGCAGTTGCCCACCCGCTTGTCAAGCGTGGCAACTATGGGGGAGGCTTATGTTTAGCAGTGGACTAGTTGTGGGCTGCAATTATGATGAATTATCAAAATAATTGTTCTGTTATGAACTCTATCGAATATGTTCATGCACTCACTCGTCCAAACCTTTTTGCCCCCAATGTAACGTGATGAACGTTACATTGGGGGCGAAAAGGTTTGGAGTTCATCACGTTACATTGGGGCAAAAAGGTTTGAAGTCAGTAATGCTTGCACACTACTGCTTCACGGCAGAATAACTGGCCCCAGACGGATTCCTGCATAGGAATCCTACCACCAGTCGGATTCAAAACTTGTGTAAAAACAGAAATCGTTGGTTTTCACGTGTCTCTGACACTGCATCCTAGCCTACCTTCGATCTTATTGCATAAGCCTTAAATTGGGCACGAAAAGGTTTGGACGAGTGAGTGGCTGTGTTTCCGCGTACACTGTGCGAGTGGCATAATAATACCTCCTTGCTTCCAACAGAATTCGGAAAAGATTCATAATAGATCAATAACTATTAGAATTATTAATTCAAAAAACCTACTTCAGCGGAACAACTCCCTAACATGCTTAAGCGAATTTAAGTGTTTCATGATTTTGATTTTGATTCACCAGAACTTGACCAAAGTATATGGAACCACCCTTAAGGGATGTCTTTCAAACAAAAAAGTCCAAAATTGACTAAAATATCACTGGACGTACATAAAAAATATACATAACAGACGAACATAGAATCGCCTCCTTTTTTGAAGTCGGTTTTTTTGAAACGGCTATGACACATTGAGTTACGAGACTATGTAGGACGTCCTAGAGGAGACATTCTTTATTGCACACAAGTTGGAGTGCAATGCGCTCATTTAACAGCGCGTCGTATCTATCGCACCGATTGTTATCAGAGAACAAGAACATAAACCCTCGTTCGCCTCGAGCATGCGCCGCTCGTCATCGAGTTCCGCGATATATTTCGTTTGGGATAGCTTCTGTAGTACGTAATACATTATAACTCAATGTAATGAGTGACAATAGATTTGAATATAGATAGATGACTATTTGTTATTACAAAATACATTGACACGTAATTAACCGAGTTATTTACCGCGAATGAACATAACATGGTTTTTCCGAAAACTTTACAAACCCCTCGAAACGTGATTCACTCTTAAATTAACACATTGAATATATAAGAAAGGTAAGTAATGTAGGTGCTATTTGACAATAATAAAATACTAGGAATGAGCTCGGTTCGATTCAAGTTATGACGCTTTTTCTTATTTGAACTTCGAGACCGTTATTTGAATATCCATTGGTAATGTAAATACGTATAGTAGAAACTCCATGGCTTATGTCCAGTTCCTATATTCAACCAAGCAGTTATTGGTAGCAGTTACTATTCGTTTCTTTACTACTTGTGACGAGGCGTAACTTTTTCAAGTCATCTAACGGCTACTGACGTCGGTTAGTTACAGGAACGATTTTTTTTTATTTGATATAGTGACGAGACGAGCAAAACGTTCACCTGATGGTAAGTGCAACGTCTGCCCATAACAGATACTGTGTTACTCAGAATATTTCTGTGTACCCCCACTGCGCCCGTCAACCTGAGACATCAGTTCTTAAGTCTCATATGCCCAGTGATTACGCTAGCTCTCAGTGCCCTTCAGACCGAAACACAGTAATGTTTGCACACAACTGCTTCACGGCAGAATAACTGGCCTTGGGGTGGTACCTACCTAGACGGATTCCTACATAGGAATCCTTCCACCAGTTGCCGGTACGAGTTCGCCAGTCGAGAACCTTTCTTTACCAACGGTTATCGGTTCTAAGATCTATATGGCCTTGTCACTTCAGCTTGCTGATCCTTAGAACTATGTCTGTTACTACAGTTCCAGTTGGATAGTTATTTATATGGCGTGTCAATGAACCTAGCATCCAGGCCGAATAGGCATGCCGGCATTAGCTAGGTTATGAATTTGTGTTTATGTATTTTTAGGAAGTCGCGCGTTACTGAAAGAGATATTTTGGTGTACTTCATGTTTCTGTAAATGGATTTGATGGGTCGGATTCGGATGCAGAAGATGAAGTCAATTACTACGCAAATGCCCGTCAAATTATGCAAAAAATGGAAGATATCAATGAAGCGGGGATTGAACTAGCTGAAACACTTGAGGATCCGACTATTCCCTACGGTGAAGAAAATCATGAACCACCTCTTGTGACCGTAGGACGCGAAGGCAAACCTACTTCTGTAGGTCCTACAACATCTCGAAACCGCACGAGACCATTAGCTTGGCATTAGAGAAATTTGATCCTAAATGAATTTTTATTTAGAGGCCATTCTACACTTCCTTATGACCGATTACGAAACTGCAAACTACCAGATAAAAAGCGATCATGAAGAGGAACATCCTCCGTAGGTGTTGCGAAGAAAATGTTGCTAACCTGGATGGAGGAGATGTTAGTGAAGTCGTTTGGAAAGACAATAAGCACGTAAACCCTGGTGGTAGGATTCCTATGCAGGAATCCGTCTAGGTAGGTACCACCCCAGGGCCAGTTATTCTTCCGTGAAGCAGTAGTGTGCAAGCGTTACTGTGTTTCGGTTTGAAGGGCACTGTAAGCTAGCGTAATCACTTTTCTCGCGTAATCGCGCATTTGAGAATTAAGAACTGATGTCTCAAGGTGACGGGCGCAATGTGGTGTCACACAGAAACATTCTGGGCGACACAGCATTTGTTGTGGGCGGGCGTTGCACTTACCATCAGGTGAACGTTTTGCTCGTTTCGTCACTTTATACAATAAAAAAAACCTTTTGTCTATATACATGGGAGTTGAGCCAGCAACAACGGTGGTGCAGTACAATAAAGGACTTAAAGAAAGAATCCAGATTCCCTGCCCGAAGGTGGTGCGAGAATATAACGCACATATGAGTGGGGTAGATTTGTTAAAATCCTTCATAGGACGGTACCATATATCAATGAAGAGCTGTAAATGGACCTTGCATCTATTTTACCATTCATTTGATCTAAGCTGTATCAATGATTTGATTATTCATACAAGAGTTCAGGTCCAACCAGATACTGATAAGAGTAAATGGAACTTATGACAATTTAGACTCGAATAAGCCGAATCCTTATGTAGAATAGTGTTACGGCAACACCGTACGAGACTACGCGACGTACGACACGGCGCGAGGGGGCGCACCCACTTCATTACTTATCGAACTGCCCTACGCAACACTTGTTCCTCATAATTGTAAATTAACCTCATTATTAAACGTTATATCAGCGACCTATTTTTATTTGCATCTTCTACTCAAACAAATAGGCATACCTATAAATGGAAACAAACGTGCGTCGTCCTTCATCGTCCAGTTTGCAGGTGGACTTACATCTGAAAGAACCGCAATTATGCTCAAGCAACACCTACCGAAGACATTAGAATAGACCAGATTTCTCACTGGGGGATTTTGCTTAAAAAACAGCAGTGGTGCTAATACCCTCACTGTACTGGACATACACATAAACAGTGTATACAATGTGGTGTGTCATTATGGGATTTAATAAATAAAAATTGTTTTCATAAATATCATACAGAAGAAATTATAAATAAAAATATCGGTTTTTATTTTTGTGTGTATTTGTCGACGCTTCACATATTCTGATAAGTGCGCATTGTTGTTTAGAAACAACACATAGTGTTTTAGCTAAATAATATAAAAAATAATAAAAAGTAGGGTTTTATCGTCATTAATCGAATATATGCATCAGTAAGGGCCAAATACATTATTTTTCAGTAAAATAAAAAATTAGTACATTGAGGAGTTCCTTAACCCTTAATACCCGAAAAATATTTCATTACTGATTCATACATAATACAGTCACGCCTTTTTCTCATATAACGGGTATGCAGAGGCCACTCACGTAGCCCACTTTTTTACTTACTTTTACAGTGACAGCATTGCATATTATGGTGTTATTCTGCTCGAATAAAGGCTGACCGCACAATACCTTAGTCGCCTCTTATGACACCTCGGTAGGAAAAAGGTAGAGGCTAGTACTATGCCGGACACCTATTGGATAGATTAGTTAAACCGATTATAGAGATTCCTCCATTTTATAATTGTTACGTTTAATTGCATTTTCGGTTCATACGATTAACAATCCTGAATGCGTTTAATCGCTTGAACCAAAAATGTAAACCAAATCAAACGCGCAAACGTTAACACACCACGTCACACCCCTTTCAAGATGCTCTAGAATAAGAATTTAATAGAAGAAAACTATTAAATCCGATCCATGCTGAGCGCCACAACAGGTCGGGATATAAATAACACTCCATTTTTTAACTTTACCTCAACCCGCGCTACGATGAATATAATTTTGTTCATAATTACAAATTATGACATATGTATGTCACACAATTATTTGACTTAAATATGTCGAACCGCGTCTCAATTCGTGCAACAAGCAACGAGTTCTTGAGGCCATATTTTTTATATGGTCCGCCCCTATTTCCGTGACCCGCCATTTTATAAGGAGGAATAAACTCAAGGCTGCTTCGTTTATTAAATCCGCCGCAATAGTTGTAACGAGGTCTGAGAACTAATTGTCTTTAAAATGACTGTCGAATGAGAGTTTTAATCCATGATCCATATCCATCTATATCATCACGCCCCTAGCCTAGCGTTGCCAGGAACGGCGGGGGACGTCCCGATTTTCAGGAGTCTGGTGACACGTCCCGATCCGCGTTACCAGGTGCCCCGATTTGCGCCAGACGTCCCGATTTTCAGAGTGCTGACACGTCCCGATTCGCCGCCAAACACCTGGCGCTAACAGACGCCAAATGTTCCAATTTTTCACTTATCTCTAAATTTATCTAGCTTGTTGAAGTTTTATTGGTTTTGATTTTTGTACTAACCACTAACAAACCATTTAAAAAAAAATCTGTCAGATAGAAATAAATGATGATTCACAAAAACCGACTTTTTTGTAGTCATTGTAGCTGACTTTATTTGAAAACCAAATTCCCGATTATGTTGACCTTCCGTCCAGAAATTTGACACACTGGACCTGGCGACACTAAACGATAACTAAAATTCAAAAAAGTTATTCAACTCAACACGTTATCCCGTAAAAGTAGACACAGAAATGTCACAGCATTTGTTATGGGTAGACGTTGCACTTACCGAACGATTTGCTCGCCTCGACATTTACTTAAGCCAAAAAGATAATTACACCAACTATCAGCACTCTTCAAAACAAAACACACAAATACGTTTATGTTTGCACACTACTGCTTCACGGCAGAATAACTGACACTGCGATGTTACTTACCTAGACGGATTCTTGCATAGTAATTCCACCACTTTTACGCCCTCATGGGGAATGACACCTGACGGGTGGCGAACCATATCACTGCCATTTTGGTACGAATCAAAAAATCCATACTCCCAATTGCGTTTCCACGAGCAGTAAAGTGACAGCATTGCATATTATAGTGTTACTCTGCGCGAATAAAGGCGGTCCGTGCAATAACTTAGTCGCCTCTTACAACACCTCACTAGGAAAGAGGTAGGTGCTATTCTACTCTGCCAGACACCTACCGCCTTCTCTATATATTATGTATTAAATAACAATACTAAATATTTTTTTTGGATAACTTGGGACTGAATAGAGTTGTTAATATAAAAAAGTTCTAAGTTGCCACAGCATGCGTCCCACGTCTATACTGCAGTAATCTACCGATGCCTTCCCTCAATAGCGAGCTGAAGCAAACTAATACCGCCACCGGGAACCGCCACCAAATAGACCACTACAACATTACCGCTAGGCAATACACACCACTGAAGTCGAGAACACGGCGTTTCACCTCAAAACGGGGCATTATCAAGTGATATTGAGTCTAAGAAAGACAGCCGCTGAGCAGCAAAAGTAGTAAGTATATAATTATATACGAGTATTTACATTACATACACTTTCCCATGTATGTATTAAACAAGCGTTCCCATTTCTTGGAGGATAAATTTGAAGCAGTTCGTAGTAAGACAGTTACTGTTGGCAGCCGATGTACTTGAAAATTTTGACATTTACTTTGAATAAAATGGCGGAATTGGTTACGCAGATACGATGGCGTGATAATAATAATTTTGTAAATTTATTACAAATGTCATATTAGTGCTTTCTGTACACCAAAGTATATATATGTTAAACACAGACAAACTTATCTTCTATATATCAATATTTTTAAGAATATTGCGCGCACGGAGGAGTGTGAAAATTAGCTTAGTTAAAATTTATATGGAAAAGGACTGCAGAAAGCTATGCACCGGTCAGTAAAACATGCAGTCAAAGCATAAAATTACACCGATTGCAGTAAAGGCAATTACGACGGCACAAGGACTGCAGGAACAAACAGTATAATAATTACAATAACAAGTTACTTATATTAAGATAGCCAAATTATACGTCATTCACTCCGTAAGTCAGCAAAGAGCGGCCACTGTACGTTCACAAAATCTTCACTTGATTCCTGCCAGCTGCTACTTTTTTAATTTTTTATTTTGTTTAATAACGGCCAGTCTCATGTCATATTGTTACCCTTGCTAATGACAAGTGAGCCTGAGCGTTCTCATACTTTTAAAAATTAGTATGGAATCATCCAGCAACAGTTTTTAACTGGCCAAGACAACCACTAGTTCGTATAAATAGCACATTGTTTAAAGTCAATAGTATATATAGTCTAAGATAGAATCAAAGTAATATGCCCTTTGATGTAAACAAAGAATTTAAAACCGTTTTATTGAAAGAAAAATAAAATATTTTATTTTTATTGTAAATGGATGAGATTATGAAATATTACAAAGCAATAAGAAGTCGAAAGCCTATTCACGTAATATACTGTACTACATCATAAAAAGGTACTTTTTGTGGAAGAGAGTAACGAGAGTAACGAGACGGATAAATCGACCACTAGATGGTAAGAGCAACGTCTGCCCATAACAAGTGATGTGTCACCCAGCGAGGAACTTCTTCTTATTTCGAAGAGTCCTATGGCCGAAGCAGAAAAAGAGTTCTTAGATAAATCAATAAACACTTTGCAAACTCCGAATACCGACCTCTGTAAGGTTGTCGCTAGTAACACGATGCGAGGAACCGAAGATCGGGTTCAAAGCCGTACCTTGACACAAGTCTATTTCCATCGACGCCTCGATGGACAAACTGTTGATGCGTATCTGCAATGTTGACCCCTTGAAGGTCAATGAAATGATGTATTTAAGTGACGAAATCAACTTGATTTTGCACTTGTTTGTCATCCTTACAAAAAACTAATCGTACTATTTACAAAATATTAGTCTTCCCTGCTTTGAGATATGGCGACTGTCTAAATTTCTTCTCTGATACGCTACTATGATAGCGGTCGTCACTATTTAAACGCCTACGCTAATGACAACAACCGGACCACCGCGAGCATTGGCATTATATTCAAACGGTCTGTGCCCTGCAGTAACAGTAAAAGGCTGATGATATTTATCAACCTTGAATGAATTAAATAATCAGTACCCCAACGGTCGTATTTATAAAAATTACTTAAAATAGGTTTATCAGATTCGATAGTTATAGTGTTCATTAGGCCTATATAGAAAATTCTTTAATAATAAACCAGTCATAACTATATTTTTACGGTCTTATTTATAATAGGTTTATGATACCGAATAGCGACAACGTCCAAATGACTTATTAAACCTATTATAAAATTGTTTATATAACTATACACTTACTAATGTCTGTAGTCTAAGGCATAAGTCTTGGCTTGTAGCAATAATCCAAAACTGGTAACTGCAACCAATTGGTGCTTGTGACACTTTGCCTTACATAAATGTAATTTACAAGCGATTAAGATACGAACGAACTCAATTAAATTTAACATTAAATGAAAGTGACATTTTCATTAATTCTCTTGACTAATTTATTTATTTATTTAAACTTCTAAGCACTCAAATTGTACATATGGCGGACTTAATGCCTCCTCCCATTCAACCATTTTTAGCTGCAAGGAAATTGGGAGTTCTTGCAAAAGTGCGGCGTTACTTTACTCCGGGACAGCTTCTGACCCTATATAAAGCTCAGGTCCGGTCGGCTGTTGAGTACTGCTGCCACATATGGGCTGGAGTACCTAAATATCAACTGGCAGCCTTGGACTCGGTGGAGAGACGGGCCAAGCGGCTAATCGGTGATCCAGACTTGGTTACTACCAATTTGTCCAGTCTCGAACACAGACGTCGGGTGGCCAGTCTCTCGGTGTTCTACAGGTTACATTTTGGAGAGTGTGCGAAGGAATTACATGAGTTAATTCCCCCTTCCCCTTTCCATCATCGGACAACAAGACGCACGGCGGGTTTCCATCCTTTTGTTGTGGACATACCCTGCATTCGGACGAAGCGTTTTGCTTCGTCGTTCATAATGCGTACAGCAAAGGACTGGAATAATTTGCCTGCATCAGTCTTCCCGTCCGATTATAATGTGGGTGTCTTCAAGAGAAGAGTGAATAGGCTTTTTCTAAGCTAGTGTGCCTACCAACAAAAACTACATCGCCACTTACCATCAGGTGGGATTGTAGTTAAACGCTAGCTTATATTGTTTAAAAAAAAAAAAAAACCATATGGCTAAGCAGAGATAAGCATATAGATGAGCAACCATATGAGATAGGCGGTGCAGACAACATTAACAAAGAAAAAAAAATATAAGAAAAATAAGAAATATAACACATATACATAATTATACCAATACATACATATATATATATATATATATATATACATTCATTCATACCTACATATACATAAATTCTATAAATATATAATTATTATCACACACAAACAGAAAATAAAAACATTTTATTATGTCGTTAAAACGTCGATTTCTATGCAATAGAATTAATTCATACTTGAAGCGAATGAAGAATCCCCGGACTTTATTTTTTAAGGCATACCTATTGGGAGCTTTTTTAATGTCAAGAGGAATATAGTTCCAGAGCCTTATAGCCGTTAGAGCGAAAGAGTGAGATATGGAACCAGAACGGTGTAAAGGCGTGAGCAACTTGAGATTACCCGAGGAGAGGATAGAACAGTCGTGAGAATCTCCCAGCTTTTGAAATTACATTTCAAATACTCAGTAGCACAAGGATCGTTTAGTATTGTGAAAAAGGTGCACAGTATTCTAACATAACTGCGCTGACGGATTGGCAGCCAGTTAAGCTGAAATTGATGAAGCCAAATGACATGATCGTATTTACGAAGACCATAAATGTATCTTATACAGTTAGATTAATTTAGATTCAAATAAAACCATACTTTCACATCTTTAAATTATCCGCTTTGATTGTTTTTATTGCCTTATTGCAAATTGTTCTAGAATTTTCATTCATAAAAAGGTATCGAAAAACTGTGCCGTTGCAGTGAACGGTTAATTAAAAAAACAGGTCAATGAACAAGCTTCGATCTACTGCTTATTATAATTACACTGATAGTTTATTGTTAACCTTAATTGTTAGACTTTATCGTTATTACTAACCTTTATATAATGGCTATGACTTGTATAATGTATATTAAGAGTACCTGACTTTTAAGCCTCGAGCCATAGGTTCGAATGCCAGCCGGAGACAACATTTGTGCAAAATCACAAATGTTTGCTTTTCCGGTCCGGTTGTGTCGTGATTCCGATGTTACCGCATTCGATCTTCCCGTATGAGCGTTACATACTAGTAGGTTAGGACGAACGAGTGCCTTTCTGTTTGCCCGTTACACTTGTGGCACTATAATATCTCCTGCTCAGTCATAAGCTTCTGATAGAATTCGGAAATTAACGTCGTAATCGCTAAGCTGCCACAATGACATAATAAGTTTTTATGTATAAAGTAACAGCCTATAAAAGTCCCATTACTGAGCAATTTTATGAAGATTTGACCTTTGAGGACCGTAAAAGGAGCGGTCGACCTCGTAGCGTTAGGACACCAGCAATCATCAAAGCAATGCGCAAGGGCGCCAATATAACAAAATCCCTTCCGGAAGCCCTTCATTGGAATTAAGCAGAACTACTTTCAAAAGAGTGCTTAATGAAGATCTGAGACTCCGGGATTATCGACGAAAAAACACGGCATTATCTTAATGAGCGTCAAAAAAAAATGTGTAAACTAGCGCTGTTATGTATCGAAATACCGTTCTTACAAACGCTGTGAAAGAGACACTGGGAATTCCAACAAGATTCAGCGCCGGCTCATCGGACAGCAAGCACTCGAAACTGACTTACGAGTATTTATCACCCACGGAATGGACTTCATCAGGCACGACGAGTCCAGCCCGCAAGGCAGCCCCCGAGGCAGCCCTCTGCCTTCTCAAACTTAAACCCGCTGCATTACCAAACTGCACTAAACCTTACCAGAATTTACAGTCTCTCAAAGCATAACTCATGAAAATTGTGGCTGATATAGACATGAACATTGTGCACGCTGCGGTCGGCGACTGCCTTCGGAGTATAAGGGCCTGTATTCAAAATCAAACAATAGCTTGAATAAATATTTTAACTATAATTAATTTTGTTTTTATGTATGTACATTTTTTATACAAACAACACAAGTCGTACTATTTATTTAATGAAGTGGTTGTTGTGACAGAGCTCATTACATATAGATAGACTACATCAAAATAGATGAACGGTTTTTTTTTTAATTTAATATAGCTGCATTTGATGATGCAAGTGAGAAGTCATTGAAAATGCTTGTTGTGAGATAAACAAAAATATTTTATTCATAACATTGATAGAGTATTTAAAAAAATTATATTGTCTAATATTATTATAAAATGTATTTACTATTAATTTATTCCGGAATAAAGTTAGAAATAAAATAATATAAATAAAAATACATTACTCCGCAAAATATGCGAAAAAGATCCCTCTTTTTTCTGAAACTATTGAAACTTTAAAAGATTTCGTTATATTTTCGAAAGTACCAGGTTTTATAGATTTTTATTATGGTCGACTACGACGCGATCTGATGACGATCACCTGACGATCGCGTGACCTAGTGGTCAGACAGAGTTCCTGACTTCTACGCCGAGGGCCCTGGGTTCGAATCCCAGCTGGAACCAACTTAGTTTTCAGGTTTGGTTTTATTGTGTATGTGAAATTTATCATTGTGAAACGTGCTCACGATACAAGGGAAATTCTGTGAGTCATCGTTTTTAATAAACGAAAAAAATAGGGCACGGAACCATCTACGCATGAGTCGTACTCAAACATGACTTATTACTGGTGGTAGGATTCCTATGCAGGAGTCCGTCTAGGTAGGTACCACCCCAGGGCCAGTTATTCCACCGTGAAGCAGTCATGTGCAAACATTACTGTTTCAGTTTGAAGGGCACTGTGAGCTAGCGTAATCACTGGGCATATGAGACTTAAGAACATATGTCTCAGGGTGATGGGCACAGTGTAGTGTCACACAGAAATTTTCTGGGTGGCACAGCATTTGTTATGGGCAGGCGTTGCAGTTACCATCAGGTGAACGTATTGCACGTTTCATCACTTTATGCAATAAAAAAAAACTTATTACCTTTATCTTCTATTAAGTATATTTTTTTCTATAAGTAGTAGTATAGTTTCGATTTCAACGTTTTATAGTCAATATTATATTGGATAGGATAATTGTCGTAGGCAAGCGCGACAATAATTATCCTTCTTGTATTTTATCTAGATAACTAATGAAGAACATAACATACCATGTTCTGCATCATTCTATCAATTACATTGGATTTGACAGACCACAAATCCTTGCAAAATAACCCTAATTCCTACCAAGGATGATTCGCGAGGCTATTAAACTTATAAAACATCCTAACTTAAATAGAGAAGATGGTTGGTTACGATCACCAGCTTAGGATCCTATTATTAATCAAGTCATCAATACACAGTAAGCCTATTCTGGGTAGATCGGAACAAAAATAATAAATAAAATATGAAGGTACTCCGGATTAACTATGACATCAGGACGTCTGTCACCGCGGTCCTCACGTGACCATAGGTGCTGTGAAGCGTTCGAAACGTCGTATAGTAAAATAAAACGAGATAATATCCGTAAACGTAGTTTTTTTTAAAAACAAAAACATTATTTTCCTAGAACTCAAGAGAAAGGGTAAGTTGACATTATCAATTATTCAAAGCTACTTAGCGTGAATTCCATTCTGACTTTTCCTCGTGACGTCAAGTGATTGATGTTTTTTACCTAATTAAAAATTCATTGCTTATTGATATTGTAGGAAAACGATGATTTTTTTTTTGATAAAGTGACGAAACGCGTAAAATATTCACCTAATGGTAAGTGCAAAGTCTGGCCCATAACAAATACTGTGGCACCTAGAAATTTTCTGTGTGTCACCACACAGCGCCCGTCACCCTGAGACATCAGTTCTTAAGTCTCATATGCCCAGTGATTACCTTTAAAATGTATGCTAGCTCTCAGTGCCCTTCATAGTCCAGTCATTTAAGCTTAAATTAGGTAAGAATCTCGGAATTTGAGATACCCAGCTGTAAGTCTTTAAATACTTGTATATTGACACCCTAAAAGTTGTCTCAAAACCTACATATGGTAGGGTGTACGCAACTATTAAATTTCAAGGTCAAAGGTCACAAAAATCGGTTTTTGCCCTTTTTTTTGTAAATATCTCATTTCCTATGTGTTTTTGCTATTTGTATTTATTAACAATATTGTAGAATACAAAATTCTCTACAAATTTTGTTTAAAAAAATTTTCATACGGTGAACCGTTTTCGAGATAGAGGGCGGAGAGCGCGCGGTCACAGCATCACTTCAGGTCAACCCGTGCCTCTGGTCGAAAACGCGCCATATCTATATATTGATGATTGATATAGTAGACAATATTTATTTTTCAAAGATCACAACGCTTATGGTAATTAAAGTATTAATTAAAATGTACATAATCAATAAATTTTTAATGTAATAAATTTCAAACTTAACGTAATAAATAATAATCCAATAAAATTTAAATAAATGTAACGTAAACAATAATAAGTAGGTATAGCGAATGTCACAGCTGTTATCAATTTAAACGCAGTGAAACGCAATTTTCACAGACACCACTTACCTATATTTCTCCTTAAATCTCATTTGGTCACATGGTCTTCTCCATAGACTTTTATGGTCCTACAGATGCTTAAACTCTCACTCAGGTATCTTACTGGTGGTAGAAGTCCTGTGTAGGAATCCGTCAAGTGTTGTTTGTTTTTTTTGTTTTTGTAATTCAGTTGTGCTGTGATTGCCCCCGTGCCTCTGACACTGCATCCTAGCCAACATCCGATTTTATTGCATCAGCATTACACATATATACGAACTAAAAAAAATCATCGGTAAGGTTACGAGTCGAAAATCGGCCACGATCATATTAAAGCCTACTTTTACGAATCATAACCAATACTTTTTGACAGCTCAGTTGGCGCATTGACTAAGCGATCGGCTTCTGAACCGGTTCGATTCCCACACGGAGCTATCATTTGTTTGGCATACAGATAATTGTTTCAGGTCTAGGTGTTTGTATATACGTGTTCCTCGAAGCTGCTCTAAAGATGACGTAACAGGTAAAATAAAACGCTTTGATACGTATCGTGAACTTATATTTGAAAATATTATCCTTGCCCTTATACCTTCACAATAGTCAAATGTTATCGTGAAGCAAAATGCAACTAGCGCCATCTTCATTTAAATTTTCTCAATTGCATTATCTTGTTGACATTAATGACAAATGATTGTTCTTAAACATACCGCCCACCAAGGACATTTATTGAAAATGTCCTTAATAAGCCTGTACCGCCCACCATGACCGAATCATATGGTAATTGAAGGGTTGAACTTAACAATAAATAACTTAACAATGAATGAAAAAACATAAAAAATAAGAAAAACTTAACTTATTACAGAAAATAAAACATTTCATAAAACTTAATAAAGAAAAATGGTTAACATGTATTTAATGAACTAATTACTCTACGGGCAATATACACAATTTTGAAGTAGGTCGCTTCAAAACAGACGATTTGGTACGTAATGTGACTACACGGGTTATATTGTCCGCGCCTGGATGCTTTTCGATAACGCGACCAAGTAACCATTGACCTGGAGGAAGATCGTCCTCCTTAACCAACACTATGTCGCCTACTTTAGGTTCAGAAGTTTGACGCGACCACTTGTACCTATGCATTAACATGACCAAATATTCTTTTGACCAGCGGTTCCAAAAAGATTTTAACATTTTTTGTACTAACTGCCACCTTGTCAATGAATTTATATTGCTCGAATCATAGTTATCTATTATATTAACCAGTGGTTCCCCTACCAAAAAGTGACCGAGGGTCAAGGGAAGTGGTTCACTTGGATCGTCACAGTTAATCGTGGTCATCGGCCGAGAATTGAGACATGCCTCAATTTGTGTAAGAAGAGTACTCATCTCTTCAAAAGTAAGAGTCGAGTCACCGATGACCCTTTTGATGTGAAATTTGGTGGATTTTACTCCCGCTTCCCAGAGGCCACCGAAATTAGGCGCCCGAGGGGGTATAAAGTGCCACTCTGTCCCGTTTCTTTCCAGATGTTCTGCCATTTCAGGTTGAAGGGAGCTCAGTTCCCGCAGCTCCTTGGCTGCACCGACGAAGGTTGTTCCATTATCCGACCACAGGTGAGCACATTTTCCGCGTCTGGCTGTAAATCGCCGAAAGGCCGCTAAAAATGCTTGGCTAGTCATATCGCTGACGACTTCGAGATGTATCGCTCGTGTAGCCATACATACAAAGATACAAATGTAGCCTTTATATGATTGGTGCCCGCGTCCTCTGGATGTCCTAATTTTTATGGGTCCAGCGTAGTCTACGCCGCTGTTCAAAAATGGCCTAGCGGGAGTGCATCTAACCGATGGCAAATCACCCATAAATTGACTGTGTGTCGGTGCGCTGTTTTTGACACATGTTACACAATTGTGGATATATTGTTTTACTAAACATTTTGCTCTGATAATCCAATACGCAGTCCTTAAATAGTTAAGCGTTAGCTGCTGTCCTCCATGTAGTGTCCTATCGTGGGCGTCTGCCACTATCAATTTGGTTAATTCGGAGTTGTAGGGTAGTAAGATCGGCTGCTTAGTTTGCTCTTCTAATCCTGAATTTCGCAGACGGCCCGTGACTCTGATTATACCCTGGTCGTCCAGGTAAGGGCATAACGGTCGCAATTTGCTTCCTTTCTTTTGTATAGTTCTTCCTTCTTTTAATTCTTTGTACTCTAACGAAACTCGTCCATCTGTGCTTTTCTTATGCAACACTGTAATGCTTTTTCGATTTCATTCTTCTTTAAATAATTCTTCTGTCCTTTCTTTATAAATCTTCTACAATATGCGACAATTCTCAAGAGCTTGTGGAGGGATGAAAATCGCTGGAAAAGTGTGTGTTCCGAAACTTTTCCCAAATGGACTTTAACAGACTCCTCTTCCTTTGTATATAAATCCTTTGGTCTGTTATACAAAATAAATTGTTCTCTCAAAAAACTTGGTCCTAAAAACCACAACTCATTTTCAGATAACACGCTAGGTGCGACCCCTCTCGATGCACAGTCTGCCGGGTTATGCCGACTTGAGATATGGTACCACTGTGATGATTCTAGCGTAGTAAGAATATCGGATACCCTATTTCCAACAAACGTCTTCCAGCGGCTAGGGTGACTATTGAGCCAGGCCAAAACGATTGTGGAATCCGTCCAAGCGTGAACTTTAGTTTTCGAAATATTTAACACCTCTGACGTTTCCACTAACAGACGTGTTAACAAGACTGCACCACATAGTTCCAGTCTGGGAATACTCACTTGCTTAACGGGTGCTACTCTCGTTTTTGCTACCACAAGCGACGTTCTGACCCTTTTTGTACTGTCCACAATGCGGATGTAGACTACCGCTGCATATGCAAGTTTAGATGCGTCACAGAAGCCATGCAATTCCACTTCGACGTCACCTTCCTTCATGCCGAGCCATCGTGGTATTTGCACCTTTGAAAGTTCAGCCAACTCCATACGATAAGTATCCCATTCCTTTTTTAACTCTTCTGGTATTCGTTCATCCCAGCTTACACCTGACAGCCACAGCTTTTGAATAAATATTTTTGCTATGATCACACTAGGGGCTACCCATCCTAAAGGATCAAACAATCTAGCGATTTCTGATATAACCATTCTTTTTGTTTCAGGTCCGGTCGTCGGAGCGAGGTGCACTGCGTACTTGAACTCATCTTCGCTACGACTCCAGGTAAGTCCTAAAATCTTAATTGTATTATCTAACTTAATTTCTACATCATCTCGTTCCTTATGTGAGGATTGCCCATTTGCTTTATTGACCTTTGATTCAGTTTCCTTGGCTCTAATGTCCTTATCTTTATAAAGTTTTATTTGCTTAATTAGATTCTTGTCATTGCTATTCCATTTCTGCAATTCGAATCCTCCATGACCTAATAATTCTTGAATTTGCTTAAATATTTCAAATCCTTCTTCAACAGTACTACAGCCTGTCATAAGGTCATTCATATAGAAGCAATTCAATACTCGCTCTGCTGCAACTGGATATTGATGTCCATCGTCATAGGCGATTTGATGCAATGTTTTTACTGCCAAATACGGAGCAGCTGCTGTTCCGAAAGTGACAGTCAGAAGCTCATAATCCTTTATATCTTCATTAGGATCTTCTCTCCATACGATGCGTTGATACAAATTAGCGTCTGCTTCGTCTACTAACACTTGGCGATACATTTTTACGATATCCGCCACCAAGGCTATCGGATGAATTCTCCAGCATAGAACAATATGCCGAAGATCTGCTTGTAAAGTCGGTCCTACCATAAGCGTATCATTCAACGATACTCCATGTTTGTTGGGCATAGAAGCATTGAACACAACTCTTATTTTTGTAGTGGTCTTATCGTTTCGCATTACTGCGTGATGCGGAAGGTAAACCGCTTCATTTATCTTATGTTCACAGTTTTTTAGCTGTCTCATATGTCCTAAATGTAAGTATTCCTTCAAAACTTTACTGTATCCCTCCTGTAAATCTGCATCTTTACCCAACCGTTTTTCTAACGATAGAAGTCTTTTTACAGCTATTGTCCTGGAATCACCACCTTTGCAGAGAGGCACTTCATCCCGAAATGGTAAGTGCACTATGTACCGTCCTTCCTTTGTTCTTCTAGTGGTAGCTTCATAAATCTTTTCACATTTATGCTCTTCTTCACTAAGCATCTTTTTTGTACTATAGTAAGTGTTTTCTTCTATTTCCCAAAACTTTTTTAGTATTTGATTTTCATTAACCTGTGCATGCATAACTCGAAGTCTAAATGTGGATTCATTCGATATTTCATGTACCTTGTTTATTACTCCTGAAAGAATCCATCCGAGAGAAGTGCATTGTGCTATAAGTGAACCATTCGGACATCTTTTTATACCCTCCTTCATTATGGTGCCATAAGCATCCGCACCCAATAACATATCAATTTTGTTGGGAACGTTGTACTGCGGGTCCGCTAATTGCAATTGGTTTATATCTAACCAATCAATAGAATCTATCTTATCCTCCGGAAGATAGGCGGTTATCTTGCTCAAAACATAAGCTTCGATTTCTATTTTAAAATTTGGATCTACTCGTGATTGCACTTGAACTCGAACCTTATGTTTAGCTCGCATAACCTTACCATTAGATAATCCAGATATAACCCCGTTCGCAGGAATTTTTTTCAACCGGAGAAATTGAACTATTGCTTCTGTAATGAAGCATGCTTGCGAGCCTTGATCTATCAAAGCTCGTACTAAGCGCGATTCCCCATTTATTGCTTTGGCTTTTATTAACGCAGTGGCTAATAAAACCTGCCTGGGCTTAGATGTATGACCAGTCGAGAGGCAAGCTACTACAGGAACTTCGGTCCCCGAAGTTTTAGTGCCACCGGTCGATTGGTTTGAGGTAGTAGTGGAGTCCATGTATTCCTGCTCGCTGCGTGGATGTAAGAGTGAATGATGCCGTTTTTGACATATCCTACAAGAAGTCGGTTTTTTACAATCGTAAGAAATATGGTTTCCGCCTAAACAATTAAAACATATGTTCTTTGTTAACACGAATTCACGTCGGCGGCTAATATCTAGGTTAGTAAATTTTTTGCAGAAACACAATTTATGGCTTTGTGAACAGTATTCGCACTTGAGTCCAGAAGATTTGGTCGCTAACAAAACCTTAGTATTTTGAACGTGTGTATTATAATTGAGTGGTTTACGAGGTTCAATACATTCTAATGCTCTGAAACGGGTTTCAATAAAAGTTTTGAACTGATCAATCGTAGGCAAAGAATCATCGCTCGATATATGCAACTCCCATTGCTTACGCGTTTCCGAATCTAATTTATATGTAACGATATGAATGACTATAATATCCCATGTACTCACATTAACGTCCAAATGTTTTAAAGCGTTTAAACAATCCATTGTTGTGTCTAATATTTCTTTTAAAGCTAACGCTGATTCAGAACTCATCCGTTTTTGGCTAAATAGTCGTTTCAAAATACAATTTGATAAATACTTTTTGTTATTAAACCTCCTCTCTAATAAACCCCAACATTCATTGTAATTCGCTTCAGTAACGGGAGTGTGTCGAATTAGTTGAGCAGCCTCACCAGTGAGATGACCCTTCAAATAATGAAGCCGTTGTACATTGTCAAGGGATTCATTTTTATGAACAAGCGATATAAATAAATCACGGAATGTCGTCCATTCCACGTATTTACCCGAAAATGTTGGTATTGAAATTCGGGGTAATTTCACTGCGGACTGCCTATCAAACAATGATGATGGTGCACTATGTTGTTGTTTCTCCAAAGGGAGAGTTAATTTATTTTTTACAGTTTTTATATGAGACTTGTATACAATGTAGGTGTCCTCCGTTTTACCATAAATGTCTAATCGCGCATATTCTGATGATTGTACATCTTCAGGTTTAGCATTTTCGTGCAACCTTTTATGATTATCCATAAATGATTGCCAGTTGCTTTCTAAGATTTCTAATCTCGTCTCCAAATATTCAAGTGTTAAGCGTTCTTTAGGACTTTTTTTATAATTATTAAATGCCTTCTCAATAACATTTTGTGTCTCCTTTTGAAGATTAATAATTTTATCCATTTTAAATAAAATAAAATGGCAATCTCAATACAAAAACTAATAACTAGTAATATCCAGTAGAATGTGAAAATTTAACAAGTGTTTGAACTATAATTATATAATCCTAAAAATGGGCATAGGTTCCCCGTCAGTAACTAATTTCGCAAATTATTCTAAGTCCCTAAACTAAACAAACTTATTAAATGCCAATCGCAACACAAGAACAAATAACTGAGTAATATCGGGTAGAATGTGAAAATTTTTACAAGTGTTTGAACTATAATTATATAAGACTAAAAATGGGCATAGGTTCCCCGTCAGTCACTAATTTCGCAAATTATTCTAAGTCCCTAAACTAAACAAAGATGAACAAATTCTTATAATTAATATAATATCATCAAATCTTAAAATTTACAAGTCTGTTGTTCATGAGTATAAGTTATTTTCGTGATGTAAATAAAGTCCAACTTGGCTTGATAAATTAATGAAAGTACTTACAGTTTTTGTCCTTGCACTTACACTGTGACACTTGATTTGATGAACAAACCATTTATCACTACACAACACTGGCGGCGCCACCTATTGGCCGCTTTTTATAACAGCAGATGTTCTCCTCTGCTAATTCAATAATCTTGATGTAGATGACAGTTGTTCTATTCCAACCGATATGGCGATGTGTGACCTCTGACTTGTAGTAGCAATTTGCAATGCTATACAAGTGAACTATTCAGCTAATCAGTCAGGGGGTGTTTTTAAAAAGCACCCTGCCGACTATATTACTCAAAAATGGTATGTAGAATGAATATCCGGCTCGTATGGAACCAATGTTCGTCGAAGCTGCTCTAAAGATGACGTAACAGGTAGAATAAAACGCTTTGATACGTATCGTGAACTTATATTTGAAAATATTATCCTTGCCCTTATACCTTCACAATAGTCAAATGTTATCGTGAAGCAAAATGCAACTAGCGCCATCTTCATTTAAATTTTCTCAATTGCATTATCTTGTTGACATTAATGACAAATGATTGTTCTTAAACAATACGTGTAAAGGCACCCTCGATAGTTGAATACATACATATAGTCACGCCTTTTTCCCATATAAGTTAGGCAGAGACCACACATGTAGCACACTTTTCGCCCTAGCGATAAACGAGCCGTGACGGTCGTCGAACCACGTCTCCGCCGTTTTGGTACGTGCCAAAATAAATTGAGTAACTGTTGCGTTCGCGAAAGCAGTATAGTGACTGCATTGCATATTATTAGTGTCATTCTGCAGGAATAAAGGCTGTCCGTACAATACCTTAGTCGCCGCTTACGACACCTCGGTCGGAAAGAGGTGGATGCTTTTCAACTCTGCCGGACTCCTATCGGCTATTGTCTCGGCCGTTTGCTATACTATTGACAAGGTATCAAACACCCGGGGTGTTGGCCTACTGCAGCTGGAATCTTCCCTACCAAAACAATATAAGCAAAGCTCACTCACATGTTCTGTAGCGCCTATATGTTCCAGCTCCTTCTGGGATATCTTCACAGCATCTAGAAACATTCATCGGAGTGCGAAACGTTTCATCGGTCAATAAAGCATGCATTTACAGCATAAAAGCGCAGCGATTGCAGTCTAAACAATTACAACGGCACAAGGAATGCAGGAACAAACAGTATTATGAAACACAATAATTAGTTATTTATAATAATAAAATCAAATTATACAACGCGAGCACTGCACAACTTTTAATTTTCGAATATTTTTTTATTTATTTCTTTTTCGTTTCGTTATATAGCGGTCAAACTCATGTCATATTGCTACCCTTGCAATGACGCGTAAACTGAAACGTATGCTTGCTTGGAATTAGTGGTATTACCCAGCAACAGTTTTAACTGGCCAAGACAGCTATAGTAACAGCAGCCAATACAAAAAGAACGGAGGGAGTACCGGCTGTAGTGTCAGAGACACGGGATGAAGTAACAATACATACAGAATTGATAACTCATAATTTGGCCCGAACATCGGTGTCAATCAACCGCTGAACCGATCTTCATGAAATTTGCTACAGAAATAGCTTGTATCCTGGAGACGGACATAGGATACTATTTATCTCATCTTTCTAACGCCAGAGAATAAATATATTATATTTCATTTAATTCTTGAGTAAGCTCATGAATAAAATGAAATTAATGTTCACGACAATAATCGAATGGCGAGCTCCATCCTGTGATAGCATGTTTCGCATTCCGTACCCTCTACTATGAAGAAATTGGCGCTTTATGGTCTCTCAACCTCTTCTACAGATTTACCAACCTCAACTCAGGTTCTTTTTTAAGAAACAAGTTTTACACGAAACGACTTCAATAAGACCTTCACAGTACTATGGTCATCCCGATATTAAATTCAAGAACAGACCGATCAAAATCTCGACGCATTGAGAGTAATTGTAAAAGTAGCAGCTTCCTCATTAATTCACAATTAGAGAGACCTAGGGGTCGACCAATTACTATCGACCAACCTAACTTCCGACTAATTGCATCTCCCTCTTAAAATCGCCGTCGATTTTTTGTTTCTTTCTTTCACGTACAGTTAACCGTTTATGTCCCCCTTTAACTTCCACCTGTAACTTCTGTCTCGCTTGACGTAGTTAGGTATACTGTACAATTGTTGTGGCATATTAAAAGTAATATAGTTAAAAATCGTAAGAGTCGTTTATGTAGTATTTACACGAGGTCAATCATTGAGGCAATCCAATAACCTTTTTTATTAAAAAATTATGCCGTGTGGTGGCGGCTCGTTAAAAGAATACCACCACTCCATCTCATCCAATGGATCTAGTAAAAGGCGAGTAAGGAATAAAACTGCACTGTGCACCTAATAGCGCATGGTGGCGATGGGCTTACCACCTATCACACCAACTGCATTATATTGCTTTGGTGAAACGTGGATTGTGGCAGTCATCTGCTTTTGCAGTGAGTGCCCAGTCTCTGACTATCCCTTATGGGATACATCGTGATCTTATGTATGTAAAAAAAAAGTAAAGTTTCAGCCTATAAATGTCCCACTACTGAGCACAGGCCTCCTCTAATTTCTGAGAGGGTTTTGGAGCTAGGAAGAATCCGCCACGCTGCTCCAATGCGGGTTGGCGGACTTCACATGTCTTCGCAATATTTTTTATTCCTCAGACATGCAGGTTTCCTCACGATGTTTTCCTTCACCGCTGAGCACGTGGTAAATCAGCACTTAAAATTGCAATTAACAATTGTAGTGGTGCCGGCACCGGGAATCGAACCCAGGTCACTCGCGTACTATGAAATTTAAAGCGAGCGCCTAGCCCTGTGCTACCACCGCCTTACTCCTTATGTATGTATGTATTAAAAATATTAAGTCAGTACTGTGTAAATATAAATAGTGTATGTATTACCCATACATACATGCATACAGTCAAGTCTTTTTCCATATACGAGATAGGCAGAGTCCACTCACGCAGCCCACTTTTTGCCCTCGCGGGAAACGAGTATTGCGTATTATGGTGTTATTTTGCATGGTAGAAAAGAGGTGCCATTCTACTCTGCCGGAAAACTATCGGCTCATGTACATATTATAGTATAATGTAATGCCAGTTCATTGAGAAAGAAAGTGACAAATACTGGACTTGAAATTGAGAAATGTATTTTTCTTTTCACCAGCTGTAATTTATTTCTTTTATAAACATAAATATATTGTAGTCACCAGACTATTACTAATTGGTAAAAAATAGGAATAAGAATATACATTGTAACAGCATGTCAAGATTTATTCCGTTTTTTATTTATATCTTGGCTTAACTGGTTTGTCTTGCACTGGACTTAGTGGAAATGGTCCATAAAAGTCATCGTAACGACCAATACATTATTTAATTAGTTATCAATCATTTTATCATTTCTTCATCTCAAATTATGGGTACTTGGGTTCGAATCTAAATGTATTTGAAGTTAAAATTTGTGGATCTTTCACGTTTCCGGTTTGGGTTCATTCTGAATATTTTGTGTATCCGACTCTGCTCCGAAAACTTCGTCCCGTTGTATAGGTTAGGCTTTTTTAAGTTGGATGAAGCTATGGTTATCCAGGAGCCGGGCTCGCTCGTTTTAAATTTCATAGGCCTGGCTTCGATCTCTGCTGTCGGCTAAAATTATAAGCAATTATAATGCTAACCATGACCTCGGTGAAAAAAGAAAATGTAGTGAGAAAACCTTTAAGATATATAAAAAAAATCGGCGTCACTTGAAATCCAGTGCTCAGGAACATTCCATTTAAAAAATTCGAACCCATTCCAGCTAAAAAAACTCGTCATCGATCAAATCGGTCAACGTCGTCGATCGTCATCTAACAATAAGATCCGTATTCCAACGCACTTCACCGGGTTCTATGGCAACTCTATTACTGTTCAGGCCTCCTTTGGAACTCCTTGCCCGACAACATCAGAAACACTACAAATAAATGTGCCTTCAAAAGGTTGATTCGTGAGCATTTAATGAATTGCATTGTGTTTTTTAATTGAAATCTATTCTCAAGATAAGTCTAAGAGTCATATTTATCCTCTATGCAGGAATCCGCCTAGGTAGGACTCCACCGCACTGGAGGTTATTCTGCCATTAAACAGTAATATGCAAACATTACAGTGTTCCGTTTGGAAAGGCATTGATGACTAGTATGCATAAGAGACCTAAGAATTGATGTCTTTTAGTGACGACTAAAAGGCGCAGTGAGTCAAACTCGGACGGATCGGACGTTTTAAAAAAATAACTACATTTTAAATTGTATACGTGTAAATTGATGGAGCTTGCTAAGACTATCTTATTTTATAAATATACATTATTATATAGTTGCTTCCTCACCATCGGCGACAAGTCAATGTGGGTGATTGTAAATTGCAAATTTAATTGCTGATTTACCACCTGTTCGGCGGTGAATGAAAACATCGTGAGGAAACCTGCATGTTTGAGAAATAAAAAAAAACAAAAATCACTCGCATTGGAGCAGCGTGGCGGATTCTTCCTAGCTCCAAAACCCTCTCAGAAATAAGAGGAGGCCTGTGCTCAGCAGTGGGACATTTATAGGCTGATACTTTACTTTATTACTTACTGTAACTAGTCTGGCCATAAATACTGTTACGTAAAAACTTTTTCTTTTCAACTTTTTAATTATTTTGAATACTTTCGATTTTGGGCCATTTCACATATTTTTCGTGTTCATTATCCAATTACAATATGGAATGGGGTGTTAAAGAAAATAGGATTGCAGTGATCGCCTTGCACAAAGGGCCGTCGGTCATATTCCAGACACTTCAAGGGCTTGCTTTCAGCCGTATGTTCGTATATCGTACTATCAACAAATACAACAACACTTCCTCTGTCGAAGACCAGAAAAGATCGGGGCGGCCGCGTGCTGTTAGAACTACAAAGGCTGTTAATGCTGTTAAAGCCAGAATTCGTCGAAACCCCATTAGGAAGCCAAAAATACTATCGCGAGAAATGATTCCCGCTAGTACTCTGTCGCGTATTATAAAACAAGACCTGAAGCTCGGTGCTTATCGACGATATACAGGACATTCCCTAAATCAATCTTTACAATTAAAGAGAGTGGATCGAACACGAAAACTCGAACCACTGGATGGAGCGATGACCTGCACGGATTTGCCGGAAGTCGATGGATGCAGATGGCTCAGGACCGTGTTTTGTGGCAATCTATGGGGAAGGCCTATGTTCAACTGTGGACTGGAATAGGCTGAAATGATTATGATGATGTGTATATTTCGAGTTTTGATGTTTAACGTTGATAGTTTACTATACAGCAAGTGCTCGTGAAAGTGTACAGTGATAAAAAAAAATCAGTTCAAAACCGAAATCGTGCTTTTGTTTTATCTCCAAAAGTCCAAGAAATCTTCAGTAAACGCGAACTACAATTTCACTGTAGATTAAAACTGAAGTGTTGCTGCTAATTTGAAGATTCCTACTTTTCTAAAAATGATACGTATTTGAAACATGCTACTTCGACGCTGTAGCTGAGAGAATCTACCACCCCAAGTCAACCCGTGGGTGTCGTAAAAGTCGACAGAGGGAAAATGAAAACCAGGAGATGGGCAGCAACATCTTCCTGGAACGTCTCAATAAATAAACTGCAGTTGCCAACCCTTCTGCCAAGCATGGCAACTATGGCAAAATCCCCGCAAAATGAGAGCCACAACTTTTTCGTGGCAATCTGTAGGAAAGGCCTATGTTCAGCAGTGGACGAGTAAAAAAAAAGGAAAGTAACAGCCTATAAATGTCCCACTGCTGAGCGCATGCCTCCTTTCATTTCCGAGAGGGTTTTTGGAGCTAGGAAGAATCCGCCACGCTGCTCCAATGCTGGTTGGCGGACTAGTGATAGGCTGAAATTATAAATGATGACGCTGGCAAAAAGACTTTTACGGCTGTTATATGCCATAAATAAATAAAATATTTTCTTTTAGCACTTTATCTGTGGACGTAACGCTGTTACCATGGCAACGTAAATATCTAGTTTTGGATACGACTTTTGTTTTACTTTTTTGATAATTTGAAAGTTTCTATCGGTTATTATTAATAATTTAAATTTATAATTAAATATGGAGCCTGTTGACGATGATGATAGCTTCGGAGCGGCCATCGCCATCAGCTCGGAAACGACAGAAGCGGAGAAAGAATTTGAAAAAGGTGATTTTCCACAATCGCATTGTTTTTGCGTATTATTAATCTTTAAGCAGTAGCCTTAAGATATGCTTGTGTGGTAGTAGTGGTGATGATGATCATATAGTTACGGATGATACTGATTCAGAATTAGGATGTTTATTATTTGGAATAGGCTAGAATAGAAAGATTTTAGTCGCTACAAAATACAAATTTCTTTTCTGTTAATGTTTTCTTTTAAAATGATGATCCACACTAGGATTACTACTGTATCGTGGGTGTATATCGCAAACAATGTGCACATGCACAAACAGACCCAAAACAACTATCAGTGGTCTATAGAAAAATCTGTTCCACGCCTTTAATTATACATATTTTTTTTGAAGAGAGAAACAACGATTCTTTCACCTGATGGTAAGTGCAACGTCTGCCAATAACAAATGCTGTGTCACCTAGAACATTTCTGTGTGTACCCTCACTGCCCTCATCAGCCTGAGACATCTGTTCTTAAGTCTCACTAGCTATCTGAGCCCTTCGGAACGAAACACAGCATAATAATTGCACACTACGGCACCACAACAGAATTACTGCCACTATGTTGCTACCTGCCTAGACGAATTTCTCTATAGGAATCCTACCAGCTACCACCAGTAAACATGTGGAGTGCGACTAATTCTAATGCATTATGAGTCCAGAAGTTTTAAAGCTCATTTTCGACCACGGCAACAATTACCGAATACTGTTGTAAGTTACCAACTGCGCAGGATAATACGGCATGTGGTCATGTGGTCGACTTATTTTACGCGGGTGATACCGCAAGCTACAGCTAGTCGTGCAATAAATTACTTGGCATTATATAAACAAATCGAGTCTCTGGGGCTTCCTTAGCTCCCTGCTCCCCCTTGGCGAAGCTCTTGGGTATAGGAATGCATAGAGTACAAATAAAGGAACATTCATTTTTATTTGTAGATTGAAAGGGCACATAAACACGTTTAAATTTGAACTTACGCCAGAAGTTTACTAGGCTTAGTGAATAAATAAGTACGCGAATTATTTCAGAATATCAAAGAACATTATAATCATAAACCTTTTCTGTTTATAGGTGCTTGAACAGTTGCGCGAAGCAGAGGGACTGAAACTCTACGCTGACGTGTACACCAAGCTCTATGACTCGTACTTCAAGCTTAAAGAAGAAAATGTTGCTGAAAAAGAACATATCAATAACCTTAAGGTTAGATGGAATAACCGACCATGTCAAATTCTATAAAAATAAATTTTTGAAAACTTTCTTAACCTTTAAATTGATAATGTTCACTGAGGTGGACACAAAAAACATAATAAAAGCAGTTAAGTTGTTAAGCAAATTAAAATAGGTAGTTTTTGTATGATTTTGTTGCTTATTAACACCCTTAAATAGACTATTTGTTAATATAAAATTATTAAGTCTGCCAATTTAAGGATTAAGTTTCATTCAGTTTTTTTAGACTTAATGGAAAGAGTTGTGGTAGCTTAGGGGCTGGGCATTCGTATGGGCGTCGACGCACATGACCTGGTGGTGTGGACTTTTGTTTCCTTTGATCGGCTCATTCGTTGGTTAATATCAATTAATAAGCCAAAATAAAACTCATTCATTGGTATTAACCAATGAATGAGTTTTATTTTGAAACCGATCAAATGAATCAAATGAAACCGATCACAAATTCAACCATAGTTCTGACCAGGGGGTCTGGTCAGAAACTCATGTATAGGATTTTATCAAATAATTAACCACGTACTCGAAGGTCGAAAGAAACTGATTGTCAGGAGATATTAAATTTATTTTCACACGTGAATCGTCGTGTACTATCATGTGCAAACATCTTTTGCCACGTATGCCAACCGGCAATGTGGCACACGGGGCGCACTCTGCCCAAACAAAATCCTAAAACTATTAAATAAGAGAGATTATTTCTGGACCGAGATATATATATACAAATAAAAAAATATATAAAAAAATAACAGGGTAGTCACCTATGAGTTTTAAGTAAATTCTTTAAGTCGACATATCTCTTACAGGTATAACGCTACGAGGCTCATTATATTTTTGGGGCATTTACACATCGTCCCTAAGCCTAGCTTGCTGTGATGTAATAGGTCATTACGAATGGCCCTGCATAAATTAACTATGGTATAATGTTTCTGCGATGTTTATAGACGCGACTGGGCCGATTCGACGACACCGTGTCTGACTATATCAGTGAGCTGTCGGAAGCACACAAGATCATCGAACGACTGAGAGCTGAAATTGGTAAATATTCTTTCGTAATGGTCAATAGAATTTTTTTAATGGAATAAATTGACGACACGAGCAAATTGTTCAATTGATAGTACGTGCAACGTTTGCTTATAAATAATGCTGTGTGGGTGAACATTTTTGTGTGGCAACATTCTACGATTCGGTCATCATCCCGTAAACACCAGATCTCATCTCAATCTTATATACCCAGTAATTACACTAAGTTATCAATGCACTTCAAAGCGAAACACAGTAATGTTTGTGCAGCGTGAAAACTTCGCGAGGAAACCTGCATGTCTGACAAATAACAAATATTTCGAAGACATGTGAAGTCCGCCAACCAGTATCGGAGCAGCGTGGTAGTGTCCCGGTTCCCGGCTACAAAACCCTCTCGGAAATAAGAGGAGCTGTGCTCAGCAGTAGCGCATTTATAAGCTGTTACTTTACTTTTTACTTTACTAAACTACACTGGCTTGTTTTTAGAGGAAGCAAAAGCACTAGCAGATGCGATGCACGCGCGCGAGCTGGCAAGCGTCGAGAGCCTGGAGACCATGAAGAAGACCGTCAATAGACTGGAAAAGGACCTTGACGCGAGAAAACGTGCTGGGGAGGATGATGCGTAAGTGTCTGTACTAATAGTTTTGAAATTAAAAAAAATTGCTGTCAACCGCTTTAACTAAACTTAAAAGACTTTCTAGGAGGTGGTTGATGACTGCAGTCTAGTTTGATCCAGCTACGTCGTGTGTTACAGTCTGTTCCCTAGCTAGCCCATTGGCCCTGATAGTTACTTTCGAATTCTGTGGCAACCAAAATAAATTTAACAGATGCTAAAGTATGTGTTTAATAACTTTAATTCACTTTTGGCTACGTGTTTGTAACTTTCGAAGTGAGAAGAACATGTATCGTTAAACACTATGACAACCCTGATCGTGGGTAAGTCGGCGGAGGATTAAGTACAACCAGAAGCGGATTTAGGCTAAGGACGGCACAATTTCAATATTTTTCTATTTTCAATATATTATTACGTCATATTAGAACGGGCCAAAGGGCGCCATTGCAATGAAATCCTAACTGAGTACAACACATTCGTGTACAGTAATGTATATACGTAATAATAAACTAATATGGTACTACCTATTATCCCTCTATGGCCTCATTCGGTATATGATATATTGAATATCAATATTTTTTTTATTTTGAACAATTCAATAGGAGGGATTCATTACGTGGAGCTTAAAATAGTGCGGAATTACTATTTTAAATCTCACGAAATTAATAATAATTATGTCCTAAAGAGGAGCAACGTCAGCGGTCAAAGAGAAGGAGAAGTTCGAAAAGGAGAAGGCCCGACTCCAGGGCGAGCTTGATAGTGTGAAGTTAAGGTTGAATAATGCACTGAGCTACGTAGAAGAGTTGGAGCAGAAGAACACAGTGGCTGATGAGAGTATTGCTAAGCTGGATGAACAGCTTGAGGTACGCTATTAACTCCTATTTTGCAAGTTAATTTATTTGATATATCTTTATTAATTATTTCATTATTTTAAATCAGATTTTGTATAAATAAATGCAATATGTTGTGGTTGCTCCCAATCGTAGTCAAATTCTGAAAATGAATATTTTATTACGCATATTCTCCATAAAATGTGCCATCCCGTTTTATCCCATGGATAGCGTAAGAGTCAACTGGGGGAAATACCAAGAAAATCACACGGTTTCTGGCATGTAGTGGAATAACTGTCTCGAAAATAGCCGAACTGAAAATAAACAGACGGCTGATGTACAACCGACATTCTAAGGTGCGAGGAATCTTGAAACGGGGTCGCGAATTCCACAAACTCAATTCCTCTCTTCTTGTACATTCAATTACTGTTTTGTATACCTTCTCTAATTAATGGCATACTAAAATACAGAAGAAATATATGGTATACTTATACCTGTCGTAACTTCTAAACGATAGGTCCGATTCGAATAATTTAAAGAGGACTTTACATGTACATAATCAACCTTGACTATGAAACTATTTTGTAGGATAAGGATTAATATCATGATACGAATGTCATCATCTTTCGATTCTAACCGTGTTTTGATAGACCAATTTGAAGAAAAAGCGGTTATTGTGACTTAACTATAATAGACATATAGCCTCGTGGACTTTTTTGTGATGAGTACTATGAAAATGTAGTACATTATTTTCTTTATCGTTAATAGTTTTTGCAGCGCACGCCAAATAATGACTTTTATCAGTACATTCTTGATACCTTGAGTTACATCATAGCAAATGTCGTAGTAATTTCGTTTTTCTTTTAAAATTAAATTCAACTCATGTTAGTCGGTAATAATGTAGTTGTATGTAGGTGAAAGAATTTTCAAAATCGGTTTAGTAGTTTTTGAGTTAAATCATTACAACCAAACATACAAAAAATCAAATCTTTCCTCTTACACAACATATTATAACATTAGTTTAGACTAGATATGAAAGATCCGAGGCTAATGATGAAATTAAAATAATTTAGAAATACCCATTGTCTGTTGAATCATGTTTACTACTTTATGATTCGAAAAACATTTATTAATTCAGGAAGCTGATAACAATGCAGTACGACAGAATCGACTGGTAGACCACTTGAAAGCGGAGACCACCGCTTTAAAGGCGGAAATCGAGCACAGAGGAGTCACCATCAGTAGTATCCAGGATAAAGTAAATACACCTTTTAAAGTCAAAGATTATTTTTATTTAATTTTGGGTTTAAATAGGTAAGAGTTTTGTCAACAGCAAAAATAAACAAGAAGCTGCTCTCATCTTTGATTATAAATTAATATTTGCAACAAGTCGATTAATTTATATAATTATCTCTTTTATAATTACTAAGAATACATTTAAACCAGATTATTTTATAATAACTATATAATTGTCAGTTGAGTGAAAGCAGAAAAGGGGATCGAGCGCCGCGAGAAACAACTTAAAGATATGGGCTATAAACTCGATATCGCGCTGCAAGAACAAGAAGCGGCTTCTGCTAAAGCCGCTTCGCTGAAAGATCAACTGGACGTAACCAATACTGAATTCGACGCAACTAAACAAAAGTTACAAAATACTTCTAAGGAACTAAAGGTAATTATAACCAAGGAATTATTAAAATTATAGAGTTGTGCTTATGATGTTATAATGTTTTCCGTCCTTGAACCTTTTTTTGTTTATTTAAAAAAAAACAAGGTAAAATTAAAATAAGAATATGACCTATAAAAATATACCATAATAAGATTTCTTCTGCATCGTGAGTGCGTTGTACAGACATTAATTTCACATGCACAACAGACCGGCTTTGGATAGGATTCGAACACAGAACCCACGGCGTAGAAGTCAAGTACTCTGACCAGTAGGGCCATGCGCTTGTCGCTTTTTTGTCTCGTTGGTTGCAGTCTTACTTACTTCTATAGTTTTGTGTACTTTCCATGTGTCATGACAACCCGAGATTCCGAAAATATGTTTAAATAACTAAAAACAAAGAACACAAGACACAGCCCATAATTCAAAAGTCTAAATTACTATGTCAGGTGAGTCTAGCTCATTCGCTGCGACTATAGGGATTTTGGTCCTACCTTTCTCTCTTACATTCCAGACATTAAAATCAAAAAATGTTGTATATTTTCGACCACAGTTGTGATTCAAATCCATAAACTAATACTCAGGATAACACTACATGGTATTCACGCAATCGTCATGACCATGTAGTTAATAACCAGGTGTCAAACACAAGTATCTTCCAATTAGACGGGGTAATAATATATATAAATCATTTATTCGAGTGTCATAGGCTCATATTATGTTAGTAACAAAGAACTTAATAACTATATTAGTAGGTGATCAGAATTATTTACATTCAACTGTTGGAGATATGTTACCCGGCACAGTGCTTCAAATAGGGCCACCCTGTCCGCTATCATCCTGTAGGATGTTTTTGGGGCTGGCCCGTACCCTGTGCGCCAGGGAGATGCAGCGGTTACGCATAGTAGCGCAGAAACAGCCTATGCAAGCATCTGCAAACGTCTCAGATGCGCTGCAAAAACGAGGCAGCTCCATCAACACCCGAAACGCGTTATTGTATTGGACCCTTAGGGCCCCATAGGCCCGTTGCGTGTACGTAATCCACTAGGCTGCACGTATAGAGGGAGGTACAGTAAGTTCTAAACAGCGTAGCCTTCACCTCTCTCAAGGAACGCACGAACCTTTCGATGTCCATTTTTTTTTGAGGTCAGCCGTAACCATTACATAGAGTGCTATTCAGGTGCATCTGAGTTACATCGCGTATATTTTGGGCAGGTGTGGCACGTACTACCAAATGTAGAACATAAAATATAAACAGCACACCAATTAACATTGGAATATTTGAGAGGTTAGCCTTTTGTGTGCTCACTATCTTGAATATATTATAGTGGGATACTGGTCATTTCTCAAAAAAAATATCTTCTAGAACATGGCAGATGACGGCACCAGATTACGCAACGAAATATCTAAACTTACAAAGCATGGTGCGCAGCAGATGAAGAGGTATCAGCTTTTAGAACAGAGCAAGGCCAATGTTGAGGCGGAAAGGTAACCTGACTTTATTAATATACTAACACACATCTTACTTATTACCGTGTGGTCCCACCCCATCTTATCCTGTGAGTGTCGTTAAAGTCGACAGGGAACTGCTTGGGAAATCTCATGACTTCCGATAGAAAAGGCGGAATAACTAACTAGAGAAAATCAGACATATCATAAAGGATAGCAACGTCTAAGGTCCGAAGTTTCTCATACTGCTATTACCAATCCGCCTGCGAAGCGTGGTGATTACGGCAAATCCTCTCTTTTTGGGAGAGGCCTGTTTTTTTTATGTAAGAGGGGGCAAACGAGCAAGCGGCTCACCTGATGGTAAGTGATCACCGCCGTCCATGAACATTGATGCAGATGTCAACAGTTGACTATTAAAGGGCTGATAAAAAAAATTTTACCAATTTTAATATATTTAGATACTCTCCAACTTATCTTGTCCATTGTCGTAGCTATATTGTAGTCGGCTGCAAACTCAAAATCTTCTTCCTATCTTGTATCTTCCTTCTTTCTATATAAATAAAAATCATCTGCCACATATATAAAAGATCATCACTTGACAACGGCTTCATCGATTTGGTCTTTTTTTTTGTTGTTTCCGCAATTGTCAGGACACGGTTTGTAAGAAAGAAAATTACCAAATATCAACTGGAACAATCGGAAACGATGGTATTTTTGTATTAAAATGTTATTAAAAAAGTGACGTTTAGTTTGACAGTTCCGCTGTCACATGTTTTCATAACAACTATTTTTTTGCTAAACACACTTCTCATTTTCTTCATTAGTAAATTGCAACCGTGCGAAGCCGGAGCGGGCCGCTAGTATTATAATAAAAGAACCTACCTTTACGCAACTATCAAAGTTTTGCTTCTAGATGTGGCCAATTTCAAGTCGTATATTAAATCACGATCAAACTAATGGCGATTTTATCTGGTTAAAACCATTTGTAAATGTAAATAGAGTTTAATTAAGACATCCGCTAATTGAATATGCAAAAGAATAATAATTAAACTAAGACGGGGGCTGCGTAAGGCGGACGGAATGGTCGGAATTATACCTTTTGTTATTTATTATTTAATGCCATTTATTAATGTAGGAAGGGTGTCCATGTGTGTCGATTCTGTGTGTCTGAGCCGAATCTCTGCAGATTACAAATAATAGAGAAAAAGTATTTTTTATGAAGCAAAGTGGCTTGACGAACTGGTGGTAGGATTCCTATGCAGGAATCCGTCTAGGTAGGTACCACTCCAGGGCCAGTCATTCTGCCATGAAGCAGTAGTCTGCAAACATTAGTGTGTGTGGTTTGAAGGGCACTGAGAGCTAGCGTAGTTGCTATATGAGACTTAAGAACTGATGTCTCATGGTGACGGTCGCTGTGTGGTTAAAAAGTAAAGTAAAGTTTTATTTTATCAATGTCTCACTGCTGTGCACAGTCCTCCTCTCATTTCTGAGAGTGTTTTGGAGCTACGAAGAATCCGCCACGCTGCTCCAATGCGGGTTGGCGGACTGCAAGTCTTCGAATTATTTTTTTTTATTTCTCAGACATGCAGGTTTCCTGACGATGTTTTCCTTCACCGCCGAGCACGCGGTAAATCAGCACTTTAAATTGCAATTAGCAATCGTAGTGGTGCCTTCGTACGACTACCGATTACTGCTGGGAGTTATCCAATGCGCAGGAGATATTATAGTGCCACAATTTTACGCGCAAATAATATGATGATGTTCTGCTGGCCGATTTCGACCACGGCGACATCTTCCGAATATTTTCGCATTTGTAACGCTGATACGATCAAATCGGAGGTAGGCTATGATGTAGTGTCAGAAGTACGGAGACAATCACAATACAACCAGACCCGAAAACCAACAATTTGTATTTCTGCACAAATGTTGGACTCCGGCTATTTTTTTAGATGTTCCAGGAACATGCTGATGCCCATCTCTTGGTTTTCATTTTCTCTCTGTCGACTTTTACGACACCCACGGAATGAGATGGGGTGGTAGATTCTCTTCAGCCACCACCACACGGAATATATCTCGTTACCAGTTAATCGGGTATTTTTTTTTATTTCATAAAAGTGACGGAACGAGCAAAACGTTCAGCATGATGGTAAGTGCTAGCGTCTGCTCATAATGAATGCTATGTCACGCAGAGAACCACACTGTGTGGCACCACACTGCGCCCGTCACCCTGAGACATCAGTTCTTAAGTCTCATATGCCCAGTGATTACGCTAGCTCTCAGTGTCCCTTCAAACCGAAACACAGTAATGTTTGCACACTACTGCTTCACGGCAGAATAACTGGCCCTGGGGTGGTACCTACCTAGACGGATTCCTGCATAGGAATCCTACCATCAGTCTCTGGTTATCAATGGTTAAAAGTCAGCGGAAAATATGCTTGCTTGAGACCCTTTAAATTGACAGGTTAGCTATAAATGTGTGTGTAAAATAGTAATGTAAAGTTTAAAAATCTGCTAACCAGCTCTCCCTCAGCCGAGGGAGGCTGATACTAGTATAAGACTGAACTATATATAAGTCTTTAGAGTCTTTTTAAGTTATTTAATCATTCACTTAGACTATGTATTAAAATTTATTAACGCTGGTTTGTTACACAGAAGTTATTCTTAACTACGTTATAATTAAAAGACTCATAAAATACTGCAGTAAAACTTTATATACAATTCAAATTAGCACATTGTGCTTGATACTTGACATATTTTTGTATAACCTTAATAAATGTTTTCTTAACTGAAATATAAGTTTTCCTATATAAGCAAACTTGACCAGGGAACGCCTTCGCCAGCAAGTTAGCGTGATGGAAAGAGAGATCATGCTGAGCAACAAACACGCGGAGGCGGAGAAAAGGGAAATCGAAAACCTCAACAGAGAGAAAGATATACTAAACAAGAACGTTCAGAAAATCCAGAGTAAGTGTATAGACGTAAAAGGCTACATAGAAGAATCGATAACGCAGTGTCGGAAGTGTGAAGTCATTGATTTAAAGGTCTTAGTGCCATGCTCTGTAACTATAGGGTTATTAGATGTAACTTTTTCGATATCCCTCGACAAATTTCAAACGAAACAGTATCTTATATGTTACCACAACATGCTACATATAAGAACCGCCCATAAAATGTTATAGTGCCGTAATTGTCCAAGCAAACGTAGAACGTAAGTGCGTAAAGAATTCACGCGTCTTCACCTTCTCGTATCATAGGTAAAGCGATCGGTACAACTGCCTTATGCTTATGCAGTGTCGGAGACGCGGAGATAGTTGTAATACATCCAGATCTGAAAATAATGACGTGATGCATAAATATCGTCTTCTATTAGGATCGAATAAAGGACCTGCGACTCAACAGGCAAGTCAGTCTATATTTTAAAATATCTTATTAAAAGAACCAATTGACGATGTAAATGCTGCATCAACAGTGCTGCCCCACCAAAGTCGCGGAGGATACGAACAAAGGCGAACTTCTATACCTAAACTACTCTTCCCCCGCAGCTCTACCTCGGCTGCGGAGGGCAGAGTGAGTGGTGCCAAAACATCACCGTCAAGCATTAAAAATGAGCTTACAAAGCCCACTCAGAGCGACCACCCCGGGCCTGCCTGATGCCACAGGCCGACCGGCTTCTTTTAGCTTCACCGTGGGTGACCAAGCCTCGGTTACTAAGCCTCCCGCCACGACAATGCGAAAACCCATTGGGGAGATCTTAAAAAAACATATCTCAACCTTTCCTTGATCGTAAAGATCGGTTTATTTTTATTTAATGCGAACATAAAGCGTGGGTGTCTATATTACCCGGATGCACTAAAAAGGACTCCTATACGGAAAACTTTTACTAACAAGCACGAGATATCGAGTACAACGAAGGTCAGGATGACAATTATTAGGTATTGTTCAAAAACATGGAGAGAGCTACTATACTTGTATTAAGCGAAATAACCTCTCAGAGAGAAATACATTTTAGACGTTTTAATTTTTAATTGATTTTAATTACACATTGCACTACTTATGTCAAATTGAAATTCCTCCGGTAGACCTGTTAGTGGCCGGAGTGAGCACTCCGTGTCATAGTCGAATACTAGCTGCGCCCTACAGTTTCCGCAATGAGCTGATCACCACATTGCGCAGCACGGTATGGTACCTCGCTAACATGAGCATTCTCAGTTAAACTTCTGGTAATTTTTGGTTCTCAGAGTGCGGCTCCATAAGGCCGTAGCATTAAATATATATACTCGTATATATATCCTAGAACCCAAAAATATTATTTCAGCTTTATTATAGTGGTGCGATTTTAATTTTTTTTTAAACAGATGAAGCGATAGAAAACCTGCAAATGCTTAACCTACAAGAACAACGACGTAAGCAACTGGAACACGAGCTAGAAGTGAGCGCCGCTCAGCTGAACAAGCAACGCCTCAGCATTCGACAGCTTGAGAAAGACAAAGATAGGTACCAATAACCTTAGGTTCATTAACGATTTTTCACAGATTGTAAATGTAAGTACAAAATTTTCGATGAATTATATTTTATTGAAAATATGTGGCGGCTTAAGAGAATCTATCACCGCATCTTATACCGTGGGTGTTGTAAAAATCGACAGAGAGAAAATTAAAACCAGAGGATGGACAGCAGCGTCTTCTTTGAACATCTGAAAATTAATCTGCGGTTGCCAACCCGCCTGCCAAGCGTGGCAACTATGGCAAAATTCCTCCTAATTGGGAGCTACAAACTTTTGTGGCAATCTATGCGGGGGATCTACGTTCACCAGTGGACTAGTGATAGGCTGATATGATGATGATAAATGATATCAAAGTTTTTATAGTTGTGTAATCTTTTATGATTTATATACTAATTAGAAAAATTGTGTAACTCTAGATACTTTTTTTTTCAAATGATATAATGTAAATATGAAAATGTACTTGACGACTAACGCCACAAATTGTTGGTTTTCGGTCGGTCGCAAAACGCACCCAAGATACAGAGAACTCTACTTTGGGGCATCAAAAAGATAACCTTTTGGACAGCGTAATATCCTCTACCACTCTTTTACTCTTCTGTCTAAAATTAAAACTGTGCTTTTTTTTTGTAAATCCATGCCGCTTAACAACGCAGTTCACAAGTTACGGTATACGTGTCTTTTACTAGATGAGAGACATCTATTTCATGTCGTCGCTAATTTAAATTTTTGCTAATTTCATGTCATCACATTTAAGAGCGATACGGGAAGTTAGTAGATGAAGGCGGTTCAGGACTGTTCTTTACAATATATAGGAAAAGGAAAAGTGACAACGAAGAAGAAGAGAAGGAGGAGGACGATGACAATAAAGTAATATGAGTTCGAAAAGAAAGTCAGGCAGACATAAATTTCACGTGTACAACTCAATCAGACCCGAAACCCTTTTTTTTGACACAAATGTTGACTTCGACTGGGATTGAAACCCGCAGCGCAGAAGTCAGGTACTCTGACCATTAGGCAACGCGGTGGTCAAATATCCTACTGCTGGACGAGCATATTCTTATTTTTGATAGGATTTTTGAACTGTGAAGAATCCGACACACTACTCACTCCAGTGAGGTTGCTATACTGCATATATTTAGTTCTCAGGCATGCTGGTTTTTGCACGATATTGTACTTCCTTGCCGAGCAAACAGTTGTATTGACTTATATCCATATTATAGAGCTATAATGTAACAATCAGCATTCAAGTTGAAACTTGGAAATTAAACATTTTCGATTAGTCACGCAGAACTTAACGGATTGACGACAAACGCAAACAGTTTATTATAATTTTGTTCGCAGAATGTTAGAAGAAACGATCGCACTCAATGAGAAGATTGATGAAATCACGGGTATGAATGAAAATAGTCCACAATAGTTTTACACTAACGAATTCTTTTTTCTGACAGATGTCTTCCATTGTTTTCTCAAACGTTAATTGACGACTTTTTTATATTTTTATTCAACAGTTACAAGAATAAAATGATTGCTGCATGAATTTTGCAACTAATTTCAAATGTTAAACTTGTCTGAAGTGTATTCAGAATGACCAATACAAGATAGGGGTGTGTGTCTGAATTCATCATACGATCTGATCCTTCATCTGTGATCAATTACCACTTAATGGGAACATTACCAGTACAATTACCAGTTGGACTGTATCAGTTTCTTAATCTGTATCTTTCATTGGAATACTTAGTAAGTATTTACTATGACATCGGGACGTCTAACACCTCAGTCTCCCTATGACCATTTGGGTGCTGCAAAGCGCTCGAAGCGACGGGAATAAATAGCAAAAATAAAAAATATAAAATCCTTAAATTTTGTTTAATAAACTAACTTTAACCTTGTTCAGCGTTTTTTGCCAATGTATGAAATATGAGAATTATTAGTTATTTTCCTAGGCATTGTATATAAAAACTAGGCATTCTATAGAATTACAAAAGCTTTTTAGCCAAAGTATGAAATAAGGTTCTTATTATGGGGTATTTCTATAGTTTTCTCGCCTGTATGGAATATAATGTATGGTATTATTATTATTAGCTTATACCATTTATATAAATGGTATAGGTTAGGTTTTTTTTCTCGAATGTTGTCGGACAATTCATCGTCGAATCGTTGTTTTATGTCTATGGACCATGAGTCCTTCTCCAACACTACAGCTTGCTCTTCCATTTTCATGGACGAATCAATCATATTCGTAACGAATCGGAGATTTATTCATACTTTGATTTATTACGCATTTGGAATTGTATAGAATGCCTAGGAAATGTGTGAAATATGAATCATTTCATCCATTGCCAGAAAGTTTTAGGCATTATATACAATGCCTAGCCATTTTATAGAATGGCGCCTTTTCATTGCCGGTAACATATAGAATAGATAGTTTATATGCGATCATCGCAAAAATCTATACTTATAAATTTTTTAAATGTAATTATTAGGCTAAAGTAAAATTGTTTACAGAGGAGGTTCGGCTCCGTACCGCCGATATCTTGGACTTGAAAAAAGCACTACGAGACGAAGGAATCAAGTCACGCAAACTATCAGTCGCTTTGGACGCGACTCGAGCTGAGAGGAACATGCTGCACAAGAATTACACGGAGGCGATGGATGAAATACAGGATCTGAAGCAAAAGCTGAAGGTAATGTAAAATTGTTACTATTACGATATTTAGATTCATTGCCTACTAGGTGGCGAAGCAATACAAACACTGTCAGGGCCGTCTTAGGCCATGCAGTAGCCCTTGGGCTTACAGAGCTTGTGACCCTTTTGAAAAGCCAAAAGTACCTAAAAGAAAATATCTAAAATCTTATCGTATCTGAATTTATGACAGGAATAACCATATTAAATATACCCGAGTTAAATTATAGTGCCACACAGAAATATATCATTCCGTTGACTCGCTTCAAAATTAATTAGTCATTGTATAATCTATTACCATAAACAATTCTTAATGATTGTATTATTTAGTATTTAACTCGTACGAATTATATTTCTTGATTAATTTACGTCTCATATTCTAAAGATTCATTATTTTTTGCGCATTTTTAATATAATATAGTATAGGTACTAATTACGAGTCGGAAGACTAAAAAATATTTTGAAGATATGGGACGTCTGGACTGTCTCCATCAACCCGCACTGAAGGAACGTCGCAGATTTTTCGCCAGAAATCCACGCAAGAAAAAAATTAGAGGGGGCCTGTGCCCAGCAGTGGAATAATTTATAAGCCGTAACTTTACCTTTAATCACTGTTTCAACATCGCAGATGCTAGCATACCAGATAGAGCAGCTGAAAGAAGACATCAGCGGCAAGGAGAGTGGTTTAAAGACGTGCGAGGGATCGCTTGCGAAGTGCAATAAGAAAAATGAACAGCTACGCTCTGAAGTGCAAGCCAGCTTAGTGAAGCTATCCGAAGCAAAAGCCGACATCACTGCGCTCAAGCAGGAGGAGGCGCGGCTTAACAGGATTATTCAGGTACGAATCGCATCGTCTTTTTATTTAACTCTAGGGACTCGCCCTCGTTAAGTGGCTTAAATATTCACCATCATCATCATCATTTCAGCCTATTTTAGTCCACTATTGAACATAGGCCTCCTCCATAGATTGCCACAAAACGCGGTCCTGAGCCACTTGCATCCACCGACTTCCCGCAAAACCGTGCAGGTCGTCGCTCCATCTAGTCGAAGGGCGCCCTATACTGCGTTTGCCGGTACGAGGTTGCCACTCGAGAACCTTTCTTCCCCAACGGTTATCGGTTTTTTTTTTGGAATTAACTAGTCTATGTTTACAATGTCCAACGATAATAATACAGTTTCTTAACAATGAAATAGTTTTTAGTCTTCCTAATAGTAGTCGTTTTCATGATGATGATGTTCTCCTAGCCGATTTCGACCACGGCGACAACTGCCGACTACTGTCGAGAGCCATCAACTGCGCAGGAGATATTATAGTGCCACAAGTGTACGCGCAAACACAGAGGCATTCACTCGTCCCGATCTACCCGCGCCCAATGTAAAGTTGAAGCGATAAGATCGGAGGTAGGCTAGGATGCAGTGTCAGAAACACGGGGACAATCACAACACAACCAGACCCGAAAACCTACAATTTATGTTTTAGCACAAATGTTGGCTCCGGCTGGGATTCGAACCTGGGACCCGCGGCTTAGAAGTCACGTTCTCTGACCACTAGGCCACGCGGTCGTCAGTAGATCGTCATGACTATAGATATAAACAAACTCACAATCTCTCTTTATAAATAGTTGATATTTCTTTACAATTTTGATATTTCCTGTGTTTTGGTAACGGTTTAAAACGGTAAATATTTTTTTAAACCTGTATTGTCCCACTGCTGGACAAACGCTTCCCCATATCCTTTCATTGGTGTCCATTCTGGCTAATTTGCATTCACACTTTATTGAAAGTCAAAGAAATCTCTAGGTCGTCCTCCACGACACTTTTTCTATCCACCTTTTTCTGGGTGCATCCGATTCACGTGACCTGCTCAATCCCATTTCAGTTTGGCAGTACTTTCTCACATCAGCAATTCCTGTTAATGAACGCAGTATATCACTAGTCCACTGCTGAACATAGGCCTCCCCCACAGATTGCCACAAAAGTTTGTAGTTCTCCTTTTTGGGGGGATTTTGCCATAGTTGCCACGCTTGGCGGGCGGGTTGGGAAACGCAGCGTATTTATTAAGATGTTCCAGAAAGATGCTGCTTTCCATTCATGTGCTCCTTCAAGAACCAGTAGCTCTTCCAGACTTCCTCCATTTTCGAAGGATACTAACTAGTTCAAGTATATTAGTAGTAGTAACATATTCATCCATATAGTTCTTGCACGTCTGCCTCGTCCTTATATTGTCGGATTGGATTGCACATTTCTTCTCCTATAGCAGTTCAACATATGTCTTCATTTATTTTATTTAAGAAGCATCAACAGTGATTACAAAACTTTTAACGATATTGATAAAGAATATTGTTGTATACATTTTCATTGCATCTCAATTTTTATTTTATTTTGTTTATTAGATCTACAAGTAGTTAATACATCTAAGATTTAAAAATGTAATTTTTTACAATCTTGCGCAACATAAAAAATTGGATAACATTTTGTGTAGTACTTATAGACCAAAGTATTCGATATCTGTTGTAGTCCCAGTCTCAAGTATTTTTGATGTCTATAGATTTTACATATACAGCGTTTAGGCAAACGTTGTATGGGACGCCTCTTAGCAAGATTAAGCGACAATCTGCGTAAGACGGCTGGCAGCAACTGGATGCGTGAAGCCGAAGATCGGAAGTGGCGCATCTTGAGATAGGCTTATACCCAGCAGTAGACTGCCGCTGGCTGATGATACTCGTATTACAAAACGATTTTGGGTTAAGAGTGATGAGATGTACAACCTCAAATAACATTTACTAAAGCACTTATACTAAAACATGACATGTATTCGTTAAAAAAAAACGTTTATTGATCTTTCTGAAAAAAGACAAGAACAGTTACAGTATTAACTTTAAGAAATGTGTCTGAGAGGACTCCGTAGAAGATAAAATGTAGCAAGGGCATGTTTTGTGTTTTATCGATGTAATCACGTTACAGTATAAAACGTTATTCATAATTGGTGTAACATCCCGGCACCTACCCATGCTCCTTTAATCGGATAAGCACAATGGTGAAGCTTTACTGACAAAATTGAATACTAAAAAGGTCTATACAAAACTTTAAAAATTATTTGTTTTGTAAAACTTTACGCGACCCCAACTCAGAAAGTCGTTGCCCCGAACAAGACAAATTCAAAATACGTTTTCTTCTTCATTTAATTTATGTAACCCTACTACCGTGGTAGCTCAGGGGCTAGGCGCTCGCTTTAAATTTCATAGTACGCGAGTGACCTGGGTTCGATTCCCGGTGCCGGCACCACTAAAATTGTTAATTGCAATTTTAAGTGCTGATTTACCACGTGCTCGGCGGTGAAGGAAAACATCGTGAGGAAACCTGCATGTCTGAGGAATAAAAAATATTTCGAAGATATGTGAAGTCCGCCAACCCGCATTGGAGCAGCGTGGCGGATTCTTCCTAGCTCCAAAACCCTCTCAGAAATGAGAGGAGGCCTGTGCTCAGTAGTGGGACATTTAAGGGCTGAAACTTTACTTTTACTTTTTACCCTACTACGGCGTCATACTAACAGACTTATTTCGCAACAGATATCCTTAAGCTTCATGTTATCCTAGTACTTGCGAGTTCTTTCGATGGCAGCTCAATGGAAAAACGCCCAATTAAATTTATGAGTCCATTGTCTCGATCAGCTGTATAACAGTCACCTATGAGTTTTAAGCAAATTCTTCAAGTCGACATATCTCCTACAGGTATCACGCTACGAGGCTCATTATATGTTTTGGGGCATGTACACATCGTCCCTAAGCCCGGCCTGCTGAGATGTATAGGACATTACGAATGACCCTGTGTATGTAAAACCGTAAGGATTCTGGTTTTGCACATTTGTCTTTACTTTTCATAATCGCATTATCCTATATGTGCAATTGTATTACGCTACCTTTTTTGTGAGCAAATTACAAGTTGAATTTATGCTCTGGCACTTTATCATTTTTAATCATAATCGCCGTTCAGTTTCGTTATTTATTTGTGTATTAGAAACCTTGAAATGGAAAAAATAACACTCTTCAAACAAGGAAGACATTAAAGATCTAGATATGTATCTTCGACTCTATGTAAAGATCTTTGATGTATTTAATTCTTGTTGCAGCTATGTTTTTATTTTCTATTAGATGATGCCCGCGGCTACGTCCGCCAGGATTTAGGTTTTCTAAAAATACCATGGAGACTATTTGTTTCTTTGGAAAAATAAAGTACATATGTCTGTCTCCACGACGCAAGCTATCTCTGTGCCTAAATTTCATCAAGATCGGTTCGACAATTGCGCCGTGAATAGGTAACAAACAGACAGAAGGACAGCGACTACTTTTATAATATTAGTATAGTATTACACTTTCTCGATTTTGGGTGCCTCAATGAAACATAATTACCTAACTCCGTTCCCAAAGCAAAGGATAATGAAATTAATATACTTTATGTTGTCATCTTCTGGTGAAATAAGCAGCTATTGTTACAGCGGAATAAACTCGTCATAATCAATACTCATAAATGCGAAAGTAACTCTTTCTGTCTCTCTGTTTGTTTGTTACCTTTTCACGGTTCAGACGCTGAACCAATCTTGTCTAAATTCGGCATAGAGATAGCTTTTATCCTGGAGACGGACATGAACATAACTCTTACCCCGGAAAATCAAAAAAATTCCACGGGATATTTAAAAAACCTATACCCACTCAGGCGAAGTCGCAGGCATCAGCTAGTGTTTCATATTTTAATATAGAGTTGCGTGAGTTGCGGGAAATTAGGAACGCAGCGTTAGAAACGACACAGTAGGCAAACAACTAATTGATATGCACCGCGCAAGTGACATTACAGCGTTTCTTAAATTTTATAGGAAAGCGATACAGCCCGTGCGAAACTGATGAAGGAGCTGGAAGGGCTGATGAACGAACGTGACGTAGTGGGCGCTCAACTCGTGAGAAGGAATGATGAGATATCTTTGTTGTATGAGAAGATAAGGATACTGGAAGTCACATTACAAAGAGGTAACAAACCTCTATACATGATCATTGCCTCTGTGCCTAACATTTATTTTATGTTGCGCTTCACTATCGCATAAATCATGCATTTACAAGTTATTATATAAGTGAATAAATCAATTTCTTATTTTTACGCGTATACTACACATACATACATAGAGTCACCCCTCTTTCCCATAGGGGTGGGCAGACACCACATCTTTCCACTTGCTACGATCCTGACACACATCTTTAGCTTCCTCTACTTTCATTAGTATTTTCATACAAGCTCGTCGGTTGCGGGTACTTTTGACGTGGCCTTTCCTTAAAACGATTTCGATCTGATCGTAATATGTTCGCCTACGTCGACCCTTACCGGCTTGCCCATTCACACTCGTCTCATAAATCTGTTTTGTCAATCTTCTTTCATCCATCCTCTCTACGTGTCCAAACCATCTAAGCATCCCTTTCTCTATCTTTGTCACTACATCTTCTACCACACCGCAACGTTCTCTTATCACGTTGTTTCTCAGTTTGTCCATCAAAGTCACTCCAGCTATACTTCTCAAACTTTTCATTTCAACAGCATTAATCTTATTTTCATGCTTCTTCTGCCAGACCCAACATTCACTACCGTACATAAGTGTGGGGACAAGTATTCCTCTATGTACAGCCAGTATAATTTATTTCCTGCCAACGCTGTTCGTTCAATATCACAGTCGTACTTTCCGTCTCTCGAAAATTTTGAACCCAAATATACAAACTATTTCACTTGTTCCACTCTTTCTCCTTCAATCAGAACTTTGCAATCCGACATACTTTCTTCTATTTCAAAAACCATTACTTTCGTCTTATCTACATTAATTTCCATTCATTTGCTTTGTAGAGCATCATTCATAATATTAACCATCGCCTGCAACTCCTCCTCCGATGATGCTAATATAACCTGATCATCGGCGTATAGGAGGCATTTGACGGTCAGATCATTCATTGTTAATCCAAACGCACTCTCTTTAAGATCTTTCAAGCAATTGTCTATAAAAAAGTTTAAACAACCACGGTGAAGCCACACATCCCTGTCTAACACCTTTTTCGATGTTAAACCAGTCTGTGTACGCCCCGTTTAGCCTGACACAAGTACTGGAATCCTTGTACAGTGTACAGTACAGATTTCAGTGCTTGTATCAAGCTGCCGTTCACCCCATATATAGACAATGTCGACCACAGTTCATTCCTCACCACTCTGTCATAAGCCTTTTCCAAGTCTACAAATGCGCAATAGACCTTTTGACTTTGAGCCAAGAATTTTTCGGCTATACTTCGTAAGGAAAAGACCTCATTCATGCATCCCATTCCTCTCCTGAATCCTGCTTGTACATCCCATATCTTCTCTTCAGTATCATTCATCACTCTCTTAATCAATACCTTTGCAGACAGTTTGCCAACAATGCTGAGCAAGCTAATGCCTCGGTAGTTTTTGCAGTCTTGCTGCGACCCTTTTCCTTTGTAAAGTGTTACGATGACGGCCTTGCACCAGTCTCCTGGTACGACGCCGTTCCTGCAGCAAAGGTTAAAAAGGCGGTACAACTGACTAGCTACCACGCCCTGTCCAGCTTTCAGCATCTCTACTGTAATTCTGTCATATCCTGCAGCCTTGCTTAATTTCATACTATTCAACGCTTCCACGATCTCTTCCATGCTTATATCACTTTCTTTGCAATCTTTATTCATGTCCCCGAACGGGGCCTGTACTTGCATTACTCCTTTCTCAAATAAGTTTTCAAAATATTCCTTCCATCTCTTTAGGATGCATTCCTCTCCTTTCACAATACTTCCATCCTGGTTTCTGATTTTGTCCAATTGCGAGGTTGTATTTTTACCTCTGGTTCTTATGGACTTCCAGAAAAACTTTATGTTGTGTTGAAAGTCATCAGGTAACCTCCTATCAAATTCATCTCTATCATTCTCTTTCTTTCTTCTCACGACCTCTTTTGCCACAACCTTTAACCTCATTATACTCATTCCTTGCCTTGCTTACATCTTCATTCGTTGCCTTTTTTATTCTCTGATTGGCTCTTGTAGCCAACCAATCCAGCCAAACCTTTTTTTTATTGCCTTTTGCACCTCTGCACACACAGTTTTTAACTTACATCCTCTTCTTCTCTTACTTACACCACACACTTCAATAGTAACTTCCACGATTCCTTCCTTAAACAGCTTCCATAATTCTTCAACCTCACATGCTTCATCCAAAGTGTCAAACTTCTCGATCAGTTTCTTTACAAATTCTTTTCTCACACCTTTCCCTTGCAGACCCTCAACTTTTATGCGTTCTAGAACACTAATAGGTTCATGGACACGGTGCCGCCATCTTTTAAAGACACCTCTTAATCGGCTCAACACCAGAAAGTGGTCTATGTGAATGCCGACACCGCGGTATGCCCGAGTGTCTAGGGACTTTCTTTCTCAATCTTTCATTCACAATTACAAAATCAATCATACTTCTCAGGCTTCCTTCTTCTCTAGTATACAAGTGGACCTTTTTATGGTCAAACATAGTGTTCGTTACCACAAGATTCCACTATAAACATACTTCAAGCAGACTTTCTCCATTTTCATTCACTCTGTTATCGCCGAACCTTCCCAGCACACTTTCATATCCATCACGCTTCACTCCCACCCACCCATTAAAATCGCCTAGCATTATGATTCTTACATTTTCGTTGCATTTATTCAAAATATCTTTCATGCTATCTCAAAACTCCTGTCTCTCACTTTGGGCTTTTGAGGAACGGTTCCAACTCGCATCTTGTGGAGCATAAACCCCTAATATGTAGATGCGAGTAAGGCCAACCTTCAACCTCACCCAGAGGAGTCTAGGGCTCACACAATCAAAGTCAGACACACATTCATTCATTCTAGCAGAAAGCAGTACACCAACGCCCTGACAGCCTCTACTGGTTTCAGGAACCCCCGACCAATAGGCTGTGTAGGGTCCATGCGAGGTGGTGTCGCACCCTTTCCGCTTGGTTTCATTCACACAAAGAACGTCAATCCGTCTTGCGTTCATCATCTCGCATATATACTATACATTTTATCACTCATACCTCCCCTAACATTCAAAGTAGCAAAGGCTATCCGTAGCCAGCGTTTCGCGCCCACGGGAAACGAGACGTGACGGGTGGCGAACCACGTCGCCGCCATGTTGTATGGAGCTAACAATTTTACTGTTCATTGCGTTCCCACGAGCATCTATAGATAGATAATCAAAATAAAAATTATTAGAAAAAAATGCATACGTTACACTCTGTACAACAAAATAACAATACAATAAGTAAAAAAGTAATACCGCAGTAAAAACACTAAATACATAATATTAACTGTCAATTACGACATCTCAGTTGGAAAGAGGAAGGTGCCATTCCACTTTGCGAGACACTTGGCTTTTGGCTTAATAGCACTGGTTACAAAATGTGATGTTGTCTTATTATTATAGCAACACAAACATAGTCGTTGGTGTACTATCACAATTTATCATCACATCACACCTGTAATGCTAACTCTGAAATGCAGCTTTGTTCTTCCAATAATGCTTCTTGCCCGGCATCCCACTGTGCTGCCTGGTCCCAAACTAAGCGCTGAATGTCATGCTGAACACTGAACAGACGCAAGACGAAACTCACAGCGAGCGGCTGCTGTCTCCACACCTCCATTTACAAACTCCTGATGATGAGCAATTTCCTGTATGTGCATAATATACTACACATATACTACACATTTAAGTAAAACTATATTTTTTCCGAATTCTATCGCGCTTAATTTTAACTATAAAGAACATATAGCTGATGTGAAGCATAGTCGATCTAGAAAGTCTGCCGTCTGTGACCATGTTCTGGATCATCCCAACCATTACATAAGATTTGATTAACCACAAATCCTCGCCAAAGAACACCGATTCCCACCAAGGATGATTCGCTAGGCTATTGACATTAAATTAAATAATCTAATTTTCAAAGAAAGGATGGTTGGGTACTAACACCAGCTTGAGATCCTATTATTAATAAAATTAAATAAAAAAACCAAGCATACCACTACAAGGCGTCCATACACAGTTAGCTTTTTTTGCGTAGATCGGACCAAAAACAATAATTATAAGCTTAGGTACTCCGGGTTAACTATGACATCAGGAGATTTGTCACCTCAGTCCTCCGGTGACCATGGGTGCTGTAAATCGCTCGAAACGACGGGTTGTAAATAGTAAAAATTAAACGAGATAAAAAAAATTCAATCAAGGCGACAAGTTCCGTATACTGTTGGAAGTTACCAACAGCACAGGAGATATTATAGTACCACAAGTGGACGTGCAAATACATTGGGAACTATCCCACCGATGTGGCTTCATGTTCCAGGTGAGCGTCAGTACGAGCAGCGGGTGGAAGACATCCGCCTTCTACGCCTGGAGATTATCAGACTGCGTAAGGAGAAGAACTTACTATCCAAGGGCATCGAGAACATGACCGATTTAAGATTAGAGGTATGGCCCTCTGGTTTTTCATTAAACTCACTTTTTATTTCTAATTAGGAATATCTTTAACGTCATTATCATCATCATTAATACAGCCCATCACAAGTCCACTGCTGATTCTTCAATCTATAGTAGGTGGGGCGTAGGCCCCAAACACGGTTTGGGGCCTTCCCAGATTGCCGCAAAACACGGTTTGGGGCCTACGCTAAACCCGCAATTCCCGCAAACCCGAGCTGGTCATCGCTTCATCTAATCGGGTTCCTTCCTGGTAGTATTATAGAACTTTTTGTTTTGTTTAAAAAGTGACGAAAATAGTTAAGCGTTCACCTGATGATAAGTGTCTGCCCATAACAGATGCTGTGTCACCCAGAACTTTTCTGTGTGGCATCACACTGTTCCCGTCACCCTGCGAAATCAGTCATATGGGTATATGTGAGTGATTACACTAGCTCTCAGTGCCCTTCAGACCGAAACACAGTAGTGTTTGTACACTACTGCTCCACGGCAGAATAACTGGCCCTGGGGTGGTGCCTACCTAGACGCAGTCCTGTGAAGATCTTTTATTCAACAGTGGAATCTGGTTCAAATTTATTCAGTGTTTTTGAAGGGGAAGGTGCAAACGCGAAAAGCGAACCCATTTTTGTAAGTAGTAGTAAATTTCACAAGTGGTTACGATAAATCTTGATGCCATGGGAATCACTTATATTTTGGTCATTATTAACTTACTTTAATCAGGAGGCTTTTCACTATATAATATAATGCGTCGATAAGCGGTGTGTGTGTCTACCTAGTTACATCTCTACGCGTATTTTTTGCCTGCTCAGTTGTCTTCTTAGAAAGAGTTAAGAGTCGTCAGTGTAAAGACCGTGTAAAGACCGAAGAAAAAAACCGTGTAAAGAAGACTCGCTATTAAAATAAGTTTGATTATTGTTTTGCGACCATCCAATTCTGTCGAGACGTAATTGGGCTTAGGTATTTTATATTTAACAGAATAAGGCGTTACTTTGCGGAAATCCATTATAATAGGTAAAGAAATTTAATATGTATGCGGATCTTAGCAAATCAGCTTTCTTTCCCTGTAAGTTAATATTTATTAAATATATTTGTTGTACTACATCTAATTCTGTCGAGACGTGTTTAGTATTAATTAAATATAACAGTATTTTCTTACTTCAGTATAAAAAAATATTAAAAATGAAGTCACGCGTTTTTCCTATATAAGTGGTAGGCAGATGCCACTCACATAGCCCACTTTTCGCACTCGCGAACGTTCATGACTTGATGAATGGCGAACCACGTCGCTGCCATTTTGGTACCACGAACAGTATAGTGACGGCATTGCATATTATGGTGTTATTTAAAATAAAGGCTGTCCATACAATACCTTAGTCGCCTCTTACGATACCTCGATAGGAAAGAGGTAGATGCTATTTTACTCTGCCGGACAGCTATAAAAAGTATAACGATATAAAAAGTATCTGTATAAAAAGACCACTTAATTATGACTACCCCTGACTACCCACTGAGGTAACAACTGAGGTTGAAACTATGGTTTGTGTAGGTAGCGCACATTAGTATGGAATGAACAGTAATTGTTTCAGTGCCTGACACAACAGAGGCGCCCTCTACTGTAACTCTATTTCTCTATTTTCTAATTTCGGAAAGTATTTTTTTGTCCATATACTTCTCTTTGATTAGTTATCGTACACTGGCATCATTGTATTGTACTATATTTTGATCAGGCGTACACTAAAACTATTGAAGAAATATAGAGCATCCAAAAAGTACAGTTTCTTGATATGTTTATAATGATTCTCATCTTTTCATTACATTCTAACACTTAATAATGTTTAATTGACGTAATGTTACATGATAAAAGTGTTTAACCCAAAAATAACTGACTTGACATTGACAGAATCCTATTGAGAGAGACCAAAACTGTATGACGAAGAAGAACAACTCAATAAAACAAACGAAGTTATTTGTACTAGCATATTATAAAGCATGTTGCTATTAGGTATTTAATCTGGAACGCGAACTGGGTCGGTCGAGACTCCGCGTGCGGGCGCTGGAGGAAGCTCTGGAAACTCCTCTCAACGTGCACCGCTGGAGGAAACTGCAAGGAACAGATCCCGAGAGTGTGAGGCTCACACACAAGCTGCGACTTACGCAGAAGTAAGTGCAACTTATTTTTTAATTAATATTAAAGTAATAGTTTGTATATGTCCCAATAATGAGCACAAGGCTTATTAAAAGTGGTAAAGTAGAAGATTGACAAAGATAGAGAAAGCGATGCTTAGATGGTTTGGACACGTAGAATGGATGGATAAAAGAAGATTGACGAAACAGATTTATGAGGCGAGTGTGAATGGGCAAGCCACGCCACGTGTAAGGGTCGACGTAGGCGAACATATTACGATCAGATCGAAATCGTTTTAAGGAAAGGCCACGTCATAAGTACCCGCAACCGAAGAGCTTGTATGATGTTTTCATACATTCTAATGAAAGTAGAGGAAGCTAAAGATGTGTCTCAGGATCGTAGCAAGTGGAAAGATGTGGTATCTGCCTACCCCTATGGGAAAGAGGCGTGACTCTATGTATGTATGTAAAGGGGCTAGGGAGTCCACATGATGTAAAGTTGTAGTTACATGTCTACAGAATTAGACAATAAACGTGAATGGACGAAATAAACCTTCACTAAATTAAATATAATTCCAATAACATTGTTACTAAATACAATAAATCAAATTAAAAACTTAATCTTATACATATTTTACAATAAAAATTATATTTATTAAAGCTTAGCTTAGCCTCCCTCTAACTGCATACCCTCATTCAATTTAAAATTTAATAATTTCTTACAGCTATGCACCTGACCGCGCAGGAACTGGTTTCTTTTGTAATGATTTCTTATATTTACGCGCATATATTATTACATTTAATAAAATTAATTTTTAAGGAGATACTAAGAGGACAGAAGGACCTCCCGTGACCATGGGTGCTGTAAAGCGCTCGAAACATCGAATTACAAATAGTTAAAAATTAAACGCCATACCATCCGTAAAATTAGTTTTACTGAAGGTTTCTTTTGTATCAATTCGCGTGGCGTCAATCGAACATTCTAGACTCGCGCGAGGAATCAACGAAGTCTTTTAACAATGTAAATTATTTTGCTGACTAAGCTCACTCGTAGCGGCAATAACCTAATGGTTTAGGGTACGGACTGCAAAACATGACGTCGCAGGATCGAGTCCACCATTTGACTATTGTCGTGAACCATCTCCTAGCACAAGTTTTTACGCTTAGTCGGAGTGGTTACACGATAAAGGTATATATAAAACTAACATGGTAAGACCCCAAACTGCAACTTCAGTGAAAGTTTTACATACAATTTTATTAGATGGTGTTGTTGAATAGAACTAAGAAAAGAGAAATATTTTTAATAAATTAAATTACTAATAAAAAGCTTTTGTCTTTTTAATTTTGTGTTTCAAATTGTTTTCAATCATTACAAAAATATAGAAATACATAAACATTTAGGCAACTGTAAAGAAAACCGATCCTCATCGGATTTTTGGATTCTTCCTATAGATCGACTGACTCGACACTAAATACGGATTACGCACTTTGGATTTTATAACATTATATCACATTAGTACATTACATCTGTCTACGAATATGTCTTCAAAATACTGTTGTTTTGTTGGTAAGTTGGATTTTGTAATAAAAAAACATACCTACGAACCTATATTTTTTATTTGTAGTGTCTATATATAGCTAGCTTTTCTAACGAAGCCAGATTTAACTTATTGATGCAGTTTTGTCCGAGAAAACGAAACTGAGAGGAACATAGTATAATTACATCAAGTAATGACAGACATTTTACACCTGCAATATTTTCTTATTTTTTTCTTTATTTAATTTAGGCATTGTCTAAAGCTTTTAAAAATGTCAAAATGTACACCGGTTCGAAAAATAAGAACTTCTCAAAGAAGAACCGACAAGAAACTTTGGTATTTCTTTATTTATTATTACTTTATTCAGTTCTATGCTATATTACCTAATATAATTCATCATCATCATCTGTTCACCCTGTCAGTAGTCCACTGCTGAACATAGGTCTCCCCTATAGACTGCCACACAATGTTGTGGCTCTAATTTTGGGGGGATTTTGCCAAAGTTGCCAAGCTTGGCAGGCGGGTTGGCAACCGCATTTTATTTATTCTAATGTTCCAGGAAGATGCTGCCAATCTTCTTGTTTTAAATTTTAAAAGTGAAAATCATTGTGATTTAAAACGAAAAACAACACCAAAAAGAAACATACATATACTTCTGTAGAATTTAGCGTGTGAGAGTATGAGATAGAATTCAGTGTACAGTATTTCCTATTATATTTATATTTTCGAATTCGTCCAAATCTTCGATGTCTTTGTAGATTTTGCTCTCATTGACTCGACAACAAGATGAAAAACAGCAATTGACGCTGTATTTCAAAGATATACTTATTTATCGAATCCAAACCAAAGCATTTATTTCATACTTTAGTTACCATTAGCCACTCCATCATTTGTTGAAATTGAAAACTTGGAGTCGGTATAATATGTAATGTATATGTAACTAGCGATCCGCCCCGGCTTCGCACGGGTAGATAGATATTAAAAAGATAAATTAGTACTTTATTTGGACGAACAGAACACCAATCGCTTCACTAACATTTTTTGTAGCGACTACGCTCATCGGCGAATCTGCAGAGCTGGTCAGGTAAGATTAAGTTATCAAAATAATGTTTTTTTTATGGGAACATAAGCCATTAAAGTTTAGTGACTCAGAGCTTCCTTGTAAACAATATTTGATGTCGTGTTAGCAAAATAAAAAGACCGCTGTCGACCGCTGCGCAAAAGGGAGCCGCGCACCTCGATGATGCCCAAGTCGCATGAAACTGGGCGGCGCGGCGTTCGAGGCCGCGGCCGCTGTATTTATTATAGAACGTTTCAAAGTTTTAAATAAAAAAAATATAATTAAAATTAGAAACCACTATTCAATATTCAAAAATAAAATGAGCAGGTAGGTAATTAATAGAACTTAGTCTATTCGCGCGTAGCGCGGGCGAGCGTATGGCTGTTTGCTCACGCCGCAGCATTTTATTACTTTTAGCATTTTTATACCCGTCGTAACTTCTAATAGTCCGGTCAATTTAGACATAAAAATAGTGATCAAATAAAGAAAATTCCGACAGAGCCAAATCTTCGTAGAGACCTTAGGTTTACCACAAGGAATAAAGTGTCAAAAGTCCCCATCAGTCCCATGTGAGCTTAGGGACTTATTCGGGGCCCAAGGTCAAAATTTTCGGTTTTTTGGATTTTTCTCGAAAACTGTAAGTTTTATCGAAAAAGTACCTTAGAGCAAAGTTGTAGATCTTACAATTCTCTATAAAAATGGTCCATATGATTTTTTCTCTAAGACCCACTATTTCCCAGATATTGCGCTTGTAAGAATCACGTTCTACATAATATGCACACATTTCCACACCACCTGTGAGGTAGTGTACTCGGCGCGTTTTTTTTAACGTGGTATCCCCGGTAGGTCTATTCCACGAACCTTTATGACGTTATTTTCAGGAACAATAATTATTTAATAGTATGAAGATTATTGATATGGGTTACTGAGTTTAACTGTCGTTCTAACTTTTTTTTATTACTTTAATCTGACTCATACTCTTCATATTCAACTTCAACAATCATGATTTCTTCAATTTCTTCTTGTTCTTCTTCTTCTCCGTCCTGTTGATGAACGCTTATAAATTGTTCAAACGAAGATGAATCAGTTGTCTCTTCATCAAAATCACATGAATCTTCCTCTCTTGTATTTAATTGAACATTTGAGCAAGAGACACCTTGGCAATTGGTACACGCTGGAGAACACTGCAACCCTACTTTTTTACAGCCACATTTGGCACTACAACCTTTCTTGCAATTGCAAAAAATAGTGTTAAGAAGTTTTTCTGGAGCAGGGGGCAGTAAAGTTCGAATCGGTTCCAAAGTATTATTTATCAATTTCCAACCCCAGTCTTCAGGGTTCAGTTCATTGCCTTGCCATGTCTGAACTTGATAGTATACTCGAAACAAATGTTGAGTAGCAGATGCCGATGTTGGAGGAAGACAAGATGGCTGTACTTGCTTTTTGTTTCGTGTATTTTTTACAAATGTTAAATATCTGTACGTATCTATGCAATCAATTTTTTTGGAGCTCCATAAACCGCAAGAAGAAACCGAATTCCTTAATTAATTAGTATTTGAGATGAAGAATTAATTTCTGTAAATACTTTTACTTGAGTACCTAAATATGTATATACGTGGCATTTGTGTGCATACTATGTAGAACATGATTCTTACAAGCGCAATATCTGGGAAATAGTGGGTCTTAGAGAAAAAAATCATAAGGACCATTTTTATAGAGAATTTTAAGATCTACAACTTTGCTCTGAGGTACTTTTTCGATAAAACTTACAGTTTTTTAGTTTACCGAAAATTTTGACCTTGGGCCCCGAATAAGTCCTTAAGCTCACATGGGACTGATGGGGACTTTTGACACTTTATTCCTTGTGGTAAACCTAAGGTCTCTACGAAGATTTGGCTCTGTCGCAATTTTCTTTATTTCAATGGTCTAAAATGACCGGACTATAAACGATCGGTCCGATTTGAATAATTTAAAGAGGAATTTACATGTACATAATCAACCTTGACTATAAAACTATTTAGTAGGATAAGGATAATATTATGATACGAATGCCATCATCTTTCGATTCTACCCGTGTTTTGACATATAGCGTCGCGGACTTTTTTCTCAGAAATGATCATTACTATGAAAATGGAGTACATTATTTTCTTTATCATGAATAGTTTTTGCAGCGCACGCCAAATAATGATTTTTATCAGTAAATTTTTGATACCTTGAGTTACATCATAGCAATTTTCGTAGGAATCTACGTAATTTTTTTAAACTAATACCACTCATGTTAGCCGGAGATAATGTAGTTGTATATAGGTAAAAGAATTTTTAAAATCGGTTCATTAGTTTTTGAGTTAAATCATTACTTTTGCGAGGATTTGTGGTTTATCAAATCTGATGTAATGGTTGGGATGATCCAGAACATGGTCACAGACTGCAGACTTCCTGGGGCGGCGATGCTTCACATCAGCTATATGTTCTTTTACGCGGGTTTTTACTGATCTTTTTGTTTGCCCTATGTAAGAGAGACCACATTCACAATCCAGCTTGTATACTCCTGCATCTTGTAGAGGGATGTTACACTTGACAGATGGTAAAAATTGACTTATCTTCTTCGGCGGCTTGAAAAATGTTTTTATGGAAGCCCGCTTCAAGATATAGCCAATCTTGTCCGTGACTCCGTCCCGTGTCCGTGTGTCCGTGAGCGGGCTTCCATAAAAACATTTTTCAAGCCGCCGAAGAAGATAAGTCAATTTTTACCATCTGTCAAGTGTAACATCCCTCTACAAGATGCAGGAGTATACAAGCTGGATTGTGAATGTGGTCTCTCTTACATAGGGCAAACAAAAAGATCAGTAAAAACCCGCGTAAAAGAACATATAGCTGATGTGAAGCATCGCCGCCCCAGGAAGTCTGCAGTCTGTGACCATGTTCTGGATCATCCCTACCATTACATCAGATTTGATAAACCACAAATCCTCGCAAAAGAACACCGATTCCTACCAAGGATGATTCGCGAGGCTATTGAAATTAAAAAACATCCTAATTTTAATAGAGAAGATGGTTGGGTATTACCACCAGCTTGGGATCCTATAATTAATAAAATTAAGTCAAAAACCAAGCATACCACTGCAAGACTTCAAGACACAGTTAGCTCTTTCTGCGTAGATCGGACCACAAAAAATAATTAAAAGCTGAAGGTACTCCGGGTTAACTATGACATCAGGACATCTGTCACCTCAGTCCCCCCGTGACCATGGGTGCTGTAAAGCACTCGAAACGTCGGGTTATAAATAGTATAAAAATAAACGCGATAAAATCCGTAAAATTAGTTTCATTTAAATGTGTAGTGTTCGCGTAAATATAAGAAATCATTAAATCATTACAACCAAACATACAAAAAATCTAATCTTTTCTTCTTTATAATATTAGTTTAGATATATCTATCTACACAAATAAATAAAATTGAAGTGTCTGTTTGTAATAACAAAACAACAGCTTTTTACTCAATGCTTATAAATGTATATACAAAATATTATAAAAAAAACGATTTTTTAAATATTTGTATGTCTGTTTGTTCCGGCTAATCTCCGGAACGGCTAGACCGATTTTGACGGGACTTTCACTGAAGGACTGTTGATATTATAGTGTGTAACTTATGCTACTTAAAATTTATAGAAATAATTAGGTCCCGCTCAAAAAAATGTATACCCCAAAATCCGATTCAAATAAGGAAGTATATATATGTATATCATCGATCGGGGTCGGCTTTTTGACGCGGCTGAAACCACGAGGCACAGCTAGTATAAAATATACAAATTAAAATCATTTTTGAAGTTGGTAACAATAGTATAATAAATAAATCCTACAATTATCCTCCTGATACACTGCATTCGTCGCATTCTCTAGAAGTTCAGTTTTCTGAAGGTTTCACTAACTACCGCGTGTTCACTGCCACGCATGTTTTTTTCCTTGTTAGTCATTTTAAAACATTATTATATACATAAAAAAATACAGTAAAATATACAGTAGTATCTTAAACATAAAGATGTAAAAATAGCTTAACGGCGATCACGACTTTCCCAGGGGTTATCATCATCCATGTATTCTTTGATATTTTAATAATACTTTCATTAGACATTTTAAAATTTTAATATTTTTGTTAAATCTTTTTGAGAAAAACTTTGTACACTTTGTGAGATTTTGTTGTAAAAACGTATACACTGTCTCATGAAAGAGTTACTGACTCTGTGAAGTCGAGTAACTGGCATTATCAGCTTGTGCATGTTCCTGCTATTTACATTGTTAACCTCACATTAATTAAACTGATTTCAGTTCTTATTTAGGTACATGCATAACGTTTTCACATAAATATAGTGAGGCCAAGGTTAAGATATCAATATCTAAGAGATACTTTGGAGCCAACATGATTAAGAGCTCTTATGGTCTTCTTTTATACAACGAAAATGAATGAATGAGTTTGATTGGCACCAATAACCCCAAAATTTGTGTCCTCGCTCAAAATACGAGCACAAACGTGGAGTTGCGGATACGCCAATAGCAATCTACGAGTACAATCGAGAAAACCAAAGAGCGAAAACAACCGGAGACAAAATTACAGACAATGAGATTAGCCCCGTGGACTACTTGGGAGCTAACAAAGCAACTATATTATTTATCGAGGATGGATGTTACTACACTCAGCGTCACAAAAATCGCACCTCTCTGAGTTTGCGCGAAAAATGGCTGTAATGGCTAGAAACGAATTATATTTATATAAATATTGGTATTTTTGAAATGGGTATTTGAATAGCTTTACATTATTAATAAAAAAATCATGAAATCATTATATAGCGTCAAAAATAAACACTGTCAAATGCTCGATAGTAAGGACGTTAGTTACACCACCTAAAAAGGGTATAAAAGGGTCGATCTGGATGAAATATGGGCCAGTCGTAATTTAGACTTTGCAGTGAACACACGTGAACAAGTAACCCAAGTAAGAACAAGTAAAGATGGACACCAGCTCTGAAAAAGCCGCTCAAGTGATTGCCCTATTGCAGTCAGGGATGCGGCAGTGTGATGTTGCTCGACAGTTGAACCTGTCCCGTTTTTCAGTTCGACGGGTGTTCCAACGTTTTCAGCAGACTGGTGGTTATGTTAGAAAACCGGGATCTGGAAGAAAACGGTGCACATCAGAAAGAGATAACCGTTTCATCGTTACGACATCTTTACGAAACCGTTTTACAGATGCTGTTGAGTTGCAACAACAGCTTCGATCAAATCGGAGAACATCTGTGAGTGTTTCTACGATAAGAAGAAGGTTACACGGAAAGAGTTTAACAGCCCATAGACCTGCTAAAAGTCCAAAACTTACTGCACAGCATCGCAGAGATCGCCTAGAGTTTGCTCGCAATCATTGCGAGTGGACCTTAGAACAGTGGCGGACCGTACTCTTCTCTGATGAGACGAGGGTCTGTCTCTTCTGCAATGACAGACGTAGAAGGGTCTACAGAAGACAGGGGGAGAGGTTCACACAACCCTGCTTCGAAGAATCCGTCGAATACGGGGGTGGCTCGTGTATGTTTTGGGGCGGCATTTCCGTCGACGGGAAAACGGAACTTGTGTGCGTTTCCCGGACTCGGGGTGGCCGTGGGCAAGGGTCATTAAATGCTGGTCGGTACATTACTGAAATCCTGGAGGAACATGTGGTCCCGTATGCTGGTCATGTCGGTGATGGATTCATGTTAATGCATGATAATGCTCGTTGCCACACCGCGGCTATTGTACGGGATTATTTACAGGCGGTCGATATCCCTGTTATTCATTGGCCAGCACAAAGTCCAGACCTTAACCCAATAGAACATCTCTGGGATGACCTAAAACGGCGCGTGCGAGCTCGAGATCCAGCTCCAGCCACTCTTCAAGAGCTCCAAGATGCGGTACATGAAGAGTGGGAACAAATACCCCAAGAGGCTGTTGCGATCCTTGTAAGGTCCATGAAAGATCGCATGGAAGCCGTTATCAAGGCAAGGGGGGGTAACACTAGGTTTTAAGAACTTTTTTGTACTTATTAAGTTTTTTTTAAAATTATTAATTTGCAAATTTGTACATACCCTGTCTTTTTCTTTAACTTCTCTTTCGTCTCGTTATAAAAGTAAAATTCAATTAAAATTCCTGAAAGCTAATGAAATTACCTTTCGAATGATACCCTCAAACCACAACATTGCCATTGGCCTGTTGTGTTAAAATAGTATTTAAATTATTTCTTTCCGATGTGCGATTTTTTTGACGCCGAGTGTATATGCATTCCATTCGCAGAATTTTCAGCATTTCCGAACCGATACGTCTTAGGGACCTTCCAAGAAAATAGCCTATTATTTTCTCAAAGACCGGCAACGCACCCGCGATTCCTCTGGTATTGCGGATGTTCATGGGCGGCGATAATCACTTAACATCAGGTGAACCGTTTGCTGGTTTGCCCGCTCTTCTATAAAAAAAAATGCAACTGACTGTGTGTGTTTGCCAACCTTGCTAAACGTAACGAGGTAAAGTTCATCAAACCTTAACTGATATTGCGTGTCGACACAGATTAATTAAGTTACTTAAAAAATTAAATTCTAATGAATAAAGAAAGAAACCGATAATCAATGCACCGTAAGTCTTTTTTACAATCGATATCAGACAGATTGCTAACGAACGTTCTATGAATTGTTGATTACTGTAATTCGTGACAATTAGCGTCTCGCGTGTCTCACAGTGCTTACGCGACCTCAAATTTATTATCCCTGTTTTACTTTTGGTTTTAATCTTTATATACGTAAAGGTGACTTCTTAAGCTGAGTTCTGGTCGGACAAAATTTAGGTAGCCATCGACACGCTAAGAAGAAGAAGTAAAGGTGACAGATAAGGTGATAAAGCCATGTTAGCGCAGGGGCCGGGCGGCTAGCCTTATATTCCATAGTACCCGAGTGACCTTAGGTGAATACCCGATACCAATAACTCCAAAATTGTTCTGCAATTTTAAGTGCTTGTTTACCTCGTGCTCAGCGGTGAAGGAAAACACCGTGAGGAAACCTGCATGTCAGAGGAATAAAAATATTTCGAGGACATGTGAAATCAGCAAATCCGGATTGAATCAGCGAGGCAGACTCTTCCCGGCTCCAAAACCCTCTTAGAAACGAGAGGAGGCCGATGTTTAGTAGTAGGACATTTATACGTTGTTACATTCCTTTTTAAAATGTGACAAAAAAAGCACAGTAGCTCACAGACCAAGACAACTACCTGAAACTTAGCTCTGGTTCGACCCACTACAGAGAATCAAAATTCCCCTTGCATTTTAATTTTTCGGCGTTACCACTGAGTACTGGGATACTCCCTTCTCCTCACTCGTCATGCTTAACTATGCCTATCTTGCAGGTAGTTAACGTTGGTAGTTTATGCGAGATTAGTTTATACCTCCATCTTACTGACAAATCATCAGCTCTAAAGCTGATGAGTTGATGAGCTGCGCTAAATCAAGTTCATTCTTGACTGTTTGCAAATATGTCAATGTATGACCACAGTTCCACTTGATAATGATGCAATGATTGTGAGAATCTTTCCTAAATGCCAATTCACTTTTGTGACTCACCACTGTCGAAATAGTATAAATATATTTCTAGACATAGTCATAGACATAGTCATAGACATATTTTTATGAGTAAGTAACAATACAATACATTCAGAAAATACTCTTGAAAAAAATAACAAAAAACTTGTACATTATCAAAAAAAAAAGAAATTATTAGATTATTCATTATTATCCGTGAGTGCCAGTTGTGATCAATTCTGGAGTTCGACACAACATTGAGTTTATCAAACTTGGGACTAATAACATTAACTTCAGTGATTTGGCCTACCGTATAAGGGGATGGAGTCGCCGTAAGTTTGGGCTCTAATGCGTTCGGTAGTGGCCAGTCACCACCAACTAAAGCTATACAACCGAATTTTATTGCGTTCCGGTATAAAATGTAATACAGCCTCTAACAAGTCCACTGCTGGACGTGGACTTCTCTAAAATTGAGAAGATATTTGGTGTCGTATCTTTTCTCTATTTGAAATGATCCATCTTCACCTTCTTACCTCAAGGATAAATTTGAGTATCTTTCCTCATCTCATGATAGGGAACTTCGATCATCATGTAACAATAAGATTCGTATTCTAACGCACTTCACCGGGTTCTATGGCAACGCCGTTACTGTTCAGGCCACACTCCTTTGGAACTCCTTGCCCGACAACATCAGAAACACTACAAATAAATGTGCCTTCAAAAGGTTGATTCGTGAGCATTTAAGGAATCCGGTTATTACTACCTGAATCATTTATTATCATTAGCAGTTATTAGTACGTGTGTATGTATGTATGTATGTATGTATGTATATATATATATATATTGTATGTAAGTATTAATGTCTGTATGTATGTGTAAGCTTATGTTTTATTTATGTATTTTATGCTGCACCTATCACAAGTTCTCACCAAAACATGGGTTGGCTGGTAGAGAATGCCTATAGGCATTAAGTCTGCCCTATGTTAGCTTTTTATTTAAAGGTTTGCAATAAAGTTTAAACAAATAAATACGCCATAATCGCTGTTTCGCTGGCGAGATAGACACTTTAAATTCTGTTGCCCGTCACTAGTCTGCTGGTCTGGATAAGATACTGATGGTAGGATTGCTATGCAGGAATCCGTCTAGGTAGGTACCACCCCAGGGCCAGTTATTCTGCCGTGAAGCAGTAGTGTGCAACCATTACTGTGTTTCGGTCTGAAGGGCACTGATAGCTAGCGTAATCACTGGCCATATGAGACTTAAGAACTTATGTCTCAGGGTGACGGGCGCAGCAGCGGGCGGTTAATTGGTTATTTCACCATTTATCGGACGTCACGAGATTTTTTACATATCCAGGGAAATGTACTCTGAGATATTTCCTAGAGTCTTTCCCTAGACCCACGGAATGTGATGGGGTGGGAAATCATCTTACGGCACTACCACATGGAAGAGTACCTGTAAAAGCGCCTGTTATTCCTTCCAAGCAACGTTACCTTTCAACATATTATTGAGTTAGGCTTAAAAATACTTTTAATTTGTTATTCATATTTAATTCCCTTTTGAATTCCCACCAGCATCTAATACAGTAACATTATTAATATAAAGATTAAATCACGATTACGAAGCCACTAGAGATTCTATTATATCTCTTTATCTTTCTAGAAAAGTCCTGGCTCAGAGCGAAATGCTGGTGCTGAAGGATCGAGAGCTGAAAGAAACCAAGAATCTTTACGGTACCGTCAAAGACATGCTCGCCTTACAGCCCAGCCCAGAAATACAGGTAATATTTCGTTCCAAATAGCGCCATCAAGAAAATATCCAACAAATATTTACGGTTTTCGTCGATATAGATCGTACATATATGCAGGCGATGGGCAGCAGCATCTTCCTGGAACATCTGAATAAATAAACTGTGATTGCCAAGCTTGGCAACTATGGCAAAATCCCCCCCAAAATAATATCTACAAACTTTAGTGGCAATCTACTGGGGAGGCCTATGTTCAGAAGTGGAGTAGTGATAGGCTGAAATGATATTGATGATGATGTAGTTTGTAAAAATTAACAAAATATTTTCTATTAATATTTTTTACAATTTTTTTTACTCTTCGACAGAAATCTATCGTTGGACTTTTTATGTTTTTTTCAACAAAACAAACAAATAGCATTTATTTTGTTACCTACCATACCTACATTTTAATTTACCAAACTGGCGCCTTTAACACTTTTAAATTATGTAAACTCTTTTTCAATTAAATTATGTAAAATTATGTAAACTCCATCAGACCCTGTCCTCTGGTGTCCATCGTAGAGTCAGCTAATAGAAAAAATGGCAAAGGATTGGCAATAGCATTCTTTTGTGCAATTAATTTAGTATCAGCCAAAACGCCGCTGGAATTTAAATAAAAAAAATCGTTGGTCAAGCTGGGTAGCCATGAATTTTTTCAATTAATACTACGGCGGAAATACTTCCTTTGTTTTAGAAGGCCTTCATGATGCTGAATTTGTTATTTCGCAGTTTCAATGCAAAGACAATTTTAAAAAAAGAATTTTATATCCTATTAACATATTTTCTGTTAATGACTCCAACTAAGCTTAAAATATAAACTAGGCTATTGGCACTTAAACTACTGACTTATTTCTAAATTAAATTTGTTGTCTAAAATTTAAAAAAATATTTCAGCAAACATTAATTCAAACGCAACGGGCGCTAGCACAAAGAACCACGAAAATGAAATGCCTAATAGCTGGTAAGTTTTAGAAATCAAATAAAAAAAATATTTCGTCATCTTTAAAACTACATTTGCATTATGCATTTACTTTCTTTTAGGATAACAAATGTAGACATTCTATGTAGATTTTAGAAGAATGCTAATCTGTGTGTATGAAGTATGCCTTAAAACTAAACATACTCGTACTAAAGAAACCTGCATAATATAATAAAATAGCACGTGAAGTCTACTATCCCAAAGTAGAGCTGTGTGGCAAAGCACGGCTATCACCTCTAATAATGATTTCTTATATTTTAATGCAAATGTACGCAATCTTTTGCGTAGATCAAACCAAAAGAAATAATTAAAATCTGAAGGTAACCGGACATTAGGACGTCTAACCGTCTGGTTTTTTAACACCTCAGATACCCCGTGGCCATGGGTATGAAGCGCTTGAAACGACAAGAAATATATAATTTAAAAATAAACGCTATAAAATCCGTAGACCTTAGTTTTATTAAACCTCTAATAATACAAAAAACATATTTCTTTTATGCCAATATACTTTATACCAGAGTTGGGAATGCGCGAACGTCAAGTGACCGACCTACGTCGAGACTTAGAAAGAACTAATGGCGATTTGAATTCCTTCAAACAACGCTACTACGAGATGAAGCGAGCGTTAGACGCCGACGAAGCCCGAAGACTCCGTGTGCCCACACCACTCCCACCCACAACTGTCCAATCCCAAGAAACGCCAAGCTAATTCTAGAATTCGTTTACAACTGAACTATTTTCTTATTTTTTCTTTATTTAATTTAGGCTTGTATAAAGCTCTTAAAAATGTCAAAATGTACACCGGTTCGCAAAATAAGAACTTCTCAGAGAAGGGCCAAGAAACTAGAGTATTCAGTGTTCTATGCTATTACATAATATCATCATATTTTTAGCCTATCAGTAGTCCACTGCTGAACTTAGGTCTCCCCCATAGACTGTCACAAAACTTTGTGGCTCTTACTCGTATTTTGGGGGGATTTTGTCATAGTTGCTACGCTTGTCAGGCGGGTTGGCAACCGCAGTTTATTTATTCAAATGTTGCGGGAAGATGCTGCTGCCCGTCTCCTGGTTTTTATTTTCTCTCTGTCGACTTTTACGACACCCATGGGATGAGATGGGGTGTTAGATTCTCTTAAGCCGCCACCAGGTAAATTAATAATTCATAATTTACATCATATGTTGGGTAGCCAAGGGGTTTTACAAGTGCAGAATAAAAGTTATTTCCACACATCTTTATCCTCTATAGTCTATATAATAATATATTGATATTTTTTAACAAATAACGTCTTCTTGACAAGATCAAGTAGTGAAATCTGTCAGATTTTTGTGTAACACTTAGGAATTAGTTTTGACCAACCTAAACAAAGGGACCTTTAGCGTGTCGCCTCGACAATTTTACAGGGTAAAGTCACATATTTGTCTAATAAATTCGTTTTTCCGTGCGTATATAATATTAGCAAGAATTAAAATTATTTTTATTTATCACTGGTCTTCGTATTAATAACTCCCAACAGCGAGACCATCAAGCCTTATTTCCAATGCTAAATATTTCGTATGAAACATACCATAGCCAATATCAAGGGATAATCAAGGCTAGTAACAACGCAGATTTTTGAAATACTCCTATATACTGTAAATTTATATTTGTACATAATTAACATTTATATTACCTTTATAAACTATTGGTGTTTTAGTTACACATGATAGTGTAACTAAAAGACTGTTATGCAATGCTAAATCACCACTCCCGACCTTTAAACACCAGATTAAATTTTCGTTAATCAACTCTAGATTAGACACATGCAAATATATTTAGATAAGTATCTCTATTCCTAATTTAAAAATAAAATTGTTTAGGAACAAGTCAAATAAATTAGGATCAACTTCTTGAAAATATTAATTTGTTTACAATATTTTATATTATCAAAATTGTTATGTAATATCGTATTTTAAAAGAAAATAATTTCTTCTCTTTGGCCTTAGAAAATATACTTCGGCCAAAAATTAAAACACTGTCCTGTAGCGTAAGTAGTTCTATTCTTTATGGAAATTCGTTATCATAACACAAATTGCAAATGGGACAAATTAAGCTACAGTATAATTAAAAAATATAATTGAAGAATAGATTGCGAACCAAAAATTGTTTTCCATCTGTACTTGTTCTTATCTGTAGTTAACGAAAACTTTACCAATATGTCAAAAATGTTCAATATTAAAAATGTGCTGCAAATATGGTATTATATGTCTCCATTAGAGTAAAATTTTTGCAATGATTTGGAAAATTTTGTCGGCGTATTTTAATAAACCTACTGTGATTGCGAAATAATTTTATTTATTTCATAAGACATGATTTTATCAGAAATATATGTAGTACTAAAAGTAATTTCGTTTATTATTACTCTTAATAGAATTATATTATTACTCTTAATAGAATTGTAGAGTATCTGTGTATTTTAAATCCTTTTTTATATTTGTTATTCAACAAATGATGACAAAGAAAATGTTTGTATTGAAAAATTAAAGTAACTAAATATAAAACCACGACCAAATCTATATCAGTTACAATTACTGCATTACTAAAATACAACTTAATCAATTTTTATGTTTATCACTGGGTACAATTTGTAGAAAAATGAAATAAAACACATATATAATTAATCCGAAAACAATAGTTTTATTTAAGAACTTTTCACTTTCTCATAAAATATACACATTGTTTTGTCATTAAACTAAACTGTAAGTAAATACTAATTTTAAATACCAATTCTCACGATTTTCCAAACAGGTGGATGCCGGGGGCTCGCCCACTATTGCATTTCAGTTCTAATATTTTAACCACTTATTGGTGTTCGCTCATGTACAAATCCGATACTTAACACTATTTAGAAAAAAAAAAAGGAAAAAGTAATCAAACGAAAGCGTGATTTTGTACATTCCAAAACATAAAAAACATGACCTCCTGTTTTCATTAATAAAGTGTGATGATAGAATTCTACAGTCCTCTTGTTGATTACTTAAAAATAACAGTTCGAATGCATGCATTTGGAGTTTGGACCAGGGTTTTGGTGCTCAGCACAAATGCATTCAAATGCTTCACTCGACTGGTCCTTTTACTAAAATTCTTTAGAGTATTCACTCTACAATTGAAAGAGGCTCGACCGAGTGACATATCAAAGCTTTATGTATACATAACCAAATATCTAATAGCCTATTATTTAGTATCTAACGTAAATCAAAGTATTTTTCGAAAAGAAATATCTGTTCCCATATTATCAACCAATACATACCTACAACAAGCTACTCATTTATTACATTCCTGTTACTAGGTAACCTCCATTAGTTACTTTTATATAAAAAAAAGTTTGGTTTTTGGATGTTTTGAGTTCTCAATCAATTATACCTCATTAAAAAAATTAAGAAAAACGTCAAAACATTTTTATTTTTAAATCACAATCCTCAAAATCAATGTCTAACATCCATTTATGTCTACATACATTTCATTTTCAGGCTAACAACTATCAAGCAATTTTATATCCACTCTGCACAGGTCCACAGTCTCTTATTGCATGGCAACTACATATTAGCGCACCTTTAAAGAGTTACAAATCTATAAACTTATATAGCAACTTGCTAACACAATGTCAAATGGAAAATCAAAATGTTTGTTATCACTCGGTCTAATCCCATTAGTAATACATAACAAGTGTAGCTAGGGAGTATAACGTTTTTTTTTAGAAAATCGCCTATAAAATCGTCGAGGAATTAACGAGTTAATTATACATTTCTCTAAAGGCCATTCCTAAAAAACAAGGTAATAGCAAAAGTGACATTAAAACTTAGGCAATAATTCCAAAAAAAAATTCCCAGCTACACCCATGACCAACGCGTCGAAACACCACCAGCCCTCTATCTACCCATCCACACACAAATCGGCCCGCTATGTCACACGCATTTTACATAACAGTTATATATATATATAGCTGTCCCATCTTACCAAATACAAACACAGAATCAACTATTCGCTCAATTGTTTTATAACGCGACGTTTGCACTGTCACATTTTGCAGCGGCTTTGGGGGAAATCTCGAGTTCTTCACATACCAACGACAACACAAAAGTTAGTGCACTGTTCCGTTCAAGCGTTGTTTAGCGTTTATCGTCTACTGCATCCGCTTCGGTAGCAAATTGACGTTGCAAAAATATATAAAAGAAAACTCCTCGGGAACTGCAGCCAAATAATATCCTTTTTACTGTGCAATGCCATCTAACCAATTGTTTCTTTCGATTGGATAGACGTCTTCTTGCTTTTACATGCTGTCTACAGCTATACAAAGCTGTGTCCCAATGCAAACGTCGCCCCCACATAGTTATATCACTCGTTGGCTTATGACATAGGTACTTATGACATAGTTGCGATGGAATCAATAAAACTATTGTTTATTTGTATGTTTGTCTGTCGCTCGGCGCTCGTACGGTACTGCAACGTAGCGTAATGTCGTCGCCTAGTGGACGTCGGAGCTCTCCTGCTTGGTCAGCTGGTGGTTGACCGGGTCCGAAGTGTTGATAGGCTGAAAGTGATAAACAGATTAGATCAACATTGAACATTTTTAATTCCTTAACAAACAATAAACTCTCTGGGCATTTAAGTATGATATACGAGGGGCGGTCAAAAAGTTCGCGGAATGAAAGGGTTAGAAAGAGACAGGAATTTTTTTCGTATACTACCTATACTATATATTTTTTCGTATACTGTAGGACTACCTAGGTATACGAAAAAAATTAGTATCAATTAGTATTGATGATAAGAATAAGTAGTATCAATTAGTATTGATGATTCAACTTCACTATAAATACCAAGTTTTGGCTAAATCTGATCACTCATATTCGAGTTATTGGCAAGTCGACAAGTCAATTGGGAAGAAAATGTCAACTACACAGAAAATCTGTCATAAAGTTCTTCACCAAGCTGGGAAAAACGCCGCAGACCATCATGGACAAGATGTCATCTGCTTATCAAGTCAATCACAACTTACAAACAAGACACAAGACTTACAAAGTCAATCAAGTTTTTACCAGGGCAACAGTCCCCATTGCCCTGGTAAAAACTAGATTTACAAATGGCATGGCCTATTCAAGCAAGCAGAGTCAATTGAAGACGGTGACCGCCCAGGTCAGCCGATTAAAGCCACCTTCCTTACGACATTGTCGAGGTGTGAAGCGGAAAAACTTGTTCTTGAAGATGCTTGCTTGAAGAAGAAGCCATTCACAGAAATTGTTCTTATATCATCTAGTACAATTTTGAACATTCTCCATGATCATCTACGCATGTCAAAGATGTGCCAAGATGATCATGGAGAATGTTCAGTGCAAGATGGGTGCCGAGAATGCTCACACCGTTTCATAAGCAACAGACAATGCAGTGGCATAAGAAAGGATACCATACCCCCGCCTTTAGAATAAGTTAAAAGTGTCACAATGAACCAGTTCAAAAGAGCCATGTTGCGATGGCTGCCCTACACAAGTGTGGGCAGCCATCGCAACGTGGTTCTTATGAACTGGCGAGATTTGGCCCCGTCAGATTATTATGTTCACGAAAATGAATAAAGAACTTTGAGGAAATAAGTTTACTAACAATGAAGAAGTGAATTCGGCGATTTCAGCCTATTTTGAAGACTTCGACAAAACATTTTTTTTTTTGATGGTTTAAAGCAGGGATTCCCAAAATGGTCGACCCTTGGGGTCACAAAAGAACACCGGTTCCTACCAAGGATGATTCGCGAGGCTATTGAAAAAAAAAAAACACTTCCTAATTTTAATAGAGAAGATGGTTGGGTACTACCACCAGCTTGGGATCTTTTAATTAATAAAATTAAATCAAAAACCAGGCACACCACTGTTAAACTTTAAGATACAGTTAGCTCTTTCTGCATAGAAATGACCAAAAATAATAATAAAAAGCTGAAGGTACTCCGGGTTAACTATGAAAGGACATCTGTCACCTCCGTCCTCCCGTGAACATGGGTGCTGTAAAGCGCTCGAAACGTCGGGTTATAAATAATAAAATTAAACGTGATAAAGTCCGTAAAATTAGTTTCATTTCAATGTGTAGTGTTCGCGTAAATATAGGACATGATTAACACAAATTCTTATTTGAAACTTTCAAGATACTGTATAAATTGTTATGTGTACCAACTTGTCATGAATTGTCAAAGAATGACTAATATTTTAGTAGGAAGTAACATTGTTGTAATTTTTGAATTGGTAAGTATTTTGTATCAATAAGAAAAGACCTGAGGAGATAGGATTTTTAAAGTAATTTGGCTATGGGGGTCTGAGGGGGACAGATCGGAAAAATGTATCAGAGTTAAGGGAGAGTATATTGCCAAGTAAAAATAAATTTGGGGTTAATTTTATTTTCTTTCCTTGCCATTGCGAGAACTTTTTGACTGCCCCTCGTATTAAACACGGTAGAATACAATTTTTTTTTATTATCACTAAAATAATATTTTCTTAATAAGGGAGGCTTAAAAGATTTGTATAATTAGGCGTGCGGCTGGTGCGGCGGGAGCGATGCCGCGGCTACTCACGAGCGAGGCGTGCGGCTGGTGCGGCGGAGGCGGTGCCGCGGCTACTCACGAGCGAGGCGTGCGGCTGGTGCGGCGGAGGCGGTGCCGCGGCTACTCACGAGCGAGGCGTGCGGCTGGTGCGGCGGAGGCGGTGCCGCGGCTACTCACGAGCGAGGCGTGCGGCTGGTGCGGCGGAGGCGGTGCCGCGGCTACTCACGAGCGAGGCGTGCGGCTGGTGCGGCGGAGGCGGTGCCGCGGCTACTCACGAGCGAGGCGTGCGGCTGGTGCGGCGGAGGCGGTGCCGCGGCTACTCACGAGCGAGGCGTGCGGCTGGTGCGGCGGAGGCGGTGCCGCGGCTACTCACGAGCGAGGCGTGCGGCTGGTGCGGCGGGGGCGGTGCCGCGGCTACTCACGAGCGAGGCGTGCGGCTGGTGCGGCGGGGGCGGTGCCGCGGCTACTCACGAGCGAGGCGTGCGGCTGGTGCGGCGGGGGCGATGCCGCGGCTACTCACGAGCGAGGCGTGCGGCTGGTGCGGCGGGGGCGGTGCCGCGGCTACTCACGAGCGAGGCGTGCGGCTGGTGCGGCGGAGGCGGTGCCGCGGCTACTCACGAGCGAGGCGTGCGGCTGGTGCGGCGGGGGCGGTGCCGCGGCTACTCACGAGCGAGGCGTGCGGCTGGTGCGGCGGGGGCGGTGCCGCGGCTACTCACGAGCGAGGCGTGCGGCTGGTGCGGCGGGGGCGGTGCCGCGGCTACTCACGAGCGAGGCGTGCGGCTGGTGCGGCGGGGGCGATGCCGCGGCTACTCACGAGCGAGGCGTGCGGCTGGTGCGGCGGGGGCGATGCCGCGGCTACTCACGAGCGAGGCGTGCGGCTGGTGCGGCGGGGGCGATGCCGCGGCTACTCACGAGCGAGGCGTGCGGCTGGTGCGGCGGGGGCGATGCCGCGGCTACTCACGAGCGAGGCGTGCGGCTGGTGCGGCGGAGGCGGATGCCGCGGCTACTCACGAGCGAGGCGTGCGGCTGGTGCGCGGCGCGGTGCGGCGCGGAGGCGCGGCTACTCACGAGCGAGATGGGCGGCTGCGGCGGCTGCGGCGGCGGCGCGGGCTGCGGCGGCAGGGCGGGCGGCTCGTGCACGGTGGTGGAGTGCGCGGCCTGCGCGCCGCCGTAGTAGCCGCCGTTGACGCCCTCTCCGTAGGCTTGCGGAGCGGAGAGCGGCGGCGCGGGCGCGCCCAGGACGGGCGGCGGCGCGGCGCCGGCCAGGAAGTAGTCCTTGTTGACGCAGTTGCGCAGGCACTCGGGGATGCGGCCCACGATGGCGCGCCGGATCTCGGAGGCCGCCATCTCGCGCAGCTCCTGCGCCGAGGCGTCCGAGTAGAACGCGGCGTGCGGGGTGCACAGCACGTTCGGCGCCTCCTTCAGCGGGCCCTGCACAAACATTCTCCTTTATATAATAAAACTAGCTGTGCGCGTGGTGTAATAATAGAGTGTAAAATAAGCACCTAACTCTTTTCTAACAAGGTGTCGTAAGCAGCGGCGACAAGGGAGGTTATTGTACGGACAACTGACTGACTACTGTGCTGTCACTATACTGCTTATGGGAAACATAATGGTTATATAGAAAAAAGACACCACTGTATATATGTAAAATAAGCCGACCACATGATTGCGCCGTACAGAGGTACCACTCTATTATCTGAGTAATGTTCGGTTCGCAGCGTGAGGGAAATTTTTTTGCGCGGAACCCTAATTCTATTTGTACAATAAAAGTTACTCCTTATAACATCAACTATCTGCCAGTAAAAGTCCCGTCAAAATACGAGGGTGGATTGAAAAGTACTCGGCCTAACACAGATCCATTCAATTCTAAAAATCAAATCTACCCACATTATTTAGTTCACTTCAGACTAGTTCATTGTGTGAAGTTCGAAACGTGTGCGATAATTAGTTGTGATTTTATAAATTTATTGACAAAGTAATCGGTCATAATTTCCGCGAATGGAGTAAATCGAGCAGCGTGCCGTCATTAAGTACCTCCATAAGAAGGGGCTATCATCAAAAGCCATCCATGATGACATGGTCAGTACATTAAGGCGATTGTGCTCTGTCATATTCATCCGTCAAAAAATGGATAGCAGAATTTAAGCGTGGTAGAGAGAGTGTGAAAGATGAACCCCGCTCTGGAAGGCCTTCGACGTCAACTACTGACGAAAATATTAAAAAAGTACTTGATTTAATAATGGGAGACCGCAGATTGAAAATTAGAGAGATAGCCGAGATTATAGGCATCTCTTATGAACGAACTCAAAACATCATTGTCAACGAGTTGGGTTTCCACAAGGTGTCTGCGAGGTGGGTTCCGCGACTGCTTTCAGTTGAACAAAAAAGGACGCGATTGACTATTTCACGCGACTGTTTGGAGTTATTTGCAAGCCGATGCAGATGATTTTTTGAATCGTTTTGTTACTATGGACGAAACATGGGTTCATTACTGTACACCGGAAACAAAACAACAATCAAAACAGTGGAGAAGACCTGGTTCACCACCCCCTAAAAAGGCTAAGTCGATTTTGTCGGCAAATAAGGAGATGGCTTCAGTATTCTGGGACTCGAAAGGTGTGATTATGATTGATTATCTTGAAAGGGGTCAGACTATAAACTCTGATTACTACTGCACCTTACTACGTCGTTTACGAGAGGAAATAAAAGAAAAACGTCGAGGAATGCTCAGAAGAAAAGTCCTGTTTCATCAAGATAACGCCCGTGTTCACACGTCAGTACAGTCAATGGCTGGAATTCACAACTGTGGCTTTGAACTGTTACCGCATCCGCCGTATTCACCTGATCTGGCACCATCAGACTTCTTTCTGTTCCCTAACCTAAAAAAGCACTTGGGAGGTCAAAGATTTTCGACAAACGACGAGGTCAAAGCAGCTGTAGACGCATATTTTGACTCTAAGGAAGAATCATTTTTTTTAACGGTCTAAATGCTTGGAAGGGGAGGTGGCAAAAGTGTATTGAACTTGATGGTGATTATGTAGAAAAATAAAAATATAACTGATTTAGTATGTGTTTATTTTCTTAGTTAGGCCGAGTACTTTTCAATCCACCCTCGTAGGTCCAGTCGTTTCGGAGATTATTCGAAACAAACAGACGGATAGAATTTTTTTAAACATTGTTTTTTTTCTTATAAGCACTGTATATACTCTCATATGCATTAAGTAAAAAGCTTTTATTTTGATATTACAAACGGACACTTCAATTTTATTTATTTGTATAGATTGGTATCACAAACCCTGGCCTAGTTGAGTCACATTAATCATAAGCTCGGTAGCGAACACAATTTTCCATCGCATTTTATGCTGTGAGTGTCTTAAAAGTGAACGAAGAGGAATTCCAAAATCTCATAGTCTGATTGAAAGAGGAACTACAATCACAATTATGGCATTTGCAATTATGTTACAATGTTGCAATTATGGCAACTTAAGTGTCCCGAAACTTCTTTACCAATACTGCAAACTCCAATCCGCCTAATTTCCCTAGCATGGTGATTACGAAAAATCCTCCATAAACAAATGAAGATGCAATATGAGCTATAGCTACGTAAGCTACACGTCTGTTCACTTAGAAACAAGACGGTGATGTTTCGCTGTGTACCTGGAAAACGTTGAAAGGCTCGTTTTCGTGCACATCCAGTGCAGCGGCGCGGATTCGACCTTGTTTTAATGCGGCGGCCAGACCTTCGTCGTCCACTAAACCACCGCGGGCAGTGTTCACCAGGAACGCACCTGCAAATAAATAAACAGTGAATTAATAATATATAAATTCACCAAAAATAAAAATATTGAAAATCCAAGTTGTAACCCTAGGTTTAGAGAACTGACACCTAAACACCGATCAGACTGCAATACAATGCAGTGCAATAAATGGCTTTATTAACTGAACCATCTAAAACTTATAATAAGGAATATTGTAAATACAAAATGTTGCCTTGGACAAATATAAAATTATAATTATGAAGAGAATTGATGCAAATGTTCTTATATAATAATATATGCGTAATAAAAATACTTTAAAAATCCAACCCTAAAATGGATATCCTACGTCTTGGATCACCAATTTATATGAAATAATGAAAGATCTCCAACATAACCTCTAACAATGCCTCATGTTTGCATAATAGCATGAAAATTAACATTAGCATTCACACTGCCATGTATTAAGTTTTAAAATAAATAATAAATTTTGCTCCACATACCTGGGCGCATCTGTTTAATAGTGAACTCGTTGATGAGGTGATGATTGTGCTCATTTAAGCTGCAGTGCAATGAAACACAATCACTCTGGAATAGGAGGTCCTGCAATACAATTCATTACATACATAATTGGTTAAACATAAAACAAACAAGGTTATTATCGCGATTGTGAATGTACAATACGACAAATCACCAGTTAGAAAAATAAGTTCAAAGATAAGAAATGCATGAAAGTACGATTTTTTTTTCAATCACAGATATCATGTTACAATGTTAGACTTACAAATGTGAAATAAGAATTAGTTCCACATGATGTATTTATGCAGATTATATTCTAGTTTTCTACTTTGTAATATGGTCCAATTGATGAGTGTTTGTGAAACAATACACCTGGGATGAGTGTTTGTGAAATAAGGGGGAAATTTTTCTCGTGCACCTTCATCCATTGCTTTATAAAGAATCACAATGTAGTTACAATGTCGTCACTGATTGACAATTCTTTTTTCCAGTTATTTTTATCATATAAAATGGAGCCATAATATATTGGGATTTTATTTTCTGATGATTAAAGAAGTTAGGATCAAATAATAATGCCAACTGTTTTATGGAAGGAAGTGACTAGATGCAAATCCTTCACCTGAGGGTAAATGCATGTCTACCAATAGCAAATGCTGAATCACCCATAACATTGCTATGTGATGCCCACACTGCGCTCTTCACCCTGAGATACTTAAGTTCTTTAGTCTCATATTCTACGAAATTACACTAGCTACCAGTACTTCAGACCGAAACCCAGTAATGTTTGCACACTACCACTTGACGGCAGAATAACAAGCAATGTTGTTTTATCTGCCTAGACGGATTCCTGTCAACAACAGTATTGTTTATTTTATTGGATTAAGTGACAAGATAAACAAAACATTCACCTGATGGTAAGTGCAATGTCTGCCCATAATAAATACTGTGTCACCCATAACATTTCTGTTCGATGGCCACACTGCAACATCAGTTCTTAAGTCTCACATGCCCAGTGATTGCACTAGCTCTCAGTACTTAGCCCTTAAGAGGCCCTTAAGACCGAAACACATAATGTTTGCACACTACCGCTTGACGGCAGAATAACTGACACTGTTGTAGTATCTGCCTTGCGCTATCGTCGCTACAGTCCCTGCAAATGTTACCGGACTTCTCGTTACGGACCTGCAGCGTGTAGACCCTGGTGAGGCCGAGAGACTTCTCGATGCCGTCGGGCAGGTAGGGGTCGTAGAAGATGACGTTGAAGCCGAAAGCCTTGGCGCGCAGCGCGACCGCCGAGCCGATGCGGCCGAGCCCCACGATGCCCAGCGTGTCGCCGCGGATGCGGGCGCAGCCCGTCGCAGCCTCGCGCACTTGCTCCGGCCCTGTCGCACAGCAACATCGTCATACACAGACATATGCCTTTTTCTTATGTAAGGAGTAGGCAGAGATCACCCCGTAGTCCACTTTTTGCCTTCGCGGGACACGAGACGTGTTGGATGGCGAACCACGTCACCGCCATTTTGATCATCATTATCATCACTTCAGCATATCACTTGTCCACTGCTAAACATAGCCCCCCCCCAATAGATTGCCACAAAAGTTTGTAGCTGTGATTTTGGGGAGATTTTGCCATATTCGCGGGTTGGCAAATGCAGTTTATTTATTACATTTGTTCCAGGGAGATGCTGCTGCCCATCTCCAGGTTTTTATTTTCCCTCGGTCGATTTTTACGACACCCACGGGATGAGATTGGGTTTTAGTATGAGTCAAAAATTATTACTCCCCATTGCGTTCCCCGCAAGCAGTATAGTGACGGCATTGCATATTATATAGTTATTCTGCAAGGCTTTACATACAATATACCTTACTTACCTCTTACTCTACCAGACACCTATTGGCTACATCATCAACATTATGACTTTATGTCACATTTATGAGCCATTGCAGATTTTTTACCGGCGTACATTTTGAGCTAAATATGCGTTAATGTATACGATTAATTTTTTTTATAGTTAAAAGTGGACACATGGGCAAAACGATTACCTGGTGGTAAATTCAACATCTGCCTGCAACAAATGCTCTTTCACCACACTGCACATGAGACAACAATTCTTTAGTCTCATATGTCCAGTAATTATACTAGCTCTCAGTGCCCTTCAGACCAAAACACAGTAATGTTTGCATGCTTCGGCTTCACGGCAGAATAATTGGGCCTGTGGTGGTACCTAGACAGATTCCTGCATAGGAACTACCAGTAAATACTGTATATTTTGACAACCATAAGTATTGTGGACATCCTTTTGTGTGCAAGGTTTTATCATGACACAATCAACAACAAGTGGGTTAATACCATAGTTACTATGCTGGCAAGTTGCTTGGCAATAGCAGAACTATGGATTAAGCAAAAAGACTGAAATTATTCATTGGGCATGGGTTATGGCAGAAACTGATTATGATGATGATGAAATGTAATGGAATAGAGCCAACTTAGACCATAAAGTACTAGACAAAGTAGTACTTTATGGTCTAAGTTGGCTCTATTCCATTATATTTATATTTCTACTTTAGTAATTCTAGAAGTGCAGTGGGTCTTGTTGCGGTTCCCGGTGGCGGTATTAGTTAGCTTGTGCATGCTATTGTTAGAGGGTGGGCCTATTATTAACTAGGTAATACAGTCCATTTTTAGTTAATCATACTTATTTTAGCAGATAAAATATGAGTATCTCCTTTACCATAATGAAACTGTTTGGAAAATAACAGATGGCGAGAAAGACAGATTCTATTAATTAACAATTTTCAATACACTACAACATAATATTGCCATAAATGTAATGATTTCTTATATTTACGCGAACACTACACATTTAAATGAAACTAATTTTACGGATTTTATCGCGTTTATTTTTGTTATTTATAACCCGACGTTTCGAGTGCTTTACAGCACCCATGGTCACGGGGGACTGAGGTGACAGATGTCCTGATGTCATAGTTAACCCGGAGTACCTTCAGCTTTTAATTATTATTTGTGGTCCGATCTACGCAGAAAGAGCTAACTGTGTCTTGAAGTCTTGCAGTGCATGGTCACAGACTGCAGACTTCCTGGGGCGGCGGTCTGCAGTTTCTGACCATGTTCTGGATCATCCCAACCATTACATCAGATTTGATAGACCACAAATCCTCGCAAAAGAACACCGATTCCTACCAAGGATCAATTTAAGTAATAATTGTATCTGTACATCAAAGCACAAACTATAAAAAAAGAACTGTGTCAAATTAAACAGGTTATTTGAAATCATATTTATTGGGTAGGTTTACATTCATTAATGACTGAAAATAGTTATGGAATGAAGTGACAACGTGACGAGCAAACGAGTCCACCCGGTGGTAATTGCAATGTCTGCCCATAACAATGCTGTATTACCAAACATAACTGTGACATCAGTTCTTAAGTCTCATATGCCCAGCACTCACTAGCTTTCAGTGCCCTTAAGCTTACTAGCTCTGTGCCCTTCAGACCGAAACACGGTAATGTTTGCACTACTGCTTAACGGCAGAATTGCTGACACTGCGGTCGTACCTACTTAGACGAAATTTCTGCATAAGAATCCTAACGTCAGTAAACTTATATATTTATAATTTCGTACATCTTTCTAACATTACAGTTACCTCAACAATGACTCAATGTTCAATGTTACCTGTGAATTTTTTTCCTTCCCGCACCATATTCGCGAGCCAGTATGTCCGCCGGTACAGATTCAATATGAGACACATCGTCGTGTCGGCAACTTCCTCCACGCCGTAGCCGGGAACGTTACAAACGGCTATGCCTGGAAATTATAAAGGTTAAATTTAAATAAAACAAGTAGTGGAGAGAATGTGTGGGTATTCATGACGATGTCGATGGAATCGACTAAGGAGGAAAAAATAAGTGAGAAGACGGGTTACAGCATCCTCTTGCTTAAACTTTGTATTGTGTCACATTTAACACCGCATAAATCACCATAGAGACGTCTCGGGAAAAAATGTACCGTATGCGGAAACAGTCAAAGTCTCTAGTTATTACGGCGAAACTAAAAAAATATGTTACTTACGGTTGGCTATATCATATATTTTTTTTATTATTCACTAAATGAAGTGCAACATGTACATACATCATTAGCTGACAGGTGTCCGGCAGAGTAAAATATCACCTACCTCTTTCCTACCGAGGTGTCGTAAGAGGGGACTAAGGTGTTGTACGGACAGCCTTTACTCTTTCAGAATAACACCATAAGCTGACTATACTGCTTGTGGGAACGCAGTGGGAAGTAAGAATTTTTTGGCTTTTACCAAAACGGCGCCGACGTGACGGTCACGTCTCGTTTCCCGCGAGGGCGAAAAGTGGGCTACGTGTGTAGCAACTGCCTAATTTCATTATAAGCTGATGGGAATTACAATTTCTAATGGCTGATTTACCGCGAGCTGGCCGCGGTAAATCCATCAGCGTAGCGTGGCAGACTCTTCCCGACAAACCCGGAAATTCCGGACAAATGAGTGGAAGCCTGTCCCAAGCAAGGATAATTTATAGGCGCTACTATACTGTTTTTATTGTATACATAAATCTTAATGGTCCAAAGTCAAGAAGCTTTATTTTCACGAAAACAATTATTTTACACAATACTTTGTCTTGTTTAACAAAAAGAACGCTTATTTGAAATCATCTTTTTAGCATCCTTGACAATGGAAATGAATGACTTTATTGAAAATGGAATACAGCCAATTTATTAGATCTAGATCTTGATTTTGATTAACAAGGCGAGAATTTAAAAGAAAAATTACATATTTACGGTACAGATAATACTTCAAAACTCAATACTTCATTTAGGTGATGTGTCAAACATATAGGCAACAATATCCTTTTATAATTAAAATAATAATGTGTACTTTGTACTATATACTTAAACCAAAATAACCGAAATGTTAAAATGCAGGCCTCTTCTAATCTGCTCAAGTCCAAGATCGCGGACTTAAATAAGGAAAGTATAGTAAGGAACATAAGCTCTATTTTCTTGAAATAACAAACTGTATTGCATCTCATTATCATCATCATCATTTCAGCCTATTACTAGTCCACTGCTGAACTTAGACCTCCCCCATAGATTGCTACAAAAGTTTGTAGCTCTCATTCGGGAGGATTTTGCCATAGTTGCCACGCTTGGCAGGCGGGTTGGCAACCGCAGTTTATTCAGATGTTCCAGGAAGATGCTGCTGCCCATCTCCTGTTTTTATTTTCCCTCTGTCGATTTTTAAGACACCCACGGCGATGAAATGGGGTGGTAGGTTCTCTTAAGCCGCATATTGCATCTAGAATCCTTTATTTGAAGAAAATAGAGCCACCGTGTCTATATCTGTTCGTTCAACTGTTGTTAGACTAAACCAAACTCACCCAATTCGCCGGCCGCTTTAACGTCGATATTGTCCACGCCGGATCCAATGCGCACTATGATCCTTAGCGCCTTGAACTTCTCGAGATCCTCCTTGGTGAGTATGATAGTGTGCCACATTAGAGCGCCCACCGCTTCGTTCAGCACCTTCTCGTGTATCTCCGAAGTGGACTGGGCGTCGCAGAACGCGACGGTCGCGACATCCTTCAGTATCGGCATCTCGACGGTGCAATCGCGACCGTCTAACAACGCCACTAGGGGCCTGCGGATTGAAAAACACTGACATGAATAACAATTAATCATTATAATTAGCATAAAACGTTAATAATAATAATATGTTTAAGTAATTTTACTAATGAACGTCGTCGTCATAATTTAGAGAATCGAACTGTCACCTCGTACAATATGTTGGAGGTGTAAAGTTCATCTTTGGCGTGAATTATTAACAGTCTTTTACGATTATTTAGAATTTAAGGTTACGTTCAAAATACGCTATTTACCACATTGTAGTAGTGACATCTTCGTCAACACATAGAAGTTAAATAAATGGTTCCCACGTTCTGCTTTGCGCCTTCAACATCTCTTAGCTACCGTTTTCCTTGGCAAAAAGATCATATAAGAATTGACGTTTTATTTTAAAAATCACATTTCACTTTTGTTCTCATTTAATTTTCCTATGTGACATGTTTTAGGTGCAATTAAATTTGATTGGAAAGACCATTTCTGCCAAAAAACTGTAATACAACGACATGAACTGACCAGTGTTGATGGATGATACTCAAAAAAATTTGTACAAGTAACGAAATGATTATGTCTCGTATGTTGAATATATAGTAGTACGTATTTATCATAATCGGCACTAACCCGTGTGATTATACGATTCGTAGCAAAGAAAATCGTGGTGCGGTGTCAAGTCCTAAATTATTCGCGGTATGAAGTCTTTCTAGCCGACCAAGGCGACATCATTCGGTAACTGCCAGAAGTTATCAAATGCGCAGTTTTTTCTACATACAGGTAAAAGAGCCACACAGTCCCACCTAAAATAAGCACCACTGAGTTCCAGCACTTCATTCGATTGCAATGAATAATAAAATGGTAAGCGTGGAGTAAATCTGAGGCTAAGACAAGAATATCTCACTTCTATAATTAGAATGCGATTTCCCTTCAACCCGTCAAAAATGGTAGCAGAATTTAAGCGTGGTAGAGAGAGTGTGAAAGATGAACCCCGCTCTGGAAGGCCTTCGACGTCAACTACTGACGAAAATATTAAAAAAGTACTTGATTTAATAATGGGAGACCGCAGATTAAAAATTAGAGAGATAGCCGAGATTATAGGCATCTCTTATGAACGAACTCAAAACATCATTGTCAACGAGTTGGGTTTCCACAAGGTGTCTGCGAGGTGGGTTCCGCGACTGCTTTCAGTTGAACAAAAAAGGACGCGATTGACTATTTCACGCGACTGTTTGGAGTTATTTGAAGCCGATGCAGATGATTTTTTGAATCGTTTTGTTACTATGGACGAAACATGGGTTCATTACTGTACACCGGAAACAAAACAACAATCAAAACAGTGGAGAAGACCTGGTTCACCACCCCCTAAAAAGGCTAAGTCGATTTTGTCGGCAAATAAGGTGATGGCTTCAGTATTCTGGGACTCGAAAGGTGTGATTATGATTGATTATCTTGAAAGGGGTCAGACTATAAACTCTGATTACTACTGCACCTTACTACGTCGTTTACGAGAGGAAATAAAAGAAAAACGTCGAGGAATGCTCAGAAGAAAAGTCCTGTTTCATCAAGATAACGCCCGTGTTCACACGTCAGTACAGTCAATGGCTGGAATTCACAACTGTGGCTTTGAACTGTTACCGCATCCGCCGTATTCACCTGATCTGGCACCATCAGACTTCTTTCTGTTCCCTAACCTAAAAAGCACTTGGGAGGTCAAAGATTTTCGACAAACGACGAGGTCAAAGCAGCTGTAGACGCATATTTTGACTCTAAGGAAGAATCATTTTTTTTTAACGGTCTAAATGCTTGGAAGGGGAGGTGGCAAAAGTGTATTGAACTTGATGGTGATTATGTAGAAAAATAAAAATATAACTGATTTAGTATGTGTTTATTTTTGGGATGTCTGGTGGGATTTCTAAATTAGAAATCCGAGTAGAAAGGTAGATAGAAGGACAGCGAATGAAGTGCTATAGAAACCAGTATTGAGATTCTAATCTAATTCGAAATTAGAAATCTAAATACTTCTAAAGTCTAAAGGTTGCATATACCTGCTTTCCTAGTCTTCTTTATTTAAGCTACAGCGGTAAGAAATTTCAAGTAAATTGTAGTTTTTTGTTGTAATATCTCAATTCAAAGTAAAAATGTGATGTAAGCTTGTATGTGGAGAAAATAACGTACTAGCGATACAATTTCCTGTCTTTGTTTCACTTTAAAACCAATCCTATTCCATCGCGTGCGTTCTTTCGTTGCATCGAATGAAATACATCGCTTGATTTGATGTACATTGCTAGCCTTAACGCAGCGTGGCTGTAACACGTTCATAGCAGCATATACAGAATCCAGACAGCGCGGAACAGAGGCACTCACTCGCTATTCCCGATTCCACCTTCAGAACTTTCCTGTATCCGAAAGTGAGACAGACTTTAACAAAGATCTGAGAAAGAATTGATATGCTTATGTTGATATTCTTTCGCGTCTTTACGCGAGAACTAAAATCTCCTAACTCGCGAATCAATAATTTATGTTGGAAAATTATTTACTTCGACAGGAATTTAGAATAGAACCGACATCGCAGTAGGTCGGCACGGTGACTGCTAAGTCACAGTGGTTCATTCGCACGCAGTAAACATAACCGTTGAACCGAACGGCCGTCAATTAAAGCGACATAAGCAGATACCAACGAAGCCCTGGAAATGAGGTCATCAGCTCGCTAAAGCCGATTGTGGAACGATATTTACGATATGGTAAGGACGTTCTCTGAAATCATAGCATAAGTATTTTTGCTATGTTAAGCGACATTCGCCTCATTTAATCCGATTAAATACATTCTTATTCACACAAATGTTTACATAAGGTCTGGTGCTTCACTCGCATTCCATATTTCATGCCTCGTTAGTACCAAGCTCATTTCTAATCAATTGTAATATTTATATAACAACTGCTAAGAAGACAGAAATTTTAAGTAGTTTATGAATATTTTTAAAATGATGTCATGGGCGATTTTAGAATTCGGCGAAAACTACTGAATACTATCTTCCTAATATATAAATTAATAGTGCCACAACTTAATAAACATTTATATAATTATAAATAAATAGTAAATAAGTAGAAAATTCTTAGTTATGTTGCCTGAGTCTTCAAGGTACGTCCCAATATCACAAACTAAGCAAAAAGTAAACAAAGGAAACGACCTAAAAGGTTGTTAATTTAGCCGCAGAGAAAAACTTTTATTATTATTATCTAAATAACGTTAAGATTATAGTTAACAGTATATTCGTGATGCGATTCTTTTTTTATTTAAGAAAATATTTCTTAGACATACAGGTTTCCACGCATTGTTTTCATTTACCGCCGATCACTTGTGAATAGTCTCTTACCGACCCCACAGGTCATTAGCACACTGAGTTTTCACAAGATTAATTTAAACTTGTTTAACTTTAATACATACAGACACGCCTTTTTCCCATATAAGAGGTAGGCAGAGGCCATACACGTAGCCAACTTTTCGCCCCCGCGGGAAACGAGACGTGACGGGTGGCGAACCACGTCGTCGCTCTTTTGGTCCCTTCGAGCACTATAGTGACAGCATTGCATATTGTGGTATTATTCTGCACGGGTAATGGCTGCCCATACGAGTGCGTGCCTCTGTGTTTGCGCGTACACTTTGGCACTATAATATCTCCTACACAGTTGATAACTCTTGACAATATTCGGAAGTTGTCGCCGTGGTTGAAAACGGCCAGGAGAACATGATCATCATTAATTAGTATTAACTTTTTATAAAATAATTTACATGTATCCGAGAGTACACTATAAACACAAATGACTAAAAATGCAGTAAACATACTTATCTTTCTAAACGCCCATTACAAGAAACGGCAATTTTGCGATTCCCAACAGTGTAAGAATCGCTGAAAATTTAAGATATTGGTATGAGTTTGCCGAACTTTAAGAATATAAGTTACAAGTCTAGAAAGTTGCCCAAACCACAGTTCTTTTGTTAACCGTATTTTTATTGCACATACATAATAATGTGCGATGTTTTTATCTATACTAATAATAAAGCTGAAGAGTTTGTTTGTTTTTTTGTTTGAATCGCGCTCATCTCTGGAACAAGTTGTCGGATTAGACAAATTATTTTTGTATTTGATAGCCCAATTCATGAGAAAGATTATAGGTACTTAACAAGACTATACGCTACTTAGAGCGATTTATTTTAATTAAACGGCGGGCGAAACGCGCGAAGCCCAGCTCGTTATTAAATATAATAAGAAAATAAACATAACCTCTAAAAGTATTTTTTTTTTCATCAGACTTATTTATTTATTTATTAGGAAAACCAACCACAATAATAATATACAACTTAAATAAACAGTTTGTAAAATTTTGCAGTGTATTACAGGTTTCCACAACCTTTTATGTAGATATAAATTACATAACAAATCAAAGGAAAAAAATAATAATTTAATATTAAACTAAAAACAAATAAAAGAGAGAAAAAAATAAAATAAATTTGTGTACAACTTACAAACTAATTGACATTTGTCAGCAAGCGACTGGGCACTTGTACAGTATTTAATCTGTTAATTTTAATAAGGTGTGTAAGTACGAGTATTTCCTCCGTCAACTACTGACGAAAATATTAAAAAAGTACTTGATTTAATAATGGGAGACCGCAGATTAAAAATTAGAGAGATAGCCGAGATTATAGGCATCTCTTATGAACGAACTCAAAACATCATTGTCAACGAGTTGGGTTTCCACAAGGTGTCTGCGAGGTGGGTTCCGCGACTGCTTTCAGTTGAACAAAAAAGGACGCGATTGACTATTTCACGCGACTGTTTGGAGTTATTTGAAGCCGATGCAGATGATTTTTTGAATCGTTTTGTTACTATGGACGAAACATGGGTTCATTACTGTACACCGGAAACAAAACAACAATCAAAACCGTGGAGAAGACCTGGTTCACCACCCCCTAAAAAGTCTAAGTCGATTTTGTCGGCAAATAAGGTGATGGCTTCAGTATTCTGGGACTCGAAAGGTGTGATTATGATTGATTATCTTGAAAGGGGTCAGACTATAAACTCTGATTACTACTGCACCTTACTACGTCGTTTACGAGAGGAAATAAAAGAAAAACGTCGAGGAATGCTCAGAAGAAAAGTCCTGTTTCATCAAGATAACGCCCGTGTTCACACGTCAGTACAGTCAATGGCTGGAATTCACAACTGTGGCTTTGAACTGTTACCGCATCCGCCGTATTCACCTGATCTGGCACCATCAGACTTCTTTCTGTTCCCTAACCTAAAAAAGCACTTGGGAGGTCAAAGATTTTCGACAAACGACGAGGTCAAAGCAGCTGTAGACGCATATTTTGAAAGGAAGAATCATTTTTTTTAACGGTCTAAATGCTTGGAAGGGGAGGTGGCAAAACTGTATTGAACTTGATGGTGATTATGTAGAAAAATAAAAATATAACTGATTTAGTATGTGTTTATTTTCTTGGTTAGGCCGAGTACTTTTCAATCCACCCTCGTATTTCCTCCCGGAACTTTTTTTTTAGATTCCAGAAACGGGTCAGCCTCGGAGAAAGTTTTGTTATACGTTTTGACAAGTCGAGATAACAGAGTTTTGGCCATATTTAGTGGAGTGGTACATGCAGTCAAAAAGTTTTGTCTGGCGCGTGCGTGTAATTGGGGTTCTAAAATAAATACCAGCGAGAAGTTCCGGGGAGTCCAGATTTGCAGACAATATATCGTAAAGAAGTAACATGTCCGTGAGCATTAGCCTTTCGTCCATTATCAATAATTTATAATGACGACAGTTATTAATATAAGTTTCCGCGTGTTTTCTGATACGGTAGTTGAGAAACCGGACAAATTTCTTTTGTATCCTTTCGAGTTTCTCTTTGTAAATTTAGGCAACCAAATTGAACTACCGTAGTCCGAAATGCTACGGACATAGGCAAAGACTTATGATAATTATTTGCGAAACTAACTTTTCTTTTGTACAAGCGCCGAATGTCATCTTATATTTATTAGGGGACAAATGTATGCTGGGAATAAACTTTCATGTAAGGGATTGAGACTAGAAGGACGAGTGGGTGAGCGACATACTTTGAAAGAACAGAGTAAATAAAATTAATAGCCAATATACTAAATCTACTTTTCTTCTTACAGGCCGCTTTGAACATTCGACAATGTTTTTGGTGGTGACAAAACGAGCAAAACATTCACCTGATGGTAAGTGCAACGTCTGCCCATAACAAATGCTGTGTAACCCAGAACATTTCTGTGTGACACCACACTGCGCTCGTCACCCTGAGACATCAGTTCTTAAGTCTCATATGCTCAGTGATTACTCTAGCTCTCAGTGCCTCTAGCCCTTCAAAGCGAAAACCAATGTGTCCATGCGCTACTGCTTCACGGCAGACTAATTAGCCCTGGAGTAGTACCTACCTAGACGGATTCCTGCATTGGAATCCTACACCCAGTAAATTCGGATAAAAGACGGAGAATGGCAAAGTAGAAGCGATCAGTGGTAACTGCTTACCCTAACAAGAAACAATGAGAGACAACGACGTACGGTTACAAATCGACGACAACATTAAAATTACTCGTTTTTTTGTAGAGTTTTGATTACATGGACTACGAAAATATACTCTTATTTGTTGCATAGTATTTTCTTTTTGCTCGACAAAGACAAAACGAGGAAAGGCTATTCAATTAATTAGAACTAAAAGTCGGAAGACATTTTGGACATTTTTCTTTAAGACACTGGAAAAATGTATACATCTGTTTTAAAACAATTAAGTAGTTGTTTTTATAAAGGGTCTGTAAATAAATACTAACGCAGAAATTGTAGACCCAAGGTTCACTAATTTTGTTCATCCGTCTTCAAAGTTTGCAAGTTTTTTTATAGGATAAAGTGACTAGAAAAGCAAAACATTCACCTGATAATAAGGGCAAGGTCTGCCCATAATAAATGCCATGTCACCCAGAACATTTCTGAGTGTCACCACGCTGCGCCCGTCACCCCCGAGATATCAGACTTAAATCTCGTATACATACATACATACATAAGATATCGACGGTATCCCGTAAGGGGTAGTCAGAGACTGGGCACTCACTGCAAAAGTAGATGACTGCCACAATCCACGTTTCACCAAAACAATATAATGTTTGTTAATGCACTTGGTGTGATAGGTGGTGAGCCCATCGCCACCATGCGCTGTTGGGTGTACAGTGCAGTTTAACTCCTTACTCGCCTTTTACGAGATCCATTGGATGAGATGGAGTGGTGGTATTCTTTTAACGAGCCGCCACCACACGGCACTAAATCTCGTATGCCCCGTGATTACACTCTCAGTGCTCTTCAGACCGAAACACAGCAATGTTTGCCACACTATTGCTTCACGGCAGAGTAAGTGGCCCTGTGGTGGTATCTACCTAGATGAAATACAGGATTGCAACCCTTGACCGAATGTTACGCAACAATGTCGATACGTTAATTGCTCACAAGGTAACGACTATGACATCTTTGTTGTCATCATTGAAAGAGCTCTGCTGCACATATATATTTGCCAAGGGTTTTCCGTAACCATCGCACTTGGCAGGCGATTGCAGTGCCACGGGTCTTTATATTGCCGTGTGGTAGCGGCTTAAGAGAATCTACCACTCCATATCTCATCCCGTGGATGTCGTAAAAGTCGACAGAGGGAAAATGAAAACCAGGAGATGGGCAGCAGCATTTTCCTGAAACATCTGAATAAATAAACTTCGGTTGCCAACCCGCCTGCCAAGCGTGGGAACTATGGCAAGGTCCACCCAAAATGGGAGTTGCAAACTTTTGTGGCGATCTATGGGGGAGGCCTATTTTCAGCAGTGGACTTATTATATTATTATTCTTATGATAAGCTGAAACGACGACGAACGACGGGTCTTTATATCTTTGGGTCTGGCATTTTTCAAAATGCTCATTCCGCCTTCTATCGGAAGCCAAAAGATTTCCCAGGCATTTTCCTTAGTCGACTCTTACTGAAACCGTTACTGTCAGTTACAGCGTGTTTCGCCACACGACAAGTGACTTATTTACCAACAATTTTTTGTCTTGGTACTTTAAAAAATAACCAATAAATGCAGTAACATTATAAACTTGTGTTATCTGCACAAAACATACATTATGTTAATTGGATTATGGTTTACATTTACTAATAGCAACTTATAAACTTTGTTGCACTAAGTACACTAAGGACTCGCGAACAACAAAGTATGATAACAATGTAAACAATGTATTTATGAATCTTAATAATTTGGTGTTGAAATAAGTTGGTGTGTCCAAACGCTAAAATGAGATTATCAGCGCCTATTATTATTATTCTTATAATAACACCAGTTGTAATCACGCTTCGGAGGCGGGTTGGCAACAGCAGTGCTCTTGATTCTAGAAGTTGCCCTGATGGAGCAACATAGACTAAATGTTATTAGCAGTAAAGTTAAAACAACAGATAATTAACCTCGTCACAATACCACGATAAGAAACTAATTGACATTTAACAAACTGCAAACTAATCAACATACATACATACTGTCACGCCTCTTTCACATTGATGTATGGGCGGAGACCTCATCTTTCCACTTGCTACGATCTTGACACACATCTTTCGCTTCATCTACTTTCATGCGCGTTTTCATAAAAGCTCGTCGGTTGTCATCTTCGAACTGATCGTGATACGCTCGCCTCCGTGAACTGATCATAACGATATTTGGCACAGAGATAGTTTGCATCCTAGATATTGAATATTTTTATTTCTAAAAACCAAATAGATCCCACGGGATATTTAAAAAAAAAACTGTATCCACGCGGACGAAGTGGCAGACATCAGCTAGTAGAATATAAAACTAAATCACTTCCAACCACTGTCGTAACCACACTGAACTAGTGATAAAATAACCAGAATAACGACCGACCAATTCAAGCAAACGTAGCCATAATTAAAAATGAAATAAATTAATTTCGAAAATTGAGCAGGTTCATGGAAACTGTACGAGAACGACGTTCGGGCATTTAATCGTTTAATTAATCATAATAATTACAAGCTGCGAAATGAAAGGGCCGAAAAATTATTCCGTAGCAATTTTACTCTCTAGAGCAATTAAAATTAGTAACGTCATTTCCGCGGTATGCTTTTAAAATGAATTTTAGCCCTGAATGACAGATTCTATTCAACAGTATACTAGTAATATTATATAATCTTACTACGCAAGCTGTCACAACCGCCTCAAAAAGAAAACTATCATTAAAAATCTCTCCTTTTATGTAATATCTATTTCATAGTAGATTAATTTATTAGAATTAGAAGGCAATATGAGGACCGCGTAACCTAGCGGTCAGAGTACCTGACTTTTCCACCCCGGATCCTAGGTTCGAATCACAGCTAGAGTCAACACTTGTGCAAAAGCACAAATTGTTGGTTTCTCGGGTCTGGTTGAGTTGTGCATGTGAAATGTATGTCTGTAAAACGCACTCACAATAAACGGGAAATCCTACTGTGGGGCATCGTTCATTAAAAGTATATAATAATAACAATAAGAAGTGTGCAATAGTGTGAATAGTGTGTGTGTAAGTAAGAAATGTACGTACTAACATTTATAGAAATAAAATTAAAAATTGTCAAATTTTGCACACACGCAGCAGGGAAAGGCGAATGCGGCAAGACAAAACAATCAAGCTTTAACCGCTCGACCACGGAAGTGTACATTGATGGGTGTTATTATATTATAACAGGTTTGCAACTGTTACAACATAACGGTTGGATGATTCACTCAAGTGTACTACAGTTTGGTTTTTGTCCTCTTTTGAAAGTTGAATGTAAAATAAAGTTACATAGTACCATCAAAATGTTTTTAAGAAATTTAACGAGATATGTATAAATATGAAATAACCTATTAGTTTATTTTTTTGCCTTTTATTTTATTTATTTCTTTATAGGGCAACAAACAGTAATTTTTAAATAATACATTCTTAAAAATAAGGGTTTTAAGGGTCAACGTAAGCAAACGTATTACTATCAGATCGAAAATGCAACCAAGCTTGTATGGAAATGCTCATGATAGTAGAAGAAGCGAAAGATGTGTGCAAGGATCGTGGTAGAAAGATGTGGTCTCTGCCCACCCCTATGGGAAAGAGACGCAACTATGTATGTATGAATTAATTAATTTATTAGGTACATTTTATTAGATACATAGCGTTATTTGGCGTCACATCAAATTCTCAGTACGTAAAAATACATGACATATGAATCAATCTTACAATGTATTATTGACATTAATCTAGAATACATCTGTTGTAATACATATTAATAACAAAGAAATGTCTATAAGTGACTACAAGTTTTGACATAACACAATCGAACTTTAAAAAAAAATGCTGCCAGTAAAACTAAATTTATCTTAAAAACTATTGCAGCTATTTACATGAAATTTAATATAGATTATGAATCAGAAAGAAAATAATAAAAAGGTTAAGGTCAATTTAACCTTTTTATTATTTTCAGCATAATATCTTTTTTTGAAGAAGTTCTTGAATAAATATTATTCCAGAAATTAAAAAAAGTAGAGCTTATATATAATTTTTCGAGTACATTCCGTACTTTTTTTATTGGAAGCAAGCCTGTCCATACTAGTTGCACTCCATAGAGAATTTATCATTCGAAAGCTGTGTTGTCGCACTGTCCTGCGCTCTTCTCAGTGAGACATCTGTTCTAAGTCGCATATGCCCAGTACTTACATTAGCTCTAGTGCCTTTCAAACTGAAACAAAGTGATATTTGCACACCACGGATAACGATAGAATAAATTATTTATTTATTTAACTTCATATACACTCAATTATATAGGCGGACTTAATGTCAGAGTCATTCTCTACCAGTATACCAAAGGGCAGAGACAAATTGATGTAGGTGCTGTTAATATATACCTCAGCTGTTTCCCGGATAGGAAATTAATCCTACACTCAGTAAAATAATAATTATCCTCGTAATTTATTGGTATCTTCTATGAACAAACTTTTATAAAACTTTTATAAAACTCTTATAAAATGACAGAAGACAGAAGATAAAATAATAAGATAGCAAAAGGTGCTAGGTGTACCGTATGATAATAATAAAACATTACCGATTTTCAGCCTACCCCTTATAGCCGCTCGCAGAGGGATATATTTATATTAAAAAAACCTACATCATTATATACATATTAATGGTTTAAAGTGATGTACTAAAAATTACAAACTTTTTTTAACGCCGCGTTTTATGTGTGTCAATTCTATCTATACAGAGTCTTGCTAAACACACAACACATCATATTTTATCTACTTCTTCTTTTTCACTTCCTCTAACAGCCACTACTAGACATAGACCTAAGTCGGGTGAATTTAACGTAATCGCCATGCTTCATAGACGGATTGGAGATCGCAGTACCAAACACGCCACACACTAGGATTTCTCCTCCGGGGGAAATACGATACGTCGTGGGTGCGTTTTACAGACATATATTTCACATGCACAACGCAATCAGACCCGAAAACCCAACAATTTGAGTTTTGCACAAATTTTGGCTCCGGCTGCGATTCGAACACAGAACCCGCGGCGTAGAAGTCAGCTACGCTAACCACTAGGCCACGCGGTCGTCAGGTCACATTTCGCACCTGAGACGCCATCTTGCCATCACTGTTCTGGATAAATTAGCTATGGCATAACTGAGATGATAATTCTGCCATCAATTGGAGGCCATTAGATTTTCTTAGAATTATCTTTATCTCCTGTTACGCCGCCCACAGGATGAAATTACAGTTCTTCATCTACCTATAAAATCTAAAAAATCTATAGAAGTTTCGAAACTAAAGTCTCGGTTCACAGCGACTTGCCCCTTCGCCACCTAAAACAATTAAAGCCACGCCAGTGCGAATACACTAATAACTTAAACTTTCGTCATAGCGAAGCAAAATTATTATTATTGCCGAAGAAACTTTCGGTTGGGAAACGAGAAAGTAATTCGGCGCGGCGCACAGGGAGTCTTCGGAGTTTCGACGAACTTTCCTGGGGCCTTCGAAAATGGATTTTAGGGGTAAACAATGAAAAGGGGTAAGGGTAAAACGGAACATAACCTATTCCTAAGTTTTAATAGAAAGTTAATAAGATCAGCGCCAGAGAACAAGACGTTAACCGGTTACTGGGTTAGATTTTCTCATTTGAACCTTCAAAAACATTTTAATTAGCGCATACAAAACTTCGAACTGTTCTTGACACAAGTATAACTTATTTAATATCGATTCATTATCCTATATTCCCTTACGACAATAAAACCAAATGTATTAAATTCATAACACCAAATGTAAAACGATTAGATGTAAATGTGCTTGTGAATGGGGGAGAGTTGAGCCTTGTGGATACCGCTGTCTTTCTTGGAATAACTCTTGACGCAAAACTTTAATAGAGACCCCTTATATCTAAACTAGCGAAAAGACTCAGTTCTGTGGCTTATGCTGTAAGAAAAATAAGAAGTCTCGCTAATGTTAAGACAGCAAAATTGGTTAAGCGAACTGTTCTTGACACAAGTATAACTTATTTAATATCGATTCATAAAAAAATATCCTATATTCCCTTACGAAATGAAAAATATATACAAGACACATCAATTCAGTAAAACGCCAGGGACGCAAAAATCCCATAAAGAATTTACGGTCCGACCGCAATGCAGGAACCGAACGCAATATTTATGAAAATACGAGGCCATAAATCTGTGCACTAGACTCCGCGCTACGAGCACGGCGGACAGCGATACTGAATATTTTACGATGGTGCCCGCAACACCTAAAACACCGTTACGTAACTGCGTATAAAAAAACCGTTAAGTATGCTGCAGCAGGTGAGCAATTCGCAAATAAGAAGAAAATCTATGCACTATTTACATAAAAAAAGGATGCCCCACAGTAGGATTTCTCCTGAATATTTAGTTTTCTCCTTAAATATTTTAATTTCATATCCCAGCTGAAGCCATTACATGTACATGACACTTGTGTCTTTGATATTGCATCTCTTTCACTTTTTTCCTATATTTTCTCATCGGGGGTTACATACTGCAAGTGCCAGTCAATATTTGTTAGTTAATCTATAATAGCGATCAATCTGAGCTGTGCAAAAAAAAATATGTTACATTATTTTTGACATATATTGCAGGTTTATTATACCATAAATAGTAAGTTTAAGTAAATTATTCGTAGGTTTTCATTTTGTTCGATGCATTATATTCTATTAAATAGCAACTATTTGTTTAAAATTACTACCTAAATTTACCTTTTTAGTTGTCGTAATGTTCCTTATGTTCACTTCCTAACAAGCACACAACATTAAAACTACATTGAAAATTACCACTGTTGATGCGCATTACTATTAAACTGTTACCATCTTAATCGATATAGGATTTCCGAAACTATTCCTTAGGTGTCTGAGTTTGGGATGGGTATTCATAGAGGTGTTATGTTATACAAAAAGTATTATGGCTAGTACCCATAGTGGGACTCACCTTGATTGCAGGGGTCCATTAGCGATGGGACCCCGCATGCTATCCATACGCGCTCTCTTTGGCATCATCTTGCGTTTGTCCATTTAAAGCGGCAGAGCCGCTTTAACCACCGCTCCGCAGCGCGTCACCTGTAACAAACAACATGCAATCATAATATCTTGTGGTTTGCACTCTAAAATTTAAAAAATAACACAATAAACGCCAGAATACTGGTAAAGGGTCTCTTATTTTTGGGAGAGTTTTAGCACTGAAATGGCCGCTTCCCAGTGCTACCACGACATTTCTATTCCATCTTATAAGGAGTTCTACAACTACAAATATAATATAATAATGTAATACTTTAAACAGTATCGACAACAAGACGTTCACGTTAGCTTACTACAAATTTAATAAGTAAACGGAACCCTTAGATATGTAATAACATCTTTTAAAATTAAAATGTGTAAATATTACGAAGATGTTGTAAGTCGGATCGTGCCATATATACGCATTCTGAATTGAACTAATACCTACCTACATATTATACCGCGCCTTAGATCAATTACGCTGCACACTATCGGATAATTTATACAAAAAGGTAAACTGCTTGCAATGAGCTTTAACCGTCCAACAGTTTAATATATTCAAATTCTACATAATTATTTAATCAATAAACCTTGCATGCTGCTTATGCGAATTTAAGACTCATCATTTCCTCATTTATATCATCATTAGAACTTAACCAAATTTATATGGGACCACCCCTACAGTACCCACTTACTAATGAAAAGGAACATTAAAATCGGTTTATAAATAAAGTTATGCCCGAACATACGTAAAAAAATGAAATATACAAATTAATTAAGTACTTCTTAATCCTAATTCTTCCTTTTTTGTAAAAATACGTCATTTTTGTAATCCTTGCAAACCAATAATTGATGATTGGTCGTGTGTAAACTATAACATTTGTAATTAATATACTTTTTCATCATCACCATCATTTCAGCCGATCACTAGTCCAATGCGTGAACATCCCCATAGATTGCCACGAAAGTGTGTAGCTGTCTTTTAGGGAGAATTTTGCACTTGGCAGGCGGGTTGGCAATCGCAGTTTATATACTGAACTGATAAACTATATATATTATATATATATAGTTTATCAGTTCAGTATATTTAGTAACATCTGAACAAATCAGATGTTCCAGGAAGATGCTGCTGCCCATCTTCTGGCTTTAATTTTCGACTTTTCGACTTTTACGACACCCACGGCTTGAGATGGGGTGGTACCACAAGCCTCCCGACGGCATAACATAAACTTATAACAGTCATAAAAATATCAAACGAAGCGTTTCACTACATCAACAACAAGTTCTTGTCTCAGTGACATTTGCTTATACTTTTCTTACCGAAAATAAACGTGTCGAAAATCAGAATACTTGTTAAATCTTACATGCTTGTTAAATCTTAAATGCTCGGTATAAATCAGTATACCAGGCACGGCATATTTCATATGTTTAGCTAATTCAAAGACGACCGTAACAAAAAAATTCCTTATACAGGACATTTAAATCTTACGGAGTAGGCAGTAGATTTGTGGCATAGTGACGCCTTTCATCTATACATATGTCTGTACGCTGTTCTAGTTTATTTATGCTTGGTAGATTTGAAAACGTTTTGTGATATATATAGTGATTAAATATTAATTATAACAAGTAATAAATTACGTATTACTTATTTGAGAAACAATACGAAGTATATTTTAAATTAAAAAAAAGTCCTACAATATTTAAAAACAGTGAACGTTCCAGTCATTGGTATGGTATTTTTAATTAAGTTCATGTGTTCTGCAACATGTGCCTTAAATTTTCGTTTAAAAGAAGTGATACACTTTGCATTTATGATACATTTTTAAATTATTAATCATTAACATACGTCCCAACATATAAGCTTAATATGCTATACCTTAATATAATAGATGGTACGTAACTTAGGTTTAATTATATATTTATCTTACTACTTACTATATAAAAAAGTAAAAAAAGCTTTTATTTAATATCCGTTTTCTATATCCCTTCAGTCGAACGACTACCAAGCTCCCAACCTCCTACCGTTCGGTAGGTAACTTTATGTATTTGGTTAGTGTTATAGAGTCAGGCTGCTGATTCTAGATACTGGACGGAGCGAGGATAGCTCCGGGTGGGTACGTCCGGAGAATATAACTTAACTAACTTATTACCTAATTTATTCGTTGAAAATGTGAACATGCAGATGTCCACAGCCCACAGTTCCATCTTACCATCCGATACATAGACAGACATAAAGACAGTAATATTAATGGAAATGCATATTCTTATATTTATAATAAGTACACATATTATAAACATGTAACCAACGTATTTCGATTAACAGAATGAGATGTAAGTGTAGTGTAAGAAACCCGGAGATACAGGTTGAAAAATAGTTATTACTATTATTTATTAGCAAATTACAAATTACAATATTAATAAGAAATTAAGCATAGTACTAATTCCGTAAATGGTTTCTTTGACCGTAAGATTAACAAAATGTTACCAGTTCAGATAAAAGATTTACATTAAGTGTGCATAAAATAACATTTACATTGATGCAAAAGTAATTACAGCATTCCAATTCATGTGACACGCCATCGATTCGCTATTTAAGTATGCTGACGTTATTTGAAGCAATATAAATCAAACAAATGTTTTAAAACAAGAGAATCCGTCATACGTGCTCTTTCCGCTACACAACAAATGAAACCCAGGTAAATTAAAAACAAGCAGAATTATTCAGGTCGCGCGATTGAATGCTCGAAATAAAAACAAACGTGTGCAAATGGAAATGACATTTTTACCGCAATCCAATTTTATTATTTGCGATACGCATTCGCTGCGAATTTCATTTCTCTATGTCCTGATTTATAGCAGAGTTATTTGCATTGTTTGTCATGTTTGAGTATGACGAGATATTGAAAATTCGTCATGTGAATGTGATTATAACTCGCCAACTAATAGTAAATATAATAAATAATTCATCTAGTTTGAAAACAAATATCATAAAAAAAAATATTATATAATCTTCGCTCGCACCATAGCGATTATGGTAATGGAATATTCTCGTATTTACTATATTACGTAATATTTTTTTAAGGATTACGACGAATCCTCCTAATTTGGGAGAGGCTATGTCCAGTAGTGGACATTTAACAGGCAATTGAAGATACATAAAATACTTTTAATTATTTTTTCTGAACGCAAACGTTAAAGATCACTGTACAATATACAAGTGCAAAATTGAGAATTCAAGAATTCCATTTCAGGTTACGGTGAAAAAGACCTTTAATCTGTGCATCTAAAAGTTCAAGTCAATAGTTTGAACAAATTACAATAGTTTGAGTAGACATCAAGTTCAATCCTTACGGACCGGCAAAAAGTAAAAGAAAGTAAGAGTTTTATTTATATTAATACGAAGAAAGGCTTTAATTTCGTAATGTATTTGAAAAATGGAAAGACAAAAGTATCAATGCCAGCCAATTTTACTAGCAAGCTAGACGTAATGGAATTACCGATTTCTCCTCCAACACGCGCTGTCATCATGACACGCCAACAACGAGGACAACCTTATTTGCTACTAATCTTTTACCTCACATTTATATATCCAATAATCTCCTCTTATAAATTCTATCACTGATAGAATTCAATAAACACGTGGGCGGGCTACGGTAATATTTAATGGATAATAAAATTTAATTCTGATTAACGGAATTTTATCTCTTTTAGTCTGATGAATGCTCCGGTTTCAAATCCTACATTTAATTTTCAACGTCTGGTCCAACTATAATTGCAGAGATAATTGTTGTCATGTTGGCTACGCGTGTCAGCGTCTTTTGGTTACAATACTTTATAGGCAGGTTTTTAACAGCATCGTTTTAAGGTCAAACATTTTCAAGGTCGGCGCAACCGTAAGACTTTCATAGTTTATTATTAATTACAATATTTTAGTCATATTTTTCTTATAATTTAAATAAAATTTATACAAATAATATATATACAATCCATGCATACAACTCGTATCACCACTAGCCCTTACGTTGCTTGGGTATACCGAACGTGACCATACATCCCGGTTTGAGCGAGATAGTTCCCGCTTTAAGGCCATGTGTCCCGCTATCCCCAAACTACGTGTACCGCTTTGATAAAACAAAAGCGTAACATTAATAAGTCATGCCAACAGTTTCATTCATATTTAAAAACTATACCTGATTATTTGAACAAAATTAGCTCATTAGAAAAATATAAAAAGCAAGCCCACCGGATTACGTAAGTTATCCGGTAATAGTTTTTATTTTTAATTTTTGATCATTCAACATTTCATAAGTATATTATGTGTCATCATCAGCGTATAACTAGTACACTGCTGAACATAGGCCTCCCCAATAAATTGCCACAAAAGTTTGTAGACCTAATTTTGGGGCGAATTAGCCATAGTTGCCACGCTTCCCAGGCGGGTTGGCAAACGCAGTTTATTTATTAAAATGTTTCAGGAAGATGATGCTGCTGCCCATCTCCATGTTTTTATTTTACCCCTGTCGACTTTTACGACACCCACGGGATGAGATGGGGTGGTAGATTCTCTTAAGCCGCCACCACACGGTATATTATGTGTATTATTTTTCAAATAAAAATAATTTGAGGGCGTTCCGCTCATAGAAAAAAAATAAAGGGTCACGTTGGATATACCTGCATCGGTCATATATCTAAAATTGTTAGTGTAAGTAAAAGAAGATTGTTAACGCTATAATATCGAAATCCAGAAATATAACAACCATGGTATCGTTAAACAACACAGTTGAAAGACTGAAATGAAACAAAATTCATTTTAGGAGAAAGCTTACGGCAACGTACCAATCAGACATCGCTTACCAGCAACATTGTCTCAGTAAACAAGGAACGAGCGCGACTGTATGGCGTGCAATTAAATGAAAACGATTTTTAAAATAGTGACTGTGACATCCAATTCGTAACCGCAAATCGTCGCCGTGTCGTGTTTGCTCTAGCGACTGTCCAAACAGGAAAACTCGGTGCTGAGAAGTGGCTATTGAGCACTTGACCTATTATGGTAGGCAGTAGCGATTCATTCGCTGGGTGGCAGTACAATCCCGTTCCAATTTTAATGAAACTTTGTACAGAGGGTCTACTCATTAACAATGCATAGTTTTAATAACGTTTCACAGGAACGTACATTTAATTTATTTATTCTTTAGTAACAGGCTGCGATAACCAAGTGTTCGGATGTCACTATCAAAATATACCCGTTAAGTAGCGACGCACAACTAATTTTTTTAAAATAAAGCCGAAACAAGCACCTGATGATGAATGCCATGCTTGGCTATAAATATGTCACCATGAGGCATCGTTACTAAGTCTCACATTCTCTTTAGTTACACACTAACTTCAGTGCCACATCACTACTCGACGGCAGATGGCTGCCTCGTACGTCATACTTGTCAATAGGTGCTGTTGGTGGAGGTGGTCTGCTCGATTTTACAATATACTTATATATTAATTAAATTAATCTTGTCTAAAATTTGAACATGGACAGTGCTTTGGTTTTCATTGAGAATATTCCTTGTAAATTTATTTATAATGTATTTTTGACTAAGATAAGAACCTCATTCCGAAACGGCGGTAGATTGTAGAGAAATGATGTTTGACAAACGAAACTTATATTTATTACGTCAAAAATAAAGGATTTTCATTTCAATTTACTAAGTCGCGGCGGTCCTACCATATCACGCACATGAAAAAAAACTAGTTACAACAAATCACGGAAATATTCGCAATCAATATAAATTAAGTATCTACTACGTTCGAGCCCCGCGAACACAAAAGGCAGAATTGCTTTAACTGGCTCGCAACAGACGTATACGTACATCGCAACGGAGATTGTGCACGCGCAGGCGGCGTCGCGCGGCTATTTAGTCACAGTTACGAGTCAATGGTCTCGAGGTCGCTCCGTTCCTCTTACATTGTTATACAATCATCGTTGCATATTACAGACTATTCTACGTTAAACTGTTTTGGTGTTAGAAAACCTTTTCATATCTTTGAAAGGAATCTGACCGACAAGAATATAAGTATAAATGAGGTAATTCAAACTATAATTTATCCAACCGCGGGGTCTAGTGGTTAGAGTACCTGACTGCCTGGGAACCCGCGGGTTCGAATTCCGGTTGGAGCCTAAATTTGTGCAAAATCACAATTGTTAGTTTTTGGATTTGGTTGTGTTGAGCATGTGGAATGTATGTTTGTAAAACGCACCTACGACACTAGAGTAATCCTAGTGTGAGGTATTACACTAGTAGTGAAATTATTTCAACACGCTTTTATTAGATTGAACTGTATGTAAACATGAATGTAACGGAATCTTTCAATTCACTTTTCACCCACTCCAGACGTCCCAATAATTTGAAATTTAGCACACGTATTATGAGCCGATGACAGTGGAATAATTTCATGACTATGGCCTGGTATTCTCACCAGGATAATCAACTCAATGCCGTTCAAGTGCATTTTTTTTAGTTTTTAAACTATAATTATTTAATTACACTAAAACCTCCCACGTTCTTAGACTATTAGGTCAACATGAGCGAAGGTAAAAAGTAAAAGAGAACTGTGAGCAAACTCAAGATCATGGAACATCCGAGGCTTAGTCACGGACTCAGTGTATACCAGTGTATTTACTTTTTAAATTGTCGCGGAACATCTATTCAGATTCAACGGAACATAGATTGGGAACTCCTGCTTTACTATTATAAATTCTCAAAAAAATACGTGCAATTTGCGATGTTAATTGGGATTTAAAAACGTTACAAGAACTCCTGGCTAAACATTATTGATATCAAAATCGGCCCGATAGCCTAGTCGGTAGTCGCGCGTTCGAATCTCGCTAAAAGCAAAATTTCCATTATGAATGAATCCGGCCGATGGATATTTATGTATATACATACTTTTATCGTCTTCTTTAAAATGGTAATGCAATTAAAAAGGCCACTGAAATATCGATGCTACAACACGCCCCATCTCTCGCTATAACGAACAATGCATCGAGGTACCCTACAACATTGTTACAGAATTTACCGGCGACGCATAGTAAAAAAAAGTCAACGCTTCTTGGAAGCCTTCCAAACGGGACAGAGCTTGAGCGTGCGTAAATAAATGCGGCATAAAGCACTACTACATTTGACAGTAAAATAAATCTGTGTGAACACTTTCGGGACATTAAAATATGTTCGGTTAATTCATGTGTGTCAAATTATTTATGAGATGTTTGTAGTGAACCCAATTAAATAAATAGGCTATTAACACAAACAGAAAACATGGCAAATTATTATCAAATTAATTAGCATGTACAAACTGTGAATGGCGATCGACGTATATTAAGATATATACATACATATAGGCACGCCTTTTTCCCATATGCAAAGGGGTAGGCAAAAGCCACTCACGTAGCCTACTATTCGCCCCCGTGGGAAAAGAAACGTGACGGGTGGTGAACCACGTCGCCTCCATTTTGGTACGAGTGGTTGGTCTATGAATATAACAAAGTACTATCCTTATATTTCAACATTATGAATGAGAATACTGAGTTAATTTGCAACAATGAAAACAATTGTGGCAAATTAATACAATATGCAGAGGCAGAGTTCGCCATTCTGTTTGTAGAATGGTTTTGAATGTCATCATCATCGTTTAAAACCATCATAAGTTCACTGGTGAATCACCATTGATTTGCACCCATCGACTTCCGCAAAACCGTCGTCGCGTTTTTCGGTGCGAGGTTCCCACTTATGAGCCTTTCTTCCCCAACAGGTATCAGTTGTAAGTTTTGATTGTAAACACTAATCAACGTAAAAGAGAATAATCGTAACTCTTTAATTTTAAATACTAAACTTGCCGTTATTGGTACCCCCGTACGATGTTTTCACTCATAGAAACCGTACACTCACAGCACTCATCACGTACTTATGGGGTTTGTGAATAAATCCAGGCACTACACAAGCATCGATCGAGACAATGAATCTTTTGTTACAAAAGCGCTCATTCTGAGCATAATATTCAATTAAATCGAGAAATGTTCGGAGCTTAAGATCTTGCATTGCCCAGCAGACTAGGGGCCATGTTCTCAACAACAATTTTAATTGAGAAAACCTCTCTGTAGGATTCCTCACTTACTGCTTACGAACGTATACGTAGCTTCGGTTATTTTATTGAACTCTTTATTTTATGATAATCCTATATTTAATGAAAAAACGCGACTAAGTGATTATGTGATATGACACCAGGGATCTTAAACCCGGGTCCTCGCACTCTATGAACTAAAAAGCTCTAGAAATCCTTTTTCGAATTCCTATGAATCTGAGATGGTGACTAGCGGTGGCCACCATGACAAATTAACTTATTATGAAATTAAATAAATTGTAAATGAAACTTTTAAATCTTCCATACTATTAATACTACGAGGAATTAAAATGTCAAACCGAATCGGATTTATTTCGTGTCATCAATCAGGTGGAAATATCAAAATTATACTAGTAAAATTATATGTTGACCATAAAAGTAATAGTGGAGCGTCATCAATGTAATGATGATTATTAAATAAACACAAAGTAAAGAAGCATAAAATAACGAAATAAAAGTTAAAATATATTAATTAACAGAATGTGTCATTCAGTATTAACATAGTAACGTCATCATTAACACGTGACATTTTGTTACTACACAATTTTCTATAATCAAAAAGGCAAAAGTCAATTTAAATTAAAAGCGTTCCGAATCAATAGCAATTGCTCTACATTGTAACCTATTGAGTTGCTATCAACACTGAATCTAACAATTTCCGCGTGTCGATTTGTATGAAGTAATCGTATTTATTTTAAACAGTTTTCGGCTATTAAATAATATTTAATTTTTGAGCAATATGAGACCAGTGCACAAAATATAGTTAATGATTTAAATTAAAAAAATAATAAATACTATATCTATAGACTAAGTACTAAGTCTAAGTCATGTATCTAGAGGAAAAGATTTGCCATAATGTAGGCAAGCGAGTTGACACAAGCGCTATAAACGAAAAATTGTTAACGTCGCTGACGGTTTTTATGTAATTAAATGACAATATGATCAAATCGTTTACCTAATGACAAGTGCAATGTCTGCCCATAAGAAATGCTTAAAAACACATCTTCATGTGCACCGCACTGCAGTCGTCAGTCTCAGACATACGTTTTTAAGTTTTATATGCCCAGTAGTTACACTAGCCTTTCATTGACGAATTATTCTTGCTATGTTTGCACACCGCTTGACGGCAGAATAACTGGCACTGCGGTGGTACCTACCTAGATGGATTCCAGTGAAAATTGTTGATTGTCCCAAATAGTTAGTACCATAATCACCTTTGAGTACAACCACAAAAACTAGGTAGGGTGATGATGTATCCTATATGAACCATTTCACTAAGCATTAGTTACTACTAGTGAACTAATATGAAGCCAGACAATAGCTGTTATATTTTTTTTTAAATATAACCAGATTGTTTTTTTTTTTTTGGAGAAAGAAATGCGACATTCAAAACGTTCACCTTCTGGCAAATGCATAGTTTGCTCATTGCATCATCTAGAACATTTCTATGTGACACTACTCTGCGCTCATCCCTCAACCTCATATGGCCTGTAATTACACTAGGTCTCAGTGGTGCTTTCCAACCGAAACACAGTAATGTTTGCACTGTGCTGCTTCACGGCAGAATAGATGGCCTTGCGGTGGTACCTTCCTTGACGGATTCCTGCTCATGGGTATCCCGCAAATAGATTAGTCAGAACATAATAAATCCGACCTTATCCCACAAGTGTATTTGTGAATACACTAGTAATACAAACACATTTCTGATGAAAGACTATCTGTTTACTAATAATAAAGCTAATCTTAAGAGGCATTTAACATCACGCTTTCTTTAATATTTTACATTAAACGGCGAGTAAAACCGCGGGGCGCAGGTGGTTAAATAATAAAATTAGCAGTAACCTTAACTTTATTATCATCTAAGTTTTCTTTATGAACCATACAACTGAAATCATCATAATTCAACACTATTAGAATTCTTAAAACCCGTTATCTCCGAGATAGTAAAAATTTAACTAGTCGTTAACAAGAGCACTAAAACGAAAAACTTAGCGGTGTCCAAACAATGGGATACTAAGATAACATAGCTTGGTGGAATGAAATATTAGTTGAGGAGCAAAACAATAAAGACATAAAGTTGGCAAACTTCGAGTTATCGCCAAACACAAGTCATCCTTTGTCTCGTGGATTGTTTTATTTACTCTACAGATAGTGGCATGGTGACAGGGATTATCTTAAAAACGTTGGAGAATTTGAATCTAAAGAATTTCTTGGCTGCATCCTCTGGAAGACTTGAGTAAATAAACATGAAGTTTATATTCTCTGTTGATCTATATCAAACTGTGAATCATGTCTTTGCATTAAATATAATTTAAAAAATATATAGCTAATAAGATAAACGATACAGATGCCAAAAAAGTAATTTTTAAATATTGTCTCTGTATGTCTAACCGGGCGGAACAGTAATTTTGCCAATAGATTATTTGATTATAAATCAAGGTTTAAAAAAATTATTAATAATTATAGTGTACCAATCGGCCGAGTTTAGATGATATTTTTATTCCTCACTCATGCGGGTCACGATGTTTTCGTTAGCCGCTGAACACGTGGTAAATCAGCACTTAAATTTGCAGAACAATTTTAGATGTACCGGTACCGGGGATCGAACTCACGTGCTATGAAATTCAAGGCGAGCCAGCGCCCCCGGCCTATGAGCTAGCTCCGGCTTCTTAACATCATATCATAATTACAAATTAAAAACGGGATATTAGGATAACTGATTGGACAGAGACTTTATAACATTACACTAGGACTCGATTTCTTTTTCGACGAATCGATTTGAAAATTTTACATAACACCGCATTGCACTATGTTTAATATACTGGCACGTGATATAATGACGCTGATATATATACGTAAACTTTGGCAGATCAGTATTTAATAAAAATATACGAACCAGCTATAATAAACTCTGTCGCGGTTAGCATGCGCATGAATACCGTCGCCCACTTCTTCCCCTATTAATAGAAAAACAATTATTTCTGTCCGAAGCATCAACAAAATAATTATGACACGTGTGTGGTGCGATTTCCCATAGTAATATAATAAATGCATGCCTATGCGATCCGTGTCGATGTGTGGACCACGAGGCGTCGGGCGGAACTATCGAGAGGATTACACTAATGAGCTGAATGAACCATTATCGAGAATTGTTTACAATTATAACGCCATCACGGTCGGCACTTCAATTGTGTATTGCTTGCGCTCTCTTACTATCACGTAAAGCATAAATAATTAATGTTATAATCACAATTCTTTAATACACGTCTACTAGTGTTAGTGAAATAATCATATTAATCTGTTGCACCAATTGACTTATAAAATAGCCTTCATAGTATAGCAATGTAAATAAATTTTCTATTAGGTGGAAGATAAACATAACATAGATCCCTTTCTTACTTTATAACACACATGTCATTACTGTCAACAAGCACGATAAATGACGTTATTTGATGTAAAAAAAACAGTTTGCCCTGGACACAAGCTAAAGAAGATTTAAAACTAAATAAAATTGAATTTATATTATTTATCACTTTACGTTGTTGGATACGTTATCTTCCCGCGGCACATACACTTCGAGGAATTAATAGAACGGTCGATTGTGTGGTGCTGTTATCAGAACGTGGCACTAACTCCCCGACCGACCTTCGGTTGAGCATTTTCGCACGTAACTGCGCGTGCATTTATATCTCACGCGCTTGTACGATACAAATGCAATGTTACGTAACATTATCTAGTAGTCTGTATGCGTTCGCGAAAGGAGCGACATTGATAATTCAGACATTGCAATATTTATTTACTACTAGCTGACCTGCCCCGGGTTCACACGGAAGTTATTGATATTTTAAAGTCTGTATAGAAAAAACAGCACCTGCCCATTTAGGATAAAATCCCTTCTTAGAGGTTATTTATGTCGGGAAAGGAATATGTATGCTAGATTTCAGGTCTTCGGGGATATCGTGATGAGTCTGTGGTTTTCTGATTCACGTAATTATTAAATATAATATGTGCATAGCTAAACTGGTAGCCCTAGGATTATTCAAAAAAAAAAACATCTACGACACTAATTTGAACTTATTCTAAAAGATCATTAAACTTTATTCAACAAAGCATCGTAGCAATGTTTTGTTTTAAAGCAATAACATCGATCAAATATTAAACTCTAGGAATTATTTTATAAACAGCCATTACTTGATCAAGATACATCTGTATCTGATCAAGTAATGGCTGTCTTTAGAAGAGATACTTGATACATAAAATAAACTAAAAACATTTACAAACATTATTCGTATATGAAATAAAAAATGAGCGCTAAAGAGCTGCGCTATCACAGCTTTCGGCTGATTCACGATGATCAGGGATTACAAACGTTATTCGTCTGAAAAAGTAAGTAATAGTAAATAGTATTTTACATCCCCTTTTTTGGAATCCCCGAGCGGAAAAAACCTGTTTTATCCGATACTGTGATAAGAATAATTTGTGTTGCTTACACTATAAATATAGGATATGGTGATATACTGGTGGTATGATTCCTATGCAGGAATCCGTCTAGGTAGGCACCCCCCAGGGCCAGTTATTCTGCGGTGAAGCAGAAGAGTGCAAACATTACAGTGTTTCGGTTTGAAGGGCACTGTGAGCTAGCGTAATCACTGGGCATTTAAGACTTAAGAACTGATGTCTCAGGGTGACGGGCGCAGTGTGGTGTATATATTCTGGGTGACACAGCATTTGTTGTGGGCGGACGTTGCACTTACCATCAGGTGAACATTTTGCTCGGTTCGTCACTTAATACAATAAAAAAAAAATATTTTGTCAGCATTTTGCACTCTTGGCATTTTTTTTTAATTTTTAGTTATCAGATAAACAACAGTCTTTTCCGCCTCCTGGAAAGTCCATAAAATTCACATACGAGTAGAAGCGCACCGACGATATTATGTACTGGATGATAGGCCGCGACTTTGTTCGGGTGGATAAAGATATATTTTTTTTTTCAAATATACCGAAGAAACATTTTAATTTTCCGAAATAAAAGGTATCCTATGTCCATCTCCAGTATGCAAGCTATCTCTGTACCACATTTCGTCTACCGAGATCGGTTGAGCCGTGAAAAGGCTAACAAACAGACAGAGGGACAGAGAGAGTTACTTTCGCATTTATAATTTTAGTATGGATTAAGCGAGCAAGAAAGGATTATATCCAACATTCACATGTGGATACGCAGTGCGGAATGAGTTCTCGGATATAGCGATATTTTTATATTGTCATGATTTATTTGGCCCAGACGCTTCAGCAAATGATAGACATGCAAAAAGCTGAGTAAATAAGTCTCGCTTCTATAAAAACAAGGAGACCTTGGGCTGTCGTCAGCAGTTGAAGACTTATTTAGTAGAGTTTCATACAATTAGGTTTATAGCAGTTGAATCAGAAATTTTTGTACGAATATAAATTGCAAATAAAAACCGTCATATTTTTTGCAAGGGATTTTTGTTAAATATTTATTTAAATTATACAATTAATAAACTATTAGGATACATATAACCGCAGAGTTTCCTTTTGTTCAGACGAATCTCATCGCGAAATGGCAATGGATTGTAAAATAATACTTTGAAAAGGACGTAAAATAAAGAAAAATCTGTAAATATGAAAATACAAAAATATTTCAAAACGCATTACTGACGAGGACTTTAATAAAAACTAGATTATTAACACATTAAGTAGGCTATCCAGACTTGGCCGCAATAACATAGAGAGACGAAATAACGTGCTTGGGTATATCTTATAAAATACGTTAATTTATCATAGACAAAGATAAATTCAAGTTATGATTACCACTACGAGTAGTTTTGCTATAACGTGACGCATATACGTCTCAGAAGGCAGAAGTTGCCTCAATTTTTTTTAGAAACTTTCTGCCACGGTGTTTCAACATGGGCACTGAATCGGCACTTAAAATTGCCTGACCGATATTAACAATTCGCCCGGCCAGACGATAGAACTCGGCTTGAGCATATTTGCTGGTGGTAGGATTCCGTCTAGGTAGGTGTCAACTTTACCGTTTCGATCTGAAAGGCACTGAGAGATAGTGTTATCGCTGTGCATATGAGACTTCAGAACTGATGTCTCAGGGTGACGGGCGTTTGCTATGGGTAGAAGTTGCACTTACCATAAGGTGAACGTTTTGCAATTTTCGTTACTTTATTCAAGTCAAATTATTCAGTCTTCCCCTTATTTAACTCTCTCGTAACATTCTATAAATTTTCCACAGCAGTTCACAGGTCTCCTCTCATTTCATGGGATGGTTTCATTTCCTCACCACATATTTGATATAATTAAGAAAACCTTCAAAATGTTAATTAATTGTTTCGACCGCATCATATCCACCACTTATAATGACTGACGCATTCGTAACACTTGACAACAACATTAAATTAAAATGGAAAAAAAGCAAGAAGGGAGAAAGTGAATGCAGTTATTTTTGTATCATTTACAAATCCAAATTCGATGTTACACATTCATTTATTTATGGAAGAGATACAAACGGCCATTCACAATAAATTATAACAAACGCGCACTACGTTAGGCCGTTAGGTGTCCAGCAAAGTAGAATAGCACCTACCTCTTTTCTACCGAGGTGTCGTATGAGGCGACTAAGCTATTGTACGGACAGCCTTTATTAGTGCACCATAAGTATGCAATACTGTTACTATACTGCTAATCATCATCATCATATCAGCCTATATATATATATATATAACTGCTGAAACATAGGACCTTCCTCATAGATTGCTACAAAGCTAGCTCGTCGTTTTGGGAGGAATTTTGGCAGTTGCCATGCTTGGCAGGCGGGTTGGCAACCGCAGTTTATTTGTTTTGATGTTTCAGAAAGATGCTGCTGCCTATCTTCTGGTTTTTATTTTCCCTCTGTCGACTTTTACGAAACCCACGGGATGACATGGGGTGGTAAATTGTCTTAAGCCGCTACCACACTGCACCTGTCGTGCTACCTGGTTGTGGGAAACGCAATATGGACTAAGAATTTTTTGACTCGTACCAAATGACTGGCGACGTTAATCGCCAGCCGTCACGTCTCGTTTCCCGCGAGGGAAGTGGGCTACATGAGTGGCCTCTGCCTACCTCTTAATAGGAAAAAGCGTGACTGTCTGTATGTATGCATATACTGTATTAAAATAATCAAACTTATAAACTCATTACCGAATACCAAATTTATTCTCTCTCCAACTGTATGTTTGTCGAAACATTACTATTATTAAAGTTTATTATCATTAAATTTGAAAAGAGAGAGCGGAGGACGGAAAGCCGCGAGTAAAACTTATATAGTTAATACACTACTTTTGAACAATCTGAGAAAACACAAGTTGAGAAACAATACGTCACTAAGAAACGCTAAGCCCTTCATGACCTTACTCACAATATGAATAAGGGGCATACTTACGCCGTGCGGCGGTAAACCGACCTCGGGCGGTCACCCAATCGTTTTCTGCCCCATATGTAGCTTCATAAAGTTCAAGGATGCCAACCATCGAATAATAATTAAACAGGCTTTTTGTTTCAAAATAACAGTGTAACTTTGGTGTAATATTCGCGGTTAAGAGATTGTAAAGACAAAATAGTTATTTTGTTTAGTTATATCTAAACCGAGGAGGAACACGAGCATTTAAGTAACACCTTGTCATTGCACGAGCCTCGAACTAGAGTGACGGCGGGGTTCGTTCATCGGTGCCCGTACCAGTAATTTTTTTTTAATTGCCATCGCAAATACTGAATTACCGCGTACTCGGTAAAGGAGAACATCATGAGAATAACTAAGAACTAACAAATGTTTCGTCTTTGAATGTTTCAAAATGTTTTGTAATGTCATTCTCAAAAAAGAAAATTAAATTCTCCTTCGATTACGATTTGTTCGACCAAATATTAAAACGCAGAACTATTTATTGTCTAGGATTTTAGTATATTTTTTGATGATGAGTTAACTTTTAGATCCCATTATGACTACATGGTTAATAAAGCAAACCGATTAGCAGGATTTGTAGCAAGATCGAGACAAAAGAATTTCGTGACCAACGAGTCACTTTATTGCTGTACTACGCCTTAGTTAGAAGTGTTATTGAATACGGATGTCCGATATGGACTCCCTTCTATTCGATTTACACGAATAGTAATAGAAGGGGTACAAAATAAAATGTTAAAATTTTTAGCGTTTCGGTCTGGGCAGATGCGTATGTACTCTGCAGGTATCCGTCTAGGCAGGTACCACTCCAGGGCCAGTTATTCTGCCGTGAAGCAGTAGTGTGTAAACGTTACTGTGTTTCGGTTTGAACGGCACTAAGAGCTAGCGTAATCACTGGGCATATGAGACTTAAGAACTGATGTGTCAGGGTGACGGGCGCAGTGTGGTGTCACACAGAATGTTCTGGGGGACAGAGCATTTGTTACGGGCAGACGTTGCAATTATCATCAAGGTAAACGTTCCGGCACTTCATCTTTCATCAAATAAAAAAATCATATATTGACTAAATTCAAAGTGCGTAAGCTGGAAGCACGCAGAAACTATTACGATTTAATTTATTTACATAAAATATTGCACAGTAATGTAGACACACAAGGATTATTATCTCTCATCAACCTTAACACCTATTATAGGTGTCAAAAATAACACCGCATACTATAATCCCATAATAAGAATGTGTAGACTGTATAATGAAATTGTTAAGAAAAACAGACATATTGACATATTTGTTTATAATCATAGGACTTTTAAAGATTGTAATCAAAAAAGATAATATAGGTTATGTTACTTGAGTAGTTAATAAATATATAAGAAAATCTTTAAAATATGTTTTCGCGATATATTTTATTAAGTTGTGTATACATCTAAGTGGACTGCAATACAGTGCGAAACTAAGCTTACTCATTGTAAATCATCACTCATTTTTTATTGTAATCTGTTTGTGTACCTAATAAATAAATAAATAAATAAATAAACATATGTTAAATTCGTCAACTCTTCTGTGCGGTGTGGCCAAAAAAAAATCAAAACCAAATCCAAATCCCAAAATCGAGACCAGGTCAGCGATCAACAGTGGGTATTTTAAAAGCTGTTATTTTAGTTTTGATAAATTATTTTTTAACCGAGTTAAGGAACTTCTAATCAAAACAGTTTAGTATCTAACGCCGCTACAGTTATGTTAACAAAATAGCATGGAAATATTCCTATTGCATTGTGTTTGTGTGAACAAAGAATGCATACGATGCCGCGACTGCGTAAATACGTTATCCTTACAACTGCAAAACATACCTCCGCTATTAAGATGTACGTACACAATACATATATTTGTATCATTATGATATGCATGAAAACTTTATTATTGTTCTTGAAATTATTTTTATATAGATACAGTGAATAAAGTCAATTCAAAATTTTCATATACATCTGTAGAACAAGAAAGTAACATTGAGAAAGATTTAAAAAATCTATTCAACTAGTAAGTAAATCAATACATTCAAATATTCGTTGTCTCACACCAAACAATTATATAAGGTATTTGTAATACTGATAAATTTTTAACAAAGTCAAATTAATGGAGCATGGCCGGCGGATGTGGACTATTCCAAAAATAATGAAATAGTTACTGCGAATATCCACAGATGTGTGCGATTCGACTACTAAAAAAGTCTACACAGATGGTTGATTCGGTTATGTGATAATACATACATAATTAATATTATATGCAGCTGTCTCGTTGTCATCGACTGTTTCGTTGGTGCCCGACCGAGTTGGTCTGGTATAATTTTGACAATCCCATGACCCTGGCACTTCATTCGTCCCCACGTCTGATCATATCGCATATGCGTAATTCGGCGTCGTATGGGTAGGGAAAGATGAAAATGCCTCGATGATTTCGCTCATATATACGACCCTTGAACATTTTTTTCCGGAGGCAGCTTCTAGTTGTTAACGTCCTCCTGGTCGATTTTCAACAACGCTGCCAACTACAGAATGCTGTCGGAAACTATCAACTGCGCAAGTGACACAGACAGACAGTGCGCTGTCACAAGTGTACGCGCAAACACAAGAGGCACTCCACTCCTCCTAAACTATGTCGCTCCTAACGATAATCGCTCGTCTATAAGATAGAAGGTAAGTCAGGACGCCTAGTTGTTAATCAGAAAATAATGCCGTGGTCGAAATTCTGTCTTAGGACAGATACTCACCAGCGCTGCTCTTGTGACGTAGTCAGGCTGCGATCACCGCTCCATCGGCGCACCGGCATTGACTTGACGCTCGCGTCGGCGCCACCACGGACGCACACAAACACCACACTGTCGCGCACTGCACACAACTAATGCACCACACTGCCTACACCACTTGCAGGGACCGCACCCAACGCACTCAGCACAAGTACGCACTTAACACCTGAAAGAAACGAAATAAATTACTTAGATAAATTCAGCTATTATATTATATATTATACAGTTTAGTACGAGGTGAGACAATAGACCAAAGTATTACTGGTTTATACCATTAAATGTATAGTATAATAAATGCGAATAATATTTTTATTACATTGTAATTACATTGTAATAAGTAACAAATCTTTTTGTGTAATAAAAATATTATTCGCTTCAAATTTACTATGTTAAAAGTTAAAGAAGGATTAAAAATATATATATGTACTTCAACTTGTTTCAAAATGAAAACCATAAGAAAAATGGACCGCTCCGGTACTAATATTAAGTTGACATATATTCCAACATGAGAGAATATGCTGTAGGTACTATGCAGTCAGAATCTAAATAAATAGGTTCATTATTCACTATAAAAGCTCTTTCATTTTCTTCTTTACTATCGCTTTTTATGGAGGCATAGTTAGTCTCTTCAGCTAGGCACAAACAACTTTTGTATACGAGTACTTTCTTGAGAGTACTTGGTCTTCATATCTCGAAATTCGTACAATAAATATTGTATACAGTTTACGACACATGGCAGCGAAATATTTTTATCGTCTAGGTTATGGTTGCTCCGGATCCTGGCGTAATATTTTACGGTTCATAAAGAGTAGGACGGATGAAGGCGACAATGTATTTTTATTGGAATCCTACCTGCCCCGTTTTCTTGTAACTAATATGTACCAAGGCTGGATAGAGAACTCTTTGTAATGATATTATATCGAATAATTATTTTTACTAATTCATGACTATTTTAAAGTATTAGTGGCCGGTTTCTGAAGGTCCCACTTATGTTCTAGTTAGTTATTGATTCAATAAAGTTATGTATAAGATAACCGTCGGATAACTGACACTGCCGTTTCTAAATACCCAACGAACCGTTAAATAAGTATGAAACCGATAACCAGTTCCTTATTCTGCTTACAACAATTTCTTTTAATAAAGCAGAACAAATCACATAGTACAGATGACACGTCAAATAAAATTATGGAACAATCACACACTGGTCAGATAACTTAAGTTTAAACGGAGTTTATCTTGCATTGCGTTGTTCAGAAACACACTTTCCATAAGTTATCGAACCAATAGCGTTAAGGAATAGATAAACCGCCGATAAAAGTACCTCAGAAACCGGCCATAAGTGACCAGTCGAATAGTTTACCTAAAGATAAGTGTCAGGGTTGAACGTGTGTTCGTTTATCATAATTTTTCACTATATTAAAACCATCATCCAGATATAGTTAATAGAATCAGGAGTTACTTTGCGGAAATCCATTATAATGAAGGAAAGAAAATTAATTCGCTAAGATCAGCAAGCAAATTTTCAAGGTAGCTAGTTTTCAATATCACTAAACAATTCCTCGTTTTGAGGTAAAATACGTGTCCTAGTTCTCGACTTCAGTTGTGTATATTGCCGAGTGGTACTTTTGGTGGTATTTTTTTGTGGTGGAGGGTATTTGTCTCTGTATTCATTTCATTTCCGATATTTGCAAGGAATTTGAGTTTCCATCAGACAAAAAAAAACAATGTAACCTTTAAACTACTTCTAAAGATTTCTCAGAGGTAACATGTTTTAAAAAAAAAGGATAAGTTTCTGTATGCTCCACGGATGACTCCATAGGCGGATTGCGAGTATCGTATAAAAACTTATTCATTTATGCAAATATATTCATAACGCCACATGGCAACCAACAGACATTCTAATAACGTAATTTATTCCACTTGTAACCTCGATCACACTACAGTGTTAACGTATTGAATAATAATATATCGTTATATACAAACAGTCAAAAAAAAACAATCACAATTATTTCTTTGAATTAATATTTATGGCGTGCTTTGCAGTTTCAATATAATAATTAATTTCACGCACACACTGCTTTTAAGGTGAACCGTTGTTTGTGCAATAAATACGTAGATATAAACTCTTAGTTGTTTATTTATTGACAAATCTCAAAAGGCATAATTTACATAAATTCTATGAATTCATCTCGAACAAGTAAGATAAAAGAAAATTTTGTAATTACTATGTACTAAATATAACCTTTCTATTAGAACCACATAATAATATTAAATTATTAAAAATGTGTTTATGTTTTATTTTGGTACATTCATTAGATATGTCCTTTCCTTGAATCGACTTCGATGTGATCGTGATGCCTTCGTCTACTTCGACCCTTACCGGCTTGCCCTTCAAATTCGCCTCATAAATATTTTTTGTCAATCTTCTTTCATTCATTCTCTCTGCGTTTCCAAACCATCTAAGCATCCCTCTTTCTATCTTTGCCACTACATCTTCTACCGCACCACAATGTTCCCTTATCAAGATGTTCCTCACTTTGTCCGTCAAAGTGACTCCAGTAATCACACTAGCTATCAGTGCCATTCGGAGCGAAACACACTAAGGTTTATACACTACTGCCTGACAGAATAACTGACACTGCGGTGGTAACTCTACCTGGACGGATATCCTGCATAAGAATCCTACAGCCAGTTTCGTAATAGTAGTGTAACCGAATTTGTACGTTTTGAGTACTTGTCTAAAAGCCATCATTGTGTGTCTCAAATAGCATTAGGTAAACGTGAATCTAAAAATCAGCGAGATCCATGTCTAGGGCAATTTTTGAAAATTAAAACCCAAGTTTCATTTATAAAGAAATACAAGTGATAAAGCAGAATAAAAAAATACCTTGTCGATTATTTCTTATTTTATTTTGTTATGCATAGACGACGCTATATAGGGAAACACATTTGCATTTCATACTTATAAATAAAGTTGTAAATCAGGTGTTGAACAATTTCAGCGTAGCTAATTTTACACGTCGTTAAACAAGTGACGTGACCAGCTCGCGATGATAAGTGTAATATGTATTTCTGATTCAGCGTAAACAGACTGGGACCGTATCAAAGATAGTTCGTTGCAGATTTCAAAAACTATACAACGACGGTTCTTTTGTAGAAGCAAAATTTTAAAACGATATGTTGAGGCAACAGCCTAATGGTTTACGGTACGGACTGCGAAACGTGACTTCGCAGGGTCTAGCCCCCCATTCCATAATTGTCGTGAACCATGTCCTAGCACAAGCTTCTATGCTTAGTTGGAGTGGTTAACAGGAATATTAGTAATGTTAAAATGCAAAAAAAAAAAATACGCAAAAAAGTCGAGCCGACACATTTATTTACTTACGGCCAGTTTTTATCTACTAACCTAACCTAACTTAGGGACAGTTTGAAGTTTTTTTTTTGTTTTTATCCACTAACGTATTTACATTAGTAGATAAGAACTGGTCCTTACGAATAAATGGATTGCCTCGACTTGAGAAAACACTACTTACTGGTGGTAGGATTTCTATGTAGGAAGTATGTACCACCGCAGTGCCAGTGATTCTGCCTTCATGTAGTGATGTTCAAATAGCACTACGTTTCCAGGTTAACTGTACGCTCGTTTTTCTTTCTTGTTTATATAAGAAAAATAAACAATTACATTACCTTGTACAACATTTCTTTGTTGTATAACTGTAGGTATCCTCACTCACTCTCTATTGTAATCCACTCATTCTCTGTTGTATCTTTTAAAGAATTCACTTAACTATATACATTCCGTTGTACAACTTTTAACCTACATAAAGTCCTTACCTATCTCAAACAAAGTACGACAGGTCTTTTTAATGTATTAACTCGGGTTAAAAAAAAAAACAGGGACGAGCAAGTTGTTGGAACAATGGCGTCGCGGCGCGGTCCGCAAACGGGGCCCCGGGAGAAACTTTTAATTGAAAGGGCCATTGATCGCATCCGGCGGGGGAGTCAGGGGGCCGACCGCAACTCTATACTCGTTGATTACTTGCTTGTTGGATGGATAAAACTCTTTGAAGTTAAAGAAATTATGAAATTTAAGACATTTGCAGATCACATTTGTTAGAATTGATATTAGTTTTTAATTACACACCATTTTTAACGGTTAAATATAGAATAAATAAATAATATTAACCCATTTTACATACTTTTTCTTTCTTTTTTTAAGAAACTACGTCGAACGATATCCGAAATAACGATTTCTTACTGTGTCGTGGGTGTGTTTTACAGACATAAATATCACAAACCCAATACATCCAGATCCGAAAACCGACGTTTTGTTATCATTACTGGGATTCGAACCAAGGAGTTCGCGACAGGAGGTTAGGCACTCTGACCACTATGCCACGTTTTCCGACAAGGGAAATGTTAATTACAATAATCTTTACACCGCGGCAGAAATATTTGACAAAGAAAATTCCCTAGTAACTATCAACAAAAGAAAATTCTCTATTAACACAGCAATCATAGCTTAGCACAGGATAACACCGGCTTTGTATCAAAGAACAGCATATTTGTTACTATGATGTCTTAAGATTTTGAAATGTTAGAAAATATATAATTTGATTGATATCAATCATCAGCGAACAACGCTTTAGACCAAACATTAAATCATGCGATTGTGCGTGCGTGCGTGCGTGCGTGCGTGCGTGTGTGTGTGTGTGTGTGTGTGTGTGTGTGTGTGTGTGGTGTGTGTGTATTAACAAACGACCATGTTTAATTAGCCCTCACGTTTCCTTATCGCCGCCTATCGACTAGATCCGTCCGATGAGTTAGTCAGTGCAACTAGTTACCGCCGCGGGGTCGTTAAACTATCGATTGCGTGCAAGGGCTCTCCACAGCGTTCACTGTCTTCTAAAGTAACAGCTTCATCTGTTGTCTCTCAAAGTTTACTTCAGTTCAAATTTATATGCTAATAAAAATGTGTCTATCATAATAATGTAACACTTTCACTAGAGTAGTTCTATGGCTAGTTGAGCAATATGTAACGTGCAAAGAGAAATGAGTATGAGTATTTTCTACCAACCGATATAACGAACAAAAATTTGAACCCAGGAAAACAAAAGGTTCTCTGGCTCACAAAGGTCACAATATATTATTAGTTTACAACAAGATTTTCTGAAATAGTGGTGGTAGGATTCCTATGCAGGAATCCATCTAGTAGATACCACTCAGGTCAGTTACTCTGTCGTGAAACAGTAGTGTGCAAATATTCGGTTTGAAGGGCAATGAGCCTACTGTGACTATGAGACTAAAGAACTGATGTCTCAGGGTGACCGGGCGTAGTGTGGCGTCCACACAGAAATATTGTGGGTGACACAGCGTTTGTCACTCACATTCTCTATAAATTCTCTACCTAAAAGCATAACATGGTTAACGGTAAAGCCATCCACATTCCTTCTTACTCGTACTTCCATCGTAGGGAGCATATATCACGCAAACACGGCGATTTACGATCGTGCGATAATCGCGAATGACAAGCGATCCTGTCGATATTGATTGGCATGGTAATCGTGCGGTCGTGGACAGATAGAGGGTTAATTATGGTACAAGACTGGCTCTGATGAGAATTGCGATTACATTCTACAACACCGTGCCCACGTCCGGTGAATTAATGGGTGTAATAATGTTAATTGTTACAACGTAGCCTTACCATGCGTTATGTTATGTAAGTACTTGGACGGTCAGGTCGTTGATGAAGATTAGCAACAAATAATAATAACAGAGTCTCAAACCAGTCCCAAATTAGAGATTCAGTTAATACACATACACAGAATAATAAACAAACATTACTGAGAAATAATTCGTACTCATTATACAACAGACGCTACGCACAGAAAGCAGGGTCACTGGGATATCAAGCCGATAGATAGATTATAAAAATAATTTTACAGCTTCAAAACAAAATAAACGTACTTTGTTTAAAGACAAGTAAGAAAATAATACAGACTTGACGTTAAAGAATAATAAAAGTCAATATAAAATGTAATGACCGCACAGTCTAGTCGGTCTGGTCAGAGTACTTGCACTTACACGCGGCGGGTATGAATCCCATCCGTAGTTAATATTTGTACTAAAACACAAATTGTAGGTTTTCGATTCTGGTTACGTTGTGCACGGAATGTCGAGGGTCTCGGCCTAGAAAATTAATACTATGTATTTTATTTTTCTAATAATCACATAATTGCCTTTGCCAGCATTGACCGTAAAAAAAATGTTCTTCCTTAGGTCAAATATGCTCACAGGCTTTACGTCGTGTCGAAATCTTGACTCCCAAGCTTGAGGAACGAAGAATCTGATGGTGCCAGATCAGGTAAAGTTCAAAGCCACAGTTGTGAATTCCAGCCATTGACTGTACTGACGTGTGAACACGGGCGTTATCTTGATGAAACAGGACTTTTCTTCTGAGCATTCCTCGACGTTTTTCTTTTATTTCCTCTCGTAAACGACGTAGTAAGGTGCAGTAGTAATCAGAGTTTATTGTCTGACCCCTTTCCCTGACTTTCAAGATAATCAATCATAATCACACCCTTCGAGTCCCAGAATACTGAAGCCATCACCTTATATGCCGACAAAATCGACTTAGCCTTTTTAGGGGGTGGTGAACCAGGTCTTCTCCACTGTTTTGATTGTTGTTTTGTTTCCGGTGTACAGTAATGAACCCATGTTTCGTCCATAGTAACAAAACGATTCAAAAAATCATCTGCATCGGCTTCAAATAACTCCAAACAGTCGCGTGAAATAGTCAATCGCGTCCTTTTTTGTTCAACTGAAAGGAGTCGCGGAACCCACCTCGCAGACACCTTGTGGAAACCCAACTCGTTGACAATGATGTTTTGAGTTCGTTCATAAGAGATGCCTATAATCTCGGCTATCTCTCTAATTTTTAATCTGCGGTCTCCCATTATTAAATCAAGTACTTTTTTAATATTTTCGTCAGTAGTTGACGTCGAAGGCCTTCCAGAGCGGGGTTCATCTTTCACACTCTCTCTACCACGCTTAAATTCTGCTATCTATTTTTTGACGGATGAATATGACAGAGCACAATCGCCTAATGTACTGACCATGTCATCATGGATGGCTTTTGATGATAGCCCCTTCTTATGGAAGTACTTAATGACGGCACGCTGCTCGATTTGCTCCATTCGCGGAAATTATGACTGATTACTTTGTTAATAAATTTATAAAATCACAACTAATTATCGCACACGTTTCGAACTTCACACAATGAACTAGTCTGAACTGAACTAAATAATGTGGGTAGATTTGATTTTTAGAATTGAATGGATCTGTGTTAGGCCGAGTACTTTTCAATCCACCCTCGTATGTCTGTAAAACGGATTGTATTTTTTTAATGAAATAAAAAAAAGATGATTAGAGGACTAGGAACCCGAGGAACATTCCATATGCCAAACTGATCATGTATTTCATGTATAAAACACAGTAGCACAACAAGCCATAGATGAAATGATACAATCCACGCAAATGAGAATGTTTAGGCACAGTGTCAGAATCGCAAAATAACAAAACTAAACCCCGATGCCCTAGAAATTCATTCAACATCATCATTATCAGTTCAGCCTATCACTAGTCCACTGGCTGAACATAAGCCTCCCCCATATATTATTGGGGGATTTGGGGGATTGGCACGCTTGGCAGGTGGGTTGGCAACCGCAGTTTATTTAAACAGCTGTTCCAGGAAGATGCTACTGCCCATCTCCTGGTTTCTATTATCCCACGGGATGAGATGGGGTGGTAGATTATCTTACGCCGCCACCACACGGAGGTGATGCATTGAACATTTTAAAACATATATAAAATAGACGGCCCCGTAATGTCCCAACGGCCTTGTCGACTTCAACAGTTAAACAATTAAGCTAATGTACAGAAAGCGCAAAGTAAACGTGACACAAAAGCAGACAAATCCTCTCAGCGTACACTATATCGGAACCCATTGCATCGTGTAACTCAATTTGCATATTCATCGGCAGCATACAGAGTTTGATAAGTTCGCCCGCTCCGAGTCGAACACGTCCAAAGAGTCGATGTTGCGAAGTTTCTAAACTCACGCGATGCGAGCGAGGTGGCCACTTTCTCGAGTTTAATAAGTTTATTGCTAGGATTGTCTGATGAATGAGAGTTGGATAGATTGTTTAATTAGTTGACACTGTCACATTGATACTCTTTTCTGTATCAATGTAACAGACAATGTTCCGAACGGAGACGCTTTTACGTAAATACAAGATAATTTTCCTTGCGCAAGATTTTTTTTTTAATAAGATAATGTGATAAAACGGCAAAAACGTTCACCTGATGGTCAGTGTAACGTGTGCCCATTGCAAATGCTGCCACACCCAGAACATTTCTGTGTGACACCCCTCACTGCGCCCATCACCCTGAGACATCAGTTCTTAAGTCTCATATGGCCAGTAATTACACTAGCTCACAGTGCCCTTTAAACCGAAACAGTAATGTTTGCACACTAGTGCTTCAAGGCAGAATAACTGGTCTTGGTGTTGGTGTACCTACCTAGACGGATTCCTGCATAGGAATCCTACCACCAGTAAAGAATGAGATGTAGTAATGTCTTGAGTTAACACACTAGCATTCTCGTTTTCAGCTTTTCACATTCGATTAAAAACTAAGCGATGCAATAGGAGGAAATATATATACACAATATAGCCTTAGAATTATATATAAAAATACCAATAACAATCTTTATTGAACAAAAGATTTTACATATTCGAGATGTCCTGACACCTGAACTATGAAACCCTGTATGTCAGGAGGCAGTCCCCGCCCACTCTATTGACATATTTATAGTGTACAATATATACTGTCCAAAAACCAATCAAAAGTTTAATTTAGTTACATTCGACTTGAGACACTTCCTCGACTAGAAAACAAATAACGAGTTGCCTCAAATGTTCGGACCAATTTATAATATACAACGATATCTATCTGCCCGTGAAATCTTGCGGTCGGATTGCTTCCCTTCATATTTAATTTAAGATGATAATATGGTTTATCTCCATACCTGTATTTTTGCTTTCAATCTCACAAACCTATTAAAAACCAATCTCCAGAAACCTTAATAAACTCGCATATATTGATACGGTTTGTCTGTGTTAGTTTTAACTGAAATTATTTAATAAATAAAATTATATTCATAATATTATTATTTAAATATTTATAATTTTATTAAGAAAATAATGAATATTGTTAACCACTGAATTTATGTTCCATTTTCAATAATTAAATTTTAAAAGTGTCCACGTGCTGGACGGACCTAATAGTCGTAATAGTAAAGTAGTGAGTGTTTTCCAGTCAGAAAGGGTCTGTCACGCTGATCCATTGCGGGTTGGCGTCTTCACATATCGTCGAAATATTTGTTATTTCTAAGAGGTTTGCTCACGTGGAAAGATTCCTATACTGGAATACTTCTAGGTAGGTACTACCAAAGGGCCATTAATTCTGCCGCAAAGCAGGTGAGCAAACATTACTGAGTTTTTTTCTGAAATGCGGCAGCTAATGAAATTATTGTGCGCATTGTGTTTTCATATAGAAATGTTTTGGGTGACACAGCATTTGTGGCATAAAGGCAGACCGTTGCACTTAAAATCAGGTGAACGTTTCGGTCGTCTCGCCACTTTCTCCTATAAAAAAAAACTCACTGCTGAGCGTGTAGTGAATCAGCACTTAAAATTACAATACAATTTTAATGGCGCTGGCCAACCAAAACAAAAAATAAACGCGAGAGCGGACCCCCAAAACGCCACGACTCTTTTAAAATAGTAATATTTACTAAGAATTGGTCAATGTTTAAATTGTCCTTTACTAAAAAAGACTATTTCAAATTATGTGAAAATTTCACATAGTGTAAAAACATTGGTGAAATATCAATTTTAATTTTCAAGTTTGAATACACGGTTAATAGAACTGAAAATCGTAATAGCACAAGAAACGAAACCACACATTACATGTTTCCGTAAAAATTACGTCACAAAGTCAACAAAACAAAAGACTCGTCAGTGCGCAAAAACCATACGCTCAAGTTCTTAAACAATGAAACTCCACAAACCATAACAAAGCACTATGTAAACACAAGAAAAATTAGTACAGGGGTTGGACCGTCAAATAGGCAGAAGTCAAAGTTTATCATTTACTTTTTTGTTTGATTCCATTAAAGTTGCATTGGTCAAGAAGCAGTTTAACTCATATACAGATACTCATACTAAGCTCCTGAAAAGTGTTATACGTTTGTCTCTATTTAGCTTAAATCAACGGCATCGCTTCATCTTACATTAATTTTTTAACACGTTTTTAGAAATAACAGGCACTTTAGTCGACTCCTGGGCTGTCATCGAGCACCGCAGCAAATTCCGAATATATCGATTAACTGAGCAGGAGATATTATAATGCCACAAGACGCGCAAAGACAAAGGCACCTCACTCGTCCGAACCCAAACACGTCCGATATAGGCTCATGCGATGAGATCGGAGATAGGCTAGAATACAGTGTCAGAGAAACACAGAGACAATATCACAAAAGCAGATCCGATAATAAATGTTTAGTGTTTTTAAACAATTTTTGGCTTCAGCTGGGATTCTAACCCAGGTCCCGCGACGCAGTAATCAGATCACTGACAACTAAGCTACGCTATTGTCGATTTATTCCAATAATGTAATAGTTTAAACAGACACTTCCTTTGTACACAATTTGACATTTTAATTTGAACAGGCGGATATTTCTATTGAAATTGGTATGTGGCTATGTTGGTCATTCATCCTTACTATCTTAGACATCGCTTGTTTATAACAAAGCAAGCGTAATAGATTGAGTGGTGTGAAATTAGGCATAACAAATTTATATGGAGGAGTGCAGAAAGCTTAAATTTATATAAAGCGTGTGTTAAAAATACATTAAATTAAATAACACATTCATTATATTCGTTCATACTGATTATGTCAAACACGTTATAGTCTGTGGTCAAACAGTCGCACAAAGTAAAAGTTTAATTATAATTGCTCAAACCTGATAACGTTCATATTAAAATATATATGAATTTCGGCCGAACTTAGAGCACATGGCGACCACTAGTTTAAACAAAACTCGACGTAACCCTATGACACATAATGACATACGAGTCTAGTAAAAGCGGGGAGGGTTAAGTTGTAAACCGACTGCAAGTTGGTAGGGAGGCGAACTCGTACGAACAAACTTTCTCTTCGGGGGTAACGGGTAACTTGTTACGTGTCATAATCTCGCAACTAACTCCGCACAACGTCGTTACAGTAAGGCGTACTTTGGAAAATACTATTTAATTAGCTAAATAGTGAGGTGAGTGAGGAGGATATACGTTGCGATATATATATACACACCCTATTTACCACTGACTGATCGCTTATATCTCGGAAACTGCAGGTCCCATTGACTTGAAATTTGGCAGTCATATTACTTTCCTGACATAGTGTGTGTGGAAAATATAGTACTAAGAACGAATTTTACAAACATTTTCAATTAAATGGGTAAAAAGGCTGGTGCTCTTTTTCTCTATGCAGACTTATAATAACTTTCGTGCGAAGCCGGGGCCGGTTATTAAATATGGCGCGTATTCAATGGCGTTGTGGTTATTAATAAGACCCTGTCAAAAGTATTTTCCTTTAAATTGGCTACGTTCATTTTTAGTTGTAAACGTTATTCCAAACTAGACGTAACTGTAACGTAACAGCCTTCCGAAGCTTCCAAACTGAAATGAAAGTCGTTTCAAAAACGAGACAAAATGAATATTTCACCAATAGACTGTAGAGTTTTGTGAAACGAATTATTTAAAAAACTATTCTATTAGTTTTATTTTTTATGCGAATTACAATAGACATCCAGTAAAGTAAAAAGTAAAGTTTCAGCCTATAAATGTCCCACTACTGAGCACAGGCTTCCTCTCATTTCTGAAAGGGGTTTAGAGCTAGGAAGAATCCGCCACGCTGCTCCAATGCGGGTTGGCGGACTTCACATGTCCACGTAATATTTCTACTCCTCGGACATGCAGGTTTCCTCACGATTTTTTCCTTCACCGCTAAGCACGTGGTAAATTAGCACTTAAAATTGAAGAACAATTTTAGATGTGCTGGCACCGGGGATCGAAACCAGGTTACTCGCTAACTATGAAATTAAAGGCGAGCACGAGGCTGAAACCAGGCTAAAATTAAAGGTGAGCTACCACGGCTGTGTATCTAGTAATATATATCAAACAAATGAGAAGGCAACTATTATTGTGTAATGTATATAATAATCCGTGTAGCAAATGCCTGTATAAATTGAAATTTAAGGACTATGGGAGGTTGACGTCCGCTTCAACAGAACTATCCCTCACTAAGATTGGCACCAAGCCATGCAGTTTAATGTGTTCAGATGCGAACGTTTAGCCTTCAAAGGCAAGATTACGGTACGTATTCGCTGTCGTAGATTTTGCCACGAATGTGGAGCAAGAATGGTAATTTTAGAATCGTCGTTAAATTGATTTTTGTGTCCGCTTTCTCTGCTGGCTGTCATGCGAGATTATTTATTGCGATCAATCAGGCAATGCTCAAATTCTTATTTTTTTTTTTAATCGACAAAGTGATGAAACGAGCAAAACATTCACCGTCAGTGCAACGTCTGCCCATAACAAATGCTGTGTCACCCAGGTAATATCTGTGTGACACCACACTGTACCCATCACCCCGAGACAAGTTCTTAAGTCTCATATGCCCAGTGATTACGCTAGCTCACAGTGAAAACCAACTTTTTACAAATTCCACATTAATGTTTCGCATGTAAAAGAACTCATTACTTTTTACATAACGGAGCGGTAATGAATAGTAAATAAACTCTTTCTTCGGTTCTTTATTCTACCGTCTTATAAAAAAGTAGTAATATTTATGAGATATTTTCAAAAATTCAATTTGCACAGTATTGACATATTAACATCTAATTTCTTTGGCGACGTTGTCTCTTAGTTATCATATTACCTGCTTGCCCCAATCCGGTCGAAACTCTCGACCAAATCTACATTCTTGCAACCAACGCATTATTGGTTTTCGGGAGTAGAGGAGTTTTTTATGACAGAAAATGACAAGACGAGCTAATAGTTCACCTGATGGTAAATGCAACCCATAACAAATTCTGTGTCACTCAGAACATTTATGTGTGGTACCACACTACGTTCGTCTCCCTAAGAAATCAGTTCTTATGTCCAGTAATTACAGTAGCTCTCAGTGTCCGTCAGATCGAAGCACAATAATGTTTGCACACTGCATACCTAGACGAATTTCTTCATAGGTATCCAACACCGTTTTTGGTGGTGGTTTTACCCTTACTAATCGCAAAAGGCGTTTTAACGACTATGAAATGATTGTATCGAGTGACTACGTTTACACTATACATGCGACACTAAAATATCGCCGTGGTCGATACAAGCCCGGATGACATTATTCGTACAAAGTAACACAGTAAACGTACAACGAAAGCCTGCAAAGTTGGGTAAAAGTCGATTCTTTCGTTCACGTTACGCTATTTTAGTCTCTAAAGCGAAACCCCACATAATTCGTACAAATTAGACAACAATACTCGTTTAAAGACGTTAAATAGAAGAAGAGAGCACCTCGCAAAGTTATAATGAAATTCACGAGCAATAAAACTTTCCTTTTGACTAACCCCCAGATATACATTTGCGGGCAGGGTTGCGAGCGCTTGCAGCGTTGCGGGAACTCGAACAAGTGCTGTAGCACTCTAACAATTTCGCATTACGCTTTCTTTTTTTTTTGCATAGCGGAAAATCTCGAGACTAAACTGTACATATTTCACGCAAGCCGCGTACTCATTTGCAGGAGTTAAAATCAGTCGCATTTATTTCCTTACATACTTTATGCAGTATTTCTTATTTTGTTCCGTTCTGTTTTGTATACCGAATTGATCATATTTTATACATTTTGATTTAATATTAAAAACTTTACTTACTGTAAGCATATATAATATTTTTTAAATATTGACTGCCAAAACCAATAGCAACAATTTTATTATTACTTATTTTAGCTTTAGCTGTGTGGTGGGGGCTCGATAAAAGAATACTACCACTCCATCTCATCCAATGGATCTCGTAAAAGGCGAGTAAGGAATTAAACTGCACTGTACACCCAACAGTGCATGGTGGCGATGGGCTCACCACCTATCGCACCAAGTGGATTATATTGTTTTGGTGAAACGTGGATTGTGGCAGTCATCTGCTTTTGCAGTGAGTGCCCAGTCTCAGACTACCCTTTACGGGATACAGTCGTGATCTTATGTATGTATGTATTTTAACCCCAAACTATCTGCAGTTTTTTTTACGATAAAAATTTAATTTTATTAGTCGAATCATAATAAAACAACTTGATCGGCAACCCTGGAACTTTCAAGTTATGAACGGGAGCGAAGCGGCGGCGACCAGCCGAGTACCGAAACTTGCGAGTAGACAAAGACAGAGTAACTTCCATCAAATCTTTTGCAACAAAGTTTCGCCTCCCCGCTGACTCCTGTCTGTTTACTGCCTACCTACATTTACATACCTGCACGTATCTGCTAAAGCAAAGGGCGTACTTAGTTTGTAATACTTGAGGTTATTTAGAATTTGTATATGAAGAAATATACAACGGGATTAGGACTTAATACATAGTGTAGTGATATTTATGACAAACTCTTTGAGACAAAAGAACCTGATGCGCTTCATTATATAACCATAAAACTCAAATTAAAAAATATGTATTTTTTATTAGGTAAGGTTAGAATAACGTTCACCTGGTGCTAAGTCTAACGTGTGCCCATAACAAATCCTGTGTCACCCAGAACATTTCTGTGTGGCACAACACTGAGTCCGTCACCCTGTGACATTAGTTCTAACTCTCATATGCCCATTAATTACACTAGCTGTAAAGTGCCGTCCGAACCGAAAAACGGTAATGTTTTCCTATGCAGGAATCCGTCTAGGTAGATACCACCCCAGGGCCAGTTATTCTGCCGTAAAGCAGTAGTGTGCAAACATTACTGTGTTTCGGTCTGAGAGCTAGCGTAATCACTGGGCATATGAGACTTAAGAACTTATGTCTCAGGGTGACGGGCGCAGTGTGGTGCTACACAGAAATATTATGAGTAACACGGCATCTGTAATGGGCAAACGTTGCACTTACCATCAGATGAACGTTTTGCTCGTTTCGACACTTTATCACATAAAAAAAACTACTGCTACTACTACTGCACAGATAAATAACTGGCTTGGGGTGGTTTACACTCAGACGGCATAGGAATCATACAAATAATAGGGCTTTAATAAAACTTTCGTATATGTTGTTATAAATATTTCATATCAGTTAATTCTACATCATGCTTGCGACCAAGTTATGGGATCACTAAGTTAAATAACAAACGATTCGGCTATCGTCAATGTTATTTTATTTATAAATAAACGATAACCCATACTGGAAATTCTCCTGTAACGTGGATGTGTGTTTTGTGGAAAAACTGTCTGTGAGACATAAGATCGTCTGCTCCTTGCGAAAATTGAACTCGCGACCCATAGCGAAGAAGCCAATCGCTTAGCCACTGCGCCAAATAAGCCGACTTTAGCCTACATATTTAATATTAATAAACATAAATTCACTAAGCAAAAGAAGTCAGCGTTTGACCATAGATAATGCTGTAAAATTCGACAATTTAACTAATGGTCAATAACAGTAACATAAGCTTATCAAGAAACAAAATTTACTAATGGTATAATACCTATGTAGGAATCCGTCTAGGTAGATACCACCCCAGGGTCAGTTATTCTGTCGTGAAGTATTAGTGTGCAAACATGACTGTGTTTCGGTCTGAAGGGTACTCTGATGGCTAGTGTAATCACTGGGAATGAGACTTAAGAACTGATGTTTTAAGGGGATGAGCGTGGCACAGCATTTGTTATGGGCAGACATTGCACTTACCATCAGGTGAACGTTTTGATCGTGTCGTCACTTTCTACTATATAATACTATATAAAAAATGTATAGTTCTGGTGGGCCAGCATATAACTATGTAAACAGAAAAAATAACCTTGGATACATTTTAAATTTACAACGCAATACGGAAAGCCCGCTTATTTAATTATACATCGCGCAATGTGTAAAAAAGCTGCTTCAAGTTATAGTAAAAAATTAATTAACACGCTTCCGTTATACGCATTAATACATTAAATCCGTTCAATCAGTCTCAAAAGACCGGTGTTTTGTTTTAATTGAGGTGTTTGTATAAATAGCAATAATAGTTGACATAAGACCGTTCTTTGTAAATTTATTTATAATGTACTTTTGACAAAGATAAAAAAATATAACAAAATAGGGAATACCTAAGGAGTTTCTTTCGCCTGTTTCTTCTCCGTCAGAGGAACCTCATTACGAAACGGTGGTAGATTGTAAAAAATGACGAAATTTATATTTCTTACGTTCAAGGATAAATAATTGTCATTTCATTTCATTAAAATTTAATGTACGAGAGCGCAAAGGTTTGAACTTTATAACACGATATTTGGTAATAAGGTAAACATGTTTTACAAGATTACTTAGAGCTTTTTATATAGGAGAAAGTCACGAGACGAGCAAAAAGTTCACCTGATGGTAAGTGCAATGTCTGCCCATAACAAATGCTGTTTCATCCAGAAAATTTCTGTGTGGCACCACTCTGCGCCTGTCACCTTAAGACATCAGTTCTTAAGCCTCATTTACACTAGCCCTCAGAGCACCTTCAAACCGAAACACAGTAATGTAGAATTTGAGTTTTTTCGCATTTAACATATTGTATGCCTACAACTAGACTAAATTATTTTTTCCCAAGCAAGTTACAAGGATCACCAGATTTAATTGCATTTGAAAAAACTGCCATTCCTAATCAAAACAATAAACATTTCATCATCATCATCATCATTGCAGCCTATCTTAGTCCACTGTTGAACATAGGCCTCCCCCATAGATTGCCACAAAGCACGGTCCTGAGCCACCTGCATCCATCGACTTCCCGCAAAATTGCGCAGGTCGTCGCTCTATCTAGTGGGGGGGAGACCTCCGCTTGAGGAAGCTCAGAGTTAAAGCATAGCTCTTTCCATAGTTCAAGCGAGCTATGGAAAGAGCTATGCTCGGAGTTTCTCTGCGTGATAAAATCCGTAACGATGATATCCGCAGCAGAACTAAAGTAACCGACATAGCCCTAAGGATTAGCAAGCTGAAGTGGCAATGGGCCGGCCATGTAGCCCGTAAAACCGATAACCGATGGGGAAGAAAGGTTCTAGAGTGGCAATCGCGTACCGGCAAACGAAGTATAGCCCCCCCCCCCCCCCCCCCACTAGATAAACATTTTTAATACATTTAAATTAATAAAGAGCTCCAACTAAATCTGTTCAAGTAACTTTTCAAACGATTTTCACGCGGACCACGCCCGAGGCGCTGTATAACGAGCGGTCCTACCGGATTCTGCGTCCGGTGCCTTATATTCGTGTATGTATTATATGGTGTATTATGTCGCTGGGTTCGTCTCTGGACGTTTGTAGGCGGTGTAAAAATTATGTAGCTGTTATGATAGTTTTGACCCTTTGTGATTAAACGCAGAAAAATTACGAGATTCAATGTAATTACTACTACTACAATTCATCATTATCATTTCAACCTCTAAAGTTCACTGCTGAACATAGATTGCCAAAAAAGTTGGCAGTTCTCATTTTGGGAGCTTTTGCTATAATTCCCACGCTTGGCAGGCGGGTTGACAACCGCAATTTGTTTATTCAGATCTTAAAGGAAGATGCTGCTGTTCATCTCCTGGTTTTTATTTTTCCTCTGTCGACTTTTACGACACCCACGGGGTGAGATGAATGAAAAAAAAATGAGATGGGATGGCAGATTCTCTTAAGCTGCCACCACGCGCCAAAATTAATTGACAAGCTAAAACGCATCTTATAATAATAATGTAAAACGTAATACTCAAACTTCAATGTTCAAAGTAAACTAGTGAAAAGTCGCCGATTGAAGTGCGACCATGCACACTAAAAAGAACACTTTCATCTGCTTGTACACGTCATTGGGAGAATCCTTTTTTTCACACGGGATGGTTTTCTTCTTCACTTATAAGTTTTACAAGTTAGTGTTGGAATATTCTTATACGTTTAATAAAATACACAGTAATATTTATAATCGAAGAACGGTAGGAAATAAAGCTAGATAGAGGTTGTTGTATCCCGGAGCCAAGTTGGCTTGCTAAATGAAATATTTAATTAATGTAAATTAATTTATTAAGGAAGTATTTAAATTTAATTTCAGTTTTTGTTTGAGTTTCACTAACAGTTTATATTGTCTTTAAACTGTATGAGACACGTTCTGAAATAAACTAATTTAATTTATTATATACTTATTGTGCCCCGGGGATTCACCCGCTTGAAAAGTCGACCCCGATCGATGATACGTATATACTTCCCTATTTGAATCTGATTTTAGTGTTTTAGTTTTTTTGCGCAGAACCCTAATTATTTTTCTAAATTAAAGTAGCCTAAGTCACCCCTGATAACATCAGCATCTGTTAGTGAAGGTCCCGTCAAAATCGGTACAATCGGTTCGGAGATTAGCCCAAACAAACAGATAGACACACAGGACATAAGTACTGTATATACTTTCATGAGCATTGAGTAAAAAGCTGTGTTTTGCTTTACAGACACTTTAATTTTAGTTATTTGTATAGATATTTGCATGTAACATCGGTAAGTGCTGGGAGCAATTAATAAATGCCCGTACTCTGTATCACTTTGTTCATATGTGGACAGTGCTTCTGCAGGCTTGTTAACTCGTTGCTTTCACCTTTCTAATATATATTTCCATATGGCACTGGCAACTCGCTATTTAATGAACGTTGGTAAATCGGCAACCTTTTTACGAAAATGCATACCGTTTATAGTCCGGCTGATCTCAGAATTAGTAAAACAAACAGATTTACTTAAAATATCTAGAAGTTGTCTCTAGCCTCTAAAATTCGATTTGAAATTGAAACCTCTACCAGTGGTAGAAATCAATTTGCTTCAAGCAAGATCATGATCGTAAATAATCATCAATTGATTGCTATATTTTTACAGTAGTCTCAAGTACCAATACTCAATACTTCAATAATAACTGACTTTTATTCACAGTCAGATACTACACATCAAGTTGAGCAGCGGGACCTAATCCTAACAACGCTCGGTTCACCTGCCTTCCTCCTCCGCTTCCGACTGCAATTACAAGAGCTAGGCAACGTATAATCGATCTGATGAGACTATGATATCCCGCATCGTAAATGAATGCCTTACTCAATAAGCTAACCGATAGCTTATTACTGTACACACGATACGTGAAGAGATAACTTTGTACCTCTTTTTAACCATACTGCCGGACGTAGGAGTGTGATATTTGGCTTACTTAAAGCTAAAATACGTACGTACAGCAAATAATAAATATATTATTTGCTGTATGTGCTACAAATACATTAAATTCAATAAAAAAGTTAATGAATTAAGGTCCTTTTACGTATTTAGTTTGTTAGTTTACATAAAAAGCTCCAGTAACTTTTGGCAGATGATGAGAAGGTTGCGTGTTCATATCACGTCGGGGTCACCATTTTGGTAGATGATACTTGACTTTACTAATTTTATGTTTTTTTTTCTTTTTTAGATGTTGTATATATAGTTCGCATCTCCGAAACCTTCATAGCGGGATTATTCAATGTATAAAATATTTCTTAAGCTTCTCATGGATGTCGCTACAAAGTGATCTATACAAGCATAATTCATATTGCCATGGACCTATAAAAGGGGAAATTTCTATGCGCAATTGAAGCAATCGGTTTTCTACAAGAACCTTTCCTTCAAATTCAATGAGGTCTCGTCACAAAATGATTTTCGTATTCAACAGTAGGTACGTATTCTTCTGTATCGTGGTTGCGTTTTACAGACATACATTGACATGCACAACACAACCAGACCCGAATACCAACCAACAATTGAATTCATTGAATTTCATTGTTAACTACGTCTAAAGTACGAACGACAAAGCGAAATGTGTTTCGGTATCGTAGCAAGTGGAAAGATGTGGTGTCTATCTACCCCAATGGGAAATAGGCTTGACTCTATGTATGTATTGTTAACTACAATTCAACTGTAAATACCCACTCCTATGCAGCAGTACAATATCACTCACGAAGCACGAGCACCCACTCAGACCTGCGATAGAGCGGCGTCGCGACGAGACACGCCAGTGTAAATAAATAATGTAGAACGTTATGTAAGTGCAGAGCTAAACTGCTTTACATACAACTGTTTTCATTGATACAGAGGATATACGAGTATTTAAATAGCGACACGTGCACGAAAAATTATTATTCTGAAATGTAATCATGCGTGTGTACACACTCTCACATACACACACACGCAATTTATTTCTATAATTAATGAATTGTATTCAATAGGTAAATAGCTGCGAGTCCCGAGAGATGGGGACCTGGTGATCTGTACCAGCTGTAGCTGATACTGGTCCACTTCTCTGGCCGTAAATTAAAATATAGTAATTATTTATGTGGCCTTGTGGTCGCGGCTTAAGAGAATCCACCACACCATTTCATCCCGTGGATGTCGTAAAAGTAGACAGAGGGAAATAAAAAAGCTGGAAACGGGCAGCAGTAACTTTCTGGAACATCTGTATAAACTAACTGCGGCTCCTAACCCACCTGCCAATGAAAGCTACAAACTTTTGTGGCTATATATGGGGCCTATGTTCATGTTCTGCAGTGGACTAGTTATAGGCGGAATATGATGATGTTTTTTTTTATGATTCAAAACTACTATCCTATGTTCTGTTCTGCGACATAACATACATCTGTGCCAAATTTTATTATAACATGGTCACAAGTGTACACGCAGAGTTGAAAATGTTGGCTCCGCCTGGGATCGAACCCAGGAACCGCGGCGTAAAATTAAATACTCTCAACTAGGTCATGAGCTCACAATACTTTGTATAATTTGCACAAATATTGCCCCAGACTAATAGAATTCGAAAGGTATGCTTTCGCCTAAGACAAAGCGTCGTATTACTGTTAACATATTATATACATACAACCGCGATACGACGGCCGCGTGGCCTAGTGGTTAGAGTACCTAACTTCTAGGTCGCGGGTCGTAGGTTCAAACCCCAGCGGGACTCAACATTTCTGCCGAAATACAAATTGTTGCCTACCTCCGATCTTAAAAAAAGGACACGTTATTTCTCCAAAATCTTCTGCGTAGTTTGTCCCGAGAGTATTCGAAAGCTGTCGCCGTGGTCGAAAATCGTGCAGGAGGGCATTCATTATTATTATATAAATATGTATTAATTTGCGGAAAAGATGAAATAAATATGGTAATACCTTCCAAACTGCAATACAACAGACGTAGCACTAAGCGACAAAATGACAGCAATAACACTTGGTTCACATGTGCGTGTGTGTTAATGCATGTACGTGATGCGGAGTATTTGAACACGGGCTACGCATTAAAACAACGATCTGATAATGAATTATTGATGATATTACTTCCAAGAATGAACCTATATATATGTAGGGTTGCCATCATATGTTTTGTAGTCAGTATGTTTAATATTGTTCGAAGTCGAACCAAATATTTTTTTATAGTGCTAAGTGACTATAACAAAACTTTCACCTGTTGTAAAGTGTAAAGTCTGCCCGTAACGAATGCTGTGCCTCCCAGAACATGTGTTCAAGTATGTATAGAGAAAAACAGCACCAGCACATTTAGAAAATTATAAAATCGGTTCACATTGGGTGTCTATGTCGGGAAAGTAATATGTATGCCAACTTTCAATTCAATAGGTCTTGTAGTTTTGGAAATATGGTGATATGAGGCAGTGGTAAATTAGCTTTTATATATAAATAAAAAGTGAGGAGGCGTGCAAAACTTTCTCCTGATAAATGGTAATTGCCCAAAAATGCTGTGTCACTCAGAACATTTCTGTATGACATCACACTGCGCCCGGCACCCTGAGACATCAGTTCTTAATTCTCACTAGCACTCAGTGAAAAAGTCAGTGGCATTGCAACTGGCAAAGGGGCCTGGCTAACGGCAAACAATCTACGTCGACGGGCGCCGAATGCATGCAGTTGCGACATGCCGGTAAAGATTGCGTACGCGCGTTCAAAGCCGGGGGGCCGTAATACGCTTTGTTAATTATTCAACATTCCTAACCTGCGTATTCTTGTAACAGAACTAATCACTTATAAATAATTGATCAACTAGATAAAAATAATGCAAGATCGGGTGCCTTATTATGACTGAATCAAAAAAGTCGTTCGAACTAGCTCCCGCGGTTGCGAAAGCTCTGTAACTAAAGTTATGTACATACTTTTTGAATTTATTTTTACTACTATGTAATCAAAAATATATTTTTTTAAATATATTGTACAGAAGTCGATGTCCGCGACTTCTTCCGCGTGGATGTACATTTTGAAATATCCTGTGGGAACTTTTTGATTTTCCGGGATTAAAATGCTATGCCCGTCTCCAAGATGCAAGCTATCCCTGTGACAAATTTCGCCAACATCGGTTCAGCGGTTGAACTGTGAAAAAGTAAAAAACAGACAGAGGGAGGGAGAGAGTTACTTTCTCATTTATAATATTAGTATGGATGAAATTCTCCGTCGTATACGGCTCATCGTATATAATATTGAACATAACATTAAAATGCAAATTATTCTTTTCACCTGCCATAAACTATAATACATTGTACAATTAAAAACTATAATTCATATTCGAAAGGAAACACGTGCAAATCGAAAACATCGTGTATCCCCCGCCGCGTACAATTAAATGCAACAACCAGTTTATTTGTACGCGAGTACACTCGTATTAGCGGGACACGAGTGAATTCCACGATCGAATATCGATCTTATTCCTTACGTAATAAGTGCATAATATATGCAAGCGCTTCGAAATCAAAAATACGATGTATACGATAGGTGTTGCTTCACGGTTAATGAGTAATATAAATATCAAATGTCGATTTTATTTCAACGTAGCAAGGTGCTTGGGTTCGCAACTACAAGTGGGGACACGACGAACGTCGAGCGCGGCGTGGAGCGGCGAGCGTTCGATCGCAGGGACGCGCTGAGGTCATTCACCCCGTGCCCGCCTGGACGGGCCGGCTGTCGCTAGGGCTGCCAGATTATCATTTGAAATGTAACGGTTGTGATCGAAGTCGTAATATCGACTTTTTACATTTTATTGCTGTTCGTTTATAGAGATTAGTGAAATGATTAATAGTAAAACTGTGCTTAAATATATTTACAGCACATCTGATAGTATATAATGGTTTCCTGCGTGTGTAATTTCGGCAATATTATCTAAAGAAAACGCGATAATATTAGGAAACCTGTCTGAGAAATAAAAAACCTTTTTCAAAGACATGCGAAGTCGGCAACCTGAAGCAGACTTCGGTTCCAAAACTTTAAAAATGAGGGAAGAATAACCTACCTATGTACGTTCAACTAACATTTATAGAGTTATACTACTTTTAAATAAATATTAAAAAATTAGTCACAATAGTATCAATAAATAAACAATCAATTTACATCCAGCACCTAATAAAAATAACCGATCTTATCCTCCATTGATTTATTACTTTAACCGTTTTCACAATAACGTTGGTAAGTGGATCCTAGCAGTTGTTAACGATACACTCCGACAGACTTGCGGGGCGCTACTGTCGCATTGTTTTAACTGTTTATTACTTTAAGCCGTGGTGAGCTTTCTGAAGATGGCCGCGGGTGTCGTTTGACAGATCGATACCACGTTTAAATAGGTTTATTGATCGACGGCAGAGGCGTAATTTAAAATGATTTTTTGAAAAACCGACATTTGTTTTTCGAGATGGTACTTCATACATTTGTCGGCTCGGTTGGCGCAGTGGCTAAGCCCTTGGCTTCTGCGCTGGTTCGATTCCCGCACGGGACAAATATTTGTATGGCCTACAAATAGTTGTTCCGGGTCTGGGTGTTGGTGCATGTGGAATTTATGTCTGTAAAACGCACCCACGACACAGGAGAAATCCTACTGTGGGGCATCGTTTTTTAAGAAAAGAAAAATGACATTAGTCGGTGTCGATTTTACAATCTGACAACTTATTAACCCGGCGTCATGAGGGAGGGTCATATTGACCCTGCATGGTTTATATTTTAAATATTTTTATGAAATAATTACTGTATACTACCGTGAATCTCAATAGCTGGCGATAAGGATCACCGTTTCTCGCCGCGTCTCTCACTTCAGTCCTGTGATTATCGTGTGAGGTGTAATAAGTGCGTAAAACTGAGACTGGGTAATTATGAACCTGTTCAACGACGACGTTGCTACTTTATATACTAATGTAATAGTATACACAAATCATTCAGAGATTATGTATTTTTACATATTTATTCAATATTATTTTTAGGTCAATATATAAAATGGATTCAGAGGAGCGTGAGCTTCGTCGAATTAGTCATGTTTGTAAGTAACACTTGCCATAAATTTATATGTAGCGAACATATCACATTTTCACACATTCCTACTGTAATAACTGTAGTGAAAACCTACAAAAAAAAATTGATTATAAGAAAATTCCCAATGTTTCTGCGATTTAATTTCAAGATTGCCATATAGTAGATATATTTAAGAATATTTTTGATAAAAATCTTTAATTGTTTTGTTTTTTTTAAGGTCAAAGAGGACGCTAAAATTTTGTTACATAAAAATAAGTTGTTAATAAGAATTTAAATAAAACTGATTACATTTAATTAATATTGTTTTACTTGTAACCTATTTTGATGGCAAGTAGATAAGTTTTTTAAATTATGAACGATTTTTCATATAAAATACGTATTTTTTTTTTTTTGAAACAAGGTATATCAGACATCAGAGATAGAGGGTCGCGATGACCCTCCTCACCGATAGTGTACTTTTTTCCCGCCACAATGACGCCGGGTTAAAGAGTGGCATATTTAATATGAAATGTTAATGTTGATAACAGTCATAAAGACTTTTAATACCGAACTAATCGTAAAAAAGAGTTTACAAAATGGTTAAGATACATTAACATTAAAACAAATACGCAAGAATTTATAACAAAAATAATTAAAACTAGTACCTCTAGTCCTTCCCGCCTTTTAACTCTATCTCTTCTAGTCTACTTTAAGTTAAATCAGACTTTCTATTAATTACGTAAATATATTTCCTTTTAAGGATGTCCTCCTGGTAGGTTATGGACCACGGCGACAATATCCCGAATATTGTCGGATGCTATTAACTGCGCAGGAGATATTATAGGTGCCAGATTACGCATAAATACAGGGGCACTCACTTGTCCTAACCTACCTACACCCCATGCAAAGCTCATGCGATAACATCGGAAATAGACCAGTGTGAGACACGAGAACAAACGCAACACAACCGAACTCAAAACACAATAATTTTTATTTTGAAACAAATGTTCGTTCCGGCTGAGCTCGAACCCAGGTCCCCGCGGCGCAATAGTCAGGTACTCTGGTCATTACATCAAGGAGTCTTGTTTAATTCACACAATACGAAACATTTGAAAATAACTGGTATACTGTAATAATCCATTAAAAAATTTGCGTTTGGGCAAAACTAGTCGCTAAAAGAAATACCTAATTGTAGTACATTAGTTAAACTACCGGAAACCGACGGCATCAAACCAGTGTTATCCGTGTAATTACATGACTGTAATAACTACAAAAACAAAGGTTGTATTCTTGCTTGTCAGTAAGCTTGTTTGTAGCTTGCGTGTTAAGATGTAGTTATGTGTTGAAATTAAAGTGTTAGAGAGCACCTCGCCGTCGCGTTTCGAATTCGTTAAGGGTTATAGAGCTTATAACGAAAAAAAAATCATTCTTCACGTGTATTCACTGGGTAGTTTTAGTCACTCGAAAAAAAACAGGTAACAAGCCCCGCTTTTCGAACGTAATAAATTACTTTTGATTTTCTTCCGGCCGATTTTGACCACGGCGACAACTTCCTGTTGATGCGATAAGATCGGAGGTAGGATAGGATGCAGTGTCAGAAACACAGGGACAATCATAACACAACCAGACCCGAAAACCAAAGATTTGTGTTATGGCAAAAATGGTGGCTACGGCTGGGGTTCGAACCTGGGGCGTAGAAGTCAGGTACTCTGATCACTAGGTCACGCGGTCTTTATTAATATTAAAAAGGAAAATAAAAACTAAGGTACACTGTCAAAGACAGTTCTCTTAATATATATTTTTAAGTCTTAACTTCCTTTACAAACGTCGTCGAACGATTTAAGTTTAAAACATGAAGGACGTAACGGGGAAGCGGGTCAGTCGCCCGTGAAGGCTCCCCCAGACAGTGGGGCGATCTTGAAACTTTCTCGATCGATCCCATTCCGCGAACTAATAGGTACTCACGTGAGCACTATACTTAGAAGAGAAAATTTAGCGTAAACTTTGCGATGATATTTTAAAAATAGTGCAATTTTGAGCAAAAAGGGCTGTGAATACGGTCAATAACACTTAAGCTCGCGTATCAAAGTGGTCATTCCCCTAAGATTTTTTTTAATCTAGCAGCTTAATATATTCAGTAATTCTCTCTCTTAGTATCTCGTAGTTAATAGTTAACGTAATTTCTTCTCCAGTATTGTGTTAGTATAAAATACCTTAGAAATAGTCTAAATAAATTCAGAGTTACGACAAATGAATTAATAACAGCATCTAGACAATCGCATATTTTATACAACTGATCGTTGATAAGTAATCGATTGTAATCGCAGCGAAATCAGATTTAAACTAATGGATACGAACATATACGATTATATGAATGGCCAAATTAAGTTAATGTTAAATTACATATGTATTTGTTTAAGCCGAAAGGTGTCCGACAGAGTAGAATACCACCTACCTCTTACCTATTGAGGTACCTATTGTACGGACAGCCTTTATTTGTGTTGTTTCTTAATCTTGTGAATGTTTTAATAATTTAATTCAGGCTTAATATAACTTAGATTACAGACGAAATGTAAACCAAAATCAAAGACTGAAACTACAAAAACAAATGATATAAACAGTAAAATAACGGTAAGAACACAATTTGCTATATTTATACTCCATCGGACACGGACAGACCGAGACAAGTTGAATACTTCACTGCCCGCTCGCGACCGGAACGTGGTAAACAAAACTCCGTTAAACTAGCCAAGCTTTTTTCAATTTTTTTGGGATTTTCAAGATGATTACTTACATTTTAATTGTACGGCTTGGCAGGCTCTGCTTACCCTATCTTGTTTAGGAGGCGAAGCGAACCGCGAATAGGAAACAACGACCGCTTAACTACAATAGCGAGTAGGCTGAACAATGCAGTTATTGTTATGAATTAGTTCACGCCGTCCCCGCGGCTCGGGCTGCCAACTGGCTGGGCGCCGCGTAAAACTTTTTACGCTGCACGCCTGCAGCTGGGACGAGACAAACAAAACTACGATGTTTTACTGACCAGTCTTTGTCCACGAACAGTATGAACCCAAGTTTTTAGAGAGAATTTGCTAATTACGGATGAGTGACGACAAATTAAATTAAGAGTAATAATCTAAAATGTTGTAACGATCCACTACTTTATTACACACACACTGATGAATTCAACAATTTTCGCTCCATGCGTCCCGCAATGATAGCAGGAAAACACAACTTATCCAGAAGGCCGAAAAAGGCATTTTAAAACAATCAAATCGGTCCTTGCAAATTTATTAATTTCTACCTTAAAAATACAATAATATTAATAATATTTAATTTTTTGCCAATAATTTAAATTTCTTTGTGATATTTCCCTCTGATTAAAGCTGTAGCCATACCACCCCACAAAGCCGCCGTCGAACAAAGAACTAATTGGAGTTGAAAGCACGATCCGAAAATTCATCAGCTAATTACGGAAACAAATAGATGTTCTGAACGTGATGGAACTGCTAAACGTTGTGACACGGCGGCTCGTTCTTTCTCACATCAGTACATGGATCATAGTAAAATGAACTATTCGTTCGTTCGTGTTTATTGAAACACGAACAGTAGCTATCAAGACTGACTGACACATCACAGATTTTTATAATTATTTGTTAAAGTGACGAGACGATGAAATCGTGCACCTGATGTTAAGTGCAACGTCTGCTCATAACAGATGCTGTGACATCCAGAATATTTCTGTGGGAACAAATAATTCCACCCGTGACCCTGCGACATCAGTTCTTAAGTCTTATATGCCCAGTGATTTTACTAACTCCCTCTAGTGGCCTTAAGACCGAAACACAGTAATGTTTGCACAGCTTTGCGGCAGAATAACTGGCACTGCGGTACCTACCTAGACGGACTGATAAAAGAAACCTGTTGATAGGGTTAATTAATTATTACGTATAAGTGTGCAGCCTGCGAAGACTGGAAATTACGAAAAATCCTCCCAACTTCAAGGATGCCTATTATTCACAGCACTGGAGTACCATACCCAGAAGAATTCTCTACTCACTTTTTTACATTTAATATCTACCATAAAAGAATACTGTAACGGAAGACTTTAAAGTGTACGATTGCGGCCATTTCTGCTGGAGTAAACTTAAACATTTTCACGTGTAGAGATAGGTTAACACGCACCAAACAAACTCCCAAGCAATTGTTTTATGACGCAATTGCGAGCTATTGTGTGACAATACACCAAACACTTTTGCGAACCTTTGTCTTCCGTTAACTCGTGTATATTTCTCACGTCAGAAAACCGTACGATGGGAATTATTTTAACGGATTTTAAATCGTTATTCATTTGTAAATGTCAATAAATACTGCTATATACAGATAAAATCGGTGTGTTTTCTTTGTCTATAGATCGGATGGAATAAATATAACTTAGAAACTACACTATGTTTAAGTCTTCAAACAGGCGATCACAATGCTTCACATACGAAAAATTAATAATCAGAATTACGTAAATGAAAGTTAATTATAAATTGAATCCATTTTCATTTAATACAATAATAAAATAAAGATAAATATACAAATATTCATCATTATATTTTGTATTAAATCATATAACTATTATGATTGGTAGCTACTCTATAGATTTTTGTAGAAGAAAGTAAAAATTGAAACTTTAGAAATTTGAAAGAGAACGACTAATTGGCCGAAGAACTTTTTATTTCATAATATTGAACAAATCACACGAATGTTATTATTACATTATAAAACATAAATAACTACGTCACGTTGTCTGTTTGGCCGTGTGGTGGCGGCTCGTTAAAAGAATACTACCACTCCATCTCATCCAATGGATCTCGTAAAAGGCGAGTAAGGAATTAAACTGCACTGTGCACCCAACAGCGCATGGTGGCGATGGGCTCACCACCTATCACACCAAGTGCATTATATTGTTTTGGTGAAACGTGGATTGTGGCAGTCATCTTTTTTTGCAGTGAGTGCCCAGTCTCTGACTACCCCTTATGGGATACAGTCGTGATCTTATGTATGTATGTACGTTGTCTGTTATTAATACCCTTTTTTTAAATAGTCATGTAGTGTTTATTATATTTAAAAAGATAGATTATCAATAATAGGAAAATTTACGCTGTCAAAACGCTGTCTTCATTGCCGTGCCTGGCCTACTTACTGAACAAACGATTTAGAACTACACTAATAAAACATATACGAACAATGGAAAGAAATCTGCCCACAACAGCAGTTCCAACGATATTGGTATTCAAAAAGTTTAGCGTTAGAAATAAAAGAATCGTTCAGTCCGGTTGGCGAGCTAGCGGCGCGGCGTAAACAAAAGTTTATAGCTTTGACAATTTTATACTATACGACGGAGGCACGACAGCGCTACGACCAGTGAAGGTTCATAAATTACTGAAAAACAGACGAAATTAACAAAATTAAAAATAAAGTTTTTCGTTATTAAACACCTTTTCCATGTTTAATTGTAGGTGTTTACAATATTCATCTTACCGACATTAAAGTATATTTTATCTATTATTTTAGTTCCCTTGTGTGACACAGATAACTAAAATAAAAGTATTTCGTTTTTTTTTCCGTGTTGCATTATATTCACTTAGTTGACATAAGCTGGCTTAAAAAATTGCGTCGGTACGAAATGATTTAACTTAAAAACTACTGAATGATTTTTCCTGAAATATCGGGAGATCAATTTAGTCTTTATTGTGAAGAATAATATTTGAAATATTTCTAAAATAACATGTAACTTAAATTCCACAGGTACAAAGTAATGCGCATAGTTCTTTTAAAATAAATACTCCATATTTCTTAAATGTAAACACGTACAGTAAGTAATATTAGTTAATCATTATATCCTCTTGCGAACTCCTAAAGTACCGATAAGATAATCAATGTAAGTAATTTAAATACGTGTACCTAATATCGAGTATAAGTAGTCGTTGGCAAGTCGTCGCTGCCTGGTGTAAAAGTCTTCAATCGGTTGCTCGAGGCCGGTTTTATTCCCGTCCGAGTCAGCATTCCTTTTCAGCGAACTAAGCGGAAGCGCGCCGAGTGTCTTTCAGTATTATTACTGTTTAGAATCCCCATCGTTTGCAATTTTGCCTCGCGTGAACTCTACGGATACTCTACGTCGTAAGCGAAACTTGACTAGTATACTCTATCAATCACTGATAATAAGAGTTATCACTCTATATACCTAAGATAATTTAGATAAAGTACATAAAAATATGTCTAGGCAAAATGACGTAATTAGAAATTATTTTTTTTATTATATTAACCAATACCGTGACGGCAAATGAATATTAGCGATATGAAATGGCTACATTGATAGAATTACATTGAAAAGACACATAAAAATGTCCTTTACATATAATTAATTGTTTATACGTATATCTTATTCTGTTCAAGTGCAAAGTTCACATTTTCATCAATAATGTTTATAGTTAGTTAACATTTACAAGATTGTATTATTCAAGGCTAGGTTCGTCTCAGCAAGTCTGCAAAGTTAATTAAAGAAGAATAAACACGCAACTCATAATATAATATTGTAAAAAGAAATAAGTTTGCGATATTTTATTTTAAGTACATACCCACCTCATTTGTCTCTCTCTCTCATTGTCACCTCTTTAGTGATCGTGGGCAAAAAAAAAATATTACGTTTTTTTTGGAACCTCTAAATGAGCTAAATGAGCGCCACTACTTACCTGTATTCCGCAATGTGTAGGATAATTTCCACCGACGCAAAACCGGTACCGCGTGACGACTGATTACAAAAACGAGACTCATTAAGTACCGAATCAGAAAAAGATAAATATTTACAACACGAATCGAACACAAGAATTCGGTACGGATCAACAAAAAAACACTTATTTTTTTTATTGTGACTAAGTCATCTTTGGACCGAGATCCGACGTTTAAGTGATAATAAGGTCCAAGATAGTAATCGGTCTAACCTTGGAGATACCTACTCACTTCTGTGTAGAAGAGACTTGCGTTGTACTCGTCTTAGTAGACACCCCTTGAAAAGCATCCGTGCTAATCGACACACTACTCGATCGATGTGAGTCCGTTTGGATAGTTAAAGCAAACAAGTAATGTATAAAAGATTATTTTTTGTGTCACTTTCCCCCAAATCCATCCTTTAGAATATCGACGGACTGGCAACTCTCATGTTTCACGCTTTGCCTCAAGCAATCATCACCCGCAAGCCGCGACGCGTCATTCTGATGCATGTTAGGGCGGATTTCACGTTGAAACTAAACGCGATCAGTTCAAGAAAAACGAAGTTTAAGTGTGTAACTGAGTTCAATGCTACAGTTTGCATTTCATCAACATCAAATGAACGCAGTCAAAATGCTAAACGCGGTTCAAAATCTGAACGCCTAATTTACGATGTTCAGCTTTTTAAACGCGTTTAGAGAGCTGTCATTGTCAATTGCACAACTATGTAAACACAAAAATTATTTTTAATTCGTTGTATATGTAACCTATGCATAAAAACAGGCTGTTTGATGCCGCAAAATACGAAATAAATCGTATTTTTGTTTTAGATTTTGACGATATTTCATGTAAACTTCGTTTTTCTAAACGCGATCAAAATGGAGTCGGTGAATTCGGTTAGACGAAAACCGAGATCAAATGATACATATGAACTCAGTGAAGTAAACCCGTGGTTCTATTAAACTTGGTTTCCAATGCGATCGGTGAAATCGGGTCTTAGACAGATAATGGAAGATTGGATAAAAGTTTGTATATATTTTTTTTAAATAACTGCTAACACCTAAGCAGTAAATGATAGAATAGCGCGGTAATAGCGGTCGTTGTGTAAGGACAAAATGTAAAGAGTTCTCGCTCTAGTTGTCACCCTCAGCGCCGGCTCACACCCACACAAACACACACAAATGTAACGGACAGCAGCACCACACGCGCGTCGTACGTTTAATAAATCACACATTTCAGTTTACCGAGCGCTACAAATTAATGCTGATTAATCCGCAAAAGCTTTATATGGAACCGCTACAATAGGGAGCACTGTGCGTTGTTATTTAATATGCAAGGCGTGTGCGTAAGTAGGCCTCTTAACATGATTTGTTACGAATTCAGTGGATTGCTCTATATCTATTTTACGAGTCATCGCGCCACTGAAATGCAAATTTTATCGTTGGTATGCATGAGCGGCACAATAAACATTTATTCCATGTGTTGGGGGGGCTCTCTGGAGAAATTTCAAACAGCAGAACGAATTCTATATGCTTGAAGTGAAAATACATTGTCGTTAATGTATATTTATTATAATTCTACTTACATCAACCAAACAGTGTGAACCCGAACCAATAAGCGTACACATTTTAATGCATTTGCACATGTGGTCTTTCTCGGGGAAAAAACAATCCTTAAAGAGAACTCAACTCCAATTATAGATCTACAACCGATCAATGAGCATGCATGAAAAACAAATCTTAGATGAACTTTTAATGTCACTGAAAAGTAAATAAACGTGAAGAAATAAGAATAATACTACAAGGAAGGTGGGAAGATGACAAAGGCAACAGCAGGTAAAGCATGATAAACACTTATCGCTCATAAATAGATTAGAATGGAAAGAATTGGAGGAGGCATTTGCCAAAGTTGTCGATGTCGACTTACGAAAATAAAGTCGTCAATAGTGTATTACTAACATTTATTGTGTATTCTGTGTTTGAGAGGCTTATAGTGTTACAACTACAATTGTAAAAAAATGACTCAAAGCATCAAAAATACGGTAACCCGCATGACTCCACAGTACAGAAGTAAGCGGAAACAAAGTAACGGTGCAGTGGCGCGAAGCATCCGAGTGCAAAGATCGCATTCAGCGGGCGAAGCGCAGCGCGGGTCATGGGTCAACGTACAGGTCACATAGGCAACAATGCATGGGTCATGACGAGAATGGGTCGCCCAGTAGAGAACTACGTATATTACGTCATCGCCAATAACATAAGATAAATTTACTGCAAAAGACTTAGCGAATTTATAGAAGAGCAACATAATTAACATTTTCTGGTGGAATCAGTCTAGGTAGGTAGGTAGTGTGCAAACATTACTGTGTTTCGGTTTGAAGGTCACTGAGAGCTAGTGTAATCACTAGGCATATGAGACTTAAGAACTCATGTCTCAGGGTGACGAGCGCAGTGTGGTGTCACACAGAAATGTTCTGGGTTACACAGCATTTGTTATGGGCAGACGCACTTACCATCGGGTGAAAGTTTTGCTCGTTCCGACACTTTTATCAAATTAAAAAAAAAACTAATACTATGTTGGTTTCAGCTGTGATTGGGACCCAGACCACGCAGCGTAGAAGTCAGACCAACTCTAACCACTGGGACACGAGATCGTTGTCATCAATTATATAATATCCACCATTTTTTTTTAATTTATCTATATGTTCTTAATGATTTTTTGTATAAAAAGTAGGTAGTATTCACGAACTAATTTTGATTTCATATAACTGAAAGAGGAACCTATTACGAGTAAAGAATACAATTTAAAGTAATTTATCATAAAACTTTCTTTTGGTTTTCGTTTAAGTTTGTAGCATTATAGCAGTAGACGTTAAGTAACAGGACCAAGTTTAAGCCCCGAGTTGGTATGATCAAAATCCAGTCAGTTGCTGTAACTTAGTTCGGCATTAATTATAAAGGCCACTTACTGTTACGTTATAACTTTGAAGCGCTCATAGTGAATTGGTTTAGGATACAGTTGTAGCTATAGTAAAAACTGTGCAAGCATTTCCTTCAAATAAAAACTATTACCGGGGGTCTATACGTAACTCTTAAACGACAACAAATATGACATGTTGCAACTTTTGTGACTGACTAAAATAACATTTAAATTACTACAAAAACAATTAAAGAACAATTGTATAAAAAAGTAACGTAAAGCCTATAAATGTCCCTCTCCAGAGCATAGGACTCCCGTCATTTCTGAGAGAAAGTTTTGGGGCCGAGAAGAATCCGCGACGCTGTTATTTGTGTCCGTCCGCACACTTCACATGTCTTTGAAATATTTTTAATTTCTCAGACAAGCATGTTTCCTCACAATGTTTTCCTTCACCGCCGAGCACGTAGTAAATCAGCACTTAAAATTGCAATTAAAAATTGCAGTGGTACCGGCACTGCATCACACGCGTTCTATGCAATTTAAATTGCAATTAAAAATTGCAGTGGTACCGGCACTGCATCACACGCGTTCTATGCAATTTAAATCGAGTGCCTAGCCCCTGAGCTACCACAACTTTCAATTACTAAAACTGCTTAAGTTAAGCAGTTGCAGTATTGTGGACGTTCATGGGTAACGGTGATCACTAACCATCAGGTTAGCCGCTTGCTCGTTTGCCCCCTCTTCTATAAAAATAATTTTTAGATTTAACGATTTTATCGCGTATAATTTACTATTTCTACCCGACGTTTCGAGCGCTTTCAACGCCCGTGGTCACGGGAGGTATGAAGTAACAGATGTCCTGACGTCATATGTAGTTGTTCGATCCTACGCAGTAAGAGCTAACTGTGTCTTGAACTCGTGCAACTTGGTTTTTGATTCAATGTTGTTTATAATAGGATCCCAAGCCGGTGGTAGAACCGAACGACATTCCCTATTGAAATTAGGATGTTTATTTTGTTAATTTCAATAGCGTCGCTAATCATTCTTGGAAGGAATCGGTGTTATTTTGCAAGGATTTCTGGTCTATCAAATCTTGTTTAATGATTGGGATTATCCAGAACATGGTATCATATTTGATATGATAGACCAAGTAAATTTAAGCAATCAAAAAAATGATTATTGTAATTTAAATATGATATCACCGCAAAACTATATTAAGTTATAGAAAAAATACTTGCGTAGCTATCACATAATTACACTTGTTTTTTTTTAAATTATTTTATAGCTCAAGCGACGCTGCACTTCCTCAAAGAGTTATTCTCGTAAATGTCAGCGCTGCAAGAGCAAAACACATTCCGCGGTGTCGTATTCTCAACGCGCACAGCAACCGACACCACGCCGCGCTTCCAGTCACACGCGGTCATACGAGAAAGCAAACGAAAGCGGATCGGTTTCCACGCGTTGCAACACATTGCTCGCTGTGCGGTTTTCAAGTAGGATAGCTTTCAACAGTTTCGGACATTATGTATTTTATAAAGGTTTTTTTTAGAAGCAAGAAGCAACCGAGCACAGCCCACCCGATTGTTAGGAGTCACTGTGGAACATAGACGTATTTGGCGGATTATATTCCCAATAAAAAGGGTAGCTACCCGCCAGATCGAGTGGGCTGATGAATATTTAGATGTTGTATATATAGTTCGCATCTGAGAAAACTTTCATCGCTCGATTATGGACGTACTGCGAATATTTATTGAGCTTCTCATGTGGCGACATAGATGTCGCTACACGTATTAACACTAAGATGAAATATCTATCCTGTCGGTTTGTGGATAACCGGTTCTCGTCACCACCATACGAAGCACAGCACAGCCCTACGCTGCTAATTTACTTTCGTTTCCTGCGTGAGTGTGTATAAACGGCCTATTTACGTCGTACAGCCATGAACAAGCAGCAATGTGACAACCGCATAAATAATCGCATTTGCTTATTTCGAAACGTGTTCTTCGCATCTCAAAAATATAGCTCGACCTCCATCAAGCAGGTGTTTCTCATCTTGAATTTATGTTTTTTTATGGTTGCAAGTGACGAGACGGGCTAACCGTTCACCTGGTGTTAGGTGTCACGCCTGCCCTTAAACGTAGCAGTGTTACCAAATTTTTGAATTGCAGTCTTGTGTGGCACTGCTGCCTTTACTCGTGTACGCCTTTATTACACTGTATACGAATTTAGTCTTATACGCCTTTCAAAGTAAATAGAAGCAAACATTTTTAATGAATACAAATTAGCATTGAGCTCGTTAAGTTAATAAAACCCACCAAAAACCTAATTAAGTTTTTGATGTAATAAATACACATGTCTTTAAGAACTATTCTTTCATCACATGTTCAACAATTTAAAGTTATTGGTATACAGTGGTGTAAGATTGTGCGTATATTAGCGTGTTTAACCTCATATTTATTTATTTATTGTTTCAAGTACCCCTCGATATTCCTGATAATACCAATAGTAAATAACAGAGGGACGACACACGCTCTTTGTGAACCGTGACGACAGACTTATGTTAGTTTAATTGTTTGTTTCTACGGGGGTTTGAATCAGTTAACATGACTAGCCAATGTGTTATTTAATAATTATATCAATGAATTAATTTATGTAATACATAATATGCGCATTAAATTTTACGAATAATGTAAATACATGTTAGAGACAATGTTAATAAATTCGAAGAATAAAATATTCTTGGTTACGTATTGTTTTTATAAAAAAATGCCCATCATTACAATTTGAAAGACTAACCACCGAGTATGGTGACAATTATTTGTAAGCCAATAAAAATGTTTATTCCACGCGAAAATCCAACCCTTAGTTACGATTGCAAACGTAAGTACGTAAACGATGGATTCTTGAGTCTTAACTGCGAAAAAAGAAAAACTACTATCTCCTATATACCTAGAAAATTAACAAAAGTTAAACAGAAAACATTAAAGTTGCATCGTCGTTTATTATTTACGCACGATATAAGAATGTCAATACCTAATGCGATTAACAATATTGTTCACTTCCATTTTCTCTAATGACGCATTATCTATCGACGGCTATTCTCACAGAGTTTGCAGATACAGTTTCATTCACCCAACTCGTGCACCAGGGCAGTGTCTGCATTGGTTAGGGTTCCCATATATTAAAAATATAGATATAGACTAATTATGCAAACACACACTCAATATTTTACGAAATTAGTTACACAACATCAAATTATTAAGAAAATTATAAAAAGTGAGTGAAATATACTTACCAAAATACGTAAATACGTTCATAGACAAAACTTTGTACAACATAACTCTCTCAGATTGACAACTTGCCCAACCTTTTATAAACTGACATGTTAACTAACAAAAATAAACGCGCAACCGGTTCAAATACAGCATATCGACGGCAAAATGACAGATTAATGATAATATTTAGCCACACAGTAATAGATGTGAACGGATTTAAATAAAGTGGCGGAGCCCAGAGTGTAAGGTAAACGCCCTAGCGACAGCATCGCTGAATTACTTCGTGCACTTTCAACATGTCGTCGGATCCGTCGACGCGTGCTCGAGTGGCACTCGCAAGAAAAGTGCCACCTAACGACCGGACAGCGATCGTTGCTGTATAAAAAAAACAGCGGTTTTATCGTGGCTTTCTTTAGTACGATTAATATATTAAATACAGACTTAAAATTTCACAACAATATTTAGTCAGTAATTGTTTACAATTTCTTGCCGAATTATTAGTTCAAAGCTCTCCGATCGCCACTCCGATTCCGACTGGACTGAAATGGTTGATTGCAATTATTTTAATTGATGCTAGTTTACTATGTGCTTGACGGTGAAGGGCAACATCGTAAGAAAACCTCATAATTGCTCATAATTTCAAGGACGTGAAATGAGCTAACTAGCACTGCAGCATTTCTTAGGATCATAACCCTCTCATGAGCAGGCAATGTAACCTACACAGTTACCTTAAAATAATATTTCTATATATGTGAAATATAATAAAACATTTCTTTTATTATATTACATACATAAAGCTATATTCTTCATTATAAAAGTAATACAAAATGGAAATTTAGAATATCATTTTTATTATAAATATATTAATAATAAAATATACTAATCGTAAAAACTGGCGGTATACAACTTAACATTCGACAGCTTTGATCGCGATCCATGGCGACCTCAATAGTTTGAAAAGATCTCACGAAACATTCAATTGAGAATTGTTGCCCGCTCCGTGAATAAATTAAAATTAGACGTCATTATTTCATAAGGTCGTGATCTACGTGCTCCTAGGACAACGGTACATTGGATTCATTAGGAAAGTTATGAAATAAAAAAAATGCATTCACTCATTCCCAATAAAATTAAAATTGCCCTTCGTCAAAAAAAGTAAAATTAATATTTCAAGGACATTTGTCAAAAAAAGTTAGCCAACCCGGCTGTTACTTTACTTTTTTTATGATAATTACAAACTTAAATTGGAATAAACGTTAATGAATAATGTAAAAAGATAATATCTTATATTTTTCAAAGTAACAGTTATTATATGATTTTATCAAGCTTTGCTCATTCCTATCGACTAGATGGAAACCACGTCATATATGCGTACGTACGTATCTCGGAGCAATAAGATATTGACATTGTCCGATAAAATATCCATAAGCGTAGAATCCCTTTCCGATAACGAATGGTCTAAACAATTAACAATTAAAAACTTTTTAAAAAAAATTTAAGTAACTTTAAATTATATACTACTACCATGATGCCCGGGCTTCGCCCGAATGGATGTCTTTTTTTTAAATATTCCGTAGGAAGTATTTAATTTTCTGACTTTAAAATGGTTCTATCTCCGTCTCCAAGACGCAAGTTATCTGTGTTAAGTTTCGTCAAAATCGGTTCAGTGGTTGAGCTGTGAAATTGTAACAAACAGACAGAAGGACAGAGAGAGTTACTTTCGCATTTATAATATTAGTATGGATATTAATACAATAACACGCTTTCTGTACAGTTAATGAACGGTGAACGCTATAGTATGCTGCTAATAATGCATTCCCTTTTTAAAATTTCATATAGAACGTAACAATATATAAAACATTAAACATTATGCAACGCGTAGTAATATTATGTGTGTCAAGATCGTAGCAAGTGGAAAGATGTGGTCTTCTGCCTATCCCAATGGGAAAGAGGCGACAAACTAAAGAAAAACTAAAAAAGTACATTGGTAACTGCAAACCTACGCTCTATTGACTGCTTAACGTACAAGTTAGCACTTGAAAATATAACTGGCGAATACAAATTCAATATTAGATAGAAACATATTTCCGACTCTGTCCATGTAGCCATTTGGCGCTGGTGGCGCGATGTCATCGACCGTATATATCCGTTCGCGGCACCGAACAAAACAGTTATACGTTTGGGAATCGTCTGTGTGCTTTTTTGTTTGCAATTGTGCCGCGACGTGTCCGCTTTTGTTGCTCGTACGGCTCGTGTCATCCCAGCGGTTGCGCATTGGAAGTTCTATTTGAGTTTGTAAACACCGCTGTTACGTTAAATTCAAACGACAGTCCGTCATTTAGTCTTTTAGTTTCAATTTATGAAACCGAAACACGAAATACACAAGTTCTATTCCAATAGATCTAGATTTAACCCAAAAACATTTTTTTTTTGTATATACAGAGAGATACAGTTTCTTTTGCATTAATAATATACTTATATTAAGTTTATAAAGTTAATAGAATAATTTTCTTTTGAATAATTAATAATAACATGTTCAAAATATTATAAGATTTGGTATTTATATTTTATTTTAATAATTATGAAATGGATCTCTGTTATCTGAATTTCTAAATAAATTATTATTATTATTAATGCAAAAGAAACTGTCTGTCGCTCTTTGTTACCTTTTCACGGTTCAAACGCTGAACCGATCTTGTAGAAATCTGGCACAGAGATAGCTTGCATTGAGAAGGACATAAAATACTTACCCGTGATGTAAGTATTTATAATATATATATATTATTTTAAATCAAATAGTTCCCACGGGATATTTAAAAAACCTTTGTTCACGCGGACTATGTCTCGGGATCAGGATTGATCAATATTTGGTTACGTTAAGGTTACCAAGGCGAAAAACAGTAAGCTCAGAAGCGATTATTCAATTGTATTTGGGTTTTCCACTACTTTAATTGCATGCAGTTTACAGATAAGATTATACTTTTAATACACAATAACACAAAAAATTACCTATTATAATTAAAGAAGAACACTACGCGTGTTATAGCTTAAAGTCAAGCTCTTTTTAGACTAACCTTTAATTTATTTTTACTTTTTTGCATTGTAACCTGTTCAGTCATAATAAATAAAGTTTTTACTTACCTCTTTTTTACCTATATTACCTCTTCATTCTTAGCAAATAACGTATTTGCCTCAATATAAGAAAAGTAATTTACGGACTGACCATTTACCGTAAATGCGAGTATCCACAATGTTCAGTTATTTTTCACAATAAAGATATCGATTTATCAACCACAATCAATAAATACAAAAAAAAGAATGTATATTTAGATAAAAAAGCAGATATATTAGATATTGTGATTTTCGAATCCATAGATTTTAAATACTACCGCCGTTTGTATAATCGCCTTGCCAACGCATTTGTTAAAAGCTAAATCTGTTTGTATGAATAGTTTTAACCTTTTAAATACTGAAGTTATTGGCACGAAATCTGCACCAATCGCAAATAGCAATGCCGGGATTCATTTGCTAGTTTGTTTCATGGTAACAAATATCGCAAACTGTTCTGGCGTTACATAATGTAGGACACATCGGGAACAAGTCACGGACAAGCCTTGATCAATGATAACAACATTTAATATATTTTGTTTCTAAGTATATCAAGTTGTAACCGCTTATTGCGAACCAGGTGATAACAAATTATTTATCAGGCTACATGATGTTATAAAAAATGTATGCAGTTCACACGCGGTAGAAGTGAAACCTTCAGAAAACTACACTTCGAGTGTAACTGTGTAGTTTATTTATTATATTATAATACTGTTTCCATGTTTAAAAATTATTTTAAGCACATATTATACAAACTTCAAGTTTTCAACTTCAACAAATGACACGAGTGGCTGTTGGTAACTAAACTATGAGATAAATGCTTTGGTTTGGATTTGATCAATATATCTTTGAAAATACAGCGTCAATTACTGTTTTAGATATTGTTGTCTAGCTAATAAGAGCGAAATCAACGAGGAATCCAAAAATTTTAAGAATTCGAAAATAAAAATTTGATAGGAAACACCGTATACTGTATTCTAACTCATTCTTTCCCAGGTTTAAATCCTGTACATGTATGTTTGTCTCTTTATAGTAATAAATAGTTATGTACGGTTTCTTTGTCGACTGAGTAGAATAGCACCTCCCACTTTTCTACCGCAGTGTAGAAAAAGGCGAATAAAGTATTGTATGAACATCCTTAATTCGTGCTGATAACACCGTAATGCTGTCACTATAGTGCTCATGTTAACGCAATGGGATTAAGATTTTTTTAACTCGTACCATAATTCTGGCCTACGAGAAAGGACTAGGCTCTTTTCTTGACCGTTTTTGTTTGAATGTGGTGGGAATTCCTATGCAGGAATCCCGTCTAGGTAGTTATCGCCCAGGCCAGTTAGAGCTAGTGTAATCACTGGGCATATGACTTAAGAACTAATGTCTCTGGGTGACATGGTCAGTTTGTAGTGCCACACAGAAATTTTCTGGGTGACACAGCATTAATTATGGGTAGACGTTGCACTTACCACCAGGTGAACGTTTTGCTCGTCTCGTCACCCATTACAATAAAAAAATGTTGCATTTATCTATTGAAACTAGATACGATCCGTTTAAATGTTTTTTCAATGTCCAGGCATCTTACGCGGTACGAGTAAAGCTATACACACGCCATTAGTGCCAGCGGCGCCTCATGTATATTTGATTGCAGGCGACATGTTGAATAGACGGCCGTCAGGCCCGACGGCTAGTAATTATATTGAAATTTGATTCAAATATAGTGTGTTTAAACATCTATATATTATAATAGAAGCTTTCTATATATGTCCCACTGCTGGGACCATCCATACCAGCCAGACTAGATTCATACTTCATATTATAATATAAATGCCTATGTAACTCTCTCTGTCCCTCTGTATGTTTGTAACCTTTTCATGGTTCATCCGATGAACCGATCTTGACGAAATTTGGCACAGAGATAGCTTGCATCCTAAAGGCGGACATGAGATGGTGATGTGATGTGAAGATGACTTTTTATCCCGGAGAATCAAGTAAGCATGGGATATCAAAAAAATCTATATCCACGCGGACGAAGTCGCGGGCATCAGCGAGTCTTTTACAGTGAAGAATTAGAGCGTAAGTCGTCACACTGCTCCGTTGTGCTTGTTGCTATAAATGTTATTCTAAGGTATACATCTTCCCTCAAGATATTTTTCTCTGTCGCAAACTCGCAGAGCATGTCGTAAATAAATGCTGCGTAATTTACAATTTTAGATAGCTTACGTTGAATTACTTCACTCTAGCCTATTACTAGTCCACAGCTGAACATAGGCCTCCGCAATTGGTTACCACAACTATCATTTTAGGGGGATTTTGCCATAGTTGCCACGCTTAGCAGGCAGTTTTGCAACCGCAATTTATTTATTTAAATCTTCCAAGAAGATGCTGCTGCCCATATTCTGGTTTTAAGTTTCCCTCGGTCGACTTTTACGACACCCACGGGATGAGATGGGGTGGGAGATTCTCTTGCCGCCACCACACGGCGAACTTACTATCACTTATCTAGTGCAGTGTTGAATTCTACGGAACAAATACTTAATGAAGATATAAAATCTACGATTTAGCAAGACTACCGGAGTCGATAAATCCTTACAATAACCAAGCAATCGTTACACAGACATACTGCAAGCGCAATAAATACAACAATCGGTGAACTGTACTAGTCGGTTAGTTGTTAACGTTGTATCTAGACTACGACTGCTATAAATAAGCAGAGTAGGGTGCGGAGAAAGCTGCTCGCCTTGTCTGTACCTAAACATTAACTGAGAGCTAGCGAGTATATCTTTAACTAAACTAGGCTACAGGGGTTTTGTAAGTTTATATTTCTTATAAAAAAAGATAAGTGTTACCTACTACTATAAAGGCGACGGCCATCAAATAAGACAAATCAGAAAACTTTTCTTAGCCATATACTTAGTCCTTTTATACCGCGTGGCCTAGTCACTACCACGCTGCGGATCCTGGGTTCGAATCCCAGCCGGAGCGAACGATTGTATGAAAACACAAAATGTTCGTTTTCGGGTCGGGTTAGAGCGTTACAGCGGGCACGGGTAGGTTGGCACGAGTGAGTGGGTTTGCGCGTACACTTATGGCACTGTAATATCTCCTGCGCAGTTGGATAACTTCCGACACTGTTCGGTAGTTGTAGCCGTGGTCAAAAATCGGACAGGAGAACATCATCAGTCCTCTTGTCGTCACAGATAGTTTGCTACTTTGTTCAATTACAACATTAAGTTTTATAAGCTTACTGAGTTTCTCTTACAGTTGAGCATTCTATTTCTGCTTAGCTGTACAAGGACAACAGGATCGTATGTGACACAGATATATATAAGAAAAATAGACGCAATCGACAATGCAGGATTTCGTCTAGGTGGGTACTACGTACCTCTCCAGGGTCAGTTATTCTGTCGTGAAGCAGTGGTGTGCAAGTGTTTCGGTTTGAAAGGCACTGAGAGCTAGTGTAATCACATGACATAACGCCAGTGTGGCGTCACACAGAAATGTTCAGGGTGACGCAGCATATGTTACGGGCAAACGTCGAACTAGCCATCAGGTGAACGTTTTGCTTGTCTCGTCACTTTTTTCAATAAAAAAAAAGCTAGTTTATGAATCTAATGTTATGTATACGAATTCAAGACTTTGATACTAAACTTAGTGTCACATTCGATTGATGTTTTTAAACACATTGTGAATGCTTCGACACGCACACAAGAGGCAATTCTTTAATCACCCATAAAAAAAAAATGTTATCGTATATTTTATCCCAACGGCCGAGCTTTAAAAAATTCTTCGCAGAAATTTTATTCGGCGAAATATGAGAAGAAATCCTTCGAGGTGCGGACTGGATTTTATTTTCCAAGCGCATGAACACGTCCTAAATGTCTTCGTCTTCTACCTCACGAGACGTTCGCGAAAAGAATATTCGATTTCCTACCTACCGTCAGAAATACACAAAGTAGATATTTGCGTGCTGTACACATTGATATTGCCCACACATATAGATAAAGACCGACGGCGACGCCTCAAGCATTTTCCTGTTTATCGCATCTATCTTATATAAGCAGTAATACAAAACAGCGCGAATCCGAGTGTAAGGGTGCGTCGAATTTTATCCTATACCGCTTACATGATATCTTCAGCTCAAGAGAAATTTTAATAAAAATATTACAACTGTGAGCCGGACATGACCTTGGATAGTCTGAAGACAAATTAAAACGTCGCAAGCTATAGATTTTTTCATCCGTAAGTATCATTCTCTTTGATAGCGTAACATTAAATAATTTACAATTTAATTATTATCGTGATTTAATTATCATATCGTTTTGATAATGTTGGAAAATTGTTCTTAGTGACGCACCCGGCGACGATTAATAGGTACTTAAGCCCCTCCTTAGTATTAATTGACGACGACCGCGTGGTCTAGTGGTCAGAGTACCTGACTTCTAAGCCGCGGGTCCTGGGTTCGAATCCCAGCCGGAGCCAACATTTGTGCTAAAACATAAATTGTTGGTTTTCGGGTCTGGTTGTGTTGTGATTGTCCCTGTGTTTCTGACACTGCATCCTAGCCTACCTCCGATCTTATCGCATCAGCGTTACATCGGGCGCGGGTAGGTTGGGACGACTGAGTGCCTCTGTGTTTGCTTGTACACTTGTGGCACTATAATATTTCCTCGATGGCTCTCGACAGTAGTCGACAGTTGTCGCCGTGGTCGAAATCGGCTATGAGAACATCATCAGTATTAATTGAATATAGCAAAACAATACTAAGATTTTGCTTTAGTAACCGTTAAACGCCTCAGATTGCGGCAGTATTTTTAAAATATGAAATTAAGACTATTAACTTTTTTTTTTAAAACTACATGTTTTAAGTAGTAATTTTTATGTAATTATGATATTCCATAGTGTATAAAGAAAATGATGTGCATCAAACCAAGACAATTATGTGTAGAAGCGACAACTAAATAGTTACATTAATATATAAAGCACACGAATATTCAAGACAGCAGTAGAAGCAATTCTAAAGAACGATCAAGAAGCCAAACATTTAAAATTATATAAGCGAGATACCGATGACACACGCAGACGTGTAAGATAGCTGATATCTAACAATCGCATAAAATTAAAAAGAATACCGAGAAATCATGTAAATGGGACAGAACTATCGCGCCGAGGCACGATAAGTATCGCTCATCAAACGATCCGTAAAATGACGTATTCAGACACATCGCACGATCTTAGTAGGGATGAGAAAACGAAAAAAACAAAGAACATCAGATCTTTACAAGGAAATTTCGACGATGATTGGGAAGACAGAAAAAGAGATCCTATAAAAACATTGAAATAAACTTTCATGAATGTATAGGAAGCCTCAGCTATTACCGAAGAAAGGGTTTTGAGTGAAACTCGTGAAAAACACTACATGGAGTAACTACCACTTCAGTGTTGAATGGATGCTGTGGTGTAATCTGTAGACAAGGCATATGTTCAGCAATTGAATGTTGAAAGGGCTGAATGATGCAAAAGATAATTAGTATATATGCATTTTTAGAACGAAACAGCCAGATTAGATATTTATTATGAAAATGATGAATGACCCGCTTTTGAATATGGACACAATGAATCACTATGAATATGAACACAACATTATACCTGGATAATTAGCTTAAGTTCGGGTCTTCTGGCAACCCTAAAAGATCCACATCTCGCTATCACCCACTCACACTAGTACACATGTACGTAAAATAAAAACACGTGGACTCACACGTAGAGTCGAATTCCGCCGGCCTTGTTCGAGACGTTATCGACAGGCGCATACTAATACCGGCGCTCGTTCTTGCGAAAGACGAACGGCCCGAGAGTGTTTTAAGACTAAGTACACACTTGAGTGGTATGAGTGAATATATATATAAAATTTGATGACACTTTTTTACATCAAGTTCTCAAAAAATCATCCTCCTATCCTCTTTATTTGCAGTGCCTTAAGTTTCCATATTAATTTTTTTTCGGACACGGAAACGACATGAGAAACGAGTGACAACAAAACAATATATGACGCACATTTGAAAAGTTTTGACAATACTTAATCGAAAGACATCGCAGCTGAGTCGGTCCGGGTGACATCGCTATCATCACTCCATGGACTCTTGATTTGAAAGTACCAGTACGGAAATAAACAGGAGGTGAAAGCATAGTGAATATCGTGGTGATGATGGCATCGATTAGTGATGTAACGAATATTCGTATTCGCATTCGCAAATATTCGCATATTTTTTGACATCCGCATTGGCAAAAATCATGCGAATACTTTGCGAGTGTGAATGTGTATGTAAATACTTTATATTATGCGTATAAAAATAGAGAAAACAATATAGAGTAATATAAAAAACTTTAGTATTACAATGAACTTTTATTATAAAAGATTGTTTTATGCATAAAATATACTCGTTTTTATAAAAAAAGAGCTCAACTATATCCTACTAAGTAACTTTTAAGAAAATTTACAATGATGGTCATATAATTATGAATGATTTGTAGCTCCACAAATTGTTGATCAAAATCATGTACTTCTGTGTTCCTTTTCATAAGTACGAGTACTATTCAACGTTGTTAATTATGTGACCAGCAGCAGTAAGTAGTAATAACAGGTTCTAATGATAGGTTTATCTTTTTTATAAAATTTATCGGTTTATTGTTTAATTAATCATGTGTATAAATGAATGTACCGCTAACATGTAGTTCCGTTCTTTTCCAAAATAATTTAAAATTTAGTGGTGCACTTTTAATGAAAGAACAAAATTAGGCGATCCCAATGGCGACTATTACGCCGAAGACTATAATATTCTCATACGCATTCGCGAATGTCAATGACAAATATTCGCATTCGCGAATGGTTAAAAATGTACATTCGTTACATCACTAGTATCGATTATATAAACCGAAGACAAATAAAGCTGATAAGAAAAATATGAATCTTAGCGTTATGATTTCTTAGCATCTTTATTTATTTTCCATTACTGTAATAACATTAACATTAATGATGTGTATCATCAACAGATATAACTAGTCCGCTATTGGAAATAGGCATGTTCCATAGATTGGCAGAAAACACGGTCCTAAGCCACCTGCATGCACTCTCTACTCGCAAAACCATGCAGGTCGTCACTCCGTCCAGTGGGGGGGGGGGGGGGGGGGAAGTGCGTTTACCGGTACGAGGTTGCCACTCCTGTGTATAGTGCCCCTTAAATTCGAGCTATTAGCGAGTCGGCGCGCGTAGCCGGAGATCACGTAGGGGACCGGTCGTACAGTCCGCCTCGCCCCGGTCGGGCCTGTGTTAAATTGCCGCCGTTCTCTCAGCGCCATCGTAAAAATGTGCAACCTAACGGAAAATCTACTGTAGTATCGCAAAATGAAAAACTGTATACTTTATGTTGTCGTGTAATTTCTTTTTATTATCTCACTATATCTTTACTGTCAATACTGCACTTATGGGAGTCAATTTAATTTGGGACTATATTTATTACAGTCCATTAGTAGTATATAAAGTCCATTTCGGCATATAATGTATTAGTATTGCATGGCATTTCCATAACAAAACAAACATTAAGCTTACCGTTAGGATTTAACAATTCGCTGCTGGAAATAGGCAATTTTATATCAATATAATATTAAATTAATAATTTTTGAAGCTGAAGAAGAAAGCTTTGAAGCGAAAAGCACCTATCTACTTTAATGCAGCGCGCGATTTAATGCTAATTTGGGATAAGCTTACTCGTGTGTGGGCTCAAGTACGGTTTGGGACTTATCTGCTAACAGAATTTATTGTCTTAATAAACATCATTCAAGTTATCGTTTATCGTGTCTTTGTGTAATGACTACGTATAAGCATTTATAGAGAAAATTTTGATTCGCTCAGATACAATGTCGACGCGAGTAATGTTAATTTGCTTTGTTCTCGAGATATCTCTACGAGGCGCGTCACCGGGGATTATGTTATTTCGTTGAAGTTCAGAAGATATAAACAAATGTGAAACCAAAAACCATCAAATAATTTATACGTAAGCAACGCGTGAACATCGAATAAGAAGTGGCAAAATATATGGACAACTAACTATGGAAACAATAATTACTTATTATGTAAAATAACAAATATAAATGTATATTAGAATCGTATGTTATCTGTTATATTGATACAAATAAATAACATATACATCATTTTTATTAGAAACTATAAAAAATAATATAATACTAGCTTACAACAGAAAATACGGAATTTGAAATAATGTTCTTTCGGAAGTTTGTTATTTCAAAACTGCAGCCACCACTGACATTAAATTTGTAGATTTTAGATAGTAACCCTAGGCGCTATCCTAGTCTTTCATTAATCGTAAAAACTCAAAAAGTTCTGAAGCAGTTTGTTATCATATTAACAAGTGCAGTAACACCGTGCCTCTAAAATAAGTAATCAAATCAATGCTAAACGTGTATCTTTATATAAATATTTTTCTTCCATACCGCAAGCCGTATCATGAATGAAATGAACATAAACTTGGGACTTGATATTCCTATAAAATGCTCCGCTACTCGCGTATGCGACCTTTGACACGTGCAGAATATCTAAAAGGCAGATATAAAATTATGACAGAGTTATTCAGTAGACTAATCGACTAACAGGGATGTGTTTGCAGATTATGTCTACGTTCATTTATTAAACAAAAATCTTGTGACAATCTAATAATCAACTTTTCGACAAGTTAAGACTTGTCTGTAGAATATACGCCCGCGTGGCATAGTGGTGACCTGACTTACGAATATAGTACTAAGTTCCAATGCCGAGCCGGAGCCAACATTTGTGTTAAAACACAATTTGTTGGTTTTCGGGTCTGGTTGTGTTGTGATTGTCACCGTGTTTCTGACACTGCTTCCTAGCCTACATTCATGCGCATCAGCGTTACACCGGGCGCGGATAGGTTGGGACGACTGAGTGCGTCTGTGCGCGTACACTTATGGCACTATAATATCACCTGCGCAGTTGATAGCTCCCGACAATATTCGATAGTTGTCGCCGTGGACATCATCAGTGTGCACTACAAATGTGTTGTGAGCTATGTTAAACTATTTCAACGACGACAAAGTTAATTTTAAATGCTACAACGAACGACAATATAGCTATTTGCTGTATAGCAGATTCCGTGTTACATGTAACTATCCGTATGGTGTAATAAAACTTAACGGGCACATGCATACGTCTGCATAAAAAAGAAACATTCGCAATAGCCCGAGCTATTTGTAGATGTGACATTTAACCGCATATATTATGAATAAACATTTTTCTACGCGACATGTGTCCGGCAATTCATACACGTGACACGCACACACGCGCGTGCACCGCCAGATCCATTCAACCGTCACAAAGCGATTCCGAATGCCATTTTATCTCAAGATGCGGCACGGAGTATCCGAGTGGCCGAGGGGGGCGAGGGGGGAGCTCGACTCGCCCGGCAACTGCGCCATAACTCTCCGCGCACGTACAACCAGACAATCGCAATTATTATTAACAGATATACGTTTAATGATCGTGTGTGCCGCTCGAACGGTCCGGTGTAATTTCAACTGTGTTACGGCCAAGCGATTTCGGTGTTTATGTCATAGGAATTTAATGAGAGAGTCGCTTTTGGGTAGACATATATCGTGGGGAGCGAATTAGTTCGAAGACGATGGGTGACTGCGGGTGGGTGGGGAGTGGTACGTGTGTCACGTTCTTAAGTGAATTAAGGGATAGCACATTACCAATTTTTATTTTGACGTGTCAGTCAAATATAGAGAGATTGAAGTTATAAAACATATGAATTTATTTATTATAATGAAATCGAGAATAAAACAGTATTTGTTACAGTATCAAATAGGCAATAAGCCTTGGTAAAAGTCCGGATATTTCCAATAGCATCAAATAGAACAGACTGAGTTAAGGAAAGTACCGACCATTGCAAAATTACCCTTACTCGGTGATTTGTGGTGTGGTTAGAGCTCATCTAGGGGCCTGTCGAGGCAAACTGGTATAACTCATGCGAACAAAGATATCTCCCCGGCACCCGCGCTATAGCTTTGAACGTATAAGGTCTTTAAGACGACGAAGCTTTGCAACAGAACGAGAAAGGACTTTGCCATCTTTCGGATGTATGACATATATGTGTGAATCTAATTAATACAGTCGGAGTATGTCCATCAGTGTCCGAAATTCGACTGTAATTCATTAAAAATCAAGTTAGAACGTTGTTGAGGTTTGAGAATGGCAGTATGAACGTAAATAATGAATGTTTTTTAATTTCAATTTAAAATATTTGTAACAAACATTATGTATAAATTTGAGCTTCTTCGCTTCTTCCCCATATCAACTTTAACTAAGCCAAATAGCACACTCCTTAAAAAGGAGTAGTTTATTTCTTCACGTATTAATATAGAAGATAGATAAGCTGAAACACACATTCTATGGATACCGACGTTTTTAAATCAAATTTGGAAGAAACGTCACAATACGCCCAGTTACAGGTAGTGTAGCTGGGCGTATGAAACTTAAGAACTGATATGTCTCAGGGCAAATAGCGTAGTGCAATGCTACACAGACACAGTAAATATATAAAGCAGTATAAAAACTAGGTGCTTTAGTTGAGATAAATAAGTACTCTTCGTTAGAGCACTGGAGTAGTCACTCTTTTTTTTATAAAAGTTAATTTATTTTTAATTAAAACATTTATTTGTCTTTTATAAATATGAAATAATCAACTGAATTAACTAGTTAACAAAAACATTAGGTAAATACATCAACAATTAAGAGGTATTCATTATTCGTTATTATAAATACACATTATGCCACTTTGCTCTAAGGATTATGATCGATTACTACTGTTAGAATATACTGTTTAGTTAGGGTAGGTGGCATACAACAACGGTTAACCTCTGAACATCACTTTGAATATGAAATGAATATATAAAAATATATAATGTGTAAGTTGTTTATGTAATAAACATTGAATAGTTAGTACATAACAATTTGAGACGAGAATTTACAACAATTTTCTTGTCGTTTTAGTTTAGGAACTTACTATTTTATATATCAATCCTTATAATATCAAGTTATAATGGTAAATAGCGATGTATCACGATCACAGACTGTCCGTGGCGCAAGCGACACAGATAAACGCAAAACTTAATCACTAGTCTCGAGGCAGCCACCGGGACTGACAACACTGCGACGTCCGCTTAGATTATTGTTGAGGCGTGCGCCTGTGTGACTGCGTTCGTTTCGTACTTTTGTACGTAGTTTCTTTACTGCTTTATATTTTACTGTTACACAGATTTGTTCTGTGTGTTACAGCGTTTGCTATGGGCAGACGTTGCTGCCTGTGGACGAGTAACTCGCACATATTTCTACCAAAAAAGGTTTTCCGACATTTACATTTTGTGTAAGTCATTTATATGTTTGGTGGAAACAAACATTATATATCGTTATCAATAATTATGTATAAACAGTTTTATACATTTGTGAAACGTTAATATTTACCTAAAACAGACTTACTCTTGACTCCACGCAGTGTTATCCGCCGTCTATAACCTGAAACAGACAATGAAATATATCATTATATTGCTACATTGCCGTCATTGTTAGATAGAGAAGAAACTATATTCTGTACGAGGGTTCAATACCTATCAACTATTTAATATAGTTAATAGAATCAGGCGTTACTTTGCGGGAAATTATTATAACAGGGGGGAGTTAATTTGCTAAGATCCGCATTCAAAATAAAAACAATGGTGTACCTAGTTTTTGAAGAATCTAACACCGCCACAGGATACCTTCCACCTCTACCACTAGGCATTATACAAGTCCAGGCCACGAGACGTGTTTCACCTCATTATAAGGTGTTAGTGACTATACGAAAGACAACCGCCTAGTGGTTCACTTGGCCATCAACAAATTTTTTTATTCGATAAAGTGATGAAACAAGCAAAACGTTCACCTGATGGTAAGTGCAACGTTTGCCTATATAAATACCGTGTCAACAAGAACATTTGTGTGACACCACACTGCATCAGTTCATAAGTCTCATATGCCGAGTGATTACGATCGCATAAGAACCCTACCACCAGTAGGTATTTATGACTATGAAAATACGCAGCTGATACTATTCCCGTAACACCACACACGCTACAAAGCGAAAATAACGCAATTCAAGCGTCTCTGAACAGGTTTCAAGTGAGTGAACAATGAGCGCTAATAGAGATTCCTTTCAACGAGTCTTTAAACAAGCGAAATAAAATCGCAGCTGTATAGATGTGACGCGTTCGAGCATATTGTGTTACAGAGCGAGAAACAAAAAGTGAAGAAGAAAGACTGATTTATTTTATTTAGTAAACTTACAGCTATTACTTTATTAAAACTAAGTGTTATCCATACTTATTATAAATGCGAAAGTTACTCTGTCTGTCTCTGTCTGCTTGTTACCCTTTCACGGCTCCACCGTTGAACCGATCTTGGCGAAATTTGGCAGAGAGATGGCTTGCATCCTGAAATCGGACATAGGATACTTTTGTTTCCGGAAAAAAGACGAGCTTCTACAGTATTTAAAAAAAAACGAAATCCATACGGACGGGGTCGCGAGCTTCAGCTAGTAATCTATGTTGTATGAATAAGCGGTCAGGGTACCTGTCTGCTGAGTCATGACTCCTGGGGATACTAGCTGAAAACAAAATTTGACGAACTTAGTTATTGATTTTCTAGTATTTTTATGATTGTATTGTGTCGCTAAGTCATGTGTCCCTTTCTCCGATGTTACCTCGGGTACGGGTAAAGAATGACGTTTATTGTCTTTATTATTGTTTATTTACGCCACCACACGTCGACGTTACGTCACATACATTCCAAACAGACGCCGTAAACGAATTCGTCCAAAAACATAATAATGTAAGTGCTTCAATTGAAAAGGAAAATTACATCAACATTGACATATCAATTTATATATCTATTAATGGATAATAATCAAAATTTCTTATGAATGGATTCTCCGCGGATTTCACTTATTCCATTTTCTTTTTAAGTATTCAATGACTTTGAGAGTACATAGGCATTGTCTAGACAAATGTTACCGCCTCGGCGTTCATTGACGTGTTAGCTCAGATGGGATTCAAATAAAAATTTGGCCTAGTGAAAAAAACTACTTTTGAATCAGTTCGCCTTATAACGATTTTAACCACGGCGACATCTTTCGGTGAATAGCCAGAAACTGTTATATAATAGTGCTTATGGTATTAGTCCTCACGATTACTCACCTTCACTTTTCAGACCTGATAGAACGTATATGCGCTAAGATCGTAATTACAAACAGATGCAATTCCATACACTGGACAGGCATATTACATATACTAAATTATAATAATTTGTGTGGGACAAATATTAGCATCAGGTGGGATTCAACTGGAGAACCTACCCACCAAGCTGCCACTGAGCCACGCGGTCATTACACCATAATAATTAGAGTAGATAACCTAACATACCGTACGTGTCGCGAAGATTGATCATGTCTAACATATCATAATAAAATTAGATGTTACGAATTGGTAATAAATTATTGATATATTTTTGCCTGTGCGTAATCTATGTCGCCGCTAACGGAGGGCGTTACTGTAGGTACGAATGAAATGGACAATGCGCATAAAAAATCAATAAAAGTTGGGCACGGCCTTCGCTGAGGTCAAATGACGGCTCTCGGATAACCAGCCGCGGCGCTCCGCTTTATATGAAAAATATGTCGAATGGTGAAAAATGTTTTATTTGTGTGTCACGCCACCGCGTTTTGAATTTAGAAAAGGTTATATATATAAATTATATTTAAAAGTCATTCAGTATTGAAAGTTTCAAATAATGTAATTTAGAATAACACAGTATGTATGTTATACTGCCGGGGTAACAGATCAGCGGGACCGGCGCTAGTCGTAGTTTTTTTTTTAAAACATTGCCCACTAAATTTCCTTATGTCGTGGGTGCGTTTTATGTACTAATTTACTACAAGCACGGTCGTGAAAGAAAACATACTAACAATGTCTGGGAAATAGAAACATTTCGCAAATATATGAACTCTGTTAACCCGCATTGGAGCTGAGTAGCGAATAATGTCTCGGTCATAAATACCCTCAAATGTAAGAGGTCTGTGTAAAACTGTAGGAAAAGTACAGGTTGTGACTTTTATGCGAATAACTGTTATTTGCCAATAGTAAACAGTCTAGGATTTAGAAATATAGAAAATTTAGCGTCAGTATTTTTTCACCTCCCACGTATCAAAGCGGGACGGATTCAGACGCAATGCGAACCGAATACGCAGTCACAGTCCGTCCGAAAATTTGCACTTGGCACTAAATGAAACGGCGCTAACGATTTGAACTAGCGCCAAGTTGATTTCTCGACTATTTACCTACGTGGCGGTGTTTGCCTACGGCCGGTATTTACCTTGATATGGGTTGGCTGATAAGGTATACTCAGTTGGACCGACTTAATGTGTCAACGACGTTTCGTTCGTTCTCCGATACGCTAAGTTTTATATTTTGTATTTGGTAATGTAGTATGACCGTGTGGTGGCGGCTTAAGAGAATCTATAACACCATCCCATACCGTGCGTGTATTAAAAGTCGAGGCAAAATGAAAACCAGGAGATGGGCAGCAGCATCTTCCACGATCATCTGAACAAATAAACTGTGGTTGCTAACCAGCCTGCCATGGATGACAACTATGGCGAAACCCCTCCAATACGAGAGCTACAAACTTTTGTGGCAATCTATGGAGTGGTCTATGCTTAGCAGTGGACTAGTGATAGGCTGTAATGATGAAAGTAGAGTAAAAGAAGAAAGAATTACGCTATATAGCATATCATTATTAAACTACCATAAGGTATGATACAAATAATGTGAGTAGACTACCGTTTTTATATAATAAACATTCAATTCACTAGTTACATGTATTTTGTAAACGTTTTTAAATGAAAGTAGTCTATATTATGAGGTTAAAGGTAATAAGCAAAGCCAAGGCTTGATTCTCAGGTTATAAAGGTTAACAAATATGTGGGTAACGTTTATTTTACAATAAAGACAACTATGTTACAAAATTTTAAGTCAAGAGAACGACTCCAATGCAAAATGGGCAAGGAGTCACTGTTAAAAGTGAATACAAAAAAGTAAACAATGTTTTAAGTAAATAAAGCGTGACACTGAAAAAACATGTTACATTATGTAACATTACCACATGTTTTTACTAAATGCAATAAAAATTCTTCTCGTAATAGCCTAAATAAGAAGTTATTTTAATATAGGATATTTGGGAAACTTAGTTCCGGGAAATTCTGGTATATTAAGTTAAACATTGTCATCGTGGTTTGTAGCATTGCTCTCCAAACTTTTACTACGCTTCCCACGCGAAGCACTCTGACAATAGCTTACTTAAACATAAAGTTCGTCTAATAACGTTTAGTATGACTTCCTTTGTTTATTTTATCTCACTAAAACCTTGCGCCAAGTTTAGTTTACATTGTATCAGAAACAGAGAGGCATGGAAGCAATTCAGAATAAAATCTAAATTACCATAATTCGCCGTGTGACAGCGCCTTAAGAGAATCTACAACCCCATCTCACCTCGTAGGTGTCGTAAAAGTCGACTGAGGGAAAATGAAAAGAGATGGGCCGCAGCATCTTCCTGGAGCATCTCAAACCGCCTGCCAAAAGTCGCAACTACGTTAAAATCCCAGCAAAATGATAGGTACAAACTTTTGCGGCAATATATGGGGTAAGCTTATGTTCAGCAATGAACTAGCGATAGGCTGAAATGATGATGATGAATGATGAAATGCCCCTTTAACTGAGAACGGACCTCCTCTCATTTTTGGAACAGTTTTTGAGATGGGAAGTCCATTACTCTGCTCCAATGCGAGTTGGGGAACTTCACATGTCTCCATTTTTATTTCGCAGACATGCCGGTATAAAATTGCAAAACAGAGGTGCTGGCATCGCGGATCGAACTCGGGTCACCTGCGTTATATAAAATTTAAAGCGAGCGCCCGGCTTACGATCTATCAGTGCTCTTCAATGGTGATGTTTTGAAGTTGTAAAATAATTCACGGCCGTATACAAAAAAATCTTAACTATGCGTTTCTCCTCCCGGCTCAATCAATGAGGCGTGAAAGGTCAAGCTGCGTCAGTATAATAAGGCACTAACGGCATCCGAGCCGACTTTCCCACGACATCTAGAATCTGCAAGCCACGGACGCGCAAATGCCACCGATCGTAGAGATGCAACGGGTTAACTAGTACCGGATGTGGCGTACGAAGCATTTCACAAATTACAACTCTTAACCACTGATTGTTGATTTACTTTCACAAGGAAAACAAATGCCTCAACTACACACCCAAAAGAAATAATAGTCGTTATATATACTATATACTAGTTTAAAAACATGTATAGAAAAGCAAACCATCAAAATTTTCATAGTTAACCACTTAAAGTAAGTTAAGCCATAAAAATTCAATGTCCTGTTTTATTTTATTGGATAAATTGCCGAAACTGGTTGCGTGAAACGCACTCACAATACAATATAAGTACCTAATCCTAGTATACGAAAACGAACGAAAGTTAATCTATTTTTACTTGATAGATCATTCATCATACAATGACGTAAACAAATCAAATAAAAATAAAATAGAGAATTTACAAGTCTTCTATCAAAATCTCAACATTTTATCTACCAACACTTATGTTTATACTGTGAATAATACTCCAACATACTTGCGATTCATATTTGCTGGGTGCGACATCATTAAGTCTGTAAAAACACAACGAAGAAATAGTCTAAAAGGCAAAAGTAAAAAAACGTTACTCGATGGGTAGAGCACAATGCAAGAGACTAAAGAACGTACTCCAAAGCAGCCAGATGAAATTAAGTAAGCCAAAAGAAAATCAACACGAAAGTTCTTGCTAGAACAATAAAGCTAAAAGTTAGGTTGCTCTGATAATATTTCGTTACACGCCGTCTGTGGTAGACTGCTGGAAACTTAATATTTGAAACAAGGCTGATAGGAAGTTTTTCTATATAAATCATATTCCAATATGTATATATAGTATCAATTTACGTCAAATGTTATCATAAGATCACGACTGTATCCCATAAGGGGTAGTCAGAGACTGGGCACTCACTGCAAAAACAGATGACTGCCACAATCCACGTTTCACCAAAACAATATAATTCACTTGGTGTGATAGGTGGTGAGCCCATCGCCATCATGCACTGTTGGGTGCACAGTGCAGTTCTAATTCCTTACTCGTCTTGTACTTCTATTACTACTACCACTACTATTACTACTATTACTACTGTACTATTGGATGAGATGGAGTGGTAGTATTCTTTTAACGAGCCGCCACCACACGGCACAAATGTTATCATGAGCAAATATAAATAACAGAATCATAACTTTCATTGTACAACATAAAACATTTAAAAAAATCTAATAATTTAAAGCACCTCTGCTAGGGAATTGCGAATGTAAATAATTTGTAACCATGAGCACCACCTGAATCTTGATAGAGAAACTACATAAGCGTATACAAGACGCACTCAGATCGACCGTCCACATTAGAACCGGTCTAATGATCCGTTGCATACATAAACACGAGAGTACATCGTACCGTGCCGGGATCAAAGTAACTTGCAGTGGTATAGGTCGGAGAGCGTTAAACTAGCATTTTATATCTATAGACTAATTAATGATTGATTGCAACTGTGTAAAACGGAAGTGCTGTTTTGGCTACACGACGCTACAAGTGTAACTATGACCATCAACATGTATCAGAAGAGAAATAAAACATTTGACCTAGACAAAATAAATCATACCGGCGTTCAGAATCAATCTGCAAAAAATGTCACAGAATCGACATGGCATTATTTCATCTTAGCTATCTAAGATTGCAGAATGAACACTGGAAATCGGAGATTGCACGTCCAGTACCAATTTAGACAAAAAGAACTGGACAATGGACGCATTCAATGTACTTTTGGAGTGATAAACTAAAATAATAAGGAGATTAATTTAAATAAGGGTTATTGAACCTACTGTGGTATCCGTGGTAGATTAGGGCATATTTTTTTTACGTACGCGAGTGACCGGAGTTCTTTCCGGTCACGGTACCACTAAAATTGTTCTGCAATTTTAAGTGCTGAGCGGTGAAGAAAGAATCGTCAGATTAATAAAAAATAATTATAGGACATGTAAAGTACGCGAACTCGCATTGGAGCAGCGTGGCGGTCTCTAAAAGACCTGTGCTCAGCAGTGGGGCATTTATAGGCTGTTACTTTTAAACTACTTTTCAGGAATTCGAAGTAATTTACTTTGTTAAATCCTACCGTTAACTAATCTTATTCATTTAAATAAAACTACTTTTTACGGATTTTATCGCGTTTAATTTAAAACTATTTAAAGTAGTTTTATTTAAATGTTTAGTATTCGCGTAAATAAAAGAAAACAATCTTATACAGTCAGTTTAAAGCTCTTGCAAATGTTCAAATATCGGTCTGAAAAACGGCGGTACGCCGGTTCGATAAATCAGACCTTCTCACAGAAGAACCGACAAGAAACTGGGTCTTTTTTAACAACAGCAGCACTATTAAACCATTATAATATAACGTTCACATAGTTTCGATGTAGGCATGTGAGCATTTCTTTTGCACCAAACACTACTGCATGCGAATTCTTCCACTTCTTTGGCTCGCGTTACTGAACTATAAACATATTCCAACCCAATCAGTACGTTACAGAAGTTGGAATGTTTATGAACGCTTTTTCTTTTTTCTGCATTCCTAGTGCCCTAAGTAAGTATATCTCGGTTACATACCTAGTTACTAAAATGCAGACTTTTACTTCGAATTTATTTCACTTCACTTTCATTGCCCTTAAAATATTGTCAGTCACATAATAAAAAGGCGTGTGAGAAATTGTGTGGCAAAAATCATTTTGACAATGTATTGCTACCCTATAACTTACAATATGAAACTCCTAATGATATTAGTAATTCAAAACATTAAAGCTACACATTACTATACACTATTACATTCTATTTTAGTTAAATTAAAAAACAGGTTTAATCAGCCGTTAAAGTATATCGACATCATTTTACTGTCTTATTGTGGACTGCTAAACATTCCCTCCTCCATAAATTAACCGATATGTTGCAGAGTTTTAGTAAGCACAAAAAACGATTCCCCAGCGCAACATAGTGCAAGGTGTGATAGAATATTTTACGCCGCCGAATCTTATAACATCGCAATTCGATAGACATCGCAGGCGAAATATTTCACATTTGATTACATTAGATCCACGTATGCGGCGCTAATTGTAACCAGACTCACGTTTCGCAACAGCCACATCTTCGCGCAAAACGAGCGGCATTGACTTTACGCTGCGTTCGCTTTTCCTTGTAACAAATAACATACTCATATTATGCTACAATTACGAAACGTTGCAGTGTTCTTAAACATATTATTACGCTTTCGATGTAAGCTACTTCCTTAAAATTATATGATGTTAACTTCGCGGTTACCATCACGAACTCGCCGTTCTTTTAAAATCAAAACTTTATGCCAGCTCAGTTCACGTTCACTGGCGTAGTCACCGCGTGTCGTAGTGGTCTGACTCGTGTGTAAGAATCCCTGCCGGAATCAATATTTGTGTCAAACACAAATTACTCGTTTCTGGATCCGGTTATATTGTGAATATTCCGTGTCTCAAGACACTGCATCGTAGCCTACCTCCGATCTTATCTAATGAGCAATGAGTCATCCCCAATGAGTGCCTTTATGTTTACGCGTGACTCTTGTTACACAGGATTCGTAATTTGCCACCGTGGTGTAAACTCGGCGAGGAGATCATCACAAACCTTACTTCTATCATAAAGCTGGAGAGTTTGTGCATTTCAGCACGCTTATCTCAAGAAATAAATTATTTTCGAATAAGATAGTCTGTTTATTAAGTTACTGTAAGCTAGCGTAATCACTGGGCATATGAGACTTAAGGAACTTATGTCTCAGAGTGATGGACACAGTGCGGCGACACACAGAAATTTTCTGGGTGACAGCAACTGTTATGGGCAGACGTTACATATGTGGTATGCCATCAGGCGAACGTTTTGCTTGTTTCAACACTTTATCCAATAAAAAAAATGCTATGGGCTTAATGAGCTGCAGGCTGTGAACCTTACATTACCGAGAAGTGCCGAGCTGTGAATGATGATGATCAGTTAAGCAAGGTACAATGCCGTACGATGCTGTCATGTAGTCTGTATATTTTACGCGGGTGAAACCGCGAGCCACAGCTAGTATAATATAGTGCTGCCAGTGTCCGCTCCACCACATAGGACTTTATCTTACTCGTCTTTAATTACCCATACCCGGTCAAAGATCTTAAGAAATACAGACGGAAGAATTTTCAAATGCAGTGTAAGACAAACCCGAAAACAAATAATTTGCGTAGCACAAACATTGGCTTCGACTGGAAAAACCAAGAGTCACCACTAAGTTATGCGCAAATCAGTTAACAAGCCTTTGTACAAATATATGAATACTTAGAAAATAACAATCTTATTTACCAACTTCTCACAAACTTATAAACAATTATCGGCACTGGGGAAGTACCAGAACGCACAAAGTCATTTAAACTAGGACTATGAATAACATTGAGCATGGCTTTTTAATAGGCATTTGTCTAACTTTTGAAACATCTGCATACATACATAAATTTAACATAACTTTATTATTTATCATAATTTTAGGAAAACTTACGGCTAATTACTGCAAATTATTAACAACTAATTGAAGCCGGCGACAATGACCGTGTGGATTTAGGTTTTTTAAAAATACTATGAGAACTCTTTGATTTTTCGGAATAGAAAGTATTTTATGTCATGGCATTTATAATATTAGTATGGATGTAAATACGTAAGGCTACTTATGAAATAATCTTCAAAAACTAAATAAGAAACGTAGGCGGACAATAAAGAGATGATTTTTGTATGAAATATAGTTAAAGGAGTAAATTTAGTCAATATTTAAGAAATTCATTAAATATCACTTAAGTTGACTACTCTTTCCCATTGGGGTGGACAGAGACCACATCTTGCCACTTGCTACGATCCTGACAAACATCTTTCACTTCTTATAATTTCAGTTTTCATACAACCTCGTCGGCTGCTGGTACTTTTGATGTGGTCTTCCCTAATACGTCTTCGATCTGATCCTGATAAGTTCGCCTACGACGCCCCTCACCGGCTTGCTTATTCACACACATTATATGCCTCATAAATTTGTTCGTCTATTTTCTTTCATTCATCCTCTCTACGGGTCCAAACCATCTAAGCATCCGTTTCACTATCTTTGTCAATAGTACTCCTCTATCTACCAAGCCTCCTCTAACCAGTCATGCCCTTGTCGTAAAACAACTGACAACAAATAATATTTAACACGAAGTAAATCGCACCACGTGTTCCTACACGAGTCACTACTTGCGAAAAGATATGTCATCAATCAACGTGAAATAACGTCGTTTCTATGCATAATTCATTGGTCCATTTTACATTTAAATGAGGCGACACGCTCGCTAACGTCTCTTATACGCAATATCACATATTTTTATATTGCCATGTTCGTCGTCTTGGAGGTCAAAGTCCGTAAGACGTATGTAAATTCCTTTAGTGGTGGTAGGATTACTAAGCTGGAATCCGTCTAGGTAGGTACTGCCTCGACAGAATATCTGGTGGTGCAGCGCCAGTTATTCTGTCGCGATGCAGTAGTGTGCAAGCATTACTGTTTCGGTCGGAAGGGCACTGAGAGCAAGTGTGTCTACTAGACAACTGCACTGAATGCATGAACTGCACACATGTTTTGTTTTTAAATATCTTTATCTTTACGAGCGCACATCGAATAATAAATAAATAATTCCGAGCTAGTTAGCAACCCTGCTTGTGGAAAACCCACACGAGCTATAAGGCAGGACTCGGGTTATTGCTTGCAATGGTTTCATAAATCTAAACTCATTCAGACCGGTCGCGGAATGGCTTTGACTGAGAATTTATGATACGTTCGCTACAAAGTGCCTAACAAGGCTCGGTAGAGCGATTCTTTGAAGTGTAAATTAAATCGAATTCTTAGTAAAAGATTTTGGACTAAGGTAAAATGTATTTCTATTTTTAATTCATAGGCCGTATCAGCCTTCAATGCCATTTCAGTTTATCCGACAATCATCAAATATCTCTAAATAATTTATTTAGGCTTCGCGTTCGCAACGAACGCTTTTATTTTACGTAATCTTTATTTCTTGAATTCAATTGCCATTTAATATTAGACAAATTAATGTGTTAAATTTTATGTGTTAGAATTAAAAAAATATATAATGTGTATTTTACTTATAATTTGTTTATACGTATATTTATATATTTTTAAAACGAAGCCCCACAGTAGGATTTTCTCCTGTATCGTGGGTGCGTTTTACACAACACAACCAGACCCGAAAGCAACAATTTGTGTTTTTGAACAAATGTTGCCTCCGGCTGGGAATCGAACTCATGACCGGTGGCGCAGAAGTCAGGTACGCTAACCACTACGCCTCGCGGTCGACACACGTTACGTACGTTACGTAACTTCACAAAACTCATGAGAACAGCCTTGAAAAACAACAGATTTGATATTTTTCATACTTTACAAATCGTATAGTCTGAATAAATTATGTAAGTAATATTGAAAACAATGTTGCCGACTTTTAAGTAACCCATGAGATATGATAACCTTTTTTCCCCGATACCCGTTGGGGAAGAAGAAAGAAGAGAAAAAAAGAAATGTTCTTGAGTGGCAACTGGAGTACAGGGCGACCCCCACTATGTAGCGACGACCTGGGGTTTGAGCGGGTAGTCGATGGATGCAGGTGGCTCAGAACAATGTTTTGTGGCGATCTTTGGGGGAAGTCTTATGTACAGTCGAATTGGGATGAAAAGAGGATGATGACATTTCTGGAATTACAAATAGAGTTAAAACAAGGAAATAACAGTGAAAATAATTGTTCCCATATATGGTCCCAAGCCTCATCTCGTTTGGAAAGAGTAATGTGGCCAAGTAAGCCACGCGGCTTGAATATGTTTCTGCAATAAAATTCGACAAGTCACACGAAATATTTTTCCCTTCCCAACGTGCTATATACGTCACGCCTTTTTCCCATATAATGGGGGTTGTAGGCCACTCACGTACCCCTAACTTTCGTAGCAATCTATGGGGGAGGCCTATGTTCAGCAGTGGACTAGTGATAGGCTGGAGTGGTGGTGGTGGTACAATACTTAAGTCGCCTCTTACGAAACAATGATAGAAAGAGTATGTGCTATTCTACTGTGTCTGACACCTCTCGTGCTAGGGTAATAAATTACCTAACGTTAGTGAAAAAATAAAGACTACACAAAACCACCACGCGGCGCAGTCGCGCAAGTCGAGCCGCCGCAAGGTCAGTGAACGCTTCCGAGCGTCTCAACAGTAAACAAGCGAGTGGGAAGTGGGAGCAACCATTGTTTACAGAGCGGAGTTTGCACAGCTAACGCACCAGTCCTCTGGGCACGGAACGGAACGAGCCAATCACGACGCAGTGTACACGGGGCGACAATAGCGACTACGGTGTCCCTAAACAATGACGCATGTTGAAATACACACTTGTACATTGATGGGGCGCTGTTAAACTCTAGTCTAGTACAATACAATGCACGTATTCTTTATCAAGAAGGTGCTATCGCTTTTAATATTACTGTATCTTATTCTACAAAATCCTTAAAGAAACTATCTGAGAACTCGAGCTCTTTGCCCAGGCCAGTAACTGGCATCGACTAACGGTCAGGGAAAATTGTCGCCAGTATTTACATACTATATAACGCGTAATACTATTTTAGATGCTGCTTTTTTGTTTTATCAGGCCAGGTAAGCCAAACAGGTAAGGTAAACGTTTGTCTAATTACTAAATTAAAATAAAAAACTTGTTGCGTAAAGTCAAGATCACAAAAACTATGTTATTTTTGCGATTACGACTGATACGATATGATATATATACATTGTTGAAGATAGAAACTAGAGATGCGTGGAGTACAAGTCTAACCGAGTACCGACTAATTACTCTGTTTTATGTTTGCTACACTAAGTAGTTAGTCGAAAAACTTGGTCCAGTGTGGGTACATACATTTAGGACGTGACATAGTCGTATGATAGTTTACACTTTACATGACCTATATTATTTCAATAGAATACTCGTCAATTATAACAAGATATTCGGCCGAGCATGAGTACTAAAAGAATAGCATGCAATGGCAAATACGTCGAATACCGAGTAGTGAACGACTACTCGGCGTGTCTCTAATAGAAACGTATATAAAATATGCATACATACATAAGATCACGACTGTATTCCATAAGGGGAAGTCAGAGATTGGGCACTCACTGCAAAAACAGATGATTGCCACAATCCACGTTTCACCAAAACAATATAATGCACTTAGTGTGATAGGTGGTGAGCCCATCGCCACCATGCGTTGTTGGGTTGCACAGTGCAGTTTAATTCCTTTACTCGCTTTTTACGAGTTCCATTGGATGAGATGGAGAGGAGTGGTAGTATTCACACAACAATTGCATAGTATAATACCATGTATTCTATATAGTATTATATAAGATCAGGATCGATGTACAGCGCTATTATTGCCGGTCCTGTAAGTCTTCTTGCGATCATGATTCTACGGTCTACGAAAGTGCCAATTGTCAATAATTGATCTGACCAAGAAATGCCAATCTTGGTTTCTCTTCATTGAATCAATCCATTTAGCTATTTCAATGATAAAGGCCTCTTGCGATACAACAGCAATATAAAAAAACGAAGTCGCACGGCAGTCTCGATTGAATAAAAGGCAACTAATTATAACTATACAGTAATAATACAGTAGTAAGCTCGATTATTAACGTCGTATTGTAAATAAAGTACTGGCTAACGTTCGTCAAAAACTGTTTCTTATGCAAAATCAATAATAACCACCGAATAATATGGAATAGTAATCAGGAGTTAAGACAATGATTAAAGCATTTTTTTTTGAGTAAAACAGTAATTGCATTTTCCGGCTAAAAATACTTTGTTTCTAAATTTGAGTATGATGCTATTGTGAACAGTGTGTAAAACCTAAGATAATCATGTCATTCAAGAAATCAAAATTATCTAACAAACGATAATTATAGCTCACCACAAAGATGCGCATCTTATGATGATGGAGGCAGATGTCGGTATGCAACCAAACCCATTCGTCTGCTTAGAACATAGACTACAATCTTATTTACAATAATGATTACACTTCCACAAATTTTTGGTCATATAATACCTTACCATAATAGCGTACTTTTTTTAAAGGATAAGTGACGAGACGATAAGAACTTTTACCTGATGGTAAGTGCAACATTTCCCAATAACAAATGCTGTGTCACTCAGATTTTTTTTATTGAATAAAGTGATGAAACGAGCAAAACGTTCACCTGATGGTAAGTACAACGTCTGCCCATAACAAATGCTGTATAACCCAGAAAATTTCTGTGTGACACCACACTGTACCCATTACCCTGAGACATAAGTTCTAAGTCTCATATGCCCAGTGATTACGCTAGCTCACAGTGCCCTTCAAACTTAAACACAGTAATGTATGCACACTACTATTTCAAATGGCGCACTTACCTAGTCTACCACCAGTAAAAGTGAGTCTTTTCAACCTCTCAGATATTTATAATTAAAACTAGAAATACCACCGCAAATTACATATTACAAATAGTAATCGCAAAAACGTCATTGCATTCTTGAATATCATTTGGACGTTAATTTCTTTTAAGCTAATTATCATATATTATATAGCGAACGAAGCGAGTAAATAAAAAGTTTTAGCTGATTTTGATACTAGACATTATTCGGCACAAAACGGCACTTAAGCAGTGTAACTGACGCGTGACAGTGATAACGCTGCAGTTGACACATTAATTGGTTTTCACTGACTACAAATGTTTTAAGTCTCAGCAGTTCCCAACAAAACTGGGTCGCCCTGATACTTAATTATTTAAAGCAACCTCGATTTCCGTCGTAGCTCTGTTTGTTGATCATTGTTCATTGCAACTGAAATGTTGTTCTACCTGATGATGTCGACCACGGCCACAACTTCCGAATATTATCGAGAGGTATCAACTGCGCAGGAGATATTGTAGTGGCACTAGTACAAACACAGAGGGCACTCGTCTCAACCTACCCGAGCCCGATGTATCGCTCATAAGATAAGATTGGATGTACGCTAGCATGCTTGATATGAGAAACACGAGGACAATCACACAAGATCAAGACCTGAAAATCAATCATTTGTGTTTTAGCACAAATGTTGGCTTCGGCTGGGATTCGAACTCAGGATCCACGGCGAAGATGTCAGGTACTCTGACCATTAGGCCACGCTGTAGTCGGTTCATTACTAGGAGCATGCGGTGAACGCAGATGCACCGAGTTAGTTTCCCCCTATGCCACTAATATTAGTTCATGTAACAACAATTTTAGGCACAGATTTACCTAATACTCAACAGTGAATATAAATTTTATAGCGCATAATTAATTGAAAAGGCGTGAAAGACCGCCAATCATCAGTGGTGCAGTGAGGAAGAAATCGTCGACGCGTGTATTGACAACTAACCTCAATGAATTGAGGATGGTATAAATATTTTTAATATTCAATTAGAATATATTATTTAACCGCTAATGCGGCAATAAGTCGAAATCGTTAAAACAACCATTATTTACAGAATACAAAATATATGTATATGTACTTTGACAACCCTTCGAAGTTTTTTTAAAACCTATTATCATTGCATGTGGTAGCCCTGTCCACGCAAAGCGTCACACGTCAAGCGTCACGCAATGTCGGCACGCGGCGGAACCTTCCCGATCGCCGAGATAACACGTGTGTATACTCGTATTAACGCCGCCAATTGCGCAACCATATGTCCGATAACAGTGTTTGCTCTGCGCGACACATAAGCAAGGGTAAAGGCAAAAGGAAGGTATCATGGCATTGAACCATATCGCCATAATAAGTAACGGATTGGATATTGCAGAAAAATAAATGAGATCTTTTATTATGTTTATAACATAGCCGATAGGTGTCCGGCAGCATAGAATAACACCTACCTCTTTACCACCGAGGTGGTAAAGAGGTAGGTGTTATTCTAGAGGTTTCTAGAGGTAGATTCTCGAGGTGGTAAAGGCTTTAAAATCTCATCAATAACCAATTTATTATTTTGCACCAAAAAACACATGCTTCTATATATAGACGAAAGAATCACACGTGAGGACATGAGAAATATACGGGCGGAAATTCTCACTAGACTCGTCCTATTGAAACGTGTACAAAACGAATATTCTAAATTGGTCCATCTGCGGTCGTCGGGCGCGACTGTCAGTGCCAGTGAATAGGTATGAGAGCCATTTACGCAACGCCACCGTACGAGCTGATTTTGTGGAGCGACGTTGCGGCGACGGCGAAATACTTTGCTAAAGGAACGTATCGAGTCAAACGTTTTCAACACAACATATTCCAGACGTTCCAGTGCTAAAAAGATATGAAGGGTGATATGATATTTAATATGTACAAAGGCACCCGTCTAGGCAGGTATCACCCCGGAGCCAGTTTTTCCGTGAATTCTGCCGTGAAGCAGCATTGTTATGGGCAAACGAGGCACTTACCATCAGGTGAACGTATTGCTCGTCTCGTCACTTTTTCCAATAGAAAAAAAAAATTGAAAAATAATTACACCATATTTTTAATTTAAGCTGAGAGTACGTATGGAGGTAGGGTGGTATTTAAAGATAACCTTGAACGTTGGGTGCTAAGGTGTCACTGTTGAGGTAACTGTAATGTAAGAAAGATGTACGAAATTATAATACAGAAACTTTACTGGCGTTAGGATTCCTATGCAGAAATATCTGCCGTGAAGCAGTAGTGTGCCAAAATTAGTGTATTCCGGTTTGAAGGGCACTTAGAGCTAGTGTAATCACTGGGCAGATGAGACTTAACTAATGTCTCCGAGTCACGGGGATAGTGCATCATTTAATCCAATAAAAAATGTATATATTTCGCACCACAAGGTTGTATACTGGTAGTGTAAGCACAATATACACAGTATGTGCCTACTACTTCCTAATACGATGAAATTGCATGCATAGTTAAGATTTATTCCTAGCTGTGTACCGCGGTTTCTCCCACATAACATAAGCCCCAACAGCGCATGATGGCGATGGGCGCACCACCTATCTATATGCAGTGAGTGCCCAATCTCTGACTACCCCTTATGGGATACGGTCGTGATCTTATGTATGTATGTAACATAAGCCGACCACATGATTACGCCGTACGGCATGATGGCTTACCTGACCATTAACAGTTCGGCTCTTCTCGGTAATTTTAGGTTTACACGTGCAACTCCTCAAGGTCATAGCATTAAGTATTATAGCATTTTAATTTTAATATTAATATCTTCTGAACCCCGCCAGATATCCAAATGGAATATACACGAAAATTTCAGTTAAAATTCCAGTTTTAATCTCAAAAATTTTCAATCCGTCAAGCCATTTAGGAGCATATTAGAGACAAGCTTTCAAACCGACAGACAGACAGACAAAAATTCTAAAAACGGTTATTTATGATTAGGCACCGTTATTCGGCCCCTTTTGAGAAGTCTACGTATTCCTCTTTAAGTATTGTTATGTACTAAACAGAACAACAATATGAATTGTCAGTGCAACCACAAGTGCTAATGAAGCGTAACGTACGCAAGCGTCGGACTACAATGTCTTTTTTGACAATTCGCTCGGCCCCCGTCCGGAAATCGGAGCGTTCGTCCGAAAATGACAAAGCCTCTGCCCGTATCCAAACCGGCGTAGAAAAAACGTCCACGTCGAAATGTTCGCATAGTTGGATAAAGTGAACATTACTACGGCTTTTATTTGGTAGTTTTAATTGGCGAATAAAAAAACTAAACAAAACGTTTATAAACGGCGCGGTCAATTTTCTAAGCGCTTTCTCCGTGTGACTAAAAGCTACTGACTCTATATAGATTGAGAGCAACCAAATAAACTTATTCTTCTGAAAAACAAAAAAAATTCCTATGACTCTGTTAAGCTACATTACTACATTGAAATATTTAAATTTTTAACAAGTCTAGATCCGATAATTTCGTTTAAAAACTGAAACAACATGACTTTTCATTATCTTCACGCATTTCAATAAACATCATTCTACTAATGAATATGTATTTTCAAGATCTAAATAATTATATAATATTTAAATGTAAAATAATACTGTGACTTTGCTTAATCGACTTCTACGTTCTCTACTAATAGACCAAAGAGACAAGTGTAATATGTATATTTTAGGAGAAGAAATAAAAAAGAGTAGTTTAAATATATGAATTTAAAATAACTCTAAGCTTAGGGTAACGTGTTAGAGTACCAAATTCGAAACCAGCTAAATATTAAATTTAGAAATATAAAAAAAATACTATCAAAATGTGCTTGCACATGCCTATTTAAAATGATTAAAGTAGAAAAATTTAACTACTACAGCGATGAAATATTATTTACAGTCAAAATAAATACTTTAATTTATTTAACATTTTATTAAAAACCATTTTCTAAGCTCTCGATCCTGAATCTGATAGTCGTTTTAATTTAGTGAAGATTGTGGAACAACGTCAGTACACTTTCAATATAAAAAAAACCAGTAGCCGCAGCCGAAATGTGTGTGCAACTTACACACTGGAGACAGCCATACTGCTATATGGTGCTGTAATAATACATTAACAGATATGTATAACACACTAAAACTGTCTACCTTCGCAGAAATGAATTAGTAAATAATTTAAAGGCTGCGCTGCGTAGTAGCTCAGCCGTGGTAGCTCAGGGGCTAGGCGCTCGCTTTAAATTTCATAGTACGTGAGTGACCTGGGTTCGATTCCCGGTGCCGGAGTCCGCCAACCCGCATTGGAGCAGCGTGGCGGATTCTTCCGAGCTCCAAAACCTTCTCAGAAATGAGAGGAGGCCTGTGCTCAGTAGTAGGACATTTAAAGGCTGAAACTTTACTTTTTTTACTGCGTAGTCAGGTATTCCGAAGACTAGGCTACGATCTACAATAGTAACATCATGACACAAAACATATCGATTATCGGATTTGAAACGGTCATGTGGCAATGGCAAAATTCATATGATATTATAGTATGACAAACTTCCCTTCATGAAAAAGAGAAAATGAAAGCAGATTAACTATTTATTTACATGGTTGAGGGTGTAACTAGTTTTACAAAGTCTAAGTCTAAATTTCTTTATTCAATATACACTTGTTTAAAGCTCTTATGAATGCTGAAATCGAATCTACATATATTAGAAAAAAAAACTTAAGAGAAAAACCGGAAATAAAGTGGCGTCATTTTTTAATGTCATTTATAAATTATATTTAACTAGCTAAGGCTCGCGACGCATGGATTTTGGTTTTTTAAAAATACCGTTAGAACTGTTTTATATTCCGAAATAAACAGTATCCTATATCGGTCAACATCGGTTCAACGATTGAGCCGTGAAAACGTGTGAAGAGGATAGAAACACAAAGAGAGTTACTTTTGCATTTAGAATCTTTAAATATTATACACATATGTACTTGTTTTATATGTATAATATTTAAAGATAGCCGCAGCAGACCAAGAGTTATTTCAGCACATCTTTGTTCTCTACGTAATGATCTATTTTGTAGTAGGACACGTTGCGTCTAATTTAAGAATCTTATTGATTAATTACTTTAACACAGGAAACTCTGTCTAATCGCGTCGTCCCTTTCTAAAGTTATGTGAACAAACATTTACTCCTAATCCATTTATTCCAAATATCTTTCCTTGAGAATTGACGTCTCTATAATATTACGGATGTGTCGTTTCACTTTTATGTTTTGCAATAAAGATGATTCAGCTATAGATTTCGGTTCATCAAAGACCGGTGTCTTTTTTCCATCCAGTGAACTAGTTTTTTATTGATGTATGCCATAAATATGTCACAGCAGTACGTGTACACGTGGCGCGTCATCATTAATATTGATTGCGCCATATTTTTTTACATGTATAAGTAATGCTTTTACAATGAAAAGCACGAAATATTACACACTCGTCAATCTGTTATTGCTAAAATACAAGGTGCCTCAGGAGAAAAATGGATACGACAAAACGCCAGCAGCAGCACTCAATAAATAGACTTTCAACTAGGTCGGTGAAAGGTAGACTGCAGCTGGACGGTGTAAATGTTTTCGTATCAAGTGTCGATCAGATCTAGATTTATGTCTATTTTTATTAGGTATTGTGTCCGGCACAGTAGAATGGCTCTCTTTCTTACCGAGGCGTCGTAAGGGGGCGACTAAGGTATTGTACGGGCTGCATTTATTCGTGCAGAATAATACCACGTGCAATGCTGTCACCACCTATACTGCACGTTGGAACGCAATGGGGAGAAATACTTTATTGAAAAAGGCGAAACTGTATGTATGTATGTAAGAGTGAGATACGAGTACACAGTCCACCTAATGGTCACTGAAGCGCATTCAATCTAAAGAAAAATATTGCGTTGCATCCGGAGAGAAGTACGACGTAGTCTCGTAGTCAGCTCCAATAGCCTAATGGCTACCGACTGCGTAACTTGATGTCGCAGGATCGAGCCCGCCATTCGACCTATGTCGAGAACCACGTACACACCACAAGCTTTTAAACTTAATTGGAGTGGTTAACAGAAATATAAGTAACTAGCTGATGGCCGCGCACTTCATCCGCGTGGACATAAGTTTTTTAAATATCTCGTGGGCACTATTTGGTTTTCCGGGATAAAAAGTATGTTATGTCCATCTCCAAGATGTAGTAGAACCGTGAAAAGGCAACAAACAGACAGAGGGACAGAGGGAATTATTTTCGCATTATATCGTAAAAATTTCTCCTCCAAACACTTCGGAACGTTTAGACGATCGACAACCGCATATCCTAACACAAATTGTTTGTTTTTGGGTAAAGTTTTATTGCGCCTGTGTTTATGTATGTGAAAACCAATTCGCAATACAGGATAAATATTATTAAGGCATCGGTTTTTTTTAAAAATAAATAAAGATGTGGCTCGAGTCTATAATTTGAAAACTGCCAATTTCGAAAAGACAATCAATATATTGAATGATATCATCCCCCCCCCCCCCCCCAAGCATATATTATCATAATAAACACACAAGATATTATCAATTAATAAAATACAATACAAAAAAGTACTATCGGTATGAGAACACCCAAGATAATTCTAGGCATAGACTAAATTCTTGACATAACCTATAAAATACATACTGTTTTTACTTTGATCTAAAACTAAACCTAACCTATCAGAGGTTCACTAAAGACAAAGGGTATGGCAAGCCCTTTCGAGCATGTCATTAATCCTACAGAACCGCAGTCGGCTATAGATCGTCCCGTGTATGGGATATAATTTGATATACCTCGGTGATTGGATTTACCTAACAATAGCGCAGAGACGATTTATCGTAAAGCTATAGTTCCCGATAAGTAGTTACTTGGATATCAATAAAATGATAATAAAAATTATTAAAAGTATTGATTACATACTGTGCTAAGCCATCAAACGCATACGATTTTATGTTCACAATATAAATAATACAGAAATAAACTAAAATAAAAAAAAATCAGTGTACGATTAGTTATAGCTTTGGAAACAAATTTTACAAGTTTTCACCAGTAAGGTGTTTTTTTTTAATGGAATACGCGAGCTTACTTTAAGTTTATAATTATTCAATCAAAAAACCTTCTTCAACGCAGAAGCTCCAGAGTTCCATGATTATTTCATGGATCTCATCATAACTTGCTTAACCAAAATTATATGGGACCACTATTACGATATCCCCTTTCTAATAACGAACCTGAGAACCTCCTTTTATGAAGTCGAGTTAAAACTAATTAATATACGAAGTTTGAGTTTAGTTTAATATAGGTCTGAAGAAAAATAACTGTATAGGGAAACATGCGACAGACTTAGATAACGTTTATAAGAAGAGTTATATAAATGTAATTAAATAATTTTAAATTCCTAAAGTTAGGCCGTACGATATTAGCAAACTTGCCTGGTATGGCCATAGTAACAATAGCGTTGCTGGTTTAGATGATACGCATGTTAAACCTTAAAAAAGCTAATGTTATGAAAACGGAACCTCATTATAAAAACACCGTCAAATGCTTCTATGATACATGCACAATATACATAATCAATAGATATAATGACACCGCTAATTGCTACACGATGTATTTGTACAAGTCTCACACGCAAAATAATTAAGTTAATGAAAGTTAAAAGCTCGACGTAACATCGTAAGCCAGACCGACAGGAAAATAACGGCGAGCCCCCGATGGATTTCATTATTGTAAAAGCCGAAAATGACTCACCCACTCCCACCTTCAACGGCTCGGTGACAAGAGTTGCAACTCGACAAATTGAATGCGGCCTTACCTGGAAACACGATTTAAACAATGAAAATAAAGAACAAAACAAAACAAAACAAAAAATACTTACCTTCATTTAGAGACAGGGATTGATACGCATAGAAACAGTGTTCGAGATAACAGTAGTCGGCTTAGAGTCGCCGCATGTTCGATTCCCGCACGAAGTAAATATTTACCACTACCACTACCTATAGTATGGTCTATAGGTAGTGGTTCCGGTTTTGGGTGTTTGTATACGTGGAATTTATGTCTGTAAAATGCTTCCACAATAAATCCTAGTAAGAGTTTAGTTACGTTTCAATTATATAGATTCTCTTATCTCTTATGTACTACAAATATATCAGATGAAGAGTATGAATAATAAGATCGTATTATGTATATCAAAATAATAAAAATGTTACCAGTACCCACAGCTAAATACTGTTAATTTCTACTATCAACTGCGAATTGCACGCAGTTATTATAACAACACCAACGGAGGTTTATTCCTCATCGATCGAGCTAAGGTCTTGCAATTTATTGAATTGTCTATTTAAATAATACAGCATTTAGATAGATTTTACTAGTCTACTAAAGAGCCGACTGTCTCGTGCTTCGCGAGACCATTTCAGCAATGGAACAAAATTAAGCAGTCTTGTTAAATAAAAAATTAAAACCATCCGTGCAACTAAGATCAACTAACAATAATCACAGGAGCCCATTCAGTTAGATATAAACATCACTGAAAGATACAGGTTATCTTTCAGTGATCCATGTTTACCCAACGTTTTATTTGAACGTTGTACTAAAATTTCGTGACTAATTTAAAAGATGATCAACGATGCATAAATAACAGAAGTTATATACCATAAAGCCTCTTGCCTATTGCGATGAAACTACTCTACATGTGCAACGTATACTTTACTAGACGTAGGAAGTTTAATGTTTTTAAAACTAATTCTTTTTTCAAAATGTGACGAGACGAGCTAGACGTTGAACCTAATAGTGTCCGTTCGGAAAGTTTAGTACCAAGGCACTACGCTCGACACAATGAAACGTCTATTCTTCTGTATATTGTATATTGTAATTGCACTATAACGCGGCAAGTTCGTGCGCGACCGTCCCGTGGGGCGACAGGCGGTAGTGGGGACGATGTACTCTAGAATGAATGAAGATGTAGTGTAGCGGGTAAGGGAAGCACGTGTAACTACGCTTCACTACAGAGACAACTGTGATGTGTTACCTTGCCGCCCCTTACGTCTTCCCGTAGAACGGTCGCGCACGAACTTGCCGGACTTTAAGTTTATATGTTTTAGTAGTATAGTTAAGTATTTATCATATCAATCATAAGTGTTTTTAATTGATAAGTTAACTTTGAATTTACTAGACTAGAATGTACTAATAGATAATTTAGAAAATAAGGTTAAATGTGTACATTCCTAACAGAAGTCAAAATAAAATAAAAACGAATTATTTGTCCACTGTATTTGTAAAGATAAAAAAAATATTCGCTGCGGAATAGAATTGCTGACAGTAATAATTTTAAAACTAACATTCATAAGACAAAGGGAAAACAAAAGGTGTCCGAGTCTGAACAATAAAAATTCTTGTCAGCTCCGTTCCCAGAGTTCGACATGAATAAACTACGTACCTACCGACAACCGTCAAAGGAATACATTCTCAACAGTCAGCTCACATCTCACCCGTTGGGGTGGAAGAGGAGGTCAGGGTGGGGTTGTGCCTCGGGCGTTGGGGTGAAGACGCGGGGTGGCTCCAAGGTCACCGCCCTTGTCTAAGTAACCTACCAGCGACCTAGCTACGACGCCGGGCCTCAAACACTCGACGATTAATATTGAATGGTTCGCGAGACGCCGCGAGAATAGACCCCCCGAGCCAAATGGTCGCTCCGAGCGATTTTATATTTTTTTATAGTATAAGAGAATTACTCATATTTATAAATCTTTAGGTATATGTTGTTACAAGGTATCAAAGCAACGCAGACTTCTAAATGTTAGCAATGATACATTTTTTTAAAAATAAAACTACTGAAAACTATAACGGTATGTCCCATTGTCAGTAATTATGTCTCTGTTTATATTTATTCTCTAAACGAAGTGGAACACAAACAAGCTTCATATTTTAACCTGGTATGTTTTTAAAGTATAGTATTTCACCGGGCAAGTTCATTCCTCCATTTATGTGCTTACCAAAGTCTTAGTAGGATTCCTATGCAGGAATCAGTATGTAGGTACCACCAACACAATGCCAATCAGTGTTAATCTGCCGTCAAGCTGTTGGGGTGCAAACTGTTTCTGCCTGATCAGCACAATTAGCTAGTGTACTTAGGAACTGATGCCTCAGGATGACGAGCGCAGTGTGGTACCACACAAACATAACCTAGGTGACACATCACTTTTTGTAAGCAGACGTAGCAGTTACCATCAGGTGAACGATTGCTCAACAATAACGAACGTTTCGCCGAACGCGTCCTCCCTCTTTTAGAAGATCGATCACAGGCCAAAATTAGACTGTGGCGGGACGGTAGCTCGCTCCCCACGCCATTTGTTCCGCCATCCGAGAATCTCTCACCTGGACACGAGCTGCCGTGGCCAACCTGGAAGTGCTTGAATAGACTTCGAACTCAGGTCGGCCGGAGCAAGGACAACTGTGTCCGGCGGGGATTCACAAACTCTTCTAAAGCAGAGTGCATATGCGGTGCCGTTCCACGAACAATGGACCACCTCATGTCGTGTCCTGCGTGTCTTCCACCTGCACGTTACAGGATTTAATGGAGGCTACTGAGAACACAATACTTATAGCTGAGTTCTGGGCGGACAAAATTTAGGCAGCCATCGACACGCTAAGAAGAAGAAGAACAACAACGATTTGCGTTACAATCAACAATTTTAGTCCAAGTCAAATTTTCTTTGTTCAGTTTAGGTTTGTACTAGTATAAAGCTCTTGTGAATATCAAAATCTGCACCGGATCAAAATATAAGACCTTCTCAGAGAAGAACCGGCAAGAAACTCTAGTCTTTCCTTTTTTTAATTGGATGTCACATAATGTCATGAATAAAATACATTATTTAATTACAATATCACATATTTGGTAGCCAGGGGATTTGCAAGTGCAGAGTAAGAGTTATTTCCACACATCTTTGTTTATTTCATATGATCTATTTTATAATACGCTTTTTCTAATAATGTCTTTAGTTTGTTTATTTCTATGTCAGTTTTTTGCGTAACACTTTAAGGAGTTTTATTATAAAATTTTATGGATATACTAAGAAAAGACTTTCTAGTTTAGTATTGCCACAAGCGAATATCTAGACTGTGGCTGCTCGCGTATGATGAAACTGAACTATCCTATGCTCTGACCCTTTATACCTACTTAACTTGTTAATTTCAAAATAATTGCTCTACAATCCCCACGTATGTAAGCTCAAATCCTATACATTAAATTACACTACATTTACGAAATTATTCACGATTTGAAGCATGCTTTGTTAGACGCCCTGGTGTCATTGTTAGCCGATAGGTGTCCTGCAGAATATAATAACACAATATAATAACAATTTTTCCTACCGAGTTGTCTTAGGAGGCGAAACATTTACAATACGTACAGACAGCCTTTATTTGTGCAGATTAACACCATAATATGAAATGCTGTCACTATACTGCTCGTTAGAACGCCACGGAATCAGGTTATTTTTTTGATTTGTACCAAAATGGCGGCAATGTGGTTAGCCTCCCGTCACGTCTCGTTTCAACTAAACTAACCGTATTAATATACGTCATTCAAAACAAACTATGTGTCTCTTGAATTATTATACTTGACTTTGGATTTAATTTTACTAATTACAAGATCCCGAGCCGGACTCAGACATCTTCTCTATTGAATCAAGATTATTTTTAACTTGTCTGGAATCGTTGTTCTTTGGCAATAATTTGTAGTCCATCAAATCTGATGTAATGATGAGGACGATACTTAACATGGTCATACTGCAGGACCTAGAAAAGATAGAAAATAACAAGGTAATAGCAGCCCTATTTATGTCAATGCAAATATTTCTTGTCGGTCAGGTTTCAGAAAAGGCCGTCGAAGCCACGTAATCACTTTGATTGCCTATTTGGATCAAAGGTGCACTTGTTATGCAAATAAAGCAAATGAGTCACTCGCCCACTGCAACGTTATTGCATCATGCTTATTATTAGCTGTGGAAATGTATAACAGTGGATAAAATAACAAAATCCTTATCGCTCGTCGTGCGTAGCGTATTTATGAATAAATACATGGCAGTACTTACACGGTTTGTGATAAAAAAGTTCAAATAAAGTTATTTATTTACTTTTAAAATTAAACGATTGTTCGATCGGCTTTGCCATGATTTTTTTATTCGGCGATCGATTAACTGCCATTATCAATGTTTCCCTTCATCGAAAAACAAGAACGTGGTAGATGAACATTCCAAATTTCAGTTTCAGTGGATACGGAATCGAACTCAGATCATTCGTATAAGATAAAATATTAAGACGAGCACCCGATATTAGTGTACGTGGCGTTTTTATTGAAAATATTTAAAACCTTTAATACAAAATAGTTTTCACGTAAACAGATTAGTTAGAATACTTAAATATTTATGACCGTTCCATATAAAATATCTATGCCTTATCTGGTATTCGATCATACATCAGACTTTCAAATAAATATATTTAATAAAGTAAGTTTTGTTATTGTGGTTGATTCCCCAATAAGTGAAATGTATATTTCTTTTTAAGGAAAATAACGTCCTCCTTGGCAATTTTCTATCGCGGCGGACAACTACCGACGACGACGAACAACGCAGGAAATATAATACTTAAGTGTACAAAAGTGTACCGCGTAAACACAGAGGCACTCACTCATACTGACCTACTAGCGTCCGATGTAACGCTCATGTGATAAGATCGGATGAAGGCTAGGGTGCAGTGTCAGAGGCACGGGGCAAATTGGAAAAACGGAAAACCAACAATTTGTGTTTCTGCACAAATGTTGGCTGCGATTTGAAACCAGGATCGGCGGGCTACCTCGCGCCCCGTATTCAGACCACTAGGTCACGCGATCTTTTTGAGAAAATAAAGATTATTTAATTACGATCAATTTAATCTAAACTGGTGGTAGGATTCCTAAGCAGGAATCCGTCTAGGTAGGTACCACACCCCAGGGCCAGTCATTCTGCCGTGAAGTAGTAGTGTGCAACCATTACTGTGTTTCGGTTTGAAGGTCACTGAGAGCTAGTGTAATCACTAGGCATATGAGACTTAAGAACTCATGTCTCAGGGTGACGAATGCAGTGTGGTGTCACACAGAAATGTTCTGGGCGAAAAAGCATTTGTTATGCAGACGTTGCACTTAACATGAGGTGAACGTTTTGCACGTTTCGTCACTTTATCAAATAAAAAAACGTTTTAACAATCACCACGGATACTGTGGATTTTTTTACAGGCGAAGCATGTATTCCTCGTTTATAAATAAACTAAGTAAACTAACAGACCCGGAACAAAAAAGTACGTAGACTCATAACACTAGCACATGGGGCTTGCACCATATAATAGGGCATAATTCATTGAATTATTTACGTCTGCCTTTCTATGAAGTCCCATTCATTATGCCTTATTACAGAGCTGTTGTGGCAATTTATATTCTTATCCGACGCCAATCAACATTATTCAGCGGCCTTATGTTCGTAAACTTGTTACAAAAACAAGTGTAATATTTAAAATTTAAACGAACGGACATTGCAATCGCTTCTTCGGAAACTGGTTCCGAGCCAGGTGGGATGCAACCAGCTCTGACTCAATGTCAATTAAACAAAAAAAAAGGCCGTCGTCGAACGTTAAGTACGCGTCTCGCGTTCACATATTAATATTCTAGGTATTGGCGCTTTATTTTGAATAGTCGATTAGTACTGTTTAAAACATAATAAATTGATGTACCGAATTATATCTTTTTTTATTACATTAAGTGATGAAACGAGCAAAACGTCCACCTGATGGTAAGTGCAATGTCTGCCCATAACAAGTGCTGTGTCTCAAATGCCAAGTGATTAAGGTATAGCTCACAGTGCCCTTCAAACCAACACAGTAATGTTTGCACACTACTGCTTCACGGTAGAATAACTGGCCCTGAGGCGGTACCTACCTAGACGGAACCTGCATAGGAATCCTACCACCAGTAAGTCTCTTTTCGCCGCAACAATACAAACAGTCCCTAAACGAAAAATATACTTTATTACTTGATGGCTAAGCGATTAGCGCCCGCGGTATGGGTCGCAGGTACAAATGATTTTTGTGTATGGTCTTCAGATAGATGTCACTAGTCTGGATGTTTCTAAGACTGTCGTAAAACGGCCCCACGCCATACGACAGAAAAACCTAGTGCAAGACAGTCTTTTTTAAATTAATAAATAATTAATAAATATAAAGCCACAAAACAAACATATTTTTTAACACTCACTAAAAAGTAAATATTTTATCGGTACAACAAGACACCCACAAGACACGAATACAGTCTTAAAAAAGTGAATTCGAAAAGATACTGTGTTTTAAAAGCATTCCTGTTTGTAGATCTAATGAAAACACAAGACAAAAGACAACTTGGTTTAGATTCACTTAATTTTTTTTTTAAATAACACATGTGAGTTCTATCTTAGTCTAGTCAAATCGTTAAATTGTTTTATAATCACTCGCAAATAAACAGAAACGATTGTATCAGACACTTTACGCTAATAGTTTAATAGCGGGCCTGAACTTGTGACGTTGAATTGTCCATAGGAATGAAACGATCCGTGTAAATACAAGTATTTACTCGATACTTTTCGATACCAAGTAATTTTGGCATCGATACTTTAGAACCGAGTACCAAGAAGGTATCAGTCAAAAGTACTCGTATAAGTACTCAGTACGCTTTAGTACATTTACGACGAAAGATATATGTGGGACGGTATGTAGCACTTTATATTACTCTACTCGTATGTTATTAAAGTATGTGTACGCATCTTTTCCTAGTTTCACCCAATAGTAGCCTTGTCTGTGTATATCAGAGAAAAAAACCAGTTCGCCATCAGCTTATTTCGGGATTAAAAAAATCTAATCCTAACCACTGATTTTGTTGTCGTCGTTTGTTATTATTATTAACTTAATAGTTACAATTCGATAAAGTGTTCTGTTTTCTTATATATAAAGCAAAATATACTGAGTGAAAATTATTATTTTTAAGGAGCACCGAAAAAACCAACTTTTGCGTATATATTAATAAACATAATATTAGTACTTACTACTGTTTTTATTTGTCTATAATTGTACTTAAAAATCGACCTATACTATATAAGCATCGATACTTTTCATTCGATTCTTAGTAGGTATCGATACTTTACGACCGATACGGTATCGATACCTCAATGGTATCGTTTCATCACTAATTGTTCATACTCCTTTTAAATTTTTAATTATTAACAACGTGGTACATGTATATGTGTGCTTATAGCAAGTGTACCGACGACGTACGCAATAGGTAACGAAGCGGAGCCGGTACGCCTCATTAATTATATAGAAAGCTGCGTTATCTTAATCTCCATGTCACGTAGTGGCGTTTCAAAGAGTCTATGTATCTAAATATGCAAGCGAAAAGCGCGAGTCATTTCAGCACTTTATCGATAACAATCGAGAATGATGTATCACCGATGGAATTTCTTATGAAAGCACGTTCCATGTCTCCTTCGAAAGCGCCAATGAGACACTACGCATACTTTTAAATACGTTTAGGGATGTCACGTGGTCCGGATGCGGTTCAACTGTTTAACTTTTTTTATTATTAATATAAGTGTCGAGACGTGCAAATCATTCGCCTAATGTGACGTTCTTCGCCTGCCCATTAAAGTGCCTACAGAACTCGTCAAATTTAAATACTTAAAGACAAATAGAACGGTTTTGCACGCTCTAATGTATCATGAGCTCTTCATCTATTATTAGCTACAATTTAATAAATACATTTTCGCATCACATAAGTTTTTTTATCAACCCTATAATGTTGCTTGACAACTCATGACATCTATCTTCAAAGCTCCATCCGCTAAATAAATAGATTTGTATACGATGTTACAAGTTTTCTCTCAACAAAAATCTCGCCTCCAATATTAGTCTTACTGAACTGATACATATGTGTTATATATCTTTTTGAAGTTATACGTGCCGTGTGGTGGCGGCTCGTTAAAAGAATACTACCACTCCATCTCATCCAATGGATCTCGTAAAAGGCGAGTAAGGAATTAAACTGCACTGTGCACCCAACAGCGCATGGTGGCGACGGGCTCACCACCTATCCTATCCAAGTGCATTATATTGTTTTGGTGAAACGTGGATTGTGGCAGTCATCTGCTTTTGCAGTGAGTGCCCAGTCTCTGACTACCTCTTATGGGATACAGTCGTGACCTTATGTATGTATGTTAAAGTTATACTTCTTTAGGCATGTTGACAGAAATTTTTTAGTATGCGACAGAAGTTACGAATTTCATAAACTTAATAATTTCGCTCGTAGGTGAGATTTAGTTTTTATTACTTAGTTAACAGTAGATTTCGTGTATTGTAAAGTATTTTTATATTAAATCAATAACAGTTACATACATACATACATACCTCTACACGCCTCTTTCCCATTGGGGTAGGCAGAGACTTCCACTTGCTACGATCCTGACACACATCTTTAGCTTATTCTACTTTTATTAGCGTTTTCACACACGCTCGACGGTTGCGGGTACTTTTAACGTGACCTTTCCACAAAAGTTCACCGATCTGATTGTGATACGCACGCCTAGGTCGACCCTTACCGGCTTTCCCATTCACACTTGCCTCATAAATCTGTTTCGTCAATCTCCTTTCAACCATCCTCTCTACATGTCGAAACCATCAAAGCATCCCTTTCTCTATCTTTGTCACTACATCTTCAACCACACCGCAACGTTCTCTTATCACGCAATTTCTCACTTTGTCAATCAGAGTTTGATTTAAGAGTTACGATTAATAATAATCTATCATTGACTTTGGTTACATCCAGAATGCAATACGTAGTTTTATGTCATTATTAATTATTATCCTTTAACCTTTCAGTCACTTAAAAAAGTGTAACTTCGAACGTGCGTACAAAAATATTTCACAAATTTATTATTTTACAAAAAACAATGTCCTTATGAAATAATTCGTTCAGAACTTTACAATCTTAAGATGGCGATAAAAGATATTAAATTAGTTTATTAATGCCGTATAATATAATTACAGTTACTAAATCAGATTTACTTTAATCTATTATAATGTGAAGTATACGATAAACTTGCGTCAATCGTATCCAACCACTGACTTATTCGATTTCTGCAATCCGCCAGTCGAAGTAAAGCACAAACAGCAGGGGGCGCCGGGACTCCATATTAGTGTGACCGACTAACTAGGTCTATTAAAGTGGCATATCGCATCGGCCACTTTTTATCACCTGACCGTTGCATAAAGATGGCCGAGATTGTTAATGGCGTACGCTTTGTGAATTACTATGTGAGATTACACGTTTTTGTTTGAACGTTGATAAGACTAGTACGTAATGTAAACGACATTTAAGTAATACAAAATTAAATATTATTGTTTAATTTCATTCTAATACGAATATAATAAAATAATACAATAAATTGTTCATTTTGCTCCTGTTGCACAGAATTTTTTTTTATGTTAATAGAACGATCATGATCAGATCGAAGACGTCATAAGGACAGGCCACATCAAAAGTACCCGACAATTAACCCACGAGCTTGTTTGAAAACGCTCATGAAAGTAGAAGCGAAAGATGTGTCAGGATCAAGTGGAAATTGGTCTCCGTCTACCCCCATGGGAATGATCGTGATTTTATGTATGCATCTCTTACAATAATTTGGAACTACTCCTTGGCAAACAGTGTTGAACTTTACACGCGAATAATGTCAAAAAAAATATATCAAGCATTTGCTTATCATTTTCTAACCGCTTACGTAATGTACTGTTACGTTCCCTTTCAGCCAATGTGCTTCGGAATACGATCACGAGAAACCGGATAGCAGTGGATTCGTGTACGTCAGCGAAAGGCAACAGTAAAAAAATTAGCTACCTCTACTGTGACTGGGCTAGACAAAGTACAAAATAAAATTTTCACGTAGAGATATCTTCGGTTCTATAAACTTTAGATAAAAAATATATTTTAACTAAGTGTTAATAGTTATATGCAACGGTGCCAATCTGTTATTTTTTGTATTTTATTATAATTTAAGTTAATTACTTTGTTATATTATTTCTGCTATTGACACTAACTACTCAACATTTTATCAAGACTGCAAAAATTACAAAATTAAAAGACTATGCACTTACCGGGATTTTATTCTAAAAATGTACACATTGCCCCGTGAAAGAGTTACTGACTCTGTGAAGTCGAGTAACTGGCATTATTAGATTGAGCTTGTTCCTATTATTTACATTATGAACATCACTTTTCTTTTTTTTAATTATGTTCTTATGTTTTCATATACATATTGAAAGGCCACGGTTAGTATATCAATAGCATAAATAGTTTAGTATATATTATCGTATTCACTTTCATAATTTATTAGTATAATTCATCATTAGTTTAAAAGACAACAAAGACATTGAAATAACCATTCGAGACAACATCAAAAGCTAATGTGATAAATTTAACTTGAACTACGAATAAGCAGACAGGCATAAAGGAAACAAAGGGTTATTGAAATTTTTGAAAAAAAAAACATTAATTAAAATTAAGAAAACTTCACTTTTGTATCGTAACGTATTCGTTAAATTGATGACAAATTAAAAAAAAATTAAAAGTTAACCTCCAACAGCAAATGTATAAATCTTCAGTTGTGGTACTTTTAAAATCGGAACTAATAACATAAATAAAAGAAACTTATTAATTTTAATATTCTGCACAGAACAAGACGAGCAATAGGAAATACCTAAGAATAATAATAATACAAGTGCCGTTACAGATCAGAGCAAGGCGCTCGCCTTTAAATTATGTATAAGCGACTGACATGTGTTCGATTCCAGGTGCCGTTTAACTAAAATTGTTAATTTCAATTCTAACACTTGATTGACGGACACGTTGCCAGCGGTGAAGGATTGGGTTGATATATAAATATTTGGACGACATGTGAAGTCTAACAACCCGCATTGGAACAGCGTGCGGACTCTTCCCGGATTCAAAAACGCTATCTAAAATGAGGGCAGTTACTCAGCAGTGTGGCATTAATAGGCGATCACTTTTTGTGATAATACTAATGTTCTGATACCCAATACAAGGTACAGTTTTAAATGACAAACACAAAACTGAAAATTTATGAATAGATACATTTTTCAACCAGTCTAGGGCGATGTCGCAATTATATTTAATACACATAAAATCAATTTCATAATCTTATCGAAAGTTCAATCGACAAATCGGTTGAAGTTGTGTCTGGTGTGAACTGGAAACGTTCAAAGAAAGCATGCGAAGTTTTATAAAATAACTAGCAAACGTTGTTTGATAAAACTTGTTCGGAATGCTTATGGGAATAACAAATGGAACAAAAACTATACTCAAGGAAATGCTGCGATTGGTTCACGAGTAGTATAAGGCTTTTTATACCTATCATAACGATCTACCTGGAATACCAAAAAAAGATGACAAACAAGAAACAGAAAATACATTTAACTGCCAAAGCCCAAACTCATATCAATGTTAAATACTAAAAGTAAGAAAAACAAAACTCAAGAAAAGAAAAAAATGTCGATAATATTCAAACAAAAGAATATAAGTATTTGCGAGAAATTATATAGTGTTCATAAACAAATCTATACAGACGTCAAACTATCAAAGGTTAACAACCTCAAACTTTCAACAAACATTATACGAACGAACGGCAAAGTCGAAAGGTTAGTTAGTAATTGAGACAAAGCGCTTCGACGCGAATAAATATTTCGCGAGTTGGTAAATAAAACGTGCTCAAAACAGCGTTAATCGGGTAAGCAACTAAAAGAAAACTCGAAAAGAACTTACAAAACCTAAAAAGCAACGAGCATATATAGAGTCGCACGAATAACGCGTTGCGAGTGAAATAAAATGACTAAACTATGACCCGGTTGCCGTGCACGGTTGAAATAAAAATTCTAACAGTCGACGCGACGGTTCCCCGACGGTTCGTGGCCAACTTTGTGTCGACTAAGTAATTGCCTTTTACAGTTTTGTCGCTAGCGAACTTCCGAGCTGAATCATCGTACACATCTTGAAAGTGAGAAATAAAAACGTATAATGTTAAAGACACAAGTAAAATATATATTTACTAGCTTTGCCCAACGGTTTCACCCGCGTAAAAAAGTCAACCCCGATATAATACTTCCCTATTTGAATCGGATTTTGTGGTTTTTTGCGCAGTAACCAAATTATGTTTCTAAAATGAAAGTAGCCTAAGTTACCCGCTATAATATCAGCTATCTGTCAGTGATAGTTCCGTCAAAATCAGTCAAGCCTTTTCAGATATTAGCCGGAACAAAGAGATAGACAGACTATAATTTATAATTAACGTTTTTTTTTCAAGAACCGTATATATTTATATAAGCATTGAATAAAAAGCTATTATTTTGTTATTACCAACAGACACTTCAATTTTATTTATTTTTATAGATGTAACCAGTACAAGATTTTCAGACCATTAATTCTAAAATATGTGAATCTTTAGTGGCAAAATTAAATCTCTGCATTGAATACATAACTTTGATAAGTAAGACAGTCCAAGATTTTTAAATTATTACGAAACCTATGATAGTTTTTTTTAATTATAGTGAATGAATCATATGGTAAATATCAGGTCTTATCAGTTATGAGGAAACAAACCACGACGTCCTATTAGTACAGGTTATAATGCAGTTTCATTAGCTTTGATTTATTTACCAATTTTATATATATTACAATTTAAGAAGGCTATTTTTTGGTAACTCTTTATATTTGCACCACTCCAGATTGAACCTCCACGGGAGAGCATATTTACGTAGCGTAGCTAATCCGTCATTGTCTTGTTACCTGCACTTTATTCTATACGGGATTTCGAAACTAATACCAGTACAAAAGATTACTTTAGTACCGCGAAAATTTTATTTAAAATAAGTCTCAAATAAAAATTCATTCAATTGTAAATGAAATGGAAATCATTTTATTACTGGCAAATCACATACGATAACTTAAGTATACAAATTACAAACTACTTTATATTACAGATTTACATAATCTTTCAGTTTCCTTAATAGACAAACATGTATCGATAGTCTGAAAATGATCCAAAAAAAAAATTACCACCACTATATAGATTTTTAAATATTCCGTGGAAAGTATTTGATTTTCCGGGATAAAAAATATCCAATGTCCGTCTCCAAGATGCAAGCTATCTCTGTGCCAAATTTAGTCAATATCGGTTTAACTGTGAAAAATAACAAACAGACAGAGGGACAGAGAGTTATTTACGCATTTATGGATATTTTTAGAACGTAAGACATTATAAAATTTATTCAAAGTAACGAGTATCAATTTTTTTAGGACTTATGGTCACTGTTAGCCCGAGGGCTTTCACAGCTTCGCCGCCAGTAGTCTATGCCGAGCTAAAGATTTACCTGATTTAATGTCTTTGTCATAATTAATATAATCTGGAATAATTTAATGACAAGTGTTTTTTTTTATTTTTAATACCTGGTATCTTTTTTCTAATTGATTTCCTTTTTATCATATTTACAGTAAAACTGCTCCGAAAAATTTTATTTTTCATAACACTGGACTGGCAATTTCGGAATATTTGGCAGAACCAGTTCAGATGGCAGAACGTTGTACACGATTGGCTCCAAACGCGCAGTGAACACATGCGGAAATACTTATAAGGCTACTTTCCAAATTACAGATCTACAATATTGGTAGGTGAAGTTTTAAGCGGCGTCATTACTCACAATTATCTTACATAATGTATATCACGTTGGAATCCGATCCCACGGAGTCAATATAACACTAAAAACGGAAGCAATCGTTCGCCTTTTACGGCATAGTGAGATAGAAGACGAGATGTACACTTGCACAGAATAACAAAACCACCGCATAAATCTCAAGACGTTTTCAAACGACAAGCACATATAAACAGGGTTGCCGTCTTGTGTTGCGTTTATTTTAAAGTTTCAGTCAAAAACTTTTAAAGCAAATACACGCACTTCTATACAGTATTTAAGTAATTATGAAATAAAAATACCTAAGAAGTTAGTTTTAGTCAAATTAATTTATGATAGGAACCTATTTTAATTAATATTCATAAACTTCAAAAGGCGGACATTTAAACAGCTCGTAAACTTTCACTATGGCTGTAAACATTAAACTATTACAAGATATCAATTAAAGAAAAAATAGATACTAGCTCAGAAATAATTCAATGATTAGTAACAAAATAAAATTGTTAGGCAACAAAATTAACGAAACCTCTTAAAAGTTTAAAACAGTGTATCATTGTAAATACACATAATCGTAACAAAATAACCCAACACCCCTTTTCCCTGCCCGCCTCTACACGTGGCATTCAATAAAATTTTCTCTAGCATATCTGACACCCCTACATGCCAAACCCAATTCGCCGCAGCCACGCGGCTCACGTCCCGTTGCTGACACACCACTCTTCGCAAAAACAACGTGCCTCCATAATACTACAATAGGTGGCTGAGCTGAGCGGTTTCCTTCGAGCTTCCCCTCCCCCCACACTCAACCTCCCCGGCACAAACTCCCCAGGGCCACTTACATGACTCAGCAGCGAGCGTTATATCAAATTCGACATCGCGCCTTTAGTGGCTTGTTTTTCGTTTGTAACGTAGTTTTTTAAGTCAATAAAACATCCGGTAATGGCGCTATTGGCAATGATAAACGTGAACAACGACTGCGAATACTTTACAAAGACAAATTCCTTTTATTATTTTATGAAAAGTTTTGAGTAAATAGTACAAGGAGTTCCGCGAACGGAAAAGTTTCTTGAGGTTCCGGCAGCTGCGATGAGGGAAGGTCAAAGTTAACTTCGTATTTTTCCGAAGGAAAAACTGAAGCGAAAGAGTGCTGTACAAAGTTGTGTAGCTTTAGATTTGTAATAAAAGTTAGATCGTAACAATTTCGATTCAAGTTCGAAAGGAATATGCGTCAATATGAGCTATACTGGTTATGAAATTTTCTTTAATAGGAAATGCCCAATCATTGTCTTTCAAAACGGATGAATTTAGTTACCGGCAAATTATTATTCAGTTAATAGAATCAGGCGTTACTTTGCGAAAATCCATTATAATAATGGATAGAAATAAAGTGATTTTGCTTAGAATGTTTCAAAGAACCCCCCGCCCTGGATGTGCTCCTCAAAAGTAGATAACACATTGTGACTCCCTCACAATGTGTTATCTACTTTTAATTACCTGGTTAATTACCTATTTTAAGTTCTATCTAAGTTAATCTTTGTAACAATGTAAACATATAAATCTTTTTCCATTAAATATATCGCAATATTATTCGAGCATTCACGAGTTTCATTTACATCAATACCGCACCTTACGAGATATTTTTTTTATTTTGCATGCGAATCTTAGCAAATTAACTTAGTTTTAGTCCTTTAAAATTATTATTGGTACATTATCAACGCCATCGCTCACTGTCCACTGAAAGTACATAATAAACATATTCGTCACGAGGTCATTGTAACATCCATCGCCTAGCACAAAGCCAAACTGATTCGTAATGTTCTTTTCGCGACGTCTATTCGAAATACATCAACTCCGACCACAAAGCGCGCACGGAAGGTGAATAACACTGTGACAAACGTGCACTACCTCATTTCCAATACAAAACGATATCCAATTAGCCGTACCGAACGCCACGGCTTTCATTAACCGACCCGGACGGGAGGAAACCGTAAAAAACCTAATCCGAAACGACTGGCAACGCGAAAACGACTTACGAAACGCGCTTATCTGCGTCGCAACAGGTGAAGTTATGTTGGTGGAGCGTTGGTTATTTTAAGGTTGTCGAAATGTATATTGTAATAACAACTGTTGTACTCACTCATTTAAATATGTATATAAACTAGACAGTGGTCAGACTTTTGGATAAAACGAGGTTCAAGGTTCTAAGTAATGCGTTAACAACACTTGAATAATGTGTTAGGAAATCAAGAATTGAGGTCAAAGCTTCAACACGAGATGCTCTTCCTACTCAGCCACAACCGTTACTTAATTAAATACTACTTCATATTACTTTTGCGCAAAAATTTTGCTATTAAAAAAACTATTGCTGGGATGTATAAAATACATTTCACATGTAAACCACGACATACTAATAATAGTTGATAAGATTTTCTAAGATATAACTAAATTTCAAACCCACATCAAAAAACAAAAACAAAGTTCAGTGAAAAATAAAACGAATTACTGATATATGGACACGCATATCTGCGATAGACAGGCACATATTGCATCACTATGGTCGATATTTTACAGGGTGAACGACATATGGACGAATTCTATACGTCCGCGTATAGGCGCGTGGAATTGAGTCATAAATTGTGCATCGCGGCTCTACACCGTTCGCAATAAACAACCGAATGTTCGCGTTGTCCTATTGCAACTTGGAATATTTATACGTAAAATATATAAAAGATTTTTTTCACAGAATCACAATTTTTATATACGCGAACATATTTCGCACTCGGGTGTATGGTGTAAACTAATAATAATGCTTTATTATTTTCAAATGAATTGTGAGGATAAGATAGTTATATAGATAATTTGAATTACTCCGACGATAGCAGCACTAGTTACAAAACTATTTCAGAAATTATAGTCTACACAATATGTATACACAAACCACACCAATGGCGAGATATCTCTGCAAAGAGAGTATTTCAAAGTCGAATTTGAGTGCAACGTTTCTACTCCCAATTAATATTTATCGATTAATTAATAATAACCGTTTGGAGGACCGCGTCGCCCGGTGGTTATCGTACCTGACTTCTACATCGCGAGTCCTGGGTCAGGATCCCAGCCGGAGCCAACATTTGTGACAAACACAAATTGTTTGTTTTCGGGTTAAGTTAGGCAGTGCATGTAAAATGTATGTCTGTAAAACGCTCCCACGGGTCACGGGATCACTTTATTCAAAGAAAAAAAAATGTTTTTATACTAAGCAGTTATTTTACAGCGAGTAATATTTTGGTTGTTTGTTTATTTATTTTAATTTTAATAAAACTTCTAATTTGCACTTCTGTGTTGCACGCGCTCTTTTCTATTATGTCAAAGTATATGTGTGAAGAACATCAAGGAGAAGATTTACGATCATAATCGACTACGGCTCGTTGTGATTGGTAATTGAAAACTGCTACTAATTAACATTTTATCTTTGGAGATGCAACGGACGGCTGTCACTGAGACGCAAATACATATGAGACCTGTGCATATATAAACTATGACTAGAGGTATCTGAGGAAGATGTCATTAAATGTTTTCGTTGTACCATAGAAAATATTAATTATCAGTACAGCTAAAAGCATACGTCCTATATGGATGATGATAACCCCTGGGAATGAGGTGATCGCTGCCAAGCTATTTCTACATCTTTATAAAACTGCTGTAATTGTATATTTAAAATGACTGAAAAAAATAATCCCGCTGGGTTTCTTACTGGTTCTTCCCAGGACAGAGGAATTTCTTTGCGTACCAGTGTAGTTTAAAAAAAATGACGTTCAATCAGTATTATGTAAATGATCTATATTGATTAAAAAAATATTCTATTCTATTCTATATTATTAGATATTTATCTATTCGTAATACATTTAAGCAGTTAGTGTCCAAAAAAGATATTTTTCTCGAAACCTTTAACTTTTAACGAAAACGGTTTTGTAATTAAGTTATTAAAGGCTGTTACGGGCTTCCTTTATAAATATAATGTCTATAAATATACAGTCATTCTGTTCGGTAAGTATTAGAACGGTTGCTATTCTGGACCTGCACCTAAACTTTTTCCGATCATATCGCTTAAGACTTTCCTTGGGGCGTACGGATACCCTCCGTCCTTCGACTTTCAACTTCAATAGACTTTTTTTATAATGCAGAGTAAAAAAAATATTGTGCATAGACATAAATGACAAACATAGACTATAGCTTTTAACAAAGTCCTTAATCCATTTCCAAAAACACTTATTGAATATTTCCGCACGGTTTTACATTTGTACAAAGTTTTGCTACGTATATTTTTGAATACGCAATCGTTTCCAACTTATGTTAAACTTTAGCAATTTGCATGCAGAAATTAAAGCGAATTTGAAACTGCGGAATATTTGTCCCGTGAGACTGTTATAGCGAAATTTCAACTTTACACATTATATAGATAGTTCGAGACGTTCGGGAACAATAACTTTACGGTTAACACCTGTATTAAATTTTGCTCAACTTCACAGACAATACTAGAGGTGCATACACTTTGTGTTGGATGCACATAACATCGCACACATATTATTAATGTTATAAAACTATGAGAACATTATTTAAAAATATCAATAAGTTAAAATTTATTTCAGCACCATGACATTTTTTTTACGTTCTGAATATTCATTTCAAATACTGCAACTGATTATTTATCTTACTGCATATTACTAAATTCTACTTTAGGCATCACGATAAAACATTTAAATCTTCGAAACCCAAATGCTGACGATACAGAGTTTCTACTTTAACAAAAACTACTTCTTCTGCCAAATTATAAGACGTCGGTCTTGATGTCCCGGACCGGGACGTGAGGATCTGCTTGTGTTAATTTTAGAGATATGAAGGTATTGTTAGGCTCGAGCAGCACAGACTGTGAATAATTTCTGAGTTCCAACTTCCGTTCCGAAACTGTAGTGGTATTGCCAGTAGTATTAACAGTAATAAATTGAATGCACAGCAAACAAAATAAAAATAAAGTTAAAGCCATGAAAAATTAAACCCTATTTGTTAATCAGTTTTGTAGTACAAACGATTCGACGACTTTTTTGAAATTAAAAAATTATTTCGGGTCATAATCATATACAACAACACTGAGTCGCATATAGTGGTCTTCTGTCTTTTTCGAACTTCTTCCAGTTCTAACACATACTACAAAATTTCTTTAAAAGTATGAAAACTAATATATAAAAATTATCTAATTAATGCAGCCCGGCAGAGTAGCCCGTTTGCCGTGTGGTAGCGGCATAAGAGAATCTACCACCCCATCACATCGCGTGGGTGTCGTAAAAGTCGACAGAGGGAAATTAAAACCAGTAGATGGGCAGCAGCATCTACCTGGAACATCTGAATAAATAAACTGCGGTTGCCAACCCGCCTGCCAAGCGTGGCAACTATGGCAAAATCCCTCCAATAAGAGAGCTACAAACTTTTGTGGCTATCTACGGGGGAGGCCTATGTTCAGCAGTGGACTTGTGATAGGCTGAAACGACGACGACGACGACGGCACAGTAGAATAGCATCTACCTTTTTCCTAACGAGGTGTCTTAAGAGGCGCCTAAGGAATTGTATGGACAGCCTTTATTCGTGCAGAATTACACCATTATATGCAATGCTGTCGCTTTACTGCTCGTGAGAACGCAATGGGGAGTAAGAAGGCGGCGACGTGGTTCGCTAACCGCCACGTCTGTTTCCAGCGAGGGCGAAAAGTAAGCTAAGTGAGTGGCCTCTGCATACCCTATATGGGAAAAGGCGTGACTGTATCTATGTAAATGAATGTACATTATTACTACAAGAAATAAATGACAAGCCAAACGTTTTGTATAAATAGCAGTTAAACATAGTGCAAAACTCAAAAGTTAAAGATTCTTAATCCGAACACAAAAGTGGGTCGCTGTTAAGCCCGAATAAGGCAAAGGCCTCCCAAAAGAATCGCCCGACAGAGACTGATAAGTGAATTACGTCAATCGGAAGGGACGAAACGAGGTCATATCTCGTATCCAGGATGGCGTCCTAGTCATACGCCCGAGGGGACTCGTGGGACTACGCCCCCTTCTATTCGGCACTTGATCCTGTATTAGACGCAGTGCGCTCTGTTTGTATAAGTTAAACAAAATTACTTCGCGATTATGTTATTAAAATCAAAATAATAAATGTACTTATGAGCTGTGGTAGTTCAGGGGCCGGGCGTTTGCCTTAAATATCAAGTACACGCGTGACCTGGGTTCGATACCCGATGCCGGTACCTATAAAAGTATTCTGCCAGTTTTTAGTGACCCGCGGTGAAGTAAAATATCGTGAGTAAGTTGCACGTTTGAGGAATAAGAACATTTCTGGATTAATTTAAAAATATTTCCGCCACCTAGCATTGGGGTAGCGTGGCTCCTCACAGTCTCAAAGACCTTAGGGTAGACCAGAGGTTCAAAAGTGGGAAGTTATATGATGTTACTTAACTTTTTATACTTGCATATATCTCATGAGACAGTTGTGTTACATGACACATTCAACACTGCAAATAATATTTTTCCTTTTTCTATAAAAATAATAAAGAACATTAAGACGTTATATCTCCGTCTACTCCACCGCATTCTCCAAAACGAAAGATACGAAATTTTATGTATTCGAGGAGACGTTGGAAGTCGTCGCTCAATAACATCCCAGTATTTTATTACCGCCGTTTGCGTCAGCGATCGTCTGTTATCGCCTGTTAAGATGCTGGCCGAGTCGGCGATTAGTTCCCGCTTCCTTCGGAGCGTAATAGGCGGCTTGTAAAACAGGCCCATGAGAAAATCGCTTTAATTACCCAACGGCTAACGTGTAGCACTAACGCCAATTGCTTCACCGTTAAATCGCCCCGGGGATTTCAAGAATATTGATACTTGTGGTGTACAACAAAGTACAAGGAGGAGGTAGATAACGTTCAGGTGATTGGATAACCGTTTGCCTGTGATAACTGAATTTATTTGCGGATTATAAAAAAATTGAGTAAAATTACAGACACCATATTAATTCGCGGTGACTCCTAACCACCGCGATAACGAATTAGACAGAAACTGTACAACGCCATTCTAGTATCATATTTTATTACATTTTTTTGATGTAAAATTTATAACAAACTAAAGTTTGTTATAAACCAAACTAAACTTTAGTTTGGTTTATATCAATTAAATTTGGTTTAATAAACTAAACTTTAGTTTGTTATGATAAACTTAACTTTAGTTTGTTATAAATTTTACATCCATGTCCTCATACAATTATTGTAAATGCAAAGTAACTCTCTCTGTCCCTCTGTCTGTTACCTTTTCACGGTTCAACAACTGAAACGAGGTTCACGCAATTTGGCGCAGAGATAGCTTGTATCCTGGTGACGAACACAGGATACTTTTCACCCCGGAAAATCAGATAGTTCTAACGGGATATTTAAAAAACCTATATCCAAGCGGACGAAGACGCGGGCGTTATTAGAACCCACGACTTCGTTCACGTACTTTTGAATCCTTTCAGACGGTTTAATTAAAATATATAAGTGAAGTATAAACACATATCAAGGAATCTTATATATAGTTAACATCATCCCAGAGATGATGTTAACATGTAATCCTATCAATAACTATACTATCTACAGTTAAATATGTCCGTACAGACAAATATACGAAAAGGTACTTCTATTTTATTTATATGTATGATGGTGTCCCAATATAATTTTCAATAATTGCGAACGAGGCCACAATGTAATTAAAACATTATACAAGCATCCGATGGGTAGCGTTATTCTGACAATCGATACGAAATCATTTCAACAATAATAATACGCAAATCTGTTCGGTAATTACAATTTTAATAGGTCGGTCATTGGAGGTTGCCCCCTCCCACCCCATGGTCCTCGCGAAATGCGAGAGAGGGGGACAATAACAGTCCGCGCAAAAGCGCTTTGAGTAACTAAAATTATATAGCTTTTGATAATGTTATTGAACGACTCGACTGAAGCGTGATTTTCGTTGGTACTTCTTGTTAATCCAAGATAATAATTCATACGAATTAAAAGTTTCCAATTCAATTACGCGTCGCTAAGGAATATAAATTAAGAAGCCATTGGCGTCTATTGAAGTATTATATATGCGAGTACTATCTGATGCCCGCGACTTCGTTCGCGTGTATATAGGTTTTTTAAATATCCCGTATGAACTATACTATACTGTTTTCCGGGATAAAAAGTATCATATATCCATCTCCAGAATGCAAACTAAGTCTACTCTACTCTAAGTAACTAAGTGCCAAATTTCGTCAAGATCGCTTCAGCGGTTGAACTGTAAAAAAGTAACAAACAGACATCGCATTAATAATATAAGCATACGAGTAGATTAACGTTCAAAATACAGACATAATGTAATCTATACCGATAATAAAATTGGTGACTGTCTATTATTTCAAAATAAATGCCAAAATTTAAGTGAAACCTAATATTTATTCGACCACTTATCATAAATGTCAGTTTTTAGATATTTTGTCTTTCTTTCCGACTGAAAGTGTCTCGAAATGGCTTCGAAACAGCTTAAGGGATCAGACCATGACATCGATCCAGTTATAACCACAAGTTGATCTATGCTCAAGATATGCTTCAATTTCGCAAGTATTCGCACTGAAACAGACACTTGCCTCGTCACTATGCTGTATCCAATGTTACGTGTGAGAGCTATGAGAAATCAAAAACAGAGAAAATAATCTAATATTACATATATCAGACGTTTGCTCGGCTGCATCCCCATCAACAACAAAACAACTAAGATATATGAGAACTTTCCAATATTGAAATGGAATGAAAATTATTTACCCAAAATACATTATAAATGACATGACAGGATTATAGACAAAAATCAATAATAAGTATATATAAATACCTAAGTGTGAACTCGAGCCAACCAGCCTCTACCAACACCTGTTCACAAGTAAGTCACATATTACTAGTCATTATCCATATCGACTATATTTAATATTATATACATCTCTTAATATTAATGTTAACACACACTAGTAAAACCAATTAATTAATTTATTAAACCGACCGGTTTATTACTACGGCATCGACAGAGAATCAGTGATGTTATAGAATTAATTTTCAATAACTATTTAATCAAAGAACCGATTTCCACGCAGCTGCTCATGCTCAAGAGTTCATAATTTTCTCATAGATCCCATCATCAGTACTTTACCAAATGTATATGCGACAGCTCCTTTTCTAATAAAAAGATTAATCGAAATCGGTCCACGTAAAGAAATATCGCTAAACATACGTAAAAAAAATACCGACGAATTGAGAACCCGCTCCGTTTTTTGAAGTCTGTAAAAAATGACACCAATCGCAAGTAAACATTCTAAACAAACCTTATAGAACAATATCAGTGCGGTCAGAAAATCTAACAACCACGATATACGCAACTTAACTAACTACTAGTTTCTAAAAATATCTAAGGAAAAAGACACGGTGCTATAGACGGGGCCAATTTGCGATTTAAGCGAATCGCCGACAGAAAAATGAGCACGCTAGTGTCGCGCCGAGTAAATTATGCGCATAAATTTCCCTAGCAAATCGCAAACGCATACGATTAACTAGATCCGTGCGTGCGGAGAATTTTAGCCATCCATACATACAATAATGACTTCTTACTCATGAGGTGCGTCCCGCAATGTATGTAAATATTTCTGGGAACATTTTCCTCAGCCTATAGTATTGCTCTTTCGAAGTAGTGTTTTAATTCAGGGTTATTTGACAATCTGAAATTACCGTCAGTTCTTTAAGATTTCTACGAGAGTAATTGATTCGCTAGTACAAACAAACAAACAAACAACAACAACAATTAAGTAAAGTTACTTCCATTTATCAATCTATTTATAATATCGTCAATTTAATTCTAAGTGTAATATATTTAAATAAAAAACGATGCCCCACAGTAGGTTTTCTCCTGTATCGTGGGTACGTTTTAGAGACATATATTTCACATGCACAACACCCAATAATAATTTGTGTTTTGCACAAATGTTGGCTCTGGCTGGGATTCGAACCCAGAACCCGCAGCGTAGAAGTCAGGTACGCTAACCACAAGGCCACGCGGTCATTCAGGCGCATTCAGTTCAAGTCAACACATCCAGGTCATACTTTGGTTCCTAGTTGACTTTTTTTGTTTTACTTCACAATTTTCAGTAAAGTATATAAGAAAAATTAACATTATGTAATTATTTAAAACTATAAAATTTAAATAAGACCGCCGCATATAAAACGCGACAAACTAAATCGTAAATCAACCTAATGGAAAAAAATTTAACATAAAACTTTTCGATACGCAACCAGAATATTAAAATACGGAAGACTGCCCTTATAAAGTTTTACCGCGTGTTTTGTTACAGGTACATGCTGAAATATGACTTCTCTTTTTATAAATAATTTAAGATGTTTTGCTAAAGGAACGTTTGATACATAAATTAACTCCCCAACCATTCCGTGTAAAACAATTCACCTGCGCTTGCAGTTTGCAACCACTTCTTCCTGCGACCTACTTTCCCCTCTCCCAGACTCGACTTAACATCGGAAACATGCCTTAACGTGTCCCAAGTAAACCGTCTCTCCCCTTCACCTTTTGAACACTAGCTATTTACATAAGTAAAGGACAGATATCCTAATATTTTTAGTACACAGTACCTCTTGAATTTAAAACTATTTCGGATGACCTAATTCGGTATTTTATCTCCGTGTCACATTACCATTAAAGTCAGTCACGTGCCAATAGTTCCGCGCTCGCTCCATACATTAACCAATAAAGACAACCGCCATACGACGGATACGACCATGACTAACTTTTATATGATGTATAAATTTACTAATATGCAATTCGGCTTTTTACTATGCAATGAGAACTGTGTCAACGGCGTACCTAATGTAATCTGAAACTCGCCCAATAACCTTGAAGTCACAATTAAAATTGCTCACAGCCTTTGAAATCAATTTCCGAGTACAGATTAAAAAATAAAGTTGATAAAAGGTATACCTGTCGTCCCCGCCACGTTTCATCTCAATGGTCTTAGTCTCATCTTTCTTAAATTTTCACACGAACAATAGCTAGTTGATTCAAACTACAGGTCTTCAATTAAGCCCACATCCTTGTCTAGATTCGTGCTCATTAAGTTTTATAAGGCGGTCGTGTAACACTTTATCAAACGACTTCTCGTAGTCGACGAAACAAAGAAATACCTCGTGTTGCATGCGTGTATTAGAAGACTTTGACGACTGCGTGGCTCTGAGTGAAAAAATGACGTTTCTTACGATGAACATAAAATAATTTTCATTTAAATTAACTAGTTTTTACGGATTTAATCGAGTATAATTTAAGAATTGGATATACGCTAAAAACAAACATATATAAATACCAGTTTAGTTAGTCACCCAATGGTCAGAGTACCTAACTGATATGCCGCGAGTCCTGAGTTTGAATCTCAAACGGAGCCAAAATTTGTGCAAAACACAAATGTTGGTTTTCGGGTCAGGTTGTGTTGTGCGTGTGATAGGTACGCCTGTAAAACACACTCACGATACAGGAGAAATCCTAGTAAAATCCATCGATATAAAGAAAACAATACAAAAGCAATCTAGGCGGCCCAAATCCCATATCGTGCCCTAACTGAGTAATCCACAAGTTCATGAATAATTGTCAGTAAAAGTTTCAATATCTGAGTTATCAAGGTTATTAGTGGTATTCTCTATATTCATTTGAGCTTGCCTAAACAAAATTTAATTGTATTATAACAGGCTATTATAAATCTTATGATTCATCCAAATATTGCCTTTCCATTTGACGGTTACAATTTTTTTATTAACACATATTATTGTTACTTTATGGACCTATTAAAGTTTGCACAGGAATATGTTTTCGCAAGCTTTAGTAAGTTTTTTTAATCGACTCATTATCATCATTTCAGCCAGTAGTCCACTACTAAACATAGGCCTCCCCCTTCGATTGCCACAAAAGTTTGTAGCTCTTATTTTGGGGGGATTTTTCCATAGTTGCCACGCTTGGCAGGCGGGTTGGCGACCGCAGTTTATTTTATTTAGATGTTCCAGGAAGATGCTGCTGCCCATCTCCTGGTTTTCATTTTCCCTCTGTCGACTTTTACAACACCCACGGGATGGGATAGGGGTTAATCGACAATTTATAATAATATCGGTCGATTTGGTTACGGAATAAATGACCATAAATGTAAGCTACGCTTGTGTCCTAACTAGACCGTATTTGACTGGGTTTCCCGGTCTATGTCGAAGGATATCACGTCAGTAAAAACCCAAGACAGACACCATTTAAAATCTTTTAGACCGCATTTTATCTACGTACATTCTAAATTACTTAGTATATTTGTTTATTGTATATTGTTGTAAACCTGGGAAATCTTCGTACCAGTACCTCGTAAATATTATTATGAAACGCGGGACACTTGGGCCGTATTTACTTTGATAAAAGTGATTACAGATCTGCATATACCTGAACTCTAACCTTACGACTTACATACTAATCAGACAATTTCGCATATTTATTAACATATATACTTGTAAAGGAAAAATAATTGAGTGCGGTAGGCGCGTATTTAAAACGGCCGCAATCGATACCCCATCGACAAGAGGCCGAGCCGGTTGGAACGGACTCGTGTGTGTGTGCGTGCTAATGCACACTCCTAAATATTATGTGAAGCTGTACTACTCATTCGTGTGTGCATCCGTGTGCGTCAGTGTGCGTGTATGAACGGATGTGGTCTGTGCATACATCGGGCAACTATTTACTGAGAAGTATCGTGCCGAGTTTTATAGGCAAACAGCTCGAATTTATTTTACGTAAACTACGGTACACCGAAAAAACTCTTTAAAATTACATTACATCATTCCACTTCATCGTTAGTGACATAATCAAAATAATATAATGGCAATGCCATGAAATAGGATTGTTTCTACACACAGTCACGCATTTGTCCCATATAAGGAGTAGGCAGAGACTAAAACAGTACCCACTTTTCGCCCTCGGCCTCGCGGGAAACGAAACGTGAAAGATGGCGGACCACATCGTCACCATTTCGGTACGTATCAAAAATTCTTACTCCCCAATGCGTTCCCACGAGCAGTATAGTGACAGCATTGCATAATATGGTATTATTCTGCACGGATAGAAACTGTAAGTGCCATAACTTGTCGCCTCTTACAACACCTCGGTAAGAAAGAAGTAGGTGGTATTATACTCTGCCGGACACCTATCGGCTAATTGTTTCTATGAACTAGTTATGTGCGTACCCGTTGGAAGTTTATAAAATGTATTTTTAATTAAAAAAAAAGTAGTAAGCCACCGCCACCTATAATATTAAACAATTATAGTACCTAATTGGATAGTATAATTATATATTGCTGACAATGAACAATGGCACGAGAAAGATCCTACAACGATTGTACTGACATCCTTATACAATCTTAATTCGCCGATTCAAGTCGTTTCTCTACACCTCAACTGGTGGTAGGATTCCTATGCAGGAATCCGTCTAGGTAGGTACCACCCCAGGGCCAGTTATTCTGCCGTGAAGTGGTAGTGTGCAAACATGACTGTGTCTCGGTCTGAAGGGTACTCTGATGGCTAGTGTAATTAGTGGGCATATGAGACTTAAGAACTTATGTCTCATAGTCTCACAGGGTTATGGGCACAGTGAGGTGTCACACAGAATTTGTTGTCTGGGTCTGTCTGGGTGAATGTTTTGTCTGGGTGACACAGCATTTGTTATGGGCAGACGTTGCACCTTCCATCAGGTGAACGTTTTGCTCGTTTCGTCACTTTATACAATAAAACAAAAATAAAAAAACCTATATCCGCAAGTTGAGTCAACATGAATACACCTTATCATATACTCGTAATAACTAGTTTCACAAAACCCGATGAATTCTCCTGCGGTCAATGTCGTTAATTTCGTCATTTACATATTGAACGATTTTGGATATTTTTTTGATTGGACAGTTAACATCCTGCACACGTGTCATTAATTAATTACAGGTTATATTTATTAATAGCTAGTGGAACATTTGCCCCAAAACAAATGCGTCAAATAGAACATGTCACCTTGAGAAATCAGTTCTAAGTCCAATATGCCCAGTAATTACACTAGCTAACAGTGCCCTTCAGAAACAGTAATGTTTGCCACGACTGCTAGACAGTAGAACAACTGGCACAGCACAGCAGTGTTACCCACCAAGACGGATTTCTGCATAGTTTTCAACAGTAATGGTTATCCACGAAATCGACTAACATTTTAGAACTATTTTTATAGATGCATACAGTTACGCTTTATTCCAATACAAGGGGTAGGCAGAGATCAGTCACGTAGCCTCCTTTTCGCCCTAGCGGAAAACGGGACGTGACGGGTGTCGAACCAAGTCGCCGCCATTTTGGTACGAATCAAAAAATTCTTACACCCCGTATTGCGTTCCCACGAGCAGTACAGTGGACATGATTGCATATAATGGTGTTATTCTGCACTAATAAAGGCTGTCCGTACAATACCTCAGTCGTCTATTACGACACCCGGGTAGGAAAGAGGTAGGTGCTATTCTACTCTGCCAGACACCTATAGAATTATTATTCCTTGGCAAATATATTTCAAGCAAATTTACAGGAAGACAGATTGTCTGGAGTCAATAATGAAGGAATAACCTAAATAATTTTGAAAACTATGTATTGACAACTCTTGCTGCGTTAGTTAAAAAGCGAAGCCCGTTATTTCGTGTACTGCGTTTAGATCTCGACTCCGCACGGATACTCGACTAACGATTTATCACGTTTGTCCTAGTTTCAAAGTATCCAGTATTATCAGACAGACTAAACGAGTACAACTAAAACATATAATCATCACGCTTCTTATTCATTAATGAGTAGTCGGATTCTATTTTCGGTTATACGTATTTCAATCTGATACTAGAATACTACGTACAATCCTTACTAATATTATAAATGCGAAAGTAACTCTCTCTGTCCCTCTGTCTCATTGTTAACCTTTCGCGGTTCAACCGCAGAACCGATCTTGACGACATTTGGCAAAGAGACTTATATACTTTTTATCCCTGAAAATCAAATAGTTCTCACGGGATATTAAAAAAAAATATCAGCTCAGGCGTAGTTGCAGGTATCAGCTAGTCTAAAATACAATCTGATAAAATAAAAAGGCATTTGTAGTTTTCATATACTCTGAGATGGCACAATGGTGTTTCTATATTATTTCTGTCTTCTTTCTGTCTTCTTTCTGCCATACGATCCGTTTTTACAAAAACGATACACAAACAACACAGTAGGATTTCTTATCGTTAGTGTGTTTTACAGACATAAATTTCACGTGCACAACCCGAAGCGTGCAAGTCAAGTACTCTAACCACAAGGTCACGCGGTCGTCAAATTATTTTTCTATCTGCCATGTGGTGACTGTATAACTGTATTCATCTGCTCTGATTTTACTACGGAAGTTACATCATAAACGTTTTAAAACTTTTACTCTGTGCATATATATTTTTTTATCGTATAAAGTGATGGAACTAGTAAAACGTTCACCAGATGGTAAGTGCAACGTCTGCCCATAACAAATGCTGTGTCACCCAGAACATTTCTGTGTGACACCTCACTGTGCCCATCACCCTGAGACATCAGTTCTTAAGTCTCATATGCCCAGTGATTACGCTAGCCTCACAGTGCCCTTCAAACCGAAACACAGTAATGTTTGCACACTACTGCTTCACGGCAGAATAACTGGCCCTGGGGTGGTACCTACCTAGACGAATTCCTGCATAGGAATCCTACCACCAGTATCTGTTACATTACATTTACCACACCAAGACTAAATAAACCAAAAGCATATGTGTGTAGTAAACTGGACTAATTCTTATGCACAATGAGAAAGTTTTTGCGTGACCTTTTTGTTCTTGTTTTTCTCATAATGTTGAGTTTGCCTTACGTATTAAAATGTTAACAGCACAGATAAAGTAATTTATCGATATAAAACCGTTACGTCTGTCATTAAAAGAGGTTGGTAACAAGTGAAATTTACAAAGGAACAACAATCGATAAGTACTGATAACGACCGAAGTGCGAGTTGAATTATCTGAAAATATTCTTGAATAATAACGCTTAATATAACTGTGATAACTGTACAGTAAAAAAATATCATCATAATCGGATATCGCACAGACCTTAGATATCCGCATGTACGATAGTCAAGTGAAATTCAAAAGTTCGAACTTTCAATAAATGTATTTGACTGATGACTAATAAGCTGAAGCCCGCGACTACGTCCGCGAGGATTTATGTTTTATTAGAAACACCGTGGGAATTCGTTAATTTATCGAAATAATAGGTATCCTATTTCCGTCCCCAGGATGCGAGCTATCTCTGTGCCGAATTTCGTCAAAATCGGTTCAACGGTGGAGCCGTGAAATGGTAACAGACACAGGGACGGAGAGTTACTTTGAAGGCGATTTGCCGAGCGCTGTAACACCTCGGCCCTCAAACGCTGCTTGTCGATTTTATGAATTTTCCTGGTGTTTCCTAAGTCGACTCTTATAACACCTACGGGATATAAAAAAGCTTATGAGAATATTTTTTTTTTTTATAAACGGCGAATGTAAAAGATCCTTCATCCAATTCAATACTGCGTATAGCGAAATATATGAAATGACTTGCCGTCATAACATATACTCAGACTAAAGATATTTGCTGTTATCGAAAAACAATTAAGAAAATAAACAATTTAATTCTGACTTGAAACTTTCCACCTAGAATCGGCGTATGAACCGATACTCTAGCATTTCCTAGACAATAAAACTAAATGAGGCCGAAATCATTACAAAATGACCACACTCATCCCGAGATAGGGCGAGGCTGACAACGCGGCGTCCATTGCTACTTTGTGAATTGTTTACGACACACATCGACGCTCTGCGGTCAGCATATACGTGTTAAGTTACATAAGTAATGTTGCAACACAGACTTATCCAATAACAAACTGGGAATAAGTAATTTTGTACAATACACAAACTATTTTCTCTATTTAAGATTTCTAACTCGTTGCTACCGGTGTTGAAAACATTTATAAAGATAATGGACGAAACAAATATTTTGTCTTATGGTAAATAAATATTTCTATATCTAAAAAAGACAGAGTCGACCTACACAGCAATCATGGAACCATTTAAATAAGCCCTAACCACCACTGCAGCACTTAAATAATGTATTGATATTAATGACCGAAGAACTCTGAGAAGTGAAAGCATCATTGATAATAACAGATTATGATAGTAGTGTGTGTACAGAACCAAATGCCAAATTGGTCCAGATACATCATTCAACGTTAAATTATTTTATTGGGCTAAAATTAAGTTTTAATTAACTGTCATGAAGCAACATAACCTTGGGCTTATACTAACAAATAAATCTCTTATGGCATATACAACATATCCGTGACATACCTAAAAATGGCAATAGATTATAGATTGCAATGGGTCAATTTCCACAACTCTCACATGTTTATGCGCATTTTTTGCACAATATCAAAAAACTCCTGCAACTATAGGATCCTGCCTATAGGTAGTTGGTGTAGATCCAACGTCTCAACTAAATATCAGTTAAAATGTGACAATGCATATTTTATTATATTGAACTAGCCTACAAAGTATGATTATAGTTTGGCGAGGAAGAAATATGTAATATTTTTGTAATCTTTTATTGGAATTAAAAAAAAATGTCATCTACGAAAAATAAGTGGTGAAAAATGTTACTGCCTTTGATTATAGAATCTTTGGTACTATGACCTATATTTGACTGGCTTGAAAAACAATTAAAAATTCAAATCTTGCTTTGTGAATCTTGGTTGTGAATACCCAAGAATACTATCATATTTATTTTGATAAGGATTAATACAGAATAAGAGTAAATAGCATGGCAAGTAACACAATTTTTAATAAAGGAAAATAATTAGGTTTTATTATGTATATTAATCTTCTGTAAAAATTATCTAACTGATGGTGAAAACTGATTTATAATATGCTGTGTGGTTTAGAAAGAGTTAGCGAATATACAGACGAGAGACACAGTGAGTGACTTTGTTTTATACTATGTAAAGATACAAGCCTTATGTGAAACCACCACATCTGTTACAGAGTGATAGCTCTTGGTAATGGCATAAGACTGTACTCAATAAGAACTGTCTAACCATCAAAAAAGCACCATAGATATTATGGAGTTTGAGATGGTTTAGTGGTTATCTGGATCAGTTCACACACCTTTATGCACAAAATGTAAAATAAGTCAATATTTTTAACATAAAGTAATATTCAAGATTAAACATTTATATTTAGGTAATAAAACATTTAATAACTTTTTATTGTCTCTAACTCTATGAACATCCACTATACCACAAGAATCAAGGGACATTGCTGCCCTTGTTTAAAAATATATATTTTGAATTGCACTATCTGACACTACAAATCAAGAAGTGTGTGTTTGAACCATGGATTACAATTTAGTTAAGTGCATTTATTTCATTGCAGTATTTTGTGATGTAATGCTAAAAGATTATATAACAAAAAATATCACTTGAAACATTTGACAGGGTCACATCCAGTGGAGCTTATCTGTGTTCATTGTTAAAATAAAATTCTACATGAAATTATCCAATTTCATTAAGAAATTTGTAAAGCATAACTTTCAAAACATACAAACTTTCAAACAGGCTTGGATCATAAAATTCATTTTGTTTATTAAACAAGTACAAACAAACAGCTTTAAGAACAAACTTCGATGGAGAAATTAATGAAACTCCAAAAAGAATTTCAACAAGACTAAAGCTAACAAGTGAAAACAAACATAAAAGCTAAATAGGTAAATAATGAAAGGCAAAAACTTTCAAATGAAATCCATTCAAAGTTTTTACCCAATTCAAACTTTGTTGAATGAGAAGTCAGTACTAATTTAACTTTTCTGAAATGGTAAGTATATCTGTTTGAAATTGCATGTTAAATAGAATTTCACAGGCAATATTAACCATTACTTCTTTAAAATATTAATACAACTTTAAGTAATTATATAATTTTTTATGTTTTCAAACTAACAGTGAATATTAGCATTTAATACACTGCTCATGATAACCACCAACTTATAGTGACTTGTGAATATCTTTCCAACTTTTTCAATTATTACAAACCTGATTGATCAGTTACTATGTTCATTACCTATGCAGAACAAAGTAATTCAATGTTTATAAAGATTTACCTATCTTTATATATGTTTTTCATTCATTAAAGTTATTTCAAACTATAATATTACAAAAGAAAGGTTGGTGCTTTGTCAGTTAGCAGTACCTTCATAGTCAGTCTTTGCAGAAACACATATTATAACTTTTATTTTATTAAAGGCTTTGATAATGAACCAATGATTTTTGTATGTAATGATTAGGTCATTTAAAAAAAAGAGAGGTTTTATTAAATTAATAATTTAGAATGTTGTCTTAAAAGATTGTTATTTAAAAAAAATAACTAAATATTACTTAAAATAAGTTGTTTGATTGATTTGAATCTGACTTATTAATTAAACAAGAAAAGAACACAATAGCATAAATAAATGCGTCAACTTTCTAAAGTAAGTAGGTCATCAGCGTCCCAATACCGCGACGATTAGAAGCACCGCGTGCTCGTTAATCTTCAAGCTCTACCCAAATATCGGTATGTTCTAGAAAGTCATGACCCGCAGTTCTGCGACCGTGAATTTGTGACGCGTCGGTGGCGTCGGCGAATATGTCGTCGCCCCGTCAACTAGACCACTGCACAGAGCCGCTCCGCCACCATTACGATGACGCTATCATATTTTAACAAATTACACAGTTAGGATAGCGTTATGCAATTTGAAATTACAACTAGCGCTTCCACATCATTTTGGCCACTTCCTTTAATCGAAATATTAAGGAACTTACCGTTTTAAATGCTGAATCCAACAACAAAGAATCACCAGCCACGCGCTCCAGTTACAGGGCACTCACAAATCACGAAAGCACAACGTAAAGCAGCAAAATTATGTCACAGTAACGTTTGTTTTGTCCACAGTCAATTAACAAAGTCAATTTAAATAAAGTTTTCTAGGTTTTTCTCGCAATAAACACTTAACCGGGAAAGCGAACCCTGAATCACCGCCAGCTACGTACAAAATGGCGGATTAGCGTAATGAAAGTGACGCGCTGACGCGCCGACACTAAGCATAGAGTAAAAAGTAATATATAGTCTATGTTCAGTCAAAGGCATAGACTAAGTTAATTCCTTCTTCTTTTTTGTTCCTGGCAATTAGCTATCACATCGAGCCACTATAGGCTTTTATTTTCGTTTCGTTTAGTTTTCCCTTCGTTCATTATTTATTTAAAAAAATAATATAATATAGGGACTTAAGGCGTCAACTCAAAAAGTGGTAGTGTTTTAATTGAACTTTCTAATTTCTGTATATATTTTGAGTTTTGATATTTAATATTGATAGTTTAATATGATTGTAACATGATTGTAAAATGCAAATCAAGACCGGAATCGCACTCTTCGTTTTGTCTCCAGCAGTCCAACAAGTATTGATCAACATTTTGAATTATCTATTATCACTCACGTGATTGCCTTGACATTGGCAAATTTCAATTGAAAGAGGCCAATATAAAAAGAAGAAGAACAATAATTTAATGATTAGATTAAAAGTTAGATTAAATTACAAAAATGTTTTTCTGTTCAAAAATAAAAAATGGTAACACCCAATCATAAAAATTTACGATTAATTTGAACATCCTTATCAATCGTTAAAGCGCCTAACGGATACTTTTTTTTTAAATTTAAACAAAAAAATCTGTCGAAACAGTTTTTTCCTTTTAATTTTCCAATATTCCTTTGATATTATTATACGACTCTATTGTCCTATAATAGTTCCTAGACAACAGAAGTAGAGACAAAATGCATTATAGAGAAGTAATCTATCTTATTTTTTATAAAATTAGTTAGAACAACTTTCATCTAAGGCATAAGCGAATTATCTTTTGAATAGATCCACATAATTCTAATTTTCAAAATTGTCTAAATAAATATTCAGAAGCATGTATTTATGATATAAGATAATTATGATGTAACTTGAATCCACTTCACGATAAGCTAACCTTATAAGGTAAGAAAAATAACTTGAATTATATACGCAAATACAACAAAATCGTACTCTTCCGAACGAACTATTACAAAAAGACAAAACCAATTGTTTGAGAAAAAACGTGAAATTAGTTATATTGTCTATAATAGTTTTAGATCAAGAAACAATTAATCAGAAATGCTTTTAATATCAATTTAAGATTACGAACTATAAAGCCTGTATGAAGAATCAAGCACATAAATGGGTTGGTTCTTTCGGGGTATAATCACGCTCACATTCAAGATTAGCTGAAATAACTATACATTGCAACTATTTTGAGCTGGTGTAGTAGTTATATAGACATTCTATCATAGTTCTGAGGCGTTCAGAAGAATCTCTGGCTTGATCAAGATGTTAATGTAAGGACAATGAGGGAAATTCCGTCGGCAATATCGTGTGTTTGTGATCATTCTAAAAAGAATTACGATGTTACGGACTCATTCGGTAAAACAACATAATTTTTAAGTAGCAACTACTTATCGCAAATAAAATTACAATAACTACAAAGTAAAAAATGGGGTCTGATGTTTAGTTGTGTTTCGAACCTGAAAGATAAGTTTAGTGAACATCTCTCCGAAAGTAAATATAAAAGTTAATATAAGAGTTACGACTTTGCCGATGTGCATTTATATAGTTTAATATATGATATAAAGCTTTTTTCATCTGTTATAAATAATACCAAATAAATACAGAATAATTCATTGTAAATATTGAAAAATGTAAACTCAAAATGGTCAAGTTGGAAAATCCGTCCAACATTGAGGGATCTATATCGTCATATCCTGGAACTGGAATTGCCACATTGCAGATATTGTAAACCTTCATTATCTCTTATCTTTTTGATTCGGCGTTACAGAGAACACCCACTTTAACAAACAGACTGAAGAACAGTGTCTTGCAATTAAGTTTTTCGAAACAGTAGATAAAACGAAAATAATATTTAGGTATAAACACCGTAATATGAATCATAAAATACCAATAGTAACCACTGAGTGAACTTGAAAAAACATCTGGAAAAATTAAATTATTTTTCGTGCTTTAGAGACGATACGTTTACAATTCCTGGCGCGCAATAGTCAATAATCACACCGCGTACACAAGATTCACCCGTGTTCCAGGGCGGTTCTCACCGCCCAGAGTTACCGATACACAAGTCGACAGTCCGAATGGACGCGCGCAGCCTCCTTCGGACGGTCATTATACGACTTAAAATATTTAAGATTTTCGAAATCGCGAAAGCACGCAGCGAACGCGACACAGTCCGAACTTCGAGGTTTTTGTAGGAGTTTTATTTATTTATTTATTTTTGGGTCAAACCAAACCTGGCACGCGGGCCCCTGGCCCGCGAGCACAGTATCCGATGAAGCTGTAAAAGCCGAGAAGGCTAACAGCAATTACATCACCGAAAATATATATATATATATTACAATTCCCAGTATTTATTTAAATATTTTGTAACAATTTTTATTTATGTTATTATCAATAGGTATTTCATGACTTATGTTTTGAAAACTTTAATGATTTTGGTTTACGTAATATAAAAAGGGCAATAATTTTGAGTTTGTATTGCTATATCTAAAACGGAAAATATTGCTCCAATGAGCACACATTGAACTACGCCAAAATAAATAAATGAATTTATGCTGGATTAGAAGATTAGTATTTTTAGTGATAAAATGTGATATTTTCGTTTTATTCACGATATTAGAGAAAACATGTAGTAAAATACGGCTTCAATTTGTTTAATTATTTGAATTTTTTTTTACTTAATATGCTATGGTTATATTGTTTAAAACTTTTCTCCCTTTGAATCAATTTCTCCTTCTAGGAAAACTTGATGTAGGATTGATTAACTACAAATTCTAGGGAAAGTCCGTCTAACGACTGAATATCTAAAAAAACCTTTTGCATTTAAATACGCAATGTTTTATGTTGTTGATTATAGATTAATCAAAGGCAAAAACATTTTTAATTGATTAAAACCATTTAATTTCTATTAATTTAATTAACAGTACCAATTATAGTCAATGAAATCTAACTTTTGAAAAACTATGATGGACTTCATTGAACTTAAAACGACTTATCAGTGATAATTTAATGTGTTATTAGAACAGATTGGATTGTAATACATAACATATTGCTACCCTTAGATACAAAAAGTAAACGAAAACTTTGAATTTGTTTTATTTATTCACCTTTGAAGAAAAAATATCAGAAAATGACAAAAGTTTTCATCATTTCGAATTGATAATAAGTTATGATAACTATAAAGTTCCCTGAGTCCCTGAGTGTTTTTTCACACCGCATAATTTGTTTTTTAGTGGAGGCAGCTCCGATTCTGAAACAAGAATTAAAAAGTTTGTTAAAGCAATCTTATTTGAATTATTACAACGTGGCGGGTTTTTCCTAGCTCCAAAATGCTTTTTATGGAATCTATCAGGCTGATTATTCATTTTGTTGCATATTGTATTTATCAGGGTTGAGTTCATTCAAAATAGGATTAAAACATATCTTTTACTTTTTGTCCCCTCCTTAAGTTCGCTAATGTTAAAAAATGTCTGCTTATTGAATGTTTCTTAATCGTTAATTATAAGCAAGCGTACTTAGTTTGGGTAGTATTTAATATTACAAGTAAAAGTGACTGTTTTGAACCTGCGCCACCAGCGTTTGGAACTGTTTACAAATATTTTTTTAATATTTCCTGTTAAAGGGAAATCAAAATAACAGAAATAATAATCGTATAAGTTATAGGCTATTTCTCAACGGTTTTTTTTGGATAATTTTGAATAATTTCAGGTTACCACTTCGGTATAAAATAAGTTTCAAAGAGTATAATAATCTATCGACAAGTTTGCTACTGGCAGCCCTGGTAAATATGCAGATATTGGCTTAGTTCATTTCATAGTACATACCTACTTCAATGTTATACCTATTTCTTTGTAGCGAAAAAATAAATTTACTTAAAAAGATTGCGTTATCGGTCTATCATAATCATTTTGTATCAAATAATAGTTTGGAAACATCCTTAGCTTGTATACCTTTTCCAACGTGTTTATTTTCCTAAATCTAGTATTCGATCAGCTGAGTTTTGTTGTTGTTCTCTTTAGATTTCATAGTTGTCACCGTGTCCTTTTTTTCTACTTTAGAAGGAATCGTCTTCAGTTATCAAAAATGAACGAAATTAAATCACTTGAACACGCAACTTTGAAGGTAAGTTGTTATAAATATGGCTTTCATCGCAGACAATTTTTTTATTGTGTATTATACCCATTATTATAAACCTCCATCACAAACAGCTTACGTATCACGAAGTAAACATATGGACTTGATGTAACGGGATAATAAATTAAGGATTTCCTTTATTCAAAACTGGGTTAAAAAATCAAGAATCTTTTGTACCCTCCATATCCGAATTCCATATAATTAATTAAACTACCTTTCTTTCCTTCAAAGTTGTCACATCGTGTTTAATATATTCTTATTTCAGATTTTACTGGCCAAACTAATTTGTTATCCTGGTCATAGTATACTTTTATAAATAAGGTTTGCTGAAACATTTTCTTCATACCCACATTTGACTCTGTTTGTTAGAAAATCAGATTTTGAAATAACTATTTGATGATTAAATTAGAATATATGTCTACAGAAGAATTTGACAAAATCTACAACAAATTTAAGTTAATTACTCATAGTAAAGTTAGGTTAAGTTTATTACTCAACAACAAATTTAAGTTACTTTACTCTAAAAGTAATAGACAACTCCTTGACTTAATTCAACATTCTTGAAAATGATGTGCCTGCAGTAATTAAGTTTCAATGTTGTCTTGGAGTTAGTCTGTAACATCTTAAAGTTCTAAAAGAAGTTCTGTTAGTTGTATAGAATATAACACCACCAGTGCTCATTTTTTTCTTTTTTTTATGAAATAATTACTAATCAGCTAAGATATTTTACATTAGTTGTGCCCTGCGGTTTCACCTGCGTACAATATGCCAACCACATGCTTATGCCATAATGCATGGCACATCACAGACCTGAGCATTCACAGTTTGACTCTTCTCAGTAATGTTCAGTTCTCATGTGACTCCTTAAGAGCCTAATCATTACCTATTATACATTTTATACTTATTTTATATATATTTTATACCTTAGAAACTTTCTCAATAAAGAGTAGATCAAATGCAAAAATCAATTATCTAATCTGATTAGTATTTCCTGAGATTATTGCATGCAAACATATAAACTCTCCAGCTTTATTGTTATACTAAAATTACAATGAACTGTCAGATTTTGTAATTTTCACTAAATTCCAGAGAAGTATTGGTGTTATATATATGGTATTTTCAGGTTAAATCTTTTATATTCTTTACCAATAACAATCAAACCTTAACAAAACTTATACCATAGTGATAAAACAACACATACAATCTATTAAATAACATTGCATGTAGTATGTAGGCGGCAGTGTATGTAGATGTATTTTCAAAATGATGAAAAGTGACATGTGTATTTACATTAAATATATATAGTATAATTATATATATATATATATATATATATATACATCATCGTATAAGTTAATATACCTAAAAACTATCTGTAATGATAATAAGAATTCAAACTTAACCCAGCTACCCCAAAGATGATAACAAGTATGGGAAAAGACAGCCTAAAAAATGGTAAGAGAAAGTTGTCAGTTTGTCCTGGTAAAGAATAGTGAGGGAATGAAAACAGTGAAAGATATTAAAGTAAACATGCAATGAGAAGTGGTCTGAATTATAAGTATTCTTTTTGTTGAAAGATATTTCAACATTATAACAAAAGCTCAGAGTAACAGCTTTTATTGGTCAATACATAGCACTTATGTGAAAAACAGCTTAAAAAAATCTATTAAATAAACATACTTTATTTTGGCCCTAATTTATAAATTACATTAGGGAAAAGACAATTATCAGTCTGGCTGTAAATCTGCCTACGAAGCATGGTGAATAACACTAATCTTTCAGTCTAGTACACATTCCAACAGTTATTACTTGCAATAAAATTTTGTAATGATCATTACAATGTAATTAAAACAATTTTTTTTCGATAACTATCATTTTTCTTTGATGGTTTCTGTGTGATGAGTGTGTTCCTTAATGTAATCCTGTTAGCCTGAATTTACTAAATAAATCAGCTCCTACAAAATACATGATAATACATATAGAATTTCTCAAATATAGGTTTCGTCAAACAAGCTTTGTAGGTGAAGAGTAAGCTATTGTTTTAAATAAACCTATGTTAGTAAAATGCTAATCATGCTCCATTATGATGTCTATGTAAAATTAGCTTCTTATTCCAATCCAATAACATCCCCAAGATGTAACAATTGTATCATTGGTTATGTTGGGATTATGGCATGCATTAAATTCCATTTAATTTTTGTAATAACTGTTATCAACTTAAAAATGAAACTCCCAATGCGCAAACCTACTGTGTGTAACCCTACTGTATTCAGAATTGATACAACCAAAATTGATAATACATAATTATAATTCAACTTCAGTAAAGTGTAAAGTAATCTTTAGTCAACTGTGGTGTTTTAAAAGTCAACATATATCTTGGAAATTCATTTTATTGTTTGTCAAAAATTTGTAAAAAGTAAAATTTGATTCTATTAACTATCATTTCAGGTGCCATACGAAGTATTCAACAAGAAATATCGTAACGCTCAGCGCATTTTGGATGTAGAGGCTCGGCAGGTGGGAAGTGCAGCTGGAGAACTAGACACAGCAGCAAGGAAGAGTGGCGTAACTGTTGGAGAAATCGACTCTCTTCTTGGGGGAATGGTTTGCGATTAAACTTATTCTGTTTTTGAATAGACATGTTACTTATTCCCCTGTATCAGTACTTTAAATTAAATTTGCCGAACTCCTGTAAAAGCGGATGAAAAATTCCACTGTTTATGCACCCCAGCCCTGTGTTTATGACTATTAATTGAATATCAATAAATATAGACTTGTTGTCTGTCATTTTTTAATATTCTGTTACTTAACCAATCTATGGAGAAAAACAAATTTTCGCTCTGTTAAGTTAAAGAAGTACTGAATCCAGTGTTGTGTGATTTGGACAGATTATTCATGGTAATCTTGGGATTAACATGGCCATTCTTCACCGTCAGCATGTTAATAGTGGACTGGACTTGGATAAGGCCTATGTCCAGAGAAAGAGTTCATCCAAGAAGATAAGATTTTCAGAAATCACCATGTTTGACGATTACAGTGCTGGTGTTGATGATGAAAGATTACACATCACACCTTTGACAATGCTGCCCGTTACTGATCTGTGTAATCTGAGTCAGCAGTTGCGATACCCACAGTATATTTTGGGGTGGAAAATTTCTTACTCCACACAGAATACATGATCTTGCAAACTCGAGTAAGTCAAGTTTGCATTATAATATTGCTTCACCCTAATATATACAAAGGTTTTGGATTAACATAAATTTTGAAGTCCACTATGTAAACTGCGGGTAAAAAGATTACATACAGTGACGCCTTTTCTTATATAAGGGATAGGCAGAAGCCACTAATGTAGCCCACTTTTCGGACACCTACTAGCTAATCAAAAAGAGAATGCTGCACAAATCATAGTTAGTTTTATCTGGATTGTAGGTGGAAAAGCTAACAACTATGAAACGCAAGGCATCTGAAGCTATCAGTGAAGAAGTGCAAGCGGCTTATGTTTGCAAGAAGCGACTCGAGCACCTCAAGGAACAAGCTGAAGCTCTGCAAGACCCGACTTCGGTGCAAGTAAGAATAGATTTATTACTATTCTATTAAACTATTCAGCCACGTGTGTCTTTGACGATTTCGATAAAATTTATTGAGTCAATGACTAATACTATTATTCCTTATGACTACAGCTATATTCATATGTGACAATAAGTATGTTACTATAACACCAATAATTATTGCTTAATACGAATTGCTACTGAAGTTTCGCAGAAAGACTAAAAGTAATAAACATTTTTTTTCAATATTCTAGATGTCTCTGAACCAATGGCGCAAAGTGCGTCTCGATCGTATGCTCGTGGATTATTTTCTGAGGAATGGGTACTATGACTCGGCTATCAAGCTTGCTGATGCCAAGGACCTGAGGGATTTAACGAATGTTGGTAAGATAACCTAATCTAATATGCATTTTGAAAACTACAATGACAAATGATCATATTTTCTTATTATTAATTTTAACTCGTGGTAGGATTCCTATGCAGGAATCCGTCTAGGTAGGTACCACCCCAGGGCCAGTTATTCTGCCGTGAAGCAGTAGTGTGCAAACATTACTGTGTTTCGGTCTGAAGGGCACTGTGAGCTAGTGTAATAACTGGGCATTCAAAACTTAAGAACTGATGTCTCAGGGTGACGGGCGCAGTGTAGTGTCACACAGAAATGTTCTGGGTGACATAGCATTTGTTATGAGTAAACGTTGCACTTTCCATCAGCTGAACGTTTTGCTCGTTTCGTCGCTCTATCCAATAAAAAAAAACTTATTTACTTTGTATTTGTGTAGTTGGCAACATATAAATCAATAGAAATAAATGATTTACTATTATGTCACACTTAAGAATCAGAAATAGTTTTGGACCTAAAATTGATCTTAGTGGGCTTCCTGTCGGGCTAGACAAAAAAATATAATTGCTATTTTAGATCTGACTCACATCTACATAAAAGTTTTTCAAAGCGTCAAAGTATTTAATTTTGCACATGGTATAAAAAACGTTGGTTATTTAATCAAAAAATCGTCTTGAATCTTGGTGCTGGTCTACTGTATAGTGTTTGTTGTGTCTCTGATAAGTCTGTTCTGTCCTGCAAATTATTTTTACATTAGATATTTAGGATTATTGCCCGATTATTGAGGAGGTTCTAGGCTTAAAACTTATGCTACGGCCGAAAGGAGCTGCACGCTGAGAACCGAACAATACCGAGAAGGAACTGTGAATGCTCTGGTTTTTTTAAAGGTTTTTTTTAGTATTGGATAGAGTGACTAAACGACCAAAACGTTCACCTGATGGTAAGTGCGACAACTACCCATTACAAATACCCATAAAAAACACTGCGTCCAATACCTTGAGATGTCAGTTCTGAAGTCTCATATGCCCAGTGATTACACTAGTTCTCAGTGCGCTTCAGATCGAAACAAAGTGATGTTTGCACATTACTGCTTCACGGCGGAATAACTGACCCTGGGATGTGTCTAGGACTTATAGGATTCCTGCATAGGAATCCTACCACCAGTAACCTTGCCGTACGGCACAATCATCTGGTCGGCTTATTTAACGCGGGTGAATCCGCGCGGCACAGCTAGTACATAATAATCCGACAAGTGAAATACCAAAATATCCCACCAGACATCTACCAGGCAGCGGCCGAAGTGGAACGCGAATTATCCGCTCGTCGTACAGCTCGCTGTCTCCAATGGTGTGCCGACAACAAGTCCAAGCTGCGCAAGCTGAGCTCCACCATGGAGTTCAACATACGCATACAGGTACGATTCCCGGTGCCGGTACCACTAAAATTGTTAATTGCAACGTACTCGGCGGTGAAGGAAAACATCGTGAGGAAACCTGCATGTCTATAATACTAAATATTTCGAGGACATGTGAAGTCCGCCAACTCTTCCCAGCCCCAAACCCTCTCAGAGATGAGAGGAGGCCTGTGCTCAGCAGTGGGACATTTATAGGCTGTTACTTTACCTTACTTATACAGGTAAGTTTCTCTAAGTTTTACACCTGCCACATTGTTTCGGTACGCCTTGGGTTGACTGGCAGAGAATGCCAACTGGCATTAAGTCCGCCCATTGTATACTTTAAGGGGAAACAATAAAGTATAAATAAATAAATAAATAAATGGTCAGTGTATCTACCTGCTAATTTAAGGAATTAGCAGCCTTTTAGCCTTGGAATGGAACCTCGAAGCCAACATTACAGGAATCGTTTTAGTTGGTTCGATGTATCACAACATGTTATACAGAATCTCATAGTACTTGTTTCTTCAACGGCCTATAAAATGTTCACTGCGTCAGAACACAGCTAGGTCAGTGCCTGATTTTTACGCCGCGGGTTTGGCTGTGTTGTGCATGGGAAAACTGCACACGCTGCTGGCTGTCCCTGGTCTGGCATAATGAAGATGGTTATTCCGCCATCAATCATGAGGCCAGGAGGTTTTCCTTGCATTTACGAGGTTTTCTTGTCGCTCGAAGCTGTACATTGAATAAGGGGAGGTAATACAAATGAGTCACACTGAGTTTCTCTTATGATGTCCTCCTGGCCGATTTCCCTGCGAAACTGCCGAATGCTGTCGGAAGTTATCAACTGCACAGGCGAAATTACACTGCCACAAGTGCACGCACAAACACAGACACACTCACAGGCACACTCACTAGTCCCAACCTACCTGTATCCGATTTTTTTTTATTGGATAAAGTGACGAGACTAGCAAAACATTCACCTGATGGTAAGTGCAACGTCTGCCCATAACAGATGCCATGTTACTCCGAATATTTCTGTGTAGCACCACACTGCGCCCGTCACCTTGAGACATTAGTTTTGATGTCTCATATGTCCAGTGATTAGACTAGCTCACAGATTTCAGACCGGAACACAGTAATGCTTGCACACTACTGGTTCACGGCAGGATAACTGGCCTTGTGGTGGTACCTACCTAGACGGATTCCTGGATACCTGCATAGTAACGCTGATTCGTGTAGATCGGAGGTTAGGAATTCCTTCTCTCATACTAATAGCCCCACACATTTTGTAATAGGAGAACTTTGAGACAAGCAATAAGTTCACCTGATTGTAAGTGCAACATCTGCCCATAACAAATCCTACGTTAACTAGAAGTTTTCAGTTCATTCAGTTCTTAAGTCTCATATGCGCAGTGATTACACTGGCTCTCAGTGCTCTTCAAACCGAAACTCAGTAATGTTCGCACACTACTGCTTCACGGCAGAATAACTGCTCCTTACCTAGACTAATTTAGCCGCGGTCGACATTGAAAGGACAATGTTACATGAACTATTGTTTTCATTAAACGTTCTCCGTACCTGGAGTTAGTTTCCCTTTTTTGACTCATAGTTATCTTCTCGGCTTGATTCCTTGACTTTCCTAGGGATGTAGCAGTTCTTCTGTTATTCGCTACCGCATATTCCATGGAGACTGCTCTGAAGTATTGTACGATTTAATTGCGGGCCTAGCAGCTCCCAGGTCTTCTGATAGGGATTTATAAGACTCACCAAAAAAAAGACATTTCCACTTTTCCCACCTGCCCGTCTAGCAACACATCGCCACTTTTAATGGTGGTAGGATTCCTATGCAGGAATCCGTCTAGGTAGGTCTCACTGCAGGACCAGTTATTTAGTGCTTCGGCCTCGAGGACACTGAGCTACAGCGCTGGACTGTTCATACGTACGTGGAATCAATATCCACCAGCATTAAAAAGTTACCTATATAAAATAAAAATTAATGATAGGAACGAAAACTTCCTGGTGGTAGGATTTCTATGCAGGAATCCGTCTAGGTAGGTACCACCCCAGGGCCAGTTATTCTTCCGTGAAGCAGTAGTGTGAAAGCATTACTGTGTTTCGGTTTGAAGGGCACTGTGAGCTAGCGTAATCACTGGGCATGGATTGAGACTTGGGAACGGATGTCTCAGGATGACGGGCGCAGTGTGGTGTCACGCAGAGATGTACTGGGTGACACAGCATTTGTTGTGGGCGGAAGTTGCACTTACCATCAGGTGAACGTTTTGCTCGTTTCGTCACTTTATACAATAAAAAAAAAATATCCTCGTATATTTGAAAGAAATTCAATGAAATGGACGAAATGCAATGAAAATAAAAACTCCGTAGGTAACATTGGGTACTTCGAGAAAGAGCCTACGTCTTCGTTAAAGATTGCCACAGTTACACTGGTGCTGAAGATGCTCATCTACCACTAAGACAACCATGCGCCCGTTTCCCTCTACACCTAAAATTGTGACTAGTAAGGTGACACCTGACTCCAATGTTCCAGGAGTTCATAGAGCTCGTCCGCGAGGACAAGCGCCTGGAGGCGGTGCGTTACGCGAAGAAACATTTCTCCACATACGAGGAGGGTCAGCTCCAGGATATACAGCACTGCATGGGAATGCTAGCATTTCCTAAAGACACAGGTATGAGTAGAACAACATCTAGAACTCTAAGACTGCAGAACATTTTAAGTTGTTATGACGTAACATAGACTAATCCGATTCCTGGGTTACTCACTCAGCCCGTCACAGGTCTACTGCTGAATATAGTCCTTCTCTATAGATTGGAGGGATTTTGCCATAGTTGCCACGCTTGGCCTGCCAAGGGTTTACAACCGCAGTTTATTTGTTAGCGGTTTTCATTGCTTTCATTTTCCCTCTGTCGACTTTATGACATCCTAGGGATGAGATGGGGTGGTAGATTCTCTTAGGCCGCCACCACACGGGTTACTCTTTATAACGTTATACGAAAAGACATTACTAAAAACTCGTAAGGATATCGTCATCTTTGCGCCTGACAAGGTTCGTTGCAGCTAGTGATGCTACGGACGCGGATTTACGAATTTTGTACTGCAATTAGTGATGCAAAAACGAACATTATATTATATATATCGTAATACGAATGTTCGTTGTCACTAATTGTAGTACAAAATAGGGTCGGCTCCACCGTGGACTTAATACTTCTACAGAATAGCAGCAAGCAGCGAAAAGTAGCAACATTGCAACTTTACGCCGACTACTCCACGGCCACGGGCTATAAGCGGGAATCTTATCATTGTTCTCCGGGCTCATGCTCAATTCTCAATTCCTTGTTCATTATCTCGAGTCATTGTAAATGTCATTGTAAAAAAACGAAAATGTGTTCATTTCTCACCTTTACTGAAATTATTTTTTTAATTATTGTGATTTTTTTAATCTATGAATATATTTATACAGAAGTGGAGCCGTACCGTTCACTGCTAGAAACGAGCCGCTGGCGTGCGTTAGTGGCTCAGTTTCGCTGGGAACACGCAAGGTTGCTCCACCCCGCACGTTTGCCACAGTTGCCCGTCACGTTGCAACTCGGCCTTGCTGCACTCAATACACCATATCCTTTTCAAAAGAATAAAAATATAGTTATAATAGTAACATTAATTATTCGGGCAGTAGTCAGTTTATCATCAGGAGCCTGCAGCATTGTACTGCTGGATATAGGCCTCTGCAAAGGAACAACGCTGCAGCTCGATATATGTAGCACATTTTTTGTTTGTTGAAGTCAGTGAGGAGGCGAGTACCTGGGCCTCAATTCTGCTATTTAATGCACTATGACACTCCATAGTAACGTTCCTGAATACGCGTGTCAGGCTCCTTCCAATTCACTCTCCAGACGCGCTTATAATATTTGCCATCGAATATTGGCCGTGTGGTGGCGGCTTAAGAGAATCTACCGCCCCATCTCATCCCGTGGGTGTCGTAAAAGTCGACAGAGGGAACTTTAGAACCAGAAGATGGGCAGTAGTATCTTCCTGGTTCATCTGAATCAATAAACTTCGGTTGCCAACCCGCCTGCCAAGCGTGACAACTATGGCAAAATCCTGCCAAAATGACAGCTACAAACTTTTGTGGAAATCTATGGGGGAGACCTATGTTCAGCTGTGTACTAGTGATAGGCTGAAATGATGATGACAATTCTAGAGCGCCGAGAAAATTAAATAAAAAATCCGGAATTCAATTTTCGAGTTAAATGTAGAAACTTCGCTATTCGTTATAACTAATATAACGATTTAACGTTATAGCAACTTCGTTGTTCGTTAGGGGAAAGACATACCATTATCATTCGATCACGATCGGTGCTATTTTCCTATTCTGCTAAATTTTCAGTGGTATGACAATGACACGATAATGGCATCGTTGAACAGTGGTAGGTAGGAATGTAATCAGAATGTAGGCAAGGGCCCCTCACGCACGGCTCCACTTTTTTTTTATTGTATACCGTGACGAAACGAGCAGAACGTTCACCTGATGGTAAGTGTAACGTCCGCCCACAACAAATGTTGTGTCACCCAGAATATTTGTGTGTGACTCCACACTGCGCCCGTCACCCTGAGACATCAGTTCTTAAGTCTCAAATGCCCGGTGATTACGCTAGCTCACAATGCCCTGCCAACCGAAACACAGTAAAACTTGCACACCACTGCTTCACGGCAGAGTAACTGGCCCTGGGGTGGTACCTACCTAGACGGATTCCTGCATAGGAATCCTACAACCAGTACTTTTCGCCATCGCGGGAAATGAGACGTGACGGGTGGCGAAGCACGTCGCCGCCATGTTGGTACGAGTCAAAAAATTCATACTCCCCATTGCGAATAAGATAATACGAAATGTTACCATGATTTCTCAATCGTTTTACAATGGTCGCCATTGTCATAGCAATGGTGATCATTGAAAAACGGATGTCTTAGTAGAATACCGAAACTGTCATTCCGCGACGATGTCATTGTTATTTTGAAGCGATTGGCTCAGTAGAATGGGGGCATTAAATAAATAATAATTGTATTCCTCATTATCCTTTCTAAATACAAATACAAATACAAAAATCTTCATTTCCATACAAACTCTAACAAATATTGCGATGGAATCCCTGCCTGCTGCTTTAGTTTTCACTGTGTTGCAGCAGGGAGTGTCTTCCCCTGCATTATAGGTTCTCAAATATAATATAAAATTACCGTTTATATTTAAAATACAGGAAATGCAGCTAGTACACAATAATTAGTAGTGTGTACTAATTATTATGACTGAAGAGTGATTGTGTGGCTACAAATCTGTTACAGCACATTTTTCTGACATCCAAGAAAAGCCGCATGCGTACAATAGCTTGCAGCTTAGGCAACTGCATCGTATGTAAGGACGCATTATCCAACCTCCTTTCTAGAGCGCACACCCAAAAGTTTGCTTTTTCTTTTAAATATTCTATGAATACAATTATTTCGAAGTACAAAGTACTTAATGATACAAAACATTTACTTGAACTATGGTAAATACGTAATAATGGACGATAATTATGATGCTCAATCATTTAAACTCTTTTGGCACTGTATATGTTTAAATTTTACATGTCTACAATCCATTTTGTGTATAAAGTTGTTCTTCATATTTTACAGTATGCCTCGTCGTATTGCTATCATCTGCCATCATATCGCGCCACTAATAGTCTTTAATCTTTATTTCAACTATACAAATCAGCTAATCAAGCCAGAGAGTACTCATAATGTACACTTCTGCACCGGTTCTTTATAGCTTTCGATCAGGTGTAATATTGTACACATATTTACTAATGTACTCTGTGGTCTCTTGCTAAATACTTGACGTCTTTCGCTATTTTACATACCGTCGCCAACTTTACGATTAAAAGCAATAGAGTGTGCTTTTGGATCTAGTTTTCGACGAATTTTTATATGACGAATTCAGATGTTTCCTTCCACGTATTTTTTTTTTGACTACGAGACTTCAGCGGTCTGCATAAAATCGCATGCAGCCTTATGATTTTTCTGATACTGCCTAAAAATCGACAGGGCGCCAAACGCAATTTTCGGGCACCCCGACACCCTTTCGTGGTAGCCAGTGTCGGTCGCTTCCTCGCCCCTCACTTACCGCACAATTGCTCTGTAGGCTTCGTCACCCCTCTGTAATTACTATCCTTACTCTGTGGTACTACTGCACTTACGTACTCAAGAAAGATTTAAAAGACTTTTGGCGCCAACTCGAAAAGTGGCGGTAGTGTTTTTATTTGATTTTGTAATTTCTGTGTATATTTGGAGTTTTGATGTTTAATATTGATAGTTTATTATGCAGCAAGTGCTCCTGAAAGTGTACAGTCATTGGGAAATTCAATTCAAGACCAATATTGTGCTTTTTTCGTTTTGTCGCCATCAGTCCAGAAAATCTTCAGTAAAAGTCATCTATCATTTTACTGTTGATCGAAATCGAAATTTTAACGAAGATTCGAAGATTGTATACGTGGATATATGGCTGTCGCACAAACCGTGCAGGCCAAGAAATGGGGAAATAAATAAATAAAGTGAAAGGATCATCTATTTAAAGTCTAATGTTAAGGATCAGGAATTGTCAGTGTAAATGCATATATGCGAGTGATTAATAATTTGAATTACTAACTAAAAAGTTTGTCAGTGGCATATGCGCAAACCGCGCGATGCCAAATTAAAAAAAAAGATTTAAAAATGGTTAAACAACTGTGAAATAAACTGAAGCTAGTAAATTGACTCGTGTAGCCTGCTAATGGGTCCGCGCTGATTTGAGGACAATTTTATGTATTGCTCAGTTACTTGAAAATGATTATTGTTAAAAAACATTTTTTTTCGCATATCAATATTAAATTTTTGTTTACTTTTGTCATTTCTTAGCAGTAACATTTTTAATATGAAGAACTGAAAAAGTCAAAATGGGAATAATATCCAAAATGTTAACAGTGAAAAAATACTGACTCGTCACGCCCCTTAATGAAATAAATAAAATAACATACATACATAAGATCACGACTGTATCCCATAAGGGGTAGTCAGAGACTGGGCACTCACTGCAAAAGCAGATGACTGCCACATCCCACGTTTCACCAAAACAATATAAGTAATGCACTTGGTGTGATAGGTGGTGAGCCCATCGCCACCATGCGCTATTGGGTGCACAGTGCAGATATATAAATTAGATAAAATCCTAATTAATATTATGAATGCAAAAGTTTCTTTGTAGGAAATAAAAATAGGATTATTTTCGTACAGGCGATTTCATAGACAAAAGTATAAGCATAAGGCATAGGCCTTACAACTTTTAAAGCTTATTTTCGTTCAGCTCGCGCTCGTACGTTTTTATCTAATCTAAAACGAGGACATCTACGGTAGAAGCAGAGTAACAGAAAAAAAAATCACAAATCTGGTGATACATTATGATCACGTAGGCCGCCCACATAGGTCAAACCGATAACCGTTGAGGCGGCATAAAGGTTTTTAAGTGGTAACTTCGAACCAACCTAAAGGATGGATGCAGGTGTCTGAAAACCGTGCTATTTAACAATCTATGTGGGAAGTGACTATATGTTAACAACTGTTAGTGTATATACAATGTCAAAATGTATAAGCAATAACATCCATAATTAAAGCGTACTCAGTGCTTTAATGAGAACACAAAGGTGTCAGCGTGCCCGGCGTGCGCTCCGCCGCTGAACGAACTCGCACGCACACTGCCGCACGCGCACTGCTCGCACTCGCGCCTCGTGTGCCGCATCTCGCACGAGCCGCTCAACGAGCACAACCAGCCCATGGCGCTGCCCAACGGACAGGTCTACGGCGAGAAGGTACGCACGCACACAGACACACACACACACACGTACACATGCACGCACACTGCCGCACGCGCACTGCTCGCACTCGCGCCTCGTGTGCCGCATCTCGCACGAGCCGCTCAACGAGCACAACCAGCCCATGGCGCTGCCCAACGGACAGGTCTACGGCGAGAAGGTACGCACGCACACAGACACACACACACACACACGTACACATGCACGCACACTGCCGCACGCGCACTGCTCGCACTCGCGCCTCGTGTGCCGCATCTCGCACGAGCCGCTCAACGAGCACAACCAGCCCATGGCGCTGCCCAACGGACAGGTCTACGGCGAGAAGGTACGCACGCACACAGACACACACACACACACACACACACACACACACACACGTACACATGCACGCACACTGCCGCACGCGCACTGCTCGCACTCGCGCCTCGTGTGCCGCATCTCGCACGAGCCGCTCAACGAGCACAACCAGCCCATGGCGCTGCCCAACGGACAGGTCTACGGCGAGAAGGTACGCACGCACAGACACACACACACACACGTACACATGCACGCACACTGCCGCACGCGCACCTGCTCGCACTCGCGCCTCGTGTGCCGCATCTCGCACGAGCCTCTCAACGAGCACAACCAGCCCATGGCGCTGCCCAACGGACAGGTCCTACGGCGAGAAGGTACGCACGCACACAGACACACACACACACACACGTACACATGCACGCACACTGACGCACGCGCACTGCTCGCACTCGCGCTTCGTGTGCCGCATCTCGCACGAGCCGCTCAACGAGCACAACCAGCCCATGGCGCTGCCCAACGGACAGGTCTACGGCGAGAAGGTACGCACGCACACAGACACACACACACACACACACGTACACATGCACGCACACTGCCGCACGCGCACTGCTCGCACTCGCGCCTCGTGTGCCGCATCTCGCACGAGCCGCTCAACGAGCACAACCAGCCCATGGCGCTGCCCAACGGACAGGTCTACGGCGAGAAGGTACGCACGCACACACGCACACACGTACACATGCACGCACACTGACGCACGCGCACCGCTCGCACTCGCGCCTCGTGTGCCGCATCTCGCACGAGCCTCTCAACGAGCACAACCAGCCCATGGCGCTGCCCAACGGACAGGTCCACGGCGAGAAGGTACGCACGCACACAGACACACACACACACACGTACACATGCACGCACACTGACGCACGCGCACTGCTCGCACTCGCGCTTCGTGTGCCGCATCTCGCACGAGCCGCTCAACGAGCACAACCTGCCCATGGCGCTGCCCAACGGACAGGTCTACGGCGAGAAGGTACGCACGCACACAGACACACACACACACACGTACACATGCACGCACACTGACGCACGCGCACTGCTCGCACTCGCGCTTCGTGTGCCGCATCTCGCACGAGCCGCTCAACGAGCACAACCTGCCCATGGCGCTGCCCAACGGACAGGTCTACGGCGAGAAGGTACGCACGCACACAGACACACACACACACACGTACACATGCACGCACACTGACGCACGCGCACTGCTCGCACTCGCGCTTCGTGTGCCGCATCTCGCACGAGCCGCTCAACGAGCACAACCAGCCCATGGCGCTTCCCAACGGACAGGTCTACGGCGAGAAGGTACGCACGCACACACGTACACATGTACGCACACTGCCGCACGCGCACTGCTTGCACTTGCTTCATTTCTACTGCGTGTGAACTGCACATACGTTTTTTTTTATATTTTATTCATCAACAATCCATAACCAATATAGATTTACTTTCTTTTGCAGGCTTTGAAGGAAATGATGAAAGAACACGGATCAATCATATGCCCGAAAACGAAGGAGGTGTTCTGCATGAAACGCGTCGAGAAAGTATACGTTATGTGAACAGCTCGCGTATTTTTATTTATTTATATATCTATGCCATGTTTATTAGCATTTAAATACAACTATCGTGTCTGTGTTTTATGGGAGGTAAATATATTCTTTAATCGTAAGATGAATCCTACCAAGCCTGTCAGAGCTACTAATATACTGTAAAAAAAATTACAATCTATTTATCCATAGGTGCGAGAAGAGGCTTTACAATGTTTTTTCGGATGTATAATTTACGGATTAAATTGAAACAGGATTAAACATATTTTCCCAGATTTATTGATTTTTTAACTATTCTAAAAAGAAGTATAACTTGTGCCTAACGGGTTGAATGACACACTGCCATAGACACGAAGTTTTTTTTTAAACTTTTATTCTGTATTACAAAGATCTCCGCAAAATCTCTATCAAGCATGTTTTCTTTCAACTTTATATAAAATATTCGTTTTAGTCTTGAGTAAGACGATTTATATATAATTTTGTGGAAGAATAGTAGTTATAACTAGTCAAAATGGCTGTAACTGTTGCCATTCAGTCCATTTCAATATAGATGAGATATAACTACCCGATCTAAATATTTTAGTGTGAAAATTTATTTTCTATCTTTTAAGGTTTCTATATTTATAGAAATGTATTAAAGACAAAATCTCATAGTTTAATACCATAGTGATACTTTGAGAAATAAAAACAATTCGCAAAAAGCTGCATACAGTTTTATTTTAATATATTTTTTAATCAAAAAAGGCGTGACGTTATGTATGTAATTTCAAATGATGCTACTGTTCCCCGAGCTCAGGAATAAGGCCTTCTAATTATATATAGTCCCAATAGTCACAAACGAAGGCTCTAGCGTTCGTCAGTACCAGGAAAATGTGTAGCAGTTGCAAAAGAACAATCTAGGGCTATTGAAAATAAAAAAAAATCAATAGAGAAGATGGCTGGGCTTGGGATCCTATCTATCTATAGATAGGCAGCCATCGTCTCTATTGATTTTATATACTTACATAATTTTTTATTTACATAAAAAAGAAGTATCATCACTTGAGAACGGCTCGATCAATTGGGCTGTTTTTTTTTTCGAAACTTTTTGGAAAATCCACCGGAAAAGCCGTATTTTGTATTAAAATATTAATGAGATAATGTAACATGTGATCTTAACAACAAATTAAAAAAATGTGGCCGTCTAACGCCGTCCGGAAGTGAAACAATTGATGGCTATTTGTTTAGTTTATTATATAGGTTAACTTTCTGATTGCTTTCCAAATTGTCGATCAGCAAATGCAGTTCTAGTGCGGTCTATACTTGCAACAATATAATTTCTTTTTTTATTAACGACTTTTAGAGTCATACTTCAGGAATTTATGCATTCTTAAGATGGTATCTAAGATATATAGCTTTCTTACTGTTAATAATTTACAAATTGAATACAATTGTCTAGTAGGGAACCTGTACAGTTTGAAATTAATAACTTTTAATTGGTATCGCTGTGCCCGTTCTACTTTTAGTATTTTTGCTTTAGCGGCCCCTCCCCAAATTGGAATGCAATATGTTATGATGGATTGTGCCAAAGTGACATATATTTTATTAATTAGTTCTGTTCTAGATACATGTCTTAAGGTTTTAAAGATCCAAGTTAACTTTCTTCCCCTATTGGCTACAAGATCAATGTGAGAGTTCCAAGAAAGGCACTGATCTATCATGACTCCAGAATATTTTGTAGATGCTATTTTATTGATCCTGGCACAGCTGCAACTCCTGTCAGTTACACCCATACAATGGTATAATTTTAAATTAAAGTTGCTGTTTGGCTGAGTCCTTTTATTAATTTAGAAACAGATGTAGTTGGTCTTGTTAGTATTTAATGTAAGAAGATTATTCTTTAGCCAGCAAGCAACCTTAGACAGTCCTAATTTCGCTGCTTGCTGTACCGCTTCCCAAAAAGTACCTTCAAATACTAACGCTGTATCATCAGCATAAGAATAAACATGTCCATTAGTCAATTCCAGGTTACACAGGTCATTAATGTACACTAAAACCTCTTAGGCTGTGAGCCGTCCGCATCCTAGTCAATCTTTGTTGTCTTGTGTTTCGTTTTCGATAATTAAGCGGCGCCTAGTTGTTTGGTGTGTTCCCGTATTGGTACCACGAGAAACGTTTCATTTACAACACAAACATATTGAATTATCATTTTCAGATTCCACATAACACTGTTTTATGATTAATTATTAGGTTAAAAGAAGTAACTAACCTAATGAAGTAACTGAACTGTACTAAATAAGTAGAAAAGCCGAAGAAAACAATATCTTTTAATTTATTTCTGATTAACATCATTATTTTAAACAATAATTTCTAATAGTAAGTGAAAATAAATTTGAAATGTAAATTATTATTAAATTATACATAGAATCAATCAATAAGGTATTTCGAATAGCGGAGATGTAAGCTTTCAAAAATCTGATGATGTGGTTAAATAGATACCACTAGACTGAGTACCGACATTATGGGGTTGTGCCCCAGTATCGGAGATATCTTTCACTCATCGTGAATAGCTAAAATTTAACTACGTCACCTCTCTGTATGTAATCTTCTATGCTGCGACGATTTCTATCCCTGATAGGCTATCAGAGCTACAACAACTGAGGAAGCAGGTCTATTTTGTAGCTCTGGTAGGTTTCGTGATCGGTTTTATTTTGGCGTATGAAGCTCATTCCATTAGTTAATGGGATCAAATGAAACCTATCACAAAACCAACCAGTTACACAGTAAACCCCCCAGTCCTTAACATTTTTAGTGTCATCTCACCTCATATATGAGCAGCATATATATATTTGCTTTGGTCCGTATTCGAACTCAGGTGCGGCCGAGGTAACGATAAAAGGACGTCTGTAAATTAAAAACTATATTCTGCTTATTTTTTAATGATTTCAACGTTTTTGAGTAAAATATGTTTACATTTTACAATACTTATAAATGGCCATTATTATCACAATATAGTTAGAGACTATTCTGTTTTTACATATTTCTACATTGAAAACATATATTGTTTCGTACAATAACTGAACAACGAAATTAATTGATGTGGAGTATAACAAAAGATATAAGTAATTAAACACAATAATAAGGAGAAAAAAATTATCACATTAACATACGAGTAATTTGTACTACCAACTAAATTTCTACAGTGGAGCTTTCTATCACTATTACAGAATCTAAAATGTTAACAGTGGATATTCATTGAAGGTTTAATATTTGAACCTCGGTCACATTTAGTGACTTGATGTGATGTCATTATTCCTAAATAATTCTGTAAGTTTGAAATATACTAATATTCGTTCATAATTATTTTTTAGAAAGTTTCCTCTGGGCATAATCCCTGCCCCACCAAAAAAATGTGAAGCCGTAGTTTTCAATGATCTATTTTATCTATTCCTATATATGTATATTTCATAGCTGGCATTTAACCTAATAAATTTATAAAGATCTCTCGTGTTGGAATTTTTAACAGAAAATTTTGAGTAGTGGTTAGTTTTAAAAATAAACCTAGCATTACCTATGTATGTGCTGCCTGTCACAAGCTTTATGCCTCTAATTGTATCTCTGAAGGATCCCAAACTATCTACAGACCACAGAGATGTTTGTTCCAAATGAACCATTTAATTTTTTACATGAATTTCACACCCTCAGATATATTGTCTCCTTATCGAATTAAAGATACTTTGATTTAAAAATTCTGCTAAAAATTCATCGGCAATCACTTTATATCTTTCCAGGAATCTATCAAAATTTTACTCGGGATTAGACTGCCTTGCTGGACTTAAAGTGTTTTTGTTATTATTACGATATTTATCTATTATAAATTAACTCTTTGGTTGTTAATAGGTGTTGGTTCGGTGGATTGACAAAAGAAAACTGATGTGTATATGAACTACTTTACTGTACCGTTTTAAGAGTTATGCACCTTTATATGTATAACGCATATTCACTTACTTCAATGACTACAAGTTGACACAGCACTTATTAAACCTTACTATCTATTTCCTACTTACAACACATGTGATAGAGAATTCAATTATGAACTTATAGCTTTGAAAATAAAATATTTTATGAATGTAAAGCGCCTTCACATCATATGTTAAACCTAATTTTAATGAATGCGGGGGATATATGTAATACTTTTTATGTGTCCGTTTTGGATGAGATAATATTATATCAAAAATATTTTTTTAATGTTTATTCTACATTCTGTAGTTATGAATGTTTAATAAAATATTATAATTTAATAACTGTAATTTTACTGACAACTATACAGAAAGCAAATGATTTTAGAAGTATATTTTCGGATTCTTTTGTTAGGACTTCTGTGTAGGAGTCTTGTCTGTGCAGGTACTACCACCGGAAGGTACCACAGATCCCAGGACTAGTTATTCTGCTACCGACCAGTAATGTGCAAGAATTAGTGTTTTCCAGTTTGGACACTAGCCAGTGAAATTACGGACATACGAGACATTTTAAAATTCCGTGTGATAAAGAAGCTGTTATGAGCACGTGATGCACTAACCATCAGATAAACAATCTGCTTGTTGTTGATACTACAAATAAAAAAAGAATGTATAAAAAATAATGTATACGAAAATATTTCCCATGTATGTATGTATGGGTATGGACTTTATTAAATGATTACAAAAATAATCGTATGGTATGGTATACCTTGGTTCCTATGAGCATTTTATATTCCTTAACAGAATAGAAATATTTTAAAGTTTAATTTAATTTATGACGAACTTTACAATTATATTACCTAATACATTAAGTAAGAAATGATTTTAGTACATTTTTAAATATCATATCTTCTTCTTTTTCCTTTATGACGGTTTTGCTGAAATATCATATCTCGAAAAAAAAAACAATATTTATTATAAGTGCCTTCGAATATACTCTACTCTGCCTTACAGTTTTTCCTGCAAATATTTATACACTCTTTATCTAAACAATACTGTTTCAACTAACACTTTCCCATGTCACCGTCCTATCACAACTTCCAGCACTTTAACACAAACTTCCTTCGAGTCCAACTTCTGTACGGTCCAATTATCCAAAGTACTTTGTCATGACGGCCATAACTGTTATGCCAGCCAGCAGCGCAGCCAAGTGCTTGGCAGACTCACGCTTGTCGTCTTCTCGAAGTAAGTCAGGCAGTACTGTGATTAGAGCGATGTGAAGGAATCCACCAGCAGTAAAAGGAGCGATCCATGATGTCTTTGCCTCTGAAATGAGTTAGTTTAATTGAAACCGTGTGGTGGCGGCTTACAACAATCTACCAATTCCCCTCATCCCGTAAAAGTCGACAAAGGGAAAATGAAAACAAGCAGCGTCTTCCTGGAACATCTAAATAAATAAACTACGGTTGCCAACCCGCCTGCCAAGCGTGGCTACTATGGCAAAATCCCCCCGAAATGAGAGCTAGAAGCTTTTTTGCATTCTGTGAGAAACATAGGCCATGTTCAGCAATGGACTAGTGAAAGGCTGAAATGATGATGATGAATTGAAAGGTTATATCTCATAAATATATTTTATTGTGTACTAGCTACACCAGCGACTTCGTTCGCGTAGACATTTGGATTTATTGATTGGAAAAAAATACATTAACATTAAAAACGAAAAAAATTACAAAACATTTCAGAAAAAATTAAGAGCGTTCGTAATAGAAAAAAGTTATTATAATATTGAAGAATATTTTGAAAAATGATTCAGATAGATGTCTGCCTCTCACATACATTCATTGCCACGCCCGTCAGGGTACAAGAATTTCATGTAAAGCAATCTAAATAAATAAATAAATAAAATCCAAGATTAACCATTGTCTTTTCCAATATAAATAATTTTAGATTGGAAATTTTATATAGACAAATAGTCTATAATTTTTAAAGTTGGCGGTCCCTATTCAAAGTTCAATAGTCAAGTGTTCTGCTACTACACCATCCTCGCCGGTACGGCTAGTTATTATAAAGTTCATATTTATGTCCACAAAAGTCAACCATTAGTTAAAAAAGTAAATTCAACAGAGGGCAACGTCTTGAATGAACTCACCTATAGCATTCCTCGCACCACTAAACATCACAGCTGTCATGGCGCCGATCAGACCAGCTGAAGCTGTTGCCTGAAATCAAACAAGTTTAAACAGTTTAATTTATTGACCTATCACATGTCGATTAATGATTAAAGTTATCCTAAACCATTTTTAACATATTTTAAAGCATAACAATCAATGCTTCAACTATGATGATGTTAAATAGAAGTTATCCCCACACACACCCGCACGCACGCACATGCGTATACACACATACAAACATATTCACACATGCACACGTATACCCACGTACACACGTATACGAACGCTCACACGGAGATGCATACTTACACGTATTTTTTTTTATTTATTAAAAGTGACGGAACGAGCAAAACGTTCACATGATGATAAGTGCAATGTCTGCACATAACAAATGCTGTCACCCAGAACAATTCTGTGTGACACCACACTGCCCCCGTCACCCTCAGACATCAGTTCTTAAGTCTCATATGCCCAGTGATTATGCTAGCTCACAGTGCCCTTCAAACCGAAACAGATCATGTTTGCCCACTATTGCTGTTTGCCAATAACTGGCCCTGGGGTGGTACCTACCTAGACGGATTCCTGCATAGGAATCCAACCATTTAGTAAAGCACGTGAGAGTATTTGCATGTACATACGGACAGTAACTGTTCTCACTCATAGGATTTGTGTGGTTATAATAATTGTAGGGAGATCGAAAGCGACTGCAGTAGGCACGGACGATAGTGGCAGGATATTTCAGATAAATGGTCTCAGCAATGCAGTTTGAATATTTGAACAAAATGACAACAACAACAAGTCAGCTCGCACTGGTGGACCATAGTGGACTCTTTCAGACTCATAAAACATTGTCAAAAATGCCTGATGACCTGTGCCCAACAGTGGGAAGGGTTTAGGCTTATACTTTATGCCTAAACCCTTCCCACTCATCTTTATTATATGATGAAGAGTATATACTGAGTAAGCAATAAATTTCACCGCTTACCATTTGAGCTTTAGCGGCTTCCCAACGTGAAAAACCGCTCTTCAATAGAATCGCGAAGTCCCCCACCTCATGGGGAATCTCGTGAACTGAAACAAAGAAGGTAATGTAGAGGCATTGTATATATATATATATATTTTTTCTTATGACCACCTGTAATCCCAGGTAAAAACCTCAGCTCGTAACCGTGCTTATAGAACACAAGTTGTTGGTGTCCCATTGTATCTGACACTGCCTATGTCCCTCCTTATATTGCTCCGCGTGACCTAGCGGTTAGGGTACCTGACTACCAAGCCGCGGGATCTTGGGTTCGAATCCCGGCCGGAGTCAACGTTAGTGCAAAAACACAATTTGTTTGTATACTGGTTTGGTTGTATTGTGATTGTACTTGTGTCCGTGACACTGCATCCTAGCCTACCTTATCGCATGAGCGTTACATCGGGCACGGGTAGGTTGGGACGAGTGAGTGACACCACAAAAAGCTGTGGCACTATAATATCTCCTGCGCAGTTGATAGCTCCCGACAATATGCGGAAATTGTCGCCTTGGTCGAAATCGGCCAAGACGACATCATGCATTGCTCAGACTGTCCGACGGAAACGAGAAAACGTGTGAGTTCAAGTTTTTCATGCGGACATTTCTAGAACTATGTCTATCCGGCACAGGTGACAGTTAATGGTACTGGTTTTCATACAAACATACAGTCGCGCCTTTTTCCCATATAAGGGGTAGACAGACACCACACCCGCAGTCCACTTTCCGCGCCCGCGGGAAACGAGAGGATCAAATGATTCTTCCCAATGATGAACGCAATTGGGATTATCATTTTTCCCAAATGACAATCCCAATTGCGTTCCCACGAGCAGTATAGTGTATTCGAGCAGTATAGTTATGTAGCTATGTATTTTGCACGAAAAGAGGCTGTCCGTACAATACCTTAGCCGCCTCTTACGATACCTCTGTAGGAAAGAGGTAGATCATTTTTCTTTCTTACAAATGTCTGTCAAAGCGACATTATTGAACAATGTTGATGATTTCCCATTTTGAATACTGTGGAAAGCTATCAACTGCACAGTGCCACAAGTGTATGCTTAAAGGCGCCTCATGTAACACTGAAGCGAAAAGATCTGAGGTAGGCTAGAAGCAAAGCGATGGAGGGGTCACGGTTGCGTTCCGAAGGGAGATCCCGTGACCCCTCTTAAGCGCTGTTGGAGACCACCGTGGGGTTTTAGTCGGTAAGAGACCGACATAACCAGGCTGCCCCTCCCCCGCTGGCCAGTCGGGTATCCATGCAGGATTTCCCCACGTACAATAAAAAAGGCTAGAATGCAGTGTTAGAAACACGGTGACAAGACACAACCGGACCAGAAAACCAACATTACCCTTGAGATTCGATCCCAACAAACGCAGCGTAAAAGTACTCTGGCAACGAGGCGTCGCGTTCGTAACTGTGATAGTATCTTGAAAGGCATTCTGTTTGTGTTGAAATAAGATTAGGCTAAGATTCGAACCCGGGGCTCGCCACTCACCCAGTATAGCGAAGGTGGTGAGCAGTCCGACCCGGAAGCCCACCAGGAAGGAGCCGCCGACGGCTAGCCCATGCGTGAAGTTGTCTATGGAGTTCGCCATCAGGTTCAGATAGCCGGTGACCTGCAATGCACAGAAGTCTAAATCTAAACAAATGTATATCTGTGGCAGCAAAAGGAGGACTGGGTCTTTAGTTTTGAAGTGGAAACTCCTAGCGACACTAAAAAGAGACAAGCATATACATCTATAGGATTTAGCCTACGAGAGAATGAGATAGAATACAATGTGCAGTGTTTCCTATAATATTTCTTTTTTTCGAATTCGTCGAATTCTTCGATTTCTTTGTAGATTTTGCTCTCATTAACTCGACATCTAGATCAAAAACAGTAATTGACGTTGTATTTCAAAGATATTGATCGAATCCAAACCAAAGCATTTACTTCATACTTTAGTTACCATAAGCCACTCGTGTCATTTGTTGAAATTGAAAACCTGGTGTCTGTATAACATGTAACACATGTAGATAAAAAGGAAAATAATTTCTAGACTTGGTAACGATAATATAATAAATAAACCCTACAATTAGATTTACATTTGTCTCATTCTTTCGAAGCTTAGTTTTCTGAAGGTTAACCTTTTGTAATGTAATGTAATGTTTCAGCCTATAAATGTCCCACTACTGAGCACAGGCCTCCTCTCATTTCTGAGAGGGTTTTGGAGCTAGGAAGAATCCGCCACGCTGCTCCAATGCGGGTTGGCGTTGGACTGCACATGTCTTCGAAATATTTTTTTTTATTTCTCAAACATGCATGTTTCCTCACGATGTTTTCCTTCGCCGCCGAGCACGTGGTAAATCAGCACTTAAAATTGCAATAATTGCTAAAATTGTTTAGTGGTGCCTCCGCCGGGAATCGAACCCAGGTACAACTTGTGTACTATGAAATTTTATGCGAGCGTCTAGCCCCCGAGCTACCACGGCTATATATACCGCGTGGCCTAGTGGTCAGAGTACCTGACTTCTAAGCCGCGGGTCCTGGGTTCGAATCCCAGCCGGAGCCAACATTTTTGCTAGAACAAACGTGCACAACACAACCAGACCCGGAAACCAACACTGCACAAATGCTGACTCACGGATAAAGAACCCAAGACCTCTTCGGTCGACTGGTACAGTAACGGACGATGAGTGAAAAGAAAACACTCACATCTTTTTTCTCGCTCTTCTCCTTGCTTGCCTGTAGAGCCTTCTCCCTCGCCTCTCGCAGGAGACACCTCCCCATCCAACGATTGCTCCCCTTGCATTTGACGACCCCATTGGAGTTCGGCACAGCGTTACAGCATCCTCCTTCTCCTGGAAATAAATACCGAGTAAATTACCAGCCTACAAATGTCCAACTGCCGAGCACAGGCTTCCTCTCATTTCTGAGAGGGTTTGGAGCCGGGAAGAGTCCGCCACGCTGCTCCAATGCGTGTTTCTCCGCTTGTCTCCGAAATATTTTTATTGTTATATTAAAAAAAAATGTGTCAGTTTGATGGTTGTCTTTGGTTACGAATAGGTGGTAAGAATTCACCATTTTGCTTAGTATAAAGCAAAATGGCGAAACAGTGTAAGTTGCTAGACGTCGCCGACGAAAACTAACTTAGATATTTTGAATCTGCGAAGTTAGACACTAAGCATATTTAGAATTTGGTTCGCCCAGACACACACAGTGTCAACCACATAAGCCAAATAAATGTGCCCAAAAATATTAACTCAAACCTCAATAACGTTCAAAATTAAAAAAAAAACATAAATTACAGACGAATATATACTCAAAAACGTATTGGTCAAATCTCTGGCACAGTCTGCAATACTAAAATTGAAAAAAAAAAATACCTTTAGTGTTATTATTAAATACGCAGGTGTCGTAAAGCTGTCGCGCCGTCACCGTCCCTTTCCCTCCACAGATCCCTTCACCATTCGCCTTCCCTCTGCTCTTCCTCTCCGCTACCAGGAGTTTCTCGATCTCTTCTATCTCTATCTGCTTGATCGGACCGTTGGACTCCGTCTCATCTTCTTCATCGTGAGCTTCGGCTGCGGCAAAGAGTTTCTCGACGACAATAAACACCAGCATCCCGAATAAGCACCAGAGCCCACATTTCATTGATACATGTTCACCTTCTGTAACAGATAAACTATTGGTTAACAGAATCAATAAAGTTTAAACTTTTCTGAAGATAATGTTTATAACAAACTGACTTTACAAAGAGAAAATACTTAGGACGACTTGGCTACTGCAGTCGCAAGTACGCAATGCGTATTCCAAATACTGGAGGAACTGATGTCAGGGTGACGAGCGCAGTGTGGCGCCACACAGAAATGTTCTGGCACAGCATTTGTCATGGGCAGACTTGCACTTAACGTCAGGTGAAATATTTGTTTGTTAGTTTCTTCCGTAAAAAAAAACTGCTTACGATAAGACTTCGGTGTGTGACCACTGAATGTCATATAGATTATTATTTAAAATGGTGTTTACAGCCAGTCTGTTCTAGAGTCAATATCACTTAATAATGCCTCGTTTTGAGTCGAAATACATTTCGTGTTCTCGACTTCAGTGCTGTGTATTGTCTAGTGGTAGTGTTGTAGTGGTGGAGGAATCTGCTGGCGGTTCCCAGTGGCGGTATTAGTTTGCTTGCGCACGCTATTGAGGGAGAGCGGTCGGTGCTCCATTTAAAATTTTGCATGCGGATCTTAGCAAACTACTTTTTCCGTTCGTTATAATCGATTTCCGCAAAGTAACGCCTGATTATATTAACACATACACTAGTCCACTACTGAACATAAGCCTCCCCTATAGACTACAACAAATAACGGTCCTGAGTGATCTCTATCCATCGATTTCTCGCAAAACCGTGAAGATCGTCGCTTCATCTAGTGGAGCGCCGCACGTAATGTGCGGCCCTCCACTAGATGTAGATGTTTGTCGGTACGAGGTTGCCACTCGAGAACCTTTCTTCCCCAGGGGCTATCAGTTCTACGATCAATATGGCCGGCCCATTGCCATACATTTAGTTAATTTTAGATTTTGCGACTGGAAAATCTTTGATTATCAAAGGTTAACAATCTCACCACATTTAGAATAGAATAGAAAAATTTTTTATTCAATGTAGATTATTTACATAATACTTATTGAAAATTATTTTTTTTCTTTTTTTAAACTACACTGGTTCACAAAAAATGCCTCTGTCCTGGGAAGAACCAGTAAGAAACCCAGCGGGATTTTTTTTCAGTATTTTTCAAAATAATGTACAATAACAGCAGTATTATAAAGATGTAGAAATGGCTTGGCGGCGATCACCTCATTCCCAGAGGTTATCATCATCTATGTATTCTTTAATATTATAATAACCCAAAAGTATGAAGTCGATTAACACCATTCAGTTAACATCATTATGTGGATCGATGCCAAGTTGTTTTTCGATACTAATTACTTATTTAAATTTTTTTTTATAACATTTCTATTATAAAAGGCATATTCAAAATAATCAATAAAAATGTTGTATCTGCGAAGTTTCCTTCGCCTGTTTCTTCTTCGTACATTAGAACCTCATTAAGAAAAAGAACATTTTACAATCGAAATAGGAATTCATTTAATTAAATGGAAGTTCTGACTTTGTTTACAAAGCAAATAACTGTGTCAATTGCAATTCGTGAATACCCTCTTATATCTCTAAATAACAAATAAACATAACTTTGATAAGCGGTCTGTCGCAATGACTCAAATAAACAATAACATTTGATAAGGTTAATTAACGTCTGCCAGCGCTCTGTTACTTATTCTATAGAGTTGATATTCTTTTCCATCGTCAGCCTGTTGTACACTAATGGACATGGATCTCTCTCAAGAAGTGGAGGATTAGCCGTAATCAACACGTGTGGTATATTGCCACAAGTGTACACAGAGGCACTCGCTCCTCCTAACCTACCGCCCGATGTAAAGCTCATACTACAAGGTCATGGTCGCCGGCAGGATTTCAGGAAGGGGCATTTGCGCCTATAAATTATATTCTACTAGCTGAAGCCCGCAACTAAATCCGTTTGGATTCCCCGAGAAACGGATAAGTTTTTTTTAAATACCCTGGCAACTCTTTGATTCGTCGTCGTCGTTTCAGCCTATCACAAGTCCACTGCTGAACATAGGCCTCACCCATAGATAGTCACCAAAGTTTGTAGCTCTCATATTGGAGGGATTTTGCCATAGTTGCCACGCTTGGCAGGCGGTTTGGCAACCGCAGTTTATTTATTCAGATGTACAGGAAGATGCCGCTGCCCATCTTCTGGTTTTAACTTTTCCTCTGTCGACTTTTACGACACCCACGGGATGGGATGGGGTGGAAGATTCTCTTAAGCCGCTACCACACGTCACTCTTTGATAATTCGGAATGAAAATTGTTCTGTGTCCGTCTCCAGGATGCAAGCTATCTCTGTGCCGAAAATCGTCATGGTCGGTTCAACGATTGCGCCGTGAAAGGATAACAGACAGACAGAGGGACAGACAGAGTTACTTTAGCATTACAAAATATCACGTGGTAAGAGATGTTTAAAACAAATGAAGCGTGTAATTCGGTTTTAAATTAATCCCTTGTTGAATACGCAGATTTGATTGCTCAAGCCCGTATTACTCATCTGTATACGACAATCAAGTTAGGCCTGACTTATATGACAGGGGGGAGCAAGCACCTCCTTGCACCCCTGTCGCCAGCGCCCATGAACAAGATCGGAGGTAGGCCAGGATACAGTATGCAATGATAATTATTTATTCTTCGATGTAAGAAATATAAATTTCGTTTGTAGTGTTTCGTAAGGAGGTTCCTCTGACGGAGTAGAAATAGACGAAAGATACTGCGTAGGTTTCGTCTATTATCTTACTCAAAAATATATTATTAATAAATTTACAAACACTAGGCTCATGGAAAAACCAAAGCACGCTCCATGACAAAATGTTCAAAAGATTAGTAATAAATATATAAATATTTCCGACTCGAGCAGACCAGCCTCCACCGACAGCACCTGTTCATAAGTACGACGGGTGTGGCAGCCATCGCCCGACACAAGGACAATCGCAACGCAAACATACCCGAAAACGAACATTTTGGGGTTTTGCACAAACGTTAACTCCGATTGGGATTTGAAGACAAGACCCGAGGTGTAGAAATCAGATACCCTGATCACTAGTGATTTGGGGTCGAACCTCAATCACCACAACTTATTGAAATTTTACTACTGATTTGTAACATCTTCTGCGGTAAAGTAAACAATTCTACTATCCCGCAACGGAGTCGACTTTTCAAACGCTCATGAAAATAGAAGCGAAAGATGTGTGTCAGGATCGTACCCAGCGGAAAGATGTGGTCTCTGCCTACACCAATGAGAAAGTGCTGTGACTGCATGTAGGGCCGGCTCTACCATACCGCGAACGGAGGGACCGCTTAAAGTTCCAGGGGGCGCAAGAGTGGTATATAAAATAAAATAAAAAAAAATCACTTCTTTTGTGAATGACTTCATTCATTCTTATGTGAAGCCTCCACATACGACACATAATTTATTTAAATATATCCAAATATTCGTAATTACATATGCGTCGTTTTAATCAGCCGACGTATAAGTGCAATGCCAACGAGCATGACTATTTTCATACGTACATATAGACACGCCTTTTAACCCACAGCGGTAGGCAGACACCACATACGGAAAGTACTTTTCGCTCCTGCGGGAAAAAAAACCATTTTGGTTGCAAAAAATTCTTCCTTCCCATTGCGTTCCCGCGAGTAGCTAGGGAAAAAGCTGTCAGAAGTAGCTAGGGAAAACAGAGCCCCGCATGCTTTAGTAAGGATATTTTCAACATAGTGGACAAATTAGACAGAAAGTTTAAGATGTTATCGAGATCTTTCAAGTAAAGTTTCATACTTGCACGCACTACTGATATTAAAGGGTAAAGGGGTAGCGGGGTAAGAGAATCTAACACCCCATCTCATCTCGTGGGTGTCGTAAAAGTCGACAGAGGGAAAATAAAAACCACGAGATGGGCAGCAGCATCTTGATCACAATCTTCCTGGAACATCTGAATAAATAAACTGCGGTTGCCAACCCGCCTGTCAAGCGTTTCCCTTGCTTGTTTCATATTTTACTGGTGGTAGGATTCCTATGCAGGAATCCATCTAGGTAGGTACCACCCAAGCGCCAGTTATTCTGACGTGAAGCAGTAGTGTGCAAGCATTACTGTGTTTCGGTTTGAAGGGCACTGTGAGCTAGCGTAATCACTGGGCATATGAGACTTAAGAACTGATGTCTCAGGGTGACGGGCGCAGTGTGGTGTCACACAGTAATTTTCTGGGTGACACAGCATTTGTTATGGGCAGACGTTACACTTACCATCAGGTGAACGTTTTGCTCATTCTGTCACTTAAGTGAAATAAAAAAAAAATATCAATAATAAATTATTCGTTGTATTTAACAAACAAGCTGCTAAGGACGCGATGACACTTATAAATAATTCCGGCAACACGTTTCTTTGTTTATATTACTTTTATCCTCATGACGTTTACTTGAAACACAAAACATAGCCAGCACGCGGCCGGTGGCTCTATCAATGAATCACCGCGGTTTACAACAAAACCGACCATATCACGAACGCTATAGCGCTTGTATTATTTATTTTTCGCTACTCGGAACTGAATTTTATTGCTAAACTTCCATCATTCCATTCAGAACTTTATTACTTGATGCACAAGACCAACAATTGGAATTTTATGGGCTAACATTAATTGCACTGTATTGATAAGCTTGGGACACAAAACCACGACGTAGTACATATGTGTGCTATAAGTCTGTAAGGACAATGTGTGCGTCGCTCTTGACAATGGACTCATGTTTTTAACGTAATTCAAGGAGAAAATTTATAGTCACAACAATAATCAGTATTCATTTCACTTATTTTTAATTATCTATACAAATAAATAAAATTGAAGTGTCTGTCTGTAATAACAAAATAACAGATTTTTACACAATGATTATGAAAGTATATAAGCATTAAGTAAAAATTAAACTTATAAGAAAAAATTTATAAAATTTTTGTCTGTATGTCTGTCTGCTTATTCCGGCTAATCTTCGATACGGCTGGGCCGATTTTGATGCGATTTTCAGTGACAGATAGCTAATATTATAACAGGTAACTTAGGCTACTTTAATTTTAAAAATATAATTATGGTTCCACGCAAAAAATTAAAACCCCAAAATCTGATTCAAATAGGGAACTATATATGTATATCGGGGTCTGCTTTTTTTACGCGGGTGAAACCGCGGGGAACAGCAATTTTATAGAAGTAGGTAACAGTCGTTCACCTGATGAAAACTGCCACGCCTGCTCTCCGTTTCGGTGTCACTCTAATATCAAATAACAAAACTACGATGCTGCGAAGAACTTCTCCTTAGTAGCATCGCACTGAACTCGTCACCATGAGACATTATTTCTTAAGTCTTAAATCATCATCATTTCAGCCTACCACCAGTCCACTGCTGAACATAGGCCTCCCACTAGATTGCCACAAAAGTTAGTAGCCCTCATTTTGGGGAGACATTGCCATAGTTGCCACGCCTGGCAGGCGGGTTGGCAAACGCAGTTTATTTATGTAGATGTGCCAGGAGGATGCTGCTGCCCATCTCCTGGTTTTAGTCCGTCTCTGTCGACTCTTACGACACCCACGGGATGTGACGGCGAGGTAGATTCTCTTAAGCCGCTACCACTCGGCTAAGTCTCATATGCCCCGTATAAACTAGCCTCGATGGCCTTCAGACTGAAATACAGTGATGTTTTCACACCACTGTCTGATGGTACCGCGATGGTACCTTCCTTGGCGATGAATCCTTACTCACCACCAATAAATACAAAAGATTCATCTCTTTCTTGTTTCTTATAAATGCGTTTCGAGAGCTGTCAAGTCATTGTCAATTATTTTTATTGTGAATTGTAACTATGCATGAAAACAGGCTGTTTTTGTTTAAGATTTGTACGATATTCTATGTAGTATGTTAGTAAAACATCGTTTTCCTAAACGCGCAAAATGGAGCTGGTGAAATCCGTCTAGGTAGGTACCACCCCAGGGCCAGTTATCTGACGTGAAGCAGTAGTGTGCAAGCATTACTGTGTTTCGGTTTGAAGGGCACTGTGAGCTAGCGTAATCACTGGGCATTTGAGACTTAAGAACTGATGTCTCGGGGTGACGGGCGCAGTGTAGTGTCACACAGAAATATTCTGGGTGACACAGCATTTGATGTGGGCGGACGTTGCACTTACCATCAGGTGAGCGTTTTGCTCATTGCGACGAAAACCGAGATGAAATTATACATTTGAGCTCAATTAAGTAAAACGCGGTTTTGTTAAACTTGGTTTCCAAAGCGAACGATGAAAGCGGTCGGTTCTTAGACTCACATACATCGTTTAAATATATATATATATGGGTTCATGAGAACTCGACAAATCATTTAGTGCGTGATGTAAATGTGTGTCAATACTGACGTTAATAAGTTTGTAAAAACAACATTAGACAAACTCTAAGTTTTGGTTTAATTTAGGTCTAAGAAAACACAAATCTTTGGGCACGTCACACCATCGGAGGAAGGTTCGAATGTGGTGTCAGAGATAAGGTAATCGAGTGATATGTTAATATATTATTAAATCAATCAAATTTCAGAAATATTTCAAATTAAAATGTATTATTGGATATTATCATTATCCTTATTATATTACTAGCAGATGCCCGCGACTTCGTCCGCTTGGTTATAAGTTTTTTTTAATTATCCGGTGGTAACCATTAAATTTTCCGGGTTATCCTTTGTCCGTCTTCAGGCTGCAAGCTATCTCTGTGCCAAATTTCGTCAAGATTCGTTCAGTGGTTTAACCGTGAAAAGGTAACAAACAGATAGAGGGACAGAGATAGTTACTTTCGCATTTATAATATTAGTATGGATTGACATAGGAAGACGGACATAGAATACTTTTTATCCCGGAAAATCAAATATTTTCCAAGGGATATTCAAAAAACCTATCCCCACGGGGCATGAGCTAGTATTAGTAAAAGTATATATGTGTATGGGTACGGATAAATGTATAAGTTTGTATGTTTGTTTGTTTGACATTCAATGACGCCAAGAAGGGCTACAGGGACAAATTGTCATTTAGTTTACAGATTACTTTTTATAACAATTTGATTTATCAAAGAAAGAATCATTTCTATATTTTGATTCACACATTTTGATTCACACCGTGTGAAGCGGGCGGGGAACGGCTACAATTAGTAGCAGTTTCTTTTGCATCCTTCTCCAGTCAGAGAATAATAGTTTAAATATAAGAATAAATATATTTACATTAAATCTATCTTATCTTGTATAGCCGATAGGTATCCAGCAATGTAGAATGTACCTACCTCTTTCCTATCAAGGTTTCGTAAGAGGCGACTGAGATATTGTACGGACAGCCTTTATTTGTGCAGAACAATACCATAATATGCAATGCTTACACTATAATGCTGGTGGGAACGTAGTCGGGAGTAATTTCTTCACTCGCACCAAAATGGCGGAGGACACTCATCATGTCCCGTGTCCTTTGGGTGCGAAAGGTGGGCTACGAGTGTGGTCTATGTCTACCCTTTATGGTAACAAGGCATGATGGTTTGTATGTATCTTCATCTTTTTAAAAAAAACGATTCCCCCCAGTAGGATTTCTCCTGTGTCGTGGGTACGTTTTACAGATATTGTATAAACAGGTCATTTCGTTTCCAAACCATTAAAAACGACACGACGATGACGACGAAGACCGACATAATGTGTGTAACATAATTACTACATGTATAAATAGTCTGGCCATAAATACTGTTACATAAAAACTTTTCATTTTTTCAACTTTTTAATTATTTTGAATTTGGAACACGTATATTATTTTAAAAACTTCTTTCGATTTTGCGCCATTTCACATATATTTTCGTGTTCATTATCCAATTACAGTATGGAGCCGTCGGTCATATTCCAGACACTTCAAAAGCTTGGTATCAGCCGTATGTTCGTATATCGTTCTATCAACAGATACAACACTTCCTCTGTCGAGGACCAGAAAATATCGGGGCGGCCGCGTGGTGTTAGAACTACAAAGGCTGTTAATGCTGTTAAAGCCAGAATTCGTCGAAACCCCATTAGGAAGCAAAAAATCTTATCGCGAGAAATGAAGATTCCCGCTAGGACTCTGTCGCGTATTATTAAACAAGACCTGAAGCTCGGTGCTTATCGTCAAGGACATGCCCTAAATCAATCTTTACAATTAAAGAGAGTGGATCGATCAAAACGCCTTCCGTCGCGATACGCAGGTGAAAGGCACAGAAATATCCTCTTTACCGATAAAAAAAATTCACGATTGAAGAACACTACAATAAGCAAAATGATAAAGTGTACGCTCACAGTTCTAAAGAAGCTGAAGAAGAAAGGCGAAATTTCCCTTGAAAACAGTGCGTAAATCCATAGAGTCGTGGCCAAACAGTTAAAAGGCCTGTATAAAAGCCAAAAGTAGCCATTTCGAATAGAATATTTTTTTTATTTTTTGCTGAGACTAATAAATAAGTAGGTATTCATTTTAATAGTATTACATTACTTCATTAAAAAAAATGCATTTTCATTGGTAACAGAACTTATGGCCGGACTAGGTATGAGTTATATAATTAACACTCGTTTAAATAATATTATTTAACCAACTGTTTAATCTACTTTTAATGATGCTACTAAATTGAATGTATCTGCAGTTTTTAAACGAAATTAATATTTCAAAATTATTCAATACCTTGTCATATAACGACTTCGATCTAATGTTGCCAGTATGCTAAATTTCAATGTTTAAACAATCTAAATTCTAATTTTTAAATTTGGTTATCCGTGTAAAACAGCAGGGTTTCATGAAGCAGCAAAAATATAAAAAAATTGAATTTTCTGAATACAGTAAAATAATATGTTTTTAGTTAAAAACGATACCTTGTTTTGTAGGGTTTAAATAAATGTTTATCGCGTAAGAATTGTTGTGGTTGGTCATGTACCTGGCCTTAAAAATGTATTAAAAACCAAATTGATTGTTCGCGCCCAACACGGTTTCAAGAAACGTGTTCCTATCACTGTTAATAGATCTTAAATAAGAAGTTCCGATCACTGAAACGTTCATCATCATTTCAGCTTATCACTAGTATGCTGCTGCCCATCTCCTGGTTTTGATTTTTCCTCTGTTAACTTTTACGACACCCACGGGATGAGATGGGGTGGTATATATATCTACCACCCCATCTCTTAAGCCGCTACCACACGGTGTACCATCATAGACCCGTTGAAAATCGGGATTCTATTCCACAACGCAACCTTGTACCCATCGACCTTCGTTTTATGACTGATAAATGGTTCACATTTTCTCACGATTATCTTGAACTTCAAGGTATCAAAAAGCACGAATTGATAAAACAGTAATGTTTCTTTTCCAGTTTTAAACGTTTTTAGATTATGGATGCCTTTTGTATTTTCGAACGTCGTGATTATTATATATATTTTTTTTATGTTACCTATGTAATTTTAGAATTGAAGTTCCGTGCTCTGTTACCTTTAGTATTTGCAAGATCATGCTGCCAGGCTTCAGGTAGAAGATGCAGGAATACGTCGCCCAGCAGACCGCCCACTGCGAAGCTAAGGAGGACTCTGAGCGTAGCGGCACCGGCTGCAACAAAAGAAATCACGTTGTAGTGTATTTTTTTTATAATATATCTATGGATTATATTTGCCTGCGGTCCACGCTTGAATTCATATTTTTTTTATTGGATAAAGTGACGAAACGAGCAAAAACGTTCACCGGGTGGTAACTGCAACGTCTGCCGATAACAAATGATGTGTCACCCAGAATAGTTATATGTGACGCCACACTGCGATATCATTCCTAAGTCTCATACGCCCAGTCAATAGAGCTCTCAGTGCTTTTAAAGCCGCAACATAGTACTTCCTTACTCACTAAGCCAATTGTCGTCAACTAAGCTTTGTCTTAAAGGGCCTTATGAAGCAATTTTCTGAGCCCGGACCTTTCTTACTAATAATTTTAGACCCCCAGCTGGTCCTATGATTAGATGTTAATCTTAACCAAAACGTGTATGTATGTTTGATATTATTTTCGTATACAAAATCACCAATTGATTAGCGCTTCTCGCCATGACATCATTTGCTGCCGGTTTTCAACTTCCGGTGCGCAAATCATTACCTCTTTTTGTTCCCCCGCGATTGCAATAAAATTATAGGCGTCTCTCATTTATTTATCGTCTCACCAACACATATAATCATAAATTCTTAAATATATATTTTTAATACCAATACCGATGGTTTAAAATCGAACTTAACAAATACTTAGGTGATTCTTTATAAGCTTATATAATATGTCACTTCTCACTATACTGACTAATGTTTCATTATGACTTATTAGCTCTGTAGGTATTTTTATATTTAGTTAGTGTATTAATATATGTTAAATTACTGTGTGTTAACAGAACAAACGAAAAAAAATAACACATTGGTTCCTGAACACCCAGGTTTGTGTTTGTAAAATGCTCACGATACAGTAGAAATCCTAGACTAGCACGCCCTAAACTAGCATTTCTACTCTATCGTATACGCATATAACTAGTACATATAAAATAAATGTTATGAACGAAAAAGCTATTTCAATTTTTCTTTCTATATCATTAGCCTATAAAAAGTCAACTGGACACTGGCCTCTTCCATATTTGGAGAATGGGCCGGAATCGTAACGCTAGGCAGACGTAGCTTAACTCACTTTTGTCAAACCTAAAATCCGAGATCTATGCCTGACAGCAGCGTCTAAGCACTCGTCAACTGCGATTGTCAAGCCTGATGGTCTTTGTCCAATAGTTGAATATTTATAGGCTTACGACGAAGAAGCAGATAAGTGAGACGGAGAGCGTAAAGAACATCGTACACATTTGTAAACCAACGTTTAGTCTAAGTAGTTTGACGCCTAATTCAAAGTATACACGAACTACTAAAATTATCTTTTATGACTTCGTACTTGTAATATTTTTTCTGTTAGATAATTGTATGTACGTATAAATAGATGGAACTACAAAAAACTACAATTATTTTTCATGATTCATGCAAACGCGTACAACCTAACTTCTAATGTATATTGAAATAAAACGAATATGGAAGAAAATCAGTTGTGTTTACTTTCCTGTCGTCGATATGTTCTCTGGAGTTTTTATAAGACTTAGCAATCAGACTTGAGTAAAAGTTAAATGGTAATTGCCAAATGAAAATAATTGGTTGGTAGTTTCCAAAGTATGCGAAAGATAACTTTAAAAATTATAAAATCCATCAATATTTATCAGAATCATTCAGTTCGTAACCGTTATCTTATCATATGGGAATATCCTACTGGTTTCGAATATGCAAACTTTTTAAAATAATAAATCGCAACGGTGGTAGGATTCCTAAGCATGATTCCGTCCAAATAGGCAATTATCTGCCGTGAAGCAGTAGTGTGCAAACATTGTTGTGTCGGCCTGAAGGGCACTGATACCTAGACTACAGAACTGATTTCTCAGGGTGACAAGCGCAGTGTAGTGCCAAAAAGAAATATTCTATGTGGCACAGCATTTGTTACGCTCGATAGATCGCTTTATTATAGATAAGATATATATATATGTATATATATAAGGTAAAGAAAGTAACTATTAGGGTTTTAAGATATTAAAAGAAATATTAAAACTGCGATTTACTAAAATAATGTAGATTAAAACGTGTGCATAGCCTCTAATTTCTAGTTTTCAGATTATAGGCATGGACCCTAAAGATTTCCGAAATAAAAGTAGCTTAGATGGTCTCCGAAAAGCCTTCTATTGAAAGTCCCGTCAAAAACAATTCCGCCGTTTCGGAGATTAGCCCGGACAAACATACAAATGTACTTTTTTTAAAAACGCATGTTTGAATTTTGGTATCTTGCAATATTAGCCATACGAGATTAAGCTTAAGTCTTTATTGTGAAATCACAGACAGACACTTCAATTTTATTTATTTGTATAGATGTATAGATTAGTTGCTGATTATTTGATGAGTCATTAAACATTAAAGATTGCGGTTGACATTATGAAATAGTTTTATCGAATTATTTGTTGTGTTTTTTTAAACTGTTATCTTCAATATGGTGATTGATTAGTGTGTACTGTAGTGATTTAATAGCTATTCTATCTATTAAATAATTATGATAACTTTTAACAAAGTAAATAAATGTTTGTTACGTGATATGATTAACGGGTGCTGCAAATTCATCTTCTATATATTAATAAGTGAACAGACATCTTTGTAGCCTTTTTTAAGCATGTTGCACGGAGGAGTGTGAGATAAGTTTATACGGAGAAAAAGCCAGGAAATCTAAAATTTATATTATAATATGTGTTATAAATACATTAAAAGTAAGTAACGTAAATTTTTATTTCTCAGATATGCTGGTTTTCGCACGATGTTTTCCTTCACCGCCGAGCACGTGTTAAATCAGCACTTAAAATTGATATTAACAATTTTAGCCGGCACCGGGAATCGAACTCAGGTCACTCTCGCACTATCAAATTTAAAGCGAGCGCCTAGCCCCTGAGCTACCCGTTAGCTCAGTACGTAAGAGCGCCGATATAAACTAAACCAAATACATTAAATTGCATAAAATAAAACTCTCAATATTTACGTACATACTGACTATGTCTATCACAAAATAGTCTGCCATTTGTTTACTTTCATACTGCCAATGTCAGACATGTAAATAGCCTCTGGTCAAACAATCGCACAGAGTATTTATAATGTTGCCAACAAATAATTACTCGAAGGTCAATAACACTCAAACTTAAAAATTTAATGAATTTAATGAAATGTAATTCATAATTTTTTTACATTTAAATAAATGTTGACGGGCAACTCTGTGTGAATGATTTTATTAAGCTTATGCCATCAGTCTGTGGTTTTCCAATGATTGTGTTTAAGTCCCACTACCGGGGACAAGTGTCCTGTCTTTAATGTAACAGCCTGTAAATATCCCACTTTTGGACCTTCCTTACGATATTTTCCATCACTGATAAGCACTTGAGGCACCGTTCTTCTTTATTGGTGGTATTAGAGCATAATCCGCCACGCTGCTCTATTGCGTGTTAGCGAACACGCCTTTGAATACTTTAATTTTGGGCATACAGGTTTCCACACATCACATAAATCTGATGATTTAACCAAGTCCAAGTCAAGTTACGTTTACTATGATTTTGTTTAATGATTAAACTTATTATGATGATTATTTATTTCCAGCCGAGGTATAATTAAAAAAAAATATTATTAACGCAGTCACAAAGGACACGCACTTTAAGCCGGTACAACAATTTTGCTATAAGATCAGAGGAAGGATTGTACGCAGTGTCAGAGAAACGCGTTAGTAACAATAAATCCAGATCGAATATAATCACAAACATTGTCTTCTACTGAGTTTTGAAACAAGGACCCATGCACAGATAGGTGTGTCCTACCTTCAACATTCAGCAAGCATCAAGAACAAAGAGGTCACATAAGCAATCGGTCGATTGTCACGAGGGCAGTTATCAGCCATTTCTATGTCAATGGCATATGGTTCATTATCTTCATCTCAAGTTTATCTATAGGTGCCGCTGCTCACGTATCGATAAACGAACAGACAGACGGGTTGATAAATTATATTTATGCAGAGGCAAAACGAAAGTTACGAAATAGCGTAGTCACTTTGAAAGTTTATTCTTTATATTACGTCCCGTAGCGGTAGTGAGAGACGACTGAGAGAAACTCTGGATGGCTTCCGACAGATGAGACTCTTTCCGACTTCATGAGTCAGTGCCAGACTGAAAAATAACGACTGGTCTTCTTTTCAGAAACGTGTAGAATTATGAGAAATGCTCCCTTTTTTGCAGAACATAGAAATGGAATCTTCTATCTTCTTCTTCTTATCTTTCTTTTTCTATAAATAAAAATCAATTGCCACATGCATGAAAGATCATCAATTGAGAACGGTTCGATTTTTTTTGTAGCTGGAATTTTTGGAAAATCTACCAGGAAAAGTCGGAAATTCGGATGGCAATTTTGTTATAAAATCTCAGTAAAAGCGACATTTAGTTCGACAGTTCAGCTATCATATTTTTTCATAGCAACAACAAATTCAGCATTGAATATTGATATTTTGCGTAAAGGAATTGAAATTTTATTGAAAGCAATATTTCGGTGTGTCATCAGTGGTGATATCATCTCTGGTGCATTCAAAACCGTAAAATTGAACAACTGCGCACTTTTATTTTCTTCATAAGTAACTTGCACCCGTGCGAAGCGAAATCTATTTATTCACTGACGTAAGAAATTCGAATTTCGTTTGTCAAATGCCATTTTTTACAATCCACCACCGTACACATGCACTGTCCGTCTATAGCCAGCACTTGTCTATTAACATACACTATGGCGATGATTCTGTGCGAGCATGATCCTGCCCCCGTAATCATTCATCATAATTTCAGCATATCACTTATCCACTGCTGAATACAGGCCTCCCTCATAGATTGCCTCAAAACTCATTTTAGGGGCTTCTTATTTCTTTTTATTGCACTTTTATTTATTTTTTCTTCTTTATATTCGTTCTCTGCGTGACTTTTGTATTATGTAGGTCGAATAAAGTCTGTCTATGTCTACTTATGAACCGATGTATGATTGTAAAAAAAGAATGACATTTTCGTTGGTTGCACGAAATTTATATTTCTTACGTTGAAAAAAAAAAAAGATTTTCATTTCATTTCTTACTTTCAATACTGGCCAAGGTGAAAATTAAAAAATTGTTCTACATTCGGCTGGCTTCAATTTTGGCTTAGTAGATTGTCTCAGCAACTGGCCACTAGTAAATTCTACATAATGCCTTTGGCAGTTTGACGGTCATAAAGATTTTTTTTAAAGAATACTAGCAATGCCAAACATTACTAATATTCCTGTTAACCACTCCAACTAAGCGTAAAAGCTTGTGCTAGGAGATGGTCCACGACAATAGTCTAATGGCGGGCTCGATCCTGCGACGTCATGTTTCACAGTCCGTACCCTAAGCCATTAGGCTATTGCCGCTGTATCTGGCATTGTCGTGAAAATTATGATATTTTTTCTTCGTTAAAACTGGCTCCGTCATGCTGTTATCTGTATTATTAAGTCAACATCCGCTATGAAGATGTGGTTCAAATAAAATGAGAGAATAATTAAATTGAACAAAAATACAAGCTGATCAGCGTAGAGTTCAGAAGTGACGTTAATCATGAACTGGGTGAGGTATTGCGATATGACATGAACTATTTTGGACTAAAATTCGTGCAAATTTCACATAGACTATACAGTTTTTTTGACATATCACAAAATAATAAACGTTGAAAGTAAGAGACTAATACGAGAAACGTGATTTACTCTGGATGAAAGCATCTGCATTGTAAGGGGACAAATTAACTCTTAGGGTATATAAGGCCACTGAATTCATAAAATATATATGTAATACGTGTAAATAAGGTTTGTGAATTTGGATATACATGCAAAAAGTTTATGCCGCACAATGAGATAAATAAAATTATATGTAACTTGTTGATGCCCGCGACTTCGTCCGTGTTAGAGCTATGTGACTTTTAGGATAAAATGTATACTGTCTCCGTCTCGAGATTACAAGCTATCTCTGAGCTAAATTTCGTTTAAGATCGGGTCAGCGGTTGAACCGTAAAAGGCTAACAAACAGACAAAGGGGCAGAGAGAGTTATTTTCGCATTTATAATATTAAGTATGGATTAGTCATTCCTTTTTTTAACAAGGTGAGTTTCTTCACGTAATAACATTAGTTAATGTCACAGACTGACACTTCTTTTTTATTCATGTCTCTGACGAATCATCAATGATGACCAGAAAATAAACATGTACTTTTATGTTATACTAGCTGTTACGCACCCTCTTCACTGGATAAATGTTCTTAAAATCGGTTCTTAGCGGATGTCTATGTCGGGAGAGGATTAATTATAACTTTTTAATGAATTTTTTAACGAAAACATTTATTTTAGGACAATTACCTATTTTTCGTCATTAGATTTTGTTATTATATATCTATAGATAATATAGTTTTAAGTACATAACAACTCTAAAAATTGTAAAATCATAGAGGCAATGGTAACCTCGTACCGGCAAACGCAGTGTAGGGTGCCTCGCACTAGATGGAACCATGACCACGGTTTAGCGGGAAGTTGATGGCTGCAGGTGCTATCTATGGGGAGTCTATGTGGTCTTTGAGGCGTATATAAAACAAGTAATAATTTTGAAAATAAAAACAAAAAAAAATTATTAAAATATCTGAAATATGTTATCGTAACGTCTTTGCAGATCGGATAAAAAGAAAAGTTTTAGTGCTTATTTCCACGAAGCTTATAAAGCATTCCACCTTTTCATATTAAAATACTTTAACAGACGACCAAGGGTCTGTATTCCTAAGAACACAAAAGGAATGCAAATGCTTAGCCGTAGAAAAGGACGATACGTGTAAGTCACGGGACAAAACTAAGGTTGCCGCCAACTCGTTTACGAAAGAATTTGAGTTTAGTATTTCTCAAGAAATTAAAAAAAATGTGCTGTATTTAATGGTATATAGTATTACTAGGTTATTTATTTATAATTAATTTTGTTTTAAACATTACAAGGTTCATGTCACGAAATAAATATTTCTTTCTGTCTTAAGAAATCAATGAAAAAAATATACCCAAAAAGTTACTTTTAGGGTATATTTTTAAGCATACGCAAGTTGTTAGGTAAATATGGTAACCACGAAAGAGGGTGAGCACCTATCAATACAAGTAACTTTTACTACAGGGTCAAATACCAAATTGCAAAAAAACAGCAGTTTTATACATAGAGAAATACCACATACATATAGTCACGCCTTTTCCCCATATAAGGGGTAGGCAGAGGCTACACATGTAGCCCACGTTTCGCCCCCACGGGAATCGAGACGTCACGCAGGGGTGTTTTGGGTGACACAGCATTTGCTATGGGCAGACGTTGCACTTACCATCAGGTGAACGTTTTGCTCTTTACGTCACTTTATGAAATAAAACAAAAGATATGAATAAAAATATGCTACACTGCTTAATGTTGAGGTCTTCAGGAGCCGCACGCTGCAAACCGAACATTACCGAGAAGGGCCGAACTTTAGATGCTCAGGTGAGCGAGGTACGATGATGTACAGCGCAATCATGTGGTCGGCTTGATTCTCACGGATGAAACCGCGGGGCACAGCTAGCGCTGAATAAAAATACGGTTTGCGATCCTAATCCTCAAGTAGTGGAACGAGTATTAAATAATTTCAACAGGTGGTAGGATTTCTATGCAGGAATCCGTCTAGGTAGGTACCACCCCAGGGCCAGTTATTCTGCCGTGAAGCAGTAGTGTGCAAACATTACTGTGTTTCTGTTTGAAGGGCACTGTGAGCTAGCGTAATCACTTGGCATATGAGAATTAAGAAACTATGTTATAAACGGGTAAAGGTCAGTAGGTGAGTTCGGAGAGCATATGATAAATAGTAAAAAAACGGGAAATGTTATCATTATATATATAACGTGTAGTAGGAAATTTTTGTCCGTATTTTATCACATAATATCAGGTTATATATACCTTGACAAAAACAGCATTCATCAGTCACAAATTCTTCGAATTTCACTTTAAGACATTTACTGGTGGTAGGATTCCTACACCGTAATCCGAAATTAAATGGAGGGGCTACTGAGCTTCTTTGTGGCGTTCGCAAAGCCGTGATTATTGTATAGGATTTAGCCATATTCTAGTAGAGAAACATGTTCTACTTAACCCAGTTCTCTCGCAACTATAGTGATATTTTCCGAGACCCCCCTCTCCTGCGTGAGATTGCCCTGAAAGCCTCACGTAAGCCCGAAGCTGTAGTGTGCAAACATTACTGTTTCGCTGCAAACGGCAATGAGAGCTAGTGTAATCACTGGGTATACGAGATATAAGAACTGACATCTCGAAGTGACGGGTGCAATGTGGTGCCACAGCATTTGTTAGGCAGACGTTGCGATTTACCATCAGGTGAACGTTTTACTCCATTCCACAAACTCTATTTTTACCTTTTGGTCGCGTCGAGAAAATGGAAAAAATAAAGACTAAAGAGACTTCTACAAACTATCCATGTAACGCTGCAAAAAAAAATTACAGTGCAAGCATCAAGGGACCTATAGGACTTTACCATATACACATTTTTAGTCCAGATTTTGAAGCAGTCCTTGATTCACGGTATCTGCTACATAAACTATCACATTTTGAAAGTGCCCGACTCGAGAGGAGGCGATATAAATTTGACCATGTCCAAAAGCTGGAGCTGGGAGATAAAGTACAATTTTGTCAAAGGTCAGGCCTTGGGACAAACGACAGCTTCATAAGAAATTGTCGCCTTCTCAGCTTGGCTTGGAGATAGATTAATTCGAGGAATGAACCTGCCCGTTGTTACGCTCATGCGATAAGATCGAAGGTAGGTCAGGATATAGTATCAGAAACACGGGGACATTAACAACATAACCAGGCTGGAAAACCAATAGTGTATGTTTTGCACAAATTTTGGCTCCGGCTGGGATTTGAACCCTGGACCCGAGGACACGCGACCGTTATATTTTGGCGATGACGGGATTACTTTTTATCTATGGAAGTTTTAGCTGCGGCTGGAGTTCTAGACAGGAGAACAAGAGCCTCATCGTCACTAATCAACCAAGTAACTTACTGACAAGCTCTTATCTATTATACGAGGGTGGATTGAAAAGTACTCGGCCTAACACAGATCCATTCAATTCTAAAAATCAAATCTACCCACATTATTTAGTTCAGTTCAGACTAGTTCATTGTGTGAAGTTCGAAACGTGTGCGATAATTAGTTGTGATTTTATAAATTTATTAACAAAGTAATCGGTCATAATTTCCGCGAATGGAGTAAATCGAGCAGCGTGCCGTCATTAAGTACCTCCATAAGAAGGGGCTATCATCAAAAGCCATCCATAATGACATGGTCAGTACATTAGGCGATTGTGCTCTGTCATATTCATCCGTCAAAAAATGGATAGCAGAATTTAAGCGTGGTAGAGAGAGTGTGAAAGATGAACCCCGCTCTGGAAGGCCTTCGACGTCAACTACTGACGAAAATATTAAAAAAGTACTTGATTTAATAATGGGAGACAGCAGATTAAAAATTAGAGAGATAGCCGAGATTATAGGCATCTCTAATGAACGAACTCAAAACATCATTGTCAACGAGTTGGGTTTCCACAAGGTGTCTGCGAGGTGGGTTCCGCGACTGCTTTCAGTTGAACAAAAAAGGACGCGATTGACTATTTCACGCGACTCTTTGGAGTTATTTGAAACCGATGCAGATGATTTTTTGAATCGTTTTGTTACTATGGACGAAACATGGGTTCATTACTGTACACCGGAAACAAAACAACAATCAAAACAGTGGAGAAGACCTGGTTCACCACCCCCTAAAAAGGCTAAGTCGATTTTGTCGGCAAATAAGGTGATGGCTTCAGTATTCTGGGACTCGAAAGGTGTGATTATGATTGATTATCTTGAAAGGGGTCAGACTATAAACTCTGATTACTACTGCACCTTACTACGTCGTTTACGAGAGGACATAAAAGAAAAACGTCGAGGAATGCTCAGAAGAAAAGTCCTGTTTCATCAAGATAACGCCCGTGTTCACACTTCAGTACAGTCAATGGCTGGAATTCACAACTGTGGCTTTGAACTGTTACCGCATCCGCCGTATTCACCTGATCTGGCACCATCAGACTTCTTTCTGTTCCCTAACCTAAAAAAGCACTTGGGAGGTCAAAGATTTTCGACAAACGACGAGGTCAAAGCAGCTGTAGACGCATATTTTGACTCTAAGGAAGAATCATTTTTTTTTAACGGTCTAAATGCTTGTAAGGGGAGGTGGCAAAAGTGTATTGAACTTGATGGTGATTATGTAGAAAAATAAAAATATAACTGATTTAGTATGTGTTTATTTTCTTGGTTAGGCCGAGTACTTTTCAATCCACCCTCGTACTATCAGGTGAACGTTTTGCTCGTTTCACCACTTTATACAATAAAAAAAACAAATTCAAATCTTACGAACGAACTAATTTGCGAGCTGTCAATGTGCAATTTGGAAAAAATCCTTTTTCGTACAACTATTTGGGGCTACATTTTTTTCTTAGTCATTCCTGAAATGCTTTTTCTTTTTTATTTACTTCATCTCTTGGACATATCTATCGGTGTAAGTACCTGTCAGAATTATTTTACACCTGAAGTCAAGATAAAGCGGTTGGATAATAAAATAAAATATAATTTTCACGCATATTCACTATATCCTCGGCAATGACCGTCTCGACAGATCCATACCCTGTGAAAGTGAGAGGTCTTTGTCCAACAGTGGGACAATGAAGACATGCTTACATATTTAGTAGATGACGAGATTATGTTTTTATCCTTTTATTTATGTGTGTTTTGTATCCTTTTATTTATTTGTGGCTAGCGTTAACAAGTGCGCCGTGTGGTGGCGGCTTAAGAGAATCTACCACCTCATCTCATCCCGTGGGTGTTGTAAAAGTCAACCATCAAAAGTCAAGCACCATCTTATTAATAAATAAACTGCGGTTGCCAACCCGTCTGTCAAGTGTTGCAACTATAGAAAAACTTCCCAAAGTAAGAGCTACAAGCTTTTGTGGCAATCAAAGGGGGAGGCCTATGTTCAGCAGTGGACTAGTGATAAGCTGAAATGATGATGAAGTTGATGTTTACGATTATTTGTTAATAATGTTATCGAATAATATGACATGATTAAAGATAACAATTTTACGTATTCTCTCCAAATGTCAAAGTAAACTCTAAATGAGAGTGTGTGCTTGATATCAATCGGTTACTGACAGACTACATAAACATTTTAATGCGATATGCTTTACTAGTGGCCTACAGATTCCTTTTTAAGAATACGCCGGTAAATAGACTCTACCGCAGCAATAGTTATAGCCGTAGTTTAGTAGTAGCTTTTTTATTATTGGATAAAGTGACGAGACGAGCTAAACGTTCATCTGATGGTAAGTGCAACGTTTAAAAAAAGTAAAGTTTCAGCCTATAAATGTCCCACTACTGAGCACAGGCCTCCTCTCATTTCTGAGAGGGTTTTGGAACTAGGAAGAATCCGCCACGCTGCTCCAATGCGGGATGGCGGACTTCACATGTCTCGAAATATTTTTAATTTCTCAGACATGCAGGTTTCCTCACGATGTTTTCCTTCACCGCCGAGCACGTGGTAAGTCAGCACTTCAAATTGCAATTAACAATTTTAGTGGTGCCGGCACCGGGAATCGAACCCAGGTCACTCGCGTACTATGAAATTTAAAGCGAGCGCCTAGCCCCTGAGCTACCATGTGCCGACAACAAATGCTGGTTCAGCCACAATTTTTCTGTGTGACATCACATTGCGCCCGTCGCCCTGAGACATCAGTTCTTAAGCCTCATATGCCCTGTGATTACGATGAGAGCGAAAAACAGTAATACCGCTTTATGGTGGTAGGATTCCTATGCAGGAAGCCGTCTAGGTAGGTACCACCCCAGGGCCAGTTATTCTGCCGTGAAGCAGTAGTGTTTCGGTTTAAAGGGCACTGTGAGCTAGCGTAATCACTGGGCATATGAGACTTAAGAACTGATGTCTCAGTGTGATGGGCACAGTTTGGTGTCACACAGAAATTTCCTGGGTGACATAGCATTTGTTATGGGCAGACGTTGCACTTACCATCAGGTGAACGTTTTTAAAAAATACTTTATCAAATAAAAAAATGGCAGAATAACTAGCCTTGCAGATGGTAGAATATCAATTCTACTACCAGCGCAGTTTTTTCCATATTTAAACGAGTCGTGGTAGCTTTTTTGTTCGGCGTTCGCCTTAAGTGACCCAGGTTCGTTCCCTGTTGCCGGCACCACTCAAATTGTAGCCATAAAAATGTATTATGTCGCCGTGGTCGAAATCGGCTAGGAGAACATCATCATTTTTTAAATTTTAATAATACAATTGTATTTCTATTGTTTATCGCTTTTGAACAAACATTTTTAGAAATGACTCTTGTATCGAAACGTATTTTTTTATTTTCGTACAGATAAGGCTAAAGATATATCTCGATAACGTTATTGATGCGACATAACGGGTAAATGATCTCGTGGTCAACGCACCTGTACTGGCATTGAATTTGTATTTAAAATCTAACCGAACATTTTTGTTACTGGCAGCGTATTAGAGATACGGTATCTAGTTTTCACTGGTGGTAGGGTTCCTGTGTCGGAATCCGTCTAGGTACGTGACACCGCTGTCCCATTCGTTCTGCCATCAAGCACACTGTCAAGGGCACTGATAGCTAGTGTAATTTCTGGGCATGTGAGATTTAAGAACTGATGTTTAAGGGGGACGGTTGCAGTGTGGTGCCACACAGTGTTCTGGGTGACACAGCATTTGTTACGCGCAGATGAATAAGGTGAACGATTCGCTGGTCTCGTCACTTTCTTTGTTTTTTACTGGTTTCCTATGCAGAAATCCGTCAATGTATGTATCACCCTAGGCCAGTTATTCTGAGGGTAAGCAATAGTGTGCAAACATTACAGTGTTTCGGTCTGAAGGGCACTGCGAGCTAGTGTAAACACTGGGCATATGGGACTTAAGAACTGATGTCTCTTGATGACGGGCGCAGTGTGGTGTCACACAGAAATGTTCTGGGTGACATAGCATTTGTTATGGACAGATGTGGCACTTACCACCAGGTGATCGTTTGCTCGTCTCGTCACTTTATCCAATTAAATAAAAAAAATTAAAAACAAATATAACGTTTGTATTTCCCCCGTAAAAATCTTCTGAATAAATTATACTTTAAATTTGTTCAGAACTGCTGAAAGTATCTTGCATTCGTCTAAACAGGTCCGTCTCACTATAACCTGTTATAATTGAGACGTCTGCGTCATTACGCCAAATTAGGTCGTGGACCGCAATCGCCAACTGTCCCCATAATGCCCATACATTGTCATTCCAATACCTACATATGGATCGAGAACATTCGATAACAAGATATCGAACCACTGTAATGCATTTATTTATAAAAACCGGTCCACGTGCTGAATTTGTTCGTAGTTCATTTTAAATCATTATTGTTCGTAAATAGACCACTGGGGAATATTACTTCACTGCAAAGATTGCATGAATTTCCTTAGTTTTAATTCCAAGGCCAACAATGAAATATACGAATATGTTTCTTATTTGATATCGTTCTGGACTAGTATGGTGGGTTCTAAGTGGACGACCGCGTGCCCCAGCGGTAAGAGTCACAGACTACTACGTCGCGGGTTTTGAATTCTACGAGGAGTAATATTTCTGAAAAAACACAAATTCTTAGTTCACGGGTCTGGCAGTTTTTTTTATTGGATATAGTGAAGATACGAGCAAAACGTTCACCTGATGCAGTGTCACACAATTCTGTGTGACACCACACAGCGCCCGACATTCTGAGACATCAGTTCTTAAACCTCATATGCCCAGTGATTACACTAGCTCTCAGTGCCCTTCAAACCGAAACACAGTAATGTTTGCACACTACTACTTCACGTTAGAAGAACTGGCCCTGGGGTGGTACCTACCTAGACGGATTCCTGCATAGGAACTGTGTTGTTATTGTCCCCGTGTTATCCGTACCCCGTTACCCGTAAGTCCGATCTCATCACATAAGCGTTACTTCGGGCGCGGGTGGGTAAGGACGAGCTAGTGCCACTGTGTTGGCGCGTACAATTTAGCTAGCTTAGCCTTGGGATAGTTTCTGACAGTATTCAGATTTATCGGGGTTGTCGAATCGGACGGGAGGGCATAAAGTGAACTCTATGATTACCGATTTAAAGTTTCATAGGACATGTGAACTGATCTTGGGTTAGGATCAATGCGCAATGACGTCATCATAATATAAGCATCGGGATGTGAATATAAAATAAAGACAATAATGTTTCTACAGATGTTTCCTCGCCTTCCATGTCGTTTACATAAACTGCAAATTTCCATTTTTTTCATTTGTGCTAAACGCACATGAACTCCAACAATAAATAAACTTGTCAAGAAGACATTATTGAAAAAGCGTATTATAAAGTAGATTATTAGATAGAGGACAGAGATGTGTGGAAATAACTCTTACTCTGCATTTGCAAACCCCCTGGCTACTGAATTTATGATGTGATTTTTAAGTAACTTATAAATGACATGTAATATGGCATTGAAAAAAAGAAAGACTTCAGAGTTTCTTGCCGGTTTTTCTCTGAGGTCTTATTTTTTTGAACCGATGTAGATTTTCTACATTCATATGAGCTTTATACAAACCTAAACTGAAAAAAGATATTTTGACTTTGAAAATATATTTTTCACATAAATCTTGTCGGCGGGGTCACAGATGTAAGAGACTACTATGTGAAACGAACTGAGATATTGCGTTTTGTATACAAATGCCAACGTATACATGTACTAGCCAAGATGTCCGCAGTTCGATCTCACTTTTAATGCAGTAAGGGGACGTCCTTTAATCATGTGAGATTTTAGAAGGTTTTTTTACACTCACTTTACACGCCCATGCCCAGTGGCTACTATAGCTCTCAGCGCCCTTCAGATCGAAATACAGTAATGTCAGACAGAGAAGATATATCTATTTTTAACCGACTTCAAAAAATGAAGAAATTGAGAGGTTGTCAATTCAATAGATTTTTTTTGTTACGCGATATCTTTGTCAGTTGTGAACCGATTTCAATTATTATTTTTTCAGTCTAATTGGTTATACTCGAGGTTTGTCTTATGTTCTAATGATCTACTATCCTTGATGAAACTCTTAAATTCGCATAAGCATGGAGCTGCTGCGTTGAAGTCGGTTTTTTGATTAAATGTTTTTTAATAATTATTATAAATATTCGTACAAGTACGAATATTTTTTACGATTTTTTTTTCTTTTATATGTTTTGTTTTAATAAAGATTTTTGAAACATTGCAGGTTATATTAAGTTGCAGTGTTAAGACATTACTCTTTAATGAGAAATGAAAATTGTAATTTTGTTTTTCTAACGTATTTGTTTAACTTGCATTGTCTGCTCTTAGAAACACTGATAAGCAATATCTAGTTGTATTTTTTATCGCAATAGAAATCGTCGGCGTTCGAACAGTTGCCCAATATCTCGGTCTAAATTTCTTAACTGAGCTGCTTTGATCTCTCACAGCAGCAAAGTTCTCTCGTCAAAAGATTCTAATATAAGACGTCGCTTACTTGAAATAGTGAAAAATTTAACATACATACATACAATCACGCCTTTTCCCCATATAATGGGTAGGCAGAGACCACACCTGTAGTCACCATTACCGTAGGACCAATCCATTGCCATAAATATATGAATAATAAAAATGTCATGGAAATAAAGTGGATGCATGATACTCAATAATAATAAACTGATAAGAATATCTATGAAAAACATGAATCGCAACTGTGAACAACATCCAAAGCAAGTAGATATAGATAATTAAAGGAAGGAAACAAATGCAGTTCCCACACAATATTCAGTATGTAATGTGTACAAAACATTCAGAGTTTAAGCAAAATATTTGCATGAACACTCCATAGTAAACAAAGTGTGATATGGATTCTTAAATGGTTTTAAAAGTCTATAGTCACATACCAAATCTAGAAATAAAATAGCTAATTTTTAGACAATGGATTACAGTTACCACTAGCTTCAGCAGCCTATAGAAAATGCAATGCGGGACATCCCAACATCCTCGACATCCTCTCCCAAGTTCTTTTTTATAGGAAAAAGTGACGAGACAAGCAAAACATTCACCTGATAGTAAATGCAATGTCTGCTAATAACAAATGCTGTGCTGTCCAGAAATAACTGCGAGGGACCACACTGCACCTGTCATCCTGGGAAATCAGTTCTTAAGTCTCATTTGCCCAGTAATTACACTGCTGTAGTGCACTATCGACTGAAACACAGTAATGTTTGCATACCACTGCTTCTTGGCAGATTACTTGGCTGCCTGCCTGCCTGCTTACCCGCAGTGGTACCTACTTATTCCTGCTTAGGAATCCTACTACCAGTTGACATAAAATAGTTGATTTCTTATATTTATGTGAACACTACACATTTAAATGAGACTAATTTTACGGATTTTATCGCATTTAATTTGACGTCGGGTTATAAATAGTCCAATTAAACGCGATAAAGTCCGTAAAATTAGTTTTATTTAAATAAAACAGTTCCCATAACCGCTGTTTGCCAGGAAAATATACCAGGCACATTGCTTCTGCCTCGGATGCTGCTGCCTATCTCCTGTTTAAGATAATAATCAGATTATCAAGTTCTGACATAACCGAGATGGTTATTCCATCATCAATCAGAATCAATGACATTCCCCCTCAATCAACATTTACAAAACCAAGGGGATGAAATGGGATAGCAAATTCTCTTATCCTACAACCACACAGCAAATTGAAATATAAAATAGATGTGTCACAGATTAAAAATAGTAATCCGAAAAGTGAATATTACACACTTAATAAAACTAAGTTTAGGGATTTTATTTATTTCATATAAATATGAAAATTAAGATAACTATTATGTTGGTATATTTAAGGACTGATCAAGTGACAGGTTGTACTTCTACCCACATATATGGAGTCGGATTTTGTAAGATTGTGAATAAACAACTACAATAGATACAGAGCTTGTTATTTATTGAAAACATAACAATAACAATTGTAATATTACTACTATACTAAAGGAGTTTCAATGTTTGAACACTCTAATCTAAGGAAATAGTAATCCTGATTTGAAAAATCCTTTTTGTAATAGATAGCCAGTCTATTGAGGTATGTTCTAGGCAATAAAACTTCATGCTATGGCCTTAAGGAGCCACATGTTGACAATCAAACAAAAGTGTGAAGAGGTTAACTGTGAATGCTCAGGTTGTTGGCATAAATTATACATACATAAGATCACGGCTGTATCCCGTAAGGGGTAGTCAGAGACTGGGCACTCACTGCAAAAACAGATGACTGCCACAATCCACGTTTCACCAAAACAATTTATGCACTTGGTGTGATAGGTGGTGAGCCCATCGCCACCATGCGCTGTTGGGTGCACAGTGCAGTTTTATTCCTCACTCGCTTTTTACGAGATCCATTGGATGAGATGGAGTGGTAGTATTCTTTTAACGAGCCGCCACCACACGGCATAAATCATGTGGTCTGCTTATTATATGAGAGTGTAACTGTGGGGCACAGCTAGTTGGGATTAAAAGTTTGCAAATAGCATTGCCAGGTCCATACTATTACAACATTTTTACTTCATACTTTTTATAGAGATTTCATCTATTTTATGACTCAAATCTACTTACAACCCTGCATTACAACTACAACTGCCTTTACAACTCCGGCATTCGGTTATTTTAAGATTTCATTTGATGGTACTACTGAAGTTTAATCTACACTATTATTTAATCTACAATATCTAAATATTACAGGTTTGAGATGGGGTCATACTCCACAGATCAAACCACCTGATGTGGTGGGTAGGCTACCCTTTCCCTTGGCACCTTCATCTGCCAAATCAGCATTTGGGTGAATAAGTAAATATGTTGAATTATTATCTATGATCCTATCATACTATTGTTAACACTAATGTGTGTGTACTGTTGACATGTATTTACATACATAAATAAATACTAAAAAATTCAAAAAGCAGTCTTTACATGTGCATATATGAAGAAGGGTATAACATGAACACATAGTGGTAACACTGGTGGTAGGATTCCTATGCAGGAATCCCTCTAGGTAGGTACCACCCCAGGTCCAGTTATTCTGTTGTGAAACATTACTGTGTTTCGTTGAAGTAGTGTGCAAACATTACTGTGTTTCGGTTTGAAGGGCACTGTGAGCTGGCATAATCACTGGGCATTTGAGACTTAAGAACAAATGTCTCAGGGTGATGGGCACAGTGTGGTGTCACACAGAAATTTTCTGGGTGACACAGCATTTGTTATGGGCAGATGTTGCACTTACCATCAGGTGAACGTTTTGCTCGTTCTTTCACATAATCCAATTAAAAAAAAATCTGGAAAAAGTTACAGCTTCATGTAGTTTGTTTATGTAGGTTTTAGAATTTCATTCTGGAACCTTTTCAGTAATTGCAATAAAACTAAAACTCAATGGTTACAGGATTACTATCTATAATTTGTACAATTCCATATTTATAGGTTGTATTAATTTTCGAATAATCAAAGAATAAGTAAATGTAAATGCTAACATAACTAACAATTTTTTAATAAAAAAAAAATTAAATTTAAAGTTTCAGCGTATTTATTTTTTTACGTACTTTACTTACTTATGATTAAAATAATATAAATTATTTTTAATAGCGAAATGAAACAAAGAAAAACACCGGCGCGCTCTAGTTTCATGACGATTCCAAATTAAAAATACAACGCATTTACTATAATTGTTCTTTTACTTACCCCCGTCTTTAAATGTAGCGGTTTCGTCGATCGGAATGATGAGTAGAGGCAAAATTCCACTCAAACCGACAAGTATTGAGGCAAGAGCTGAAAATAGCCACGGGTGTTCGTCTAATTCTTCTAAGAAACTGTAAAAGTATTCTGGAATAAATCCCGCCATAACTGCTTCTGAGCTACCCATTTCGAATGTTCTTGTTAAAGCTTCAAAACACGAGTAAAAAAAGAATAGAAAACTGAACCCACGACGTTAGTATCCGGTGTATAGTCTGTTTACTACTGGTATTCTCTCATGTTTCCACGGGATAAAAAGACGGCTTTCAGACGAACTAATCTGCACTGAGATTGAGTACGCCCGATAGAGCTCTTATCTCCACAGATTAAGATAAAAAATTGCGCTTCTTTAAGCACTACACTACCTATGATCTAATGAAATGCTCACAGTACCGTCACTTCATCTATACGCTCTAAGTGTAAACAAAACACTCAATAACCGCGAAAAAGAAAATATATGACAAAGGAATTCAAGTTATGTTACGAAATGCACCAAAAACAAAGACTATCTATTAATACAAATTTTTAAGTTACGATGCAATAAACTTTTATTAATTTACTTTGTTCAAAGACTCAATATAAAATACAGATGAATTCAGAACTACTAAGTGAAATAGCCATTGTGTTTCGGGCAGTTACGGGCAACGATGAATGGAACTTAAAAATAAATTCGTAAATTAATAATGATGAAAGGGTTGCCAATGGCAGCATAATAATAACAATATCCCCAAAATTTTACGCAAAAAAACAGTTTTTCCCACAAAATAAAATATTTTATATAATAAAAGTGTTATAAGTTAATTATTTTAATTGAATGGATTCGCGTCACATCTTTTTATTGAGAATTTTGTTACAAGACTCGACTTTTTAGCTCACTTTTTTCTTTAAAATCCTCGCTTTTGGGGAACAGAAATACTATCTCATAAGCTAAAGCATTTTTATAAATGGTAATTCTTTTAGCTTTATTTGCCCCTATGATATTATATATTTAGATGATTACATTACTCAAGAGGTAGAATGACATGATGAATTACATTGAGTAGCCTCCGCGGTACGTCAGCTGTTTTTTTTTGCCAAATAAAATTTCTTTCTTTCTTGAAGGATTGGTGACGATTCTCGGTGGCGGTAGAAGGTAAAATAAGCACGATATTACACGTAATTTCAACTCCTCATTTTTTTTTATTTTTGTCAAATTAAGCTTTGTTTCTCTCGTAAGCTGTATTGAATTTTTGCAAAGTAACGCTCTTGGAGAAGGTTCGGTAAGAAACTTTGCAAGCTGAGCTGTCAGTTTTTTTAACCAGTTAATTAATAGCATATGTAGTTTAACAAACATTATTACATTGTTCATTATTTATGTTGTAGTCGATCAATTAAATGTCTAGACATGGGACTTCAAAATTTGTATAAGGCAGCACCATGTGTAAAATGTAGTATTACTGACTAATCTTGATACATTCTTGACATTAGCCACACCAGAAAGCCAGAAACCGATAATATGCAGGTTTTGATGTTTAAAATATAGTTATAGTTATCATACAGTAATTTGAATAAATACGGAATACTAATGAAATGCTTATAATAAAATTTATTTCTATTATTATAAAAACCCTAGCACGGTTTAGGCTTCACTATTGAACCCCTAACGAGTTAAAATTTTTAAAGTATGAAAAACTGCTATAAACAGCAAACTTAATAAAAATCTACTGAGACAAATATACAAAAAGCTTTTATCCAAAAAAATCTTCTATAAAGTTAATATTGAAACTGTAGAAAATTGTGATATTTCATCATATTGTATGTAAGCACTCATTTAATTTTACAAAAAGTATCAAAATGTCATACTCGGATTATATTCTTCTATCTGCCACAAACTACAGAGTTGCCAAGATCCGTTTTTAAATTATGACTCAAAAACATGTGCAGTGCGACAAGATTGACAAGAATATAAAATTCTAAATGAACGATGGTGATGATGATGGATGACATTAGTGTGAGGGCGCTGCTCTAAATTTTGTAATAACTGTTTCGAAAATCTTTTTGCTTTCTGTGGATAAGTGTTAGAATATGAAAGGTAAAATAAAAATAGTATTTAACTGTCAAAAATTAGATATCGAAAGATGGCGGCATTAGTTCTACTTTCTGCTACATTCATTTAGATCGTTGTCGCAGTATACATTTTAATTGTATTATTGTAAAGAATAGTATCTTTGTGTATAAAAAGTGTCCCTGAAAAGGTATGAAATTTAGATGGCGCTACTGGAACTAGTGGGTAAAATATGAAGTAACGCGTTAATACTCTAATGAATAAGACTTAACTGGCTAAAAAATCCCGCAACCACATCTTGCAGAGTTTCTTACCTTCAAAAGGCGGATATCATACTTCTTCAAATTATTCTGTTAATCAAATTTCTAAATCTCAATTAAAATAGCAATAATAAACTTATTTAAATAGTAACATTGATAGTTAATTAATTTAAACGTAACTGCAATTAATAATCTGAAGTTTTGCAACGAGAGCTTTTTAGTTACTTGCAATTGAAAAATACTATAATTTTAATATTATTAGAAAAACAAAGTAAAAAATGAAGCATCTATATAAAAGTAAATTCTTAATTATAATAAACCTTATTCGCAGTTTATATACAAGCATTGAAGCAAACAAATAAGAGTACAGTAACCTCATCACTCAGTAGTTTAACAATACCGAACTATTGCTGGCAATGTTCGTTCGATTATGTACTAAGATTATTAATTTACTGGTGGTAGGATTCCTGTGCAGGAATCCGTCTAGGTAGGTACCACCCCAGGGCCAGTTATTTTGCCGTGAAGCTGTAGTGTACAAACATTACTGTGTTTCGGTTTGAAGGCCACTGTGAGCTAGCGTAATCACTGGGCATATGAGACTTAAGAACTGATCTCTCTGGGTGACGGGCGCAGTGTGGTGTCACACAGAAATGTTCTGGGTGACACAGCATTTGTTATGGGCATATATAAGTTACTCTGTGGCGCGCTGTGATCCTATAAATGAATGATGATTGCACGATAATGTTGGAATTTTAGTTTTTACGTGGCAATACTTTAGCTTGTTGTTAGAAGTAGTAAGAAGAAGTAGGTTTAGCAACTTACTTAATATCGTTAGAGATTTTTGTATTAGAATACAAATGGTGGCGACTGCGCTCCTCAGTGTCGCCATACTGCCGACGTTTTCCATCCTTTCGCCGCTAAACTTTAACTCCTATAAACGAATAATAAGACATCCGAGAAACAAAGGGGGCTTTCAGCGATCCGGACAGGATCACCGTCGATAAAGGCGAATTTGGTACGACGCCTAAAAAGTAGAAGTTACACGCGTTCGTCGAAAACGCAGTGTAGCCTTATGACATGCGGATTTAAGAGGCTCATAGGTGGTTGTTACCAATAATAACGAAAACCACACCATATGTAAAGTTTAAGCTTTATATGCCTGTAGCAATTTCTAACTACGTTCACATATGGGAGCAATCAGTACTATTTGTATAAAGAAGTCAATCAGAAAAGTCGAGGAACTAATTTTTGTTTAATTTATATTTCACCAGCGGTTGTCCTCGACTAGACGCGTGTAGTTATTTCAAAAATAACGTTTATATATATACATATGTACATATAATAATAACAGTAGGCGCTCTCTTATTACGACTCTTTACGTAAATTCAACACTAATTGTAATCGTTTATATATTTAATATTTCTCAACGAAACAAGTGAAGGAACATTTATACATAGTATATATTATACATATTATAAAGAATTAAAAAAAATTGTGTCGTTTATTTACTATGTGTGTTTACAGCCAGTTACTTTAACAATTATTTTGTCTTCTTGTATAAGATAGAGTCTGATGCCAGTTAGACAGACTGATACATTTGTCCTACAGTTACTGTGACACGATTGCAATACGAATCTTCTTGGCAGCCGCTCCGTATTTCAGCCCAGTTGAAGCAAAATGCCGCACTTATTTTGGCTTGCCAATTTAAATATCTGTGTATATAGGTACATCTGCCTCAACTTTACTTTTCGGAGCTAATACGATCGCACGCATTATTAGCTGTTAGTTTTTAAAAGACGATTAACGGCGGCGACGTAGCTCTTCGAATTTCGAATAAAGTAATTTCGCGCCAAAAGCATCACAGTAAATGTTTTTAGATTTCGAACTTTTTTATCGGTTTAGCTAGTGTCGTCTGTTGTAGTGTCTGTGTAGTTTTCCCTTCTATCGTGCAAATATGGATTCATGGGGAATCTTAAATGTAGATACGGCGGCGATTGCAATTTCAAGAGATGACGACTTACAAGCCAGTTTTCGCCGTAAAAATCTAGTAAGACTTTGATTTTTTTTTCAAATATGTTACAGTCTGTAACAACCACTTTGTCAAATAATGGAAGTTATTACAAAATATTTGACTACTAATAAACATTGAGTTTTCTCGGTTTATTTTAGTTTATATCTCTTTCGTATAAATTACAAAAACGGATCTTCAAAGTTTCAGATAAGTATATAAAATAGATTCATAAATATCTGTTTTAATATATTTTAAGCTTTTTTAAATAAAGCCTAAAAAAAATAATTTATATGATTTATAACCTATAAAATTAATAAATAAAAAACAAAACAATACTGTTTTTATGAATCTAATTATTGGAAGTACCGGGTGCTGGTTTCATAGTCGGAATGCGAGTAACCCTGGGTTTGAGTAAATCCGGCACCACTTAATAATTAGAGCAGTTGTAAGTGCTGATATGAAAACATTTTGAGCAGACTTGCATGTCGTAGCAAAACTATTTCGCTGACCTGGTAAATCTCGTATTTTTACTTTACTTTTACAGTCCACAGCTTTACAGACTTACTTACTGGTGGTAGGATTCCTATGCAGGAATCTGTCTAGGTAGGTACCACCCCCGGGCCAGTTATTCTGCCGTGAAGCAGTAGTGTGCAAACATTAGTGTGTTTCGGTTTGAAGGGCACCGTGAGCTAGCGTAATCACAGGGCATATGAGACTTAAGAATTGATGTCTCAGGGTGATGGGCACAGTGAGGTGTCACACAGAAATGTTTTGGGTGACACAGCATTTGTTATGGGCAGACGTTGCACTTACCATCAGGTGAACGTTTTGCTCGTTTCATCACTTTATACAATTAAAAAAAAAAGACTTCGTGCCTCCAAAATTTCAAAATTACAAGAGGCTTGTGTTTGAAATTGCAAGAGGTAGCGGAACATATTTTCCTTTCTTTTACCTTTAAAACATTAATCAGGAATCATGAAAAGTCTTTTACTGATGATGATGATGGTGATCGCTTAGTTAACAGAAATACTTTATAGAGTATTTAGTGTCTGTGTGTATTTTATAATTTCTTAGATTGGAAGGATTTATTTACTTAACATTTACATTTACTTACAATTTATTATCTGTAACCGTTTCTAGGGTTTCATAGTAAAAACGGGACCCTTATAATTTCTTTCGTCCTGTCCGTTAGTCCGTATGTCACAACAATTTACCTTGGAAACTCTTGACACTATAAAGATGACATTTTGAAGAATGATGCTTTTTATGAGCCGGCTATACCATTATTGTGAAATTAAGAAAAATTCCATGTAACTAAAAATAAGTTTTAAGCAAAAATCATCTATAAAAATCATTTTTGTTGCATGTTGTTTTATTTGTGGGGCCTATGTCCTAGATGGTGAGAATTGGTCTAAATCTAAGCTGTGACTAGTGCCCCCACCCCCCTCTAACTTTTCAACTATGCGGTCCAAAAGTTCTGAAAAAAAAAATGCTTAAATTTACCTAGAAGTCATAAATTGATTTGAATAAGATACGTCGTGTAATTTTTGAGATATGTGAAATTTTCGGTTAAGTATATGCATTTTTTTAACTACTGCTTGCTGTTTACGAACGCAGAAATAACTTGGTTATTTATAGTCTTTGGGTACTATGAATAATATGAAATAAGAATTTAACGTTATTTGCCACTACGGAACCCTTCACTGTGCGTAGTCCGACACGCACTTGGCCGTTTTATTGCCTCACCGTTACCTCATGAACTAATTGAACATAATATGCTGTAACATTCCGATTTGAAATAGTTTCAAGCTTCGGTGTACGTATAGTGTACGTCATACAGTCAAATGTAACATTAATACATTTGTGGCGGGAAAACGGAAGAAATGGCGATCCGATTGATGTGTTTCGGTAAAATAATATAATTAAAAGAACATAATAGAAAGAACAAAAGATAATATTTGAGCGGCCGATAGGTGTCCGGCAGAGTAGAATAGCCGCTTTCTACTCTGCCGGAGTCTCTCTGTCTCCAATAATTTAAGACTATAGACCGCCTGCCAGCCAAGTGAGGCAATTACGCCAAGTATTAATACGTTTAGAGAAGCATATGCTTAAAAGTGGTCCATACAGAGGGTGATGATGATGAGAATAGCGAACTTGCTTGTGTAGACTTCGAAAATTCACTTTAATCTCATAATCATCATCATTATTTCAGCTTTTCAATAACCCAATGATGAACATAGGCGTCCTCCATAGTTTGCCGCAAAAATGTTATGGCTCTCATTTTGGGGGGTATGCCATAGTTGCCACACTTGGCAGGTGGGTTGGCAACTGCAGTTTATTTATTCAGGAAGATCCTGCTGCCCATCTCCTAGTTTTAATTTTACCTTTGTCGACTACTATTGGGAGTCGCCCACGGGATGACATGGGGTGGTAGATTCTCTTAAGCCGACACTACACGGCACCATGTAAATCTAGAAGCTTTTAAATATTACGATAAAATAGTCTTAACTCTAGTTTGTAACAGCAAATTTGGCAGCAACTGCTTTAGTAGTTTTTTCATGGGGTGGGGGGCAAACTAGCAAGTGGCTCACCTGATGGTAAGTGATCACCGCCGCCCATGAACATACGCAATACCAGAGCAATTGAGTGTGCGTTGCCGGCCTTTGAGAAAGGAATAGGCTCTTTAGTTGATGACCTTACTGGTTGATTTCGGCCACGGTCACATCTTCCGGTTAGCAGCCAGAAGATGTCTGCGCATAAGTCGCAGTGCCATAATTATAAGCGAAAAAACGGAGGCACTCCCTCCTCATTACATTTATGTTTTCGTTGTTATGCTTTTGAGATAAGAATAAGAGGAAGTGGAGCAGTGAGCATGGACACGGTACAATCACAATACAACTAGATCTGAAATTTAACTAGTGGTAGGATTCCTATGCAGGGATACGTCTAGGTAGGACCACTGTACGACCAGTTATTCTGCCGTGAAGCAGTAATGTGCTATGCAAACGTGTTAGCACATTATCACTGCTTGTAAGGTCACGTTAAAAGTTCCCACAACCGACGACCGTGAATGAAAACGCTAATGCAAGTAGAAGAAGCGAAAGATGTGTGTCATTATCGCAGCAAGTGAAGTGAAGTGTCTCTGCCTAGCCCCATAGGAAAGAGGCGTGACTGTATTTATGTAAGTTATACTACTTGTCGGCAGAGTAACTGGTGCAGGAATCTGTCTAGGTAGGTACCAACGCAGGTCCAGCTATGCTGCCGTGAAGCAGTAGTGTGCAAACATTACTGTGTTTCGGTCTGAAGGGTACAGAGAGCTAGTGTAATTACTGGGCATATGAGACTGGGTAGATGTCTCTGGGTGACGGACGCAGTGTGGTGTCACACAGAAATGTCTGGGTGACACGGCATTTGTTCTGGGCACCTTGCACTTACCATCTAGTGAACGTTTTGCTTGTCTTATCACTCATTACTATAAAACATCGGAAAATCAATAAGCTGATTCGAACTTAGATCCAGTACTTAGAGGGCGGATAAGTACGCTTGCTTAACCACAAGATCATCGGTAATCTACTGTTACTGGGTTAATTTAGTTCCGTTCAGACATGCAGAAGACAAGTCTACTTTGTTTATTGCATTTGTTTGACATTTTTCAAATATTTCTTCGGAAATAACGCCGAAGACGAACCTAATTATCGGGTGATTTATGCGGCACAGAATGTTAGACATCCTGGACGCGGTATATAAATACACTGTCTGTACTTAATTAAAATATCGGCGTTGAGTACTAAAAATGCCAATAATCGCCCGCTCGGATGACTCACGCGTTCAGAAACTGTCCTCGCTTGCCAATTCAATTCATGTCAGCTCAAGAGCATTGACGGTAAAATTAACAGCCTATCAATGTTCTACTACTGAGCACAGGCCTCCTCTCATTTCTGAGAGGGTTTTGACGAGACGGGAAGAGTCCGCTTCGATGCTCTAATTCGGGAATGGCGGACTTCACATGTCCTCAATATTTTAATTCCTCAGACCTGCAGGTCCATGATGCTTTCCTTCACCGCTAAGCATGTTATAATCGTGTCGGCACCGGGGATAGAAATAAGGTCCCTCGCTTACTATAAAATTTAAGGCGAGCGCCCGGCCGGTGAGTTACCACGACTTTCGTCATAGCCGGTACGCAGATCAGCAGAGCTTCTATAATACCGTTCTGCTAAAACGACACTATTTCGCGCTTACTACCCGAGACGTGGAATGTCTTCAAGTGACAGTTTACTCGTTGATTGGGGACATATGCTTCTTAATTTATTTTTAACATCATTTCTAGCGGCATGCAACATTGTGACACACATTTAGTGTGTTAATCATAAAATTAAATAAATATATTTTATAGTTTTTATTGGTACCACCGTAGTACCAGCTATTCTACCGTGAAGCAGTAGTGTGCAAACATTACTGAGTTTAGGTTTAAATGTAGCTAATAGCCAGTGTAATTACTGGACATAAAAGTTTTTATGGAACTGATGTCTCAAGGTGACGAGCGCAGTGCGGTTCCACACAGAAATATTCTGGATGTCCCAGCACTTTTTATGGGCAGACGTTACACTTACCATCAGGTGAAGGATTTGCATGTCTCATCACTTTCGTCCATAAAACAATAGTTGTGTTCAAATGTCACTTGCTAGAAAATGTTACTCTTGCTTGCTGTATTCTACGGATGTTCTAGGGCAGGGACTCACAAAGCGAACCGATATCGACCCCTAGAGGTCGAAATCGGTTTCCCAGTGGTCGACATAAACGAAAACTGATTTTGGGTGTCGACGAGGTCAAAAAATCGACCACTATTAATTAACACAATTTCTTATTTGACTTTTAAGATACTGTATAAGTTTGTTACGTGTACCAACATGTTATAAGAATGATTAATAATTTAGTTAATAAAAACATTTTAGTTAACGAAAAAGGCTTCAGTGTGGCTACAAACAATTTGACAAAACAAAGAAACCGTTTGAAAATCAACAAACGCGAAGACTTAAGTTAGCAACTCACCAATATTGAACCGGATTAAGCTAGATTGGTGGAAAGTCATTGGGTTCATCCATCACGCTGAATTATTTATTTTTTATCTTTACTTTGTGATTTAAATTTTTTTTCAGAAAATTATTACGTTCTTAAGTATTTTTACGTAATTTTTATTAATAATTATTAATAAAACTTGATGTTTATTTATTTTGTTAAATTATGAAGATAAAATGATGTCAAGTTTACTCACTTAACCAACCGAAAAGTTTTTAAATTGCCAACTAAACTAAAAAATACCTACATTTTGTATCAATAAGAAAAAAACTAGAGATTGGTTTTCTAAAGTAATTTGGCATTGGGGGTTTGAGGTATCAGTTCATTTTGGAAAAGGGGTCTCTTGCCCAAAATAGTTTGGAAATCCCAGTTCTAGGGTAACCCTTTTTTATAGCTAAGCCCCTGCAAACGAGCTCACCACCATCAGTAAGTGATCACCGCCTATGAACACCCGCAATACCAGAGGAATTGCATTGGAATTGAGGATGCGTTGCCGGCCTTTGAGAAATGAGCAGGCTATTTTTTTGAAAGTCCCTAAGTAGTATCGGTCACGGCAGCAGCAGATTCCAAAGTGTACGTGTGTGCTAGAAATTTCCGTGAAAAACGCCGAGTGGTGAAATGGCAACGATCATGGTGATGATGATGGTGATTTGTGTGAGTTGTGCCGCAATGTTTGATGGTGGCTGAAATTATTCCGAACAATCCCCGTATTCCGTGGAATTGTTCGATCTCAAACGTCTCTTCGCGAGGCCAATGGATCAAGCCGAACCGTACCTCAACAGTAGATTATAATCGGCTAAAATGATGATGATGATATTAAAACATCCTAATTTCAATAGAGAAGATGGTTGGGTACTACCACCGGCTTCGTCGTTTCAGCCTAACACTGCTGAACATAGGCCTCCCGCATAGATTGCCACAAAAGTTTGTAGCTCTCGTTTTGGTGGTATTTTGCTATTGTTGCCACGCTTGGCAGGCGGGTTGGCAACTACAGTTTATTTATTCCGATGTTCCAGGACGATGCTGCTGCCCATATCCAGGTTTTCATTTTCCCTCTGTCGACTTTTACGACACCTACGGGATGAGATGGGGTGGTATATTCTCTTAAGCCACTTCAAGGGGATGCCGCCACCATCGGCTTGGGATCCTATAATAAAATTAAATAAAAACCCAAGCATACCACTGCAAGACTTCAAGACAAAATTAGCTCTTTTTGCTTAGATCGGACCAAAAATAATAATTGAAAAGCTGAAGGTACCCCGAATTAACTATGTCATCAGGACGTCTGTCCCCTCAGTCCTCCCGTGACCAACGGTGCCGCAAAGCGCTCAAAACGTAAAATAAAATATGGGCGTACGATAAAATCTGTAAATCTACTTTTATAAAATGTGTAGTATTCGCGTAAGTAGAAGAAATACTTTTTTTATTGCATAAAGTGACGAGACGAGCAAAACGTTCACCTGATGGAACGTCTGTCACGTTGCACTTACCATCAGGTGAACGTTTTGCTCGAAAATATAAAATAACAAATGTTGTGTCACCTAGAACATTTATGTGTGGCGCCACACTGCGTCCGTCACCTTGAGACATAAGTTCTTAAGTTTCATATGCCCAGTGATTACACAAGCTCTCAGTGCCCTAAAGACCGAAACACAGAAAAGTTTGCACACTACTGCTTCACGACAGACTGGCCTGGACCTACCAAGACGACCATTTTTGTCTTCCATATTTTTCTTTTACGCAAAACATGTACGTTTGCTAAGTAAGTAATAGATACGCGCAAATCGTTGGACACTATGTATAAATAATATTAGTTTAAATAAATAAACAAAAATATTAATCAAGAGATGAAGAAACAAGAAACCGACCAACATTCTTTAAGTGTTGTTGCAAATGTTTTATTTTGTTTGTAATCTGTATTCAGGATACCAACACATGTGAAACGGGTTTGTTCAATAGATTGATGATGGTCTTGTTGCGCTGTAGTAACTCAGAAGCGAGCTCGCCTTTTGGACATTGCCCAAATTCGCGTAAGAATCAGCATACGTTTCACATATACTACACTCGGCGTCAAAAAAATCGCACATCCGAAAAAAATTATTTAAATACTATTTTAACACAACAGGCCAATGGCAATAGTAGTGTTACCCCCCCTTGCCTTGATAATGGCTTCCATGCGATCTTTCATAAACCTTACAAGGATCGCAACAGCCTCTTGGGGTATTTGTTCCCACTCTTCAAGTACCGCATCTTGGAGCTCTTGAAGAGTGGCTGGAGCTGGATCTCGAGCTCGCACGCGCCGTTTTAGGTCATCCCAGAGATGTTCTATTGGGTTAAGCTCTGGACTTCGTGCTGGCCAATGCATAACAGGGATATCGACCTCCTGTAAATAATCCCGTACAATAGCCGCGGTGTGGCAACGAGCATTATCATGCATTAACATAAATCCATCACAGACATAACCAGCATACGGGACCACATGTTCCTCCAGGATTTCAGTAATGTACCGACCAGCATTTAATGACCCTTGCCCACGGCCGCCCCGAGTCCGGGAAACGCACACAAGTTCCGTTTTCCCGTCGACGGAAATGCCGCCCCAAAACATACACGAGCCACCCCCGTATTCGACGGATTCTTCGAAACAGGGTTGTGTGAACCTCTCCCCCTGTCTTCTGTAGACCCTTCTACGTCTGTCATTGCAGAAGAGACAGACCCTCGTCTCATCAGAGAAGAGTACGGTCCGCCACTGTTCTAGAGCCCACTCGCAATGATTGCGAGCAAACTCTAGGCGATCTCTGCGATGCTGTGCAGTAAGTTTTGGACCTTTAGCAGGTCTATGGGCTGTTAAACTCTTTTCGTGTAACCTTCTTCTTATCGTAGAAACACTCACAGATGTTCTCCGAGTTGATCGAAGCTGTTGTTGCAACTCAACAGCATTTGTAAAACGGTTTCGTAAAGATGAAACGGTCATCTCTTTCTGATGTGCACCGTTTTCTTCCAGATCCCGGTTTTCTAACATAGCCACCAGTCTGCTGAAAACGTTGGAACACCCGTCGAACTGAAAAACGGGACAGGTTCAACTGTCGAGCAACGTCACACTGCCGCATCCCCGACTGCAATAGGGCAATCACTTGAGCGGCTTCTTCAGAGCTGGTGTCCATCTTTACTAGTTCTTACTTGGGTTACTTGTTCACGTGTGTTCACTGCAAAGTCTAAATTACGACTGGCCCATATTTCATCCAGATCGACCCTTTTATACCCTTTTTAGGTGGTGTAACTAGCGTCCTTACTAACGAGCATTTGACAGTGTTTATTTTTGACGCTCTATAATGATAAATGTTATGTTTTCTTTTATTTACGCGAATATTACACATTTAAATAAAACTACTTTTTTACGGATTTTATCGCGTTTAATTTTTGAACTATTTTTACCCGACGTTTCGGACGCTTTACAGCACCCATGGTCACGGGGGGACTGAGGTGACAGTTGTCCCGATGTCATAGTTAACCCGGAGTACCTTCAGCTTTTAATTATTATTTGTAGTCCGATCTACGCAGAAAGAGCTTACTGTGTCTTGAAGCCTTGCAGTGGTATGCTTGGTTTTTGATTTAATTTTTTTAATAATAGGATCCCAAGCCGGTGGTAATACCCAACCATCTTCCCTATTGAAATTAGGATGTTTTTTAATTTCAATAGCCTCGCGAATCATCCATGGTAGGAATTGGTGTTCTTTTGCAAGGATTTGTGGTCTATCAAATCTGATGTAATGGTTGGGATGATCCAGAACATGGTCACAGACTGCAGACTTCCTAGAGCGTCGATGCTTCACATCAGCTATGTGTTCTTTAACGCGGGTTTTAATGGATCTTTTAGTTTGCCCTATGTAAGAGAGACCACATTCACAATCCAGCTTGTATACTCCTGCATCTTGTAGAGGGATGTTACACTTGACAGATGGTAAAAACTGACTTATCTTCTTCGGCGGCTTGAAAAATGTTCTTATAGAAGCTCGCTTCAAGATATAGCCAATCTTGTCCGTGACTCCTCTGACATATGGAAGAACAGCAGGTACACGCTCAACTGTGGCCGGCTTCACTCGGTCACTGCGACGAAGGCGCGGAACCCGAAGCTTGTTGTCTTGCAAAACTTGCTTGACAGGCTGAAGCTCGGCGGCCAGGTGTTTACTGTCACAGATCCCTTGTGCTCTCTGAAACAAAGATTTACCCACGGTAGCTAACCGTGAAGGATGGTGGTGAGATTCACCATTTAAATACCTATTTGTATGGGTCTTTTTTCTATACACAGTGTGACACAAGGTGTTATTAGGATTCCGAATTACTAACACATCCAGAAAAGCTAAAGAGTTATTTGCCTCTAACTCCATTGTAAATTGAATTTTAGAGTTTAGGGAGTTAAGGTGGTCTAGAAATGCAGTTACTTTATGCGATGGTAAAATTGTGAAAGTATCATCTACATACCGCTTGTAGAATCTTGGATTTACAGGAGAAGTACGGAGGGCTTTCTCCTCAAAGTCTTCCATGAAAATGTCGGCGACAATGGGAGATACTGGAGAGCCCATCGCCACACCATCTACTTGCTTGTAGTACTGTTCCTTCCACAATAGATAGCCAGATGTAAGGCAATGTCTAAGTAGTTCTGCATATTCTGCTGGCATGTTGTTCTCCGCTAGCTTCCTGGATACAATTGAGATGCAGTCTTCTACAGGTAGGCATGTGAATAGCGACTGGACATCAAATCGATCTGGCTCACTATTGGACGTAGTGGAGCAATAGTGAGCCAGATCGATTCACCAACTTATAGATTGGCTCAGCATGTAGCGAAAATACTCTCACCGCTCAGAGGACACACAAGAGCACACACAAAGGATTCATACCATTTTGTCAGTGAGATTAAAGACCTACATCTTACTGACAATGAAACTATGGTCAGTTTTGATGTCCAGTCGCTATTCACATGCTTACCTGTAGACGACTGCATCTCAATTGTATCCAGGAAGCTAGCGGAGAACAACATGCCAGCAGAATATGCAGAACTACTTAGACATTGCCTTACATCTGGCTATCTATTGTGGAAGGAACAGTACTACAAGCAAGTAGATGGTGTGGCGATGGGCTCTCCAGTATCTCCCATTGTCGCCGACATTTTCATGGAAGACTTTGAGGAGAAAGCCCTCCGTACTTCTCCTGTAAATCCAAGATTCTACAAGCGGTATGTAGATGATACTTTCACAATTTTACCATCGCATAAAGTAACTGCATTTCTAGACCACTTTAACTCCCTAAACTCTAAAATTCAATTTACAATGGAGTTAGAGGCAAATAACTCTTTAGCTTTTCTTGATGTGTTAGTAATTCGGAATCCTAATAACACATTGTGTCACACTGTGTATAGAAAAAAGACCCATACAAATAGGTATTTAAATGGTGAATCTCACCACCATCCTTCACAGTTAGCTACCGTGGGTAAATCTTTGTTTCAGAGAGCACAAGGGATCTGTGACAGTAAACACCTGGCCGCCGAGCTTCAGCATGTCAAGCAAGTTTTGCAAGACAACAAGCTTCGGGTTCCGCGCCTTCGTCGCAGTGACCGAGTGAAGCCGGCCACAGTCGAGCGTTTACCTGCTGTTCTTCCATATGTCAGAGGAGTCACGGACAAGATTGGCTATATCTTGAAGCGAGCTTCTATAAGAACATTTTTCAAGCCGCCGAAGAAGATAAGTCAGTTTTTACCATCTGTCAAGTGTAACATCCCTCTACAAGATGCAGGAGTATACAAGCTGGATTGTGAATGTGGTCTCTCTTACATAGGGCAAACTAAAAGATCCATTAAAACCCGCGTTAAAGAACACATAGCTGATGTGAAGCATCGACGCTCTAGGAAGTCTGCAGTCTGTGACCATGTTCTGGATCATCCCAACCATTACATCAGATTTGATAGACCACAAATCCTTGCAAAAGAACACCAATTCCTACCAAGGATGATTCGCGAGGCTATTGAAATTAAAAGACATCCTAATTTCAATAGGGAAGATGGTTGGGTATTACCACCGGCTTGGGATCCTATTATTAATAAAATTAAATCAAAAACCAAGCATACCACTGCAAGGCTTCAAGACACAGTAAGCTCTTTCTGCGTAGATCGGACTACAAATAATAATTAAAAGCTGAAGGTACTCCGGGTTAACTATGACATCGGGACAACTGTCACCTCAGTCCCCCCGTGACCATGGGTGCTGTAAAGCGTCCGAAACGTCGGGTAAAAATAGTTCAAAAATTAAACGCGATAAAATCCGTAAAAAAGTAGTTTTATTTAAATGATAAATGTTTTAATGATTTCATGATTTTTTTATTAATAATGTAAAGCTATTCAAATACCCATTTCAAACATACCAATATTTATATAAATATAATTCGTTTCTAACCATTACAGCCATTTTTCGCGCAAACTCAGAGAGGTGCGATTTTTGTGACGCTGAGTGTATAATTCTTAACTTATTTTATGCCCTTTATTCCAAATAATAGAACTCTACGGACACTTCACATTAATATCATTGCTTCAGCGCTTGTTCCGTAAATCAAGAGACAAGAACCAAAGCTGCTTAAAGCGCTAAGTGGTAAGTGCCACAGAAAAAGGCGCAACTGAAAACTTTTTACTACAGAACCCTTAAAATTCCGTCTGACCGTACGTGTGTCATAGTATCGTTTTATCATTTTACTTGAATACTATTGGCACTGTATAGATGAAATTTTGAAGAAAAGTGTTTCTTATGAACAAAAATTACGACAAAAAAGGGGTGAAACACCGTCCATATAATTGAAAAAAAAAATCAGTGCACAATAGCAAGTAATGTATCTTTAGATAGGCCTTAAAATTTCAATATACCTTTTTTATCTATAATCTATAAAAATATATCTATAATTATATCTAAATTTTCAACTATGCGGTGGAAATTACTGAAAAAACTTTAAGTGATACGACCTAGAAAACACTTGAAAACCATGAAAATTCTTATGAAAAAGATACGTTGTGTAGTTTTTGAGATATGCTTTCGCGCTATTCCCCACTACGGAACCTTTCATTGTGTGAAGTTCGATAAGCACTTGTCCTGTTTTATTTTGTTAGATATATACACTAAACAAAAGTCGCATTGACGAGACGAACAAGTTGTTCACCTGTAGATAAAAGGCAAACCTGCTTGAAGGTTGAATGTCATCTTATTAAGTTTTATATGCCTGGTGACTACATTAGCTACAATGCTTCTTAATAGAAGGTGTTTAAAAACTGTTGTTAGATACCGCTCAAGACACATTCCATCGAACCTGTTAGCTTGTTTGATGAAAAAAGTTACGTCACCGAATGAAGATGAAAAAATTAAAATATATTGATGGAATGTATCCGGAATGAAACATTTGGCATCTCATGTTTTGGCAGTAACACAGTTGGCTTCTTGAATAGCATTTTGCCTAGGCCAAACTCGAAGAAAAACAAAATGCTGGTTAAACTGGCATATTTGGCTCTATTTAGGGAATAAATAAAAAAAAAATGCCCAGACCAAAATCATCATCATCATTTCAGCTTATTACTAGTCCACTGCTGAACATAAACGCTTAGCTATCTTTTGCTAGCTTAGCTTAGCTGATAGCTTTCGATTTCGGGAGATTTTGCCATAGTTGCCACGCTTGGCGGCCGGGTTGGCAACCGCAGTTTATTTCAGATGTTGCAGGAAGGTGCTGTTGCCCATCTCCTGGTTTTTATTATCCCTCTGTCGACTTTTACGATACCCACGAGATGAAATGGGCTGGTAGATTCTCTTAAACCGCCACCACACGATGCAGACCAAAATACTGTAGTGCAAACTACTGCCTGGTGGAATCAACACAAAATATATTGTCGCATCTTTGTAATGGATTTTCGAAACCTTTATTTCGTATAAACATTACGCCAAATAATAATTAACTTATTTAGTTGCTAAATGTTAAAGGTAGCGTTACTTAATTCGTCCATTACTAAAGAGCATTTTCGATCCGTTCGACCAACATTTAATGATAGCCGAATCAATTATCTAATCGATGCAGCCAAATAACATGACGTGCTAATGGATCGCGCTAGGTCTGACATTTGAACTGCATTGTTTTCGTTTGCAAATGCTTGCACAGCGAATGATACGCTTGGTCAGTTAAGAATAGGTAAAGCGACATTTATTGGTAACAAACGATATAGTATATTTGCAAATACACGCCTATGATTTTTACTTCTGTGAGTTGTAGTAAATTTACGGCTTTACTAATAATCGTTGTGGCAGGTGTAATTACACACCGATTTATCTCTTTCTGACATCAGTAATTTGTGTGTTTTGTGGTAATCTGTGGGAGGGGGCTATGTTCAACGGTGGAATAGTGATAGGCTGAAATTATGAGGATGATCAATCCCCAAAGTTGGGAAGATCTGGCGAAATCGTCATGCTTTGCACTTTAAGACACCTGCCTGGCACCGAAATGGATACGAGTATTTAAGCTCATAATTTAACCATTAATTTTTTTTGGGATTCTCCTTAGACTTATACGACACCTGGACTAGCAGGAGTGATGAATCTAATATTGGTAGCACGCTATCAATCAATATTATCTCTACATCTTATGATAATCTGTAACCTTTCTTGAAAGTCAAGGCAATGGTTTTCGTCTGATAACATAAATTTATCAGTAGCATATTAACATGTTCTGTTTGAGACTAGATAAACCATTTTTTATTTCTTTTGTCAAATCGTAGTAATACGCGATAGGTGGTAATAACCGCGTAAGTCGAATTCGCTTAAGTTGGAGTACAATTATGGGATTGAGATAAAAAGTGTCACTCTCCGGTCCATAATCTCAATGCAAAAAATAATTTCGATCTCTTGGTCCTTTACAGCGTGAAAGGAGGACAAACCAACAAACTCCGTTTTCGCATTTATCATATTTATATATCATATATTTAATATAGTATACTCGTAGTACGGAAGTAACAACTCGGTACATGAGACGTGACATTTGCTGTCTCAGGGTTATGGGCGAAGTGTGGTGCCACCCAGAAATGTTCTAGGTGACACAGCCTTTGTTATAGGCAGACGTTGTACTTACCATCAAGTAAATGTTTTGCTTCTCTCGTCTCTTTTTCCAATAAAAATAATCTATCGCCTACTAGCCGTAAAGAAATAGTTGTTATAACTCAGTCAAATTTATTAACATAAAAACACATTAATACATTATAGCATTTTTATTAAATTTAATATGTACTGTATATTTCAATATACTATCGATCAGTGATAGTATTATGCGTAATGAATTGGATAATACTAAAACATCGCTAAATACCGCCTGGATGGAGAAAAAAAAAAAACCGTCGTTTTGATTTCTGTAAAGTGAATATCAATTGATTTTATTTTAGATCTAGGGCCTAAGATTTTTGCCAAAGGCCAAGCCCTTAGGCGCCCTTAGTCGCGCAAGACAGCTAGAAGACTTGGCAAACGGTGTTTTGGATTCACGTAAGATTCTCCATTAGCCGCATGACAAAAAGTCTCTCGACGAACTAAATCGTTAATTTTCGTCTTTTCTTGTGCAAGTACTTAACAATTAAAGCTACCTAGCATGCAATGGTTTAAAATCAAACGTATCACAAAAAGGTATGAAATAAAAACAAATAATCTTAAAAATAATAAAAACGATTGCCATGTCAAAAGCGAACTAAAAGGTAAACTAAAAATGATGAAATGGAATCTGTAAAAGCGAAAGTTTGTCAATTTTGTTTTTTTAATTGTTTGTTTTTATTCCCACCTTCGCCGTCTTCTTTGAAAAACGATGTTTTGTAATTGCGTTTGCAGATATAAATTCAATTTGCTAAGATCCGCATGCAAAATGTAAAATGGTCCGAGTCACTCGGCGGCTGACTGTCGTAGAGTCAATATCACTTGATAATGCCTTGTTTTGAGGTGAAACACGGGTCGTGTTCTCGACTTCAGTGGTGTGTATTGCCTAGTGGTAGTGTTGAAGTGGTGGAGGGTATCTGGTGGCGACTCCCGGTGGCGGTATTGGTTTTCTTGTGCTCGCTGTTGATGGAGGGCAGGCGGTGCTCTTCAAAAGTAGGTAATACACATCATTTTACATTTTGCACGCGGATCTTAGCAAATTAACTTTCTCTCCTTTTCTATAATGGATTTCCGCAAAGTAACGCCTGATTCTATTAACTATATAGATATAAATAAACGTTAACCTGATGGTAAGTGCAACGTCTGACCATAACAGATGCTTTACTCAGAATATTTCTGTGTAGCACGACACTGCGACCGTCACCCCGAGACATCAGTTCTTAAGTCTCATATGCCCAGTGATTACGCTAGCTCTCAGTGCCCTTTAGACCGAAACACAGTAATGTTTGCACACTTCTGCTTTACGGCAGAATAACTGGTATTGGGGTGGTACCTACCAAAACGGATTGTTGCATAGTAAACAGTTCATGCGGTTCAAGCGTGTTTTTTACACTAAGATTTTTTTGTAACTACCTGGAGCTCTCGGTTTCATCACGTAAAATAAGCCGACTCCATACGCACCTCGCTTACCTGAGCATTGACAGTTCGGCCCTTCCCAGTAATGTCACAGCGTGCGGCTCCTTAAGGCCAAGGTTGAGTAACTGCGGACCAGATGATTAACTACGATCTAGTCTCGGCAAATATAGTTTAATATTTTTGAAATTTGCCGGCTTAAATGTAATGAACACGAAATATAACTACCACAACGATCATTTTTGCAATGGGATATGAACCTACAGTCAAAAACGTTGAAGACTGTCTAATACTCGTAATACCAAATTTAACATCGCTCGCTGTGTAGTGGCGGCATAAGAGAATCTACCACCCCGTCTCATCCCGTGGGTGTCGTAAAAGTCGACAGAGAGGAAATGAATACCAGGAGATGGGCAGCAGCATCTTATAAGAACATCTCAATAATTAAACTGCGGTTGCCAACTCGCCTGCCAAGCGTGGCAACTATGGCAAAATCCCCTAAAATGAGAGCTACAAATTTTGTGGCAATCTATGTGGACTAGCGATAGACTGAAATGATGGTGATGAAAGTTAACATTGAAAAAAAATCTGTAACGCGTTTTATTCTAGATAAGTAACATGACGTAAATGGTAGACTTTAAGAAAGTACGTAGGTACTACATGCACATTGCCATGGAGCAATTTATGTAATGGTAAAATGTATCAGCAGTTGAAATATTCCCGCCAAAATATTCGTACAGACACTGGTAGTAAATAAAACAATTATAATTATTAAAAATAAATAATAATAACCTGTGAACGCTAGGTTTCAACATAATGTTTTGTTTTTGTTAAAGGAGGAATTAAACTGATACATTTTAACGCATGTTTTCAAGCGAACATAACCCGCGTCGACTCCCAGATGATTCCAAATTTAACCACAGCGTGCCTTATTATAGCTCACGGTGAACTTTCCGCGCGTATCAAGTAAATCTATGAAATTGGTGTTTGTACTGCATTTCACATGCATTAGTAGTGTTTATTCTGTGCAAATATATAAAAATAATGGATATACCCACTGATGTGTGGGGCCAATTAGCCCTGGAAGCGAGTCAGGTGTATTTGACTGAAGGTGGACAAGTCAGGAGTCCTTTCGCTGGCACGGTAATTTTATTTTCCATTGATCCATTGTATGGCACGGGGTTTTTCATAATTCTGAAAAAAAATATTAACAAATCTTATGTAATTCTTATATACGCACGTACTCATACGTATAGCTACTTCATACATTACATATAAGAATGCGTGTATATGATTTTTTTAAAGTATGTACATGTTTCTTAGATAGATGACCTCTTTATCAAATTCCTGCTGTTTTCGTAGAGATATATAATTTAATGAATTAAGTAAAGTTTATAATGAAGCTCGGATATTTAGAGGGGACAATACGAAAATGTTATTTACATGGCAACACAAAGTAATGTATGGTCATTAACATCATACATTATGTTGTTTTGTCACCAGAAGTAAAGACAATGTTAATAACTTCTCGTTATTTCGGATATGTGTTTGCAGTAATTTACTAAAGTAACAGCTTATGCCTTGCTGCTGAGCACATGTCTCCTCTCATTATTGACAGCTTTTTTGGAGCCATGAAGTGTTCGCCATGCTAGTCCACCACTGGATGGCGGATTATTTTTTAATGTTTTATTTTATTTAGAACAGCAAACAATAGCATTACTTAAGTAGTAAACTATAATATTTGCATGTTTACTTTTAGTTTAGTTTAGTAAGTTTCGTATACCGTAGGTAGCTCAACAAAAAGCAATTATCTACAAATAAGTTCCTGAATATATTAAATTAAAATTAAAACAAAAGATGTCTGTTAAAATATCTAGTAAGTAATAAGATATCAAAGATAAATATTTTATTTCCTAGAGATGGATGTTCCCTAATAGTGTTTTCCTTTGGCGACGAGCAGCTGGTACCGATACTTAAAATAGCAATTAACTATTTTAAAATTTTCGAACCGAGGTCACAGATATTCCGAAATTTAAGGCTGGCGCCCGATCTCTGAGCCAGCACGGCTGTTATCGTTTCGGTGGTAATTTACTTCAAACATGAAAAAAGAAATTGTCCTCCCTCGTCATTGTCGTCGTTTCAGCCTATCAATAGTCCACTGCTGAACATAGGTCTCCCCCATAGATTGCCACAAAATTTAGTAACTAAGTATTAAGTTGCTACGCTTGGCAGGTGGGTTGGCAACCGCAGTTTATTTATTTAGATGGTCCAGGAAGATACTGCTGTCATCTCCTTATTTTCATTTTCCCTCTGTTGACTTTTACGACACTCACGAGATGAGACGGGGTGGTAGATTCTTTTAAGCCGTCACCACACGGGTAAATAAACCTCATTAAATATAAATTGACTTACTGTTTCTACGATGCGTCTGTGATACCATTTCTCTCCCGTTCGTCTTAGGAGTACAATATTTTAACTATGCAAGAGTAAACATATGTATGCTTCCATATCTATGCTCCCATATTTATGCTCCCATATCTATGCGTATTTCCATTGCATTCAAGATTTATTATAGCTTAATATACACAGAACAATATCCAGGCATCTACAATTTGATTCAAGGTTTGAAGTTGTGTTATTTATATCAATTAGATATAGCAATACTTGGCCAGATATTTATTGGAACTGTTCAAATTACAGCGTTGAGATGTCTATAAAAAAAATGTTTTTCCAGTTTTGCCGATATATAAGACTATTAAAAAACAAACACGGCAATACTTGCCGGCAACACGGCAAGTATTGCCGTGTTTGTTTTTTAATTGGTAAACTGGAACATCTGAATAAATAAACTGCGGTTGCAAACCCCCCTGCCAAGCGTGGCAACTATGGCAAAATCACCCCAAAATGAGAGCTACAAACTATGGTGGCAATCTGTGGGGGGGCCTATGTTTAGCAGTGGACTAGTGATAGGCTGAAATGATGATGATGATGAAATGCTTGCAGTAATAATATTTAATAGAAAAAATGTCTTACTAACCCAAATGTAGATTGTGAACTACAAAGACCCAAGAGAAAATTCTTATGCCGACTTCCAACTACTATAAAAAGAAGTAATTTAAATATTCTCTTCCAGACTATAGAGAAGCTGCCGGATAAAGTGTTGCTGAATATTTTCTCTTATCTGACCCATCGCGAGATATGTCGTATGGCAACAGTCTGCAAGAGGTGGAGGATGGTAGCTTACGACACTCGACTTTGGACTCACGTCAGCTTACGTCCAGAAATCTCCGGTTTGCATGTCGGTGAGTATAATTTTGCATTGATCTTAGCAATTTTTTACATTTTGGGGTTTTAATTTTTTTGCGCGAAAAACTAATTATTTTTCTAAAATTAAAATACCCTAAGTTACCCGGTATAATATCAACTATCTGTCAGTGAAAGTCCTGACAAAAGCGGTCCAGCCGTTTCGGATATTAGTCGGAACAAACAGACAGACAGACACAATTTTAATAATTGTTTTTTTTTTTGTTATTTCAAACAGACACTTTAATTTTATTTATTTCTATGTATAGATATACATCGGTTGATTACATGCGTTTAATATTATTGATATGTTTTTTACTCGAGACCAAAATTCCCCAAAATGGTTTAGGGTTACACTGACGTCATCGTGGTCTATCATCCAGAAAGACATCGCCGTCAAGGCATCATCTAAGTTTCATTTTATCCGGACACAACCTTAAAATTTGTACTAGGACTGCAGGACATAGGTCTTGAATAACATTACTAATATCATAATTTGTTGGTCGCCGTACCTTCCTTCATTGTGGATGCGGGGCTCGAACTTCAGCACAAGCCAATAATTGGGTAGAATACATTAATTTGTTTTTGTCAAAGTGTATTGCCTTCCCAAGATCTTATGACGGGTCGATTCGGTGAAGAATTATTCAGCTTAACGGTGTTGCGCTAATCTTACTTATAATTGTTGTACAGCGGTTGTGTGCTTTGTCTTCTTCTTTCGAATGACAAATTACTGATGGCAGAAAGAGGGAAATCGGTTTTATAACTATTTGCTCGCTATACAACTTTTATTAGTAAGGCGGTAAGTGTTCTAATATATCTTTATAACAAGAAATATTAGTGTTGTAGCGCCATAAGGGAACCTACCACACCATATTATCCAGTGGATGTTGTAAAAGACAATTAAGGGCAAAGACAGAAAAATGTTATGGTGTTTGATAGGTGGCAGTATTTCAGATATTCTAAAACAAACTTGTTCAGACTAGTGACGGGCTGTAACGTTAAGGTTGTAAGATGTCTGGTACTGTGAATGCCAATCCGCCTGCGAAGTGTTGCCATTAGGAGTTATGGACCTCTTAAATGCTGATAAAATCAGAACCACATAACTTTAACATTGGGTTTAAGCATATATTCTACCGTCTACTTATTGTGCAATGTTTTTAAGTTCAATAGAATTTCCTTCAATAGAATTTCCTAATATTTTCGGCAGTATTTGTAACTATAATATTATTTAATACAATATTTATAATATTTTCAAACTGGTAACATATTTTTGTCGCATAAGTGGCGTCATCTATTTATTTATGGCCGCATATATATTGTTCCAAACGTTTAAAATAGATGCCGCTGTTAAAATATATTTTGTGTTTTTATTTTCAGGTTCGCTTGAATCTCTGTTGGCACTCATCTCGATAAGATTTGGCCCTTCGCTACGATACATTGAATTGCCTATTGAATTGATCACGCACACAGTCCTGCACGAGTTAGCTGCGAAATGCCCTAATTTGACACACATGCTGTTGGATTTTAGTACTGGTAATATATTTTCAACTTCTTTAGTAATAAATAAAAAAAATATTATGTATTATTATTTTTAAAGATAAAGTATTGGGCCGTGTGGTGGCGGCTCGTTAAAAGAATACTACCACTCCATCTCATCCAATGGATCTGGTAAAAGGCGAGTAAGGAATTAAACTGCACTGTGCACCCAACAGCGCATGGTGGCGATGAGCTCACCACCTATCACACCAAGTGCATTATATTGTTTAGGTGAAACGTGGATTGTGGCAGTCATCTGTTTTTGCAGTGAGTGCCCAGTCTCTGACTACCCCTTATGGGATACAGTCGTGATCTTATGTATGTAGTTAAATAGCGACAATATTGCAATGTAAAAACGTTGAATTATATAATATTTAAGTCGCGATTATTATGGATAATTGAGTTGCACGGCTTTCGACAGTGCATCGGCTGTCTTAGCCAAGAGTATGGTATGGATAAAAGACTTGTGTTATGGATAAAGTGACGAGACGAGCGAAACGTTCACTTGATGGTAAGTGCAACGTCTGCCAGTAACAAATGCTATGTCACCCAAAACATTTATGTGTGGCATCACACTGCGCCCGGCACCGATTCCTCAGGACATCGGTTCTTAAGTCTCACATGCCCAGTGATTACGCTAGGTCTTAGTGACCTTCAGACAGAAACACAGAAATATTAGCACACTACTGCTTCCATCTTTTCCCCTTCCATATTTTTCTCATACGCAATCCTACCACCAGTCTCAACAATTTATAGTTAATACAATCAGGCGTTACTTTGCGGAATTCCATTATAATGAATGAAAGAAAGTTAATTTGCTAAGATTTGCATGCCAAAGTGTGCAATTTGTGATTTGCATGCAGATCTTACGTTCACGGCAGAATAACTGGCCCTGGGATGGTACCTACCTAGACGGATTCCTGCATAGGAATTCTACCACCAGTAAAATCTTCTGTGTGTAAACCGGATGAAGTCACCGTGGTTAAAGAACATTTGTATAAAACAGTTTTGGTTTACGATTAAAATTTACACTATAAATACAATATAAAATTTGCACTGATTTTAACACTTTAATGGGTCACCTCGACTAGGGAAGTAATACGCTCCCATAGGATACATCATAAAATAGCAGCACTGTACCACTATTTTTCGAAGTAGACAATCGGAGACTAAGTTACTAGCTAAGAGGATACTATCACAGTCCTCAAAGGCTTCATCAATAGTGAAGGTAGCCATGGACCATCGTGACTTTTTTATGGAAGAGAGTAACGAGACGAGCATTTCGTTCATATGGTAAGTGTATAGTCTGAACAAATGCTGTGTCATCAAAGAATCTTTACCATTACTATCGGATGGGCTGCGTCTGTATGCTACACTAACAATATGAAGCCTGATGTAATAAAATAGCAATGTTTCAGCCATGCAATTGCACGATTTCTCGGAGATGCAGGCGTTCCCAACAAAATTGCGTTATCTCTGCATCTGCCTCTCTGAAGTAATCTTCATGGAGGGTTTCATGAGAAAGATATACAACTTTATTAATGGACTGGAGATTTTGCATTTAATAGGTATGTGGACTTTTTCTTACCCTCTTCGTTGTATTTAAGAACAGCGACATCTTCTGCAAACTACCGAAACCGCTAGCTGCGAAAAGCTTATTATTGCCTCTATATAATTGTTTTTAAGAAAAGGGTGTTTTACAAACCAAGCTGTATGTACTTCGGTTTGTTCATTTATTTAATAATCAAGCAAATAACTGATTAATACTTTTGGAGTAAAATTTTTAACATTATGTGCCTAATATTTTAGTACCGCTTGATTTTTACAGCAAAAGACAAAAGCAATATGTAGACTAACAATAAAGCTTTAATTTTTTAAATAAAAAAGAAAAAGGTTACGCTTTTTTGGGACGTCGAGTTATACAGTTATTAAATATATAAATATTCTTGTTTGTTGTAAAATTTGGGATTTAATTACATTGTTAATTGCAATTTTTATTGCTGCAGCTCGTGGAAAGCGTGCTCGTTGGTGAAGGAAAACATCGTGAGGAAACTTCCATGTCTGAGAAATAAAAAAACATTTCGAAGACATGTGAAGTCCGCCAACCCGCATTGGAGCGGCGTGGCTGATTCTTCACAGCTCCAAAACCCTCTCGGAAATGAGAGGAGGCCGGTGTTCAGCAGTGGGACATTTAAAGACTGTTTCTTTACTTTTTTTAATAAAGTTAAATAAAAAGCTAAAATGCCAATACATTTTGTAAATTATATAAATACGAGTAATTGATTAGTATCTACTTTAATACTAGTCTTTCATTGAGTAATAAAATATTGATTGACCTACAATCATTATTTTATTGCTGTAAATAAAAAGATATTATGTGGAGGTGCTGGGATTTGAACCCAGGACTTTCAGCATGCGAAGCAGACACTCTACCACTGAGTTACACCCCCGATAACAGTTAAGACTAAAATAGACCTTTAATCAACAATTTCGTGAAAGCTCTCTTGTACAAACAACGTTTGTTTTGGTTTTTGCTTTATTAATTTTTATGTTGTAGTGACATTTTTTGGGTCAGGAAAGCGAGTTTTTGCGTATTCTTAAACAAATGTTTTAAATGCAGGGCTGTGACCTGAGTGTTGATTTTACAATTCTCAAAAATTCCGGAAAAATACTAAACTGATTCCAGATCTCCATCATCCCATGATTTGGGCAAATTTCTCATAATTGGCATCAGTAGTTTTTAAGTCACATCGAACTGACAAGTCTTTTAACTTACACTTCATCGAGCGAACATACCTACTACATACTACAGGAAAAACTATTTGAAACTCAAAAATTACAGACGTATATTTTTATTTTATTTATGTGAATGATGGTAACAAGAGTTCCGCAGCCCTACAGTTGTGCAAAATTTTATTTTAGTATGTTTGTATAAATAGCCGTATAAAAAGCCGTTGTAGCTCAGGGGCCGGGCCCTTGCCTTAAATTTACGCGCACGCAAGAACTCAGGTGTTCGATCCCCGGGCCGGCCTCTAAAATTGTTCTGTAATTTTAAGTGCTGATTTACCACGTGCTCAGCGGTGAAGTCATCGTAGGGAAACTTTTCGTCAAGTTATCGTAGGGAAACCTGCACATCCGAGGAATAAAAATAGTTGGAAGTCATTTGAAGTCCACTAACCCGCATTGGAGCAGCGTGACGGACTTTTCCTGGCTCCAAAATCCTCTCAGAAAATTGAGGAGGCCCGTTCTCATAGGCTGGTACTTTACTTTTGCTTTATGTATTTATTAAAAGTCTATCCTCCGCCCTCTTGGTAGAACTTTCGGAATAGATAAGTCATCCGATTCGCATTAGAAAGTTAGGATAATATTAGAATAATTGTTAATATGACACAGTATCATCCGGTCCAATAGTGCGAATGGGCGTGCCACAGGATCGACGCTTGATCTGTTTCCATTTTTAATTTATACTAACTGTGCCCCGCGGTTTCACGTGCGTAAACCACCGTCGATGATATTCATACGAGTATATGCTCCTCTATTTAAATCAGGTTTAGGGTTATAATTTTTGGGCGCGGAACCTTTATTATTCTAAAATTAAAGAAGCCTTAGTTACCCGTTATAATATCAGCCAAAAGCCAGTGAAAGTCCCGTCAAAATCGGTCCAGCCGTTTCGGTGATTAGCGGGAACAAACAGACAAACAGACCGACATACAAAATTTTTTCTTCTTTTTTGGGATAAGTACCGTATATACTTTCATAAGTATTGAGTAAAAAGCTGGTATTTTTTATTAGAAACAGACAGTTCAATTTTATTTATTTGTATAGATTAATTACATACTGCATACTGTCCATGTTTTTGATCCCTGCTAGTGTGTAGCTGCAAAGTCAGTATCTAGTTAATTTTGTTATGACTATAGGCACATATGAGAAGGTGGAAGAAGAAGAGGAAGAAATCTACGAGGTGATTAACGTACACAAACTGAAATCAGCGACACCCAACTTACGGGTCATCAATCTTTACGGCATCAATTTTGTTGATGACTCGCATATTGATGCGTTCAGCTCTAACTGTATTCAGGTATGAACAAAATTTTTCCTACGTCTGCTTTTTTGTATAAGATTAGTAAGTTTTGTTTAGCTTCTACACTGCTGGAAGAGACATCTGCTTCTCAAAATGTGCGCCACATATTCCGATCTTTTGTTGCACTTTACACATCTAGTAATTGCCAGTCGCCTTGCACTGGTGTACTCGTGTTGAATTCTGTGTATGAAAAGGATTGGGACTAGTAAGCTGAGGTAGCAATGGGCCGGCCACATAGCTGATAAAACCGAAAATTTACGGGGAAGAATCTTTCTTTAGTGGTAACTTTGTAGACGCAGTATAGGACGACAGAGTGACGAGCGGTCCAAGAGTGCGAAATGTCGATGGATGCTTGGGACAGTGCTTTATGTTACTCTATGGAGGATGCTTATTTTTTATTCAGTTCAGTAGTGGACAGTAATAATGATGATGAATTATGTACCTTGTAAACCTTTACATTTGAACTCTATTTTCACTCAAGTATTCGATTTCTGGATTTAACCGATTTGGATGTTTATTTATTTATTAAAATTAATATTCGATAAATGGTAGTTGTAGAGGTGGTGTCATCCCTATTTGGTAAAGGTGCACTTTGGTGATGCACTTTGGAGATATCGTGCGGAAGTTTATTTTCAGATTCTTTTTTTTAAAGAGATTTAAGCCAAGAAAATTATTCACTAAGATTGATTGAAAAAAAAAGATTAATCACGGAAAAGCTATTTCCGCAAGCAACAATTTGACCTTTTATACAATATATTTTTTTCATATTTAAAATATATCTTATATTAATCTCTTTTATCGTCTTTATCATCATCATCGTCTTTTTAACAATCTGGAATATCAATTGTTGGATATAGGCCTCTCAGAATTTGGAAGGATTTGCCGTATATTGGCAATCAGATTCTATACTGATGATTCTGCAAAGAAACCCTTCGCGAACCCGGTTGTTTTTCTTTTTTTTTTGTATGACGTGACGAAACGAGCAAAACGTTCACCTGATGGTAAGTTCAACGTGCGCCCACAACAAATGCTGTGTCACCCAGAAAATTTTTCCGTGTGACACCACACTGTGCACGTCACCCTGAGACATCATTCTTTTTTCATATTCTTAAGTCTCAAATGCCCAGTGATTACGCTAGCTCACAGTGCCCTTCAAACCGAAACAGTAATGTTTGCACACTACTGCTTCACGGCAGAATAACTGGCCCTGGGGTGGTACCCACCTACACGGAACACCTGACTTTCTTCCGGAATTTATTGCGTTGAGCTGTCACTCGCCATGAATAGAAAGTAGAAGATCTTTAAATGTATACCAGTGTAATCACTTTACAAATAGTTCCGCGGAATACTTTGGGAACCCCCAGTCTGGACGACTTAGGTCTGGTATCTATGATAATGAATCCGCCATCTGTCGGAAGATATGAGATTATTATTTCTTCAAAACAAGCCATGTATTCTGAAAAATATCAAGATGAGCTGGACTAAAACAAAAGTTGGTAAACGTCGACGTTAAATGATGCCATTTCGTGTTATAGTTGGAGTGTTTAGCTGTGAACTACTGCAACAAAGTAACAGGCTCCACAATGAAGACGTTATTCCAGAGGTCTCGGAGACTCACCTGCTTACTGATGAATGGCTGCAGTAAGTAATCAACAAACTTGTTTATATGAACTGGGTGTATGTTAGAATTTGTTGATGTGGTTTTAACTTCAATTAAAGTCTTTTGGCGCCAATTCGAAAAGTGACGTTTGTTTTTGAAGATCTCGTGGTCTAGTGGTCAGAGTAACTTA